>LR990625.1:3752872-5180558 GCA_905147815.2 Phalera bucephala | reverse complement strand
AACTTGAGGTTATAGACCTGCTTTTATAATTAAGTATTTAAGTTTAAGGGTCTTGGTGTCAGAGAATTGAACTGTCTATAGTGGTTTGACCGTCTGAGAAGTATAAGAGGTCCAAGGATCTGAGAGTCTGTATGTCTGTCGATCTGCTGCTGAAGTCTAATAGGAAATGACAGTAATCAATCGCCGTATTAATAAGAAACGAACGACGAAGTAATTTTGCTATAGGTATGCGTGTATCATAGATCTAATATATAAAAAATCAAATCTAAATTAAGTATTTTTAGCAAAGGTTAAGCAATGTTCCGCTCCGTCAGTACTAACTAGTTTTTGTGGGCTGAAAAAATTGTGATAACAAGCCCTTCGAAATATTTCATAAACTCTGTAGGCTGTAAAACAGACTGTTTTATAATATCATACACTTGCAACACATAAAAGGTATTAGCAACAATAGGAGTGTTTACAAAACATCGTACATTATGTTATTCTGTGCATTATCAACAAAAAAATAAGGTTCAAAATACTATCTTACACCTAACATCATAAAATACAATTCACGGGTATTTTATCTGCAAAAATAGAGGGATTCACGCTAAGAATGTGAGAAACAGGAAGCGCAGTTATATTTTATGCAAGAAAAGAACTCTACCCAACGGGACGTCGCCCTTTCCGTATAAAACGTCGCCTTTTATAAGTATATACTTAGCTTTAGAATATTATAATTTTGTAAAACCTACACCATTGTAGGGTAATGCCGTTATTCTTAGTAAGGCTCTGAAAAATAATGTTAAAGGAGCTTAGATCCAAATAAAATAGAAAGATTAGTGACTTACTTATCGCGCTTCCGCTTATGTTGAACAAACAAGTTTAGAGAAAAATAATACTGTAACAATCTATTTTTCAGTATTCGGTTCTCTGAATTTATATAACAATATAATACTTATATATACTGACTATATACTTTATTGGACACAAAAAATTAACGTGGAATAAAAAATCAAATCAAATCAGTTTATTTGCGAAAATCGGTTACAGTTGTACGCCATATTCTGCCTTTAGGCATGCAAATATCATTAGGGGTAATCTAAGAACTTAAAGTACCTAACAATTAAGAAAACATAATAATATTGTATCGGACATTGGGGATTTATCGTAACTAAAAATATTTGACATAGTTGAGCTTCTCGTGTTACTACCGTTACCTACGTACTATATGTCGGTGGTAATATGGAAAATTATTATTATCCGTGATACTATCAGTGTACAGTTCGTAGTACAGTAGCATGGGAAACAATGGTACTAGTATGCCAAAATTATGCATAATAAACCTACATTAGGTAGACTTAACAAGTAGACGTAGGAAAATGTAGGTCATCTTAGTAACATATCTCATATTATCATTCCATCCTCTAATATTCCAATTCCCAAAGCGGTTCCGAACGAGCGAATATTTCGCTTTACCAACCTCATTCATTGAGAACCCGACGTATTAGCCGGTGGAGCCACTCTCTGCGCTTTGCAGTATATTATACTGAATTCTGGTAAAAATACCGACCAAGAGCATGCCAGGATGCCTCTAGAAAGAGTTCAGGAGATATCTCGAAATGTTCTCTTAAAACGCCTGAAATTAGTTAAAGTTCTGGATTATAGTAAGATTGGCGAAAAGTATGGGCGAAGTATGAGTTTTATTCATCGAAAAGATCATAGCAGTAGTTTGAATCTTTTAATATTACTGTAGCAGTACTTATTATTATTATAGTATTTGCAGTACTTACGGTAACCAGTACTTTTATTCCTCATATTAATGGTTCATATATTTGTCAGGCCAACTGAGTGGGCACCTTAATAGCGTTAACCATGACCGCGTCTATCTCCTCTCTGCAGTAGTACTATAGTAGTAAGAGTATTAGTAACTTGTGAAAAGAAACTATATTGTTGAAGTACAAGATAACTATAATTACCAATAAGGAAATGAGGTGCGGGGTCGGGTGGGAAATCTTGTTCTTGAAGTTTGACTTGGCTGCGAAATGATTGGCTGCATAAAGTATTCAGTTCCAACAGGCTCTATCAATCAATCAATCAGCCTATCGTAGTCCACTGCTGGGCATAGGCCTCTCCTAACTCGCGCCATTGCACACGGTCCTCCGCCTTTCGCATCCAGTCTGTCTCAGCGACCTTTTTGAGGTCGTCGGTCCATCTAGCTGGGGGCTGTCCTAACTTACGCTTACCAAGTCGCGGTCTCCACTCTAGGACACGCTTGCTCCATTAGCCGTCGGTCTTTCTGCAGATGTGACCAGCCCATTGCCACTTTAGCTTACTGAGTCTGCGAGCTATGTTTGTAACTTTGGTTCTTTGTCGGATTACCTCGTTACGAATTTTATCCTTCAAAGAGACGCCGAGCATAACTTGCTCCATAGCCCGCTGTGCGACTTTGAATTTGTTGACTAGTCCCACTATGAGTGTCCACGTCTCGGCCCCGTAAGTCATAACAGGTAGGACGCATTGGTTAAAGACTTTAGTCTTCAGGCATTGCGGTATAGGCGAAGCGAAAACGTGACGTAGTTTGCCAAACGCTGCCCAAACCAATTGGATCCTGCAGTTGATTTCTTTCTCGAAGTTGTTTCTACCAAATTGGACAAATTGTCCAAGGTAGACATACTCCCGAACAACTTCGAGCATCGAACCATCGACGTAGATCGGTCCCGGCGTGACATGCTCATTAAACATGATCTTGGTTTTATCCAAGTTCATGCCGAGTCCGACACCTCGAGAGGCTCCATTTAGGCTATGCAGCATTTCGCTTAACTGTTCCAGTGACTCTGCCACGATGACGATATCATCGGCAAACCGAAGGTGTGAGATTTATTCGCCGTTGATGTTAATGCCCCGCCCAGTCCAGTCCAGCGTCTTGAAGACGTCTTCGAGTGCATTGGTGAAGAGCTTGGGGGATATTACATCCCCCTGTCTTACCCCTCGATGCAGCTCGATCGGGTTGGTCTTTTGGTCCTGGAGCTGGACGGTCATTGTGGCGGTATCATACAGACATCTCAACACCTCGATATAGCGCCAATCGATGCCACATCGCTGCAGAGCATCCAAAACCGCCCAGGTTTCGATGGTGTCGAAGGCTTTCTCGTAGTCCACGAAAGCCATACACAGCGGCTGATTGTACTCTTTGGTCTTCTGTACAATCTGCCGAACAGTATGGATGTGGTCTACGGTGCTGTAGCCTTTTCGAAACCCGGCTTGTTCCGGTGGCTGGAACTCGTCAAGTCTTCTGGCGACGCGGTTTGTGAGTACTCTCGAGAACAACTTGTAGACGTGGCTCAGGAGTGAGATGGGTATGTAGTTCTTCAGCAAGGTTTTGTCACCTTTTTTGAAGAACAGAACCACCGCACTCCCGCTCTACGCTTGAGGTGTTAAGCCCTGGTGGATGACGGAATTAAAGAGACTCGCTAGCTTTTTCAGGATTGGAGTCCCGCCTGCTTTTAGAAGCTCAGTGGTGATTCCGTCATCGCCTGGCGACTTGTTATTTTTAAGCTGCTAGAGAGCCATTCTGACCTCGTCCTGGTTGACATCAGGGATGTCTTCCGTGTCGTGGCGTGCTAGTGGGGCTCTGTGGTCGTCAGCGCTGGGTCTCGAGGGTTTAGCCATCCGTGATGCGTACAGGTCTTTGTGGTGTCTTTGTGTGCGTTCGCCTATACTCTCAATTTCCTCGAGTATCTCGAACTTGGAGGTCACGGTTTTGTCATCCGCTGTATTAAGTTTCGTCAGATGGGATCTACCTAGCTGGTGAGCGAAGACTTTGGTGCCTCTGTTCTGTTCAATCGCAGCCGCGATGGCGCGGGTGTTGGAACATCGGAGGTCACGTCGCACCAGCTTCCGGATCTTCCGGTTGAGGTTCCTCCTATCCGGCGAAGACACCTGCGTGGATGACATTTCCTGTCTCTGCCTCATAAGTTCGAAAGTCTCGAGCGAGAGTTTAGACTCTCTGTTACCGCTTTTGCCGGGAAACACCCTTCGAGACACATCCTGTAGCGTTTTGACAATTGTGTCGGTTTTCTCGTCAACATTGCCTTCGGTTTCCAGCAGGTCGAAACGATTTTGAAGCTCCAGTTGGAACTTTTCGGACCCTAAAGCTATTTGAGGCGCAGTAGGTCTGAGAGTAGACCTCATCATCCTCCTCCCTCATGCAACATCTTTCGGCCTTGAAGTTTATATTTAGAGCGCCTCGGACAAGTCGGTGATCGCTGCCTGTTGATCACGGAGACGTCTCTAAATATAGACTTCCTGTCAGTCATGATGAAGTCTATCTCGTTCCTCGTCACAGTGTCGGGGCTTCGCCATGTCCACTTTCTATGAGGCTTCTTCTTAAAGAACGAATTCATCAAGAAGAGCCCCTGCGACTCCAGAAAGTTGACCAGCATCTGCCCCCTGTGGTTTCGGCGCCCCACGCCGTGGGGTCCGATTATCGTTTCGCCGCGTTCTTGTACTCCCACTTTGGCATTGAAGTCCCCCATAACAACGTTGTAGTGAGCCTTGGTGGTGCTATGTAATGCCTTGGCTATGTCTTCATACATGACTTCAGCTATGTCGTCGCAGTATGTCGAGGTCGGTGCATATACCTGTACCACCTTCAGGGTGTACCTATTGGTAATTTTAATTATGAGGTACGCTACCCGTGTCGACCCACTGCTGACTTCCACAACGTTGTTAGTGAGAGCTTTGTTGAACAGAAAACCGACACCGCCCTGAGAGGGCCGATCACCTTCCCGAAAGTAGAACAGGTGGCCTGACTCAAGGGTTATCGTGTCCTCGCCCTGTCTTCGAACTTCGGATAACCCCAATATGTGCCAGTTTATGCGACCTAGTTCTACCTCGAGTTCAGTGAGGTGTTGGTCCAGCCGTAGAGAGCGTCCATTGTACGTAGCCAGGGTCAGGTGTTTTTGGTAGCCTTGTGTCGTAGCCCGGAGATTCTTCGCACCCCCTGTCCTGCTGTTACCGCGACCGCTACTGTGGCAGCGGACAGCGGGACTACCGGGAACTGGGGGCCTTTGCGTTTGGTGTCTTAACATGTGAAGAGGTTTTTGGCCTACTATACCACGCTGGCCAGACAGGTTGGTATAGGGATTGTTTCAAATTTTCCTTTTCTGGCCGTTGATCGGATGACGTTACTACCTTTGGTGGACTCTTACCACCAGCCTAGCAAAAGTATGGCTACTGGGGCATTCTAAGTTTTTTTTTCGCTTCCAGCCCAGTAAGGAAGAGGTTCTATACTATACTACGTAGCTATTCTTGATTTTCGTACAATTGATGAAGAGATGATAAAAGACTTTCGGAGTACTTCCGTTTACACTTATTCATTTTATTTAAGGAGGAATGTACCGTAAAAAACCCCTTTTTATTATTTTAACCAATTAAGAGTCATAAAAATTATGAGCCACAGAAATGTGGGCTTATGGACTACGCTGTATCTGCACGGGCAACTAGTATTACATTTTTCACATCATAAAATAGTTTTCATGCTGTGCTAGGGTTTTAAAAATACAGTCCGATATCATCCTCTCGGGAAACATATATCTAATGTTGAGCAGAATTTATACTACCGATGAAAAACGTATTTCAATTTTGAGTAATAATTTTTGCGGTGCATTGTTATATACGAGACGGCGAGCGTCGCACTTTGCGGCGCGGCGGAACCCGCGAGCTTCGATATTTAATTCATGTAGGTTTAATTTATTTAGTGGCGATATACAACCAGTGGACATTGAGGTGTAATATTGTTTTTTTTTTGTTACTGTGTAAGGAAATGATTCCCCAAGCGAGTTTGGGAGAGGTATACCATGTACTTATATACGTACATCCACGATGTTAGGTTCTGATATAATTGGAAGTAACTCTATTCTTATCCCAATCTCCAGATTGCCATTGTGAATTTTTCGATGAAAAATCTACAAATTCTCTGGTTTACGATTCAATCCCACCGATTGTCAGGCGCTATCTAATCCACCACTTAACCAGCGGGGCAGTCAGAATAACTATTATTTCGAAATAATTTTTATCAAAGGTAAGATTGCAGTAGCGCAATTACTCATTTTATTACACAGTCTTATAAACCAATATTAATTCACAACTCTATTGGGTCGGTAACCGCGACAACGAAATACTAAAGTAAAAAGAAAAATGACATTATTACGTTTATTTTCCCCAAATCGAGGTGACAGTGATGTACTCTGTACATCCACGTAGCGCCGGAAATGTGAGGTCTCAATGTAATAGGAAGCGAGCCTGTTGCCGTGACAAATGCCACTAATAAGATAAGGAAACCCTAATTTGCCCAGCCTAGGATTCAAACTTACGAAATTGTAAAATCCCGTTGGACATTTTAGCACTATACGAATAAGGCTCTCAGAATCACTATTATTTATTATATCCAAATGGTAAATGCATTAAATTAATACCAAAAGTCGTTACTCATATTGCATTATCGCAATAACCCGTATTATTCCACTGACAAATAACACAAAGTCTTGTAAAACAATATTAATTCACGGCTCTATTGGGATCGCAACGTAGCGTAGCACAGTTGAGACAACGCAAACTATGATGTTTAATTCGTGTTGTAGTAATTTATTTAGCGACATCAGACCACCGCCAGCGGATAATACGGAGTTACGAATTTAATATAGAGTTTTATTTTATTTCAAGAGTTCTCCGTGCTTCCAAAGGTAAGTAGAGTTGATCGTAGTTGCTATTGCATGTGATAGTTGCTATTACAAAAATTTCTTAAGGCCAATACAAGAGAACAATATGTTGAGTTGGAAGCAGGTCACCACAAACCAATTCACATTGCCAATTTGCACTGGATCTGCATCGTCATCCACCCATTTTCTCTTACCTCGATTTCCAAGAGAAGACCTTTGCCCAGCAGTGGGAATGCTGATTTTCGATTACTTATCAAGAGTGATTAAAGTATTGAAGTGAGTAGTTAAGATGAGAAAAAGGATACACAATGCGAAAGTAGAAGGAAGTACAGGTGAAGCCCTAGAATATCTTATTATGACCATAGAGACCTTATCTTATACGAAGGGCAAGTCAGGCGTGTATGAGACGTACTATGAGAGTGGCGGACGCCAGAGATGTCAAAGAGTTTGTAAGGAAAGAAACTGGAACTCTGCAATCTCTGCCTACCCCGCGAGGGATCCGGCGTGATGATATAAATAGAAGGGAAGTCATTGGCAATACTGATCTTTGTAGAGAGATATAGTACCGCACAGAGCCGTTGCCATTCACGAAGCACTGGCTTCGTAAAAAAATGTATCATCAATACTCATTTGCAGTTCGGAATCTGAAATTGTGACCGGCACAGTGGCAAAAGGCTCACCTCTAGTATATTGGTACCTTACATTAATGGCGTATATAGTACACCTCTGCCGCCACCGTCACTTGAGAAAAATAGGCATGACTGTATTTATTTATTTTTACTCAGTATAAGTACAGCGACATAATATCCAACTCTTTTACAAAAATATCCTGCCACATGCCGGTGCTAACAATACATGCTTCTGAAAATTAAGTTTTATCACTCCCACTGTAAATCTAAATTGGAATATCAAAATTTGACTTACAACGTTTTAGCACGTTTGTATTATAATTATTACACATACTTTAATTGCAAGTCTGCGATTGGCTGGTCTTTTTACGACAGTCGTTGTTCTTGGTTTCATATAAATATTTAATTAATTACTGAGGACTGGGACTCCGTGAATTAATATTTGGTTTGTAACAGTTATGTAACGGGAGGGTATTTGTGCCTTTGGAGAGAACACAATAATATAACGCCGGTCTGAACCGCCCTAAAGCGTGCCCTTATAACTTACAAATACTGAAAATAGCACTGAATATTTATTTAACTGTAAAAATACGTATGTCTCTACATATCCATCTTTGTTATAACATGAGATCTCTTGCTGGCTAGACAGAGAGTACAGAGTTCCAACAGGTTTTTTTTCTTTACTGATCTTTCCCATGCCCAACCCATCCAACTAGCCATGTATTTTTATTTCGAAGTAGTTCAGTTCGACCACAGCCAACGTAAGTTAAGGTTTCTATACTTTTTTTTATGTCGAGTCAATCCTGTATAGAACTTCCGTGAGATTTGGAGGAACGCCCCGGTGCCCCTTTGTGCCATGATTCGAAGACCCCGTTATCGTAAGGAAAACTGAATTCAGTCTCCCTAATAAAGACGCGGTACTGACGGCATGAGCCACTCCATACTGTCCGCCTGTCTCGGAGTCACGCATGAAGGACGCTCACGGCCTCCGCCCCTACGTTTCACGACCCCGTGGTTTCTATACCAGTTTTTACGTGAGGAAATTTCTGTACAAAACTTCCGTCAACCTCGGAGGAAACCGGGAGGCGTGGAGACTCCTATCAGCTAAAAACTTCACAGGTTCACCATAGACAATTTGGTAGGGCTCCAGGACCTTCGCTAGGAAAGCACCAATGCCCCTCTGTATTGCGCTCCAAAGAGCCCGCCAACTGGGGGGCAGTCTTTGGGCCCGCTCCCCCCTTAAACTCCGTGCTATGTTCTGCGCCCCGGCGCCTTCCTTGAGCAGGATCAACCCTATCCAGATTCCTCTCGAATGATTTCAATAAGATACTTTAACTTA
Source organism: Phalera bucephala (assembly GCA_905147815.2). Taxonomy (NCBI): domain Eukaryota; kingdom Metazoa; phylum Arthropoda; class Insecta; order Lepidoptera; family Notodontidae; genus Phalera; species Phalera bucephala. The sequence goes on along the minus strand of LR990625.1, from coordinate 5,171,889 downwards.
AAGGACATATAAAACCTGCAAGTCCGTAAAGTGTGAGACAATCATAAAACCTAATATAAGGTAACAAGGAAAAGAAAGCGAACCGGATAACACAAGGTAACAGGCATGATGAAGTTCGCCAACTAAATCACAGTTTATGGTAACGTTATTTTAAAATCTCTCTCCCGCCTCGGTCGGTAGCCGGACTGGGTTTGGATACAATAAATAGTATAATAAACATGATTAACGGTGCATAAGGAAGCACGTTTTAAGCACACGGACGTAAATCCACATCGATCGGATCGGAGTTGTGACGCCGAAGTGAACCACGATACTACATGGGACTCAACATCGTCGGCGAAATGTGGGTGTACACAGTACACTTCTGCGGAGGACGCAGAAGAAGGTTTTCACAATATAGGCATGCCGTTGGTAATTAATTATTTTTAATAGGTAAATACTTTTGCCCATATTTGGAGTTTTATTAAGAAGTGTTAGCGAGGAAATAAGCTATCTATCTATCTATAACCTCACGCCAGATCCCTTGCGGGGTAGGCAGAGAGTACAGAGTTCCAACAGGTTCTTTCCTTACATACCTCTCTGGCGTCCTCGACTCTCATAATTCGTCTCATACTCGCTCGCCGGTTACGGAGACTCTTGACTTTTCCATCAGATAAGACTCGGTTTATTTGGTCGTGGTAAGATAGTCTAGGTCTTCCCCGGTACCTGCATCCTTCCACGTTCACATTGTATATCTGTTTTGTCATTCTTTCCTCTGTCATTCTTTCTATATGCCCGAACCAACGGAGCATGCCCTTTCTCATCTTGACACCGATACTATCTTTCATACCTACTCGCTGTCTTACTATGCTGTTGCTAATGCGGTCGGTCAGCTTCACTCCGCACATCTTCCGCAGAGCTCGCATTTCTACCGCATTTATCCTACTTTCATTCTCCTTCTTACATACCCAGCTCTCGCTACCATATAACAGCGTTGGGACAAGAACTCCGTTATGTATGGCCAGCTGCGCCTTATGGCTTAAGTGCCGGCTCCCGAGTAGCTTTCCCATCGCACCATTCACTCTGTTCCCTGCACTCACTCTTCTCTCTATGTCAGCGGTGTATTTCCCATCCTTACTGAAGGCGCATCCAAGATATACAAACTCATTCACTTGCTCCATCACATCGTTCCAACCACAATCCTTACATTCGTTCTGGTTTCTTCTCTTTCAAAAACCATAATCTAAGCAAATAAGCTGTTTTAAAAAATAAATACCCATATAAAAATTAAAAATCCAAGAAGTGTGTACCACTTATAAAAGGTAATTTAAGATAACAATAAGCGAACCGGATAACACAAGGTAACAGGCATGTTAAAGTTCGCCAACTAATTCACAGTTTATAGTAACGTAATTTTAAAATCTCTCTCCCGCCTCGGCTGTTGGACTGGGTTCGGATATAATAAATAGTATAATAAACATGATTAACGGTGCATAAGGAAGGACGTTTTGCACACACTGACGTAAGTGCACATGGATTGGACCGGAGTTGTGACACCGAAGTGAACCTCGATGTTACGTGGTTGATTTCATTTTACTTTCTCGACGATCTAGTGGTGAATAATACGTGTAGCGATCACGAATGTTTTCAAACCGTAGGTCGGACAAAATTAATTTTTTCGATAGAATAACTTTCAATATCGGACCGTAGTCTTTGCTTAAGCTCTCTCCATATTATATAATATTAGCCCTGTTACGAAGCTGTCCTACTGTTGGGCACGGGCCTCCTCTCAAACTAAGAGGGTTTAGGCCATAATCCACCACGCTGGCCCAGTGCAGGTTGGTCAACTTTACACACCTTCGAGAAACTCTTAGGCATGCAGGTTTCCTCACGATAATTTCCTGCGCCGTTAAAGCAAATGATAGTTATTTTCTTATACGCACATGTTTTCGAAAATACAGAGGTGCGTGCCTAGGTTTGAACCCGAGACCTCTGACTTTGCAGTCCAACGGTCTAACCAGTAGGCTATCACTGCTCTCTTGTTGAAAAGTGTGAACACCCTGCTATCCCCGCTTGAAGAATAGGCGTGACGGTTTTTTTAATATTTGTTTGTATCGGTTTAAGTTTAACATTTCGGATAAGTCATAATTAAAATTTTTCATACTTATAAGCTGCTTGACCCGCACACCTGCTTCACACGCATCAGGTCCCGCACACTTATCCTTTACACCATGTAGCTCTTCTTATTTTTATCATCACGCCAGATCCCTTGCGGGGAAAGCAGAGAGTATAGAGTTCCAACAGGTTCATTCCTTACATACCTCTCTGGCTTCCTCCACTCTCATAGTTCGTCTCGTACACACTCGCCGGTCACGGAGACTCGACTTGCCCTACACCATGTATTCTAAGAAAAAATACAATAACAATTGATTACAAGGACAAAGGAATCCCTAAACTTTAATAAAGTGTTCTACTAACCCTTAAGATTCCCTCTTGTACGTAATCTGAAGTTGACTTAACCTGACTCCAGCTTTGTAATCGACCCGAGAGGTAATTGGCTTAAAGTTGCTGCTTAATTTATAAGCCCCAAAGATGATGGGTTACTGATAGCTAGATAGCTAACCAGAAACCTCGACCTTACCGACCTTGTTGACCTTTACGAACGTTGTCCTTACTTATTTTGAATTAAATATAAATAAAATAAACACCGCCACGCCTATATTGCCCAAGCGGGGGTGGCAGAGGTGCACTGAGTACACCCACTTTTTGCCGACAATGTTAGGTCTCATGTAATAGGGGACGAGTCTATTGCCATATACCTATGTCCTCATACATAACTTCGACGTCATCATCTGAGTATGCCGAGGTCGGTGCGTAGACCTGTATGACCTTCAGCGAATATCTTTTGGATATTCTGAGTATCAGGTACGCTACCCTGCTCGACACACTAGTAATGGACACAACGTTGTTTATGAGTGACTTGTGGACGATAAATCCGACACCACCTTGGGACTGCTGTTCGCCCTCCCGGTAGTAAAACAAGTTGCCAGATTTTAAGGTTATCGTGTCCTCGCCCTCTCTTCGGACCTCCGATAAACCAACAATACTCCACCGCAACTTGTTTAACTCTTCTTCCAGCTCAACTAGCTTCTCATCTGTCCTCAATGTGCGTGCGTTGTATGTTACCAGGGCCAATTTTCGGTTTTGGTGGTAGCCGAATCTCTGCCGGAGATTCTTAGCACCCCTTGTCCTGTCGTTACCATGGCTGCTACCGTGGCCAGGACGAACAGGACCGCCGGGGACTAGGGGCCTGGTTTTCCTACTTTCTTCCATAATTGGGGGTGTTTGCCATACTCGCCACGCTTGGCAGGCGGGTTGGCGAGCGCAGTTATTGGTCGTCGAAGTGTTAAGGGAACGCTGCTGCCCATTCCCTAGTTTTCCCCTTAGTCGCCTTGTACGACACCCGATGGGATGAGATGGGTTGGTCCTATTCTAAGCCGGGAACCACGCGGCGGTCCATAGTTAATAAATCATTAATAATCATTTTTAAATTAGATAAGAAATGTTGCTTCTCCTCATAGCACCTTTGGATGGACTCAACAACACCATATCATCGGCGTATAAAATGTTATTAATATAGACCCCACGAACATGACATCCGACATTGGTGTTGCTCAACTCGTTCATCAAGCTGTTATTATATGAGTTGAAAAGACGAGGCGAACTTAATCCCCCCTGCCACACCCCGTAATCCAACCGATACACTTCCAAACGTGAGCCCATCCATTTTACACTATTCTTTTGGATTTTGTACCAATAACTAAACAAGTTAATTACTGCCTGCGGTACTGAGGTTTGAACTGTAGCTTATGCCACTACTTGTCATACTTGACAAGATCGAATGCCTTTGACAAATCCAAGAAGCAGGCAAATATAATATATAAGTGGTAACCGGAACCAACGACGAACCATGATGACGTTTGAATTAGAAAATGCCACAAACGGTCACTCATCTCAGACCGATCCAGCCGAATACTGCTTAACTTTGGTAATCGGTAAGGACTAGGCATGTCGAATCATTCTAAAAACAATCGATATCTGGATCGATTCGAGTCAATCGCACAAAATAGATTATCGATTAAATCGTGGATTGAAAAATCGATTCTCGATTAATCGATTCTAAGTCAATTCTTATTAAGGTGCCGATTGAATAGATTATTTTTTAATCCCTCTCTTTTTATAATTTCTGTTAAAATAAACTTGTAACTGTACGTAGTATTTTTAACAATAAATGTGTCAACAATAAATTCACACAACTTTAATAGGTAAGTCATATTTTCAATTACTGCTTTTTTATTTTTGAAGCGTGAATCAATTCGATTTGACGGCTTTTGGGATTAATCCACTGAATCAATTCAGTGTTTCAGATCGATCTAAAAAATTGATTATTTGAAAAGAAAAAAACGCTTATTCAATTCATCTATTTTAAATCGACATGCCTAGTAAGGACACCGCGGCTTTATATAAAGCATTTTTAAATGCACCGGTACTGTGGTGAGCCCACAACGGTGTAACATCCGGCCTTTCAAAAACCACACAGCGCATGCCTCATGTGCACTCGGCTTAGTCTCAAATATTTATACCAACTCTGGTTGCTTTTAGGCAATAAAATTTACATTTTTACAAACAGAACCACACGGAATATGTGGGCATGTGTTTTGGCATCTCTCGGCTGGATGTTTTATTCTGCAATAATTTCTAGTCTGGCTGGAAAATATAATGATTGTTTTAGGAACAGTGAATCGTAATAGTGTTATGTTTAGTTTAGGGATTGTGCGTAACTATATTTTGCGGAATAATCCTTGCGTCTTAGTGTTAGAGTAAAAATTTTAAGGGATGGGGATTGTATTTTTATTTTTTGGAATAATCCTTACTCATTTATGTCAAAACTAGCTGTTACCCGCGAATTCTATGGGTTTTAATTATTTCTCGCGGACCGCAATTCTTTTTCTAAAATGCAAGTATTCTAATTTTTCTTTATAATTTAAGCTATCTATCAGTTAAAGTCCCGTCAAAATCGATTCATCTAACTATATTTTAATGAAAAAATAGCGACATTCATCATGTTAATACACGAAACAAAGATGATCTTATTGTAAATTCTACTCGTCTCCACGGAATTAGTAATGCTTTCATGGGGCAATGTATACGCTTCTTCAACAAATTACCCAGAGTTATCTGAAGCATGCCTATCAATAAGTTTAAAAAGCAATCAAAACTAGACTGTGTGAGAAAGAGTATTGCAAAATTTCGGATTATCTTGATGACAAAACAGATTGGATTTGAGCAGCTCCTCAATCAGCAACATTAAACAACACTGTATAATACAATTGACGGACAATTTAGCGCAGTGGTTAAGAGCTTAAGCCGCTCCGCCCACTGTGTCTAATAGTCGCGGGTTCGATTCCCGGACGGGACAAATCTTTGTGTGACCGGCAATTATTTGTTTCGGTTTGGGTATTTGTGTATGTGAATTTTCATGTTTGTAAACGCAACCACGACACAGCAATAAATCCTAGTGTGTGGCTACGTTTATTTATAAAAAAATCGAATTCATATCAGAAAGGCCAAACAAATCAAGTTAAAAGACTAGCCCACTGAGTTTCTCGCCGGATTTTCTCAGTGGAGGCCACTTCCGATCCAGTGGTACATGTAAAAAAATATAATAATTTTGACGTTTGTAAGAGCTGTTGTATTGGCCTATACAAATAAATATTATTTGATTTTGACTTTGAATTTGTTAGGCCCTTTGGTAGAATACCTAGGGCCCTGGCAGCATAACCTTGTTCTGTGGACAAACTTATGTGCTGGCCTAGGTAGCTGCTAAAGTTCTGATTCCCGGTAGACTACAACAGGCGTTTCGAGATTTCACGAATCAAAGATTTAGTTAATTCTAAAAATAATTTTAAAGCACCTCATAAAATGGCGGAGGGTTCTCCCTATTCTTATTTGGATAGCACAATACACAAAACAAAGATAGACAACATTTCAACAGACATTCCAAAAACAATTTCACATGATGAGCCCCAATGTGTTTCGTTATAAGTTTGTATATAAAATGAAAATTAATAGCGCACGCAACGACTCCAAATTCGCAATGGAAAAGGAAAATACCCTTATAATGAACTTTGTTGTTTGTTCTTACGGTTGCGACACGCGAACTTAGATCTTTCGTGTGAATTATAGAGGCGGAAACACAGTAATGGGTAATTAAGGATTATATCTGTTCATTTGGCGTAAGTTTTCATATGGAGTAAGAAGATATACTATTCATTAGAGCCGCTTGTCTTGGTGATATTTTGGGAACCCTTTATATTGTGGTGGCCACCTTCGACTGATGCTGATGATGATAATGAGAGGCCTTCGTAACCCTGGGGAAGACAATTTTCTATTCATTAGAGCCTGTTGTCTTGCAATGGACGAATTTTAGCTAGTGATAATGAAAAACCCTCACAGACCTTGCGGAGCTGCGGCGTTCTTAGCAATTACTAGGATTATGGTTAGGTCGGTCTGATATGGGTGAATGTTTGGGGCTGTTTTATTTTAAGGATGGTTGGATATCAATCATTGCAATATTAAAATAAGACCGCAAATGTAACTGCCATCTTTTATGCAAATAAATATTTTGAATATCTTTCTTTACGATTTCAGAGATATGGTCATGATATTTAATATTTTGAGCTTTTAAGATAGAACGACGAAACAGATATACAATACGAAAGTGAAAGCAAATAGTTACTGAGATTATCTTATCTGAAGAACAAGTCAAGAGTCTGCATAACTGATGAGCGTGTATAAGACGAACTATAAGACGAAATAAGGGATAAAAACAATGGGCGGGCTACATAGCGCGAAGATCGGATGGGAGTTGGGGCAGAAAGATTCTACAGTGAAGACCAAGTATTGGCAAGCGCAACGTGGGACGGCCACCTACCACATGGACCAACGATCTTGTGAGGATAGCAGGAAGTCGTTAGATGCAGGTGGCATCGGACTGGCTGCCCTGAAGAGCAGGCCTATGTTCAGCAGTGGACAAATATAGGCTGATATGATGATGATGATGATGATAATGAAGGGATAAAGAACCTGTTGGAACTCCGTACCTTTTTTTGCCACGCAAGGAATCTAGCGTGCTGATGAAGAGAGATGACCTTAAGTGCCATCCTAAGGTAGACCAGTAGAAAATGCCTAAACCACTAAGTCCGTCTTTGTGTTATTAGTGCAAAAGGAAAAAAATATATACAAAGTGTAACATAATTAACGTAAGACCTAAAAGTAATTTGTTCTAAATCGGCAACTGAATCGATACCAACTATTTTTAAAGATATTTATTTTTAATTTACATAAAATGCTGTTACTCGTTCTGTTCGTTTTATTAAACTTTTTTAAATTAAACATAATTTAATAATTATTCAAAGCATTACGGCTATTTTAATGTCTTTATATTACACACACCTGAATACGCATACAAAAGTTAATAAATTATAAAATTTTATTTTTAATTTGGGTACCAAAGAGTTTAAAAAAATGGTATAAAACTCCTAAAAATTGGAAGTTTGATTTTTGTATTGAATTTGTAAAGCAATAATCTAATTGAGGTGTCTGAGGTTTTGAGTTATTTATGTTACACCTTGTATATAGTTTTTACCTGAATACCTACTCAGAATAACCATAAATTTATCATGCGCATTTATTATTATTATTATTATTATCATGCGCATTTCAGCATTAATACTTAAAACTGACATCATTGTTTTCACCCCGTGTTCTATAAGAGAAAGGATTATTTAATACATTTGATACATACATCGACTGCCTTGCAATATTCCTTTTATACTCGAGACTGCGTTATAACATTTCATTTACTAAAAGCGGAAAAGGCAATAAACGAGTCGGATCCACGGTAAAAACAATAACAGTTCCGTACAATACACCTTCTTGAGAACGGAATACAATTTGCAAGAACTCGCGAGCATACGGCTGGGAGCGTAAAGCCAACTCTACAGGTTTAGCCAAGTCGCGTGCATTTTGTGCACAAAAATCGTAATTATAACAATTTAGAAGTCTTATAGCCGCGTGAAATCGCTACATATATGGGAAAATTATCACAAAACTCTTCAGGACTGCGAAGACCAATGTATGTAATACAACCTTTTTTTTTTTTCAAAAAAACAAAAGTATCCCCACACTAATATTTCTTCCTGTCGTGGGTGCGTTTACAAACATGAAAATCACATACATGAATACCCAGACCGGAACAAATTGTTACACAAAGGTTTGTCCCGTGCGGGAATCGAACCCGCGACTATTCGACCCAGTGGGCGGAGCGACTTAAGCTCTTAACAACTGCGCCAAATCGTCCGTCAAGCTGGTATGAAAGTCTTTCAGAACTTGTAACTCTACTTATAAGGTAAATACAATTCATCAGAAAATATTTTTTACAACAATATGCGAGTGTATGTGAAGCTATGTCTATTTTTTAAACTGTGCATGTGTGAGGAAGGCGGCAGTGATTTTGGGCAAAAACGTGCACTGTTTCACTTCTATGGTTTTATTGTTACAATTTCCATGATTTTGTATTTATTCTCTTTTTGCAGTCGATAGTGACTAATATGTAAAGTAATTCCAAAGATATGATTGCATGATTTTAAAAACAAACGACTGCCAAATTAGCTTGATTCTCCATCAAAAATCAGCCTACTGCTAACTGGATAAAATCTTCTCTCACAAATCGAGGTGAGATAAATTAGATCATACTCAGCTGTGTGTCCACCAGAGGGCTTAGCACAAAAATTTTGACGGTTGCGTAACACTAGAGCGTTGACATGCCATTCTTATGCGAGAAGGATCTTTTGACCTGTGGATGACATTGGTGTTGGTGTGGAATTAGGGTTATTATTTAGTTAATTTTTCTACTTAGAGGAAAATATTTCAACAGGTGGGTCAGCATAGTTACTGATAATAACACTACTTTGGTAAATTTCATAGCAAACTGCACCTCTGTGACTTTCCTGAAGTGGAATTTCACTTGATGACAGCGTTACTTTCAATTTTGGCCGCGGGCCAAAAGCGTCCTGCGTTTGACGTTAGCGTCATGTTATTGTCAAAGTTTTTGTACCAAGCCCTCTGCTGTTGGAACATATCAAGCCACGTATAAAGCTCCTATTTTTGGCTTAACGACCACCAAATTTTGTCGTAGCTAGGACCAACGGCTTAGCTTTCTTTCTGAACCATACAGAAACTCGTATATGAAATTGCCACAAACAGTCACCCATCTCAGACTGACTCAGTCGACGATGACCGAGTCGTTGGTGATTGCTAAATTCACCCCGGTCGCAAAGCACTACGACTACCACATTTATTCTCTCTTACGGCAATTTGTGAGAGGAGATTTTCGCTAAACTACAGTACAGGCAATGCAGCTGCGTACTTATATTGCTTCTGCAACCAGACTTCGCCGACACGCTTCCTGGAAACAGCCAAAGCCGAGAATCATGAATTGTTCAATGTTATATTAAACACGGTAACAATAGACAGTCAAGTTAAAGCCCAGGGATATTGTATAGATCCCCGGATTAAAATATGTAAAGGGAAATCCTTGACGTTTGTTTAAGCATCCATTTTGAATTTTGAGACTAAATATTGAAAACAATGGATGTCTTTCGCGATCCGCTGGTTGAATCAGATTTGTTCCAGTGTAATGGTCGATGATTAAGCCCGATTACAATTTTGGGTAATTAAAATCAGCTGAAACAAGAGTTGGAAGGAAGTAAGAAAATTTTCCCGTTAAAAAGATGTGTTTAGATTTCGTAGTCAAAGGTAAAGACGAAACAGTTGAACTTCCTTTAAGTCTTAAAATTCTACCTTAAGCTTGAGTAAACTCAAGTTTCAGAACATCTTGTCGGACTGAAATGAAACTTTGCAAACATAAAATTACATTTAAGTTTAGCGCTAGTTTTATAATGTAGCAGAAACATTTTACCCTTACATATTTATTAAACACTAGTTTTTGCCCATGACTTCGTCTGCGATAAGTTTAGACAGGAGCCTAGCATTTTTTCGGGATAAAAAGTTTTGTTAGTGTTAATTTCATCCAAATCGTGTAGCCGTTTTAGCGTGATTAAGTAACAAACATGTAAACATCTTAACATACAAACTTTCACATTTATAACATTAGTAGGATTAAAGTTTTGTTTAAATATTATTTCTTATCTTTTACCCTATCCATACGTATTAACCCACTAATAAAAAAAACACCGTCACGCCTATGTTCCCCAAGCGCGGATGGCAGAGGTGTATTTCCACTTTTTGCCGACGATGTTATATAACATCAGCCTATACTGCCCACTGCTGGGCCTTCTCTCACAAATCGAGGTGAGAGAGATTAGGTCATACTCCACCACGCGGACCCTGTGCGAATTGGTGGAGACAGGTTTGTGGCCACCTGCTGTTAGAACTTATCAAGCCGCCTTTAAGGCTTCCAAGTCGGCTTAACGACTACCACATTAAGTTGTAACTGGGACCAACGGCTTAACGTGCCTTCCGAAGCACGGAGACGCTCGAATATGAAAATGTTAGGTCTTATGTAATAGAGGCGAGCCTATTGCCATATACCGGGCACAATTCCAGACTGGACTATACCGACCGACCCACGACCTCGCGATCACAAAGTGATGCGCTTTGCCACTAGAGCAACGAGGCAGTAAAAAAAAATGTTTAAAAATATATTTGTCCATTTTACTACTTATTTTGGCTTCACTCAAAAACCACTCAACGTATACAGCTTATAGTCTGACTTACAAAGTGCAATACCCTTGCTCCAAATCGGATAGGTACAACAGGACGGACAATTTGACAAAGGTAAAGCGAAATCGGACAACTGTAGTACTAACTAATGACACAAATCACTGGTCTTCTTAAATTCATAAAATATAAATGACCCAGAACCCAAAGGCTCGCTGGCCCTAAATAATATCAATTCATTAAGCTCTGGAATCAAAGACAAACAGATATCCAAACTTTGAATATCGGTCGCATCGTTAAGTGGCGAAGTCGTAGCCTTAATATTGCAGTCTATCTCACTATAGGGTTGCTAGCTTATTCAGTAATAATAATATCAGCCTATAAGTAACGTCCTTCTGCTAAGCAAAGGCTCTGTCTCACAAATCGAGGTGAAAGAGATTAGGTCATTCTTCACCACGCAGACCCAGTGCGGATTGCTGAAGGCAGGTATGTGGTTACCTGCTTTTGAGTCTAATTAAGCGGCCTACCCTGCCTACCCTGAAGTAGGACAGTATAGGCTGATATTATTATTATTATTCTTAAACAAAATAAGATGAATAGAAGAACGTGACGGTAGACGTAGATTGGATAGATCCCCGACAAGGTGGACTGATGACCTGTTGAAGGTCGCAGGTAAAACCTGAATGCATACAGCACAAAGTCGGTTGTTGTGACGATCTTCTGGGGAAACCTTTGTCCAACAGTGATCGTCTTTTACCTGATAATGAAACAAAATAAACAATTTTTATTCATATCCGGTAGTTAAGATCCGGTAATTACTATAATCAGATCAAAATCCAGAAAGATTCTAGAGTGGAGACCACGTATTGGCAAGCGCAGCGTAGGACGACCGCCTGCCAGATGGACCGACGATCTTGTGAAAATCGCAGGAAATCGTTGGATGCAGGTGGCATCGGACCGGTTGCGCTGGAGGGCGATTGGGGAGGCCTATGTTCAGCAGTGGACAAGTATAGGCTGAAATGATGATCAAAATCCAAGCATAACACTGCAAGAACTCAAGAGTACGTGAGCTCATTCTGCGTAGATCGGACCAACATAAACAATTAAGAATTTTGACGGTATCCTGGAACAACTATGCCTTTTGGATATCTAATACCTCAGTCCCTTCCGAGACCATGGGTGCTGCAATAGCACTCGAAACGACTCGAACTAAGAACTCAGTAATTTTTATTTATTACTAGCTGCCCGTCCCGGCTTCGCATGGGTGTACTAATAAAGAAAATGAGACCAAATCTTCCCATTACAGTACGTCTAATATATTTCTTACTATATATGTATGTCATATTTTGTATACGTATAGTTACTTTATTCTGAATAAATGTTCGCCACCAACTGCCCTTTATTTTGGTTGTATTTTTTTCGACTTGGTTGTCTGGAAGAAATTGCTATAAGCAATAAAACCGCCAATTGTACTTGTTATTTTACAACAACTACTTTGTTATGTTATAATGCATTTGGTGTGCACAATAAAGAGTATTCTATCTATCTATCTACAACCATGTAATTAAATAAAATGACAGTTAATTAATTTTGACCATAATTTATAGCGATGCTTTGTAATGTACAATATTTTTCGTCATCCTTCCGGAGAGAATACAAATAATACCGATGGTTTGCATTAATTTTTTTTCGGATGAAGCAGATAAAACTATATAAGAAACTGAACAATTAAACGTCAATCTGCACATTCTGTCAATCTCTTTGAAGAATACCGTCTTCTGTCTCGCTCATTACGGAGATTTTTTCACCCAAATTTTTCACATTTTGGTTCAATTTTTGAAACATTTTCTTTCTTACAAACCTTCTCCTGACTATCACAAACACAACAAAAAAGAATTTACCAAATAGGTACATTATTAGTCCAATTGATTTTCAATTTATATAATTATTTTTCAAGCTGTGACAGCCTAGTGGGTAGACCGTTGGACTGCAAAGTCAGAGGTCTCGGAATCAAAGCCAGGCACGCACCTTTGTCTTTTCGAAAGCATGTGCTTATAACTTGCTTTAACAGTGAAAGAAAACATCGTGAGGAAACCTGCACGCATAAGAGTTTCTCGAAGGTGTTTGAAGTTCGCCAACCCGCACTGGGCCAGCGTCGTGGACTATGGCCTAACCCCATCTCACTTTTAGAGGAGGCCCGTGCCCAATGGTGGGACAGTTTTCTAACAGGGCTAATATTATTATGTATATATTTATTAAGTATAATTTCTTATAAAATATATATAAAAATATAAAATACAAATATTCTTATATATATTGTATAAAAAAAAAAATGTGCTCCACCGACAGCAAGGTCTACGACCCAAGCTACCGGTGGTCAGGGCTCCAAAGAGAGGAACCTCCTCACAATGCGTGCCGTGTCCAACATTACTGCCTTCTGTATCAGGCCCTTCAACCAACTGCCTAGCGAGAGCTTCTCAAGGTGTTTATCGAAGCTCTTCGCTATAAGGCCGTTGACTGAAACGACCATCGGAATAATGATAGTTGAATCAACATTCCACATGGCGGTAACCTCATGGGCCAGGTCCAAATATTTAGATAATTTTTCTTTTTCGGCCTTCACAAGGTTCTCATCATGCGGAATGGTGACATCAACTAGCATTACACGACGCATCGATCGATCTATTATCACGATATCAGGTTTATTGGCTACAATAGTCCTGTCCGTGATAATAGATCGATCCCAGTAGAGCGTGATATGATCACTTTCGAGAACTGGAAGAGGCTGGTACTGGTAGTACGGTACTTCAGAGTCCACAAGGCCATATTTAAGAGCAAGTTGCTGATGGATAATTCTAGCCACTTGGTTGTGTCTGTGCAAGTACTCTCCGTTAGCAAGACGAGAACAACCGGAAACTACATGTCTAATAGACTCACCGGGACGGTGGCATGCCCGACAAATGTCAACCGTGCCGTCCTTTAGGATGTGCTTCCGGTAGTTGTTCGTCATGATAACTTCGTCCATAATTGCAAAGACAAACCCTTCAGTTTCCCCAAAAAGGTTGCTGAAGCGTAGCCAGTTCACGGAAGCGAGCTGGTCCACATCAGGCCCTGTAAGAGCCCGATAGAACCGTCCGTGTAGCTCCTTCACCTTCCATATGGCTGTGCGGTCCGAAATACTTAATACCTGGGGCCTTCGCCAGTTCTCGTTTGCCAAGGAAAGCGGAGTTAGGCCTCTATCGATTGCGGCAACATCTCGATACATCACCACGGATACACTCAAAAAGTACTGTCTGAGATTGCACACCTCGCGATTGTGTAGAGTCTTAGCGTTTAAGAACCCACGACCACCGCACTTCCGCGGGATGTACAACCTCATAACAGATGACCGCGGGTGATGCATACGATACGCTGTCAACAATCGACGGACCTTTCTATCCAGGGCATCCAGTTCAGACTGAGTCCACCTTAGTATGCCAAAAGAGTATGTAAGAACAGGCATGACCCAACCATTGAAAGCTCGGACCTTATTTCCACCTGATAGAAGGCTTTTTAACACTTAAAACCGATCTTTCAATGATTGTTTCATATCCTGTTCAGCTATACTTAAGGCTTGTGACATACCAAGATACTTGTAAGAATCCATTTCAGAGAGAGACCTGAGGGATATATCTTCGGAGAGCTGTAGATTAAAAGAATCTTCAACTCTCCCTCTTTGTACATGGATGACCGCACACTTGTCTACTCCAAACTCCATTCCGATGTCGTTGCTAAAATTGCCGGTTATTTTGAGCAACTCCATCAGGTCTGTTTTCTTCGAAGCGTACAACTTGAGGTCATCCATGTACAGTAGATGAGATATAGGCTCACTCTCCCTCCGCAAATGGTAACCTAGCTTTGAATCCTTAAGTATAGCACTTAATGGATTCAAAGCTAAGCAGAACCACAACGGACTCAAACTGTCGCCCTGAAAGATACCCCTGCTTATCTTTATCAAGTCCGACGAACCAGAAAGGCCTCCACAGCCTGGGTGACGAAGAACTGTGGTCCACTGCCCCATACACGAACCGAGAAAAGAGCACAGCGCCGGGTGTACTCTGTACAGCTCTAGCACCCTCCCCAGCCATGTATGAGGCACCGAATCATAGGCCTTCTTATAGTCAATCCAGGCCATGGAGACATTCTTTCTGGATCGTCGCACCTGTTGGCAAATGGCCATATCAATGAGGAGCAAATCCTTTGTACCCCGGGACCCCCCCTTACAACCATTCTGAGTAGGCGATAGAATATGCTGTGCCTTAAGGTGATTATTGATTTTTATTCTCAGAATGGATGTAAGGAGTTTATAGACCGTAGGTAGACATGTAATCGGTCTATAATTTTTAGGTTCCGAAGTGCTGCCAGATTTGTAAATCAAGTGAGTGACACCCGATGTCATAAAGCTAGGGAGCGATCCCAATTGAAGAGCTTCTTGGAATTGAGTCGCTAGACGAGAATGTGAGCCCTGGAGCCTCTTTAGCCAGAATGCGTGCAGTCCATCCGGCCCCGGACTTTTCCAGTTCGGCGCCGCACGAACCGCACAGGCCAGATCTTCACGGCTTATGACTACGGGCTCCATTTCCTGAATGGGCCCACAGGATCGTCCAACAACATCAAACCATTCGCCCTCGGAGTGACTGACGGGCACTGACCAAATTTTACGCCAAAACTCGGCCATGACGGCCGCATTTGGCAAGTGCACATCAGTCACTCTCTCTTGGGGGCGCTCCCAAGCCTGGTATATACTCCTTTGATTCGTCTGGAAGGTGCGATTCACGTGGTATCTATCTGCTCTCGCCTTATACCTGCGAATCCTCTTCGCCCATGCATAAACTTTTTGCTTCCAGTAGTCTATGCGTTCCGCGACCCCTGCTACATAGTCCACAGAAGCCACTCCTGTGCCTGCAAAGGCTTGGGCCACGAAACGCATAACTCTCGGGCGGTTGTTTCCAGCCTGGAAGCACAACAATTTCGCTATGAGTGTCCTAGCCATATTTATACGCCGCTCTATTCTGCACTGCCAGAATGGTTTAGTATTTGTGGGTTGGGTGGCTCGATGTAGATTAGGAAATCTTACACCTGCCACCCAACACACCGCCATCGCTCCACAGTACAAAATAGAATGGGTATCACATAAGTCCACACTGGTCTCCCAGTGTGGCTTTAAAACATTGTCTAGGGCACTCACAAGCGAAATGTTACGTCTATGCATGGGCAAACGGGGTAGGCATGGTCTTAGGGAAATCGGTGCAGACCGATACTCCGCAAATGCATCCTCCAGAGCTCTCCTCACCTGCTCCTGTAGCTAACACTTACCTGCTCGCTATTTACCTCCTCCGATCGTGCGAAGTTATTTAAAGAGATAGGTTCTTCAACACTTCGCACGTTGAAGTCAGTACGAGCAGGAAGTGCTTCGCGGCGCAGTCGCTCAAGCACTGTGTCATCCAACAACTTGCACCGCTGGATGGCACGTACTTGATCCGATACTCGTTGCGCAGTAACGGCGACAGTCGGGTGAAGCCCCTGAAACAGAGACAACAATTTCGGACGGTAAGCGGTGAGGATGGTTCCTCCCTCTGTAGCACCATAGTAGGCCCGCATGACACTCAGATTTAATTCCGGAGTCCATCTCATGCGGCGCACTACACCACCGGTAGCAGGGGCCGTGGGCGGAGCACAATGTCCCGCTGGTCCCAGGCGTGCCGGCAGCGGTGGGCGTCCTCTCCTCGCAGATGTTAATGTAGGTGGAGTCGCCGATATCCCGGCATCGTCGCTAGAGGCCCCAGATGTCGGCGGTGTGAAAAAATCTTCATCCTCCGAAGGCTGGGGCGAGGCGGGCGAGCCGGGCAAAGGTGTTGGGCGTGCGCTAGGTGACCGGGCATCCCGCTGCCGACACAGCCGCACGGGGTTTCTTCGGCTGGGCTCGGCCATTTACAGATGTTATATGTATTTTCTTCCAATACCACATTTTGCGAACCCACGTTCGCATTGTAAAATTTTGCTCTTGAACTGTGTTGTTTTTTGTTGTTTTTTTTTAATGTCTAAACGGATAATTTTTATATTTCTTCGCAAAAAAAATTTTTATTTACACAAAACGACGTGTCGTTGACAGCGGTTGCCATGGTTATCATATATATTATTATTATT
This sequence comes from Phalera bucephala, assembly GCA_905147815.2. Classification (NCBI taxonomy): domain Eukaryota; kingdom Metazoa; phylum Arthropoda; class Insecta; order Lepidoptera; family Notodontidae; genus Phalera; species Phalera bucephala. The sequence goes on along the minus strand of LR990625.1, from coordinate 5,154,921 downwards.
GTTATTTTTACTACGCTGATGAAATTGAATAGATGCCAATACTATTAATTTTCTCTCGCAATTAACAAGTTAGATTTTATTGGTAAAATTACGAATATACATGTTCGAGTTTAAATGTATCCTTTGTCGTTCACATTACACAATTGTACAGTATTTTTTGTAGTTTTGTCATTTAATAAAAATGCCACAAATTCTAGTTAATGGTTCCCTTAAGTGTAAATACGTTTTAAAATTACATTTTTAAATTATGGATTCAATATCAAACTAAGTGTTATTTTGCTTTGAATTCTTACTAATCTTTTTCCTTTAAATTCAAGGGTACACCCATTTTATTTTTTGTAATAAAAAATTGCATCGCATGTTTTAACGGACGATTAAGCGCAGTGGTTAAGAGCTTAAGCCGCTCCGCCCACTGGGTCGAATAGTCGCGGGTTCGGTTTCCGCTTTCATCTTTGTGTGACCCACAATTATTTGTTTCAGTCTAGGTATGTGTATGTGGACTTTTATGTTTATAAACACACCCATGAGGAATAAATCCAAGTGTGGGGCAGAAAAAAGAAAGACTAATTTATAAATACCAAAGTAATATGACTTACATTATGATTACGTATAGTGCATTTAAAACATGAATTTCAGAGCGAAACTATTTTTGATATTCCATCCAGTGAGCGAAGCGGCTAACATTGTTTATGTCTATCTATCTATCTATCTATATCAAGATCCCTAAAGATTCCTGAAGTCAAGTAAAAGTCAAAAATTATTTACTTATGAAAGGTGTCATTTACTCATTTGTATAGGACAAAAATCTAAATTTATTTCATTTTGAATATCTACCATCGGATCAGGACGTGGGCTTCACAGAGGAGATCTGGGTAGGAACTCCCAGGCTAGTCTTTAACTTTAACAGTTATATTCGAGATGCTTGTCTGTTGATTTTTTTACAAGCTTTCATTTAACTTGCAATGTTCGTATGCCCGTCTGTCTGTCTGTCTTTCCGGTTCAAATCTTGTGACCCATTTTTCAAGCATTTCCAGTTTTTTTTTTAAATTAGTGACAAAAAGCAGTTACATGTTCTGCGTTACATGAAAACGGGTAAACTGATACTGGATATGGAAACATAGAACCCACAGCTTTGTCCACGGAATGAACTAAAATGCTGTTAACAAAATAGTCATGTGCGCTGGCCGACCAGCATGTATTAAAGCTATTCGATTAAGCAGAAATTTGGCATACTTATGTAAAGTCGGTGACAATGCAATAACATGGTATTATGCAGCTGGCCTGATGATGGAGTCGGAAGGTGGCCCTTAGAAGCTTCTCAACCATACAACGTAACCTCCTATATAACAAGTACTATACAACGATATAATGTTTAGGGATTGATGATGAAGCTGAAAGGTAGCCAATGGACCAGTCAACTATTCAACATCATCCTGCCGTGTTTGGGCTCGTTCGATTTGTCTTGACGAGAACTTTAGACCCGAATAGTGTCCAAGGTCTGATAGAAGCCATAGAAATACTTGAACTTAGCAAGATATCGTTGTTGTGTTTTTCCTATAAGAGCTCGTTTTTAAAATAATTTCATTGTGTTTATAGGGTATGTTTTGGAAATCGCTGATTGTAAGTTGGCAACCCTGTCCCTCCATTCTAATATTGCACCCAATCGCATGCATTTGAATATTTAATGCGACCTTCCAATATTCTCGAATCGGTCTATACATATTTATGAGTAGTATTGCCGTAATGTATTCTGGCTCCGAATTGCGGTTTACGTACATTTGGGTATTTAATCACCGTTTGTGGTGAAATATCTTCTTCTATATCTATCTATCTATATCATCACGCCAGATCCCTTACGGGGTAGGCAGAGAGTACAGATCTTAAATATCTTCTTAATAAAACTATAACACTAACTGATTGATAGAAAATACACAGGTAATTGTTGAGTTTGGAAGCAAGAAACATAAGAAAAAACATTGCAGATTAAAACTACCGCGTTAGTGTAGTGCCAAAGCGCATTGCTTTGTGATCATGAGGTCCTGGGTTCATATCCTAGGTCTGACAAATGTAGTTTTCTAACGAAAAATTCCCATTATTCCGGAGTCTGGCATTGTGCCCGGTATATGGCAATAGGCTCAGCCCCTATCGTCGGCGAAAAGTGAGTGTACTCTGCCACCCCCGCAGGCGTGACGGTGCTTATTTTTTTACTTTATTAAAACCGCAATGTAATATTTATGTCTATCTAATTACAACAGGCAAAATGGTTGTGTGAATTTACATCGCTATTAACCCATTCAATAACAACAAATGATGTGAGTGCCACTATTTAATCTGTGTAGGCGACTGAACAAATAAGTGAAATTAATTGATATTTGACAGCATTCAAACATTTTTACGAGATTTAAAACATTTTCACAGCCAGTAGCGACATCGCCAATTGAACAAATAAATTGGTGGCATTGTAAATATTTTACGTGTCATCTCCGCACAGGAAAAATGATTATATTCAAAAATATTTCTTTCAATCTGGATCGTGAACCTATGTGAATTTTATATTTGTAAACGTATCTAGGACACAGGGATTAATCCTAGTGTAGAGCTACGTTTAATAAAATACTTATCTACCTTCCATAATAAAAAATATATACAAATAATGTTCCTTAATGAAATATAACATCATAGTGACGTCACCGTGATGAGGTATGAGAAGGGCTTACCCCTCAAAGTAATATGTCAAGTTTGCGTCGCCCCAATATTGGCAGCCGTCAACAACGAAACCTGGGAGCACATACGATTTTTCTAAATATAAATTATTATAATGGAAGCAGATGCTTGGCAGAATCAAATTGTATTAACGCCTGTTACCTCGGAACGGTTAGGCAGAAATACACACTAAATTGTGGCCTTAGATTAATAACCTGAGCTGAGCTAAAAAGGTAGCTTTATAGGAGAAATAAACTTACAAAAAAAAAACACCGTCACGCCTATATTCCCCAGAGGGGGTGGCAGAGGTGTACTGAGTACACCCACGTTTCGCCGAAGATGTTAGGTTTCATGTAATAGGGGGCGAGCCTATTGCCATATATCGGGCACAATTCTTAGAAATAAACTTACTTTTCAATAAAACGTAGTCCCACACTAGGAATTATTCCTGTGTCATGGGTGCGCTTACAAACATGACATCCACCAGGTCGAAACAAATATTTGTGGATCACACACAAATTTGTTCCATGCGGGAACCGAATCCGCGACGAAGCGTGAATCTAGTTATATATATATATATATATATATATATATATAACTAGATTCACGCTCGCTACACGAAAAATGACACCACCAAACGACATATAAAGTGGACGGTGGATAACAGACTTCCGCTTGTTTGTAACTAAAACTTTAAGTAATACGATTAAGGTAAAATATGCCCTATTTATGTTTATATCATAACTGTAACTACTCACTATATCAAAACTAAATTAATTGAAAGAAAACAAGTTAAAAATATCTAGGCTTCATTCACCTGTTATATCCATACATCTAGTGCTGCAACACTAATTCTGTGGATATACCTATGACATGTTACGATTTAGTAAGGATTGTATTAGTCAGTGAAAAATGAAAATGGAGACAAAGACACTAAGGTCTCATTAAGTTAAATATCTAGCCTCTTTTCCTCCCCCGTGAGGGCCGTAGCGTGAAAATTTTTAAGTCATCAGCTTAAAAGCTACCAGAAAAACATTAACTTTTACATAAAATAAACTCGTGAAACTATCCGTTTCCTTCGCTACAGTCTAAAGCAAACAAAAACAGTTACTGACCTTAGTAACCACAGTATAAAAAATGTTTTACAGTCGCCCAATGACGTATTTACGCAGAGCAAACGTACGATAGATTATTGGACCAGACGAGTGAGGTTAGATCTAGTTTGTTACTGAGTACGATGGAGTTTCTTGGTCTAAAACAATCAAAATTGATGTGCTTGGAAATTGAACCCTAAAACATTTTATCTAGCACATTTAGAAGGCAGTGTGTTAGCAAGCATCAAGATTCGTTGGGCTAAGTCAATCTAAAATGATTGACAGTATAATTTTAGATTGACTTAGCCCAACGAATAACAAAATGGAAATCCATTTTCGAGCATTAGAAAAAGCACATCAAGCCATTAGTCCCGGTTACCAGTAAAGGCAAGGTTGGATCTTATGAGCTTCATAAGATCCAACAGCAGGGGTCATAACTCACCTGACTCAACCAATCCGCACTAGGTCCACGTAATAATAATAATAATAAGCCCGCAGGGCAGCTTGTGGCGAGCTGTTGGTGAGTAACGACACCACGGACCCGAGTGCTTCAGAGAGTCGGTTAGGGCCCCAACTCGGCGTGTCTTCGTCGGTCGAGTGGAAACCGAAGGGTGCCCGCAGGACTCTCGGCTCTGGCTAGCCTTAATTGGCCGTCCAGAGAGGAGCCGTGAGAGCTATATCGACGTAGGAAGATAATGCGTTCCTACATCGATGTACTCCAGGGGTGGAAGTGTTAAAGGGCATAACGCCGCGAGTAACTTCGGAGAAAGCGCAGCACACCTCTCTACACCCCTGAGCCGCTCACACCGGTGTTGCCCTCAGTTGTCCTAGGACGACCGTTTGAGGGCCCGTCACCGCCGGCCACGGGTAATTAGGTATAACTAATTATGGCCGGTGTCCGTCCTCTTTGAAATAGTCCAGTTTTTGTCCATCAAGCCTCATTTGCATAGCCCTTGTTTTCTTTCCATAATTTACAATAGTCCTTGCACCTGCCGGGGTCAGTTCGCTGGTTATGTTTCTTCATTTTCAGCAAGTGATCTCAGCAGGTGGCTTACATAACATTAACTTCTTGCAAAGGGCCTCTACGTGTTGGACCCATGTCCCTATGCAAGCCTTTCAAAGGTCCGGGTAAAGCCCGTGAATCTCAGCGAGATACATATATAATATAATAATAATAATTGTTTTATTTCCAAACAACACATTATAACGTACAGAACAGGCAAACACCACACTAGGCAGAGCCTGTCTAGTGGTGTTTTTTTTTGACATAATAAAAGATGGATTGCGGTACATTCAAGGGATACGAAAACAATAATAATAAAATATTACATAAAAAAATAGAAATAAAATAAAAACAAAGCTATAAAATCATGAAGTTAAAAAACAAGTATTATTTCAGGTTTAGGAACTAATATAATTATCTATAAAAGTATTAAAATTATTATTTATCAATTTTCATAAAATCTTCAGTAACTTGGTAGGGCCAATTCAGTAATTCTGCCGTAATTTTAGTTTTAGCGTAAAAGTAATTCAAACCGAAGATTTGATTGGATTTATTGAATTTATTATACAAAAACGGTTTTAGAAATGAACTGAAACGTTGGGCAGATGAAGTTTTAGTTGGAGGTACTGGGACTAGGAATACCCTTTTTTTAGCTAGACGTTCCAAGTCCGGAATGTGTATTAACTCATTATGACATTCAAGGATAGCCTTAAGGAAAAATAGTCTTCTGACGCTGAAAACCTGAGATTCATTGAAAAGTGATATGGTGGGGTAAAGAAAGGGTCGTTTAAGCATTGTTTTTAGGACTGCCCTCTGAGCTCTTTCTAAACCAATAAGGTGAGAAGTGGCCGCACCACCCCATGCTAGGATGCAGTACGATAGTATTGACTGACACAGGGAGAAATAAATTGTCCTTAGGAGGCTAATTTGGGCGACGTCTCTGAGAAGTTTCATGGTGTATATAAATTTACGGACTCTAGTTGTTGTTTTGATGATATGCTCTTTAAAAGATAATTTTTCATCAATGATGATGCCAAGGTACTTAGTAGTCTTTACTCTAGATAGTTGGGTACATTTGCAAGGTAATTGAACATGTCCAAAAACTGAAAGGCAGGAATGAACTACAATATTAATTTCAGGTGGCGGAGCTGAGAGTATAGTTTTGTGGAAACAAATATAGTTTGTTTTGGTGGCGTTAAGGGTTAATAAGTTCTCGCTTAGCCATTTTGCCACACTTTGAAGACCGTTTTCTGTGGTGTACTGAAGCTTGCCCCAAGATTTATCATGAAAAATTATGACAGTGTCATCGGCATTATTTATTATGTCCGCATTATTCAACTTGCTTAAAGAAAGACTATTTAAGTATACAAGGAAGAGGGTAGGGCCAAGTATACTCCCCTGTGGGATGCCATAAAATACATTTTGAGGGTTACTGATGACGGCATTTACTCTGACACATTGTTTTCTATTTGTGAGATAACTTCGAAACCACTCTAGGCAAGTTCCTCTGACACCAGTAGCTTCCAATTTTTTCAGTAGTATGGGTGTAGATACTGTATCGAATGCCTTCGCCAGGTCCAGGAAGACTCCTAAGCACCTTTCACCACTGTCCAGGTCTTGAGAAACAATATTTGTTAGCAGTGAGACGGCTTGTTCTGTCGACTTGTTCTGTCGAAAACCGTATTGCTGATTAGATATAATATTATTGGTACTACGTGGTTGAATATGACCTATTTCTCTCTCATCTCTTTTTGTGAGACTATTGTGTAAGGCGAGTGTGAATTCTATAAAGAGTAGCTGTTAGAAATCTAACATATTCTTTTTTTATGAGTAAAATTGAATTAATTTACTTCTTCCGTGGACGCTACCGGAAAACAATCTCGCTATATTTTATTCCAGCGATCTAAATAAATATAATATCTTTATTTCAGAATCATTCAGTCGATAAGAGTTGTTAGTGATGAGTTAGTAACAACTTTGCTTATACGTTACGTTAGTATTGTATTGAGCAATTTCCTATGACTACTTTCGAACAGAACTGACGAGTTTTGGGTGCACCATAAGTTCACCTGTACCGACCTTTCTGGGAAGGCACGCGTGGGTTAGCTGTTTATTCACGTGCAATCATAATTACCTCCACCCGATGTTTTCTAAAATCTGCTAAAGTTAGCTATAATAAACGAGATGTCAAATGTTATTGTGATCTTAAACCATGCTATATGATGTGTAATTTATTATACTGTTGCTTTGTCCAAATCATCGTTATCATCAGCTTTCTATAATCCACTACAGAACATAAGCCGCCTCCCTTTTGTGCCATTCTGCAGTCACGTGCCATGCCAGTCGTGTGCCAAACTACCCTTTATTTTTCTCTTTCGATATGGTCTTCTAACCACTTCTGACTTGCAATGTTCGTATGTCTGACTGTGTGTCTTTCCGATTCAAACCTTGTTATCCATTTTTCAAGCACGTGCGGGTGTCCGATTGACCTAAAATTTGGGATACGTATAGTAATTCGGTGACAATGCAATAATATGGTGAAGCTGGTCTGATGAAGGACTCGGAAAGTGGCCATAGAAACATGTGAACTGTAACCAGGTAACACCCTCGTGTTTAGACTTGTTAGATTTGTATTGACAAGAACTATACAACCAGATAGTGTTCAGGACCTGATGATGAAACCGACAGGTGGCTAATGGAACCACCCAACTACTCAATATAACCCTGCCGTATTTGGGCTCGATAGATTTGTCTTGATGAGTACTTTAGACCCAGATAGGGTCCCCCGGGTCCCCCATCCGGGTCTAAAGTACTCGTCAAGAAAAATCCATCGAGCCGAGCGACCATGAGGTCTAATGATGGCGCCGGAAGGAAGCCATAGAAACTTCTCAATTAAGCAAAATATACTCCGTCACGCCTATATTCCCCAAGCCGGGATGGCAGAGGTGTACTGAGTACACCTACGTTTCGCCGACGATGTTAGTTTCCATGTAATAAGGGGCGAGCCTATTGCCATGTAGCGGACACAATTCCAGACTCCGGACTCCTACAGGGAGGTTTTCTTTAGAAAAACTATACTTGTCCGATCTAGGATTTGAACCCAGAACCTCGTGATCATAAAGCGATGGGCTTTGCCAATAGACCAACGAGGCAGTTAAGCAAGTTATCTTCATTATATTTATGCCATAAAAACTTGTTTTAAAAAAAGTGTTGTAATATTTCACTGAAGTTTTTCCACTATGTCTTAACATAAAAAGTTCAACCTCAACTTGAGATTTAAGATGGCACAATAGAAATAAGAATTTCCCACAATTTAGCGCGCAGTCGCTGCGACTTTGCTGCTTACCCCCTATTGTGTTAAGCGCTTTGTTACTCACGGGGGAGTACTGACTGGAATACTTTTAAGCTTCAGTTTTAAAGAGCAACTGTTTAACAAAAGATCTTGAATTTAAATGTATTCTGCAATTTGTCTGGGTTTCATTGGGATCATGGTGAGATAGTTATTTGTTGTATGTTATTTGTAATACTAGTGTGCTCATATAATATGTATATTAAGTAAAATATAAAATATCGTTAAAGTTTTTTTTGAAATAAAATATAAAGCTAAGTATATATAAATATAATATAACAATTTAATAATTATATATTTTGTACCTATTTTATTATAAATAAATATTTACGTGTTTTTTTTTCAATTTATAAATTCATTGTCAACCGCATTATTTGGTACGTACTTGATTCTGGGGTATGTAACTTAACAAATCATCGGTGAACAACTTAACATGTCATTTTTTCATTATAAATGCAATAATTCATGAATATGTTTACGTTAAATAAAACTTTCAATCAAATGAATCACAACCAGTTAAACAAAAATTAAAACAACAAAATTAGTATTAACAAATAAAACAGACCGGGCTTATCTGAAGGACAAATCAAGACTCTCTGTAACTGGCGAGCGCGTATGAGACGAACTATGAGAGTGGAGGAAGCCAGAGAGGTATGTAAGGAAAAAACCCGTTGGAACTGTACTCTCTGCCTACCCCGCAAGGGTCTGGCGTGATGCTATAGATACATAGATAGAGCAAATAAAACGTTAACTTAAAAATAGCTGCCCTGAAAAGTATGAATATTCGACTTGTTTATTTATTCACGTCTTGTACGGGAAAAAAAATATATTGTCACTTGCTTTCACGGTGATGGAAAACATCGTGAGGAAACCTGCATGCCTGAGAGTTTCTCGAAGGTGTGTGAAGTTCGCCAAACCGCACTGGGCCAGCGTGGTGGACTATGGCCTAAACCCTCTCAGTTTGAGAGGAGACCTGTGCCCAACCGTGGGACAGTTTCTTAATAGGGCTGATATTTTTGTACGGATATTGTCCTAGTTCTAAGCAAAGACCTATCAAAAATCGAGGGGGGAGAGAATATATCATATACAAGATGTATCGTAATTAACGCAAGACCTCAGACATCCCGATTAGATAAGTGCTTCACAAATTCAATACGAAAACCAAATTTCCAAATTTAAAGTTGTTTTCCCCTTTTTAAGCACTGTTATACCCCAATCAATATTTTGTAATTTAACATAGGCATAGTTGTGTTTTATCTCCGTGCATCCTCCGTCCTGTTTTTTTTAAAACACTAATACTCGTGGCCCCTTACTTCTTACCAAAAGTCTATGTATGAATATTTCATATGCCTAACTTAAATAATGATGGGTTCCCCATACAAACTTTCATCCCTTATTTCACACCCTTAACTGTTTTTTTTAAGATAAAAAGTAGCCTATGTCCTTTCTCCCGGTTTAATGGATCCATGCCGAACTTGATCAGAATCTGTTCATCGATTTAAGTCTGAAAAGGTAACAGACCAACAGACAGAGAGCAACTTTCGAAATTATAATATTAGTACGGAGTACGGATTAAAACGGATGGAGATAATAACATTTGTTTACATCACGGTGTTAATGAGTATTCGAAGGACGTCGGCGACATAATTAACGTTCTAAGTATACAAAATGGCGAACCTTTTTTTTTTCAGAAAAGCTCATGATGTTGACAACCTGTCAGTAACACTTTCTTCAGAATCGGCCTTTACGCCGACGCTGTTATGTCCTACATAATAGGGGGCGAGTCTGTTGCCATTATACTAGGCTCCGGATTGATGCTGGGAATTTTTCGACAAAAAAACCACATTTGTACGACCTAGGATTTGAACCCCCTGGGTTCATATCCTAGGTCGGTAGGTAGGTAGGCAGTCTGCAAAACAACAATCTGGGTAAGTAAGTGTTCACACCCGGAAAACAAAAACCACGTAATCGTAACTGTCTACGTCCACATAACCTTCCCGTAAGCCCTGAGCAATTTTGTCGCAGTTATGATTTATGACTCTCGAGACCCCAGCGATACACCTGCGTACAGTTTGACCAAAGATTAGTTGATAAGTTCTTTTCTATTTTCTCAAGGGAGAAAGGGAGTCAGATCTCGTTTAAAAGAACTAGTGAGTTTCATCATCATCATCATCATCTCAGCCTTTACTTGTCCACTGCTGAACATAGGCCTCCCCAATCGCTTTCCAGTGTAACCGGTTCGATGCCACCTGCATCCAACGACTTCCTGCGATTTTCACAAGATCGTCGGTCTATCTGGCAGGCGGTCGTCCCACGCTGCGCTTGCCAATATGTGGTCTTCACTCTAGAATCTTTCTGCCCCAACGCCCGTCCGATCTTCGCGCTATGTGGGCGGCCCATTGCCACTTCGGCTTGCTAATCTTAAGGGCTATGTCGGTGACCTTGGTTCTTCTACGAATCTCCTCCTTCCTGATTCGATCACGTAGAGAAACGCCGAGCATAGCTCTCTCCATAGCTTGCTGAGCAACTCTGAGTTTTTTTATGAGACCTATTGTAAGAGAGACCTATTATAAGAGAGATGATGATATACGGATCAGAGACGTGGTCTCTTGCAATAGGTCTAGTGAGTTTGCAGAAATCAAATTTTAAATTGATTATTTAAAAAGTTATTATGACCAAATAGACCGTCTATTATTTGAAAGGCAAGTCAAGAGTCTCCGTAACATTCATGGTATGAGTCGTACTATGTGAGTGATGAAAGCCAGACTGTTACAACTCTGTACTCTCTGCCTACCTTATAAGAGATCTGGTGTAATGACTCGAGCAGCCACTTTTGTTTAAATTCGACGATTTGGATTCCCAAAACAACAATTTAATTTTTGGTTAAAAATACTGTTACTAATACTCCATAAACAAAAACTACGTAACCGAACGTATGTAACGTTTACGTCAACACAACCTTCCTGTAAGCCCCCGGAGCAATTTTGTCGCAGTTATGATTTATGACCTCGGAACCCCAGCGGTACACTGTACGCAGACAGTTTGTCAACTATTGACTCCAATGGAAACTTAATAGATGCTTTAATATACGGTCGTTAATTAAGTCTAAGTTATTTTTTATTACCTCAAGGGAAGGAAACGCTAGATCAAGCCAGATTGCTTGCACAGTAGGCAGAGAGTTCAGAATACGAAAAGTTTTTTTCTATAAAAATCTCTCTGGCTTCCTCCACTTTCATAGTTTGTCTCATACACGGTCGCCGGTTACGGAGAATCTTGAATTACACCTCAGATAAAACACTGTCTATTTGGTCATGGTTAGATAATCTAGGTCTTCGGCGGCATCTACATCCACTTTCGCATGGGGAAGTTTATCAGGGATTATATAAACTTAGGAAGACATAGATAAAATAGATAGTGATACACATGGATTATTTAAGACATAATTCTGCCTAAAGATAACCTAGCTAAATTAATGTAACAGGAAGATATTGGCGGCTGAGCAACGTTCTCCAATCGCTAGCCAATTAATATCATCTAACCTCTATATTTCTGGAAGCACATATTTCGATGTGATCTAACTAAATAATATTTTGGTTAATTAGTGTCTTGCTATCCAAGAACTGAGCAAATATTATTCAGGTTTTTAGGTTGGTTAATTTATTTCGTTAAGTCCGTGATTATCTAATTCATCGCAGCCCATACTAGGAATTATTCCTTTCGTCGCGTTCACAAACTTTAAAGCTTTCGCCACCTAGCCGACGCAGCGCGACGGGAGCGCGACGGTGAGACGGGAGGCGCCACACAGCGCAGCCCTGCTCGGCGCGGCTTGAGGAGTTGCAATGTACTGAAATGTACGAAACATGCCACACAGTGCAGCCCCGCTAGGTGCGACGGCAAACGTCACTACGAACGTAGCTGACCGCTTCCGTCACACGCCTGTCGCGCTTCGTTGGCTATTTGACCAAACCTTAATTTCAAAAATACATAATAGGACTGCTTTGGCGGCGGCCTAGGCCTAGTGGCGGTTCTGATTCGAATTAAAAGTAAACACCGTCACGCCTTAATTCTCCAAGCGGGGGTGCCAAAGATGTATTGTGTAGTTGAGGAGTTCCTATGGCCTCTCTCCAGCACCATCCTTAGACCCTGGACGTGGTGTCCAGGGTCTAATAATAATGCTGGAAGGAGACCCTGGAGCCCGAACATAACAGTGTTTTGTTAAGTAGTTCCACTGGGCACTTTACGGCTCCATCATTAGATCCAGGACACTATCTGGAGCTATAGCACTCGTCAAGGCAATCCAACGAGCCCAAATACGGTGGGGCTATGTTGAGTAGTTGAGTGTTTTGATTAGTCAACTTTGGATTTATTACCCACATATTGCCGACGATGTTAGGTCCTATGTAAAAGGGGACGAGCCTTTTGACATATACCGGGCTTAATTCCAGACTCCGGAACCACTACTGTTACTGCAACAGTTATACTATCCTACAATGCGAAAGTGGAAGGATGTAGGTACCGGGGAAGTCCTAGACTATCTTACCATGACCAAATAGATTGTGTCTTATCTGAAGGCCAAGTTAAGATTTTCCGTAACCGGCGTGCGCATATCAGACGAACAATGACAGTGGAGGAAGCCGGAGAGATTTGTAAGGGAAAAACCTGTTGGAACTCTGTACTCTCTGTCTGCACCGCAAGGGATCTGGTGTGATGATATAGATAGGTAGAAACTATTAAGCAGCCCGGACTGCTGTCGTCGATCTGAAGCGAAGATTACATAAGCATTTAGACTGTCTAAATGTTTATGAAATAATAATAGGCGCCCTCTATTACATGGCGACTTTAGGTTGATGACGAAATATTCAGAACACTTCTTCTATCTCCGGCAAGAGAATGTAACTGTGACATAACAAAGATTTTCTTGCGGGAATTAAAGCTGCAAGTACTCAACCCAAATATTCGAGCAGTCTACTATTAGATCAAATCATCATTGCTCGTTCCAATGACATGTGGTTTCAGAACCACAACTTAGAATGTTTGAGGTTATCGAACCACAACCCGTCTGAACAGTTCAAGGCTAGACGCAACTCCAAGACAAGTTGTCAATAGTAATCGATGTTGCACCGAAGTTATGTCGCGCTGACAAGGGTCCGAGGATTAGTTGCTGAGCCGAGGACTGGTCTAAGTTCAAGGAATTTTTTTTTTTTTTTTTTTTTCTTTTTTAAAAAAAAAAACGTTGCCCTACACTAGGATTAATTCCTGTATCGTGGGTGCGTTTACAAACATGAAAATTCACATACACAAATACCCAGACCGGAACAAATAATTGTAGATCACACAAAGATTTGCCCCGTGCGGGAATCGAACCCGCGACTATTAGTCACAGTGGGCGGGGCGGACTAAGCCCTTAACCACTGCGCTAAATCGTCCGTCAATTATGGTATAGTAAATCAGTAATAATTATAATAAGTATGCTTTTAGGGAGGGTAGGTTAAATAGAATTCTCTAAAATACAAATAATTTATTGAAAGGTTATCGCACATCTTTGAAAAAGTATTGCATAAGCGTTCAATATTATAGTTGGGTTATAGAAAAAATTAAGGTTTATTACTTAAAAAAAAAAGACGTAGCCTTATACTAAGAACAATTGAATGACGGACGATTGAGCGCAATGGTTAAAAGCTTAAGTCGCTCCGTCCTCTGTGTCTAATAGGCGCGGGTTCGTTTCCCGCACGGGACATATCTTTGTGTGACCCACAGTTATTTGTTTCGGTCTGGATATAAAAATAAAATTAATTACTCGCAATAATGAGGTGACACAACGAACAGGATCAAAGAGGCGGCAAATGAAGGAAGTCACGGTCCGATGCTTTTTTCGCGTTACAAAATTCAGAGAAAAAGACTTAAACGAATAAAATACAACGTTAAGGTGAAGGCCAGAGATCAGAAGAAGACGAGTAAATAAGGAAGCTACTTGGTGCTTACATTGTTGTGTAAAAAGTTTTTTAGGGCAGCGTGGTCCGACAAGTTCTGCTTTCTTGTTACGAAATGCGGATTATTGAATCCTTCTTGTTCAAGCCCAAAATCAAACTAGCAGGTTAAGATACTAGTCGAACTAGCACTACATTTTGCAGTCGAGTAAACCCCTAAAAACAATTACTTCTGTTCAGGTACTTCTATCCCAATTATCTATACTAATATTATAAAGAGGATTTTTTTTTATTTTTATATGTATATAACGTTACGATCACGTCCGTGTGGGGACGGATCAAGAATACATTCTCCCCACCGCATGCTGGACTAACAGCGGGTGGTAAGAGGCGACCAAATCCAGCAACAAATACCGCAAGCGGTAGTTCAAGCGAGGCAGTACTCTGGTGCCACACCAGAAGAGAGCTCGCTTGGGCTGAGTGATGCCAGAAGCAGGGCACCACTCTCTGGAATGGCGATACACATGGCACCCAAAGCCCTAGTTAGTTGGGTTACTGCTAGGAGACCATAGCCCACAGGTGCCGTAAGAGGTGCCTAAGGGGCTTTTAAGACAAGAGGATGGGCAGCAGAGTCCTCTTAATACCTACTAACGATATACTGCGATCGCCAACCCGCCTGCCAAGCGTGGCGATTATGGCATGATCCCCCTAATGATATCCACAAATATTAAACGGCCCCCAGTCCCCGGCGGCCCCGCTAGTCCTGGCCATGATAGCAGCCACGGTAACGGCGGGGCGGGGGGTGCTAAGAATCCCCGGAAGAAGCATCGCTACCGACAACGAAGACCATTGGCCCTGGCAAGTTTTAAGATGCGCACACTGCGAACTGATGAAAAGATCGACAAGTTAGAGAAAGAATTGAGTAAGTTACACTGGGATATCATAGGATTATCTGAAGTCCGAAGAGAGGGTGAGGACTCGATAACAGTTAAATCCGGTAACTTGCTCTATTTCCGGGAGGGCGACCAGCAGTCCCAGGGTGGTGTCGGGTTTATAGTCCACAGGTCTCTCGTGAACAACGTTGTCAAGATCGAGAGTGTGTCGACCAGGGTACCTGATATTCAAAATGACTGAAAGGTATTCACTGAAAATTATACAGGTATACGCACCGACTTCGACACACCCCGACGATGAGGTAGAGGTTATGTACGAGGATATATCTAGAGCCATACATACCTCTAAAACTCACTACACCGTTGTCATGGGGGACTTTAACGCGAAACTGGGCAGACGAGGCGACGATGAGCTGAGAGTGGGAACCTTTGGTACTGGACAACGGAATCCCCGGAGCCAAATGCTGACTGACTTCATGGAGAAGGAGGGACTCTTTATGATGAACTCCTTCGTCCAGAAGCGGGAACACCGTAAATGGACCTGGGTGAGCCCCGATGGTGTTACAAGAAACGAGATAGACTTCATCATGTCATAGAATGATGTCTATGTGATCAACGCAGTTAAAACTGGAAGTGATCACCGATTAGTAAGAGGCACATTGAAGATCAATTTCAAGTTTGAAAGGTCTAGACTGATGAAGTCTATACTCCGCCCAGCACCTGTCCAGATTCAGGAACCCGATAGCTTTCAGCTCGAACTGCAAAATCGCTTCGAAGGTCTGGGTGAGTGCATAAACGTGGACGATTATAGCAGCAGAGTAGTGGAAAGTGTCCATACGGTCGGGCACAAGTTCTTTAAAACCCACCGTACAAAAAGAACCAAAAAGCTCTCAGGCGTTACCCTCAAGCTTATGGAGGAAAGTCGCAGGATGATCTTGCAGTCTCCAGAAGAAGTTTCCGAATGCCAGCGGCTCAATAGGCAGATCTCTAAGTCTCTGACTCGCGATGTACGCGAGTATAATACCGACAAAATAAGAGAGACTATCTAGCGCAACAAAGGCCCGAAAGTGTTTGCAAGGGATCTGTCTATCGGTCCGAGCCGGTTGAGTAAGCCGAAGACCGGACACGGCAGGATTGTATCCTCTACACCGTTACTCTTGAGGGAAGTCGAGAAATTCTACGGCCAGCTATACACATCAGTACAACCACCTATCTGCAATCCGGCCATAGACCCAAGAGTCAAATTGACCCGACACTATACCGAAGACATCCCGGACATCAGTCTATGCGAGATTAGTATGGCTCTCAAACAGCTCAAGAACAACAAGGCGCCAGGCGATGACGGTATAACAGCCGAGCTTCTCAAGGCTAGTGGAAAGCCGATATTGAGGGCTCTCCAGAAACTATTCAACACCGTCATCCTCGAGGGCAAAACGCCACAGTCATGGCGCGGACCTAAACCCTCTTGAAGAATTATAGACCCATCTCACTTCTGAGCCACGTCTATAAACTGTTTTCGAGAGTCATCACGAATCGTCTCGCACGCAGACTGGATGAGTTCCAGCCTCCCGAACAAGCCGGTTTCTGAAAAGGCATCAGCACCATAGACCACATTCATACGCTGCGACAGGTCATACAGAAGACTGAAGAGTACAACCTGCCACTATGCTTAGCGTTTGTGGATTATGAGAAGGCCTTCGATTCTATTGAGACTTGGGCTGTACTACAGTCTCTCCAGCGGTGCCAAGTAGACTACCGGTATATCGAGGTGCTGAAGAGTTTGTACGAAAACGCTACTATGTCAGTCCGCCTTCGGGACCAGAGCTCGGAACCTATTCAACTGCAGCGTGGTGTGAGACAAGGAGACGTTATATCCCCGAAACTGTTCCCCGCCGCGCTGGAAGATGCCTTCAAGCTTCTGGACTGGAGAGGACTAGGTATCAACATCAATGGCGAGTACATCTCTCACCTTCGATTTGCCGATGATATCGTGCTCATGGCGGATACCCTGGAAGACGAAGATCATGTCAAACGTCCATGTAGTACCAACTTCTATAAAGGTTGGAGACTCTACGCTCGAAGTTGTTGACGATTATATATACCTGGGACAAAGAATCCAATTAGGTAGATCCAACTTCGAGAAAGAGGTCGATCGTCGAATCCAGCTCGGTTGGGCGGTGTTCGGGAAGCTACGTAACATCTTCTCGTCCAAAATTCCGCAGTGTCTCAAGACAAAAGTCTTTGACCAGTGTGTGTTGCCAGTGATGACTTACGGCACTGAGACATGGTCGCTTACGATGGGCCTTATAAGAAGGCTCAAGGTCACCCAAAGGGCGATGGAGAGAGCTATGCTTGGAGTTACCCTGCGGGATCGAATCCGCAGGAGGACACAGGCCATAGACATAGCACTTAGAATTGCTAAACTTAAGTGGCAGTGGGCAGGGCACATCGCTCGTAGAACTCACTGCCGTTGGGGCAGAAAGGTTCTCGAATGGCGACCACGTACCGGAAGACGTGGAGTGGGTAGGCCCCCTACAAGATGGACCGATGACCTGGTGAAGGTCGCGGGTAGAAGTTGGATGCGTACAGCACAAAGCCGGTCGTTGTGGCGGTCTTTAGGGGAGGCCTTTGTCCTGCAGTGGACGTCTTTCGGCTGAAGAAGAAAAAGATGTATGTAACGAATAAACTCAAAAACTACTGGACCGATTTCAAAAACTCTTTCACCATTAGAATGTATAATGTGTAAATTATCCCCGAGTAAAATAGGCTATATTTATTACTAGAAAAAATTAGGGATCCCTACTAAAACTTCAATAGTGTAACCCAAGGTGTGAAAAAATTAGCCATAAAATGTTTTCATCGCATGCGCTGCGGAAACTATTGATAATAGAACAAAAAAAATATTATAATATTTATTTAAGAACATATCAATATCTACAAAAAACTTCGCAATATATTTAAAATTCACATACCATCACATGCAGTACTGGCTCGAGCGTCGTGGTTGCACGCTCGCCCTTTTGTCCGGTGAAGCTGTAAAGGCCATTCAGACACATACACACACACACACAAACACACACACACACACACACACACACACACACACACACACACACACGGCATAAAACCTATTCCCACTCACCTCAATTTATGAAAGACGACCTTTATCCAATATTCGGATCGTCTAATTTATTAATATTATTAGAAGAGAAACAGACAGGTTACATAAATCTTCTTTAAGAACCTGAATACATTATGAGACAACTGTTGGGAGACTTACATTGTTGTGGTGTAGTTTATTATGTGGGCCTAAGTAAATAATACACGCACTGGAGGTTGTGACGTGCGAGCGTGTATGAGACGAGCTATGAGAGTGGAGAAAGCCAGAGAGATATTTAAGGAAAGAACCTGCTGGAACTCTCTACCTACCCCGCAAGGGATCTGGCGTGATGATGTGGGTGCTTAAAAGCTGTGAAATAAAAAAACTGCTTTACAAGAAATTTGTTGTAATTATTTGCTATGTTTTTCAATAAATTCTATTGATAAGTACTTACATAATCATTTTGTGTTGGAATCAAAGAATGTAAAGCATAGTAAAAATATTTTATTTATATAGACCAACATGAGCGCTTACAAACGTCAAGAAATATCACATTTTTACAACTACTGCTGGATCGGAACACGGCCTCACACCGAGAAGTTTCGGCGAGAATCTCAGCGGGCTAGTCTTTTAACTTAATTGGACTGGCCTTTTTATTTATCATTACTTTTTACCAAATTAAAAAGCAATAGAGATGACTTTAGATTTTTTTCTATCGAAAAAATTTCGTTCAATTATATATTTCTTTCACCAGATTCTAAAATATACAGTCAAAAATCATATTTTTAAATATTAAGTTACTAATTTATATACTTCTTGAAGTGCATGGAGTACAAATACACGTTTTTTCTCGCGGTAGCCCCTTTATATGCCATCCTTTTCATACTACAAAATCTTTAAATATAGATGAAGGTGACAACACGATTTCTCGATAATGTGCTTAGCACCTAATGTTTTACGATTGCACATTTTTCCTGATCTTCAACAAAGTGTGGAATTGTTCATCTGTGTTGTGGATGCATTTACAAACATACATTTCACATGCAGGAACTCCAAGACCAAAACTAATAATAATGTAATTCATATTTTTTAATAAATAAATGTTTGTAAGTCACATGACATAATGATGTCATGGGCGGGATTCGAACCCGCGAGTACTCGATACAGTAAGCGGAGCTGCGTATGCTCTAGCTACTAGACCAAACCTTCCCTCATCAATTTTCACCTATTTACTTCTTCTATCTATATCATCACATCAGATCCCTTGCGGGGTAGGCAGAGAGTACAGAGTTCCAACAGGTTCTTTCCTTACATGCCTCTCTGGCTTCCTCCGCTCTCATAGTTCATCTCATACACGCTCGCCGGATAGGGAGACTCTTGACTAGTCCCTCAGATAAGACTACTTCTTACTATCCGTTACATAAAATCAGCTATTAGTTACAAAATACCAATCTCATAATACCTTCCAAAATACCTTACAAGTCAATCAAGAAACGCCGAAAATGTAACAATCCTCCCAATCAAAAAAGTACATTTTCTAAGAAAACATAGAGTGTACGTCCAGCACGTTTTCTCCTTATCAATAAAATAATATCTTTCGGTCATTTTTCCTATAAATGACGTCCACGTGTCATTCGAAAACGCTTTTCGAGAACCCTTAGTACCCCGAGATCCCTTAAGGTCTTTGTACACACGCTACTTTTAGCATCTGCGACCGGCGATTAATCGTTTTTCGGAAGTTTCCGCACACATACCCACTTAGTCGCGGCGATCATGACTTTATGGACACGAGATTTATGGACCGAACGCCTCACTCCGCACATTACGTGCCAGTGTGGTTCTATACGTGGTATGATTTTATTCGTCCTGGAGCGAAGTCCAGGTAATGTTTCCAACGCCTACTCATCACTGGCACTAAAAAGAAAAGAAAAAAGAACACTTCAATAAGAAGAATATCCATAACAATACTTAGTGTTAGTAATTAAATGCATTAAAATACGTCTATATAAAGCGCAAAATCACATAGGACGGCGAAGCTCGTCAGCTGGTAGGTAAATATATCCAGTGCTCCGGATTGTTACCCTAGCTATAATATTCAGATCGGTCAGTAAGTATTCATTCTTTTATTACCAGTAAACAGTAGCCATTGGGTACATCACCTGGATTTTCGCTCCAGGACGATTAAAATTACACCGTGTATATTACGGCATGCGATACGGCAATTATTGCTGTATGAAAAAATACTGATGACTGCATCGAGACCCGTGGAGGAGAACCGAGGGGGAGAGAGGAAATAAGAGCGGTACGTAGTACACGGAGTGTAGGAGTCAGTTACTACATGAAGCGCCCATAAAGCGACGCTGCGACTGATATTTCTGTGTGTGCGGACCTTAACGGCGTTCAAATGTTATACCTAGTCATTAAAAATAAGATATAAGGCAGCACTTTAACTACCATATTTATACATTTATGTAGCAAAACCTAAAAAGTGTAGACCCTGAAGTAGAAGTATTTTCGTACAATAGATATTTATTTAAATTCTGTACAAAAATACGATATCATGGGTCAGGAACATTGCAGGCAGTCGCAGTAACGTTTTCGTTCCTAGGAACGAATGCAGTAAGTCGCAAAAAAATCGGGTACGGCTGTGTCGGGGCATTTGCCCGTTGGTTTTAACGTGTATGTCAGCAAGTCGCTTTTAGTGTTAAAGTTTAATAAAAAGAAGCGAGAGCTCCGGCTTCGGTTATTCTACGCAGTGCCCCTCCCCCGCCACCTCGCCCTGCGAGGCAATAGGCATATAGTTTTCTATTAATGTTTGTAAGACTAATATTTTTGTAATTATTAATGTAAGACAATATAGACTTTTTTGTTACGGTCCAGATTTCTCACCTGGTACTCGTGTGTCTGATTTACTTAGTTATTAAAGCGATGCAGTCGCAAAATCGCCGATCGCGATGCTAAAAGTAGCATATGTGCTATGGCTGTTAATACCCCGAGAACCCTTAGTACCGCAAGGTCCCAAGCGTCACTGACAATGAAAAGGGTACCTCGACACATGTCTGCTGGTTTCTACGCGCCCGCCTTAATTAAAGGTCATTTAATTTTGTCTGAGGCCTGGACGAATACGAACCCTCATACCCTGGTGTACAATTACTTTTTAATTAGCTACAAATATAGGAAGTGGTAATATACTTTGAACACTGGAAGCTATTAAGGGTTGGATTATTTATTTATTCGTTTATTTTCCGTTAAGTGTTACGTGTTTTAAGGAAAAAAATAAAACCGTGGACCAAGATAAATAGGTTTGTAAGGAAAGAACCTTTTAGAACTCTATACTCTCATGATAGCATGATAATCCTTCTGATGTTATAAATGCGAAAGTGTGTAAAATTGAATATTAAGATATAGTGATGTTTGTTACTCAATCGCGCAAAAATGGCCAAACAAATCTGAATGAAATTTGGCACACAGATAGTTTATTACCTGGATTAGCACATAGGATTCTTTATCCAGGAAAAATGTTAAGTTCCTGTTTAAAGTCAACGCGGACGAAGTCGCAGGGAGAAACTAATATATAAATCAAGACGTCACATTTACCATATCTAAGTAGAAGTAGCACATATGTTCAGTTTACACCCACATTTTTTCAACGATCTATGTTCGGAATTAAGTAGGGGAATAAGAAGTTTATTTCAAAAGTTTACTAGTACAGGAGCCAATTTCGATCTTATTCCTTAATTTAGTAAAATAATTTTAATTTAAAAAGACCTTGTACTAACAAGCTTTTATGGCAAAGATACCACGAAGATATTACGCTTAGTTGAGGGGTCTATGGCTTCTTTCGGACTCCATCATCAGACCCTTGTCGCCATCCGGGACTAAAGTACTCGTCAAGACAAATCCAATGAGCCCAAACTCGGCGGGGTTATTAAATAATAGGGTGGTTCCATTGGCCACCTTTCAGTTTCATCATCAGACCCTGAACACCATCTGGTAGTATAGTACTTGTGAATGCCAATCTAACAAACACGAGAGGGTTATATTGCATATTTCACATGTTAAAATAATGTATCCCAAGATTTGAACCGGAAATGAAATTAACTCAAGACGGATTATACATACGATTAGATATACCAGCACTCCCCATTGAGTTGCCCCATCCATGGGGATTTGTGGATTTTTTCCCATACATCCCCATTATCGGCTGATTTCCTTGTTAATGGGGATTTTGGGACAAAAATTTCATAAATTCCCATTCATGCAGCACACAGTAAAGGTTTGTGGATAAAAATTCCACAAGTTCCCATCAACTGGTAATTCACCAAGCAATTGAATATTTTTGTATTAAATACAAACAACGGGCTTCACGGTAATCACAGCACTCTTTATTTATTATACTAAACTATCTATCTATCTATATCATCACGCCAGCTCCCTCGCGGGGTAGGCAGAGAGTACAGAGTTCCAACAGGTTCTTTCCTTACATACCTCTCTGGCTTCCCCCACTCTCATAGTTCGTCTCATACACACTCGCCGGTTACGGAGACTCTTGACTTGCCCTTCAGCTAAGACACGGTCTATTTGGTCATTGTAAGATAGTCTAGGTCTTCCCCGGCACCTACATCCTTCCACTTTCGCATTGTATATCTGTTTTGTCATTCTTTCTTCTGGCATCCTTTCTATATGCCCGAACCAACGGAGCATACCCTTTCTCATCTTTACACCGATACTATCTTTCATACCTACTCGCTTTCTTACTACGCTGTTGCGAATACGGTCGGTCAGCGTGACTCCGCACATCTTCCGCAGAGATCGCATTTCGACCGCATTTATCCTGCTTTCGTTCTCCTTCTTACATACCCAACTCTCACTGCCATATAACAGCGTTGGGACAAGCACTCCGTTATGCATGG
This sequence comes from Phalera bucephala, assembly GCA_905147815.2. Lineage (NCBI taxonomy): Eukaryota > Metazoa > Arthropoda > Insecta > Lepidoptera > Notodontidae > Phalera > Phalera bucephala. The sequence goes on along the minus strand of LR990625.1, from coordinate 5,131,939 downwards.
CCAGCTGCGCCTTTTGGCTTAAGTGCCGGCTCCCAAGTAGCCTTCCCATCGCACCATTCACTCTATTACCTGCATTCACTCTTCTCTCTATATCAGCGGTGTATTTCCCATCCTTACTGAAGGCGCATCCAAGATATACAAACTCATTCACTTGCTCCAGCACATCGTTACCAACCACAATCCTTGCATTCGTTCTGGTTTCTTCCCGTTCTATACTAAACTAAAAATAATAAAAGTATATTTGTTAATAAGATTATTTTAAGATACTTTGGGTGTAGCGATAGCCAGAGACACAAATTAAATCAATGTGTCACATAATCCAGGACATTATAATAAGCGAAGTGATATGACTCATGCACGATACATTCGAAAAAGATGGGTTTCGGGATATTCTGCGTCTACTGTCTGCCGACACGTGAGTAGTTGAATACCTCTGTGCTGTTTTGATATCCTAGTACTTCACTTCCAATTTCCTCTAAATGTGCTCACCCATCTTTTTCGAGTACCTTGGTCATATAATTATATCGTTCATATAATTTCTTAGTTTATCATGATGTCCTGGTACTTTGATTAAAGATTTTAATAAATAACTCCAATCAAAATAATTCGTATGAGAATCATTTCGCATCTTATGGATTCTCATTTCTTCAAAAATTAATTCAGTTGTTCATTCATTATAAGCAAGAAAGCGCGCCGTGTTACTGGCATGTTATCCGTAGTACAGTTGTACTTAGTTCAGCGTTGTAATGTGTCGTTCCACTCTCTCCAAACGAGTTGTGCAGAATGGAATTCAATGAATCATTTGTTACAATCAAATAAACTGGTTGACTCTGTCATTAGTTTTATTCTTAACAAAATAACTGAACAATTGGGTTAATTTAAAAATAAAACAATCGTCCCACAGGTGGATCCATGGATAAGTTTTTCGTTTCTTCGATCCAGCTATGAATTTAGAAGGGAGGGCTCTACATAAATTATTGATTGGATTTGGATGATATGCTCATATGAACAAGATACTTGAAAAATAAGGGTGAACACATTTGAACGAAATCCCTTATAGAAGGTACTAGCATATCAAAGCAGCATATAGGTGTTCAGCTACATTGGTTACATGGCGGCAGACCGTAGAATTAGAATCTCCTGCTTACACATATTTTTTACAAGCTTTTATTTAATTTGCAATGTTCGTATATCTGTCCGTCCGTCTGTCTTTCTTGAAGAGAAACAGACAGGTTACATAAATCTTCTTTAAGAACCTGAATACATTATGAGACAACTGTTGGGAGACTTACATTGTTGTGGTGTAGTTTATTATGTGGGCCTAAGTAAATAATACACGCACTGGAGGTTGTGACGTGCGAGCGTGTATGAGACGAGCTATGAGAGTGGAGAAAGCCAGAGAGATATTTAAGGAAAGAACCTGCTGGAACTCTCTACCTACCCCGCAAGGGATCTGGCGTGATGATGTGGGTGCTTAAAAGCTGTGAAATAAAAAAACTGCTTTACAAGAAATTTGTTGTAATTATTTGCTATGTTTTTTAATAAATTCTATTGATAAGTGTCTTACATAATCATTTTGTGTTGGAATCAAAGAATGTAAAAATATTTTATATATATATACCAACATGAGCGCTTACAAACGTCAAGAAATATCACATTTTTACAACTACTGCTGGATCGGAACACGGCCTCACACCGAGAAGTTTCGGCGAGAATCGCAGCGGGCTAGTCTTTTAACTTAATTGGACTGGCCTTTCTATTTATCATTATTTTTTTACAAAATAGAGAAGCAATAGAGACGACTTTAGATTTTTTTCTATCGAAAAAATTTCGTTCAATTATATATTTCTTTCACCAGATTCTAAAATATACAGTCAAAAATCATATTTTTAAATATTAAGTTACTAATTTATATACTTCTTGAAGTGCATGGAGTACAAATACACGTTTTTTCTCGCGGTAGCCCCTTTATATGCCATCCTTTTCATACTACAAAATCTTTAAATATAGATGAAGGTGACAACACGATTTCTCGATAATGTGCTTAGCACCTAATGTTTTACGATTGCACATTTTTCCTGATCTTCAACAAAGTGTGGAATTGTTCATCTGTGTTGTGGATGCATTTACAAACATACATTTCACATGCAGGAACTCCAAGACCAAAACTAATAATAATGTAATTCATATTTTTTAATAAATAAATGTTTGTAAGTCACATGACATAATGATGTCATGGGCGGGATTCGAACCCGCGAGTACTCGATACAGTAAGCGGAGCTGCGTATGCTCTAGCTACTAGACCAAACCTTCCCTCATCAATTTTCACCTATTTACTTCTTCTATCTATATCATCACATCAGATCCCTTGCGGGGTAGGCAGAGAGTACAGAGTTCCAACAGGTTCTTTCCTTACATGCCTCTCTGGCTTCCTCCGCTCTCATAGTTCATCTCATACACGCTCGCCGGATAGGGAGACTCTTGACTAGTCCCTCAGATAAGACTACTTCTTACTATCCGTTACATAAAATCAGCTATTAGTTACAAAATACCAATCTCATAATACCTTCCAAAATACCTTACAAGTCAATCAAGAAACGCCGAAAATGTAACAATCCTCCCAATCAAAAAAGTACATTTTCTAAGAAAACATAGAGTGTACGTCCAGCACGTTTTCTCCTTATCAATAAAATAATATCTTTCGGTCATTTTTCCTATAAATGACGTCCACGTGTCATTCGAAAACGCTTTTCGAGAACCCTTAGTACCCCGAGATCCCTTAAGGTCTTTGTACACACGCTACTTTTAGCATCTGCGACCGGCGATTAATCGTTTTTCGGAAGTTTCCGCACACATACCCACTTAGTCGCGGCGATCATGACTTTATGGACACGAGATTTATGGACCGAACGCCTCACTCCGCACATTACGTGCCAGTGTGGTTCTATACGTGGTATGATTTTATTCGTCCTGGAGCGAAGTCCAGGTAATGTTTCCAACGCCTACTCATCACTGGCACTAAAAAGAAAAGAAAAAAGAACACTTCAATAAGAAGAATATCCATAACAATACTTAGTGTTAGTAATTAAATGCATTAAAATACGTCTATATAAAGCGCAAAATCACATAGGACGGCGAAGCTCGTCAGCTGGTAGGTAAATATATCCAGTGCTCCGGATTGTTACCCTAGCTATAATATTCAGATCGGTCAGTAAGTATTCATTCTTTTATTACCAGTAAACAGTAGCCATTGGGTACATCACCTGGATTTTCGCTCCAGGACGATTAAAATTACACCGTGTATATTACGGCATGCGATACGGCAATTATTGCTGTATGAAAAAATACTGATGACTGCATCGAGACCCGTGGAGGAGAACCGAGGGGGAGAGAGGAAATAAGAGCGGTACGTAGTACACGGAGTGTAGGAGTCAGTTACTACATGAAGCGCCCATAAAGCGACGCTGCGACTGATATTTCTGTGTGTGCGGACCTTAACGGCGTTCAAATGTTATACCTAGTCATTAAAAATAAGATATAAGGCAGCACTTTAACTACCATATTTATACATTTATGTAGCAAAACCTAAAAAGTGTAGACCCTGAAGTAGAAGTATTTTCGTACAATAGATATTTATTTAAATTCTGTACAAAAATACGATATCATGGGTCAGGAACATTGCAGGCAGTCGCAGTAACGTTTTCGTTCCTAGGAACGAATGCAGTAAGTCGCAAAAAAATCGGGTACGGCTGTGTCGGGGCATTTGCCCGTTGGTTTTAACGTGTATGTCAGCAAGTCGCTTTTAGTGTTAAAGTTTAATAAAAAGAAGCGAGAGCTCCGGCTTCGGTTATTCTACGCAGTGCCCCTCCCCCGCCACCTCGCCCTGCGAGGCAATAGGCATATAGTTTTCTATTAATGTTTGTAAGACTAATATTTTTGTAATTATTAATGTAAGACAATATAGACTTTTTTGTTACGGTCCAGATTTCTCACCTGGTACTCGTGTGTCTGATTTACTTAGTTATTAAAGCGATGCAGTCGCAAAATCGCCGATCGCGATGCTAAAAGTAGCATATGTGCTATGGCTGTTAATACCCCGAGAACCCTTAGTACCGCAAGGTCCCAAGCGTCACTGACAATGAAAAGGGTACCTCGACACATGTCTGCTGGTTTCTACGCGCCCGCCTTAATTAAAGGTCATTTAATTTTGTCTGAGGCCTGGACGAATACGAACCCTCATACCCTGGTGTACAATTACTTTTTAATTAGCTACAAATATAGGAAGTGGTAATATACTTTGAACACTGGAAGCTATTAAGGGTTGGATTATTTATTTATTCGTTTATTTTCCGTTAAGTGTTACGTGTTTTAAGGAAAAAAATAAAACCGTGGACCAAGATAAATAGGTTTGTAAGGAAAGAACCTTTTAGAACTCTATACTCTCATGATAGCATGATAATCCTTCTGATGTTATAAATGCGAAAGTGTGTAAAATTGAATATTAAGATATAGTGATGTTTGTTACTCAATCGCGCAAAAATGGCCAAACAAATCTGAATGAAATTTGGCACACAGATAGTTTATTACCTGGATTAGCACATAGGATTCTTTATCCAGGAAAAATGTTAAGTTCCTGTTTAAAGTCAACGCGGACGAAGTCGCAGGGAGAAACTAATATATAAATCAAGACGTCACATTTACCATATCTAAGTAGAAGTAGCACATATGTTCAGTTTACACCCACATTTTTTCAACGATCTATGTTCGGAATTAAGTAGGGGAATAAGAAGTTTATTTCAAAAGTTTACTAGTACAGGAGCCAATTTCGATCTTATTCCTTAATTTAGTAAAATAATTTTAATTTAAAAAGACCTTGTACTAACAAGCTTTTATGGCAAAGATACCACGAAGATATTACGCTTAGTTGAGGGGTCTATGGCTTCTTTCCGACTCCATCATCAGACCCTTGTCGCCATCCGGGACTAAAGTACTCGTCAAGACAAATCCAATGAGCCCAAACTCGGCGGGGTTATTAAATAATAGGGTGGTTCCATTGGCCACCTTTCAGTTTCATCATCAGACCCTGAACACCATCTGGTAGTATAGTACTTGTGAATGCCAATCTAACAAACACGAGAGGGTTATATTGCATATTTCACATGTTAAAATAATGTATCCCAAGATTTGAACCGGAAATGAAATTAACTCAAGACGGATTATACATACGATTAGATATACCAGCACTCCCCATTGAGTTGCCCCATCCATGGGGATTTGTGGATTTTTTCCCATACATCCCCATTATCGGCTGATTTCCTTGTTAATGGGGATTTTGGGACAAAAATTTCATAAATTCCCATTCATGCAGCACACAGTAAAGGTTTGTGGATAAAAATTCCACAAGTTCCCATCAACTGGTAATTCACCAAGCAATTGAATATTTTTGTATTAAATACAAACAACGGGCTTCACGGTAATCACAGCACTCTTTATTTATTATACTAAACTATCTATCTATCTATATCATCACGCCAGCTCCCTCGCGGGGTAGGCAGAGAGTACAGAGTTCCAACAGGTTCTTTCCTTACATACCTCTCTGGCTTCCCCCACTCTCATAGTTCGTCTCATACACACTCGCCGGTTACGGAGACTCTTGACTTGCCCTTCAGCTAAGACACGGTCTATTTGGTCATTGTAAGATAGTCTAGGTCTTCCCCGGCACCTACATCCTTCCACTTTCGCATTGTATATCTGTTTTGTCATTCTTTCTTCTGGCATCCTTTCTATATGCCCGAACCAACGGAGCATACCCTTTCTCATCTTTACACCGATACTATCTTTCATACCTACTCGCTTTCTTACTACGCTGTTGCGAATACGGTCGGTCAGCGTGACTCCGCACATCTTCCGCAGAGATCGCATTTCGACCGCATTTATCCTGCTTTCGTTCTCCTTCTTACATACCCAACTCTCACTGCCATATAACAGCGTTGGGACAAGCACTCCGTTATGCATGGCCAGCTGCGCCTTTTGGCTTAAGTGCCGGCTCCCAAGTAGCCTTCCCATCGCACCATTCACTCTATTACCTGCATTCACTCTTCTCTCTATATCAGCGGTGTATTTCCCATCCTTACTGAAGGCGCATCCAAGATATACAAACTCATTCACTTGCTCCAGCACATCGTTACCAACCACAATCCTTGCATTCGTTCTGGTTTCTTCCCGTTCTATACTAAACTAAAAATAATAAAAGTATATTTGTTAATAAGATTATTTTAAGATACTTTGGGTGTAGCGATAGCCAGAGACACAAATTAAATCAATGTGTCACATAATCCAGGACATTATAATAAGCGAAGTGATATGACTCATGCACGATACATTCGAAAAAGATGGGTTTCGGGATATTCTGCGTCTACTGTCTGCCGACACGTGAGTAGTTGAATACCTCTGTGCTGTTTTGATATCCTAGTACTTCACTTCCAATTTCCTCTAAATGTGCTCACCCATCTTTTTCGAGTACCTTGGTCATATAATTATATCGTTCATATAATTTCTTAGTTTATCATGATGTCCTGGTACTTTGATTAAAGATTTTAATAAATAACTCCAATCAAAATAATTCGTATGAGAATCATTTCGCATCTTATGGATTCTCATTTCTTCAAAAATTAATTCAGTTGTTCATTCATTATAAGCAAGAAAGCGCGCCGTGTTACTGGCATGTTATCCGTAGTACAGTTGTACTTAGTTCAGCGTTGTAATGTGTCGTTCCACTCTCTCCAAACGAGTTGTGCAGAATGGAATTCAATGAATCATTTGTTACAATCAAATAAACTGGTTGACTCTGTCATTAGTTTTATTCTTAACAAAATAACTGAACAATTGGGTTAATTTAAAAATAAAACAATCGTCCCACAGGTGGATCCATGGATAAGTTTTTCGTTTCTTCGATCCAGCTATGAATTTAGAAGGGAGGGCTCTACATAAATTATTGATTGGATTTGGATGATATGCTCATATGAACAAGATACTTGAAAAATAAGGGTGAACACATTTGAACGAAATCCCTTATAGAAGGTACTAGCATATCAAAGCAGCATATAGGTGTTCAGCTACATTGGTTACATGGCGGCAGACCGTAGAATTAGAATCTCCTGCTTACACATATTTTTTACAAGCTTTTATTTAATTTGCAATGTTCGTATATCTGTCCGTCCGTCTGTCTTTCTTGAAGAGAAACAGACAGGTTACATAAATCTTCTTTAAGAACCTGAATACATTATGAGACAACTGTTGGGAGACTTACATTGTTGTGGTGTAGTTTATTATGTGGGCCTAAGTAAATAATACACGCACTGGAGGTTGTGACGTGCGAGCGTGTATGAGACGAGCTATGAGAGTGGAGAAAGCCAGAGAGATATTTAAGGAAAGAACCTGCTGGAACTCTCTACCTACCCCGCAAGGGATCTGGCGTGATGATGTGGGTGCTTAAAAGCTGTGAAATAAAAAAACTGCTTTACAAGAAATTTGTTGTAATTATTTGCTATGTTTTTTAATAAATTCTATTGATAAGTGTCTTACATAATCATTTTGTGTTGGAATCAAAGAATGTAAAAATATTTTATATATATATACCAACATGAGCGCTTACAAACGTCAAGAAATATCACATTTTTACAACTACTGCTGGATCGGAACACGGCCTCACACCGAGAAGTTTCGGCGAGAATCGCAGCGGGCTAGTCTTTTAACTTAATTGGACTGGCCTTTCTATTTATCATTATTTTTTTACAAAATAGAGAAGCAATAGAGACGACTTTAGATTTTTTTCTATCGAAAAAATTTCGTTCAATTATATATTTCTTTCACCAGATTCTAAAATATACAGTCAAAAATCATATTTTTAAATATTAAGTTACTAATTTATATACTTCTTGAAGTGCATGGAGTACAAATACACGTTTTTTCTCGCGGTAGCCCCTTTATATGCCATCCTTTTCATACTACAAAATCTTTAAATATAGATGAAGGTGACAACACGATTTCTCGATAATGTGCTTAGCACCTAATGTTTTACGATTGCACATTTTTCCTGATCTTCAACAAAGTGTGGAATTGTTCATCTGTGTTGTGGATGCATTTACAAACATACATTTCACATGCAGGAACTCCAAGACCAAAACTAATAATAATGTAATTCATATTTTTTAATAAATAAATGTTTGTAAGTCACATGACATAATGATGTCATGGGCGGGATTCGAACCCGCGAGTACTCGATACAGTAAGCGGAGCTGCGTATGCTCTAGCTACTAGACCAAACCTTCCCTCATCAATTTTCACCTATTTACTTCTTCTATCTATATCATCACATCAGATCCCTTGCGGGGTAGGCAGAGAGTACAGAGTTCCAACAGGTTCTTTCCTTACATGCCTCTCTGGCTTCCTCCGCTCTCATAGTTCATCTCATACACGCTCGCCGGATAGGGAGACTCTTGACTAGTCCCTCAGATAAGACTACTTCTTACTATCCGTTACATAAAATCAGCTATTAGTTACAAAATACCAATCTCATAATACCTTCCAAAATACCTTACAAGTCAATCAAGAAACGCCGAAAATGTAACAATCCTCCCAATCAAAAAAGTACATTTTCTAAGAAAACATAGAGTGTACGTCCAGCACGTTTTCTCCTTATCAATAAAATAATATCTTTCGGTCATTTTTCCTATAAATGACGTCCACGTGTCATTCGAAAACGCTTTTCGAGAACCCTTAGTACCCCGAGATCCCTTAAGGTCTTTGTACACACGCTACTTTTAGCATCTGCGACCGGCGATTAATCGTTTTTCGGAAGTTTCCGCACACATACCCACTTAGTCGCGGCGATCATGACTTTATGGACACGAGATTTATGGACCGAACGCCTCACTCCGCACATTACGTGCCAGTGTGGTTCTATACGTGGTATGATTTTATTCGTCCTGGAGCGAAGTCCAGGTAATGTTTCCAACGCCTACTCATCACTGGCACTAAAAAGAAAAGAAAAAAGAACACTTCAATAAGAAGAATATCCATAACAATACTTAGTGTTAGTAATTAAATGCATTAAAATACGTCTATATAAAGCGCAAAATCACATAGGACGGCGAAGCTCGTCAGCTGGTAGGTAAATATATCCAGTGCTCCGGATTGTTACCCTAGCTATAATATTCAGATCGGTCAGTAAGTATTCATTCTTTTATTACCAGTAAACAGTAGCCATTGGGTACATCACCTGGATTTTCGCTCCAGGACGATTAAAATTACACCGTGTATATTACGGCATGCGATACGGCAATTATTGCTGTATGAAAAAATACTGATGACTGCATCGAGACCCGTGGAGGAGAACCGAGGGGGAGAGAGGAAATAAGAGCGGTACGTAGTACACGGAGTGTAGGAGTCAGTTACTACATGAAGCGCCCATAAAGCGACGCTGCGACTGATATTTCTGTGTGTGCGGACCTTAACGGCGTTCAAATGTTATACCTAGTCATTAAAAATAAGATATAAGGCAGCACTTTAACTACCATATTTATACATTTATGTAGCAAAACCTAAAAAGTGTAGACCCTGAAGTAGAAGTATTTTCGTACAATAGATATTTATTTAAATTCTGTACAAAAATACGATATCATGGGTCAGGAACATTGCAGGCAGTCGCAGTAACGTTTTCGTTCCTAGGAACGAATGCAGTAAGTCGCAAAAAAATCGGGTACGGCTGTGTCGGGGCATTTGCCCGTTGGTTTTAACGTGTATGTCAGCAAGTCGCTTTTAGTGTTAAAGTTTAATAAAAAGAAGCGAGAGCTCCGGCTTCGGTTATTCTACGCAGTGCCCCTCCCCCGCCACCTCGCCCTGCGAGGCAATAGGCATATAGTTTTCTATTAATGTTTGTAAGACTGATGTGTGTAATTATTAATGTAAGACAATATAGACTTTTTTGTTACGGTCCAGATTTCTCACCTGGTACTCGTGTGTCTGATTTACTTAGTTATTAAAGCGATGCAGTCGCAAAATCGCCGATCGCGATGCTAAAAGTAGCATATGTGCTATGGCTGTTAATACCCCGAGAACCCTTAGTACCGCAAGGTCCCAAGCGTCACTGACAATGAAAAGGGTACCTCGACACATGTCTGCTGGTTTCTACGCGCCCGCCTTAATTAAAGGTCATTTAATTTTGTCTGAGGCCTGGACGAATGCGAACCCTCATACCCTGGTGTACAATTACTTTTTAATTAGCTACAAATATAGGAAGTGGTAATATACTTTGAACACTGGAAGCTATTAAGGGTTGGATTATGTATTTATTCGTTTATTTTCCGTTAAGTGTTACGTGTTTTAAGGAAAAAATAACACCGTGGACCAAGATAAATAGGTTTGTAAGGAAAGAACCTTTTAGAACTCTATACTCTCATGATGGCATGATAATCCTTCTGATGTTATAAATGCGAAAGTGTGTAAAATTGAATATTAAGATATAGTGATGTTTGTTACTCAATCGCGCAAAAATGGCCAAACAAATCTGAATGAAATTTGGCACACAGATAGTTTATTACCTGGATTAGCACATAGGATTCTTTATCCAGGAAAAATGTTAAGTTCCTGTTTAAAGTCAACGCGGACGAAGTCGCAGGGAGAAACTAATATATAAATCAAGACGTCACATTTACCATATCTAAGTAGAAGTAGCACATATGTTCAGTTTACACCCACATTTTTCCAACGATCTATGTTCGGAATTAAGTAGGGGAATAAGAAGTTTATTTCAGAAGTTTACTAGTACAGGAGCCAATTTCGATCTTATTCCTTAATTTAGTAAAATAATTTTAATTTAAAAAGACCTTGTACAAACAAGCTTTTATGGCAAAGATACCACGAAGATATTACGCTTAGTTGAGGAGTCTATGGCTTCTTTCCGACTCCATCATCAGACCCTTGTCGCCATCCGGGACTAAAGTACTCGTCAAGACAAATCCAATGAGCCCAAACTCGGCGGGGTTATTAAATAATAGGGTGGTTCCATTGGCCACCTTTCAGTTTCATCATCAGACCCTGAACACCATCTGGTAGTATAGTACTTGTGAATGCCAATCTAACAAACACGAGAGGGTTATATTGCATATTTCACATGTTAAAATAATGTATCCCAAGATTTGAACCGGAAATGAAATTAACTCAAGACGGATTATACATACGATTAGATATACCAGCACTCCCCATTGAGTTGCCCCATCCATGGGGATTTGTGGATTTTTTCCCATACATCCCCATTATCGGCTGATTTCCTTGTTAATGGGGATTTTGGGACAAAAATTTCATAAATTCCCATTCATGCAGCACACAGTAAAGGTTTGTGGATAAAAATTCCACAAGTTCCCATCAACTGGTAATTCACCAAGCAATTGAATATTTTTGTATTAAATACAAACAACGGGCTTCACGGTAATCACAGCACTCTTTATTTATTATACTAAACTATCTATCTATCTATATCATCACGCCAGCTCCCTCGCGGGGTAGGCAGAGAGTACAGAGTTCCAACAGGTTCTTTCCTTACATACCTCTCTGGCTTCCCCCACTCTCATAGTTCGTCTCATACACACTCGCCGGTTACGGAGACTCTTGACTTGCCCTTCAGCTAAGACACGGTCTATTTGGTCATTGTAAGATAGTCTAGGTCTTCCCCGGCACCTACATCCTTCCACTTTCGCATTGTATATCTGTTTTGTCATTCTTTCTTCTGGCATCCTTTCTATATGCCCGAACCAACGGAGCATACCCTTTCTCATCTTTACACCGATACTATCTTTCATACCTACTCGCTTTCTTACTACGCTGTTGCGAATACGGTCGGTCAGCGTGACTCCGCACATCTTCCGCAGAGATCGCATTTCGACCGCATTTATCCTGCTTTCGTTCTCCTTCTTACATACCCAACTCTCACTGCCATATAACAGCGTTGGGACAAGCACTCCGTTATGCATGGCCAGCTGCGCCTTTTGGCTTAAGTGCCGGCTCCCAAGTAGCCTTCCCATCGCACCATTCACTCTATTACCTGCATTCACTCTTCTCTCTATATCAGCGGTGTATTTCCCATCCTTACTGAAGGCGCATCCAAGATATACAAACTCATTCACTTGCTCCAGCACATCGTTACCAACCACAATCCTTGCATTCGTTCTGGTTTCTTCCCGTTCTATACTAAACTAAAAATAATAAAAGTATATTTGTTAATAAGATTATTTTAAGATACTTTGGGTGTAGCGATAGCCAGAGACACAAATTAAATCAATGTGTCACATAATCCAGGACATTATAATAAGCGAAGTGATATGACTCATGCACGATACATTCGAAAAAGATGGGTTTCGGGATATTCTGCGTCTACTGTCTGCCGACACGTGAGTAGTTGAATACCTCTGTGCTGTTTTGATATCCTAGTACTTCACTTCCAATTTCCTCTAAATGTGCTCACCCATCTTTTTCGAGTACCTTGGTCATATAATTATATCGTTCATATAATTTCTTAGTTTATCATGATGTCCTGGTACTTTGATTAAAGATTTTAATAAATAACTCCAATCAAAATAATTCGTATGAGAATCATTTCGCATCTTATGGATTCTCATTTCTTCAAAAATTAATTCAGTTGTTCATTCATTATAAGCAAGAAAGCGCGCCGTGTTACTGGCATGTTATCCGTAGTACAGTTGTACTTAGTTCAGCGTTGTAATGTGTCGTTCCACTCTCTCCAAACGAGTTGTGCAGAATGGAATTCAATGAATCATTTGTTACAATCAAATAAACTGGTTGACTCTGTCATTAGTTTTATTCTTAACAAAATAACTGAACAATTGGGTTAATTTAAAAATAAAACAATCGTCCCACAGGTGGATCCATGGATAAGTTTTTCGTTTCTTCGATCCAGCTATGAATTTAGAAGGGAGGGCTCTACATAAATTATTGATTGGATTTGGATGATATGCTCATATGAACAAGATACTTGAAAAATAAGGGTGAACACATTTGAACGAAATCCCTTATAGAAGGTACTAGCATATCAAAGCAGCATATAGGTGTTCAGCTACATTGGTTACATGGCGGCAGACCGTAGAATTAGAATCTCCTGCTTACACATATTTTTTACAAGCTTTTATTTAATTTGCAATGTTCGTATATCTGTCCGTCCGTCTGTCTTTCTTGAAGAGAAACAGACAGGTTACATAAATCTTCTTTAAGAACCTGAATACATTATGAGACAACTGTTGGGAGACTTACATTGTTGTGGTGTAGTTTATTATGTGGGCCTAAGTAAATAATACACGCACTGGAGGTTGTGACGTGCGAGCGTGTATGAGACGAGCTATGAGAGTGGAGAAAGCCAGAGAGATATTTAAGGAAAGAACCTGCTGGAACTCTCTACCTACCCCGCAAGGGATCTGGCGTGATGATGTGGGTGCTTAAAAGCTGTGAAATAAAAAAACTGCTTTACAAGAAATTTGTTGTAATTATTTGCTATGTTTTTTAATAAATTCTATTGATAAGTGTCTTACATAATCATTTTGTGTTGGAATCAAAGAATGTAAAAATATTTTATATATATATACCAACATGAGCGCTTACAAACGTCAAGAAATATCACATTTTTACAACTACTGCTGGATCGGAACACGGCCTCACACCGAGAAGTTTCGGCGAGAATCGCAGCGGGCTAGTCTTTTAACTTAATTGGACTGGCCTTTCTATTTATCATTATTTTTTTACAAAATAGAGAAGCAATAGAGACGACTTTAGATTTTTTTCTATCGAAAAAATTTCGTTCAATTATATATTTCTTTCACCAGATTCTAAAATATACAGTCAAAAATCATATTTTTAAATATTAAGTTACTAATTTATATACTTCTTGAAGTGCATGGAGTACAAATACACGTTTTTTCTCGCGGTAGCCCCTTTATATGCCATCCTTTTCATACTACAAAATCTTTAAATATAGATGAAGGTGACAACACGATTTCTCGATAATGTGCTTAGCACCTAATGTTTTACGATTGCACATTTTTCCTGATCTTCAACAAAGTGTGGAATTGTTCATCTGTGTTGTGGATGCATTTACAAACATACATTTCACATGCAGGAACTCCAAGACCAAAACTAATAATAATGTAATTCATATTTTTTAATAAATAAATGTTTGTAAGTCACATGACATAATGATGTCATGGGCGGGATTCGAACCCGCGAGTACTCGATACAGTAAGCGGAGCTGCGTATGCTCTAGCTACTAGACCAAACCTTCCCTCATCAATTTTCACCTATTTACTTCTTCTATCTATATCATCACATCAGATCCCTTGCGGGGTAGGCAGAGAGTACAGAGTTCCAACAGGTTCTTTCCTTACATGCCTCTCTGGCTTCCTCCGCTCTCATAGTTCATCTCATACACGCTCGCCGGATAGGGAGACTCTTGACTAGTCCCTCAGATAAGACTACTTCTTACTATCCGTTACATAAAATCAGCTATTAGTTACAAAATACCAATCTCATAATACCTTCCAAAATACCTTACAAGTCAATCAAGAAACGCCGAAAATGTAACAATCCTCCCAATCAAAAAAGTACATTTTCTAAGAAAACATAGAGTGTACGTCCAGCACGTTTTCTCCTTATCAATAAAATAATATCTTTCGGTCATTTTTCCTATAAATGACGTCCACGTGTCATTCGAAAACGCTTTTCGAGAACCCTTAGTACCCCGAGATCCCTTAAGGTCTTTGTACACACGCTACTTTTAGCATCTGCGACCGGCGATTAATCGTTTTTCGGAAGTTTCCGCACACATACCCACTTAGTCGCGGCGATCATGACTTTATGGACACGAGATTTATGGACCGAACGCCTCACTCCGCACATTACGTGCCAGTGTGGTTCTATACGTGGTATGATTTTATTCGTCCTGGAGCGAAGTCCAGGTAATGTTTCCAACGCCTACTCATCACTGGCACTAAAAAGAAAAGAAAAAAGAACACTTCAATAAGAAGAATATCCATAACAATACTTAGTGTTAGTAATTAAATGCATTAAAATACGTCTATATAAAGCGCAAAATCACATAGGACGGCGAAGCTCGTCAGCTGGTAGGTAAATATATCCAGTGCTCCGGATTGTTACCCTAGCTATAATATTCAGATCGGTCAGTAAGTATTCATTCTTTTATTACCAGTAAACAGTAGCCATTGGGTACATCACCTGGATTTTCGCTCCAGGACGATTAAAATTACACCGTGTATATTACGGCATGCGATACGGCAATTATTGCTGTATGAAAAAATACTGATGACTGCATCGAGACCCGTGGAGGAGAACCGAGGGGGAGAGAGGAAATAAGAGCGGTACGTAGTACACGGAGTGTAGGAGTCAGTTACTACATGAAGCGCCCATAAAGCGACGCTGCGACTGATATTTCTGTGTGTGCGGACCTTAACGGCGTTCAAATGTTATACCTAGTCATTAAAAATAAGATATAAGGCAGCACTTTAACTACCATATTTATACATTTATGTAGCAAAACCTAAAAAGTGTAGACCCTGAAGTAGAAGTATTTTCGTACAATAGATATTTATTTAAATTCTGTACAAAAATACGATATCATGGGTCAGGAACATTGCAGGCAGTCGCAGTAACGTTTTCGTTCCTAGGAACGAATGCAGTAAGTCGCAAAAAAATCGGGTACGGCTGTGTCGGGGCATTTGCCCGTTGGTTTTAACGTGTATGTCAGCAAGTCGCTTTTAGTGTTAAAGTTTAATAAAAAGAAGCGAGAGCTCCGGCTTCGGTTATTCTACGCAGTGCCCCTCCCCCGCCACCTCGCCCTGCGAGGCAATAGGCATATAGTTTTCTATTAATGTTTGTAAGACTGATGTGTGTAATTATTAATGTAAGACAATATAGACTTTTTTGTTACGGTCCAGATTTCTCACCTGGTACTCGTGTGTCTGATTTACTTAGTTATTAAAGCGATGCAGTCGCAAAATCGCCGATCGCGATGCTAAAAGTAGCATATGTGCTATGGCTGTTAATACCCCGAGAACCCTTAGTACCGCAAGGTCCCAAGCGTCACTGACAATGAAAAGGGTACCTCGACACATGTCTGCTGGTTTCTACGCGCCCGCCTTAATTAAAGGTCATTTAATTTTGTCTGAGGCCTGGACGAATGCGAACCCTCATACCCTGGTGTACAATTACTTTTTAATTAGCTACAAATATAGGAAGTGGTAATATACTTTGAACACTGGAAGCTATTAAGGGTTGGATTATGTATTTATTCGTTTATTTTCCGTTAAGTGTTACGTGTTTTAAGGAAAAAATAACACCGTGGACCAAGATAAATAGGTTTGTAAGGAAAGAACCTTTTAGAACTCTATACTCTCATGATGGCATGATAATCCTTCTGATGTTATAAATGCGAAAGTGTGTAAAATTGAATATTAAGATATAGTGATGTTTGTTACTCAATCGCGCAAAAATGGCCAAACAAATCTGAATGAAATTTGGCACACAGATAGTTTATTACCTGGATTAGCACATAGGATTCTTTATCCAGGAAAAATGTTAAGTTCCTGTTTAAAGTCAACGCGGACGAAGTCGCAGGGAGAAACTAATATATAAATCAAGACGTCACATTTACCATATCTAAGTAGAAGTAGCACATATGTTCAGTTTACACCCACATTTTTCCAACGATCTATGTTCGGAATTAAGTAGGGGAATAAGAAGTTTATTTCAGAAGTTTACTAGTACAGGAGCCAATTTCGATCTTATTCCTTAATTTAGTAAAATAATTTTAATTTAAAAAGACCTTGTACAAACAAGCTTTTATGGCAAAGATACCACGAAGATATTACGCTTAGTTGAGGAGTCTATGGCTTCTTTCCGACTCCATCATCAGACCCTTGTCGCCATCCGGGACTAAAGTACTCGTCAAGACAAATTCAATGAGCCCAAACTCGGCGGGGTTATTAAATAATAGGGTGGTTCCATTGGCCACCTTTCAGTTTCATCATCAGACCCTGAACACCATCTGGTAGTATAGTACTTGTGAATGCCAATCTAACAAACACGAGAGGGTTATGTTGCATATTTCACATGTTAAAATAATGTATCCCAAGATTTGAACCGGAAATGAAATTAACTCAAGACGGATTATACATACGATTAGATATACCAGCACTCCCCATTGAGTTGCCCCATCCATGGGGATTTGTGGATTTTTTCCCATACATCCCCATTATCGGCTGATTTCCTTGTTAATGGGGATTTTGGGACAAAAATTGCATAAATTCCCATTCATGCAGCACACAGTAAAGGTTTGTGGATAAAAATTCCACAAGTTCCCATCAACTGGTAATTCACCAAGCAATTGAATATTTTTGTATTAAATACAAACAACGGGCTTCACGGTAATCACAGCACTCTTTATTTATTATACTTAACTAAAAATAAAAGTATATTCGTTAATAAGATTATTTTAAGATACTTTGGGTGTAGCGATAGCCAGGGACACAAATTAAATCAATGTGTCACATAATCCAGGACATTATAATAAGCGAAGTGATATAACTCATGCACGATACATTCGAAAAAGATGGGTTTCGGGATATTCTGCGTCTACTGTCTGCCGACACGTGAGTAGATGAATACCTCTGTGCTGTTTTGATATCCTAGTACTTCACTTCCAATTTCCTCTAAATGTGCTCACCTATCTTTTTCGAGTACCTTGGTCTTATTATTATATCGTTCATATAATTTCTTAGTTTATCATGATGTCCTGGTACTTTGATTAAAGATTTTAATAGGCATAAAAATATATAAATAATTCCAATCAAAATAATTCGTATGAGAATCATTTCGCATCTTATGGATTCTCATTTCTTCAAAAATGAAGTTAATTCAGTTGTTCATTCATTATAAGCAAGAAAGCGCGCCGTGTTACTGGCATGTTATCCGTAGTACAGTTGTACTTAGTTCAGCGTTGTAATGTGTCGTTCCACTCTCTCCAAACGAGTTGTGCAGAATGGAATTCAATGAATCATTTGTTACAATCAAATAAACTGGTTGACTCTGTCATTAGTTTTATTCTTAACAAAATAACTGAACAATTGGGTTAATTTAAAAATAAAACAATCGTCCCACACCATTTGTGGATCCATGGATAAGTTTTTCGTTTCTTCGATCCAGCTATGAATTTAGAAGGGAGGGTTCTACATAAATTATTGATTGGAATTGGATGATATGCTCATATGAACAAGATACTTGAAAAATACGGGTGAACACATTTGAACGAAATCCCTTATAGAAGGTACTAGCATATCAAAGCAGCATATAGGTGTTCAGCTACTTACATGGCGGCAGACCGTAGAATTAGAATCTCCTGCTTACACATATTTTTTACAAGCTTTTATTTAATTTGCAATGTTCGTATATCTGTCCGTCCGTCTGTCTTTCCGGTTCAAATGTTGTGATCCGTTCCAATCCGTCTGAAATTTTCCGCTTTCCACAATCGCTACGGATCAGATGGGGCCAGGCCAGCGCGGCCACAGTTGTCAACTCACACGCACAGAACAGTAGCATTTAATGGCAGTTTTCGCTACTAGGCGACTAAATGTTGG
The DNA here is from genome assembly GCA_905147815.2 of Phalera bucephala. NCBI lineage: Eukaryota > Metazoa > Arthropoda > Insecta > Lepidoptera > Notodontidae > Phalera > Phalera bucephala. The sequence goes on along the minus strand of LR990625.1, from coordinate 5,113,229 downwards.
AACAATATACCACCTCCTATAAGAAATGCTATTTTGGAGTCAAGTTCACAAGTAATCGCAATTATGCAACAATCTTTTAACTACATAGTTGCTATTTTAGAGAAATTGGACTCTATCTATGGTAGCTAAAGTCCGATTTTACCAAAACTGCGCTCTCTAAAATAACAGTAAGTATAAATACATACATTGGTATGTATTTGTACTTACTGTTATTTTAGAGAATTTAGACTCTCTCTATGTAGGGGGTACCGCAGTGAATGATAAATGATAGTTGATAAGTTTAATAAACACTGTATATTTCCTTCGATAGCTCTATGATATCATCATCATCATCTCAGCCTATACTTGTCCACTGCTGAACATAGGCCTCCCCAATCGCTTTCCAGCGTAACCAGTCCGATGCCACCTGCATCCAACGACTTCCTGCGATTTTCACAAGATCATCGGTCCATCTGGCAGGCGGTCGTCCCACGCTGCGCTTGCCAATACGTGGTCTCCACTCTAGAATCTTTCTGCCCCAACGCCCGTCCGATCTACGCGCTATGTGGCCCGCCCATTGCCACTTCAGCTTGCTAATCTTAACGGCTATGTCGGTGACCTTGGTTCTTCGACGAATCTCCTCATTCCTGATTCGATCGCGTAGAGAAACGCCGAGCATAGCTCTCTCCATAGCTCGCTGAGCAACTCTGAGCTTTTTTATGAGACCTATTGTAAGAGACCACGTCTCTGATCCATATATCATCACTGGTAACACACATTGACTAAAAACTTTAGTCTTAAGGCACTGAGGTATTTTGGATGAGAAGATGTTGCGCAGTTTCCCGAACGCTGCCCAGCCGAGTTGGATTCGTCGATTGACCTCTCTCTCAAAGTTGGACCTACCTAACCGGACTACCTGTCCCTGGTAAATGTATTCGTCGACAACTTCAAGAGTAGAGTTCCCAACGGTGAGTGCGGTGGGTACGACATGGACGTTAGACATTATTTTCGTTTTGTCCATGTTCATTTTAAGACCCACTTGTTGAGATACTCTGTTGAGGTCATCGAGCATTCGTCCTAGATCTTCCAGCGACTCCGCCACGACCACAATGTCGTCGGCAAATCGAAGGTGAGTGATGTATTCGCCATTGATGTTGATGCCAAGTCCTTGCCATTCCAAGAGCTTGAAGGCGTCCTCTAAGGTGGCGTAAACAGTTTCGGAGAAATGACGTCTCCCTGCCTTACTCCTCTTTTTATGGGGATCGCCTTCGTGCACTGCCCCTGTACTCGGACTGACATGGTGGTGTTATTATACAAGCACTTCAACACTTCAATGTACCGATAGTCAATGCGGCATCGCTGGAGAGATCTAAGAACCGCCCAAGTCTCGATCGAATCGAAGGCTTTCTCATAGTCCACAAACGCCAAGCATAGTGGCCGATTATACTCCTCGATCTTCTGTATAATCTGCCGCATCGTATGTATGTGGTCTATGGTACTAAAGCCTTTCCGGAAACCGGCTTGTTCGGGAGGCTGGAAGTCATCAAGCCTGCGTTCGAGACGATTCGTGATGACTCTCGAAAACAACTTATAAACATGGCTCAGCAGTGTGATGGGCCTATAATTCTTCAGTAAAGTGTTATCACCTTTCTTGAAAAACAGTACCACCACACCCCTGTTCCATGCTTCCGGCGTTTTCTCTTCGAGCAAGACGGAATTAAACAGCCTCTGAAGGACTTTAAGTACCGGCGTTCCGCCCGCTTTCAGAAGCTCTGCGGTAATTCCGTTTTCGCCTGGCGATTTGTTATTTTTGAGTTGTTTGAGAGCTATCCTAATCTCGTACAGGCTGATGTCCGGGATATCTTCAGTGTAGTGTCGGGTTAGCTTGGCTCTTGGGTCTTTTACCAAGTCAACAACAGGTTCAGCTACTGAGGTGTACAACTGTCCATAGAACCTCTCTATCTCCCTGAGCACCTCTGACCTATTCGACGTTACGTTTTCGTCCTCCGTCTTCAGCTTCGTCAACTGGCTTTGCGCAATAGACGCGTCTCTTGCGAACACTTTGAATCCTTTGTTCTGTGCTATGGTCTCCTCAATACGCCTTGTATTGAAGGACCGTAAATCGTGTCGCAAGGACTTTAGTATCTGTCCATTGAGCTGCCTATAGGACTTAGCATCATCGGCGGTTTGGAGCGTCATGGAACGTCGCTCAGCCATGAGGTTTCGGGTGTAGTTGAATAGTTTTTGAGGTCTATTTTTACGGTGGGGCTTAAAATACTTGGACCCGACCGTATGGACAGTCTCTACCAGCCTGTTGTTGATTTCGTCCACTGATGCGCTGTTGTCTAGCAATTCGAAGCGGTTTGCCAATTCGAGTTGAAAGTTCTCGGGGTTTTGGATATGTGCATAAGAAGGTCGGAGCGTAGACTTCATCAGACGCGATCTTTCCATTTTGACATTAATATTTAATGTGCCTCTGACCATTCGGTGATCACTGCCGGTTTTTACCCTGTGAATCACGAAGACATCATTAAATATTTGTCGCTTGGTGCTCATGATGAAGTCTATTTCATTTTTTGTGAAACCATCAGGGCTCATCCAGGTCCATTTCCTATGAGGCGGCTTCTGGAAGAAAGAGTTCATCATAAAGAGTCCCTCCTGCTCCAGGAATTCGGCCAGCCTCTGACCCCTGGGGTTGCGCTGCCCATATCCAAATTGCCCCACTCTCAATTCATCATCGCCCTGTTTGCCCAGCCGCGCATTGAAGTCACCCATAACCACTGTAAAGTGGGCTTTGGAGGTATGTATGGCTCTACTAATGTCCTCATACATTACTTCGACGTCATTATCTGAGTATGCCGAGGTCGGTGCGTAGACCTGTATGACCTTCAGCGAATATCTTTTGGATATTCTGAGTATCAGGTACGCTACCCTGCTCGACACACTAGTGATGACTATGAGTCTATGAGTTATGAACAACGATGTCTATGAGTGACTTATGGACGATAAATCCGACACCACCTTGGGACTGCTGTTCGCCCTCCCGGTAGTAAAACAAGTTGCCGGATTTTAAGGTTATCGTGTCCTCGCCCTTTCTTCGGACCTCCGATAAACCAATAATATTCCACCGCAACTTGTTTATCTCTTCTTCCAGCTCAACAAGCTTCTCATCTGTCCTTAACGTGCGTGCATTGTATGTCACCAGGGCCAATTTTCGTAGTTGGTGGTAGCCGAATCTCTGCCGGAGATTCTTAGCACCCCTTGTCCTGTCGTTACCATAGCTGCTACCGTGGCCAGGATGAACAGGACCGCCGGGGACTAGGGGCCTGGTTTTATCCTTTTCTTCCATTTTAATAAATTGGGGGGGTTTGCCATACTCGCCACGCTTGGCAGGCGGGTTGGCGAGCGCAGTTTTTGATGGTAGAAGTGTTAAGGGAACGCTGCTGCCCATTCCCTAGTTTTCCCTTAGTCGCCTTGTACGACACCCGATGGGATGAGATGGGTTGGTCCTATTCTAAGCCGGGAACCACGCGGCTCTATGATATAATGAAGGTGAATGATACAAGTATGCCCTATGAATGCTTAACTGATACAAAATTGATATGATACAGCGACACGTTCGACAGCCTGACTTAAACTGCACCGATCAAACTGCACGCATGTTTCTCAATCGAGTAAAATGCTGACGCGGTGTTTGATTACCGACGAGCGTGTGTGAGACGTACTATGAGAGTGGAAGAAGCCAGAGAGGTATGTTAGGAAAGAACCTGTTGGAACTCTGTACTCTGCCTACCCCGAAAGGAATGTGTCGTGATGTTATAGATAGAGATAGATAGTTTTTTTTTGGCAATTCCTTGTTATAATATGTAAAATATTGTTATCCTTGTAATTATACAAGTAGAGTTATGCTGTAACTTTTTATAATTTCGAGCTTGAGTACCCGTATTAGAGAGTGTTGCACGCCTAAAAACATATTTTAAACAATATAATGATAAATGGCCTTAATATATTAATGTAAAGTTGTCGATGGTGTGGCTTTTAAATAAATATTCCCCAAGCGGAGGTGGTTAATCATTAATCTGATTACAATTTGCCCATCTTTGAGTAGAAGTTTCATAAAATGTCAATAAAACCTATCTACATTAAAAGTCTTTGAACAAAAGAACAAAAGTAAACCTAATTAATATCAATACAAAAGCCTTGTCGGCTATTATGTCTACAATAAGAATAAAACCGGCTAATGTATATAAATATACATGGCTTACTCGTCGAGTGCACTGCTAACAATTTAATATTGTCTATACGTACTACTGCAGAGAGCAGACAAGCCATTTGCAGTTAGAGGCGAGGACACGATAAGAGACGCAGCGATTCTTAAAAAACAATCAATTTTAAATTTCAAAATCCATATTACAATAAATGTGAAAGTTTGTATGTTCAGACGAAACGGCTCAACGGATTTGGATAAAATTTGGCGCACAGATATTATATTACCTGTATTAAAAAATTGATTTTTCTTCTCTTATTCTTTTCTTCTCTCATCTTTTAAATCCGGAAAAATGTAAGGTTCCTGTCTAAAGTTAACGTGGACGAAGTCGCGGGTAACTAGTGAAAAATAAATACATCACTCCTACATTCCCCAAAAGTGTATACTGTGTTTGTCCACATTTAGTTGATAATATTATGTCACTGTGTAATATGGGAGAAGCATATTGCTCACTTCTTGCATTCACTAAATTTGACTTCTGTACTAAAATGCAATAAAGAAGATGAAAACCTTCACGCGGTTTAAATAGTAACCATGATTATAAATATCTTTTTGATAAAATCGTTTCACAGTGCGAACACGACGGAGACATCTTGCTTAGTTGCAAAGTTCCTACGGCCACCTTCTGGCTCCATCATCAAACCCTAATCACTACTGTGATCTATAGAACTTGTCAAGACAAATCCAATTAGGCCAAACGTTCCTATTAAAGAGTTCCTATGCCCGACCTCCATCTCCATCATCAGATCTTGAACACCATTTGAGTCTTTATAGCTTGAGAATACAAATCCAATGCGTCTAAATATGGGGGGATTATTTCATGTAGTTAACATTTTCCTATGGCCACCGCTCCATGGTACTTTATTATTGCATTGTCATCGAAGTTACATACGTATACCAAAGCTCAGCTCAAACGGATATCAGGAAGTGCTTGAAAAATGGATCAGAAAATTCAAATCGAAAGACACACAGGCAGACAAAACATGAACAACAAGAACAAAGTATAAAAGCTTTTAAATAGGTAACCCTGCTAAATTTTAGATTAATCGAATACCAGGAAGTGGTTGACAAATGGATCACATAATTCGAATCTGAAAGACAGACCAAAAATACGATCAAAGCAAGCTTACAAAAACGGTAATCCGCGCCGCTCATGAAAGATGTCGTGGCCTAATCCAATCCCCGCTCATGTATCGCAGATACAGCTCCACAGACATGAGTGAGCTATTTAATATATTTCTAACACCACTCCGTCCTTCAACTTAGTATTTTCTAGATGGTTGTACAATGTAGGAAAATGTGGTAAATTGGACTTTGTGCCTCTTCACATCGAGTTAGCTATATGAGTAGCTATATGGCTTAGATAATAATGATTATAATGGTATGAACCTGACACGGCATTGGGTGTATACATATAATGCGACAAGGATCTTATAGCTCATGGATCACATTGACAAGGGGGCGTTGGTGTGAAATCAGGGTTAACATTCAGTAAATTTTCCCTGTTTCCAAGGAGGTACATATTTCAACAGGTGGGTTCGTACGGTTACTAATAAAAAAACAACTTGGTTTAATTTCATAGCAAACGGCAACTGTCTTGAAGTAATATTTCACTGGGTGACAAAGTTAGTTCCGATTTTGGCCGCATTCCAAAACATGTTTGTGTCGTACAAAGATGTGTAGCTATTTCTGTAAATATTGACCGAATAGTGGCATAGCATACACATGTAAATAGTAGAAAATCTCAATATTAAGGGTGCAAGTTAGAATCACGCACAGACGCTCGCTCTACGCGGCTTTACGACAGATTTCATAGAATACTACACGTTGAAAAGTCGCGTAGAGAGAGCGTGTACCCGCTGAGAAGCCGCATGAGTATGTGCGTGAATTTTATTTGGGTACCGCTACTAGATGCCATATTGTCAACTCTGGATATAATACAATGGATTGAGCACTCTGCGAAAAAACGAGATGACAAAGATACTCACTGAGAGCCCTACGTCTCTTTCTAAGTAGGGTGAACAAACATTGGTACGATTATGGACTTGTTGATATATAATTAACGTATAATTTTCGGCTACTGTTTATTGTCGTAATTCTTTCTTTCTACGTATATGCCATATCTTAAATGAGTAATAGTCAAAGTTTTTGGTTAAATTGTCCATTTTCTTGCTGACTGTAATTTTGTTTCAGAATCTGTAAATTCAGCTCCAAATATCGCAAAAAATTAGGATAGTTCCCTAGAGCCGTTTTTTTCTGTATCTACATCGGTTGAGATAGCTGCTCTTGCTACCCCATATTAATCCATTCTGTATATAAAGATGAGTTGAGAACCGTGTGCGTTTTGAACTCGGTAATGGTTTACAGCGTATTCAAACCATATCATATATAGATATAGTCCGTATTAGTTTTACCTTATGATCACCGTACTAATGGGTGCGAGCGTGACACCGGGCTCAAGGTTATTGTTCTCACTCATCATGGTTTTTCGGGGTGTTTAAATCATAGAATATTCAATGTTGTGTCTGTAAGTAAGGATTTAATTTTTTTTGGCAATATTTTGGCAGTACTCAATCCATTGTATTATATCCATGTTGTCAGCATAATATTATGTTTACTGTGAAAGTCGTCAACAAATAACCTACTTCTGTGGAGTCGTGGCACATAATAAGCTTTGCTATCACAAGGGCCTGGTTCAAATGTTTAAAAAAGTCCTATTATCAATCCGAATTCTGGAATCGTGCCCGGTATGTATGGCAATAGGTTGTGATCCTATTACATGGTACCGAACATCGTCGGCAAAAATTGAGTATATGCAGTACACTTGTGCCACCCCCGTTTGGGAAATATAGGCGTGACGGACGAATTTTTATTTTCACCAACACATCATAATTGCCGTTGAAAGTATGGGGACAAACATACTATGTCAAGGCCTGAAGGTTTTGTCAATCTTATATATAGTTGATATAGGTACCGGAGAAGGTATAGGTATCTTACCTCAGACTAGCTGCCTACTCAAGGAATCTAGCGTGATGACTTGATATTTATATTCGTTTGGCCTACCAAAAAATTAAGCGTGACGTGGTGAAGGAATTTATTGGTGCGTAATATAAGTAATTTAATAGTTCCCTCCTATTTTACCATTTTAGGGGCTTATTTCCTATGGCTCTGAAAACGAGTACCAAAGTACAAGAGAACATATATATGCTAAGTTTCGAAGTTATAAGACTTGTTGGTCTAGTAGTGCTTTTGCTAGCAACCAAAAGTTCCTGGATTCGACCCTAGGTGGGCGACAAAATGTGATTTTCTATCAAAGAAATCTAAGGAGCATTTCGGATTTTGTTTTTTTTCTTCAGTATAACAATAGGCTCGCCCATAATAGCACTGGGATCTTACATCGTCGCTAAAAAAGGTGTGTACTGAGTACATCCCTGCTACTCTTGCTTAGGGAATATAGGTGTGATGTTTGTGTATTTATTCAGCAGTGATAGCCTAGTGGCTAGACCGTTAGACTGCAATGTGAGAGGTCTCGGGTTCTAACCCAGGCACGCACCTCTGCCTTTTTGAAAGCATGTGCGTATTAAAAATTAACTATCACTTGCGTTAACGGCGGAGGAAAACATCGTGAGGAAACCTGCATGCCTGAGCTTTTCTCGAGGGCGTGTGATGTTCATCAACCCGCACTGGGCCAGCGTGGTGGACTATGACCTACACCCTCTCAGTTTGAGAGGAGCCCTGTGTCCAACTGTGGGACAGTTTCTTAACATTAGCATTAGCTATTATTATTGTTTGTGTACCTAATGGATTAATTATCAAATACAAAAAAAAATAATCACCGAGACCACGATAAAAAAAAGCTTTACAAATTGTATAACCGTTCTAAGATATGTCGTTTTAAGTTATAAAAATGTCAAAAAGTATTAATTTAATTTGTTTCAAGGAAAATTATTAAAATTACTTAATTTAGGACCATTAATCATGCCTTGTAAATATGGAAATTATTTCCCTTATGCAAAATACCAAGGCTTTGTAGTCCTATTAATCAGTTTTATAACCTAGACCAATGGAATGATGGAATGAACTGCGCTATTTTTTTTAACTACTTCCATTTTAATAATATTATAAATGTGAAAATTTGTATGTTTAAATGTTTGATGTTTGTTACTCAATCACGCAAACGGCTGAATAAATTTGAATGAAATTTGGCACACACCATTAACACATAAGATACTCTATATTCATATTTCGCTTTAAAGTGACTGCCTTATTGGTCTAGTGGCAAGGCTTCGCTTTGTGATCACGAGGTCCTGGGTTCAAATCCTAGGTCGGACAAACGTAGTTTTTCTGACGAAAAATTCCCAGTATGAAACCGGAATCCGGAATCGTGCCCGGTATATGGCAATAGGCTCGCCTCTTATTACATGGGACCTAACATCGACGGCGAAAATTGGGCGTACTCAGTACACCTCTGCCACCCCCGCTTGGGAAATATAGGCGTAACGATACACACCGTCATTTCGCATTATTTTCTTAAGACTGCCACTTTAATCTAATGGTGCATCTAGCGATTACGAGGATCCGGGTTCGAATCCTAGATCTGAGGGCTTAGCATGAAGACATTAACGTAAACTAGGCGCTAGCAAGTAGATATGGAATGCACTTCTCGTCACACTACAAATTGACAAGTGACAGCACGGTTACCGATTAGCGTCACGTCAACGTCAAAGTTTTTATTCTAACCCTTATAATAGAAAAATTTTATAGCTGAATTGCTAATGAGTCTATAATTGACCTCGATATGATGGCAATAGTCGCGCCCTGAATAACATAACCTGACTAATTTTGCATTGGGGGAAAGCCTACATAGGATACCTGCCTGTAGATAGGGCGGAAGCGAGGGGTTATGCCGAGACTCCTACCGGCTAAACCTCCCACCCTGCTCCAATTTATCACTGTGGCTGGGGCGGGAACGGAAACGCGTGAGCAGCCATCGGCCACCCGCCAGCGAACGTCCACTTTTGTGGACTTCCACCTATAGCGGAATCCGGCTGTTGTGCGCAGGCTTCTTTTTCTACATAAAGGAAAACATCGTGAGGAAACCTGCATGCCTAAGAGTTTCTCGAAGGTGTGTGAAGTTCGCCAACACGCACTGGGCCAGCGTGGTGGACTATGGCCTAAGTATCCTATCAGTTTGAGAGGACGTCCGTGCCCAACGGTGGGACAGTTTCTTAACAGGTCGAATATTATTATATATTATTATAATATACTACTAATCATAGTGTTATATTTTTGTCTTTCTCCCTCTCAGTCATAGTATTTTTTCTAGGCATTATGTAACTCAAATTAAAAGGCTTGAGGCGACTTGATGGATTCGCATAGCAGGTGGCCACAAACCTGCATTCACCAATCCGCACGGCATCCAGATGAGGCCGCAACTCGTGTATGACCTTCTGTCTCACCTCGAATTGTGATGTAAGTACTTTGCCAGAAGCAATAGGATAGTCTAGGCGGATTAGCATTATATTTTTTCATTTCATCAGCCGAAGGAAGTTCAGTTTATTATAAAGGCCTCCTCAACGACGGAATTTATGCCGCACACATTCACCCTTCACCCGCGACCTTCATCAGGTCACCGGTCCATCTTATAGAAAGCCTAACCACTACACGTTATGCAGTACGTGGCCTCTACTTGAGAACCTTTCTACCCCAACGGCCGTCAGCTCTCCGAGCGATGGACCCCGCATATTTATGGACATATAAAAAAAGGCGGACGGAATCTCGCTAATCAAAAAGTGATGCTACATACATAGTAAGTCAGTTCTGAAACTGAACGGTGTGTGCGTTTCAGCTCGTACGTACACGCTTTTCACGCGTTTTATTTTCTCCACACATTTTCTTACTACGAAAACGACATCTGTGAAACGAGGTTTGTTACGTAATAACGGCCTATAGACTTATGGTGTGGGTGTGTGCGTTTCAGCTTATACGAAGAAAATATTTTTTTAAATGTAATATATAAATTATAGCAATAGACTACATACGAAGTGGATTACTACTCCGTCGTCCAGTCGTCTATGGCTATAATTTAAATATTACATTTTAAAAATTATCTTCTTCCTACAAGCACTACTTGAGTCTGTGTTAAATATTTCATATTACCTTCCGTCTGCGGTTTTTCTCACCGGGAAATCCGTTTGCCTCAACCTACTCTCCAACAAATTGGCTAACTACGGGTATAAGCCATTTTCATAGATGAATAAAACTTAATAAATTATGTTATACGGAAGCCGAGTCAATTTATGCCAAACCAGATTCAGACAGCAAAATTTACCTGACCTTTATGTCAAACCAAATTCAGCTTACAAAATTTATCTAAAATTATACTAACCGATACTTAATAACCTAATTATGTTATGCTTTTCTAATTTCAGGACTGTTGAATGGTAATCTTTTTAACTTTTTTTTTTCTTAAGAATTCTTGTGCCTAGCATAAGTTACTTTATTTCTTTTTCTAGAATGGTGAAACAAATATACTTACAATGCAAAAGTGTAAGGATGCAGGTACTGAGGATAAACTAGGTTTTCTTGCAATGATCACACAGATCGTATTTTATCTTATAGACAAGTCAGAAGTCGCCGTGAGAAAAGCTTTGAGAGTGTAAAAAGCGAGATAGATACAGATCTATCTCGAAAGAGAAAAGAACCTCTTAGAACTCTTTACCATAGAATACATTATAAGGGGTAATGATATACAAAATAAATAAACGAAAATCATAAATTTATTATTTTTTTATATGCTTTCCACCATCATCATCATAATCTTGAGCATTCAATGACCTACTGCAGAGCATAACCCTCCTCCCTTTTGTGCCGTTCTTCGCGGTTCTATACCATTTTCCATAACTCCCCAAAACATACCATTTGTGTACAAAGGTATAGGCCAAGCCTATATCAAACCCGGAAAGATATCAGTGCTACGATAAAACGGGGATCTCTTTCTAAAATATATTATTTTATAACAAAGGCCATCTAGGCCCATTTATCATAATGGCCCTTGTCCACCCCTGGCCCGGCATCTTCCTTATGTACGCTTCATTCCCTTTGTCTCTTTAGGGTAAGGTATACCCTTAAGATGAATGTTGAACGGGACGGCTAGAGTCTCTATTAAAATAAAATAAATCAATATACAATGTGAAAGTGGAAGGATGCAGGTACCGGGGAAGACCTAGACTATCTTACTATGACCAAATAGACCGAGTCTTATCTGAAGGCCAAGTCAAGAGTTTCCGTAACCAGCGAACGTGTATGAGACAAACTATGAGAATAGAGAAAGCCAGAGAGGTATGTAAGGAAAGAACCTGTTGGAACTCTGTACTCTCTGCCCATCCCGCAAGGGATCTGGCGTGATGATATAGATAAAACAATATAATAACAATTTTTTTATCATTGATAGGAATAACTGAATAACACTTTATTAAACCTAGAATTTGAAGTCAGGACCTTGTCATCACCAGCCGCACCATGCGCCATTGGACTAACGAAGTCGGCAGTGTTAATGTATTTTAACAAATTAATAATATACAAGCAACGAGCGATTCCTAAGTGTAATCTACAGTCGTAGTGCATTTATGGCAATTTGTTTTGCTGTCAAAAAACTTATCGATAAAAATGTCGCATGAAGAATATAAAATATCAGATTTAAGCGCAAGTTTTTATTCAGCGGCAGTTTGTGCCGTACATCGCACTACCCGCGAAGTCGCACCCCACCCTTTCCCTTATCGTTTACAGTGCAAATGTGCATATTTTGCTAGTGTGTGAGTTCCACGGAGGATCAAAAACTACTTTTTTTTGTTCCATGGTCGATCATTCTTAACATTATCTTTACAAATGCGTTGCAACATAATGCATCAATGGAGATGTGGCAACGTTTTATATTTAAGGGGACGCGAAAATAACGTGTTTTTGTATTCACTTCAAGAAGTATATAGACTAGAAACTTAGTATTTCGAAATATGACTTTTGGCTGTATATTTTCTCAATGTCTATGGGTGTGGGGTTCAGTAAATGTGTTTTCTTTCTTCTTTCTTTCTTTTTCTTTCTTACATAATTCGAAATGTTTAGAAATCCTATTAATATTATAAACGCGAAAGTTTGAGAAGAGTATGTATGTTCGTTATTTTTTTACGCAAGAACTACTAACACAAACTCCCGTACTAATAAATATTTTATAGCGGCGAAATAGTTGTACAATGTTTTGTTTTCTTCTTACGAATGTCAAATGGCAGATGATAGAGAGAGAGAGAGAGAGAAATCTGTGGGTGTAAGTGCTACAAGGATCTTCTGGCCCAGGGTTGGCGTTGGTGTGAAATTAGTGTTAACATTTAGTAAAACGTTCCTACTTCCGAGGAGATATTTCAACAGGTGGGTCCGCATGGTTACTAATTAAAAAAAGAACTTTGGTAAAGTTCATAGCAAACAGCAACACTGCGACGTTCACGAAGTAACATTTCACTTGATGACAGCGTTAGTTCTGATCCTTGTACTGTACATCTTGGGCCACCAATGACACGTTTCACGTAGCATTTGTCCCCTAATAAATACGAGGCTTTAATACAGTTGCCACTTTAAACATCACGTTAAAGAAGCCATTCAAATATTTCGCCGACGGCACAAAATGTATACGTTACATTAAAAAGTTATTATTTGAACACTTCGTGCTTCCATGTGTGAAATTCGCCGTGGGAGCAGTTGCGTACGTTGTACGGAACATGCTGTGGGCACCAGGGAATGGCAGCCTCTTTGAAATTATAATATCAAAGGTTCGGCTAAAAACTACTATATGTATTCGCGTTGGTGTCGCTGTGAAACTTTGAAAATGGATTTTTGGTGGTATTACTAATTTTACTTCATCCTCTGCAACTGCCTCGCTGGTCTAGCGGCGTATAATACTCGTAGAGGTCCTGGGTTCGAATCTAAGGTCGGATAAAGTGTAGTTATTTATCGAAAAATTCACTATATCAGTCCGGAGTCTGATATTGTGGCTGGCGAAGTGACAATAGACTCACCTCTTTACATGGGACTTAAAATCGTCAGCGCAAAGTGGATGTACATAGCATACCTCTGCCCCCGTTCGGAAAATATAGGCGTGTCGGCGTATATATACTGTTTTCACTATTTTTGACTGGCTGGTTTGCCTAATGGCGTATGACGCTGTTGGCAATCACGTTCTTGGGTTTTAAATCCGTTAGAATTATTCGTTCCAGTCCGTGCATAACTCTCGAAAAAACATTATAAAGATTAAATAAACAGGTAGGCAAACGCCATTATCAACTGGAAAACAAGCGGAGGTCGCAGACGACGAAGGAGACCTAGGAAAAAGTAGCCTGATGACACTTTGTACACTTTTGGGTATACATCGTTGCCCGAAATAACGTCGACAGCTGTGAAAGTATAAAGGGAACGCTTTGCTTGAGGAATGGGTTAGTAAAATAGGCTAGTTAAAAACACTTTCTAACAGAATGACTGTGGCACATGGTGCGGCTGGTGATCACGAAGTCTTGTATTCGAATTTTCATACAAATGTTAAATGTATGTAAAGTGTTATTGGAGTTGTTCTATCGCAAAATTCTCAGTACCAGTTCAAAGTCCAGTATTGAAAGAAAGAAAGAATAAAATTTTATTTGCAGCTAGTGAGATACGTTACAGACAGTACATTACATGTTTCAACATTTGCACCAATAATAATTAACAATCGTGGTTGCAGTTAGTATGATTTCGTTACCAAAACAGACCCAACTCAGCATAATGCTGGCTGCTTAAGCAACGGACGGACGGACTATTTGACAGACACGTGATTATATTGCGGACGGGCGTAACATTTTCGGAAAAAATGGATGTACACAGTGTACCTTTGCCATCTCTGCTTGAGCAATATTTGTAGGTGTAACGGTTGAGATGACTACTTGGGGAATATATGAGTGCAAACCATACGATTCATAAGTAATAGTGCACTTTTTTTTTCTTGTCTGAACAACACAAAGATCACTCCACTGTTGTAGGTATAATCTGACTACCCCTTTTGTAATAATGATCGTTATACAATATTTAAGGTATCAAAATATAAAAATAATAGACAAAACAATTTTTAAATAAATGACGACCAAGGCGATTTTAAAAGAAATTCAATTTTTTGAGTAGACCTAGAAATAATGCTAAATTCCGAAATACATACTTTACCTGCAACTCTTTCACATACATAATTTAAAACGCAAAGATGGAATAGATCAGTTTAGTACATTTCCAAGTCACGGGCTAGCTGGTTCGAAATGCCTTTGTTAGCGAATCTTTTATCGTTCCTTTGAAGTTTAATTCGACAGTAAAACTAGAGTGTGTTGTTACATTATTCATATTTTCGTTATTCTTCACCAATTATTAGTCTTCACCAGTTATTAGCCTTAGTCCTACTTACTATAAGGTGGGACTAAGTATTTTTTCCTTAAAAAAAAAGAAAATAACGTATCTCCACACTAGAATGAATTCCTGTGTCGTAGGTGACAAACATGAAAATTTACATACACAAATACCCAGACCGGGACAAATAATTGTGGATCACACAAAGATTTATCCCGTGCGGGAATCGAACCCGCGACTATTAGACACAGTGGGCAGTGCACACTGCCCTAAATCGTCCGTCAAAAGTATGTTCTATATTTATTCCTACCAATAGGCTAAGTAAAATGTTATTTTGTACATATTCCTACCAGTAGCATTATTATACCATTTACAATGTACAAGAATACTGACGGATGGACGGATTAAGTCGATTTCGATTCCCGCACGGGACATATCTTTGTGTGACCCACAATTATTTGTTTCGGTCTGGGTATTTATGTATGTGAATTTTCATATTTGTAAACGCACCCACGACACAGGAATAAATCATAGCGTGGGGCTACGTTTATTAAAAAAAAAGATAGGCCTAGTTTAAAACACGGTATACAGTGTGACAAGGATTATTTGGCCCGTATTAGCGGGGCATTGGTGTAAGATTAGTGTTACCATTTAGTAATATTTTCTACTTTTAAAGAAATATTTCATCAGGTGGGTCCGCAGGTTACTAATCAAAAAGAGAACTTAGGTCAATTTCATATATAGCAAAACGGCATCTCTGCGACTGTCATAAAGTGACATTTCACTTGGTGACAACGTTAGTGCCAATTTTGGTCACTAGCCAAAATATCCTTGTCGCACTGTATGGTTTATTTCAAACTATTTGCTCATGGTTTGCTCTGACATTTTGGCATGTACAAAAATACTGAGTTGCAAAACATTCTATATGCATTACTGGGTGTACAGTCTATCAACTTTGTTCTGTAGCCCATCATATCCGACGAGTTGTGCGTGCGTTGAGACTTAATAGAATATTTGATCAGGCAGTTACCACATTATTGTATTGTTTGATTACACAGCCTTGGTTAAAACAATTTGCATTATATGCCAACCTCAAAATATATGAATAAAGAGAGATTTATAATTCGTTTAGTCGTAAGGTCGAGTGCCATTGCCTATACAAATAAGTTCATGTTGCGCTTGATCGCCCATTTTGTTTGCGCAAAGAGTGCTACGATTTACTCTATGAATGGAAAATCTGCGAGATGCGCTACGTGTGTGTAAATAAGTATGTTAAAAGCTGATGGGCGTTTACAGCTTTACAAGCCAAGGGCATTACGCAATGTACCCCTACTCCAAAACGAAGCCATTTCTAAGTACCAAAATCCATTGAAAAGAAGAATAAAGATCGTCACGCCTTTATTCCCAAATGGCATAGGTGTACAATGTACACAGATTTATCACCTAAAATAAGTCCCAATTATACCAGACTTCGCACTAATACTTAAAATTTATCTATCGGTAACCTAAGACCTCGAGATCACATCATTCGCCAATAGACCAACGAGGTGGACACTTAGACTAAAACGCAATCCAATTTCTTACCAACTATATCTAGCCATAACCATACATAGTCTCATTATTACTATATCACAATGTAGCCTAATAGTGCCCATTATACCTTGACCCCTACCCCATTAAACATTTGCCCTTAATTCTCATAAAACGCCATACGTAACGACGGGCCGGCAGGTCTCTCATTTCATTGGGGTCCAGATATACGCGTTTCCTAAAGGTAAATGTGGACGCTTGCAGAATTTTTAAAACAGTTAAGTAACATAACAAGATAATTAACGCACGACTTGAAAGTAAATCAGGTACCGGGGAAGACCTAGACTATCTTACCATGACCAAATAGACCGTGTCTTATCTGAATATATATATATATATATATATATATATAGATCCGTCACGGGTATATTCCCCAGGCGCGGGAGGCAGAGGTGTAATGTGTATACCAACATTTCCACAATAATTAGAAGTCCCAACGTAATAGAAAAAGAAGGACTGACTGATACTTAGAATTTTCCTATTGAAAAGTTTCATTTTGTCCAACTTAGTATACAACCCTAGAACCTCGTGATTGCTACGAGATTTATTTTCCACTAGTGCGATAAGGCAGTCAAAGTACTCTATACATATTTCTATCTATACCATCCCGCCAGATCCCTTGCGGGATAGACAGTGAGTACAGAGTTCCAACAGGTTCTTTCTTTACAGACCTCTCTGGTTTCGTCCATTCTCTTAGTTCGTCTCATACAGGCTCGCCCGTTACGGAGACTTAACTTGCCCTTCGGATAAGACACGGTCTATTTGGTCATGGCACGATAGTCTAGATCTTCCCCGGTACCTACATCCCTCCACTTTCGCATTGTATATCTGTTTTGTCATTCTTTCTTCCGACATTTTTCTATACGCTAGAACCAACGGAGCATACCCTTACTCATTTTTACACCAATACTATCTTTCATACCTTTACGCTTACTTTAGCACGCTGCGCCTTTTTTTTAAAGTATTCTCTATGTACAATGCTGTAAATATATAATTTTTAAAGTATTCTCTGTATACAATATACATTTTTAATTATCTGGATCAAAATAATTGGTATATAAATTGTCTCTATTTCCAAGTTTATTTTTCTCAACGTTCAATTTCATCTCACGAATCCATTGTCAAAACTTATACACCCATTTAGGTGCATCCAAATTAATTACAGTACATAACACATTTAGGAGCTTAGTAAATGTACTCTGTAAATGTACAGTACTTATATAAATCTGAGAAATTTCCAATTCTGTACAACTTACAAGCGATTTACGGGACTTTCAAATAAAGGAGGCTTTGTTTTTCTTCAACAATATAATGTAATGTAGCAACTACTGAAGATAGTTATTATGAGAATTATTTGTCTGGTCCTTTATCCAATTATTATAATCCAATTTGTATGATTTCGCCACCTTGTCCTTCACGCCCTAATATAATCTAATGATTAAAAGCCCGGCCCTTTATCCATCAATTAAATTGTAATCTGGCCATCTGCCATACAACTGTAATTTTTAATTTGGTTTTGGTGCAAGATCGTTACTGCAATTTTTTGGAGAAGCATTTATTTTGACGTGGATGTCTTTTAGGCTGATGATGATGATAAATTCCACGAATTACTTTTTTTCCGATGATTGAAAAATCAAAGCTCTATCTTTTTTTTAACACAATTACTAGCCCTGTTAAGAAACTGTCCCACCGTTGGGCACGGAGCCCCTCTCAAACTGAGCTCTATCTTACTTCTGTACATTCAAGTGATAGCTTGCTTGATAGATCAGCACATACATCATTCCACTTTAGCGCTCGTAGTGCTGTATAGCTGTGTTTATTAGCAGTGTTCGGTGATCGTTTATGTCATTTCCATTTTAAAGCATATTAGCGTTTAGGAAGGTATGATCGGCCTTTGGTCCCGGTTAACACATCATAAGGTATTAAACTAAGTTGAAAAACTTATAGGTGGCTTCATAAGTACCAACAACAAGTGGCCACAAATACGCCTCCACCAATCTACACTGGATCCGCGTGGTAGAGTATGACCTATTCTATACCACCTTGATTTGCCTGAAGGCCTTTGCCCACCAATGGAACCAGTATACTGTGATTTATTATATTATTATTCTTAAACTTTCGCAATATTTGTTACATCATTCTTTCCACCGTCATTTTTTAAATATAGTCGAACAACCCTCAAATACATATGAACTTCGTGTATACATAGTTTCAATTTTTCTCAAGCTTACAATGCAAGGGAACAAAAAATAGGAACTGCTGCGACAATATAATATGTTTTACATTTTTGAAATAGACATGGATAAGAACAAACTGTTTGACGTTATAGGAACGCCGTCGGGAATACGTGCTGTCACGTTTACACTTATTTGGTAATTGTGTAGTGTGAAAAGGATGGCATATATACTCAATAGCTGTGCACTGATTTTAATCTTTTCGTGCTAAGCCCTCAGCTTTATCGGACGAAACAGAAAGCGCAAATGCTTTCCAACCGGAAGTGAGGTGGCGAGGCAGAAAAAAATCTAGCGTTCTACCGTAAAATAAAAGAAAAAATGTCAAGCCCGTAAGAGCCCTTTGTCTGTCTAACTCTGTGGTTTTTATGAAAAGCGGTTTGATATAGACCTGGAATTTGTTGAAAGAATAAATTTTCAATGAAAGAAAACAAATTAAACATCACAGTTACATGAATAAAATGGTTCAATTGTTTTACTTTTATGGTTAGTGAAGCTGATCATAGTGACCTGCTCAGAAAGTGAAGGAAGCCAGTGTGGTCTGTAAGGGAAGACTCTGTTGTTGGAACTCTATACTCTCTGCCTACTCCGCAAACGATCTGGCGTTGAGACATAGATAGATAAATATTTATAAGAATCACGCTTGGTTACTAAACAAAAAAAAATCTATAATTACTATTTTTTTTACCTTCGGTAGAAAAAGCTATACTAAATAGTGGGTTTACTTATTACATTTGATGTTGGAGTCACTCTGTGAAACACAGTCATTCGTCTTATATAATTATGTACAAAAGTTTGTATTAGAAACCACATTCGTACATAAAATTAACAAGATGTAATATAATTAACGTTAGATCAAAAACCTTGTGTGTGTGTGTGTGTGCGAATGCGCGTGCCGGCGTGCGTGCGTGCGCGCGTGTGTGTGTGTGTGTGTGTGTATGTGTGTGAATTATCTACACGCTTGGCCGCGGAGCCTTTTTGTTTTCAATAAAACCGTAGCCCCACACTAGGATTTATTCCTGTATCGAGTGTGAGTTTACAAAAATGAAAATTCACATGCACAAATACCCAGACCGTAACAAATAATTGTGGGACACAAATAATTGTGGGGCACAAAGATTTGTCCCATGCAGGAATTGAACCCGCGACTATTTGACACAGTGGGCGGAGCGGCTTAAGCTCTTAACCACTGCGCTAAATGGTCAGTTTATATAATTAACCGGATAAGAGGGCAAGCTTGCAACAACTAAGCTCCAGCGTAATGACAAGGGGCTACTAGCTTAAGAGGAGGGGATCTATTCGTGATCATGAGTGCTGTAAAGAAATCGAAACGTCGGAAATATAAAAACCAAATATCCTGACATAAAATCCGTAAAAAAAACCTATTTAATTTAAAATAAAAATCGCTGGTTTAGGCCACTCAGCTGCAGGTCTCAAATGGAACTGAGTTCGACATATCTGTCGTATGTCGGATGCGCTTTGGGAAAAAATTGCCACAGTGTAGCCTAGAAAGAGGTGGACAGACGAGCTGGACTCCTATAACCAGGATTGGCATCAGCTTGCACTTAGCCGAGATGAGTGGAAGAAGGGAGGGGAGACCTCTGCCTAGCATTGGGACAGTATGGGCTTATAATAATAATGTGTAATATTCGCGTGAAGGTGAAACGGTATAGATAATACCGTTTCACCTTCGGACCGACGGGGTAGTGAAGTATTTGGACCGCTGTATCAAACTATACCAATTTATATATACATATAGCTATAATGAATAGCTGCTACACACATGCTGGCGGCACGGTCGCTGGGCTTACCCCATGGATGGTCCGGGCATATATCATGACATGTTTGTCGGTGGACACGGCGGGGTGTTGCCTTAGGCGTGTTGCCGTCAAAACACATCCGTATACCTGGCGCGGTGGCTTTAACTGCCGGCATACTATGTAAAGGTTTAGTGAAATGGCCGACGGAGCGCGACGAGAGCGCGACTCAAGCGCTCGGCTACGTTCGGTCATGACGTTTGCCGTCGCGTTGTGCTGTGTGGCGTCTCCCGTACATTTCAGCACATTACAACTCCCTTAGCCGCGCGCTCCCGTCGCGCTGCGTCGGCTATGTGGTGAAACCTTAAGAGCCATTATGTCATTACGCCTTAATAAAACTCAATATGGGTTTTTGACGGGATTTAATACAGGACTAATGCATGTGTGGTATGGTAACCATTGTGTGATGATAACAAATTGTTGAATGACGATTTAGCTTACTTCACCACTAAGCTCTAGCTTGAGCCGCTCCGCCCACTGTGCCTAATAGTCGCGAGTTCGATTCCCGCACGTGACAAATCTTTGTGTGACCTACAATTAATCGTTTCGGTCTGGGTATATTGCTCGGTTTGGAGTCAGTTACTCGGTCGACTCGGTGTTACCCTTGGGGATCGAATCAGAAAGAAGGAAATACCCAGGAGGGCCAAAGTCACTGACATAGCACACAAAATTACTAAACTTGGCAGTGGGCGGGGCACATCGGCCTTAGAACTGACGGCCGTTGGGCAGAAAGGTCTTGAGTTGCGCCCACATACCGGAATACGTAGATTGGGCAGGTCCCCTACTAGATGGACCGATGATCTGGTGAAGATCGTGAGTGATCGCGTATACCACAAATCTTTTGTACTGGAGTGGACATCTTTCAATGAAAGATAGATATTAAACTACTCGGCACTGGCAAAATGACACAATTTTGTAGCCAGTACTCATTGTCAATAAATAACTTTAAAAAAAGGGAAAACGACTTTAAAAACTAAAACGTCTTTGTGGTGGCTTTTCCTGGAGTAGACATCTTACAGTTGAAGATAGATATTAAACTATTCGGCACTGGCAAAATGACACAGTTTCGTAGCCAGTTCTCATTGTCAGTAAATAACTTAAAAAAGGAGAATAATTATATCAATATTTATTCTTTGCTTTTTAGTTTTTGAAGCCGGTTTCCCTTTTTTCGAAGTTACTTATTTTACAATTTTAAGTACCTACCCCGCGAGGGAGCTGGCGTGATGATATAGATAGATAGAGAGACAATTTTAAGTGATAAGTGAATTAAAATTCCATCCCCTATATTTTCACCCCTAAGGTGGTATTTTTCTTCAAACTAAAACTGTGTTAAAACGAGAAGTACTCTCTCGCAAAACAAAAAAAATCCACCTTGGTTCATAAATGATGGAGTTCTGAGGTAACAAACTAAAAAAAAATACAACCGAATTGAGAAACTCTTCCTTTTTTTGAAGACGAAATCCATAAAAAAGCATGTGGGCGAACCGTGAAAGCCCTGTGATAACAATATACTTTACTGTTTCCAGTCTACCAACCCTACCAAAGAACAAATATGCACCACTATTAAATACCAATTCCCATCTCAAAAAATATTCGTTATACGAGGAATTAACTCTGTAAGGAACATTTGCTAAAACAACATTACATTTCGGTCCAAAATAAAAGGGAATACTTCGAAACAATGGGGCATATTCTTAAAAGAAATTATGCGGTCCATATTGTGATAAAGCCAAGTAATTATGCACTTTAATGCTTCACATATGAGAGTGATAACGTTTGTATTACATTATTTTTGTAATGAATAACAAATAAAAGCACGGGGGCGAATGGCGTACACGTTGATAATTTTAATCTACCCTATACAAAGGACTGTTTACTGGGGGTGCTAAAAGGGTTCGCGCGTTGAATTAAGGGCTCTATTTTTGACATAAGGGCTAGGATATGCATGAGTTAGCGGGGATAAAGACAAGGAAATTTCTACATTAAAAATATTAAAATTGTCTTAATCACTAGACCATGCCCTCTGGCTTGATCCAGTAGCTAAGAGCTTAAGCCATCCCGCCCACTGGATCTAGTAGTCTTTATGTATGTGTGTGTGTGTGTGTGTGTGTGTGTGTGAATAATCTACGCTGTTGGCCGCGGGGCCTTTACAGCTTCACCGGACAACAGGGCGAGCGTACAACCACTACGCTCATGCCAGAAGAACAAAGGGGTAACTAGCTCAAAGCCGCCTTAAGGATGAACGGCCTCTGCTTAGGCAGTCGCTATGGGAGAGGGCATATACTAGGTGTCTCGGTCTGCACCGAACGGCGGGCAATGGATTCTCCGACTTCGCCGGCGAGATCGGTGTTAGATCCTGTTTGCGGTATTTGTATCCGAAAGAAGGGATGTAAGGGCATCGAGAGGATCGGTGAGAACATGCCGCGGACGGCGATAGCGGCTGATAGGAGGGGAGTAAGGTTCGTAGTCGGCGGCGGCTACAATTAGCGGATTCCTATGATTGGACACATTCGCGAAATATTGGGTTGTCGCCATTTTAATAAAGGCGTGAATAGGTTCAAGATCGAGATCGGAATGGAAATCGATGTGTGTAAACGTGTGAACCACGAGGCTCCGACGGTTTTGCGGAGGAAACGGGATTGAACCGTTTGGAATTTATCGATGCAAGAGCGGGCGGTGTGCCCGAACATCTCACAAGCGTACGTCATGATAGGCCGTACACAAGTTTTGTAAAGTATCATCTTATTCCTAAGGGGAATTTTACTCCGCATGCATATCATCAGGTAAAGACGATTGAACACAAAGGCTGCTCGGCTACGGACTCGCTTGATGTGCGATCGGAAAGTCATGGTGTCGTTTAAGGTGATCATTAGATATTGGACCTATTTAACCCAGGGTAATAGGTCGGTCAAACTTGGTCACTTGACCGAGATTATTTCTGGGGTGGCCAACGACTTGTAATCTGCAACGAATTTAAAATACTACTTGGTCTAGTATATATACTGACATTTTCTGTTGTTTAAATCAGTAATATTCTTTATTTTACATAAGTTGGTAAACATTTTCAAAACCAAATTATTAACAATATATTAAAATAAATTTAGATCAACATAAATAATGGCTTTGATGCAAAATAAAATTGTACAAGCAATTAGAAAAACTGAGAAGGTTAACTGACAGATTTTTCTAGCAGTACCTATATTTATAGACCAAATTTAATGTAGTTCCATACTGTATTATCTATGGTTCCATATTAAACTTAGTCCATTTTCACGGACATTGTGGCTTTTGGGGGTCGGACAAAAGTTACAATCATTTTCGTTAGTATTAAATGCAAGTCCGTATAAACTTGGCATACTCATGGAATCCAAATGTTTGCATATACCAAAATATACATATATAAGTACAACGGTTTGGATTCATTGTATGACTCCATAACTGGATACTATGTAAGTTTTAATTCCGTCTAAATATATCAAATAAATCAATTTGGGCCGATTGACGGAGCAATTTTTACAAGAATAATAATAAATCTCTCATTTTTAAACAAGTAATCGTGGAATATAACTTCTCCACAGAAATGATATACGGAACGGGTGATAAGTTCTCTCTATCTCCTTTCTCGATTGTTCGTAAGTACTTTTAGTCCTACATAAATAAAAACTTTTAACTTAACAGTTACTTATACTTTGGCAACCTTATGTAAATTACATTCAATAAGTATTTAGTACCTACCTCGGGACTAGAGATTAGCTTGTTGCTATAGTGGCGCATGGTGTTGTTGGCTATCACCAGATCTTGGTTCGAATCCTCCGGTGGGCAAAATATAGGTTGCCTGCCAAAAGAGTCTCCGTAGAAGTCTGGAATCCGGAATTGTGCCAGTATAATGACAATAGGTTTCCTATTACAATGGAACCCACAATCATACTCGGATCTTTAGGGCCGTTGCCAAAATCAGAACTAACGCTGTTATTAAATGTCACTTCATGACAGTCGCAAGGTTGCCGTATGCTATTAAATTTACCCCAGTTCTTTGTTAACTAGTAACCGTGCGGATCTCCTGAAATTTTTCCTTGGAAGTAGAAAATTTTACTAAATGCTAAATTCATATTGTGTGTGTGTGAATGATCTACGCTGTTGGCCGCAAGGCCTTTACAGCTTCACCGGACAAGCCTAATATCACACCTACGCCCCTCTGTCAATGTCATGCAATGGCCAAAAGATCGCACCATGATATCGTCGGCAACATGTCAGAAATGTTCGATTGAATTGAAAATTCAGAAAAAATGGACTGCTAATAATTATTATTGACGGACGATTTAGTGCAGTAGTTAAGAGCTTAAGCCGCTCTACCCACTGTGTCTAATAGTCGTGGGTTCGATTCCCGCACACGACAATTCTTTGTGTGACCCACAATTATTTGTTTCGGTCTGGGTATTTGTGCATGTGAATTTCCATGTTCGTAAACGCATCCACGATACAGGAATAAATTTAAAAAAATCTTTATAGCAATATCCCAAAACCTACTCTCTCCGACCTAGAATTCAAAACTAGAACGTCCAGTCTCACTTTACATTACTAGATCAACAAAGCAGACAATCTATCAAATCATTTCCACACAAAATAATGATTTTTTTTTTGTGTATAATCGTTATTTTTTTAGCCTATTAAATAAATATATTCTCTTTCCTTCATAACTTTAATCGCTCCCGCTTCCCTCATCGCCATATGACCGTTTCCGCGATTTTGTTTCGCGCAGTTACTGAGCGCTGAACACGTCAGTAATTATCTTGATTAGTGGTCCATGAGACCAACGTTAATATTTTTCGGGGAACAATTTAAGGATTTAATTAGGGCATAATTGTTTTCCATCTTGTTGTTAGGGGGCGATTTGCGTGAATTTCTGAAAATATTTAGGTAAGTGTAATTATTTTTGTTGATGCACGAGTTTTGACCCGTGTTAATTAAAGTGTCAGTTTGCTTCTATTTTATTATTTATTTTTAATTGTTGGGTTATATTTCTTGCAGTTTTAAATGGGAGGTGTTTTATGTGAAGTAGGAAGAATGTCGGAAGCAAGTATGTCTCATAAATAGATATATACAATGAGAAAATGGAAGGATGAAGACGTAGACCGTGTCGTATCTGAAGGGCAAGTCAAGAGCCTCCGTAACAGGCGAGCGTGTATGAGACAAACTATGAGAGTGGAGGAAGCTAGAGAGATCTGTTAGGTAATAACCTGTTGGACCTCTGTGCTCTCTGCCTAACCCGCAAAGGCGCGATCTGACGCGATGATGCAGATGGATAAAATTAATTTAATTTATTAGTAGTAACGGGACGAAGATGGAGAGTCCTATACTCAACAGTGAATAGATACAAGCTGGTTGATGATGACACGTTAAGGTGCTATAAGCTTTTTTATTGATAGGTAAGGGTGCTTTTATAAAGAAGCGGGTGTTCGGTATACACAAGTCCATGACAAGTCTGTACGGATCGGTGCTCTTCAGCAAGGGTATAAAAATCCCGTGTTATTAAGCGCTTTTCACAAAGAAGCTTGTCGATACCGACTATCTGGAGGAAATCCTATTCATGCATATTTTTATGCAGGTGGACCAACGCCGATCAGTACCAAAATGTGGACACCAGTAAATCTGTAAATCTTTATGCAAGCACTCTGTCACATAGGACGCGTAAGTAAATATTCCAACAGAGACAAAGCTTCATACAACAACGCTACGATTGTAGGTACACCACTATAAGAGGACTTCCTCCGAGGACAATAGCCGTTGTTGGTTTTGTCATCGGATGGCGTGTACGTGAACTAGCCAGTAAGAGGGCACGCACACAGCGCCATCACTTGTAGTAGTATACTATGGTAGCAATGTTGTATAAAGGTTTGTGTCTGTTGAGATATTTAGTCATGTAGAGGTCCTTGGAATGACATATTAATTAAAATAACTTCTAAAAGATGTCTTCAAATATTCGCATACTACTAACTGCCCATAAAGTAAACAAAGTTAAATTTAATTTCGCTTAAAACTAAACTCACGACTCAATAAAAAAACACGATATAAATCTCGCAATTTTGAACATCATCATTTAAAAAAAGTCACGAGACTTGAAAACCCATAAAATATTATTAAACGTAAAGAATACCCGGTGACGTCACCGTATTAAATTAAAAATGTTCCATGCCTCACTGAGCCCTTATTCTTTATTAACAAACGCGACGCGTTACGATAACTTCGTGAAATTATCGTGTAATTTCTTTTTTTAATAATAACGTAGGACACTAGGATTTATTCATGTGTGCTGGGTGCGTTTACAAACATAAAAATTCACATACACAAATACCCAGACTGAAACAAATAATTGTAGATCCCATAAAGATTTGTCCCGTGCTAGAATCGAACCCGCGATTTTTCAAAACAGTGGGCAGAGCAGGTTAAGCTCTTAACCACTGCGCTAAATCGTTCGTCGTAATGATAGTCTGTATGTCATTGGAGTACAATTTAATGATAATTTCACGATGTTATCATAACACGCCGTCTTATGTGTTTATATGGATATAGAGAATTGGAGCCCTAACTGCTAATAACATGAAATTGTTAGTTGAAAAGTGACACAACTAAAACATTAGGTACAAGAGAAATCAAGCTTTTAGTTACAAAAATTAGAGTTCTCTTTCAAATAACCAAGTTTTTGAAGTTGTCCTGTAAGTATATTGTGCCTCCAAAATGAGCAATACGGAAAAAGACATAAATGAATAATAATTAGCAGTATACGCAACTCAATACATCATACTAAATTCTCCTTTATTGTGACTCAAACAATGTGGCTTTTAATTTCAGTGATAAATTACAGTTTTCCGTAAATAACATAATGAATGAATATATTTCGGCAGAAGGTCAACTTAGTTTGGCCTTTATTATTGAAAATCAGGTGAATACGCAACTTCGTTCGCGTTATAATATTCTGGCGTGTTTTTTACACCATTAAGGTTTTTTTTAAACAAAAAGTACGCTATGTCCTTATAATATTAGCACTGTTAAGAAACTGTCCCATTGTTGGGCACGGGCCTCCTTTCAAACTGAGAGGGCTTAGGCCATAGTCCACCATGCTGGCTCAGTGCGGGTTGGCGAACTTCACACACCTTCGAGAAACTCTGAGGCATGCAGGTTTCCTCACGATGTTTTCCTTTACCGTTAAAGCAAATCATAATTAATATTTAATACGCACATGCTTTCGAAAAGACAGAGGTGCGTGCCTGAGTTTGAACACGAGACCTCTGACTTTGCAGTTCAACGGTCTAACCATTAAGCTATCACTGCTCTTTATCTATCTGCTAAATTTCATCAAAATGTGTTAAGTAGTTTGGGCGTGAAACGGTAACAGAGAAACAAACATACAGTGTTAATTTTAAATTTATCATCGATTTAACCTATCTTACCTGAAGAAAAGTAAGGATGGGGCCAAAAATGTAGCTCGCTGATTCACTAATAGCCTATTTAATTTGAAATAGGCTGAGAACATGCAATTTAGACTGAATTCCGAATCGGTACGATCGTTCTAGACACGTCTGCTCATAAACAAATACGGGGATTACCTTGACTTTGAAAACTGTCGACCAAAAATGGTAGGTACGCATTTGACAGTTCGTCTTGGGATTTATTGCTACACTTACTCATATTTGCTTTACATATTGTCCATTTTGTTAGTGTGCTTTTTGGTTTTGTAACCCATATTTAGTTCGGCTGGCGATCATAAATTCCTGAGTTAGAATGCTACGTCGGAAGGAGTGTTATGTCGTATAATGTCAATACACTCACCCTCCTGACTTCGTATCCTAAGTGGGACAAATTGTGAATTTTCTATCGAGAAATTTTCATCAACAATTCTGAGTCTGGTATTGCACCCAGTCTGGCAATAGCTTTATGACCTAACAACGTTGACGCAATGTTAAAACCAGCGACTTCCCGACCTAAAAACCACTAGAGCAAGCCGTCATCGTTGTAAGCTAAAACCACAAAACTAACTCGTCATCATGGAGTTGTCCTTCTGTACCTTACCTTCCTATTATCATCTAGGCGCCGTTATCAACAGCCGCTGTTGAGGAAGGCCAGAATAATGACGTCAGCCAAAAGTAATTTTCGCGGCGACTTTCTCGCAGTCACTCGTTCCGCACAGTCACCGAGTTGACGCGAACTGCAAGTAATTAACTATTTTGTTAGCGATGCGACCTTTGATAGGGAAAGTCCGACAGTTAGGTCACTTTACTTCCGCTTAGTAGAAAACTTGGGCGTATTGTTATTTCAGAGAGAAATATCTTTTCTTTCTTATATTTTTATTTATTTTTTATATAATGTAGTATGTTAGACAATTTGCTAATATCAAGTTACTACAGAAAATTTAAATAAAATTTTAGGTAATTAAAACTTTCGTCGCGGCAGGCCCAGGAGGAGATGGCGGGACGAACTGGACGCCTTTAAAACGATTGGCTCTCAATAGCCCTAAATAGAGTAGAGTGGAGGACATGGAGGGAGGCCTTTGCCCAGCAGTGGGGCACTGTAGGCTAACTAATGATAATAAAAATAAAAACTTTCGTCTTTAAAGTCCGTGAGTTAAGTCATTATACTTCCGTTTAGTTGTAACTTGGACAGTATTGTTGTTTCAAGAGAAATTGTTAATAATCCAAATTTGGCTTCCGATTACGAGGCCTGTGGTTAGAATCTTATGTCGGATACAATATTATTAGAAATTTTCTCTCGATTAATTCTTAATAGGATCTAGTCCTACTGGAATTGGCTTAGTATAAAGGCAAAAGGCTCGCCCCCATTACAACTTGCTCGCAGTCACTCGTTCCGCACAATCACTGCTGGCGCGAACTGCAAATAATTAGCTGTTTTGTTAGCGATGCGACCTTTGATGTGGAAAGTCCGACAGTTAAGCCACTTTACTTCTGTTTAGTAGTAAACTTGGATGTATTGTGGTTCTAGAGAGAAATTCACGATTGTTCACTGTTTTGTCCGTCAATATTAATTGTAAATAATTAAAATTAAGCCTTACCCTAGAGGCACTCGTAGCGCTATCAGAGGCGCTCGTAGCGCTGTGCGACCGCGGTGTTCTTACCAATTACTAAGGTGTTTGACTCGGTCGGCCTGAGATGGGTGACCATTTGTGGCATTTTCATATTCGAGCGTCTCCGTGCTTCGTAAGGCACGTTAGTTGGTTCTGGCTATCATTTAATGTAGTAGTCGTTAAGCCGAGTTGGAAGCTTGAAAGGAGGCCTGAAAAGTTCCAACTGCAGGTGGCCACAAACCTGCCTCCACTAATCCGCACTGGGTCCGCGTGGTGGAGTATGACCTAACCTCTCTCACCTTGATTTGTGCGAGAAGGTATTTGCCTAGCAGTGGTCAGTATAGGCTGATCTTATTAAGGCTTCAAAGGCGACGATCGTGTAATTTTGTGTTCTAGTCTTAAGTCGGAAATACAGTCATACACCACTAGAGCAAGCCACTAAGCAGTGGCTTGCTCTAGTGGTTGCTAGATTTTACACAAACTGCAAAGTCAGAGGTCTCGGGTTAAAACTCAGGTACGCACCTCAGTTTTTTCGAAAGCATGTGCGTATTAGAAATTAATTTATGGGTATTTGTGTATGTGTATTTTCATGTTTGTAAACGCACCCACGACACAGGACTAAATCCTAATGAGGGGCTACGTTTTAAAAAAAAAAAAAAAAAATTATCACTTGCTTTAAAGGTGGAAACATCATGAGGAAACCTGCATGCCTAAGAGTTTCTCGAAGGTGTGTGAAGTTCGCCAATCCACACTGGGCTGGCTTGGTGGACTATGGCCTAAGCCCTTTCAGCTTGAGAGGAGGCCCGTGCCTATCGGTGGGACAGTTTCTTAACAAGGCTTATATTATTTATAGTCCAGAATCTGGAACTGTGCTCAGTATACCGGCATTAAGTTTACAGCCTATTAAATATATTAGGATCTAACATCGTCGGCGATTTACGGATGTATGCAGTACGTACATCTATGTCACACTAGCTTCATCACGCATTACCCTAGCAGAAACATTCCATTTCGATCTCGGTCTCGAACCTATTCCACAACCCGATATTTCGCGAAAGCGCCCATTCATAGGAATCCGCTAACGGTAGCCGCCGGCCGGTGGAGAGCACCACGGCGAGACACCTAGTATACGCCCTACCCCATAGCGAGCCCTGAAGCGAAACTGCCCAAGCCGAGGCCGTTCCTCCTTGAGGCGCCCTTGGGCTTGTTGCCCTTTGCTCTTCTGGCTCGAGCGTAGTGGTTGCACGCTCGCCCTCATGTCCGGTGAAGCTATAAAGGCCCCGCGGCCAACAGCGTAGATCATTCACACACACACACACACATACACACACACACACACATGCAGAAACACCCAGCCTGAAACAAATATTCTGGGTCACACAAAAATTGTTTCATGTCAGAATCGAACCCGTGACTACTCGATTCAGTTAGTGGAGTGCTCTAACCACTAGACCAAGCCGTCTTCCATCACCAAATCACCAAGTTTTAAATATGATGTTTTTGAGTTTTTAGATTTAAGCAAATATTACACATGAACTGACTGCCTCGTTGGTCTGGTGACAAAACACATCGCTTTGTGATCACGAGGTCCTGGGTTCAAATCCTAGGTCGGGCAAGTGTAGTTTTTCTAACGAAAAATTCCCAGTATGAGTCCGGAGTCTGGAATTGTGCCCGGTACATGGCAATAGGCTCGCCCCATATTACATGGGACCTAACATCGTCGGCGAAACGTGGGTGTACACAGTACACCTCTGCCACCCCCGCTTGGGGAATATAGGCGTGACGGTGTACCGTATATTTATTGTAATACATTACACATGAAATCACGCTATTGTTTCGGATTTTATCACAGTTTTTCTTTTGGTTTTAACTTTTTATGTAACCTGTAGGTTAATATACCACAGAACAAAGAAGACTAGTACTTTGTACTCATCATCAAATAATCATGACAACACAATCCATCACATACAGACACAGCAGATAACAATGAATATTATATTAACGTGGAATTAATTATCCCATCGGGACAGTCCCGGAATTACAATAGAGCTCATTAAGATACCGGAGACATATGTGACTAGTGAAACAATGATGTAGAATGCGTTAGGGGTCCTACCGTTTAAAATGATGACTTGGTGTAATGGTTAGAGTGTAAGCCGATCCGCCTACTGGCTCGAACAGTCGCAGGTTTTATTCCCGCACGGGACAAGTTTTTGTGTCTCCGTAGCCAGCACTATTATACATATACTATCAAATAGTAATCATTCCTTTTTTGTGGGTGCATTTACTAACATGATACACATACACATTCAAGCAGACCTAGACAAACATTTGTAAGTCACACATTTTGTTTTTAATATAATTAAAAATATTTTTTATATCCCCTGTCATCGGGAAACATTGTCAAAGTTTGAAGTACATTTTCGGAAGCGGCGGGTGAGGAAATTTTTTGCTAATGTTTGCGAAAAAAATGATAATTCAAAAAAAAAAATTAAATATATATATATTATTCAACGAATTTGCACTTAAAATAAAAAGTAAATGACTTTATGATAATAACGTGTTTGATTTAAAAATAATAAAAATCTTACCATATGGTCACACCAGTACGGATTGGTGAAGGGAGGTTTCGTGTCAGCCGCCTTTTGGAACTTATAAAGCCACTATACGCGTCCAACTTAGTTTTTTAACTACCACATGAAATGATATCTGAGACCGATGACTTACGGGCCTTCCTAAGCACGGAAGTGCTCGAGAGTAGAAATTTTTTTTTTTTTTTTTTTTTTTTTTTTTAACTAAACGTAGCCCCACACTAGGATTTATTCCTGTGTCGTGGGTGCGTTTACAAACATGAAAATTCACAAACAAATACCCAGACCGGAACAAATAATCGTGGATCACACAAAGATTTGTCCCGTGCGGGAATCGAACCCGCGACTATTCGACACAGTGGGCGGAGCGGCTCAAGCTCTTAACCACTGCGCTAAATCGTCCGTCCGTAAATTAAAGGGACTAAGCCCGCCATACATTCCTATCACTGTAACTCCTATAAGCCAGGATCTACAATAGTCTACATAGACGACACTAACACTAACCCGCAAAAAATTTAATTAGAAAGGATTGAAAACGGATGGAGACGGAAAACATCCTCCAAGAGCAGCCATAGAAATCAGGAGTGGTAGTGGCGGAGGTAGTGAATGTCAGTCTAAACTTGAATATAATAATAACATAATATGTCAACGTATGAATCCAGCTGTAACCAGTGCGGTATCTTTCAAGATATCTCCCAACTCATAAAGGAAGACCAAGTCAAGTTTAACAGTACTTTTTACACATCAATGACAAATAGTGAAGATCGTTCCACCCCGAGAGTCAGGTAAACGTGCGACTTACTCATTAGCTAAAACAGTGGCTGGGGAAAGACTTAGTGGATAAGATGAGCGAATATTACCATTGTCTTTCTCAACTCTGTTCTAAACTGCAAAGGCCTTTTTTATTTAGGGGTGGTTAACGATCGACTCCTATCTTACACGATGGGAAGTAACGATGGGGCTACTCGAGTAATTTGTTGACCAATGGCCGTCAATTTTACGGGTGATGTAGAACAGCGTCTCCCAAAAATTATTATGCCCTGACCCAGTTTTTTTAATGTATTGCCAGCGTGACCCACCACAAGTTTTTTAACCCTCTTAAGGAACGGCCAAACCAACGCATTCAGCCGCGGCCGCGGTGGCGTGTACGGTGGCGATCAGCTCCTGCAGTAATATTTGTATGACAATGTCCTGCGTCTTGCTCGCGCTATCTGGGCGGCTTTTGCACGCGCAGTCATAGGGAGATACTAAAAGGCACCGTGATCGCCACCAGGGACGCTACCGCGGCCGCGGCTGAACGAGTTGGTTTGACCATATCTTGAGTGCATATATGGAAAATAAAAAAATGCGAATACGAGCTCTGCGGAAGATGTGCGGAGTGAAGCTGACAGTATTCGCAATAACGTAGTAAGAAAGCGAGTAGGTATGAAAGAAAGTATTGGTGTGAAGATGAAAAAGGGTAGGCTCCATTGGTTCGGACATAGAGAAAGAATGTCAGAAGAAAGTATGACCAAACAGATACACGATGCGAAAGTGGAAGGATGTAGGTACCGGGGAAGACCTAGACAATTTACCATGACCAAATAGACTTAACTGAAGGAAAAGTCAAGATTCTCCGTAACCAGCGAGCGTGTATGAGACGAACTGTGTGAGTTGAGGAACCCAGAGAGGTATGTAACGAAAGAATCTGTTGGAACTCTGTACTCTGTGCCTACCGCGCAAGGGATCTGACGTGATGATATAGATAGATAGAAAAAGAAAACACATTTCAATGTCCATGTCGATGTAGTAGCAGGCAAGAACAATACGCGAGGCGCAGGACGTGTAAAACAAAAGCTACGCAGGACGCCTGACGACCACTACTCCTTTCTCACGGCAACACCGGAGCGAACGTCTCTTTATCATGAACAGGTCTGATTGATTGTAAACAATGAGACAATGCTGCAACCCGGTATTTTATTTTCCTCCTTTTACTCCATATGGGAAACGCTGATGTAGAACCTTTTGACATATAGAACAAATAAGTTATATTCAAACACAATAAAATATTTCACTAAACTACAGAATAACAAATATAATAAAATATTTCACTAAACTGTTATAACTGAAGAGCAAGTCAAGTCTCCGTGACCGGCAAGCGGAACTATAAGAATGGAGAAAGCTAGAGAAGTCTGTAAGGAAAGAACCATCTGGAACTCAGTACTTTCTGCCTATTTCGCAAGAAATCTGCTGACGTGATCACATAGATATATAGATATAGTTTTTTTATAGACTATGAATTCTGAGAAATAATCTCAGTTCGCTGTATAAAGCACAATAACCACACCCGACCGGCCATGTTTCATCAAGTTGAATAGTTTGCAAACATCTGACGAACTAAGATGACGACGCGACACTTTGTTCCACGTGACCTTAACTCTGTGCAATGGAGGCTAGTTTCCACTGACATGTAGTCGTTATGGGAGTAATAACTTAATTAGGGTATGATGTAAAGATTATACTGGAATCATTTTGCTATAAATAGATTATTATCCTTTAACATATGTAGCAAACATATGTTAAAGGATAATAATCCATTTATAGCAAAATGAAATATCTTTAAAAATCTCTTGAATCTCTTTAAAAAAAATCAATCTCAAAATTGAATCTCTTTAAATTCAAATTCCAATTCAAATCATTTATTTGCTTCAATATGGGTTACAATATGGGATCTTATTATTATATCATTATGTTCTTAAGCCATATTCTACCAGTTAGGCATGCAAAGATTATTATTTGCTTTTAAGTTATAATTATAATATTATGTTCTACTTATTCAACTTATTCAATACTATCAAAATTTAATTTCATATAATTCGCATAGCATTTGTATTCCCTTATCGACTTAGAATTTATGCTTTGCAAAATGGTAAATGATGTACACACATGTTCTTGGTGTACATATCGGAATGTGTTTCTGTTTAAATATTCGTTTGTTTCAATATATTAATATGTACTCTGTTGGTGTCTCTTAATAAAATAAATAAATGATGCAAAAGCGGTTCATCTTTTACCAATTAGAAATATAATTTTTCATGAACGTCACGCCTATATTACCAAGCGGGAATGACAGAGGTGTATAGCCATATTTCGCTAACATTGTTAGATTCCAACGCAATAAAAGGTACTGCCATTAGACCGAGCATAATTGGACGGACGATTTAGCGCAGTGGTTAAGAGCTTAAGCCACTTCAACCGCTATGTCTAACATTCGCGGGTTTGATTCCTGGACGAAACAAATGTTTGTGTGTTATTTGTTCGGTCTGAGTATTTGTGTATGTAGATTTTCATGTTTGTAAACGCACCCACGGCACAGCAATAAAACAGTGTGGGGCTACGTTTAAAAAAATCCAGAATCCAAACTGCTACTGATTTTTTTTTTACTAGAGAAACCTCGAGAACTCTAACTATCTTGTTTGATGAAAGATTTGAATGCAGGACCTCGTTATGAGACCAAAACAAATATTTTTGGTTCATACAAAGATTTCCTGTGCGGTAATGGAACCCACGACTTCTCGATCTAGAAAGCTCCTTAAGCTATTAACCACTGGACCCAGTCATCTGTCCAAGCCCATGGCGCAAATCCTCTGTTATGGTGGCAGAATGGTCAAGTTACTTGCCAGATTGGTAGTCAACCAATATAGCTAAAAGAATAACATCGTACACCAAAAGTTTACAACACTTTTAACAATTCACGCTCTCCACTACCAGAGAATATTTGGATTTAATGTTCTTGTCGGTAGACCGTTGGACTGCAAAGTCAGAGGTCTCGGGTTCAAACCCAGGCACGCAGCTCTGTCTTTTCAAAAGCATGTGCGTATAAAAAATAAATATCACTTGCTTTAACGGTGAAGGAAAACATCGTGAGGAAACCTGCATGCCTGAGAGTTTCTCGAAGGTGTATGATGTTCGCCAACTCGCACTGGGCCAGCGTGGTGGACTATGGCCTAAACCCTCTCAGTCTGAGAGGAGGCCCGTGCCCAACGATGGGACAGTTACCTAACAGGGCTGATATTATGATATTATATACAATATGTATCATAAATAACGCAAGACCTCGGACACCCCGATTAGATAATTGCTTGACAAATTCCATACCACCAATTTTCCAAATTTAAAATTTGTAAGCACTTTTATACCCCAATTAACAATGAAACTTGTACGTGTATGTGTGTAAATTGAGTAATACGTTTTAGAAATGTATTTGAAATCTCCGTATTGCTTTGAATTAAGAATAAATTTAGGTTATAATAGCGCACTAATGGAGTAACAGCAACTTAACGTGTTGTTGGGGTTACGGATTACTAACACATCTAGGAAAGCTAGGGAATTGTTTGCCACCAACTCCATTTTAAACTGAATTTTAGGGTTAATGGAGTTAAGATGATTTAGGAATACATGAATTTTGTCAGATGGTAATATTGTGAAAGTATAAAGTATAAAGCTATTGAAATTAAAAAACATCCTAATTCCAATAGAGAAGATGGCTGGGTGCTTTCATCGTCTTGGTATCCGGTAACTAATATAATCAAATCCAAAACCAAGCATAACACTGCAAGACCTCAAGACACCGTGAGTTCATTCTGCGTAGATCGGACCAACAACAACAAAAATAATTAAGAAGTTTGAGGGTACTCCGGAACAACTATGCCTTTTGGATGTCTAACACCTCAGCCCCTCCCGTGACCCTGGGTGCTGCAAAGCACTCGAAACGTCGGGAACTAAAAAAAAAATAAACCGCGATAAAATCCGTAAAATAGTCTTATTTCACAAAAGCAATGCTCGTGCAGGCTTTGATTTTTCCCATTTTCGACTATGGGGATGTGTGCTACTTCGACCTGGATGCAGATCACCTCAATAAACTTGACCGTCTTCTCAATAACTGCATTCGATTTATCTATAACTTGCGTAAATTTGACCATGTGTCTGCGTATCGATCTCCATTAAATTGGTTGCCTATTCGCCAACGCAGAACTCAGAGGGCATTGACATTCTAAACTCTTCCACTTCACCTGATTATCTTTCATCTCATTTTCAGTACTTATGTTCCAATCATAACAAAAATCTTCGATCCCTAAATAATCGTGTTCTTCAATGTTCTTCTCACCGTTGGGACTTTGTTTACTCTCCTTTCTTTGTTCAGTCTATCTTGCTATGGAATGCACTACCACTGGATGTCAGGACGGCAAACGATCAGTTTTATTTCAAAACAAAAGTGCAGGATTATCTACACAAAACATTAGCAGAATCATCTCAACGTTAATATAATATAAGTATTGTATTTTTATCATCATCATCATCTCAGCCTATACTTGTCCACTGCTGAACATAGGCCTCCACAATCGATTTCCAGCGTAACCGGTCCGATGCCACCTGCATCCAACGACTTCCTGCGATTTTCACAAGATCGTCGGTCCATATCGGTATTTTTATATATATGTATCTATTCGTATATATTTTATGGTTATATATTTATATAATTATGTATATGTATGTATTATCTTATAGGTCCATATATATATTTACTTCAGATAGTATGATTTAACATTTTGCTATTTCTATCTTTCTTTCTCGTCTAACTCGGATTTGCACCTAGTTTCTGCATCACCCTAAGGTAAACTGGCAGGAAATGCCTAAGGCATTAAGCCCACCTATGTATCAACTGTTCAAAAACGTTATATAAATTCAAACTCTATCCATACAATATAGAGTTCAATAGCCGTTATAATTATATATAATTTTCTTATGGTATATATATCATTGCTGATTTGAATAAACTTAGTTATTTCCCATCTTTATTTACAGACAAAACGCTGAACGGTGGGAATCAAAATGTGATTCTTGACGGTATGTGACCTCGCGAGTAGTTAGGCTTGCATGGATGAGATTTAACCCGAGGGTAGAGTGAATTCCTATTAAAATAATAACATGGAAAATTCGGTATACATTCCCGTTAGCGACAGGCAATAAATAGAATTTTCTTATCCACAGTAACGATACGAGTATGTAAACAGTAAAGCATCTTCAACCAAATACCTATAGGACTGCTATAACGACGACAAGATTGACAAAGATGCTACTTACAGAACTACAATAGGATGGATGAAATGAAGACAACTCACAGGCGTGATGTGTGATAGGAGAATGCCTCTTAGGGTCAAAGAGATAATGTATAAGACGCCATACGGCCTGTGATTCTGTATGGTTCAGAATGTAGGGTGACCAAGAAACACCACCTTAATAAACTACATACAATTGAAGACCATCCGCCACTTGACAACAGTATGTTCAAATATATCAAACTAAATCTCTAGGATCTTTAGTTAAAATGGGCGTTCCACAGGGATCGATACTGGGTCCGTTCCTGTTTTTAGTTCACATAAATGATCTACCTAATATAATTAAAAAACGTGCGAAGATAGTGTTATTTGCTGACGATACTTCTTTTATTTTTAAAGTAGGTAGACATTTTAATAACTTTGACGAAGTAAATGCCGCTATTCTTCAACTACATAACTGGTTCACATCCAACAATTTAGTGCTCAATAACAAGAAAACTACATGTATAAGGTTTCTTTGCCAAATGTAAACGTCTTTGCCAAATGTAAATGTAAACGTCTTACGGTATATTATTGTGGGGTAGGGCAGCTGACATTGAGTCTATTTTTATCTTTCAAAAAAGGGCTATTAGGGCCATCTATAACTTGAGTAGTTGCGACTCTTTAAGATAACTGTTCAAAGAAACTAATATCATGACGGTCCCATGTCAATATATTTATGAAAACATTATGTATACTAGAAAAAAATTAGATCTTTTTAATCAGCAGGTGATAGGCATTGCTATAACACACGACATAGAAATAAATTAAATAAACGGCAGTTTCGTCTGTCAAAAATTTACACGTCTTTCATGGAGCACTTCGTCAGATTTTATAACAAAATTCCATTTGACGTCACTAAACTTAGTGAAAATAAGTTCAAAGCTTCTGTAAAACGAACACTTTATAAGCAAGCATTCAATAGAAAATTATTTAAAAGATAAAAATGTTTGGATAGATACTATTCCAGCTAGTTATTAGTTAACATTTCCTCTCTTCCTTCTATTAATTTTACATAATGTCATTTTTTTGTGTACTTTTTTTTGTAAATGAGGGAAACATGTAGCCATTCTCATAAATAGTATAATTTGCTTTTTTAACTTAGACTCATCTGATGATCAACCTTTATTGTTCTCCCATTCCCCACAACAGAATGTAAATAAAAAAGTTTGTAATTGTTTTATTTTAAAAGAGTTACCGTGGAGTTTCTTGCCCTTCTTCTCCACAGGAATGACATTCTGAAGTGATGGTAGAGTCTTTGTTACTTTTATGACGATTCATAAATACTGTAATGGTTTAAATGAATAAAAAATATTCTGATTCTTGATTGACGATGGTTGAAAAAGACCTCAAAAATACTCAAAGCTTCACAGACGCAGCATAAATCGTGCTTAGTAGAATAAAAGGACAAGGAAGGTTGACTCCGAGTAAATGGGACACACGGTCCAGTCGGAAACAGAAGAGCATCTTTAACCAAAAGACGTCCACTGTACAACAAAGGCATTCCCCCAGCACCGCTATAACGACCGGCTTTGCGCTCTCCGCATCCGCTTTTTATCTGTGACCTTCACCTGATTGATCTATCTTGTTAGGGGCCTGCTCACTCCAATATGTGGTCATCCGTCTTCTGGTACGTGGTCACCGTCAGTACTACGGACGATGTGTTCGCCCACTGCCACTTGAGTTTAATAATTGGAGATCAAAATCAGTGTCTTTTAGTCAAAGATACAAACATCTTAGCGGTCCGAATAAAAACCACGCACACAGACGCATGTGTTACGCTGCTTTTTGGCAGGACTCGCGTTAGATGTTCTACTGTTTGCATATTATTATACTGTACCTTAACATTGTTGTAGACAAATGTCACGCCTACATTTTCCAAGCAGGGATAGCAGAAGTGTACTTTGTAACGCCAAATCACTTGCCAGAGTCACGCCAAGTCACTTGGCAAGCTGAGCCACGCTAAGACAAAGCCAAGTTAAGCCACGCCAAGTCAAAGCCAAGTTACACTGCGATAGTCGATTCTCCTTACTTTCAATCGCTGTCAGCCGAGCCGAGTCGCCATGTTGTCACGACCCCTGATGCCCTGCCAAAATGCCACTGCCAAAGTATTGGATATATGTCTATAAAAGGCTTAGCAAAGTCATGTGTAATTCTTTTAGTACCGATTAAAAGGCTAGAACGAAACTCTGCTTCAGTTTATTTCTATACTTTATAACTTACTGCGTTCATCTACATTTTTTTTTCGATATTACTGAATTACATTCAGGCATTTGACCTGCTCGCTCTCTAGTACGCTGAGACTAAACAACGTCGGCAATATGTGGATCTCTGCCACTCCAGTTTTAAAGAAAGCGTGTACTGAGTACATCTATTTTTCGCCGACGATATTAGGTCCCATGTAGTTGGGGGCGAGCCTATTGCCATATACCGGGCACAATTTCAGACTCCGGACTCATACTTGGTAGTTTTTCGTTAGAAAAACTACATTTTTTCGACTTAGGATTTGAACAAAAGATCTCGTGATTACAAAGCGATGCGCTTTACCACTATAGCAACGAGGCAAATTTTTTTTAATTTAAGAACTTATATTATTTTTATTTCTATAACAGAATTGGTTAACCAACTTGCCGTACGTTTTATTATTCTTTGTTGTCCTTACATTGCAAAACATTAAAGTACGTTCAAACACGGTAATTTTCGGGGCATTGTAATAAAGTATTCATCCAGTAATAAGCAAAAGGAGTGGAATAAATTATAAAGCGACTTGACCCGTTTCCAGATGGCTTTGTGTAGCGAACTCGCGGGGGCCCAAATAAAATTTTCTACTTGAATATTTATACTACCAGCTGCAATGTGCGTAGCCCAGTTTGAAGCCTTATGGGTGCGTCGATAACTTCCTATAACTGGTAAAGGTAGGCCATAAACCTACCTCGATCATTCAGCAGTTAGTTTACGTGATGAACATAGAAAACACATTAAAAAAAATCTTTTATCATAAACAACAGTTCGCTGTTTAAGTTTATTCATTTTCAGTATACTACATAACATTCTCTTAGAGGGCCTCTATGTGTTGCACCCATATCCCCACGCAAGCCTTTTAAAGGTCAACAGAGCTCATTGAGATACATAGGTTTTGGGAGCCCATTAAATGTACGGCCAAACCAACGAGTTCCGCCGCGGCCGCGGTGGCGTCCCCAGCTGTAATCACGGTAACGATCAGTATCTCCCTATAATTATAGGGGACGCGTGCAGACGCCGCCCAGATACCGTGTGCGGAACGCAAGACCCGTTGGTGTTGACATTTCCATACAAATATTACGGAGCTGATTGCCACCGTGCACAACACCACGGCATCGGCTAAACGCGTTGGTTTGGTCGTACCTTTAGTGAGAGGCAAGTCACCGCCAGCCCCATATACTTAGTCAAATCCTAGTTATGGTAGATGTCCGAATCCTTTTGAAATACCCCAGTATCATGTTCATCCCTCCCTCATTGCCATTAACCAATAATTATTTCCATTAGCACACTAGCTCTTTCACCTGCCGGCTTCAAAGCATTATTTATGTTATTTAGTCAATACAATTCAGAATTTTCTAACGGAAAAATATTGTTCGACCTAGGTTTATATACATAAATATCAGTATCTGATAAGGAAGGTATGACGCTATCAACCCCCTACAAGTATATAAAACCAGACAAAAACAGAAATACATCTGTCTAGCAAATCCACGTGCCTCTATTTTTCCTTACAAATTACAGCCCAAGTTTCTCTATAAAAATTAAAAAGTACGACGACTTTTCCATTTAAACTGGTTCTCTTAAATCACTGCTTTAAAAACCCAAC
The DNA here is from genome assembly GCA_905147815.2 of Phalera bucephala. Classification (NCBI taxonomy): domain Eukaryota; kingdom Metazoa; phylum Arthropoda; class Insecta; order Lepidoptera; family Notodontidae; genus Phalera; species Phalera bucephala. The sequence continues at coordinate 5,071,284 of LR990625.1, read as the reverse complement.
GCGGCACGAAGGGTAGCATACTGTATCGCGGAGCGTGGCTCAGCCGTTCAAATGATCATTTCAAAGGGATCCTTCCGTCTCATTAGGTTTCACCGAGCTTCATTCAGATTGACGTTGATGGTACTGTGGCTTGAGATTGTCAAAGTTTTTATGCCCATTTCTTGGGGAAATAAAAAAAGTTACCCAACGCAAGACCTGCAACGCCAGTTGCGTTGCAGGTCTTGCGTTGGGTAACTTTTATTAACTAATAATTTGGATTAATCATTGCTGAATTCAAATTATCAACTGAATCGGTTCTAGCTCCATAATTATCACAAGAAAGACTTCTATTGCAGGACCAAAACCTCCCTCAAACATCGCCACGATGACCAGTATTAAAAACCAAACCCGACACGAAGGGTAGTATACTCTATCGCGGACCGTGGCTCAGCTGTTGAAATAATCATTTCAGAGGGACCCTTCTGTCTTTTTAAGTTTTACCGAGCTTCATTCAGGCTGACGTTGATGGCACTGCGGCTTGTAATTCTCAAAGTTTTTTAAGGGAAATAATAAGTTTAAGTTTATGAAAAAAAAATCATCGCTAGGTTCTCTCCTCTCACTGCCTCGTTGGTCTAGTGGTAAAGCGCAACGCTTTGTAATCACGAGGTCCTGGGTTCAAATTCTAGGTCAGACAAATGAAGTTTTTCTAACAAAAACTTCCCAGTATGAGTCTGGAATTGTGACCAGAATATGGCAATAGGCTCACCCCCTCTTACATGGGACTTAAAATCGTCGGCAAAAAGTGGGTGTACTCAGTACACCTTTGCCACCCCAGCTTGAGGAATATAGGCGTGACTTTTTACTAAGCATCTTTGTCTGTATTTCCCAAACTAGAGGTGAGGCAGAGGTGTACAGCGTGTATATCTGTGTATCCTCACACCAACATATCACTAACGATATAATAGGGGACAAACTTACTGGCCACATTTCTAAATTCTGAACAGCGACTGAGCATCTTTTGATAGAATATATAGCATCTTTTGATAGACCTAGGATTCGAACTCAGAATCTCGTGATTACAAGGCGCACCATGGGCCACTAGACTAATAAAGCAGTACCTTCAAGACTTCAGCAAAGGTCACGGGATAATATATACGTTATTTACCAGAATAACAGATGTAAACAAAAAAGTGAACACACAACACAATAATTCGGGCATGCCACATTTACATACCTGTTATACATTTTCGTGTTTACTACCCTGCTAACTATTACAGGAGTGAGCTTAGTGTAATCCATAGGAAGAAACAACAATAATTCGCCAATGATCTTATTAAATTGTTACTTACGTCACAGTATTGTGTAAAGTAATACTTGAAGTCGCGCCAGAAACGTTGTGTCAACAATAAAATAGGCAATTTTCGGACGATAGCGAAGTTTGCCAACTCGCATTAACCTAGTTGGGTGGATAACGCCTCACCTAATTACATAATATAGCACCTAGCGCGTTAAAACCATTAATTTGTAGAGCAAGTTCGCTTTATTGTACGTAGTTTAATTAACAATAATATAAAAACACCGTTACGCCTATTTTTCCGAAGTGAGAATGCCAAAGGTCTTCATATAAAGTTTTATATGCACTTATACCTAAACCAAATTTATTTATTTTTTTAACGTACCCCCACACTAGGAAATATGGCTGTGTCGTGGGTGTGTTTACAAACATAAAAATTCACATACAGAAATACCCAGACCAAAACAAATAATTGTGGGTTACACAAAGATTTGTCCCGTGCAGGTATCGAACCTGCGATTATTAGACACATTCAGCAGAGCGACTTCTTCGAGTTCTTAACGACTGCGCTAAATCGACCGTCAAAAAATAATAAATGTGGAACCAAAAAAAATTACAGTATAGCAATTGTACCGGCTGTTCAATCCGATTAATTGAACATCTATGCTCACACTGATCAAAGCAGTTGTAGTCAACTATGGACGTTTTGGAGGCCATCTTTAAACAACAAAACTTCTAAAACCACAAAATCTTAACCACTGCCGATCTAGAATACAAGAACTTTTTGCGGAATTCGATTCATAGAATTGACCCTCTGGATATATTTTTTGACAAGCTGAACCATAGCACAAGATTTTAAACACCAAATAATATAATACTTTGTCGTTGTATGGGCATATTTGATGAGAACGCACTATTTCATAGGAGGTACATTATCGTGCCAATTATCTGTCTCTCAACATTCGTGCCGGCTGGTCAGGTCGCATTTAAAAAACATGGCGCCATGAAGATTAGTATTTCATTAACATCGGAGGCATGGAGTAAGAGGAGAGTTTGCCCCCTACGACACCTAAAGGTGTTCGTTACGATACAGGGGGTAATATACCAGGAATCTTCTGGTACTAATAATTATGACTCCAGAAGATGATAAATTCGATGCCTAATATAAATGACAATACACACACACACACGCACACACATACAGACGATATCAGGCTCCATGTAATAGGGGGCAAGCCTATTGCCATTCACCGGGCACAATTCCAGCCTCCGGACTTATACTGGGAATTTATCGTTATATATACTACATTTGTCCGACCTAGGATTTGAACCCAGGACCCATGATCACAAAGCGATGCGCTTTGCGACTAGAGCAACGAGAAAATAAATCATCATCATCATCATTTCAGCCTATACTTGTCCACTGCTGAACATAGGCCTCCCCAATCGCTTTCCAGCGTAACCGGTCCGATGCCACCTGCATCCAACGATTTCCTGCGATTTTCACAAGATCGTCGGTCCATCTGGCAGGCGGTCGTCCTACGCTGCGCTTGCCAATACGTGGTCTCCACTCTAGAATCTTTCTGCCCCAACGCCCGTCCGATCTTCGCGCTATGTGGCCAGCCCATTGCCACTTCAGCATGCTAATCCTGAGGGCTATGTCGGTGACCTTGGTTCTTCTACGAATCTCCTCATTCCTGATTCGATCACGTAGAGAAACGCCGAGCATAGCTCTTTCCATAGCTCGCTGAGCAACTTTGAGCTTTTTTATGAGACCTATTGTAAGAGACCACGTCTCTGATCCATATGTCATCACTGGTAACACACATTGACTAAAAACTTTAGTCTTTAGGCACTGAGGTATTTGGGATGAGAAGATGTTGCGCAGTTTCCCGAACGCTGCCCAGCCGAGTTGGATTCGTCGATTGACCTCTCTCTCAAAGTTGGACCTACCTAACCTGACTGCCTGTCCCAGGTAAATGTATTCGTCGACAACTTCAAGAGTAGAGTTCCCAACGGTGAGTGCGGTGGGTACGACATGGACATTAAACATTATTTTTGTTTTGTCCATATTCATTTTAAGACCCACTCGTTGGGATACTCTATTGAGGTCACCGAGCATTCGTCTTAGATCTTCCAGCGACTCCGCCATGACCACAATGTCGTCGGCAAATCGAAGATGAGTGATGTATTTGCCATTGATGTTGATGCCAAGTCCTTGCCATTCCAAGAGCTTGAAGGCGTCCTCTAAGGTGGCCGTAAACAGTTTCGGAGAAATGACGTCTCCCTGTCTTACTCCTCTTTTTATGGGGATCACCTTCGTGCACTGCCCCTGTACTCGGACTGACAAGGTGGCGTTATTATACAAGCACTTCAACACTTCGATGTACCTATAGTCAATGCGGCATCGCTGGAGAGATCTAAGAATCGCCCAAGTCTCCATCGAATCAAAGGCTTTCTCATAGTCCACAAACGCCATAGACGAGAAAATAAATGACAATATATATTTACTAAAATTATGTGAGTTTACTGCATGAAGGAGGTCTGTAACAATAGCAGAAAATCTAATAGCTCTTAAAATCGTTGATAAAATGTTGGGCTTTGTGTAAGTTTCAGAACCACTGGCCGGGAGCTCAAAATGAATGCGGCACGTCAAATCTCGACAGAGCATTCATGCTTACTTTAATGCGATTGATGTGCGATTGATATCTCACACACAACGACGAGATCTTTTTTCGCGTTTCTTTTATAGCTCATTCTAACTATGACACAGGTTTTACAATACATACAGAACATATATATAAATGAATACCCAGCTGTTACTGTTTGCTAATTTTTAATCACAGTAAATTAGACGAATCAGTAGATCTAGAGATTTCCCCCTACTTACATACATACATACTTATTGATATACAATTTTTACTTTATAGTAATAGAAACAGTAATAGCTTAGTGGTTAGACCGTTGTACTGCGAAGTCAGGGGTCTCGAGTTCAAACCTAGGCACGCACCTCTGTCTTTTCGAAAGCGTATTAAAAATTAACTGTCACTTACTTTAATGGTAAAGTAAAACATCATAAGGAAACCTGTATGCCTAAGAGTTTCTCAAAGGTGTGTGAAGTCCGCCAACCCGCACTGGGCCAGCGTGGTGAATATTGAATGGAGGCCCGTGCCCAATGGTCGTACAGTTTCTAAACAGGGCTAAGTATTAGTATAGATATAGACTAAATGTTACCAGCAACTTCATTTGCGTTGAATTTTTATTCAAGACAAAATGCCTGTCTGTTCCCTGGATGCAGTGTCTCTTCTTGCCAAGTTTTATAAAATTCCGTTACGCGTTTTATGTTTAAAACAGACAAAAAGACTAACTTTCACATTTATAATATTAAAGTATGGATTTTTGCTCACAATTGCCTATACACAGGTCACAATCCTAGAATCCGAACTGCTACTGAAAATTTTTCAAGTAAAATCCATCAATAAGACTTTATGTGATTGACCTTGTATTCGGAGGATCAGCTGTATCATGCATGCTTCATGTATAAACTCAGAACCTGTAAGAACTTTGTACTCTCTTCCTATCTTGCAAGGAATCTGGCGTGATTACTTAGATAGATAGATATAGAAAATCAAAATAAAGCAAGCGAAATGAACAACAAACGGTTTCCGAGAATAACAAAGGCTCTACTAATTAATTGACTCGTAATAAGAGACAGTTACTTAAGTGCACTTATTAAATAAGCTACGTCCCAGCGAGGAATAATGTAAATAATTACCGTTTCGCAGTTGAATTGCAAGAATTAATTGCTAAATGAAAATCTTTGCTTTTATTGTCTTACCTAATATTGTTCTACCTAGTTACTAGACATTTTCCCGTTAAGACTGTAACAACGGTGAACTCCCAAAATACGGCTGATTTAAAGAAGATTCTAAAAGAATCTATGGAGCAAAAAGTGTAACTTACTAATATAATAAATGTGAAAGTTTCTGTGTCTGCTTGTTTGTTACTCAATGACGCAAAAACGGCTGAACGGATTTAGATGAAATTTGGCACACCCATAATTTATTACTTAGGTTAAGACATAGGATACTTTTCATACAAAAAAATGTTAAGTTCCTATTTAAAGTTCACGCAAACGAAGTCGCGCGAAGTGTGTTGAACAAAGTTTAATTTAATATTTGAATGTTTGTATTCAAATTGCCATAAAAATAACTTCTGACAAGCCTTATTTTAATATATTGTAAATTATGTATGTAACGGATATGTATAAAATATAAATCAAAAGAGGCTTAAGATACGCGCTACAAGTTTAGGATTAATTAGGATTAATTATATCTGAATTATTTGAAAATAACCTGCATTTCAGTTCTTTCAGGCACACATTTCACTGTTGTCAAGGTGAGCAGACAAGGGAAATTTTCTAAGAACAAATTTCAAAGTTATTCACTTGAGTAATCCTCGTAAATATTATAAATGCCAATAATATGTACGTTCTCTAAAACTTTGTCATAGTAAATTTTGTATTTAATAACGCAGGTCTTTAGAAGTTAAGAGCTAAAGTCGCTCCTGCCACTGGATTATTATTAACTATTTTCTGCCCGCGACTTCGTCCGCGTTGATTTTAGACAGGAACCTTACATTTTTCCGGGATAAAATGTATCCTATACGTTAATTCAGGTAATGAACTATCTGTGTGCCAAACGTCATCCAAATCCGTTTAGTCGTTTTTGCGTGATTGAGTAACAAACATCCAAACATATAAATATCCAAACATACAAACTTTCACATTTATAATATTAGTAGGATTGGTACTGGATTTACATCTGTAAAGACTCAGGAGGGTCCAGATGAAAATTAACGACCAGCACTTGTTCCTGGCATTAAACTGAACGGGATACTGTTTGGCTCAGCCGTGAGACACTTACTCATGTATATTTGTTTATTGTGTTCACATATATTTTTGAAACAGTGTTAATCCTTTGAACGTTCTGTAATTGAATTGTTGATATGTACTTGTTATATCAGCTAAATATTGTATCTCTCATGCTGTGATAAATAAAATTTCTTTCTTTCTCTTTCTTAGACGTCAAGTGTAAACCACAAACATTTATTTCTGTTTGAGTGTTTTTATAATATATGTGAATTTTATCTTTGTAAGTAATTACTACATAGAAATAATTTTTAGCATGGAGCTACGTTTAAAAAAAGGGTTGAAATACATATTACGGACGTGACATTCTGATACATGTACAGGTGAATTTTAAAGTAGGCGGTCAATCTGGGACTGCAAAGAAAAGCAAAAAAACAACTCAAAGAAGTCTAAAGGCCGAATTTGATAAAATTTAAAACTGAATCATTTTAGCAAAGATCGATATAGGTCTAGTAGTCAGTATCGGCTTTCATAATCTTGTTATAGTCGCTCGATAGTGGCAGGGCGCGAGCCCCGATCTTCGGATCGCGGATCATATGGATATGCAGCTAATTGCCTTTGTTACCCGGACACAAGCTCCTACGTTTAATGTGCCGTTCTGTTAACTACGACGCATTGACGTTGGTAGGAACTAGGGATTTTTATAATTGAACTTGTGTGTAAGCAAGTCTTTCGTGACCATGAGAGTGGAGGAAGCCGGAGAGGTATGTAAGAACAGAACCTGTTGAAACTCTGCACTCTCTGCCCACCCCGCAAGGGATCTAGCGTGATGAAATAGAAATAGATAGAAGTCTTCCGTTTTTTACTCAAATTACCCAGAAAGAGAGTAGTGTGTTTTGAGTGATATCTATTTTTTGGCACGTTCTGTAACCTTAAAGGCTTGATGAATTTTCAAATAATTCTACAAATTTTATATTTATATGAATCTACCTATATCATCACACCAGATCCCTTACGGGGTAGACAGGGAGAACAGGTAACAGGTAGTGCAGGACAGTCAATTAAATTATTACATATTTTAAAAAGAAACAGCAAATCAAGGCAAGTTCTTCGTTTTTCTAACGAGTTCATTTTAAAATATGTAAGCCTTTCACTGTATGAGAAATTCTTGTCTGCTTTACCTATACTACCTGCTAGGTGCCAGAGAAATCTTTTTTGAATACGCTCTAACCTCAGACAGTGAGTAGCATAATGGGGTCGCCAGACTGTTGAGCAATATTCAAGAATACTCCTAACAAGGCTGTTGTATAAAAGTTGTTTAACTTTTATGCTCTTGAACTTTTTTACATTTCTCATGACAAAACTCAGCATACACGACGATTTTTTGATGATATGTTCAAAGTGCGAACTAAAAGTCATTTTTTTGTCAAATATTACCCCTAAATCAGGAATGACCTCTAACTCTTCCAGAACATGGTTGTTTATGTGGTAATTGAATTTAATTTCTTGATGTTTTCTAGAAAAGGTAATGTGGTAGCATTTAGTAGGATTTAAATGCATATTATTGTCATGACATTACTGCGCCAGTTTATCTAAGTCTTGTTGTAATAGTAAACAATCATCAGGGGTCTCAATCGTTCGGGTAAATTTTAAGTCGTCTGCGTACATGAATAGAGAAGAGTGGGTGAAACAATGAGTAATATCGTTTATAAATGTATTCAACGGATTGGGCCAAGATGAGAGCCCTGTGGTACTCCTGAGGTAAATATTACCTATGGCAAATGGCAGACTGAAACCCATTGACGACTACTGTAAATGTCCGTTCTTCTAAGTATGATTTTAGCCATGCCAGCAACGATCCAGCAAAGCCATATGCCGCGAGCTTAGATACTGAAATATCATGCGGTACTAAGTCGAAAGCTTTGCTGAAGTCGGTGTACACGGTATATATTTGTTTGTTTTGATGAATTGATTCAACTATAGTCTCAGTAAAACTCACAAGATTACTGCAAGTTGATCTGCGTTGAACGAAACCATGTTGTTGCGGAGTCAGGTATAATAATTTCGAAGACCTTTGCAAATGTAGCTAATATTGATATAGGTCTATAATTCGTTACAATAGAAACGTTTTCTGACTTGTGGACTGGAACCACTTTTGCAGTTTTCCATGCTTGAGGAAATTATCCAGATATTAAAGACTCATTAAATATAATACAAAGAGGAGGGGCCAGAGTTACTGCACAAGACGCAATAAAGGACGGTGGTATGTTATCCGATCCCGCACCTTTTTTTCGGTCCAAAGCTTTTAATACACGCACAACATGAGCCTCAGTTATTACGGGTTGTATAACTGATTGACTGTTTATCACAAGGTGATCCGAATTTCTTAAGCAGTCTAAATTATTACTATTGGAGTTGTGAGAACCATTAACTCGAGAGAAGTAGTTCGCAAAGAGATTATATATTGCTAAGCCATCCCTCGCATTAGATACACCATCACTCATATAATTTGGGTAGGAGCCAGTGCAACCACGTTTATTCTTCACAAAAGTCCAAAACAATTTTCTATCTATCTATCTATCTATAACCTCACGCCAGATCCCTTGCAGGGTAGGCAGAGAGTACAGAGTTCCAACAGGTTCTTTCCTTACATACCTCTTTGGCTTCCTCGACTCTCATAGTTCGTCTCATACACGCTCGCCGGTTACGGAGACTCTTGACTTTTCCATCAGATAAGACTCGGTTTATTTGGTCGTGGTAAGATAGTCTAGGTTTTCCCCGGTACCTGCATCCTTCAAACAATTTTTGATTATGAATGATACCCTGCTCCATGTTAGTTATGTACTGCTTGTAATTTTGAGCTGCAAGTTGCTTACATCGCCGACCAAGTATCTTTAAAGCCAGTTTATCCATTGGGTTTTTATACCGTCTACACCGTGATCTTATTTTATGTTTTTCTCTTAGACCGTAGTCTTTGTCGACAAGCAGAACTCTAACCGTTTTCTAGTATGGTTTGGTCACAGTCTGATCCGTAGATCAGACTGTGACCAAACCGTACTGGAAAACGGTTAGAGTTTGCCTTATTATATTTAATAGCGCTGGCAAGATACTGGTCACGAATCCTAGGGGAGGCAAACTCTACAACAATCGAACGCGGGCGATTAGCATCACGGTTCAATTTCGCAACGCGAGTGATATGCAATATGCTGGCATTATCAACGTTGCTTTTAATATTTCTCCCCAACTTTGCGACTATTTCAAATAAGTTCTCCTGCTTACGTCCCGGAACACATTCAATTTCAATATTTTTAGAACGAGCGAGTAATTTCATAGCTGCTTTGGTAGCTTTCTGCTGATTAGGAATATCTTCAAATTGTGCGTGCATGTGCTCCATAGAGTGAACCATTTCAGCCATCTCTTTTTAAATAGGTTTCAATTTTATATTTAAGGCATTTAATATAGCCTCGTTCATTTTCAATAGCATTTTCTGAAACTGGGCTTCTAACGCATTTGCAACAATAATCCTGACATCATCACGATTAACAGGATCATCAGAATGTATAACAGGCGGAGAATTGGTGGCTTACCGTTTATTACCCCTCGTTGTAGAGATGTTTCGAACTGGAGTACTATCGTTCCTGCCACTTTTTGGTAATGCACCCAAGCATGAAGGACACTTCCAAGATTCTGTCTTCAACAGATTTTTCTCATCAAGACCTATACAAGCGTAATGATGCTTGTTTTTGCAGGTACCGCAAGTAATATCTTTCTCGTTGTCCTTCCCATCCACGCAGCAACCCCATTTATTCGAGATGTCGGTGGTTTTTGAACGGGAAGAAACCAGAACGAATGCAAGGATTGTGGTTGGTAACGATGTGCTGGAGCAAGTGAATGAGTTTGTATATCTTGGATGCGCCTTCAGTAAGGATGGGAAATACACCGCTGATATAGAGAGAAGAGTGAATGCAGGTAATAGAGTGAATGGTGCGATGGGAAGGCTACTTGGGAGCCGGCACTTAAGCCAAAAGGCGCAGCTGGCCATGCATAACGGAGTGCTTGTCCCAACGCTGTTATATGGCAGTGAGAGTTGGGTATGTAAGAAGGAGAACGAAAGCAGGATAAATGCGGTCGAAATGCGATCTCTGCGGAAGATGTGCAGAGTCACGCTGACCGACCGTATTCGCAACAGCGTAGTAAGAAAGCGAGTAGGTATGAAAGATAGTATCGGTGTAAAGATGAGAAAGGGTATGCTCCGTTGGTTCGGGCATATAGAAAGAATGCCAGAAGAAAGAATGACAAAACAGATATACAATGCGAAAGTGGAAGGATGTAGGTGCCGGGGAAGACCTAGACTATCTTACCATGACCAAATAGACCGTGTCTTAGCTGAAGGGCAAGTCAAGAGTCTCCGTAACCGGCGAGTGTGTATGAGACGAACTATGAGAGTGGAGGAAGCCAGAGAGGTATGTAAGGAAAGATCCTGTTGGAACTCTGTACTCTCTGCCTACCGCGCGAGGGAGCTGGCGTGATGATATAGATAGATGTCGGTCATTTTTATTGACGACTTTACAGAATATACAATCGCCTCAGAAAAATATTAGAGCAGTATCTAATGTAGCTCTACGAAAGCGCCTGCGGTTTTGTAATAGTTAAGTCGACGGATAGTGTATTTTTATAATTTTTGTAACTAACATGCGGGTAGTCAAGTCCAAATAAAATTAGAACAATAAAAATGTTGACTACAATTACTAATAAATCACGTCAAATAGTCCGTAAATCTCGACACAAACACAATTCACTGATTATTTGATAATTCCCGTCTAAGACACTATAAGTTTTTTAACACCTTAATAACTTTAAGCAGTAGAAAAAAATATCTATATCGCAGCAAGCTACGTTCAGCACCACGGTTTGACAAGTATAGTTGGCAGAGAGTACAGAGTTCTTCCCTTACAGACCTCTGGCTTCGTCGATTCTCATAGTTCTTCAAATGAATATTCGTTAGAATTGCTACATGGTTCTCTTATTTACACAGAAAGAAATGAGAAAGAAAACTGATTAGTTTAAGTGAATTATTAAAAGGAAGAGGGGAAATATTAAATAATAATGGCACCTATCCCAACTTTTTTCTTTTAAATAATCATCTAGAGCATAATAAGCTCACTTACAGAGCGTGCATTTAATACAAGATATATATTTATTTTTACTAAGTTGAGTGACGTCAAGTGGGATAGTCCTGCACTAAACGGCTTTCAGCTGAAGATAGATAGCAGTACCTGAAATACGTAACGGTCTAAGAGACATTCCTACGTCATGGGTATGTTTACACACATGAATAATACACCAACACGCAGGCCGAAGCAAATATTTCTAGGTCACACAAGATTTGTAGACGTGCTACTTCGAGAAGGGTTGACGTCTGTTGGGCGGGCGGTCGTAAAACAATGCCAAATCACTAATATGTCTCGCGTTGCGTAAGACTTATTGTCTTGACCCCAGATAATGGGAAAGAGTAAGGAAAATTATTCTCATATGGCCATCGAACTCGCGACAACTCGATCCAGTAAGCCGAGTTATCTACGCTTGTTACAGCAGACTTAGGCCCACTTGTACGAACCAGAATTAGCGTTACCTGTTGACTAACTCGAGGTTATAACGTTAAGTTGTAGGCACTTTAACTTTATAAATATAAGCTTATACTGCCCACTGCTGGACAAAGGCCTTTTGTCACAAATCGAGGTGAGAGAGATTGAGGTCATACTTCACCACGTGGACCCGTGGACCACGTGAAGGTTTGTGGCCATCTGCTGTTAAATGGTAGCCGGGACCAACGGCTTAGCGTATCTTCCGAAGCACGGAGACGCTTGAATATGAAAATGCCACAAACGGCCACCCATCTCAGGCTGACCGAGTCTAACGCTGCTTACCCTTGGTAATTGGTAAGAACGCCGCAGTCGCACAGCGCTACGATCACCTCATATGCGCTCTACATTTACTTTTGTGTGTAATTCCTCTTTCAATGGTCCTTACTTTCAGGGGATAATCTACCCCAAGTTCTTCCTCCAATTCTCGATCTACTGGTCTATTCACTTTTCTTTCATCAGTTCCATGATATAAAATAGTAGAGAATTATGTAATTCTTACATTTTATAGGCATTCATCGGACAGTGGTTAAGAGCTTAAGCCGCTCAGCCCACTGGGTTGAATAGTCGCGGGTTCTATTCCTGCACGGGGCAAATAATTGTGTGACCCACAATTATTTGTTTCGGTTTGGGTATTTGTGATGTTTGTGTACGCAACCACGACACAGGAATAAATGCTAGTGTGCGACACAGGAATAAACGTAGCCCGTTTAAAAAAATAGGCACTTACATTACTATGAGCCGAAAGAAGTTTACTTCAGAATAAAGGCCTCATCAACGATCGCCATTGCAACCGGTTTTGTGCAGGATACTTTTAGGTATTACCACTGCCTAGCTTTTAGCTTTTTGGTACGAACATTATTATAATTTAGCATCATATCAGACCGCCGACCGACCGTATTCGTAACAGCGTAGTAAGAGAGCATGTAGGTATGAAAGTATCGGTGTAAAGATGAGAAAAGGTATGCTCCCTTGGTTCGGACATACCGAAAAAATGTCGGATGAAAGAATGACATAACAGATATACAGTGCGAAAGTGGAAGGATGTAGATACCGGGGAAGACCTAGACTATCTTACCATGACCAACTAGATCTTGTCTTATCTGAAAGGCAAGTCAAGTGTCTCCGTAACCGGCAAGCGTATATGAGATGAACTATGAGAGTGGAGGAAGCCATAGAGGTATGTAAGGAAGGAACCTGTTGGAACTTTGTACTTTCTGTCTACCCCGCAAGGGATCTGGCGTGATGATATAGATAGATCATATCAAAGAGATACCACAAGCAGTATTATTATAGGAAACAAGAATATCCGTAGGAGAACCAAAACCAATGGGCGAGGCACATCCCTCGCAGAACATTGGCAGACGGCTTGGTCTGGTGATTAGGAGGTTAAGCCACTTCGCTCACTAGATCCAGTAGTCGCGGATTCGATTCCCGCATGGCACAAATCTTCATATGGCCCAAAATATTTTTTTCGGTCTGTTTGTAAACGCACCCACGACACAGTAATAATTCTTAGTGGTGCTGTGGGATGCATACATATTATATTACTCAAGCAAATAAAATATCTTCACGCCGCGGCCCGTACGAGGTGGATAGCGCGTGCACGAAACGGCAGCGTGCGAATACGGTGCGAGCGCGCTCTCACGCCGATCGCGCGGAACGTTTACGTTTTTGTTTAAAAAAAACTGATTAGTAGTGAGCACGTACAGGAAGACGCGGAGTGAGCAGGCCCCAACCGATGACCTCGTGAAGGTCGCAGGTAAAACATGGGTGCATACAGCTGCAGAAAGCCGGTCGTTGTGGATCTTCGTGGGTGGCCTTTGCCCCGTTCTAATTATTTGATTGTTTGTCCGGCAGTGGGATAGCAGCGGCTTGTAATATTTTTCTTTATTTTATATTTCCATTGTCACATTACACAAATAAATACCTGTACTAAAATATAATTACAACAGAGTACAACATAAAAAAAAAACCTATGTATGCGTTTTTTTTTTAAGTATAGAACATTGTAGAAAATTGCCCCTGAACCAACAAACATTTGACCCATGCCATCATTATGTATCTATTTTATTAAAATAATGGCAAATATCCGTATCTTACGGACAATTTGCAATCTAAAACGAATATTCCAATGTATTGTAAGTACTTTTTTTTTCTTTTTTTTTTTAATTTATTTGGGATAACAACAGCTTTAAACATTATATACAAAATTATAAGTATAAAATAAACATCGCTAATAATAGTTATCCACGATTTACAATTTAAGTGCACAAAAGCAAACAAGTATTCGTGAGTAAAAATGGGTACTTACAAAGCAATAAAGAAATAAGATTATTTCAAACACTCAAAGCGACTTAGGATTAGTTATTAAAGAAGTGGTATGTATATTATAAATAAGAATACATGCTCTTACATAGATTTTAAGATAATAAATAGGTTTACAATAAGCATAAACGAAATGAGTGAGCGATAAAAAATTGTGGGTATTCTTTAATAAGGTATAAGTTTATTTAATAAGATATAAGTAACACGTTGCCGAGCATATAGATACTTAATAAGAAATATAGGGAAAGCGTAATGTATAAGTATTCTTCATGTATAATTATCGTAACCAAAAAGCCTAACCAAGCATTTTTTTATTTTATTTTATTTAATACGTGAAATTAAGTAGCTAATTTTGTATAATATTGTTTTGAAACAATAATTTTGATCCAGCAAAGAGATCAATATTACGAAATTTATCATTGTATGTTTTTGGGATTCCAGTAAGGACAGCGTTCTTGCCATAATTCGTAGAATGGAAGGGTACATGAAATAATGGGGTATGTCTAAGACGACGTGTAGGTACATATAATGAGATACGTTGTACCAAATCAGCGCAGTCTAGATGGCTACGCATAATGTCGAACAACACTACTTATATTGAAGTTGCCGATATCTTTACTGCCTGCCAACACACAATATAACCTCATATGTATTAAAGGCTACTGAATTATAAACTCAAAATCTAATACTTTTTTGGCAATATTGCAATTGCCCCGCTTGTCCGTTTAATAATAAATGCCTCAAAAGAATTTATGGGTGATTTGAAATCAAACAAGTATTTTTTCATTGCTGTTGTTTCTGGGGCAAATTATGTATGGCCGCAGAACAATGTCCTTTAGGGACGATAAAATTACTGCTGCTACCATAATGTAATTGGTGACTATAGATATTGTCCTCTCTTCTGACTCCATATTCTGATGTAAAATTGATGTTCATGATTACATATTATTTTTTTAGAATAGGCTATCAGTATTTTTGACCTCTTAAAAATGCGCTTTAAAACAAACAACATTACAATAATGAAAATTCTAAATGTATTGGAAGCTGTCGATCTCAAGATGAACTCAGCCCGAGTATCATCTTGTAATTTTTAAAGGATTTAAGATATATCTTCAATATTGGCTGGCAGCAGACGCCTTGTGTCACGACCCCTTACGACCCTTCACTTTACACGCACCCTGTAGAGCACATATGAGCATGTAACGTCGGCTTGGGAAATTGCGAAATTTATTCAATTTTTTTTTATTACAATTATGGTTTTATTTGTTATTTTTTTAAAATATAACTATATTATTAAAATGAAAGCAGACGCAGTATATAAAATCAAAAAGTTAAAAATGATGCGGACAAATTTAAAACTTTACAGACATGTCCCCAAAGAGCTCTCCAAAGGATTAAAAGAGAGATCAACAGTTGGCATTTCTATCACATTTAAACCAGCGGCACCAGGGTCAATAGGAACGATTAAGTAGGCATGTAATTATAAAACTACATTATATTAACCTACTAATAATTAAATGCAAAAGTTAGGATGTTTGTGTTTGTTACAGAATCACGTCGTATCAAGAGTAAAATGACAAAACCGTGGCCAATACGGTGGACAGATCAAATTATGTCTCCAGTGGGAGATCCTTTAATCGAATGCACCAGAATCTCAAATGATCGAACTAAATGCAGAGATGTCTAGAGTGAAATGAATAGGAAGAATGACAAATAAACTGGTATAACACACAGGTTACATAATCATATAACTGAATGTTTAATAGAAAAAAAAACATTACACGTTCTCAAACCAAAAAAAAAAAAATATTAATAAACATAAACCTGAATTTCTCGCACCTACTGTACACATATCGTAAATAGTGTCACTTTTGTGACTTACCAATCTCTATGCTATTTGATCGAACTTATTTAATAATATAATAAAATGCAAAATCCTTTGTCAAATTCCACGAAAAATTCTCCAAGAACCAATTTATTTGAATTATTTGCATAGCATAGGCTACATCGTGTTTTAAACTATTTTAAGTAAACGCTCAATTTAATTTGAAAGGTTAAGTTTGCTTGATTTTTCGTGAAAAGTAAATGTAGTTGAAATAATTTTTATTATGGTGATGAAATATGACAAGAAAAATGTGGAGATTCTTTTCTTATTATTTTCCAGTCTGAAATTATTTCTTCCGTAATAATAATATTACAATAAAATAATATTACTCTGTTAAGAAACGGTCCCGACGTTGGGCACGGGTCTTCTCTCAGACTGAGAGGGTTTACCATAGTCCACCACGCTGGACCAGCGCGGGTTGGCGAACTTCACACACCTTCGAGAAACTCTTAGGCCTGCATTTCCTCACAATGTTTTTCCTTCGCCATTAAAACAAGTGATAGTTAATTTTTAATACGCACATGCCATCGAAAAGACAGAGGTGCGTGCCTAGGTTTGAACCCGAGACCTCTGACTTTGCAGTCCAACGGTCTAACCACTAGGCTATCACTGCACTTCTATAATATACTAGATAAACTCTGAATGCTATAATATAATAAACGCAAGACCTCAGACACCCTGATTAGAGAATTGCTTCATAAATTCAAAACGAAAACCAAATTTTCAAATTTAAAGGTTTTTACCCCTTTTTTAAGCACTTTTATACCCAATTAACAATGAAACATGTATGTATATGTGTGCGTTTTGAGAAATATTAGGAATGCATTTAAAATCTCCTTATTGCTATGAATCAAGAACAAATTTAGTTTTTTATAGCGCACTTAAGGATGAAAACATTTTTTAAATTAAAAAATTAAGTACTTTAAACTTTTTTGGAATCTATTTATTTACCGATTTAGAACCAACTACGACCTGAAAGTCTTGCGTCAATTACATGTTACACCTCGTATACGACTAGAGATGTACATGTTCTACCAGAACTTCGTCGTATAAAATCACTTATTGAGATAACTAAAACTTACTAAACACTATTTCTATCAATTTATACTCTAATTCTGATGTAGTTTTTCTCTCATTGTAATGTCAAATATATTTCTAAATAAAACACCACCAGGCCTATACTCCCGAACGGGAGTGGCACAGATGCACTGTGACCGATTTGAGCGACGACGTTGGGTCCCATGTAATAGGGGGCGAGCCTGCTACCATTGCACCGGGCAAAATGCCAAACTCCAGACTGTTACTGCGAAAAATTACATTTTGTTCCACCAGAATAGGATTTGAACCCAGGATTTCGTGATCGCTACGCACGTTATTCGCCACTATACAAACGAGGCGTTTTTTTCTTATTTAATTAATTTATTCCTTTTGTCTCTATATTTTTCTGCTCTTATTCTACAAATAATATATGGTAGCTAATCCTAGGTATATCAAAATCCAATTGGTATGTACACTCCGGTTTTATTTGCTTAACCTAAGCGTGTGTCTCGCTAAGTCTCCCCCCTCTTCCTATGGACCCGGTTAACCGCAAGATAATGCCCGTTGACAAGGGCAAGCCAAACAGCTTACCGTGTTACCAGTAAAGTTAGGTAGTTGTCATCATTTTAATATGCAAATAATCGTGGCGGAAAAAAGTAGCCACTCGTTTCTATATCTATATGTATAAGATCAGGGGTTATATTCTTCCTGAAGCATAACACAATGTGATTCATCTAAAATAGAGAATTTTTTTTATTAAATACAGATAAAGTTTACATAACAAATATCAACTAATGAGATAATTACTAACCTAAAATAGAGAATCGACAATTAGATGTTCATGCTTCACTATTCTTATTATAAAATCTTGAATCGTCTTTTGCACTTTTAAATTAAAGCAAATTCACAAACATAACTGAGTTTTAAAGATATTATTAAACAACATTTGTAATTTAACTGTATGTTACTATTCGATTTCAGAAAAAAATCCACCCGTTCTTTTTTATATTCTCCTCACTGGTGGCTCCCTCTTATGACTGAACTGTTACATACTCAAATGTCAATGTCAGTGTCAACGTCAACACAAAGATTACATCACCCCCCTTCGAAATGTAAATTTTTTTCAACTTAAGTTGAGTAAAATTTTGCTGCAAAATCTAAAAATCAACAAGCATAGGAATGAGCTTTGTGACATGATATAGTCCAATAGATCTTGTACCACGACCGGTATTTATTTTAAAAACTGAATCCGATATTTTTTCTTCAATTTCAAAGGGACCAATTCTAATGCAGTGATAGCCTAGTGGTTAGACCGCTGGACTGCAGAGTCAGAGGTCTCGGGTTCAAACCCAGGCACGCACCTCTGTCTTTTCGAAAGCATGTGCGTATTTAAAATTAATTATCACTTGCTTTAACGGTGAAGGAAAACATCGTGAGGAAACCTGCATGCCTAAGAGTTTCTCGAAGGTGTGTGAAGTTCGCCAACCCGCACTGGGCCAGCGTGGTGGACTATGGCCTAAACCCTCTCAGTTTGTGAGGAGGCCCGTGCCCAGCAGTGGGACAGTTTCTTAACAGGGCTAATATTATTATTTATTAATTCTAATTTCATCCATCTTTTTTTTGTTTAATTTGTTTCCATAGTCAACATATACCTTATCTCCTTTTTTAAATTCATGCTGTAATCTATTTTTGGCAAATAAAGTTTTATTATATTCGTGCGATTTTATAGACCTTTGGAGTGCTATTTTCCTGTCTTCTTCCAAACTTTTTGTTAATAACTGTTTTTCTTTTAATTCATGTGGTAACAAGTCTGTAGACTCACCAGATAGCAAATATTTAGGAGAAAATCCTGTTACAGAATGGTTTGTTTCATTGTATCTATTTCTACATTCTTCTGCTATTTTTGACCAATTTGTTTTTCCTTTTGATTCATTCATTTTGCATCTTATTTTGTTCACAATAGTCTGGTTTAGCCTTTCGTTTAAACCATTTGAGAACGGTGTGTCTACCGCTGTAAGTATTAATTGAGTATTCCGGTTCTTAAGGTAATTTTTGAATTCAATCGAATTAAAAGCTGGATATTGATCAGAGAGTAAGATGTCTATTGTTTCTTCTTTAGGAATTTTTCCTATAAGTTTGATGAAGTCTCGAGCATGTTGATTCTTAGAACATAGGATATATGCGTACCTAGTAAAGTGGTCTACTAGTAGATGTAAATATCTTTTTGCTGATCTTTGACCTCCAAATCCTCCTATTGTGTCCAGTGACATTATTTGAAAGGGTTTATTAGCTGGCCCTAATTGCGACATAAAGCCATATTTTCTATTTAATCTTGTTTTATTTCTTATGCATATCTCGCAGTTTTTGCATATATATTTAATATTATCTGATAGATTCGGTGCAGTATAAAAGGGTTTTATTTTAGATTCTGTTTGATTTATTCCAGTATGACAATATTTTTCATGGGTCTTTTTTATTATAGTTTTACTGTAATCTTCACTTAAAACTATTTTTTTCCTATTTTTCCCACTTTTTTTATAATAAATTCCATCTTCTAAAATAAGGTTCTTTTCAAGTTCATTTATGTGCAAGTTTTGTGCTTGATCATATTTTATGTCATGAATATCAATAATATTTACCGTTTTTAAGTTATCTTCAATATTTGCATCAATGTCTAATACTGGATTTCTGGTGAGACAATCTGCTTCTGTATTATTTTTCCCTGGAAAATATTTTATTTCACAATTATATTGTGACAGATAATGTGACATATCGCCTAATTCATCGTCAGGTCTGTTTCTTATATTTAACTTCTCTAGAGGTTTGTGATCTGTATAGACAGTAAAATAGTTTCCAATCAACCAATGTTGCCAAAACTTTATGCTCTCTTTTATGGCTAAACATTCTAAAAATATCGCTTTTTTATTTTTTTGTGATTCATTTATTTTTTTAGAAAAATATGCTACCGGTTTTTCTTCGCCATTGTGCTGAATTTGTTTCAAAACTGCTCCTATTCCTATGGCACTGGCATCTGTATAAATAAATATTGGTGCTTGTGGATCATAAATGGCTAGTATTGGTTTGGAACATAGATAATCTTTAACTTTCCTGAATGCATCCTCACACTGTTCTGTCCAATTAAATCTTTGATCTTTTCTCAGCAATTTGTGTAAAGGATCAAGAACTATTGAGACATTCGGAATGTATTTTCCATAAAAAATTATTTTTCCTAAAAATTGTCGTATTTGTCTCCTATTTTGAGGAGCAGGGAAATCTTTTATTGATTTCAAATTGTCTTTTAGAGGTGTGATCGTATTCTTTTGTAATATATGACCTAAATACTTAACAGCATCACATGCAAACTTACATTTTGTTAATTTTAGCCTGAAACCTTCTTCTCGAATAGCCTCCAGTAATTTTTTTAAGTGTGTAATATGTTCATCAAATGTCTTAGAGAAGATCAGTATATCATCAATAAAATTCACTGCAAATCCTGTCAGACCATTTTTCCTTATAATATTTCCCAAAATCCGTTGAAATATGGCTGGTGATGTCTTAAGGCCGAAGGGTAAACAGGTCCATTGGTAATGACCTTCTTGAGTTACAAAACCTGTTTTGTGTCGGTCTGTAATTTTTAAAGGGATGGACCAAAAAGCTGAATTTATATCCAGAGTTGTAACATAATTACAATTTATTGTTTTTGTTATTAAGTCTTCTATGAGAGGAAATGGTTGTGATTGAGGTATTACTATTTTATTCAAATCTCTGAAGTCTATGCATAATCTACTTTTTTTTCCTTCGTCCCTTTTAAAAGCCAAGGTAACAGGTGCCGCAAACGGACTGTAAGATTCCTCGATTAATTCATGTTTTAAAAGTTGTGAGATTTGATTTTCTATTTCTATCTTGTCTTGGACTGAACATCTATATGGTCTTTTATAACAATATTTTTCAACTTACAAATCTATACAGGCTTCATACTTCTTCACTTTTCCAGTGTCATATTTATTTTTAGCAAACATTTCTGTGTAACTATCCAATAATATGTTTATCTGTTTTCTTTGATCATTATTTAAGTATTCTGTATCTATATTAAATTTGTTTGTATCTATACCTTCATTAAAGTTTACTATATATTCTTTTTCTTCTATATTTATTTCCATATTTTCAATCTGTTTATCTTCAAACATATTTTTACTACTTATTTTAAAATTGTCTGTTTTTTGTATTTGGATATTTAAATTCTCATCATGAGTCAATCCAAATTTATGTATTGAATCTAATCCTAGTATTATTACTATTTATTATTAGATCATAATTAAAATTTTCATTTTCAAAGATAAATGCATTTATTTCAATCTTCTTATGCAATAACTCCGCATCCAGTGTAATTAACCCTTTAGTTTTACCCCCTCCACTTATTGTTTTTACTGTGCTATAACAATAATTTGGCTTCATATTCGTCACCTAAACTAATTTTGAATTTATTAATGTTATTCGTGAACCAGGGTCATACAGCCCCTTGGCTTCTAATGTATTATTTAACAACACCGTAATTTCAATTAGTGGAGGGAATTTTAGTTTTTTGGATCTTCATTACTCAGTTCAACTTTTAATATTGAATTAGAATTAAGGTTTTTGTCATCGGTTGTTTTTTTTCATAGTTATACCAGCAAACATTCTCCGGATGAAATCTATTTAATTTTCCTTTATTCCCACAAATCCTGCACGATTTTTTTTCAGTTTGTTTTATTTCTTGTTTATTGTATTTATTTCCTATGCTTAAGTTTTTCTTTGTGTCGTTTTTCCTTGTTAAACTTTCTAGTCCTCTTATGCAGTTAAATAAGTCATTTACTTCTTTAAGGCTTTCTCTGTCTATTCTATCCATTATGAAGTTTGGTAGACCGGTGGCAATCAAATAAATCAGGGTTTTTGTATCTATTGATTTGTTTATTTCTAGTAACAGTCTCTCTTTTTTAAGAGCATATTCTAACATTGATCCTTGTATATATTTAAAATTCATAGCGTACCTGATTGGTGACCAGCCTTTATCAGCAAATGTTTCACTTAAACTTTTCTTCCATACAGACCAATCTGAATCTATAGTATGTTTGATAATCATTGAGGTGTACCAATCTATACAAGTATCTTCCAATAGTAATCTTAGAATTTCTACTTTTTGTAAATCTGTATCTATTTGTAAACGTGCACATTCACTTTCAAAAGTATCTAACCATTGTTTAACATTTGTTGTATTTCTTGAAAACTTCTCTATTGAAAATTCTACTACTAATCTCGTCTTATTTTCTGTTTTTTTTAACAATGTTGGTTCTGTTGATGATGACCCATGACTTTGTTCTAATTTTTCAAGTAAAAATCCATCAAATTGTAAGTTATCATCATCTAAATATGTTGATTTCATTTCCTTGGTTAATGTTATCCAAACCTGTCTCTTATCGTGCCTTTTCTGGAGAGATTTTTTTATTTTGTCAAATATTTCATGCTTTAATATTTCTTTGTGTAAGTGCACTGATTGATACTCTCTAGGTACAACAAAAGTTTGGTTTTGTGTATCTGTAATGGAGTTTATGGCATAAATATTTGTCTTATTGTCATCCGGTTTGGCTTTTATAATAAATTCAAATCTTCATTTTTCCATTGTTTAGGTTAACAATTTTTTTATTTTTTTTTACATGTATATGAATTGTCGATTTATAAGATCAGGGGTTATATTCTTCCTGAAGCATAACACAATGTGATTCATCTAAAATAGAGAATTTTATTTATTAAATACAGATAAAGTTTACATAACAAATATCAACTAATGAGATAATTACTAACCTAAAATAGAGAATCGACAATTAAATGTGCATGCTTCACTATTCTTATTATAAAAACTTGAATCGTTTTTTGCACTTTTAAATTAAAGCAAATTCACAAACATAACTGAGTTTTAAAGATATTATTAAACAACATTTGTAATTTAACTGTATGTTACTATTCGATTTCAGAAAAAAATCCACCCGTTCTTTTTTATATTCTCCTCACTGGTGGCTCCCTCTTATGGCTGAACTGTTACATACTCAAATGTCAATGTCAGTGTCAACGTCAACACAAAGATTACATATGTATCTATATCATCACGCCAGATCCCTTTCGGGATAGGTAGAAGGTAGAAACTTCCAACAGATTCTTTTCTTACAAACCTCCCTGGCTTCCTCCACTCTCATAGTTTGTCTAATACACGCTCGCCGGTAACGGAGACTCTGGACTTGCCCTTCAGATAAGACACTGGCTATTTGATCTTTGTAAAATAGTCTAGGTGTTTCCCAGTAACTAGACCCTTCCATTTTCGCATTGTATATCTGTTTTGTCATTATTTCTTCCGACATTCTTTCTATATGCCCGAACCACCAGCGCGTGCCCTTTCTCATCTTTGCACGTCGTTAACAAATTAGCCTTTATTGACCCATGATGGGTTAAAGCTTTTTATAACTCGAGGTTAGTTAGCGTTTCAGGAATTTGCAATAGCGAATAAAATACATGGGCATGGCATAACACGAAAAAAGTGAATCCATTTGCAGTAAGTAACTAAAATGGCTGTAATTTTTTCAGCAAAAAATATTGTTATCAAGTGTAAGTTTGATAAAAAAAAACCATGAGAAATTTAAATGGCGAACCGGCTTCAAAATGTATCTGGGTGTCATATAGTTTCATGTCCATATTTATATTTACAAGGAAAATAAAATAAAAGTGGCCACTCTTGAATCATTTGAATGTCGTACATAATAAATTATATCCTATACTGACCCATGATAGGCAAAGGACATGTCACCATTCGTAGTTACCAAACGTTTAAGGAGTCCGATAGTATTTTTAACAGATGACAGAATCGGGACCAATGCTGTCATTAAGTGTAATTTCACTTCATGACAGTAGCAGAGCTGCCGTTTGCTATTAAGTTAAGCCAAGTTTTTTTTGAATTAGTAACCGTGAAAGTATAAAAGTATCTGGACTCACCTGTTGATATATTTCCCTGGAAGTAGGAAGATTTTACTAAATAATAACCCTTATTTCTTAGCAACGCCCCCCTACCAATGTCATTCACGGTCCAAAAGAACCTAGAACACTACAGAGCACTGAAAGACATTTTTGTATATATTTATGTTCCTTATTTATTTAATAAAGGTAAATATTATTTTAATAAATATTCTATTTTTAAATCCTGCATTGTATTTCCACAATGCTCTTTAAAGTACCACTGAGGTTGTACAATTGTAGAACGAAATGGGAACGGGTAATGCCACGACCGGCGTGAGCATTGTGGACCACTAATGGCACAATTTGACACCGTACAATCCCTGGGGATCAGGAATCATTTTAAATAAAAAGCAAATCCAAATATGTCAAACTATCCTAAATCCGAATAAATACGGAAATACAAACACGCAAAGTGGATACTGCTGTTTACTGTTTTTGGAATAAAATGTAATTTAAAAGAATAGCTGTTAAATATTACAGATACATTTTTCCAAAACTTCCAATTCCTCTAGGTAAATTTACTCACTCAAGGCACGAAACGACAATATCTTACAGTGTCGGCCATATTGGAATATTAAAAACAATACAGGCCCCAAGAGTTAAGCGACCATTAAAGCAAGGGACAGCATGAGGTATTTTATGGGGCCGTAACAAAGATCGTCTTAGATCTCGCAGGACTAGCCTTTTGGGGGGCATTTGCCTTGTGTGGTCCGAGAAAAGAGATGATAGAGACTGCAACTTTCTTGCCGTTTGTGCTAAGAATTTTTTAAACTTATGGTGCAGTCTCATAAGGACGCTGATTCTAGCCTTTTGGACTGCATTGGCATTGTGTGGTGCGGGAAAGAAGATAGAAAACAACTTTTTTTTTGTTAATGCGAAACTCAAATTCAATCTCAAATAATTTATTTTGTATAAGCCCTGCGGGTGCGCTTACAAATAGTCAATATAATTTTTTTTAAAAATCTCATTAAACTATTATCTACCACCGGATCGGAATGCGGCCTTCACTGAGAAGATCCGGCGAAGAAACTCAGAGGCTTGTCTTTTTTACTTACACTTCAATATGATTGAAAAAAAAGAATGTATATATAAATTGTATCCATACAATCTTTAGATTACAATTCAATAGTTTACGATCTACCTCCAGTGTGATGCCTTACGATCTAGATATGAATCTAATGATGTTATGAGTGTCTAAAGGATTCCAGATGGACCAGTCCCCACAAACAGTACCCATTTACGAGTATGACTGCTGGAACAGCTATCATTCCCCTCGACCATATTGGAGGCAAGGGAGTGACCCGCGCTAGACAGCCATCGCAAGCAAAGACATTATAGTGAGCATGACCTAACCAGAACCCTAAAGACGATAGTTCAGATTGTGTCTACAAAGCAACAAAGAATTCTAAAGTTATTGTGCAGAGACGTAAGGACGCTAACTCTAGCCTTTTGGGGGACATCTCTATGTGTGGTTACAGAAAAAAAATGTTAGAGATTGTGTCTTCTTTATAGCACTTGTATTGAGGTTTTATTTAGATTTTGCCGTGAATTGTGAAGTTACGGTGTAAAGATATGAGCATGTTAATCTTAGCATTTTAAGAGGTATTGGCCTTGTATGGTGTAGGAAAGAAGATGATGGAGATTTTCTTTTTTTAGCATTCTTGCTGCGAATTGTGAAGTTCCGGTCTACGAGTGCTAATTCTATCCTTTTAAGTGGCATTTACTATTGTGATGCGAGAAAGGAGATGATAAATATTGTGACTTATGCAGCGTTTTAAGCCTTTTGGGGGCATTTGCTTTGATTGGTACGCGAAAGGGGATGATAGAGATTGTGATTTTTTAGTTTTTGAGAGCACAGCCCATGAGACATAATGACGCTTGTTCTATTAAAAAAATTCGCAAAATATTCAAAACTAAATATAGTTAGTAAAATAAGATAACAGCTAAACGCCATTGGTTGGCGGCGTTTTAAAATTCGGTTTTGCAGAACTTTGCCTATTTCTTGGCGCTTAGTTGGCGCTTATTTCTTGAGCATGTTGTAAAAGACGACTGAAAAAGTAAAACTAAACTTCGTTAAATTAAGCTTATTTGTTACTTCTATAATTATATCATACACGTGTGTATTAATGTGTAAAACGATAAATTTAACACCTTTGCAGAAAATTACACATTTTCAATTCTATTTTAAAATACACACCGTCACGCCTATATTCCCCAGAGGGGGTGGCAGAGGTGTACTGAGTACACCCACGTTTCGCCGACGATGTTAGGTCCCATGTAATAGGGGGCGAGCCTATTGCCATATACCGGGCACAATTCCAGACTCCGGACTCATACTGGGATTTTTCGTTAGAAAAACTACATTTGTCCGACCTAGGATTTGAACCCAGGACCTCGTGATCACAAAGCGATGCGCTTTGCCACCAGACCAACGAGGCAGTTCTATTTTATTTCAATTCAATATCTTTATTTGAGAACAATAGGTACAAGTGGGTGGTAATTAATATTAGGGCTACAGATCTCTATGTCTAGACATATATCTAGACAAAGTTTCTGCTAAAATACTTATAACAAATCTAGGTATTTATTATGTCATTATGTCATATTTATGTAAACAATTCTAATTATGTCGAACAAACCGGAGTGTTATTGTTTATCCTCCATATATTCTTGAGTTGTGTAATAACATTAATTAGTCAAAAAGCTACGAAGAACCTTATTGGAGCTTTGTATTTAATTTATTTTGCGGATCGTGGACGGAATTTTATTATAAATTTTTACACTATAAGCGATTAGGAGAAAAGAGATTTTTGTGGATAGACCTATCTATACTTTAGAATATTTTCGGCCATTCACCTTGTGTATGTATTTTAAAAAACCTAATATTAAGAACTACTTCGACCACTCTCTAATTTTGTACCACACTCGAGCGGCTGTCTTAAAATCTTGTCTGAGACGGTAATAACGCGGCCAATAAAAATAACTTCCCTAATCTTGCACCTTGGCCTTCTCTTTATTGTATACCCTTCCGCCATCGGCGCCGCCCGACTTTTTAAACCGCTTTCAAGACACATCATCAGAAAAATGCGAACAGATAACTTCAGCTTAATGCTATCGTGAAAGTGTGCTGTCTCATTCATCCGTATTTAGTGACTTAGTTGTGTGAAAAAGATGGCACATCATCTCGTAAGCGTCAGATTTACGGCAATGTCTACATGTAAGTCTACATTAAATATTCTAGTACATTCCTGAACTTCATGTTATATTTCTGAATTGATACTTTCGGTTGATAACGACGGCGGCTTGGAGTTTTGGCGGGAAGTCGAAGATTGATGTTGTTAATTTGACTTAATTTCCAAAACTTGTGTTATTTCGAATAATAATGTGTAATGTTGGTGGAATAATCACTATTATGTATTCTTGCGTTTTCAATTGCCCTCAAAATGGCCGTCGCAATTGGTATGTAAAGTATCCATCGCTTTACTGTCCAGGGTGGGGTACTTCATCAGCTTCATTATCACCGATATCATCAAGCTCATCGGGGAGATAAATTAATTTAAACAAACATGACTAAATATCTCACTGGACATTGGCCAAATACACTTAAAATTAGTGTGAATCCATAACTTAAAGAAAAAGAAGACGGCGGCTAAATCGATCTCCGCACGGTAACAATCTTCGCGTGACCCACATTTATTCGTGGGTGTGTGTGCATTACACCTTTATAAACGCACCCGTGGCACAGGCGAGACTTCTTCATAGTATAACGCTTTACAATTAGAGAAAGATATATAATAGTAAAAAAGCAGGAGGTCACGTGTTTGTGGAAATGCTACGTATTTTTACTCTACATATTTTTCGAAACGCTCGCATTTCCAAAGGTAGGCAATCTCCCTATTGTACTGTTTACTACACACTCATCGCTCGATTCTAAGCGTTTAAGATTAACACGGATTTTTAAGGGTTTGATGTCCAAACATAAGTCCTTGGAATTAAAATACAGCTTCCTTGTAAGGTACTAGAAGTCTATTAATTTGAGACTATTTGGAGTTAGCCTAGCTGGACAAACGCTAACGTTGTGATCTAAGCTTTAAATATTTTTTTTTCTTTACGAATAACATAGCTCCACACTAGGATTTACTCCTGTGTCGTGGGTGCGTTTACATACCTGAAAATTCACTTACACAAATACCCAGACCGAAACAAATAATTGTGGGTCTCACGAAGATTTGTCCCGTGCGGGAATCGAACCCGCGACTATTCGACCCAAGGGGCAGAGCGGCTTAAGCTCTTAACCACTGCGCCAAATTAACCGTCAAATTTTGTAGAAATATGCGACTTTCTAAAACAACGAATAAAACACCATCACTCGATATAATGGCAGAGTTATACATCTACATTTTGCAGAGGTATACATAATGGTGGGTGACTTGGCTTATTCCCAGACTCCCGACGGCCATTCAAAGTTTTTGATAAAAACCCCCTTATAATGTTGGTCCGACCTAGAATTCAAATCATAATAATAATATAAAAAAAACTATAGCATCTTCAGCCTATCAAAAAAGAGCTATAAAAGCAAGAGCAAGAGCAAGAGCAAAATCGTTTTTTTCTCGTCTCAGCGATATAGTGACTAGTACCACAGCCATCGCTCCGGTTGTAATGAATAGCACCAATAAGCCACAGTCTGTTTTTCAACAGCTCTCATGCGCTCACTTGCTGTCGCCGTGTGAAAAGGATGCAAAAATGACGCAGGAACGTAAAAGTAGGTAAATGCACCAGTACCTGTATCCAAGTGGGCATTCTACAGGCAGTAACGCTAATAGGAAACAATATAAATAGCAAGGCACAAATCTTTGAATGATCCACAAATATGCTGCAACCCAAAAAATATTTCAGTCTGGCTATTTTTGTATCTGAAGTTCATGTTTGTAAATGTACCCACGGCAAAGGAATAATTCACAGTGTAGCACAGTGGCTACCTTTGAAAAAAAAAACGTAATTAAAGGTAACCATTCTTTTAAAGCACGTGACCCGCGGTTTTGTAGAACGCGTTGCTACAACAATCCCGTAGAACTTAGCTGTTTTGTAAAGTGGTCAGCCATATACAATTACCATTGAGATGCTTGTAGCGCTGTGTGACCGCGGTATTCTTAGCGATCATCAAAGGCTCATGCTCGGCTCAGTCGGTCTGAGTTGGGTGACCATTTGTGGGATTTTGTATTTGAACATCTCCGTGATGCAAAAGGTACTTTAAGCCGTTGGTCCCGGTAACCACTTAAGGTTTCGTCACATAACCGACGCAGCGCGACGGCAGCGCAACGGTGGCGCGGCTTGGGGGGTGCTTAGATGTACGGGAGACGCCATAGAAAGCAGCCCCGGCATGATGGCAAACGTCACAACCGAACGTAGCCAAGCGCTTCCGTCGCGCTCCCGACGCGCTCTGTCGGCTATTTGACCAAACCTTTAAAGTTTTAGTTGTTAAGCCAAGTTTGAAGTTTTATAGGTGGTTTGATAAGTCCCAATAGCAGCTGGCGAAGTGGCTACAAGCCTGGCTCCATGATAAACTGATTTAGTACTTATTAGTATAGCATTATATAGTAGTATAGCATTGAACCGTGAAATAAATACTAATTCTCTAAGCCCCTAGCCAAATCAACGATCCCATAGAACAAAGTTACAAGTTCCTTGACCGCACCCGCCATAACATCAGATTTAATAGACCACAAATCCTCGTGAAAATACACCGATTCCTACCAAGGATGGTTCGCGAGGATATTGAAATAATAAAAACATCCTAATTTCAATAGAGAAGATGGCTGGGTGCTTCCATCGACTTGGGATCCGGTAATTAATAAAATCAAATCTAAAACTAAGCATAACACTGCAAGGCCTCAAGACACCGTAAGCTCATTCTGCATAGATCGGACCAATAAAAATAATTAAGAAGTTTGAGGGTACCCCGGAAAAACTATGCCTTTTGGACGTCAAACACCTCAGTCCTTCCCGTGACCATGTGCAAAGCACTCGAAACGTCGGGAACTTAAACATCCAAAATAAACCGCGATAAAATCCGAAAAGTAGTTTTATTTCATGTATAATATTCGCGTAAATCTAAGAACTCAATAATTATTTCTTTGTGTCCTATTAGCGTTACTGCCTGTAGAATGCCCACTTGGATACAGGTACTGGTGCATTTACCTACTTTTACGTTCCTGCGTCATTTTTGCATCCTTTTCACACGGCGACTGCAAGTGTGCGCATGAGAGCTGTTGAAAAACAGACTGTCGCTAATTGGTGCTATTCATTACAACCAGAAAGATGGCTGTGGTACTAGTCACTATATCGCTGAGACGAGAAAAAAACGATTTCAGCTCTTGGATACTGCTTTTATAGCTCTTTTTTGATAGGCTAAAGTTGCTATTCAATGCAAAGATCGACTTCCACTACGCGATCCCGTAAGCGGCGTTAGTATCAACATCAAGGGTTAAGTTCTTACGAAAATAAAATCAGAATATTATATTTCTTTCTTTTTTTCTATATAAATAGGTATACGAAATATATTTCGTATACCTATTTATATTCCGTATGCACTTCATATTCCATCATGAAACAACGTTTAAGGCTAACTTCCTTCATAAACAAGATAACCTAAGCTAAACAAGCTGCATGTAACAAACACCTATTATTTGTTAGACAGAGGAGAGCGGGGAAATCAACAATATTTTCAAATGTAAGATCCGTGAGGACGTGCAGGGCAAGTGCGGTGGAGGAACATTTCTCATCTGCATTGTTTCCGTATGTGTTTTAGATAGCACATCAACGATTTCATAACTTTATTTATTTTTGCTGAAAGCATGAGATGAGTTTTGTAATAAGGAAGCGCAGAATCATTGCTCACCCGGTTCCATTTTTTTTTAGACTCAGAGCAGCTATATTGTAACAGTAAATAAATCTCCACCCCTAACAAAACAACATATTTTTATTGGTGTACGGCGGTGGATGTTTTTCCTTATAGAAAGAACATCAGTATCTACCTACTAATGCACCATTTAAAAAAAAAATAAACCAACAGGCATACCATTCTACCTAAATTATATTCCTTTCAGGAAGGTAAAAGTAAGCAAACTCTTAAGGTGCACAAATTATTTCATAATGTTAATCCCTATTTTGCGAGCAGAACCCAAGATTCTCGAAGGCCTCCATGGCGCAAACACTTGAAGAAGTAAATTGCTCTGACGGCGAGGGACTGGCATAAATTCAAAGCTTTATATCATCATTTAAAAAAGAGAAAATAACGTAGGGGATGGCTGACAAGGCCTCATAATATATACAAACGAAAATAATTCGTGTACCAAACAGGATAAAGTACATTATCATTTAAAAAATTTTGGAAAATGAACCGACTTTTGCGGTATGAAAGTTGAATGTTATATTAAAATATATTTTAGTAATTTTCTAAGGACATAAATTTCGTGAAGTTTTTGTAATGGTTGAAATTAGTTTTGCAACAAGTTAGCTAATCACTAAATCTCTAAAATGAGAAAGAATATTATGAATATGTCGGCGTGGTTATTATCTGTGGCAAATAGTGCGCGGGTCGTCCGCTAGTCAGCGCTACGGCCGCGTGCTGACAGAACGCGAAAGTCAACGGGATTTTGAATTAGGAAGATGAACAGAACATGGAGAACGATGCGATGACGACGTGTCAAAATGGTCATCCTGCCCTTTTGATAATTAAATGGTTGATATTGTGTTTCATGTGGATAAGTGATGTGATTAAATAACTGATGGGCAATTATTGTGTTTAGCTGTTTGGAAACCTAACCCCGCGCATGTCTGAGTCTAAAGATTGAGCTCTTGTGCTAGTTAGTTTGGCCATCTGACGACAAATAGAATATTTTTTTATGAATAAATGCCGATTTTGCTGTACAAAAAGGCTGAGTTATACCTTCCAAAAAATACTATAACGGATACTGTAATAGTACGTGGTTATACTTTGTTTAAAATACTATAACAGTATATGGTTATACTGTGTCCAAAACAGTATAACAATACGTGGTTATACTGCGTCCAAATCACTATAACAGTACGTGGTTATACTGTGTCCAAAACACTATAACAGTACGTGGTTATACTGTACCAAAATACTATAACAGTACGTGGTTATACTGGTAGTTTTTGCTTTTTGAAGTAGGTTTACCTGTTTTAAAAAGATTTTTATTATCTTATCCATTTCTTTGTTTGTCCTATATAAGAGAGACCACATTCAGAATCAAGCTTGTATACTCCTGCATCTTGTAGAGGGATCTGACACTTGACAGATGGTAAAACTTGACTGATCTTCTTCGGCGGCTTATAAAATGTTTTAATTGAGGCGCGCTTCAAGATGTAGCCAATCTTATCCGTGACTCCTCTCATGTAAGGTAGTACTGCAGGGAGACGCTCGACTCTCTTATATAGGACAAACAAAAAGACCGGTAAAAACTCGGGTTAAAGAACATATAGCTGACCTAAACCACCGTCGCTCAAGGAAGTCTGCAGTCTGTGAACATGTCCTTGACCGCACCCGCCATAACATCAGATTTGATAGACCACAAATTCTCGTGAAAGAACACCGATTCCTACCAAGGATGGTTAGCAAGGCTATTGAAATTAAAAAACATCCTAATTTCAATAGAGAAGATGGCTGGGTGCTTCCATCGACTTGGGATCCGGTAATTAATATAATCAAATCCAAAACCAAGCATAACACTGCAAGACCTCAAGACACCGTGAGCTCATTCTGCGTCGATCGGACCAACAAAAATAATTAAGAAGTTTGAGGGTACCCCGGAACAACTATGCCTTTTGGACGTCTAACACCTCAGTCCCTCCCGTGACCATGGGTGCTGCAAAGCACTCGAAACGACGGGAACTAAAAATCAAAAAACAACCGCGATAAAATCCGTAAAATGGTTTTATTTCATGTGTAATATTCGCGTAAATCTAAGAACTCAGTCTTGCGTTTATGTTACCCCTTGTAGGTTTTATGGCTTGGCTAATTGTCTACTATGGGCTCGAACTAAGAGTAAAATCATATCCAACCATTTATTTATGCTAAACAAGCATTTACAAACATTATTACTTTACATTTTTACCTCAACGACCTTAAGCTCTGTAGTACCACATGCTAAAAATGAGCAACATTCAGTTCGGCCCGTCTTAAATGGGTGACCGTTTGTGGCATCTCCATACCTAAACAGACAGGCTAATCCATTGGTCCCTGCCGCGTCGTTTAGTCAAGTTAGAAGCCTTATCAGTGTCTTGATAAGTTCTAATAGCAGGTGACTACAAACCTGCCTCCACTGATCATATCTAGGTCCACGTGGTAAAGTACAACACATTTTCTCATTTCTGAGAGAAAGCTATTCCTCAACAGCGGAATGGTACCCTGCCTAAATAGATCAGGTAGGCTCCACTTACCCCTTCCGAAATCTTATCTATGTATAATCATTACGTCAATTGCGTTCAAAAATTACAGACGTCTATCTATCTTTATCATCACGCCAGATCCCTTGCGGGGTAGGCAAAGAGTACAGAGTTCCATCAGGTTCTTTCCTCACAGACTTCTCTGGCTTCCCTAACTCTCATAGTTCGCTTCATACCTGCTCGCTGGTTACGGAGACTTGACTTGCCCTTCAGATAAGACACGTAAGGCCTATTTTTAGCTACTACCAATTACTATAATCCTAAGCCGCTACACAGCGCATTGCAAGCGGGTAATTAAAGCCAAGCTTTGTTACGTATTCCGCGGTGCGGGGGTTTCTAGTTAAAGCCGGCTCGTTTAGTTTAATAAGCCATTTTTGAACCGCCAACAACTTCCTGTTGCACGGATTTTATATTTCTCTTTCATTTTAGATAAATCGGCATCGTATTTGCATCATTTATTTATGTATGTATGTCCTAATGTATGTAAGGATGTATTTATTTATGTATGTCCGTCAAATTCTCATCAAATAATGTGTATACACATTATTTGATGAGAATTTGACGGACGATTTAGCGCAGTGGTTAAGAGCTCAAGTCGCTCCGCCCACTGTGTCTAATAGTCGCGGGTCCGATTTCTGCACAGGACAAATCTTTGTGTATCCAGTGTTATTTGTTTCGGTCTGGGTATTAATGTATGCGAATTTTCATGTTTGTAAATGCACCCACGACACAGGAATAAATCCTAATGGGGCTACGTTTAAAAAAAATAGTACACCTCTGCCACCTCCGCTTGGGGAATATAGGCGTGATGGGGTTTATTTGTTCCTTTACTTATACAGGCGGAATTTAACGTATTATTTTAGGACCCTATCTTCAGTTCAAATAATGTAAATATAGTCAAAAAAGGTTGGATGTAAAACATTTTTTGTGAATACAGGTGTTTGTCTTATACGCGGTGTAATTTTAGTCATAGTGGAGCGAAAGCGCAGGTGATGTATCCAATGCCTACGGTTCACTGGTAATGAAAAAAGACGCTTCAATAAGTTACTTCTACATAATAAAGTAATTAAGTGCATTAAAAAACACCTATAGCAAACACGAAATAACATTGAAAGGTGGCGCGGCTCACCAGCTGGCCAGTCGATATCTTCGGTGTTCCAGATTTCCACCCTAGCTACTACATTGGAATAGATCAGTAGGTACTTATTTGTTGTTGTTCTCTATTTTATTTTTTATTACTACTGCACTAGACATTAGATACATCACGCGGGCTTTCGCTCAAGGGCGACTAATATATACCGTGTATAGATCGATAAAAAATTAAAAAACTGAGTATGTCCATGTTAAAATCTAACTTTCTCCAAAATGTCCTTTTCGCTGTTTTAGCTATTTTAAATTAGCTAAAATAGGTATAATATAAGATTCCAAGAGTTCCTCGATCCGCTTTATTAAATAAGTTTAACTATAATTAAAAGCAATACAGTGATTTCAATTACACGTATTACGATTGTGCTTCAGTATGTCAGGTTTTGGGGCTACTTTTGATATCAAAGTTCTTAAGAAAATGGTTGTTAACTTTTCAAAACGAGTATTGAATTTGTAAAGCACACACCGTCCCACCTATATTCCCCAAACGGGGGTAGCATAGGTGTACTGAGTACACCCACTTTGAATACTGGGAAGTTTTCGTTGGAAAAACTTCATTTGTTCGACCTAGGATTAAAATGTTTTTAAGCAATTCATCCAATTGAGTGTTGGAAGTCTTGCGTTTTTTAACCGACCTCAAAAAGGAGGAGGTTCTATGTTCGGTTGTATGTGTGTGTTTTTTTTTCTATTTTTTTTTATGTATGTTCATCGATATTTCCGTCAGTTGTGGACCGATTTTGATGTATTTTTTGCATTGGGTTCCGTATAGCTCCAAGGTGGTCCCATTGTAATTTCATTGGTATTGGACCTTGGACTTTGAAGATACACCAGGGAACTCCTTAACGATAAACAATACGAATGCGTAGATTGAGATATTATGGGTATTACGTCAATCCCATAGAACTAAGAAGAATGTTAACCGACTTCATAAAAGGAGGAGGTTCATAATTCGTCTGTATTTTTTTGTAATTTCTTATAAACTGACTTTGATGATTCTTTTTGCATTAGGTTCAGCATAGCTACGTGATGGTCGAATTTAAATTTTATTGGTATTGGACAATGGGCTTTGAAGATACACCAGGGGTTTCCTATACGGCAAACAGTATAAATAAGTAGGATAATATAAAGGAGGTATATAAATAATAATAATTAATTCACTCATCACTAAACATTGTAAAATAAATAACTTTAAAAAAAAAGGAAAACCGACTTCAAAAAGCAAAAAATAAATATTTGAAGTCGGTGCTGGTAGGTGCAGTCGGTAACTTATTTACGTTACACGTTGTATAGGGCGCTACATCGCGCTCTCATAGCTGAGTTCATAAGTTCTCCTCAGCATTACATTAAGCTTTTAATATAATGTGTGGAGTGCTGTTTAAGCTTTTCTTGTTTCGTTTGAATCCCTGATGGGGCAGGAGTGCGGGCTAAGTGAGAATGATTACCCACTGCAGGAGTTATGCTCTGTTTACGTTGAGACAGTAACTTGAGCAAGCTGGAAACTGTAAACACCGTCACGCCTATATTCCTAAAGTGCGGGATGCAGAGATGTACTGTGTGCACACACTTTTCGCCAACGATGTTAGGTTATATGTAATAAGGGCAGGCCTAGTCATCATTTCAGCCTATACTTGTCCACTGCTGAACATAGGCCTCCCCAATCGCTTTCCAGCGTAACCGGTCCGATGCCACCTGCATCCAACGATTTCCTGCGATTTTCACAAGATCGTCGGTCCATCTGGCAGGCGGTCGTCCTACGCTGCGCTTGCCAATACGTGGTCTCCACTCTAGAATCTTTCTGCCCCAACGCCCGTCCGATCTTCGCGCTATGTGGCCAGCCCATTGCCACTTCAGCATGCTAATCCTGAGGGCTATGTCGGTGACCTTGGTTCTTCTACGAATCTCCTCATTCCTGATTCGATCACGTAGAGAAACGCCGAGCATAGCTCTTTCCGTAGCTCGCTGAGCAACTTTGAGCTTTTTTATGAGACCTATTGTAAGAGACCACGTCTCTGATCCATATGTCATCACTGGCAACACACATTGACTAAAAACTTTAGTCTTTAGGCACTGAGGTATTTTGGATGAGAAGATGTTGCGCAGTTTCCCGAACGCTGCCCAGCCGAGTTGGATTCGTCGATTGACCTCTCTCTCAAAGTTGGACCTACCTAACCGGACTGCCTGTCCCAGGTAAATGTATTCGTCGACAACTTCAAGAGTAGAGTTCCCAACGGTGAGTGCGGTGGGTACGACATGGACATTAAACATTATTTTTGTTTTGTCCATATTCATTTTAAGACCCACTTGTTGGGATACTCTATTGAGGTCACCGAGCATTCGTCCTAGATCTTCCAGCGACTCCGCCATGACCACAATGTCGTCGGCAAATCGAAGGTGAGTGATGTATTCGCCATTGATGTTGATGCCAAGTCCTTGCCATTCCAAGAGCTTGAAGGCGTCCTCTAAGGTGGCCGTAAACAGTTTCGGAGAAATGACGTCTCCCTGTCTTACTCCTCTTTTTATGGGGATCACCTTCGTGCATTGCCCCTGTACTCGGACTGACATGGTGGCGTTATTATACAAGCACTTCAGCACTTCGATGTACCGATAGTCAATGCGGCATCGCTGGAGAGATCTAAGAACCGCCCAAGTCTCGATCGAATCAAAGGCTTTCTCATAGTCCACAAACGCCAAGCATAGTGGCCGATTATACTCCTCAGTCTTCTGTATAACCTGCCGCAGCGTATGTATGTGGTCTATGGTACTAAAGCCTTTCCGGAAACCGGCTTGTTCGGGAGGCTGGAAGTCATCAAGCCTTCGTTCGAGACGATTCGTAATGACTCTCGAAAACAACTTATAAACATGGCTCAGCAGTGTGATGGGCCTATAGTTCTTCAATAAAGAATTATCACCTTTCTTGAAAAACAGCACCACCACACCCCTGTTCCATGCTTCCGGCGTTTTCCCTTCAAGCAAGACGGAATTAAATAGCCTCTGAAGGACTTTAAGTACCGGCGATCCGCCCGCCTTCAGAAGTTCTGCAGTAATTCCGTCTTCACCCGGCGCTTTGTTGTTTTTTAGTTGTTTGAGAGCCATCCTAATCTCGCACAGGCTGATGTCCGGGATATCTTCAGTGCAGTGTCGGGTTAGCTTGGCTCTTGGGACTTTTACCAAGTCAATAACAGGTTTAGCTACTGAGGTATATAACTGTCCATAGAACCTCTCTATCTCCCTGAGCACCTCTGACCTATTTGACGTTACGTTTCCGTCCTCCGTCTTCAGCTTCGTCAACTGGCTCTGCCCAATAGACGCGTCTCTTGCGAACACTTTAGAGCCCTTGTTCTGCTCTATGGTCTCCTCAATACGCCTTCCATTGAAGGACCGTAAGTCATGTCGCAAGGACTTCAATATCTGTCCATTTAGCTGCCTATAGGACTTAGCATCATCGAAGGTTTGGAGCGTCATGGAACGTCGCTCAGCCATGAGGTTTCGGGTGTAGTCAGATAGTTTTTGAGGCCTATTTTTACGGTGGGTCTTAAAATACTTGGACCCGACCGTATGAACAGTCTCTACCAGCCTGTTGCTGATTTCGTCCACTGATGCGCTGCTGTCTATCAATTCGAAGCGGTTTGACAATTCGAGTTGAAAGTTCTCGGGGTTTTGGATATATGCATGAGTAGGTCGGAGCGTAGACTTCATCAGACGCGATCTTTCCATTTTGACATTAATATTTAATGAGCCTCTGACCATTCGGTGATCACTGCCGGTTTTTACCCTATGAATCACGGTGACATCATTAAATATTTGTCGCTTGGTGCTCATGATGAAGTCTATCTCATTTTTTGTGGAACCATCAGGGCTCATCGAGGTCCATTTCCTATGAGGCGGCTTCTGGAAGAAAGAGTTCATCATAAAGAGTCCCTCTTTCTCCAGAAATTCGGCCAGCCTCTGACCCCTGGGGTTGCGCTGCCCATATCCAAATTGCCCCACTCTCAACTCATCATCGCCCCGTTGGCCCAGCCGCGCATTGAAGTCACCCATAACTACTGTAAAGTGTGCTTTGGAAGTATGTATGGCTCTACTAATGTCCTCATACATAACTTCGACCTCATCATCTGAGTATGCCGAGGTCGGTGCGTAGACCTGTATGACCTTCAGCGAATATCTTTTGGATATTCTGAGTATCAGGTACGCTACTCTGCTCGACACACTAGTGATGGACACAACGTTGTTTATGAGTGACTTGTGGACGATAAATCCGACACCACCTTGGGACTGTTGTTCGCCCTCCCGGTAGAAAAACAAATTGCCGGATTTTAAGGTTATCGTGTCCTCGCCCTCTCTTCGGACCTCCGATAAACCAATTATACTCCAGTGCAACTTGTCTATCTCTTCTTCCAGCTCAACTAGCTTCTCATCTGTCCTCAACGTGCGTGCGTTGTATGTCACCAGGGCCAATTTTCGGTGTTGGTGGTAGCCGAATCTCTGCCGGAGATTCTTCGCACCCCTTGTCCTGTCGTTACCATGGCTGCTACCGTGGCCAGGACGAACAGGACCGCCGGGGACTAGGGACCTGGGTTTGTACTTTTCTTTCATATTGATTGGGGGGATTTGCCTTACTCGCCACGCTTGGCAGGCGGGTTGGCGAGCGCAGTTCAGTGTTCGTGGAAGTATCTAAGAGAACGCTGCTGCCCGTTCCCTAGTTGTCTCTTAGTCGCCTTGTACGACACCCAATGAGATGAGAGGGGTTGGTCCAATTCTAAGCCGGGAACCACGCGGCAGGCCTAGTACCGGGCACAATTCCAGACTCCGGACTGATACTGGGAATTTTTTCTATAGGTATAATACTTTTGTCCGACCTAGGATTTTAACCCAGAACCTCGTGATCGCAAAGCGCAATAAACGCCACTAGCCAATAAACCAACAAGGCCATCTGAAAATTGTACTGAAATCCTGAAGTAAATATAAAAAATGCATGACATTTATACTAACTATGACTAGTGTCCGTATAGTGAAAGAGACCAATGGCTGTCCATCGAAAGCTCACCTCATTAGTCCTTGTTCTCTTTCCATTATTTATAACAGTCTTTGTAACTGCTGGGGTCAGTTCGGTGCTTATGTTTTGTCATATTCTCTCAGTACTTCATCTCAGCAGGTGACTGATATAAGATTTACTTCTCGCAATGGACCTCAAACACAAACTCAAATAATTTATTTTGTATAAACCCTGCGGGAGCGCTTACAAAGAATCAACTTACTTTTTTGTTTAATCTAAATAAACTACTAATTTACCACCGGATCGGAATGCAGCCTCTACTGAGAAGATCCGGCGAAGAAACAGAGGGCTTGTCCTTTATTTATTTAATTATCTTTCTCTTTTTTCCTTTCTATTTTTTCATCCATATTGTGTGGATACAATGTTTAGGGTACAATTAACTAGTTTACGATCTAGCTCCAGTGTGATGCCGTACGACTGAGATATGAGACTAATTCTGTTATTTATAAAGAGCGCCTTAAATGATTCCAGATAGACCAGTATCCAGATAGACAGATTTCTACAGATATGTGAAAAGTAGCGCCCGAAAGAATGGCGATATGCTCGCTTCCAGTCAATTGTTACCTATTTCTCCAAAATAGTTACTAACAAAGAGACTTGATAATGGAGTAATTGTCATAAACATTTGCTTAGTTGTAGTAACTAAAAAACTAGTTCACTTCTTAGGATTCATTTTAAAAGAAAATTTGGCTATATTCTATTACCTCACAACTACACAGGCAGTATTTTGTTAAATTATTTCTTACTAACCCTAGTGATTTAGCGACAACTTGTCCCAGGTTAGAGACGTTCAAACGAAGCACAGCAATGTCAAAGGTTTTCCTGATACAATATTAATCTCGGCAGTCTGCTATTACATGAGAATTAATTTATATTCAGAATAAGTACTGCATTTTGAGCGCAGAAAAAGCTGCTATAAAATGAAATGAACTCAGTTATGAGATTAGTACGCTAATAGGCTTACCTACTATTATTTTTTTACCAAGAGACTCCGGCGAGTAAATTATTATTATTATAAACCCACACTATCCCACTGCAAGGCAAAGCCCTCACCTCCCTTCTTCCACTCATCTCGGTTTAGTGCAAGCTGATGCCAGTCCTTGTTATAGGAGTCTAGCGCTTCTCGCCACCTGTTTCTGGGCCTGCCACGCTGTCGTTTCCCACCAGGTGGGAGCCACATTGTAGTAGTTTTTGCCAATAATGCATCTGACATGCGACAGATACGTCCAGCCCAGTTCCATTTAAGCCTTGTATTTGAGTGCCTACATCAACGATACTGGCAAGTCAAGAGTCTCCATTATCGGCGAGCGTGTATGAGACGATTTATTAGAGTGGAGGAAGCCAGAGAGGTCTGTAAGGCAAGAACTTGTTGAAACTCTGTACTTTCTACCCACCCGCAAGGAATTTGGCGTGATAATGTAGTCGTTTTTGAAGTGAAAACTTCTTTAGGCGCGTTGGGCATTTATGAGATTTTAAAACAACAATTGAACTCGTGACACTGTTACCGTTACCGACACCTCTGTTTATAAGTATGTTTATATATTGTGTATGTACGTACATAGATACACATGCACGTTGGCATTTTTTGAGATAGAAAAAAAACTATTGAACTCGCGACACTGTTACCGTTACCGACACCTCTGTATATAAAAAAAATCATAAAATATTTCCTGATGATTCAAAAAATACACACGTAATTGTTCAAGTTTTCACTTCTGTTGTTTTTTAATGGATAACATATACGAAGCCCAAGGTGCCTTATTCACCCAACTTAAATATTATTTAGAATGCTATATTTATTAACCGTAGTCCCACACAAGTAATTATTCCTGCCGTGGGTGCATGTACAAACACTTAGACCAAAATAAATATTTTTGGGCGCACAGATTTGTGCCATGCGGGGATCAACTCGATTCAGTAAGCGAAGCGGTTTAAACTCTCAACCGCTGGTCCAAGCTGTCGTTTAGTCCTCGTTAGTCTCGTGGCGAATAATCTGCTTTGCAATGACGAGGACCAGGGTTCAAATCCTAGATCGACAATGACCTTTGGCTCA
The DNA here is from genome assembly GCA_905147815.2 of Phalera bucephala. Lineage (NCBI taxonomy): Eukaryota > Metazoa > Arthropoda > Insecta > Lepidoptera > Notodontidae > Phalera > Phalera bucephala. The sequence continues at coordinate 5,029,490 of LR990625.1, read as the reverse complement.
TAATTGGCAAAAATCTTAAAAGTTATGTTGACTGTATGATTTGGTTATTTACTGGCAATGGCGGCGCAACGCAATGTGACCCTGCCCCCGCGCGTCGCCTCATCCGCCGCGCTCTCCCACATTCATAAGCCGTAAATCGTAATAGATTGTTTATTTCGGTGCTTGCTAGAAACCTTCAGCTTCGGCCAAAACTTCTGCCTATATTGGCCGATGATACGGCTATCTTCAGCAAGCAGAAGCTGAAGCCTAAAGTTCGGTCAGACACTAATAATTGGTAGCAAGGGTTAGTCTACGTGCCTGAAGGCGGGCAGACCCAATACAAGATGGACCGATGACCTGATGACTTGACTTACTTAAGATCCTAAGTCCCCTAGATGGGGCAGAGGGCGTCAACAGTGCGCCGCCTTCCCGGTCGATCTTGAGCTTCGCGCTTCAGACCTGCAGCGCCCTAACCAGTCCGCGTCATCCACGTCCCCGTCGTTCTCTCTGGGACCTGCTGCAACCGCGCCACGCATGATTCACGCCGCGCGACCGCTACCGCCGTGTTGTAGCTGAGCTAAAGATGCAGGGCAAAAGGCGACTATTCTGCGCCTCAAAACAGAACTTATTCACTAGAAAGGATACCCGAAATAAACAATCTATTACGAGCACGCCCAAAGGCTCTGGCGTGGCATCCCCCCACTGGGCTAGGGTATAGTGGGCTAATCCCTCGCTTACCCGAATCTCAAATGATTACTGAAACTGATACATTGGAAAACCGGACCGATGACCTGATGACGGTCGCGGGTAAAAGTTAGATGCGAACAGCACAAAACCGGTCGCCGTCGCGCTTCAGTAGCCGTCTTTCGACTAAAGATAGAGGGAATAGGTAGGTATCTAATACATTTACAGTCCTACTAATGTTATAAATGTAAAAGTTTGTATGTTTAGATGTTTTTTACTCAATCACGCAAAAACGGTTTGGATTTAGTTAGGTTGCTGTCGTAAGTCAACGCGGACGATGTCGCGGGCAGAAACTAGCTGGTTTATAAATTGACAGGAATCTTACATTTTTCTGGGATAAAAAGTATGTTAATGTTAATCCAGGTAATATACTATGTGCCTAACTTTATCCAAATCCTTTGAGCCATTTTTGCGTGATTGAGTAACAAACTCGTTTGTCCCAGCGGTCATCGGTTGTTAGGCTCACGTGACCGGCCCATTGCCACTTCAGCTTAATAATCCGGTGGGCTATGTCGATAACTTTGGTTCTCTGTCGAAAGACTTCGTTCCGGATTCTATCCTTCAGAGAAACTCCGAGCATAGCCATTTCCATAGCTCGCTGACATCCAAATATACAAACTTTCACATTTATAATATTAGTAGGGCGTACTTAACAGGTATCTTATCCAAATATGGGTAAGTCGTGATATGATTTTAAGTTAATGAAATAAATATATTTGTATATACAAGTCGTAACATAATAAACGCAAGACCCGAAAGTAGTTTGTTCTAAGTCAATAACTGAATTGATTCCGACCATTTTAATGTATCTTATATTTTTTTCAATTTGCAAAGAATCCTTTTACTCTTTCAGTGCGCTATGAAAAACTATAATTATTCTTGATTCGTAGCAATTAGGAGATTTCAAATGCATACCTAAAATGTATTTCTCAAAACGCACACATACACGTACAAGTTTCATTGATAATTGGGGTATAAACGTGCTTAAAAAAGGATAAAGCCTGTAAATTTGGAAATTTGGTATTTGTATTGAATTTATGAAGCAATTCTCTAATCGGGGTGTCTTGCGTTATTTAGGTTACACCTTGTATAGTTCGAACAGTCCACAAACTGCAGGTTAGTGGAAAATAACACGAATACCTTTTTTAAGCAGTATAATAAATCAGTCCCCGGAATTAAAGCTCACAAACATGTGGCTGTTATTATTCAAAATTATACAGGAAAAATGTAATTTACAACAAGCGTGGTACGAACCACGAAAGTTTAAAACAAAACCTAGCGTTTATTTTTAACACGCCACCAATTTATTTCACCATTATTAAAGCGAAAAACGTAAAATTTTTATGAAAGTTTCAATTGCAGTTGAAACGGGACGGTATATCAAACATAAAACCATATAATTTTGCAATAAATTTGAAGCTTTTAGGCCCTTTCTATTTGCAAATAATAATCATTACAAATTCAAATTGCCATAAGTTAGTGGTAGTGTTTTGTGTCATTATGTATTCACATCTGTCTGCACGCCAGATCTCTTCCAGACGCCGGCGGGGTCGGCAGAGAGTACAGAGCTCCAACAGGTTCTTTTTATAATAATACGAATAATTGAGTAACATCTCCATAATAATACTAATTTAGTTCATTAAAAAACTAATTAACACCATGCGCAAAATGACATTGAAAGGTGGCGCGCCTCGTCAGCTAACCGGTAGATACCTTCGGTGCTCCGGTTTTTCACCCTAGATATGATATTTGGTTAGGTCAGCAGGTAGATATTAATTATTGAAACGTTCCTGACTTCCTCTACTCTCATAGTTCGTCTCATACACGCTCGCCGGTTACGGAGACTTGACTTGTCCTTCAGATAAGACTCGGCCTATTTTGGCATGGTAAGATATTCTAGGTCTTCCCCGGTACCTACATCCTTCTACTTTCGCATTGTATATCTGTTTTGTCATTCTTTCTTCTGACATTCTTTCATTTTGCCCTATGATGAAAATTTCACCGTGTTAACACTATTGCATGATCCACGAAGTTATTGTAACGCACCGCGTTTGGTTATAGCGAATAAGGGCCCTGGACGTCGGCAAACATCTTAGATCGGCTTCAGAAACTAGGCAATTCAGCTAACTTTCGAAACGCATTATTATATTGAATGCAGAGGTCGCTGTATGATTTCAGCGTATATCTAGCCTACAGGTTGCACGTGCAAAAAGTCGTACAATACGCTGGGAAAAGCGTGATTTTAACCTTAAGGTTTGGTTCATGAATTTATAACCCTAAACGGATTGAGTAATGTCAAAATACAGCTAAAGAAAATTAAACTCTCAATTACTAATGAATAAACATTGAAATATAGTAATAATGCTTTTCTGTTGTTTGGTATATTTGACTTGTACTATATCAATATTTATGACCGCCTATTTCCTCTTGTATTCAACATCTCACTCGGTACTTTATTGGATGTAACATTCGCCATATTGATTTCGTTATATGAACGTAGAAATGTAGTCAATGTCACCCGCAGTATAATAACGAATCGATTGACACCTCAGTCATCAAAATTGGATGATTAGTTTAAGCGCTACTTAGAAACACATGTAAACATACATAGACTGTTAAAAATATAGCCCTTCCTTTTGGATGTACCATAGTCGGGCAAAAAATAACCTTCCATTCGATTCAATGAATACTTTTCAACAAAAACATAATAGTATATACTGACAAAAAACAACTCATAAACAAAACTTTACCCAACAAACATTGAACAAGCAATATGTACAAGAGTCGACATATTTTTTTATCCTACCCTTCTCTACCATTGTACTGACATAATTAACTCAGCCGGGGTTGTTTTAACCCTCGAAACAGAAGGCTGAATGATAAATTGGTGTTTTTCCCCCACTTCGGTATAAAAAGTCCAATGCGAAACATTCCCGTGGTCGACATTTTTAATAATTCGTTTCTTTATCCAACTATTTTACTTTAATTGAGTTTTTGTAAGGGAAAAGTAATGCTATTGGTGTTTAAGAGAGAAATTAAGATGGCTTTTATACTTGACTTGATTTTTAGACTATCTATCTATCTGATATAGATACACGCCAGATCTTCTAAGAGATTGGCAGAGAGTACAGAGTTGCAACAGGTTCTTACAGACCCCTTTGGCTTCCTACAATCTCATAGTTCGTCTCATACACGCTCGCCGGTTATGGAGACTAGATACCCAAATATATCCCCAAGCGGAGGTGACAGTAATAAAACCAACATGTCGCCAAGGATAGTAGCATCCAATGTAATGGGGGCACGCCTATTATCATTGTACTGGGTATAATGCAGAGTATGAAGTTTTACTGAGAAGATTTCTATAGAAAAATTAAATAGTAAAATTCACTGGCCATTTCTAAAGTTTACTCACCACACCAGTTTATCAGGAATGTGATATAATGATAGGAATATCTTTTATTAAAGATAAATATATTTGTATCAATATACCGAAGTGGTTGACCCAAGTGGTTACTTCATCCACCGCACTGGCGTGAAGGTGTGTATTCTATATTTTTCATGTGCATTAAAGATACCCAAAAGATCGTTTAAGAAGTCCCATATCCGAAAATCGATTCCCGGGTCAGTCGAACCCTCGTTACACCTCGGAGGAGCGATCCGAATGCCGTGTTCCATATACCTGTTAGCTTAGGGAAGGTTAAACTAAGATGTCCATGCTACTGGAATTTATTACGACGTCCTGTATTTTAACTGTTCCTCTTGTAGTCCAGGATTTTTCTAACCACTATTACTATAACATCAGGTGTCTTCCAGGATAGGTAAAGAGTAAAGAGTCTCAACAGGTTCTGTATATTCTGTATAGGTCCTGATTCACGGGACGTGTCGGGCTTCTACCGACTAAATACTGTATGGTGGCTGGCATTAACACTTCGGACAATCTGTAGAAACTCAACGTGAAGCGCACCGGGGGTACCGGTGCGCTTCACGTTGAGTTTCTGTACCAGGCGCCGAAGAGCCCTGGAAAGGAGACTAAACTCAGTATCCTCCAAGTACCCTTTTAAACTGTGACCCCCCCTCTTAAACGTATGTATCTACTTCTGTGTGACAATAATTTTCCCCCGTTCACGAGTTTTCTTGCATAAAAAGTGACTATGGAAATTTATAATGATTGACAGGGTGTGTTTGAGATGAATTTGGTACCGCCAACACACAATAATATCTATTTTCCCACTTTTTATAACATATATATACGGTCTACGTGCGAATATACGGTCGTAAAGATCAAGGCAAATTACTAAGTATATGCTAACTAGGACTGAAAATATAATGAAGCATAAATTAAAAAAAATGTGTCCTGATTTTTATCCAATTTGCTGGCAGCACTAGCCTAATCCTTTGCATTAATGATAAAAAACTTTAAAAAAAAGCTAAACCGACTTCAAAAAGCAAAAAATAAATATTTGAAGTCGGTGCCAAGTAACCGACTGCACCAACCAGCACCGACTTCAAATATTTATTTTTTGTTTTTACAATTTTAAGTGACGAGTGAATTATTTAGTAATGTTTATATAGCGATATTATATTATTTTCCTGAGGTGTATAGTAAGGTACCTACAGGATTAATATAATGACTATAATAACGGAATCTATACATTCGTGCTGTTCGCCGTTAAGGAGTTCCCTCTTGTATATTCAAAGTCCAAGGTCCAATACCAATAACATTCAAACAGGACCACCTCAAAACTACACTGAATTCAATGCAAAAAGAATCATCAAAATCGGTTCATAAGCAAAGGAGTTATAAAAAAGAACGAATTATGAACCTCCTTTTTCGAAGTTGGCTAATATACTGGTTAGTTCTATAGTAGGGTACCTATAGGATTGACGTAATACCCATAATATCTCAATTTACACATGCCTATTGTTTGTTGTTAAGAAGTTCCCTGGTGTATCTTCTAAGTCCAAGGTCCAATGCCAATGAAATTAAAATGGGACCACTTTGGAGCTACTCTGAACCCAATGCAAATCATCAAAATCGGTCTACAATTGACGGAAATATGGCTGAACATAAATAAAAAAAAAAACCAAAATAAAGCATACATTCAACCGAACATAGAACCTCCTCCTTTTTGAATTCGGTTAAAAACAGAGTGGTCCTCTATTTCTATTGAATTTTTATTCCAAAGTATTTATCTAGTGGAGTCGTTTTATTTATAGTAACGACTTGAAAAGTAGAAATTGAAAGCATCCAAGTTTTTCTTGAACACTATTTTTTATAATACATTTTTTTTAGACCAAATTGAACACTGCATTCTGTAAAAACCACACGAACACCTTTGTTTTAATTATACTTAACCCTATGAATATAAATCAAGGAAAAAAGACTGTTTATGGAAATATGCAAATAGACCAATTAATATCTTCTATCTATCTATAAATCTGAGTTTTTTGAAATAAGGGTGGCTTATATATGCTCTGTCAGTAATAGCGTAGTGCTCTGGCAGTAATAAAAAGCAGTGATAGCCTAATGGTTACACCGTTGTACTGCAAATGGAGGTCTCGGGTTCAAACCCAGATACGCACCTGTTTCTTTTCGAATCCGTATACAAAATTAATTATCAATTGCTATAACGGCGAAAGAAAACATCGTGAGGAAACCTGCATGCCTAAGAGTTTCTCGAAAGTGTGTGAAGTTCGCCAACCCGCACTGGGCCAGCGTGGTGGACTGTGACCTAAACTCTTTCAGTTTGAGAGGAGGTCCGTGTGCAACAGGGGGACAGTTTCTTAACTAGGCTAATATTATTATTATTATTACATATGCTCTAGGATCGGTATATTATAATGACCTAACTGACATATAAATAGAAATATAAATATTTCAAAGTGAATTAATTTACCATTGGTAAGGGTCGTTACGTAGTCATTATGATCAATAGATCCGTTTTAAAGTAAAGAAATACAAGCAAACTAAATTACGTAAATTTATGACAAATTCCAAATCTCGCAAAATTTTAACGACAAATCTATAAACCTATTTTAGACTTGATAACGTAACTTGCTCTCTAAAATTAAAATACTCAAACGCTCATTTCAATTTAAAACTTAAATACTGGCCAACTTAAAAATTATACCCTTGGATAAAAAAATATATTTCAAAAACTAAATTAAATTTTCACCCGCCCTTCAAAAAATTACCTCACGTGATGTTTCGTGAAGGCCCCACAGAAGTCCATTAAAATTTATTCTAATTTATATATTTCTTTAATTAAATAAGACACGGCTGAAGCACTCGGAACGTGACTCGAGAGGGAACGAAACCATTAGACGGGTGGTTGGGGCCGACTGCTAGCGATTATTATAAGCACACCAAAATAGTCAGCCTACCAATTGATTAAACATTATTGTCAAAATACCATAGCTTAGTATAATTATGCAATGGTGTAAAAGGTGGACTCAACCTCACTATAAATTAGGTACCAGTTCAACTATAATATATTTATGTCACAGTAAGGGCAATTGTACAAAATGCAACCTAGGACATTATACATAATCACTACCTATATACATAAACACACAAACTTAAAAATAATCATATTCTTTCAAGAACACTATTCACATGTCTTTTAACTGCTGGTAAAGTCATAAAACGGATGAATATACAAGGTGTATCATAAATAATGCAAGACCCCCCGATTAGATAATTACTTCAAAAATTCTCCTTTTTTACGCAATTTTATACCCTAATTAACAATGAAACTTGTACGTATATGTGCACGAATTAAAAATAACGTTTTAGAAATGCATTTGAAATCTACGTATTGCTTTGGATCAAGAATAAATTTAGTTTGTTATAGCGCACTAAGGGAGTTAGAGCATTTTTTTGCAAATTTAAAAAAAATAAGTAATATACTGTAAAAATAGTTGGAATCAATTCAGTTATCGAATTAGAACAAACTACTTTCAGGTCTTGCGTTTATTATGTTACATCTTGTATAAATGTTTCATTATTTCACTCGTTGTAAGTTTAAGCCTAGATAATAATCAAACATGAGTTGTCCAAATTTTCACTCAAAACTAGTAACAAGTACCGAAAAACTTCAAGTCGTTTATATTTTCATTTTTAAATAGTTTTATTAAGAGGTACTTAAACATTGATCATCAAATTTATAATTATTTGTTCAAACCGTCCATTAAGACCCTGAGATTTATAAAACCACCTACCTCTGGCTCCGAACCCGCACCCTAAACACCTTCTGAAACTGGGGGCTGAAAGAAAGTAAAGTGCTTCAAAATAGCGCCGTAGATAAGTGTAAATATTAGGTGTCTTATTTAATTTTTCTAAACGAGAGAGCTCCATTTTGACCAGTAGATGCCGTAACTAAGTAAATCTGTAAGATCTTTTTTTTATTATTTCAATTTCTTGCAAAAGAATTTCATTTGCGATAGATACTTAGCCCGAAATTTTATTAATCCTTAAGATCTTTAAATAAATGTTTTAAGGATTAATAAAATTTTATTTTTATTCTGAAAGCGATGAATGAAGGTGTACAAATGGGTGACCTAGTGGTAAATGATCTACTATATGCAGATGAAGTGGTTTTAATAGCGCCTAAAGCCACTGATCTGCAAACACTAGTCACAATTATGAAAGGGGACTGCATGAACAATGGCTTACATTTGAATTTAAAGAAAACCAAGATTATGGTTTTTGGACGGGAAGAAACCAGAACCAATGCAGGAATTGTGGTTAGTAACAATGTGCTGGAGCAAGGGAATGAGTTCGTATATCTTGGATGCGCCACTATAGGAAGGGGAAATAAACTTTTCGTTTGTTGAATCCTCAAAATAAAATTGCAAAATTTTGATGTTTGTTCAATTGACGGGCGGCGATTTAGTGCAGTGGTTAAGAGCTTAAGCCGCTCCGCCTACTGTGTATAATAGTCGCGGGTTCGATTCCCGCACGGCACAAATCTTTGTGTAACCCAAAATTATTTGTTTCGGTGAGTTTTGTGTATATGAATTTTCATGTTTGTAAACGCACCCACGTTACAGGAATAAATCCTAGTGTCTAAATAATAAGTAAGTCTAAATAATTAAACGGATAAGAATTAAATCCAAAATTAATTATAACATCAAGGTTAAGGCATTACATCAACGTTATGTAAATTTGGTCTGCACTTCAAGGGCATTTCCAAGAGCGTGCTCGTCGAGACCCCTGCCAGTCATTATAGCTGCAATCTTGGACCAAAGAGGTACCGCAATGCGGGCTAGGGCGTCCCCCCGAGGCGAAGCGTACCGGTCCGCCCCCGTCCGTACGAATACAGGTGGAAGCGGCGATGGGGGCCGCCACCCATCACGCCGGGCCCGAACCGGCGAGTCGTGGGGTATAGAGTACCGAATAGGCACTTGGAATGTAAGGGGTGGTATGAAAGAGAAGCTCGTGTACTATCTGAAGGTCAAGTCAAGAGTCTCCGTAAAAGGCGAGCGTGTATGAGGCAAACTATGAGAGTGGAGGAAGCCAGAGAGGTATGTGAGGAAAGAACCTATGTGAACTCTGTACTCTCTGCCTACCGCGCCCTCTGACTATAGTCGAACCAGTTTATAGGTTGGCTGATTACCAATACAAACACCATTAAGAAATAATTGACATGAAGATCAGACAGCCCAAGTTGGGAGCAAAAGCTAGAAATAAAAATACAAGATACACTCAGCAACATAGGTAGCTTAACATTCTTAGTTATTCAAATAGCTTCCACACTTTTTTTTGCATCAAATCCATTATTTTTCTTCATCTCATCATCATCATCATCTCAGCCTATACTTGTCCACTGCTGAACATAGGCCTCCCCAATCGCTTTCCAGCGTAACCGGTCCGATGCCACCTGCATCCAAAGACTTCCTGCGATTTTCACAAGATCGTCGGTCCATCTGGCAGGCGGTCGTCCCACGCTGCGCTTGCCAATACGTGGTCTCCACTCTAGAATCTTTCTGCCCCAACGCCCGTCCGATCTACGCGCTATGTGACCCGCCCATTGCCACTTCAGCTTGCTAATCTTAACGGCTATGTCGGTGACCTTGGTTCTTCTACGAATCTCTCTTTCTTCATCTAAATATATTTAAATATGTTGCTAATAATTTGGCTTTGACAATGTTCACGAACGTCTGTAAAATAAAGTGTATCCCTGATTTGAAAAACTAAGAATGTTAAGCTGCTTATGTTGCTGACCGTACCTCCAAAGTAACCTGATATTTTTTTTGTGCAGCACCAAAGTTAGTTCATACCGCCACTGCAAGGTGTTCTTGTGAACATTAGCGACACGTTTCCGGCGTGCTAGAGATTCACTGCGACATTTTTTTTACGTAGAGACATCCTCATGGACTTCCGCCATCCTTGGGGGAAGCTGGCAGGGCATATCGGACTCTTACCGACTAAAACCCCACGATGACCGGCATCGACACTTCGGGGAAGGGCTCCGGGATCTCCGTTAGGAACGCACCGGCGCCCCTCTGTGTCGTGCTCCGAAGAGCCCGCCTTGGGGGGGAGCCTATGGATCCGCTCCCCCCCTGCACCGTCATGGTGCTCATGGCAGCATGGGCCACACCACGGCGCCGTCCTCCTCGGGGAAATTTTGAAATCATTAACTTGCACACCTTACAGCTAAGATAAGTCAGTATGCTACATTTTAATTGAGTCGTCTAGATTTCTCATTAGAAACAATATGTATCCAACAAGAAATGTTCGTTAGCCTAGTAGCAAATAAAATAATGTACGTTGCGTTTGACGATCGTCCGTCAGTAGTGCAGTGGTTAAGGGCTTAAGCCGCTCCACCAACTGTGTCTCATAGTCGCGGGTTCGATTCCCGCGCGGGACAGATTTTTGTGTGATCCACAATTGCTTGTTCCGGTTCGGGTATTTGTGTATGTAAATTTTCATGTTTGTGAGCGCACCCACGATACAGAAATAAATCCCAGTATAGGTCAACGTTTATAAAAAAAAAATTGAAATTTATCTATAGAAAAATTTCCTGTATTAGTCCAAATTCGGGCATATTGCCGAGAAGCCCATCCCCTATTACATGGGACCTAATATCGTTGGCAAAAAGAGGATGTATATACACCTCTGCCAACCATAAGAACTGTATTTGTTTAAGAAATACAACATGGCACACAGGGTAAGTCGCGAGCAAAAGAGATACATACACAAGACTGTAGATACGTCCACGGTAACATAACATACTTGATAGGTACACTTTATGTGCAGCACCAAAGTTAATTAACACTGCTGTGACTGCACCTGGCCGGGTGTTCTTGCAAACTTCCCCCACTGGCGGCACGTGACCGGCGGGCTAATGGTACACTGCATTAACTTGAACACCGTACAGAGCTTGCTCACATTGCATAAGCTACATTTTTTATTCAGAATGATATTGCTACCACTTTCGTAATATTATTGTAATCTCACGTGGCTGTAAAAGAGACCTATTTATACACAGTTAATAGACGTTTTTGACTCATGGCCACAGTAATAATATATAATATCGTTAGACTGCAAAGACAAAGGTCTCAGTTTCAAATCCAGGCACGCACCTATTTTTACGAAAGCAAAAATAAGTATCACTTGATTTAACGGTGAAGAAAAACATTGTGAGGAAACCTGCATGCCTAATAGTTCCTAGAAGGTGTGTGAAGTTCGCCAACCCGCACTGTGCCAGCGTTGTGGACTATGGCCTAAACCCTCTCAGTTTGTCAGGTCCGTGACCGATCGTGGGGATTTTTTTTAACAGTGCTATTATTATTATTATAAGAATCACGCACAAAGACGCGCTTTTCGCGGTTTCTCGACAGACGGATGGTACAGCGAGCAGTCAGCCGCTTTTTCTTCTCTCGTGTCATATTCGTCCCACTAAAGTTTTCGCCACATAGCCGACGTAGTGCGACGGGAGCGCGACGGTGGCGAGGCTTGCGGAGTTGTAATATACTGAGAGGATTTGGAACTGTACGGAGATGTCACACAGCGCAGCCCCGCTCGGCGCGATGGCAAACGTCATGACCAAACGTAGCCGAGCTTTCGTCGCGCTCCCGGCGCGCTACGTCGGCTATTTAACCAGACCTTAAGTGAGTGCCTTACTCCATCGCGCCATTTGGGGCCACGCTCAGCTCTTCCCTTGTACAGGTGGTGGGACACAAGAGACAGCCGCTAAGACCTGTCGAGGGTGTATGTGCGTGTATTTTGAATCTCCAAAGATTCATGCATGACAGACGATTTGGCGCAATGGTTAATAGCTTAAACCGCTCCGCCTACTGAGTCGAATAGTCGCGGGTTCGATTCCCTCACGAGACAATACTTTGTGTGACCCAAAAATTGTTTCGGTCTGGGTATTTGTGTATACGAATTTTTATGTTTGTATACGCATCCACAGAAATAAATCCGGGAGTAGGGCTTCATTTTGATTAAAAAAATAACTTACAATAGCGTGGTAATTGTAAAAAATCGACATAAACAAAAAAACACAACATCGTCACGCCTACACCCCAATTAGGGGTTTAGGGGAGTCCTGTGTACCCTCCATTTCATTAAAGATGTAGGTTTAAACGTGATAGGAGAGCCTATTGGCATTATATTGGACACTACTTTAGACTATGCGATATAATGCGTACAAGAAAATAGTTAATGTCTTGGTTTTTATTAAACTACACTTTAAATTAATTAGTGCTTTATAAGACGAACGATTTGGTGCAGTGGTTAAGAGCTTAAGCCGCTCCGCCTGTTCCATCGAAGAGCCGCGGGTTCGATTTCCGCACGGGACAAATCTTTGCGTGACCCACAAATATTTGTTTCTGTCTGGGTATTTGTGTATAAAAATTTGCATGTTTTTATACACATATACGACACAGGAATAAACTAAAATCTGAAGCTACGTTTAAAAAAAATCGTTTTCCTTAATATACAGGCGTTTGGTCCTAAATATGGCCTTACACCTTTTACCAACTATGTTTTGTTCTATTGTATCCTTTTTATGACCAAAGACACCAAACCCAAACCGACCATACTATCATAATATACATCGTCACAATTCTATCTCTCAGGCCGGGGTGGCAAAAGGGTACTGCGTACACCATATTATTATCGCCGACGACGTTAGTTCCCAATATATTAAGCAAGTCTATTTCCATTATACTCGGCTCAATTCCAGACTCCAAAGCCCCAATTAAAATATTTCGTTAAAAAAATCCACACTGGCCGACCTAGGATTTGAACCCAAAACTCCGTGATTGCCAGCCAAACTATATACCTTTAAACCAACAAGACAATCACCAACCCACCAGGAAAAATACACAATGTTCCAAAAACGAAATCTATGTTGAAATAAACAATTACAACAAAAAGTCAAAAGGAATTCCTCATGAAAACTGAATAAAATTAATTATATTTACGATTCAATCTTCAGACTTTCTTCGTAATGTGTCAAAAATGATCGCATCACGGTGCCGCCTCATGAATACTTAAAGTAATTCGTTGGGGTGCCCCGAAGAGAGAGTAGGTACAATTATTGGCTGTCATTATGCAGACAAAAATGGGCCATCCTCGGCAAACAGCGGGGCGGGACTGAAAAAACATCTTAGAAAAACCGGAGAGCGCGGAAACTGGGTTTAGAGTTCTAAAAACCTTAAAGGATATTTATATACTGTTAAAATGAAATAAATACACAAAGAATAAGATAATAAGAGAGGTTAAGGTCCAATTTAGCAGCTTAGTTCGGTAAAACATAAAATTTGCTAGGTTTAAGTTAGGCTTAAAGAAGTTCCTTATCAGCCGAAACTCGTTCACTACAGAATAAAGACCTAATCATCTCCAAACAGTTTTATCATAGTTCACAAAAATGTAAACATAATTTATAATATACCTACATTGATGAATGCAGCAGCAATGAAGCAGACATAGCCTAGTGGTTAGCCGTTGGACTGCAAAGTCAGAGGTTTCGGGTACAAACCCAGGCACGTACCTCAGTTTTTTTGAAAGCTTGTGCATATAAAAAAATAACTATCACTTGCTTTAACGGTAAAGGAAAACATCGTGAGGAGACCTGCATGCCTAAGAGTTTCTCGAAGGTGTGTGAAGTTCACCAACCCGCACTGGGCCAGCGTGATGGACTATGGCCTAAAACCCTCTGTTTGAGAGGAGGCCCGTGCCCAACAGTGGGACAGTTTCTTAACGGGGCTATTATTATTATTATATACTGAATGCAACAGAAAATGTGGTATTCTTATCTTTGTATAAGCCCTACGCGTCTAAGACGACAAGGCTCGTTTGGCCCGTAGATGACATTGACAGGGGGTTGGTGTGAAATAAGGGTTATCATTTAGTAATATACTGTAAAGCTTTCTTCATTTTATGACTGTGTGGCACAAATATTTGTACGCCAAGTATTGGCTGAGCTTAGCGAAACATTAATTACTCTGTATACCATCTTTGTTATACCTATGTTCACAAATAAACTATGTTATTATGATAGTAAAATTTTCCTACTTTCTGGAAAATATTTCAGCAGGTGGATCTACAAAGTTACTAATTAAAAAAATAACTTGGGTAAAATTTCATTGCAAACGGTAACTTTGCGACTATCAAGTGACATTTCGCTTGATGATACCGTTAGTTCCGATATTGGTCGCGGGCCAAATGATCCTTATATGACTGTATAGTATACAAACTGTCAATTTTGCATATTTTTAGGAGTCTATCAGACCTAAAAAGACGTTCTCGCCGGTGAATGACTCAGCGGGCTTGTCATTTCTCATTAATTTCTCTCTATTTTCTTTTTTTATGTGCACAATCCTTAGGTTACATACAGCAGCAATAGCTTCGTGGTTAGTCCGTTAGACTGAAAAGTCAGAGGTATCGGGTTCACTCCCAGGAACGCACTTGAATGCGTATTTAAAATTAACTATCACTTGTTTTAACGGCGAAGGAAAACATCGTGAGGAAAGCTGCATGCCTAAGAAAGTGTGTGAAGTTCGCCAACCCGCACTGGTAGACTATGGCCGAAACCCTCTCAATTTCAGAGGAGGCCCATGTACCAAAGGTGTGACAGTTTCTTAAGAGATATTATTATTATTATTAATCCTTAGGTCAAACTAAGTTTACGATCTAGCTCTAGTGTGATGCGAAACGAGTTCTAAATATAACAGTAGAAATCTAAAGAAACGAAACCTAAGAGAAAGTCGAGGAATATCCAAATATCTATCGCTTAATACATCCGAAAAAAAAGCACTTAAGGTTCCATTAGATAGAAGGCATTCGGTACCAAGTTAGTACCCGAATTTACTCGTTTCATTAACTACATAATCATTTCCTATTAAATAACAGAGAGCTTAGCACAAAAAATGACCTTAGTGTGATGCTAGCGAGTTGACATGCCGTCCTTGTCATACTACAAATTCAGTTAATAGACATGAACGTGACAGCTTACTCGCTAGCGTCACGATAACGTCAGTCTTTTCTTGCTAAGAATGCTTTAACTGTCAGTTTCTTTAGGATGAGCTCAGACGTTTCCATATTGTACCGTGCGATAAAACAGGGTGTCTAGATCACGTAGATAATACAAGGAACGGGGTGTATAGATTACGCGGTGAATAGAAGAAAATCCAGCAAAATCTCTTCTTTTAATTCTCTCGATTACATTTGTAAGTTCAGATGCATGTTTTTTATATTAAACAATGTCAATCGAACAATGGAAAAAAATGTCACTTTCTTAAATTGAGTCTTCGAGTCGCCATTCATTCAATTATATCTATCTATCTATCTATCTATAACCTCACGCCAGATCCCTTGCGGGGTGCCTACCCCTACTACCTCTGCCTAGAGAGTACAGAGTTCCAACAGGTTCTTTCCTTACATACCTCTCTGGCTTCCTCGACTCTCATAGTTCGCCTCATACACGCTCGCCGGTTACGGAGACTCTTGACTTTTCCATCAGATAAGACTCGGTTTATTTGGTCGTGGTAAGATAGTCTAGGTCTTCCCCGGTACGTGCATCCTTCCACTTTCACATTGTATATCTGTTTTGTAATTCTTTCCTTTGGCATTCTTTCTATAAGCCCGAACCAACGGAGCATACCCTTTCTCATCTTTACACCGATACTATCTTTCATACCTACTCGCTGTCTTACTATGCTGTTGCTAATGCGGTCGGTCAGCTTTACTCCGCACATCTTCTGCAGAGCTCGCATTTCTACCGCATTTATCCTACTTTCATTCTCCTTGTTACATACCCAGCTCTCGCTACCATATAACAGCGTTGGGACAAGAACTCCGTTATGTATGGCCAGCTGCGCCTTATGGCTTAAGTGCCGGCTCCCGAGTAGCTTTCCCATCGCACCATTCACTCTGTTCCCTGCACTCACTCTTCTCTCTATGTCAGCGGTGTATTTCTCATCCTTACTGAAGGCGCATCCAAGATATACAAACTCATTCACTTGCTCCAGCACATCGTTACCAACCACAATCCTTACATTCGTTCTGGTTTCTTCCATTTCAAAAACCATAATCTTGGTTTTCTTCACATTCAAGTGTAAGCCATTGATCATGCAGTCGTCTTTCATAACTGTGACTAGTGTTTGCAGATCAGCGGCTGTTGGCGCTATTAAAACCGCGTCATCTGCATAAAGTAGATGGTTTACCCCTAAGTCACCCATTTGTACACCTTCATTCATCGCTTTCAGTCTTTGAAGACTTTTGTCCAGATATATTATAAACAGTCTAGCGGACAACACGCAATCCTGTTTGACGCCGATTTTAACGTCAAACCAGGGTGACCTGTTACCACCCACCCGTACGCATGCCTTGCAGTCCACATAAGTGGACTGGACGGCTCGCAACAGAGTGCCATCTATACCAAACTCTGGCAAAACGTCCCAAAGTCTCTTTCGCACAACTCTGTCAAATGCCTTCTCCAGATCTACAAAACCGCAGAAAACCTTCCGCCCCACTGCCAGATGCTTCTCTACGATGTTGCGGAGTGAGAAGACTTGTTCCGAACATCCTCTTCCAGACCTGAAACCCCCTTGTGCCTCGCACAACATTCCATCGGACTTCAATTATACATATAAAAAATTGCATTTCTGGCAATATCTCTAACACTACCTCCTACTCCCGTTTGATGTTAATTAACAACACTATTTTACGACAATCTTGCAATATAATTACGTAAAAATTGAGTAAGATACGGCATTGATTAACACAAACCCTACGGCTTCCATCTAATTCTACCTCTCTTCTTGAGGTGGTTTATTATGGCAACTTGGAACTTGCAATATCCAAAACGCTGTAGATATTGTATCAGTCCACTATATTATCCTGGATAATGAAGCCCGTTTAAATTCTTACCAATAGCAATATTTCTTGACCTTTGTTATACAGAACTTAACTCAACTTTAATGTTGGCGACAATTAAATTGAATTTAGGGGCTACTGATAATAATACTCTTATACGTATATATATATACTATCAAATAATATGCGAACAGAATTTTAGGCAGATGTCGGACATAACGCGTGTAAGCAATTAATTGGTCAATGTGACAACAAGTGTCTTTGAGCAATGTAATGAAAGAGAAGCAGGTTCAAAAGCGATGAAGATTTAGTGTAATTTTTATTTTAGCTAGTGTAAACCACTTACCAAATTTAGTATTTGCTGGTTTCATCTCTGCGTACGACAAATCTTCATTCCAATTTCTGCAGCATTTGAATCAGAAACCAGAAGTGTTTATACATTTCTATCTCTCTCTCTATTATGCTTATAACCGATCCGCCGTTTTACTGTATTAAACACCGATGTTATATTGATAGTAAAGTGGAGCTGTTTAACACGATGAAGCAAGAAAAGGATATAGTTTAATGATATACCCTATGACATAAAAACTACTGTGGCAATTAGAGATTTGGCAAAGGGAAGATCTTCCAACCAGATGAAAGTTATTTCTGGCCAGGTCTGCCACTCCCCCCTAAAAGTTATTGTCAAGAGCTTGTTCACGCATCTTACAAACTCTCACATCGCGTTTTAGACATGTATGTAGAATCGTTGTCTATTTATTATATTCGGCGCCATCTGTGGATAGATATTCGTAACCTTCTAGCGATGTACATATAGAGCCGCTGCACTACTATTAGTAATATCATTAAAAAACTCCTTGCTTCGAAAGCAATATAAATCGTCAGTTTCAACTATTGTAACTTACTGCAAGCCACTTCAGTCTTCTGCTGTAGGCCTCCAACACAACGAAATAAACAATTTGGAGCCGCTTACCAGCGCGCTTTATAAATAAGATTCTCCGCTGGTTTCGTGGTCCAACCCTAAACATAAAACATTGTTCAAAGCGTGAAATTAATATTGAAGTTGAGTCAACCAGGGTTTAAACTTAATTAAATATAAATAAAGGCAAACACGAAATCCCTTTCAGATCTTTTGAGCAGAGATCCGGATGCCAATAAGATTAAAAGCATTTTTATACGAAGTTCTTTATTATTTTTCTTAAAAATTTATCCTGAATTTCAAAAGTGACGAAGTTTTGGTTTAATTTTTATTTAACCACTTACTAAATTGAGTATTTGCTGGTTTGATCTCTGCGTGCGACCACTCTTTATGGGATCCATAACTTTTGTTTCAGTTTAGGTGTTTTGTGCATGTTAATGTCATGATCGCTCCTTATCCGCTTATCGTGTAATTTGAAAACCGCTGTTCACCATTCAAATTTCACAGTTAGCGACATATAAATCACTGTACATTTTCAAAGTCAAAGTCAAAAATTAATTATATAGACGTCAAAATTATTATTTTTTTTACGTCTACCACCGGATGGGAATGCGGCCTCCAATGAGAAGATCCGGCGAGAAACTCAGCAGGCTAGTCTTTTAACTTAATTTGTTTAGCCTTTCTGATAACCATTGTGTCTTTTTTTTCAAAATTGTGTTATATACAGCATTGTTTAATTTTTCTGATTGAGGAGCTGTTCAACCCCAATCTGTTTTATCGTCAAGATATTCCGAAATTTTGTAATACATTTTTTTGTACATAGTCCAGTTTTGATTGCCTTTTTAAAATAATTTCCTCAGTCCTTGAAATTGATATTTTTCTTTATCTAAATACTATTTAAATAAGTAGGTAGCAAAAAGTTGGTTATTTTTCATAATCAACACAGCATGTTTAGAAATAAAAAAAAATAAGCTTTACTAGTTTAAAATTTAATAATTTATCTATCTATATATCTATATCATCACGCCAGATCCCTTGCAGGGTAGGCAGAGAGTAAAGAATTTCAACAGGTACTTTCCTTACATACCTCTCTGGCTTCCTCCACTCTCATAGTTCGTCTCATACACGCTCGCTGGTTACGGAGACTCTTGAATTGTCCTTCAGATAAGACCCAGTCTATTTGGTCATGGTAAGATAGTCTAGGTCTTCCCCGGTTCTGTGCGGGTACCCTGACGGCCCAAAACGTGGTGTTGCTGCACCGCGCGCAGTGAGTCATGGCCGTGAGGGTTATCCGAGCCGTAATCTCGGCCTACAGGCGTCGGGGAGGGCACCTCGGCGCCCTAGCACTTAGCAGGCCCGCGCCGGAAAAGCGCTGCGTCCGCGCAGCCTCCAAAAGGCGATAGGGGGAGACCGAACACCCATACACGTTTCGAAGTCTGCGCCAAACTGCGGACCGACCCCCCAGGGCCACAGAGGTCATGCTAATGACGATTCTTGTGGCCCGGCAAAAGGGCAGTGGGACGCCGAGGGGTTTTAGTGGGTGCAAGCACCACATAACCTCCCGGGCCGTATCCTCGGCCCGGGGGTATGCGTCTGGCATTTCCCCTCGCAAAAAAAGGTCTTCCCCGATACCTACACCCTTCCACTTTCGCATTGTATATCAGTTTTGTCATTCTTTCTTCGGACATTCTATCCGAAGAAAGAATGACAAAACTTTTGCCCGAACCATCGGAGCATACCCTTGCTCATCTTTACACCGATACTATCTTTCATACCTACTCGCTTTCTTACTACGCTGTTGCGAATACGGTCGGTCAGCTTCACTCCGCACATCTTCCGCAGAGCTCGCATTTCCACCGCATTTATCCTACTTTCATTCTCCTTCTTACATACCCAGCTGTCGCTGCCATATAACAGCGTTGGCCGGCTCCCAAATAGCTTTCCCATCGCACCATTCACTCTAATGCCTGCACTCACTCTTGTCAGCGGTGGATTTCCCATCCTTACTGAAGGCGCATCCAAGATATACAAACTCATTCACTTGCTCCAGCACATCATTACCTAACACAATTCTTGCATTCGTTCTGGTTTCTTCCCGTTCAAAAACCATAATCTTGGTTTTCTTTACATTCAAATGTTACCCATTTTTCATGCAGTCATCTTTCATAACTGTGACTAGTGTTTGCAGATCAGTGGCTGTTGGCGCTATCAAAACCGCGTCATCTGCATATAGTAGATGATTTACCACTAGATCACTCATTTGTACACCTTCAATCATCGCCCGCCAAAACCTCTCGAATCCATAGATAATATTCACTGTATTATCCATCGTTCGAATAGAATGAGCATTTGACATGTGATTGTACATTTGGCTACCTATTTTCTATCGCTTACGCTCAAGCATTTGAGTATAATCGAATAGAATCGACACCAAGCGTTGAGGCCTACAGAAGTAACAGAGTGTAGACGTGTGTTGCGCAATAATACGGACGAACTATGTGTGAAACCAAAGGGCGTATAACCACAGCAACCGATTAAAAAATGTGGACATCATCGTTCGCGGGGCAAAACGGAAAGCGGAGCCGCTCGAAAAGTCTGAGAAAATCGCGTGACTTGTTCCTCGTTGCCGCATCTTTTCTTTAGGAACATCCATAAGTCTAGTGATGAGACTCGAGTCACAACATCCTACATGTTATGACTCGAGTCACTCGGGTTATATTCAAGCTTTTGTGTAACTCGAATTCACTATTTACAGTCCTAGCAACTCGAGTGAGAGTTATCACTCGAGCTGGGAGTTACGATGACTGTAGTTAAAGCATTTTTAAAAAGGTACCTTTATTAAATGAATAATATGAACAATCAATTATAGCAAATCCTCTTCTTAAATAAAACTAAGTTAATGTTTGTTTCCTTTCCAATATGCAAATTGGAACGTGTTTATAACCTAGTGACATAGAACTAACTACGTACTTACTTAAACTAGTAAAGTGACATCTATCTAGCGTTTACCAAATCCACTGGATAAGCCGAATTAACTCGGTAACTCGAGTGCTAGAGGACTCGAGTAAAATTTATTTTAACTTGAGTACCGAGTTAAACAAATTCACTCGAGTGAAAACATTGTTTAAGTCGCATCACTGCATAAATCAGAAATATTTTGCGCCAAAATGTGGACGAACGATATATGAAACCCCTTCGGTCGACTAGTTAGTAACCGACTAGTTAGTGCCGAGTTTTTTGGAGGGAAGTCAAAGAGAATGTCAAAGACGATTAATACCGATTTCATTGAAATGAGATCATTTCGAAACTATACTAAACCTAATGCAAAAAGAATCATCAAAATCAGTTCATAAATAAAGACGTTATAAAAAAACACAGACGAATTTTCAACATCCTCCTTTTTGAAGTCGGTTAATATTCTGATTTAGTTCTATGGCAGAGTACCTATAGGATTGACATAATACCCATAACATCTCAATCTACGCATTCGTACTGTTTGTCGTTAAGGAGTTCCCTGGTGTATCTTCCAAGTCCAAGGTCCAATATCGATAAAATTAAAATAGAACACCTTGGGGCTATACTGAATCCAATACAAAATGAATCGCGAAGATCGCGTAACATACATACATAAAAACATACAGTCGAATTGAGAACCTCCTTCTTTATTAAAGTCGGTTAAAAATAGACCATGTTTTATCTGACGGTAGTAAAGAGGATGCGAGGCAACTGTGTATGAAACGAACAATAAGAGTGGAGTAAGCGAGAGAGAGAAATCAGTGAAATAATAGCCTGTTCGAACCCTGTACTCTTTGCCTACCCCGCAAGTGATCTAGCGTGATCATATAGATTGCACATCATTAGGATGACTTATCA
The DNA here is from genome assembly GCA_905147815.2 of Phalera bucephala. Classification (NCBI taxonomy): domain Eukaryota; kingdom Metazoa; phylum Arthropoda; class Insecta; order Lepidoptera; family Notodontidae; genus Phalera; species Phalera bucephala. The sequence continues at coordinate 5,007,645 of LR990625.1, read as the reverse complement.
TGCAGATAATATATCTTACTAATATTATAAATGTAAAAGTTTGTATGTTTAGATGTTTATTATTCAATCACACAAAAATGGCTGAACGGATTTGGATGAAATGCTTTACATCCCAGAAATAATGTAAGGTTGCTGCCTAAAGTTAACGCGGATAAAGTCACGGGCAGAAACTTGTCCTACTAATATTATAAATCTGAGTTTGTATGTTTAGATGTTTGTTACTTAATCACACGAAAATGGGTAAACGGATTTAGATGAAATTTGACACACAGATAGTTATTACCTGAATTAAAAAATAGGATACTTTTTATCCCAGAAAAACTTAAGGTTCCTGTCTAAAGTCAACGCGGATGAAGTCGCGGGTAGGAACCAGCAACGCCAACTACTTCAACAGTAACTAGTACAATTTTCCGCAAGGAAATATCCTGTTGGAACTTTGTACTCTACCTCTACCCTGCAAGACATCTAGCGTGAAGATTACACTTTATTACCATGACATATCTAGCAGATATTATTTTACTCAAACAAAAGTTGTCTAATTATGAATACCTACCAAACTTTTAATATTTTCGATGCATAAATCATAGTAAGTGTCCAAAGAACGGCCTGGGCCGCCACAGACTAAAATAATACAAGCGTTAGTTATCTAAACAATTTCGATTTATATCTAACAACGATAAATAAATAAAATTAAACAGTTTAGGGACATACTGCTGGAAAATTTGTGCATCAGTTTAAATCAGAAGGCCAATTTTTGTATTTAATCGACACCGAGACTAAATATTGATTGAATTGAGATTTAGTTATGTATTGATTCACATTTGGTATTCTGCTATACTAAAATATCAATTACATATCAGTATCATTTCAGTCTTATTTCGGTATAATGTCAAATTTAATTTACAATATATTGTTAATCACATGTTAATCTCAGCTGCCACATTTTAAATAAAAAGTATCTAACTTGAATTGAAGATTCAAGTTCAAGTTTGACTTTGTTTTATTATTGGTTTTGTAAATTTGTTATTCATATCAGTCAATATTCTATCGGAGATGTTCAACTTTCGGTCCGATCTCGATTCGGTCGTTGTAGATAATTTGCGAGAATATCATTTGTGACACAGATTAGATCAAGATTGCATTTTAAAGAATTTAACTTACTTACGAATTATGATTATGTTAGGATCAACATATTACTAAAATAAGTAAATTATGTCCACAAGCAATTATAAAACAAAGATATATCACCTACTGCTGCTTTGACCAGTGTGTATTTCCAGTGATGACCTACGGCACCAATACTAGGTCGCCCACAATAGGGCTCATAAGAAGGCTCAAGATCACCTAAACAATTTTCCTGCGAGATCGAAACAGGAATGAGGAGATCCGCAGAAGCGCCAAAGTATCAGAATTTTCAAACTCAAGTGGTAGTTGGCAGGGCATCGCTTGTAGAACTGACGGCCATTGAGACAGAAAGTTTTTCGAGTCGCGACCTCGTACTGAAAGACGTGGAGTGGGCAGGGCCTGGTGCAGGTTGCAGGTGCAAGTTGAATGCGTATAGTACAAAGTCGGTCGTCGTGGAGATCCTTGGGGGAGGTCATCGTCCAGCAGTGGACATCATTCTTCTGATGATAAACATATTTCATGTGAAAATATCTTCATTGTTAATTAAAAATGAGGTTATTAAAACGGACTACGAAAAGATGGAGGATTTAGAGCAGTGGTTAAGCTTAGCTTAGCTTAAGCCGCTCCGCTCACTGGGTCATATAGTTATAATTTTGATTCCGGCACGGGACAATTTTTTGTGTGACCCACAATTATTTGTTTCGGTTTAAGTATTTGTGCAAACGGACCCACTACACAGGAATAAATTCTAGTGTGAGGCTACGTTAAAAAAGCTTCTAACAAATTGTTGGCCGAACAATCCGTTCGTATAATTCGCACCCAAACAGAGATAAGCGCAACGTTTAGTTCGGCACAAATTACAGTTGGAAATATAAGAGAACGGCCCCGCTTAATTAAAAACTTGTTATTTTACAATTACTGCTTGTAAATAATGTAAATACACTTTCAGTTTTGCGCTTCTGTAATCCGGCCGGTTCTATTTATTATGGTAGGTAGATGTTATGTAATATGTTGTATGGTAAGTGATAATATTGTATGTGGCACAATGAAATTACTGGGTGTTATACCCTTTTGACTGGAAAATGTTTTGTCTTTACAAGTTTTGATATAATGAAAAACAAACGGATTAAGTTTTGACTAATTTAATTAGTCAAAACTTCATCTGTTTTATTTTTGTTTATGAAATAGGATGTTTCAATGGCGGATTTCAAAGTTTATTGGTTACGAATTGCGAAAGGTATATACAGTCGCCGGAAATATGACGCATACGTAACTATCAGAAAATCTAAATTGATAAAATATAGTTGTTTATACTACTATAATCTTATGAGAGTAGGCACCCGTCCTGACTTTGTATAGATAGCACTCAGTATATACGTACGACCTGTAATTGAAAAAATACTATTCAAATATTGATAACAAATATTTAATAATAAATAATTGTAAACTCTGTACTCTCTGCCTACCCCGCAAGGGATCTAGCGTGATGATATGGATATATAGAAAATTAGTTGCGGTGTACTCGCTAGTATGTAGTACCTATATACATAATAAATTAATGTAGAAATATAAAATATAATTCAAACTCAAATAGTTTAGTTTATATAAGCCCTGCGGGGGCGCTTACAAATAGTCAATTTACATTTTTTTTATCAAATTTAACTACTAATCTACTACCGGATCGGAACGCGGCCTCCACTGAGAAGATCCGGTGAAGAAACTCAGTGGGCATGTCTTTTGTATTTACTTCTCTTTTTTTCAATCATATTGCGTGGATACAGTGTTTAGGTTAAAATTAAATGGTTTACGAACTAGCTCCGGTGTGATGCTTTACGATCGTGATATGAATTTAATAATGTTAACTGTAAAGAATGTCTAAAGGATTCCAGATGGACTAGTCCCCAAAAGTAGCATCCGTTCACGAGATGACTGCTGAAACAGCCATCACTCGACCTCAACCATATTGGAGGGAAGGGAGGGACCGCTAGACAGCCTCCGCAAGCAAAGACATTGTTTTAACATTGCCGTGATTACAAGAGAAAAATACATAGCATCACTATTAATAACATGGCTCTTCAATCCCACGCGGTATTATCTTCTATGTAATCCGACATTTTGTAATAAGCTTTCTTACATAATTGTGCCTTAATTATGGTTTTAAATTTATAAATTGGTAAATCTTGAATATCGTGAGGTAGTTTGTTATAAAAGCGTATACACTGACCCATGAACGAATTGCTAATTTCTTGATTATTTTTACTTCGTGTATTTACAGTATGGATGTCACAAAATTTTTCAAATTTGTCAATATTCTTTCTCATATACAACAAATTTTCATATATGAATTTAGGTCTGTTAAAGGTGAATAATTATAGAAATGAATCCTAGAAGAAAATAAACTTTGCCTTAGACTCTGACTTGAATTGGTTGTCTGGAAGAAATTGATTTTATCAATAAGACCGCCAATTGTACCTTTTATTAATATTTTTGTATGTAATTAATTGTAATATCACTGGTGTACAATAAAGAGTACTGTATCTGACTGCCTCGTTGGTCTGGTGGCAAAGCGCATCGCTTTGTGATCACGAGGTCCTGGGTTCAAATCCTAGGTCGGACAAATGTAGTTTTTCTAACGAAAAATTCCCAGTTTGAGTCCGGAGTCTGGAATTGTGCCCGGTATATGGCAATAGGCTCGCCCCCTATTACATGGGACCTAACATCGTCGGCGAAACGTGGGTGTACTCAGTACACCTCTGCCACCCCCTCTGGGGAATATAGGCGTGACGGTGTGTGTGTGTATCTGTCTATGTAAGACTTGTCTAGACAAAGCATTGCTAACAAAAATGGCGCCTAAAAGCGGCCTCGGTAACGCACTATGTGTGCATGATGCGAGTGTTCGATCTTTGTCAATTAGTTCAAAAGCTGTCAATGTCAGCGTGCGCGTCCGTGCAACACTATTGTCTACCCTATGGGTAAGCCAATTTTATGCCGTTCACGCGTGCACGATGCTCCATTACAAATAATTTATTTAAACCTTTTGCTTTTGTCATAACTTACCTACTTAATTAGATCTTATAAAGAAATACACGTGACACGTTGTTAAATTTTTAAACAGACTATAAAATTTAATTAACTAATATTTTTTTGTCATTATTCCATCCCGAAATCTAATTAAGTATACATTAAATTTAATTACACGAAATTTTATTAAAAGCATTTACTTCAGTATAATGGTAAAAAAGATGTGGCGGCGGACAAAAATATCTAAATTCAATCTCTACCGCCATCTTAGCCACACTTCTCAAAGATCCACCTAAATGGACGAGGTTGAGAATTTCCCAAAATACATCGTGTAAAAACTACACCATCTTAGACGGCACGCAACAAATATCAACTTTTACTGCATTAACTTTAGAAAATTCGCTATAAGGGAATTTCGCTTTCCCTCCAACGGCGTAACATAACTAAATTTCCGAGAAAAATTAAAGTATTTGCCTTGGTTTTCGGACTACGCTAAGTTTTTTCTTTTTTTCGAAAATAGAAGACAACGCTGTTTATGTTGCGTCGTCGAAATTGTTCTTATTTTGAAAATAAAGTGGACTCCGATTTGACAAGTTAAACGAGTTTCGAAATTTCTTCTTCTTCTTCTTTAACTTATGGCTTCACATTAATTTTAAGTGTATTTTGCCAGTGTCCAGTAAGATATGTAATCGTGTTTGTTTAAATTAATTTAACTCCCTGATGAACTTGATGATAACGGTGATAATGAAATTAATGAAGTACCCCACCCTGGATAGTAAAGCGGTGGACACTTTACATACCAATTGCGACGGCCATTTTGAGGGAAGTCGAAAAGGCACGTTTTATCACTTTGTTACAATTAACTTCACTCGTGCACGTATAAGAACACATAATGGTTAATATTCCACCAACATTACATATTATCAGTCGAAATAACACAAGTTTTGGAAATTAAAAGAAATAGGCAACATCACTTACATTACAAATACGCAAAAAGGTATGCTCAACCAGTGCTGGGGCCCTGGGAGCGGTTTTGCTTCAGGAAGGACGTCCAGTGGAATTTACGTCGCTCGCTCTGACAAATAGGTATGGTAAGCTAGTACGACGCAATAGGAGGCATTTGAGCAGATTCTAACAACCTCATGATAAGCAGGAGGAGGTCACATACTCTGCTTCCTGGGAGAGGAAGGAGGATGATGTTGTTGATATGATGAATGTTTTAAGTTTTCTGAAGATTGTTATGATTTGTTATATTTTATTTATAGTGTAATATTATACACACTTTGTTTTTGTTGAAGGGAAAGATGTTGTAGTGTTTTAATTATCTGTGGTTTGGTTTATGGTTGATTGTCTTTGGTTGTCATTTTTGGTTCTTGGAATAAATTTAATATAAAAGAATAACCGTTAATGTATTACAAAGTTCGTCGGGGAGTTGAATTAATTTTGAAATTAATATTCGTAATGACATTGGCAAAATACGCGTCGTCGTGAAGCCATAAACATATAAAAAAACATTGATGTTATTACTAAAACTATTTAGCGATTGGCTTTCCTAATAATATAGAAAATAACTAGAGAAATCTGTTATGTACTTAGCGAATTAAAGGAGAGATTTTATTTTGTGAGTATTACAAACAGTTTGAGCTCCTTAACAGTTGGTTAAGTATTTAAAAGGGGGACTTTAGCTTATGTCTGTTCGAACGTGTGATCGGATTGATACATTATTTTTATAAGGAGAGTTTTAAATAGGTATAATACTTGAATTGTATATCATTTAGTAGGTTAGGTACCAAGATAATAATTATTCAATTACCTATAACCAAATAGAAGATGGAAGTAACTGGTGTTAAATTTCAACACTCGGTTTAGGTCCCGTAATCGTAATTACAATATCTTTGGTCTCCAAGTGTTTTCAAACAACACTTCCAATTACAACCCGATTGTCAGAATGTTTCGCCAGTACAATGAGATTCTTGTATCTAACAGAGACATTGATATTTTCTACCTTAAGTTGTGTCATTGCCGCAGGCAGCTACAGATCCACTTTTATTAAATCAGTATCTGAATACAATAATACATTATAAGGGGTTTAGTTTTAATATTATTACAAGTAATTTTAAAGAAAAATATTTTATATATTTTAGTCAAATATGATAGCAGCGCTCTCTAGCTTTTGTTCTGTTAATTGCGCATTAAATCTGTCAGGTATACATAGTTCTGGATTATGATCCAGATCGATACTTTTATTGTACATCATAACATTTAGGATATAATACGATTGTTATCTGTTTTGTATGCTTATAAAATAAAATAAATGGTTTCTCTTGAAATATCTACATTTACGACCAATCCAAATTGGGCTAAAAGTTGATTCGATAAACGTTATTTCGATAAAATTTTGAACTAAAACACACAACAATATATAAAACAAATATCTAATTGAATATTTGTTTAGACGATTTTTATTTGGACTGAGGCAGCTGCAATTAACATGTGATCAACAATGGTCAACTACATATTTTAAATTAAATAATTTGACTTTGATATCCAAATGGATGAAATTAGACTGAGATGATACTAAAATCTGATCGACATTTTAGTAGTCATACCAAATGGTACCATGGAGCATGGTACTTTGTTACCGAACTTACATACATGCGCCAAATTTCAGCTTAATCGGAGTGCTTGAAAATAGATACCAAAATTTGAACCCAAAAGAGAGAGAGAGACAGGTATACTAACATTGCTAGTTAAATAAAAGCTTGTAAAAATAAAGAGTATTACGGACTTGAATACCTGAGAACGCTTAGCGCTTAAAACAGCTGACTTATACCTTCAATTACTTCGTGTAAAATTGGAGAAATACTCCGTTAATTCGCCAGATAATATATTGCTGCACCCAAACTGCTTCAGAATACCTACAAAACATGTGGCAACTAATGAATTTTAACATCAACATCTAACATCGAGCAACTCGTGTTGAACAAGAACATAAATCAACCGCTACCTGGAGGAATATTAGCCAGGAAAAGCGCATAAATTACTCAACAATGTGTCCCGAACATTAATGTAATTAACGTTTTGGTGTTCTAGTCATTTTGTACCAAATATCATTAGGGTTTCATAACCGAAGGGTGAAAAGGTGGATACATTATCCGTGTAGTCTCTACCTGGATTTTTATATGCTATTACCAAACGCGGCTCGTCACGGTAACTTCATGAAATTATCGTGTAATGTAGACCACGGAAGTACCATTTCACGAAGTCACCGTAACGCACCGAGTTACGTTTTATTGGTCATTGGTCAGGGCGAATAAGAGCCCAGGAGTAGTCAAAGTAGTTTTGTTTTAATAGCTATGACTGCTATACTTTTACGTTAGAATAATATTGGTACTTATAAATCAGTGTACAAAATCTGTTTCGTCAGTCTAGTGATTCATAGTGCGCGTGCAGGAGTATGTTATGACGTCTCCCCCCGATGGCGGGCTCTTTGGAGCGCGGCACAAGAGGGGCACCGGTGCGTTCCATACGGCGACCCCCGATCCCGAAGCCCCTTCAAAGTGCTGATCTCGGTCACCCTAGAGTTTATAGTCGCTATGAATCCGACACGCTCCGCGAGCTTCCGCCAAGGCTCGGGAAGGTTATATGCAGGATTTTCCGCTTAGTGCAGTCAGTTACTTGGCACCGACTTAAAATTTTTTTTTTTTATTTTTTTTAAAGATTTTTATTGTGTATCAGTTTTATATTTGTAAGCGTGCCCACAACACAGCTATTAAAAAAAACACATGATCGTTGGTTTGACCATTATAAGCGTGCTTAAAGTTTACCGGAAGTATTATTTCTTTTAAAAAAGATTTATATTTTACAATTGTTAGTGACAAGTGAATTAATTACTAATATTTATATAGCTATATTATATTATTTTGCTAAGTTGTACAGCAAGGTAGTCCTTGCACCTTCCGGGATCAGTTTGTTGTTTCTGTTTTTTTCATTTTAGCAATTGATCTCAACAGGCGAGTTACATAATAATAATTTTTCGCAAAGGGTCTATACGTGTTGGACCAATGTTCCCATGCAAGTCTTTTAAGGGTTCGGGTAAAGCCCGTGAATCTCAGCGAGATACAATTTAATAATATTAAATATTCAATACGTTTTTGATGTTGTAACTAAAAAATGATGTCTACGATACATTCGTCATTCGATATCCTAGTAGCGGCATTGATGCAATTTTAATATTTCAATTCACTAAAGGGCCTACCGCGATCGACCATTCGACCGGAAGAGAGACAGTGATACAATTACTTTACAAAAGAATAATAAGAGACAGATATATAAAGCGCGCGCTTGGAAATAAACGACGGACACTATGAAATAAAAAACCTGTTTTACTAGAACTTTGTTACAATTATTTGCTATGTTTTTAAATATATTCTATTGATTAGTTGTTAAGCATGACAATTTTTTTTTTTCAATCAAGAAAATTTTGGTTAGACGTGTATTCTTTTTACCAGTTTCTAAAATATACAGTTAACAATAATATTTTGAAATATTAAGTCTCTAGTCCATATACTTGGACTAAGTGCATGAATTACAAAAACACATTCTTTTCGTGGTAGCCCCTTATTATTCAGTAGGTTACATATTTTTATGTGTCCTGTCTACTTAATAATTAAGTACGTAAGTAAAAATTATTTTTATTTTACTAAAACAAGCATCATTAAATAACAACAAGGTAGCAAGTTGGGAATTATTTCATGAACGAATTCCAGCGGTTTGGGCGCCGCCATATAACTTCGTGGCGGCCGGGGCGCCGCAAAAAATGTTTTGAATTGTTTCATTCGCACAAAGAATATGTGACGTTCGTATTCGTTAAATTAAAACGCGTTTTTTTTTTTTTTTTTTTCTTTTTAAAAAACGTAGCCCCACACTAGGATTTATTCCTGTGTCGTGGGTGCGTTTACAAACATGAAAATTCACACACAAATACACAGACCGGAACAAATAACTGTGGATCACACAAAGATTTGTCCCGTGCGGGAATCGAACCCGCGACTATTAAACACAGTAGGTGGAGCGACCTAAGCTCTTAACCACTGCGCTAAATCGTCCGTTTTTTTCATGTTTTACTCTCTTATGTAATTTTAAAACTGTGTTTTTCAAAAAACAATCTAGGACTACCTTGTTGATTGGCATATAATGCGTGTAGCAATCACGAGGGTTCGAATCTTAGAATAGGCAAAGTGTGTTTCTATCGAAAAATTGTCGTTATTAGTTCGGAATCTGGAATTATGAATAAGAACAATATTGGAACCTAACATCGTCGGCAAAAAGAGGGTATATACAAAGTGTAACACATATAACGCGAGACCCCTCAGACCAGGGGGAGACCCAGATAGACTCGCCCCCTATAACGTAGGACCTAACATCGTCGGCGAAACGTGGGTGTACTCAGTCCACCTCTGCCACCCTCGCTTGGGGAATATAGGCGTGACGGTGTTTACCTCAGGCCCCCCAATTAGATAATTATCTACGAGCAATTGCTTTACGAATTCAATACGAAAATCAAACTTCCAATTTTATGGAGATTTCTACCATATTTCTAAGCTTTTTGGTATCCAAATTAACCATAAAATTTAATAATTAACTATATTTCGTATGCATATTGAGATATTAATAAATTATATCCTAACTTAAAATAATACATACTTTTTATCCCGACAACAGGAATCAATCCGGGATAATTGCAGGATGCCATAAAATTTTATTATGTTTTCTTTATTGTTAGTCTCGAGCTGCAAAGTTACGTTAAAATGTGTCATTTTGCCCTACACATGAATTCTATGAGACGGTGTTAGCGCTGGATAAGATCACGCTATAGATTTAGATAATTGAATGAATAATACTAATACCTATGTCAAATTACAAAATAAACGCGTGCGTAGCGCCGGGTAACAGCTAATTTGTTTTATAAGACCGTAAAGTATTTAGTAGATTACCGAATTAGGCATAATTGTAACTGAACGAATGTTATAATATGTCATAATTACAAATCACGCAAAAATAGCAGACTTGGGGCCGTTTCAAACCCAGGAACTTGTAACCACTATCCGCATCACACGTGACTAGCTTAACCAGGCAATAAATTACGTTAATTTCTTGTTTAAATTTTATATTACCTTTCTGCCAAAGCACACCAGGGCTCTTATTCGCTATGTCCAAACGCGTCACGTTACAATAACTACGTGAAATGAGCGTGTAATGTAATTCTGTATGGAACTTGAGTACCAACGAACGAAGTTATCGTAACCCGTCGCGTTATGTATTCCATTGGTCATAACGAATAAGGGCTCAGTAAATAGATTGGTTTAATCACTAAGACTTACCAAACAAACAGACGGATCGACAAACTTTCGTGTTTTTACGATATCCGCACAGATCCGGTGCAATAGATTTGACGGACGATTTAGTGCAGTGGTTAAGAGCTTGAGCTGCTCTGCCTACTGTGTTGAATAGTCGCGGGTTCGATTCCCGCACGGGACAAATCTTTGTGTGATCAACAATTATTTGTTCCGGTCTGGGTATTTGTTTGTAAATTTTCATGTTTGTAAACGCACCCACGACACAGGAATAAATCCTAGTGTGGAGCTACGTTTTAATAAAAAAATAAATAAATAAATAAATAATAACCGAGAAATAAAATTGATTGGCGAGTTAACTAAATCCGTCCAGCAATATCGATGTGATTGAATAACTTTCAAAACTTTGGTTTAGTTTTATTATTATAGCATAAGTTACATTGTCAGAGTTAAATAATTGTATAGATGGAGCGGTTATTTAATATATTACTGTAACGAATTATGCCTCCAAAGGGATAGTAACTGTAATATATTCGAAATATGAAAGAATTTCGACCCTACATATTTTTTTAATCATAGGTCCTAGCATTTGACCGGAATGAATTGCGTGATAGATGAGAGACTCACACTAAGCAATAGGTAGATACAGGCGGACTGATAAAACCGCACTTAAAAATTATTCCTGTGTCGTGGGTGCGTTTACAAACATGAAATTCACTTGCACAAGCACCCAGACCGAAACAAATATTTGTAGGCCACATGAAGATTTGTCCCGTGCGGGAATTGAACCCGCGACTTCCCGATTCAGTGGGCGACCAAGCCGTGAGAAAATGGGACGAAAAAGCGAGAACGTAACGGCCCTCCTGGCTCGAGCGTAGTGGTTGCACGCTCGCCCTCTTATCAGGTGAAGCTGTAAAGGCCCCGCGGCCAACAGCGTAGATCACTCACACACACACCGTAACTTTGATTCAAAAAAATAAACACCGTCACAATTAGTTTGTTTATTCTAACGTGGGCAATTTTATAGGCAATAAATTTCCCTGCCTCATTGGTCTAGTGGCAAAGCGCATCGCTTTGTGATCATGAGGTCCTAGGTTCAAATCCTAGGTCGGAAAAATATAGTTTATTTAACGAAAAACTTTCCGATATAAGGCCGGTGTCTAGAATTGTGCACGGTATATAGCAATAGGCTCGCCCCCTATTACGTGGGACCTAACATCGTCGGCGAAAAGAGGGTGTACTCAGCACACCTCTGCCAACCCCACTTGGGGAATACAGACGTGACGTTGTTTATTTTTTGTTAATTTTTATAATAATAAATTTAATTAATTTCAAAATCCTTGATTGAACAAAATAATTGAGTATGGTTTTTAAATGAATGATTTCCTAACAGTCTCAAGTAAAAATGGTGATTTTTAAGAAATACAGAGTATTTTGTACACCCATATATTGCGGACGATGTTAGTCAAAGATCGCAACGACGACCGACGTTTATGTTGTACGCTCAAATACTTCACTCGCTCAATAACGTCTTATTATCGTCTTATTATCTGTAAGTGGGTAGTTTTACAATACTTTTTGTATACTTTTCATTCATGGGGTATGGGAGAACAATGCAGAACGAGCTAAATAGATGTGCTTAAGTATAAATTATTCATTTATTCATAGTCCTCTCTTTTCAAAATAGAGATTTTGTAAAGGCAAATAATAATAACATTAGCCCTGTTAAGAAACTGTCCCACCGTTGGGCCCGGGCCTCCTTTGCAACTGAAAGGGTTTAGGTCATAGTCCATAAAATATAAAAAGTGTAACATAAAAAAAAAGTATAATAGAAATTAAAAAGGGTTCCTATGAAATATGTAAAGAGTGCGTACAAAATAATTGGTTAGAGCTCCACTGTGATGCCGAACGAGACAAAATTCAACTGAACTACGGTACATGTTTAATCAGTCAAAGGATAGAAGACGGACCAGTCCCTACCAGCAACATCCGTTCACGAGTACGGCTTGAGAAGCAGCCATCACTCTCTTTAACCATACTAGAGGGAAAAGAGTGACCCGCTCAACAGAGTCTGAAGTGTCTAAAGCTATTATGGAAACCCGTATTTTCTTGCGCAGCGGAGAAACAAAAAAAAAATTCGGCCAAATAAGATAGTTGCTTCCTCTAGAAAGCAACTATGTTATTTGGCCGAATTTTAGTGCCACATCCGTTGTTTGCCTATGGTATTTTGTGCTATTCATGTGATCTATCTATCTTTATTATCACGTTAGATCCCCTGTGGGGTAGACAGAGAGTACAGAATTCCAACAGGTTCCTTCCTTACAGGCCTCTTTGTATTCCTCTACTCTCATAGTTCGTCTCATACATGCTCGCCGGTTACGGAGACTCTTGACTTACCCTTCTACTTGGTCATGGTATGGTAGTCTAGGTCTTCCCTGGAACCTACATAAAGGATGTAGGCAGTTTCGCATTGTATATCTGTTTTATTATTCTTTTATCCGCAGTGCATGAGAATTATCTCATGCACTGTTATTAAACTTTCAGAGACAAAAACAAAGTTAAATGTATGTTTCTTCAAATAAAGCGTCACGCTCATGCTAGTACTTTAGGTAAATCGCTCCGCTATCTGAGGCTATCACAGGAACCTTCTGTTTCCTGCGCAGCGGACGAAATATGGAGAAAGTGATTGTCTCGCAAGCCCAAACCACAGCGTCAGTTGTCTGCTAAAAATATATGTGAAGTGCAATACAGTAAATATTAGCTTTAAATTCGCAATAAAAAGTCACCCTCATGATACTAAACACCACAATAGTACTTTAGATAAATCACACCACTGTCTGAAGCCATCACAGAATCCCCTAATTTCCTGAGCAGTAGAGGAAGCGTGGAGGAAGTGGCTGTCTCGCACTCCCAAACCTCACCGCCGGCAGTCTGTTAAAAATATGTGTGAAATAATGTTTGTATGATATTGCTTATTTTTAACATATTCTTAACGTTCTGACGTATACACGTAAATACCTCGTATGAGCATAAATAACATTGCTTATTGAATTTGGTGCTCGGAAGTTTTATCCGCATTAAACTTTTAAATATAGTAATTCGTATTACTTTTAAAAATATTTTTCTACTGGATCGGCGGCCCTCACACTAAATTCATCCGGCAAAGAAACTAATAAAAATGATTTCATTCGATTAGCTGATCCTTTCATGTTTTTCATCTAAATAATTGTCTTACAAAAACAGATTTTGTTCCAATATTATTGTTATACTGTTTTTTTTGTAAAAATTGGTGAAAATTAGTGATTTAGGAGTTAAGCATCTCTACAACTTCGTCTGTCTTATTGACGGAGTATTGCGAAATTTCGTAATACGCTTAGGTATAGTTTTGATAGCCTCAATTAAACTTTTTCAAAGACATATTTCGGATGTCTTTGCGAAGTTTTTTGTAGACGTTGCCACGAGAGGCAATCACTATTTCCGTGTTGAAGAGTAGTTTCAGCAGCGAGATTGTCTTTGTTCTTGGTATAACTGTGATTGATTGGAATGTAGGTCTGTCTCAAAAATATTCTGCTCTTTCTCGTTCTCTATTCTCGTTGATCTAATGGTTGATTTTGCGGTTCGCTTCCCAGGTCAGATAAAGTATTAATTTATTATCCTAAAATTCTTAGTAGCGGTCCGGAATTATGAAATATGCCCAATTCTCGCCCCCATTACATTGGGACTTAATATCGTCGGTGATACGTGGTTGTATAGGGTAATACCTCTGCCACCCTCTCGATAATGCTGGAATATATAGGCGTGTCATTGTTTTCTTTATACTATGACAAAGTACTAGAGCGCTTGCACGCAACTGCACAGTTCTCATTCGAAGACATTAAAAAAAGCTTTCGAAAGCACCAGAAATACAGCGGTAACATTTATAATATTTAAAAAAGATTGCATTTCTTTTTTTAATAATTCTTGTTACAACGGACGTTCTATTCAGCCGGTGTGCTATTTCAAAACTTGCAGGTTTGTATTCAACGTGCTTTGGACTCGAAAATAACATTGAATACGGTTCGCTGAGGCGTTTTAATGCATACGACATGATTATGATACGATTACGACTTTTATTTATTCATTTATTTTTTATAAACTTATGTACATAGGCGGACTTAAAACCTGAGACATTTTCTTACCTGAGCTTAGGGTGATGTAGAAGACAAGTGTAGTAGGTGCTTAATTACACGAGGAAAAAAGATAAGAAAATAAATATTTATAACAACTTATTCACTATTTATAATACGTTTATCAGAGAGCTTGGCATGGAAAGGTTGACGTCAGCCTGACGCCAACAAGTTGAAATGCCAGTCTTATCATACTACAAATCACTAAATAAACATGAATGTGCCAGCACTATTACATGCTAGCGTGACTCTAACGTCAAAGCTTTTTATGCTTAGCCCTCTGTACAATAATGTAAAGCCTGGTAGCATGAGAAAACTACATCGTCATAATTGAGAAGAACCTGTTGGAATTTAGCACTCTTCGCCTACCCAAATTAATAAATCGTAAAGAAAAGTAGAAAGTTTTTACAATAATGGCAGGGTTACAAAAAGCTTTTATTTTAATAGCAATCTGCTAGCAATAGGTTCGAAAAGTGGGTGTACTCAGTACGCTTCTGCTACCCCCTTGGGGAATATATGCGTGACGGTGTTTTATTATAATCTACACTATCTGCCTTTTTACAAGCTTTTATTTAGCTTGAATTGTTTATTAGTTTGTGGGTTTAGGTCGAACCTTGCAAGCTGAATTAGAACTACGAACTCTTATTCTACGGAGTTGAAATTCAACATGTTGGTTCATTTCTATGACAATTCATTTTTATGGTAAGCATGACCTGATTGTATACCTAGGATTGGCTCCAGTCGAAAGAATTCCTCAACAGACTACAGCATAGACACGAAAGTTAGTATACACGTTAAATATTGATTGGTCGTTTGAAATTGCACGATTACCTGCTGCATAAAAGCTTGTTCTTGAAAAGTATTTTTTAAATAAAAGTTATTTTTTGCTTTGTGTCTGATTTTGACATTCAATATTTTGGCAAAACTTTAATTTTTGTGTATTTTACTGCATTTATAGATGAAGCGTCTAAAAATAATGCGTTTATTTGGGTCACAGACTTGTGGTAGCAAGGGCATTAAATCAAAAAATCATCAATTTCTCTAAGATCATAGGATCATGGTCTAGTGGCTAGGACACCTGGCTCTCACTTTCCTTACCTCTTTGGCCTCCTCCACTCTCATAGTTCGTCTCATATACGCTCGCCGGTTACGGAGACTCTTAACTTGTTATCTTTAATAATTTTCGGCAAGGTAGGTAGAGAAGGTTTAAATCAGAAATATTTTACCAATAGTTTTATAATAGGTAATGAGTTCTTAGATTTAGGCGAGTATTACATATGAAATAAAACTAGTTTTCGGATTTTATCGCGATTTATTTTTGATTTTTAAGTTCCCGATGTTTCCGAAGTCCAGTTCTTCCCGTGACTATGGGTGCTGCTAAGCACTCGAAACGTCCGGTCGCGGTCGCGACCTTAAGAGTCAAAAATAAACCGCGATAAAATCCAAAATAATAATAATAACGCTCACCGCTTGTCACGCTCACCGGTTACGGGGACTCTTGACTTGTCCTTCAGATATATCGTATAATATGCTTCAAAAAAAGTTAGTTTTCTATTTACTCCAATAATATTTTACAACTAAAATATTATCTCGGTTCAGTAGCATATGAATATCGTATCCTATAAAAATCCTCGTTATACTTTCATTTTTTTATTCACGGAATACTGTTTTTCATTCCCGGCGTTTGCTTTTTATTGGAGTTGGGTTCAGTCTTTTTTGCGCTGCGATGACCTAATTTCTGCTGAGCCTCGTCCTCTAAGGGTTTGAGATGGCCAATTATATTCTGTACTGAAGAGTAACGATGGATCCAAATAATTACATTTTCAAGCAATTATTCGATTCATATCGGTATCATCAATACCAATACCTACATATCAATACTTTGGTATCGATTTTATTAATCAAGTGACTGAATCGTTTAAAGTTTTATCGAATGATGAAGAATGACAGACGATTTTTGGGGGGAACCAAAAGTGATGTCAGATTTTGTTTCGATGCCCATAGCTTGTGTTGCCTATCGATGGATAATATTGTCTATCGATAAATAATATAGATATTTACCTAGAACCCAGTTTATACACTGATACTGCCACCACTTCCCGTCAAAAGTAATGAGCATTACGGCGGCAGCGTCGATTGTTCACATACTTTCTTCACACTTGAAGCATCGCTCTGTGTTTCTGTTATGTTTGCAAAAAAACTCCCGACTTCAGATTTTCTTTTCCCCAAAACGAAATAGTTTTCATAAAAATATCTCCAGGACAATTTTTATACTAGCTTTCCCATTATTTTTCTGCTGTACCAACCTCGCATTTTTTGTATTTTATGTATTTCTTTACTATTTTATAATTTTTCATTTTCCAAAATTATTTTTTCCCATCATTTGAAACGATTACTTAACCGGTACCGGCCTGTCAGTATTTTGACTCCCGCTCAAAAAACTGCCAACGAAACGAGCGCCCGGCAGTGATAGTGTAGGAAGGGAAGTATAGCGTAAGTGGCGTGTTTATACGCCTAACCTTCCCTTACTTCACGTGGAAGTGAGCAGTGTGTAAATTGGGTATAAACCCACAATATATTCATGTGTGATGAAACGTGGCTCTTGATTTACTGAAAGACACCCGTCCTAATTGATCTGCAAAGTTTTTTTAGCAATTGCATTAACATCATTATATAATTTTCACACGAGCGTTAAAATGTTTTTGAAAACTTGGTATACCATAATAGCTGTATTATGTCTTCCTAGCGATCACCAAGATTAAGCAGAGTTCGGCTCGGCTCGGTCAGCCTGAGATGGGTGACTGTTTGCTACATCTTCATATTCAATTCAATACGTCTCCGTGCTTCGGGTGCCAAGTGAAGCCAATGGTCCCGCTTACCACGTAATGTGGTAGTCATTAAGTCAATTGAGAAGCATAAGTCTTCCAACTTGGCGGCTTGATAATTTCCAGCAGCAGGTAACCACAAACCTGCCTCCAATAATCCGCACTGGGTCAGTATGGTGGACTAAAACCTAATCTCGCTCATTTCGATTTGTGAGAGAAGGCCTTTGCCCAGCAGTGGGACTGTATAGGCTGATATTATTATTATTACATTACGCTAGCAATTTCGTAGCTATAGTATTTTTCACATAGGATGGGTAGTGACAGTTCTACTTACCAAACGAAATTATACTTTATTAAATGGCAATAAGAGGCATGACCCGTTTCTATACTTATTACTTATGGTTTTATGAATTAACACCATTGAATTAAATATTAATTTCGTTTGGCAATGAGAACCATTACCCATCCTATGTGAAAAATACTATAACAATCATTATCAAACAAGAGAGAAGAATGTATACAGTAAAGTCATTATTACGGGGCTTGGAAATAAAAAGGTGTAATAATAATGGATTCGATTCTTTTTATACTTATTTTATGAGGAAACAAAAATGTTCACATTCGCGTGGAATGGTGGCAAAAACGCTGGCTGCGTTTCCTTGCTGAATAGTAAAACTAATCTTTTGAGGGAGAAATGAGCCAGCCCTCTTGTCGCCTGAGGAGGCAACAATGGACAGTCAAAACAACCTGAGGCCTTAGCACAAACACTTTGATGTTAGTTAGCGTGACCCTAATGAATAATCGTGCAGTTCAAGTTTATTTAGTAAAAAATTCGCTAACGTCAAGCTTTTCGTGCTAAGCTATCTGGTCTTTTTTGACTGGCTTTCATCAATAAAACTTCCACGACAAATAATTGTATTGTGTAAGGTTGTAGGTTCGTACATACACATTGAAACACTATTCAAACATAAAAAAAATCCAAAGCAATTATGTTACCAATATTTTAACTCAAAATCGACTAACATTTCTTTTTTCACTGAAATACCCTTGCAGCTTCAAATAAAAATAAATTGTATTATATTAGGGGTCTGCGCCGTCCTCTCTCCATTTAGCCGTCGTTAGCATTAGTGACGCTCCAATGAGCATTGCTAAAGAGTTGATAGTATTTCGAATCGACTACGTCAGCGAGTCGAGTTTAAAGCTTTCAAATCATAGTTGAGCGGGACGGCGGCGTTACTTGGGGAATTGTTATGTACTGAAATATATAGAAGATCCTACACAGCACCGCTCGACACGACGTTCGATGTTGTAACTATACGGGAGATGCCACACAGCTCGTAACATCCTGTGGCTACTACGCTCCACGCAATTATAAACGAAGCACGGCGAGAACAAGATACCAATACGGGTGCAAGCAGGACGCTAGTATTGTTTTTAGTACTCTTAGCAACTATAACTCAAGCGTCGCACCTAGGTCGCGCTTCGTCGGCTGTATGGAACTCTCGCCACATAGTCGACGGAGTGCAACAGCGGCGCGTCGCTGGCGGACGACGGCGCGGCGCTTACATCTGTAGGACTGCGAACGCGACGATATCTTAGTCATCGCGTCAGCCGCTGATCAACACAATGGTAGCACTCCGCTCGTTCCCGTATAAACGCCACGTTCTCGCCGTGCTTTATTTGTAATCCTAGGTGGCGCGGCGGCTGCGGGTCGTGACGTTGGCCGTTGCATCGTGGCGTCTCCCGTACATTTCTGTTCATAACTCCCCATAGGGGTTTTCACGAAAAAATGACGTTTACGTGACGCTAGCGAGTTGGTATGCCATCCTTGTCACACTAGAAATTAAACATGAACGTGACAGCACGATTGCTAGCTAGTGTCACACTAACATCAACATTTTTGGTGTCGCGCAACGCTCACGTCCCGCCCCCAATGTGGTGAAAGCTTAATAACAGAGTTATTGAAAGTTTGCAAATACTGAATTCAGAATTTAGTTGGGTACTGTCTTTAGTGAGAAATAATAGTTGAGTTGGGTGAATAGCTAGCCTTGGTTTTAAAAAGGACGTTTCGCTTTAACTATTTAAAAACGCTTTACCGTAGATATAATAAAAACTAAATTGCTTACGTAAACATATTTACTAGGCTTAAAGTGTGAGTAGAGGGCTTAGCATGAAAAGATTAACGCGTGATGCGAGCAAGCAAGCGTCACGTTAACGTCAACATTTTCGTGCTGTCTTCTGGGTGTACAAAAGTAAATTTGTGAGTATGTGCGTGATTAAGAACAATTAGTAAGGTTTTGGTGTAGGTACTGGAGTAAACGTTATACTAAAAAACATTATTGCTTTTTTTCGACTGGATATACGTATGCTCGTGATCGTTTTCGTTAAAAACACAAGATTTGCTCTGAACACCATTTATTTGTGATTTTGTTCATACGCGTGATTTATCGTTTATACCTGTTTATATACGCCATTAATATGCGCCACTGGAACAACAGAGATAGTCTTGCGAAATACACCGAATATACCTGATGATACAAGGTCACATTTTTCATTTACATTTTTTAAACAACGTAGCCTCACACTGGGATTTATTCCTGTATCGTGGATGCGTTTACAAACATGAAAATTCACATACACAAATATCCAGACTGAACCAAATACTTGTGGGCCACACAAAGATTTGTCCCGTGCGGGAATCGAACCCGCGACTATTAGACACAGTGGGCGGAGCGGCTTAAGCTCTCAACCACTGCGCTAAGTCGTATTGAGACTAAAATCCTACTAATCCTACTAATTAAAATTATAAATGTGAAAGTTTGAATGTTAAGATGTTTGGATGTTTGTTACTCAATCACGCAAAAACAGATGAACCGATTTAGATAAAATTTGGCACACAAATAGTTTATCACTTGGATTAACACATAAGATACTTTTTATACCAGATTTTTTTTTAGATTCCTCTCTAAAGTCAATGCAGATGAAGTCGCGGGCAGAAACTAGTTATTTGTAAGGCCTCTAATAACATGAGGCCGATTTTCAGACATAGTTAATTATAGGATATTAAATAAAAAACTTATACACAAGATAATACTTACCTCTAATATAAAAATGACTTCGACTGCCTCGTTGGTCTGGTGGCAAAGCAAATCGCTTTGTGATCACGAGGTCCTGGGTTCAACTCCTAGGTCGGACAAATGTAGTTTTTTTAACGAAAAATTCTTAGTATGAGTCCCTTATTACATGAGACCTAACATCATCGGCAAAACGTGGGTGTACTCAGTACACCTCTGCCACCTCCGGGGAACACCGCGTGACGGTGTGTGTGTGTGTGTAATATAAAAAAAATTGTTCCAACTCTTAATGTCCTTTTACTCACGTCTCAATTTAGAACTATTCGACCAATATATTTCCACCTCTTATTGCATGTTTCGGATATACATGGACTATTTGTCGTAGAAGTTGTACAAGATTTTATATCAAAAATGTATGAAATTTAAAAACGACCTTTGTAAAAAAATAAGCCTGAAGGTTAGCATGTTTTATTGGCACAAATATCTTTATGAACAGATCGAGCCTTTAGTGGCCTTCAGGGATAATAAAGTCAAGAGAAATTTATTAACTTCCATTGTAAAAAAATGTTTCTTCTCTCTCTCTCTCTAATCTTTATTCTTTCACTTACATCTCAATTAAGAACTATTCGACCACAATATATTTCCCCGACTTATTCTATGGCCTTTTTGTTCAAGAATTTGTTTCCGAAAGACAGTACCAAGTTTTAAAACGATATTTTGAAAATAACATGCCTGAAAATTAGCAGGTTCTAACATGCCAAAAATTTCTGTATAATACATGAACATACTATCGATAGATCTAGACCCTTACTTGTTCCATCTCACATACTTTCATTCGTCTCAATTCAGAACTATTTGACCAATATCTTTCTTTGTCACACCCTTTCACACCGTGATGGCCTCACATGAAACTACGACAAAAAACCTCAAGTATTTTGTGATAATTTTCTCACATGTGTTCGGTCTCACAAGTTCACGCGGCTATACAAATTCTAGTTCTTATTATTACGATTGCTATTTTAAACTATTATTTCTATCTATCTATATCACCACGTCAGATCCCTTGCGGGGTAGGCAGTGAGTACTGACTTTCAACAGGTTCTTTCCTTACAGACCTTTCTGGCTTCCTCCATTCTCATAGTTCGTCTCATACACGCTCGCTGGCTACGGAGACACTTGACTACCCCTTAGATATAACACGATCTATTTGGTTACCAATTATTTATTTTATATTTAACTGTCTAGTTCTTCGAGGATAATACGGTTAAGATAAATTTACCTCCATTGTAAAAAAATGTTCCAGCTCACATTCCTGCATTCACGTCTCAATTCAGAACTATTCAACCAATATATTTCTTCGTCACGCCCTTTCACACCGGCGGGCTCACAGGAAACTACAACAAAAAGGTTACGAATGATGAATTAGTATTCAATTTGTGAATGGGATCGGAATAACGACCGTATTATTTATATACCATTTTCTGTGTAAATTGAGGCTTTGGAATCATAATTAGAAATCATAGTATTATCAGAATCATCAGAACGAGCAAAATTGAAATTAAAATTTTAATTAATTAAACTATTTTTCGAATATTATGGCGGTATAATTTTGAGATTTAAGTTCCCGGATTTTTGATAGCTCTGCAGTAGGTCCAGCCATGATAATAGGAGGGACTAAAGCCAAAAGGCGTAGTTATTCGTCAAACTTCGTGACGTGAAAGAACAATAGTTTTATTTCAAGTGTAATATTGGCGCAAATCTAAGAACTCAAAATTAGTAATAATGCCTAGAGTATCAAGATTTTTTAAACTTAGGTATTATATAGATTAACATCTTTTACTAAATTATATACACGGTGTAATTTTAGTCGTCCTAGAGTGAAAGTCCAGATGATGTATTTAATGCCTACTGTTGATTGTTAATAAAAAATGCAAAAAATAACACTTTATTATTACACTAATTTATATTATCGGCGATATTAGGTCTCAATGTTATAGGGGAAGAAGGATATTACCATTATTCAGGCAGACAGATTTTTAATAGAAATACTGCTGTGTCCGATTTCAACTGAGGACCTCGTGATTATTTATTTATTTTATTTATTTATTAAGGTAAAGGCAAAAAAACAGTACAAAAATGCAGAAATTAATTAGGTACACACAAATTCACACAAAACACATTCACCAGTAAATTTTCCAATAATGAAAATAAACAACTATGTACGGTCGGTAGAATTGAAAATTAAACTTACAAAAATGGCGTGTAACAACTTTGTTGCCTTATTCTAAGTTCTTTCTTAAACCTAGAAACTGACAAATGAAATATATCGATGTCATCGAATTTGTTGTTGTAGCAGCTTGCACAGCGTATTATAAATTTATTCTTTGCATGGACGGTCCTGGAAAATGGAACTTGTAAAACCTCTTTACAGCGGGAAGTCGGCCTTCTACAAGGCAGACCTATTTTGCTGAGCAAATAAGAAGATTATTAGCTGCACTATACTGGAAGTCTTTAAATAGACTTCGAACCCAGGTCGGTCGAAGCAAGTAAAACATGCTAAGGTGGAAACTCACTAACAGCACGAATCTGGGGTGTTTGTGTGGTGCAACCCAAACGTTGTCTCACCTTGTATCATGTCCTGCGTGCCTTAACTCCTGCACGCAGGAAAGCTTGATGTCTGCTTCCGAAAATGCAGTTAGTGTAGCCGCTTTCTCGGCCGCATCCATATAATTTGTATAACGCTCACCGTCGAATAATGTTCAAAAACCTCCACTCAACACAAACTCCATCACTGTACCGTTTGTAATTCAAACAAAAAAAGTACTAATTACGGCATCTTCCTGGCGAAGCGAGCAAAAATCCAGGGTAATTACCCCGGCGGGTAGGGGAGCCGCGTATTAACGCTACATTTTGGCTACTAAGGGAATATTAAGTTCGATACGAACGGTCTTGAGGGACTGTCTGGATAATCTGGATATACCTATCCTGGTTTTAATGAGCGCTATTGTTATATTTCACTACGCTGAAGTCATTATAAGAAATCCGTATTGTCAGATGAAATAGGCAAAGAAAAATGACATTTAATAAGGGCATAATATCATCCTTCCAATTTATGACATTAATGATCTATATCTAATGAATAATAATAATAATATTATAATATTAGCCCTGTTAAGAAACTGTCCCACTGTTGGGCACGGGCTCCTCTCAAATTGAGAGGGTTTAGGCCATTGTCCACCACGCTGGCCCAGTGCAGGTTGGCGAACTTCACACACCTTCGCGAAACTTAGCATGCAGGTTTCCTCACGATGTTTTCTTTCACCGGTAAAGCAAGTGATAAATAATTATTAATACGCACATGTTTTCGAAAAGATAGAGGTGCGTGCCTGGGTTTGAACCCGATACCTCTGACTTTGCAGTCCAACGGTCTAACCACTAGGCTATCACGGCTTTATATCTAATGAATAGTACTAAAAAAATAATAAACACCGTCACGCCTATATTCCTCATGCGGGTGACAGAGGTGTACTGTGTACACCCTCTTTTTTCCGACGATGTGAGACCCCATGTAATGAGGTCTATTGTCATACACCGGGCACAATTCCAGACTCTGGACTGATACCGGGAATTTTTCGATAGAAAAACTTAAAAAAAAATCCACCACTATAACTCCATTAAGCCAGGTTCCACAACACCTTCTATGGACGACACAAGATTTGAACCTCGCGGGTATCTTGGAAAGCGGTTTTAATGTCATAGAACCCACAAAAGGTAAATAGAAAGAAAATAAAACAGATGTAGAACAAAATTAACTTTTATATACATCAGATAATACTGTTATGTCTTGGCAATCTCAAAATCTTGTTCTATCACTTTTCTTCACTTCCCATCATATTCCCATAACATGAAATAATGTAGGTCAAAACACAACCAGATACAACAACGTTCAATCGTCAGGTCATTTCTGATCGATGCTTTTAGCTGATTATTTCGTTCCATCATTGTGACACTGTCTTCACTTGACGGATGATACCCGTGTCTTATTCCCTACTCAATCAAATATCAACCTTATTAGAACGAAATAAGTCAGTAGAATTAATGTTGTTTTTTCGGTATCGTTTTTATTGCGCTCCAATAATTATTGAAGGACATTGAGATTGGTGTCTTAATGAGCTGTGTGTAAATATAAAGTTCTTTGATCTGGTACACGAGTTCTAGATTATTAAACTCCTAAAACAACCCTGATGATTGCGCTTGAAGAGCTCTCGATTTCCAAATAGCGATCACACACTTAAGTCTCAATACCAACTTAAATACAGTGATATGTGGGCTATAAATCAAGTTACCTAATGTAAAATTGATCACTGCGCAGTCTACTTTTACCACCTTCACAATTATTTTCATAACTTTGTACTATATGCGGATTTAGGCCTCATAAGACATTTCAAGGACAGCCAGAGTGCAATCTAAAAAGCAACGTTCTAAGTTATCTTGCGAGATTGATTCAAAAACGAGGAAATTTGCAGTAGGATCTTTATCACTAACATAGCGAGGTCTTCGAATATCGACCACGTACTGTATTGCGTGAAATGAGTCGGACCCCACAAGATGACCTTTTTGAAGTTTGCTTGTTGTAGAATCTTGATACATACAGTACAAAGCCGATCATCGTGGCGATATTTGAGGAGGGCTATCACAGTAGTTTTGTCTTTCGGATAGTGATAAGGTATGCAAATCAGATTAATTGGCTGCTTCTCAAGTCATGCTCGTGAACGGGTGCTGCTGGTGCGGACAGGTTCGTCCTCTATCCTCTAACTGATTAGACATGTACCGTAGTACTGTTGAATTTTGTCTCGTTCGGCATCACAGTGGAGCTATAACTAATTATTTTATACGCTTTACATATTTTATAGTAACCCTTTTTCTGTTAATATTATTATTTTACTTTTTATTATATACATTTTCAAAATGTCTATTTTGTAAATGAGAGGACTATGTAGACACTGACCGATACCATGAATCTAAGTACACTGATGATTATTCTATACTTAAGTACATCTATTTAGCTGGTTTTGTATTGTTCTCCCATACCCCATGAATGTAATGTATACAAAAAGAATTGTAAAACTCTCATTTTTAAAAAAGAGTATCCCTGGAGTTTCTTGCCCTTCTTCTCCATAGGAATGACTTTCCGAATGGGTTGTAGAGCCTTAAGTCATTAATTTTTCTCTCTTTTTGGCTATTCATATCTGCCTTTTGGTCTACATGAATAATTTTTTTTTTTTTTTTAATTTTACTTCAGATTCATAAACGACATTAAAATTGATATTCTCGCACGCCAAAACGCCGCGCGTGTCGTCCCTTTTAACCACTGCGCCGCTATACACCACTCATCGTGCGCCGTACCGATGGTACTATGGGCCAAGTACCTACCGAGGCCCACTCCCCGCGCGTGATGATCGTACAATCGGCCGCAACCAATAGGAAACTGCCGGCCATTTTGCCCGCACTCCCGCGCCTCTCGGGCGTTGCAAAAGCCGAGCCAGTCGACCCATGCATCCTGGACCACATACCACGCCAGAGCGCCTAAAACCCACATTTAACGTAAGTGTCTCCACTACTTTCCCCAACTGACTGAGCTATTCAGGCGGTTATAAGATTCAAAAATAATAGTTAACTATAAATACCAAAAATTCTGTTACGGTTTAAATTTCTACCAATTTTAAATAAAAAAATTACCAAACGATACCATTGTATCGTTAATTATAAATTAACATTACACCCTGGTCGATTATTCTCAGATGATGATGTCGAAGTTATGTATGAGGACATTAGTGGAGCCATACATACTTCCAAAACACACTTTACAGTGGTTATGGGTGACTTCAATGCGCGGCTGGGCAAACGGGGCGATGATGAGTTGAGAGTGGGGCAATTTGGATATGGGCAGCGCAACCCCAGGGGTCAGAGGCTGGCCGAATTCCTGGAGAAGGAGGGACTCTTTATGATAAACTCTTTCTTCCAGAAGCCGCCTCATAGGAAATGGACCTGGATGAGCCCTGATGGTTCCACCAAAAACGAAATAGACTTCATAATGAGCACCAAGCGACAAATATTTAATGATGTCTCCGTGATTCACAGGGTAAAAACCGGCAGTGATCACCGAATGGTCAGAGGCACATTAAATATTAATGTCAAAATGGAAAGATCGCGTCTGATGAAGTCTACGCTCCGACCTTGTAATGCACATATCCAAAACCCCGAGAACTTTCAACTCGAATTGGCAAACCGCTTCGAATTGCTAGACAGCAGCGCACCAGTGGACGAAATCAACAACAGGCTGGTAGAGACTGTCCATACGGTCGGGTCCAAGTATTTTAAAAATAGACCTCAAAAACTATCCAACTACACCCGAAACCTCATGGCTGAGCGACGTTCCATGACGCTCCAAACCTCCGATGATGCTAAGTCCTATAGGCAGCTCAATGGACAGATATTGAAGTCCTTGCGACAAGACTGACGGTCCTTCAATACAAGGCGTATTGAGGAGACCATAGCACAGAACAAGGGCTCTAAAGTGTTCGCAAGAGACGCGTCTATTGGGCAAAGCCAGTTGACGAAGCTGAAGATGGAGGACGGAAACGTAACGTCGAATAGGTCGGAGGTGCTCAGGGAGATAGAGAGGTTCTATGGGCAGTTGTATACCTCAGTAGCTGAACCTGTTGTTGACTTGGTAAAAGACCCAAGAGCCAAGCTAACCCGACACTACACTGAAGATATCCCGGACATCAGCCTGTACAAGATTAGGATGGCTCTCAAACAACTCAAAAATAACAAAGCGCCGGGCGAAGACGGAATTACCGTAGAGCTTCTGAAAGCGGGCGGAACGCCAGTACTTAAAGTCCTTCAGAGGCTGTTTAATTCCGTCTTGCTCGAAGAGAAAACGCCGGAAGCATGGAACAGGGGTGTGGTGGTACTGTTTTTCAAGAAAGGTGATAACACTTTACTGAAGAATTATAGGCCCATCACACTGCTGAGCCATGTTTATAAGTTGTTTTCGAGAGTCATCACGAATCGTCTCGAACGCAGGCTTGATGACTTCCAGCCTCCCGAACAAGCCGGTTTCCGGAAAGGCTTTAGTACCATAGACCACATACACACGCTGCGCCAGATTATACAGAAGACCGAGGAGTATAATCGGCCACTATGCTTGGCGTTTGTGGACTATGAGAAAGCCTTCGATTCGATCGAGACTTGGGCGGTTCTTAGATCTCTCCAGCGATGCCGCATTGACTATCGGTACATCGAAGTGTTGAAGTGCTTGTATAATAACGCCACCATGTCAGTCCGAGTACAGGGGCAGTGCACGAAGGTGATCCCCATAAAAAGAGGAGTAAGACAGGGAGACGACATTTCTCCGAAACTGCTTACGGCCACCTTAGAAGACGCCTTCAAGCTCTTGGAATGGCAAGGACTTGGCATCAACATCAATGGCGAATACATCACTCACCTTCGATTTGCCGACGACATTGTGGTCGTGGCGGAGTCGCTGGAAGATCTAGGACGAATGCTCGGTGACCTCAACAGAGTATCTCAACAAGTGGGTCTTAAAATGAACATGGACAAAACCAAAATAATGTCTAACGTCCATGTCGTACCCACCGCACTCACCGTTGGGAACTCTACTCTTGAAGTTGTCGACGAATACATTCACCTGGGACAGGTAGTCCGGTTAGGTAGGTCCAACTTTGAGAGAGAGGTCAATCGACGAATCCAACTCGGCTGGGCAGCGTTCGGGAAACTGCGCAATATCTTCTCATCCAAAATACCTCAGTGCCTTAAGACTGAAGTTTTCAGTCAATGTGTGTTACCAGTGATGATATATGGATCAGAGACGTGGTCTCTTACAATAGGTCTCATAAAAAAGCTCAGAGTTGCTCAGCGAGCTATGGAGAGAGCTATGCTCGGCGTTTCTCTACGCGATCGAATCAGGAATGACGAGATTCGTAGAAGAACCAAGGTTACCGACATAGCCCTTAAGATTAGCAAGCTGAAGTGGCAATGGGCGGGCCACATAGCGCGTAGATCGGACGGGCGTTGGGGCAGAAAGATTCTAGAGTGGCGACCACGTATTGGCAAGCGCAGCGTGGGACGACCGCCTGCCAGATGGACCGACGATCTTGTGAAAATCGCAGGAAGTCGTTGGATGCAGGTGGCATCGGACCGGTTACGCTGGAAAGCGATTGGGGAGGCCTATGTTCAACAGTGGACAAGTATGGGCTGAGATGATGATGATGATGATGATGACACCCTGGTCGATCATTACGTTGGCCCACCGTCCTAATACATTATAGATCGGCTCTATATAGGGTCCTATAAATTTATTGAGGGCCAATAGGGTAGCAATTAAAGTGATTAGGCGGCAAATCTACAACCCGATATGAAGAATTCAATAATTCTACTGATAATTTCATTAGCTTGCGATAGGAGATACAAAGTCTGGATTATTGTTTAAAGTGGTACAATTTTATGATGAGCTTGGTAGGGAAAACTTCTGAGGAAACATTATAATTTTATGCAGATGTATTTCCTATCGGCAATTCGAGACCTCCCTTCATCATTCTTAGCCAAAAAACGTCCATTGCAGGAAAGTACCTGCTCAAAGATTGCCACAAAAACCAGTTCATTACGCACTCAGCATACGACAACTGTACACCTCCAGCTCTTACCCGTGACCTTCACATTAGTTCATCTTCTTCTCACAGTATAAATAATTTCTGATTAATTTTATGCTTCTAGGCCCACCGGGTTAAGCTGAGACAAATTTGCAGCATATAGTTTAACTGCCAATTTTCACCAAGCGAGGATGGGAGAAGTGTTTTCCTTACACATACATTTTGTTAACAATTTTAGATCGCAATGTTAAAAAAAAATATTGTCCTCGTAGGTACTAGACGTAATTCCAGATGCTGGACTGCCAATGACGATTGTTGATAGAAATACTTCACAAAATTCCCAATAGCACTCTCTCTGAACAAACATTCGAAATGAAGACTTCGCACTAGGTAAAATACCAACTAGGCAAAATAATTTCTCAAAAATAAAATCTTACAACCTCACAAATTATCATTACCAGCCTAAATATGTCCACTGAAAGACATAGATCAGATAATCCCGAAATCTTTACTGATCGTTCCTTAAACCTCATCCAAAGATTGCTGCTACAAAATATGCTATTGAAATAATGTGCGACAGATTTCAATAAACCCAACTTGAAAATTAACAGTAAACTTTGAAAATGGCAATGCCAAAGGAAGTGAAAGTAGCGAGAGTGAAAGTTGATAGCGAATCGATGTTTAAGCTATGCGGGTTTACTGCTTATTGAATTTAGTTTTTATGCTCAAGAATTTGCTTGTCTTTCCAGTTTTAAATTCCTTGAAAATCGGCATACTTTTATGCAGACTTTAGTTGCAACCTAAAGCTTAATTTAGAATGTTGAGTTGATTCGCTTGAAAATCGAGCCGGGCTCACAGTATAAAGGTTTTGTACTGAAAATTTGTGGTCAGTTTCTCTGCTGGTCACAGATTTTTTTTGAAAAACTGTTTCATGTAGAGGCTTGAAATTTAAATTATTATGATTGATTGTCAATGACATCGATATATTTCGATAGTTTGAGTTAAGAAAATATGTAATTTCCTACTAATATGATTCATTAGTTTCTGCCCGCGACTTCGTCCGCCTTGACTTTAGACATCAACCTAACACTTTTCTGGGATAAAAAGTATTCTATATGTTTGTCTAGATAATGAACTATATGTGTGCCAAATTTCATTCAAATCCGTTCAGCCATTGTTGCGTGATTGAGTAACAAACATCCAAAGATGTTAGATGTATGTTACTTAATCACGCAAAAACGGCTGAACAGATTTGGATGTTCCTATCTAAAGACACTGCGGACAAAGTCGCGGGCAGAGACTAGTATTTTATATTTATGTGCTCGCAGTGCCAAGGTACTCAGCTGCATTTATAGCGATCACCCTCGGTAAGTCTGTGATGAATAATCGTTCGTGAAGGACGGAGCCGCTTATACAAGGAAATAACACATTCTCATATTCGAACGAATTCGTGCCTTGTAAGATACGCCTAGCTGTTAGTCGCACTACTTGATATTGTTATCCATAGTCAAGTCTGAAGCTGTTTGAATTTATAAAGCCTTCCATAAGATAAGGTCAAATAGCAGGTGGACACAAACTAACCTCCACCAATCCGCACTGGGTCAGCGTGATTGAGAATGACCTATTCTTTCTCACCTCGATTTGCGAGAGCAGTCCTTTCTCCAGCAGTAAGACAATTGAGTATATTTATTATATTATCAAAAGGCATCCCTTTTCACATTTTAATAAATATACATTACCACAGTTTGTCACTTTTTATCATACCTATGGAGCGAAGTGGCAATAATTTAATAATATACATGAAAACATCAAAACTTATCTGAAGGGCAAGTCAAGAGTCTCCGTAACCGGCGAGCGTGTATGAGACGAACTAAGAGAGTGGAGAAAGTCAGAGAGGTCTGTAAGGAAAGAACCTGTTGGAACTCTGTACTCTCTGCCTACCCCCCAAGGGAACTGGCGTGATAATATAGATAGATAGAAAACTTCAAAACATGTGTCTCCTATTCTTTAACATATACGAACTAACCGCAAACAAGCCTTTCTTGTGAAATTCTTCAAATGTCAGACGAAAGTCATATCAAAGTAATTCGAGCAATAAACAAAGTTATGTGATTAAAGTACGTTGGTATTCAGATTATTGAATTCCAGAGGGTTAAGGTGTGTGTTATAGTAGCTACAATAAGCGGATACGTATGAGGTTATTATGTGCCTGTACATTATATTTAATTAGGAATAAATTATACTTAAATAGGTACATAAGATCTCCTTTACCTAAACCGCACAGGGTCCGCGTGGTGGACTATGACCTAATCTCTCTCACCTCGGCCTTTGCCCAACAGTGGGATAGTGTAGGCTTTATTATTATATATGTATCTTACTGAAATTCACGGGCTTTACCCGGACCTTTGAAAGGCTTGCATGGGGACATGGGTCCAACACGTAGAGGCCCTTTGCGAGAAGTTAATGCTATGTAAGCCACCTGCTGAGATCACTTGCTGAAAATGAAGAAACATAACCAGCGAACTGACCCCGGCAGGTGCAAGGACTATTGTAAATTATGGAAAGAAAACAAGGGCTATGTAAATGAGGTTTGATGGACAAAAACTGGACTATTTCCAAGGGGACGGACACCGGCCATAATTAGTGTTACCTAATTACCCGTGGCCGGCGGTGACTCGCCGCTTACTAGATGGGCTCTCAAACAGTCGTCCTAGGACAACTGAGGGCAACACCGGTGTGAGCGGCTCAGGGGTGTAGAGAGGTGTGCTAACACTTCCACCCCTGGAGAACATCGACGTAGGAACGCATTATCTTCCTACGTCGATATAGCTCTCACGGCTCCTCTCTGGACGGCCAATTAAGGCTAGCCAGAGCCAAGAGTCCTGCGGGCACCCTTCGGTTTCCACTCGACCGACGAAGACACGCCGAGTTAGGGGCCCTGACCGACTCTCTGAAGCACTCGGGTCCGTGGTGTCGTTACTCACCAACAGCTCGCCACAAGCTGCCCTGCGGGCAATTATTATTATTATTATACCATATGTATATAAGGACAGAGCAGAGATAGCCTAATGGTTAGACTGTTGGACTGCAAAGTCAGAGGTCTCGGGTTCAAACCCAGGAATGCACCTTTGTCTTTACGAAAGCATGTGCGTATTAAAATTTACTATCACTTGCTTTAACGGTGAAGAAAAACATTGTGAGGAAACCTGCAAGTTTCGCGAAGGTGTGTGAAGTTCGCCAACCCGCACTGGGCCCGCGTGGTAGACTATGGCCTAAACCTTCTCAGTTTGAGAGCCCGTGCCCAAAAGTAGGACAAGGCAAACATGTTCAGGTAGGAACACGCCGACATTACCAATCTGAGGTGATAGTGCGAAGTAGCTCAAACAATAACCCACTATATATCGTGTTGTGCGTGCCCCAAGACCAGCACGCTGCAGAACTTGGGGGCTGCCTGGCCGCATTCTAGGCGCTTCCATACGATTATAACATGTCTGTCTACGAAACTCTAAAAAGAAGAGTAATACACAACATGTCAAATTAAATAAAAGCATAAAAGCTAACGTTTATCAGCTTGACATCACAATGATCGCAGATAAAGACCAAATAGACCATGTCTTATCTGGAGGGCAAATCAAAAGTCTCCGTAACAGACGATCGTTGATGAGACGAACTATGAGAGTGGAGGGAGCCAGAGAGTTCTGGAAGGAAAGAACCAGTTGGAACTTTGTACTCTCTACCTACTGATCTGGCATGATGATATAGATAGATAGATCCTAGATAGTAATTGGAAATTTTAAGGAAAATGTTGATATGAGTATACAAATGTGTTCACTGTACCCACCTTTAACCAAGATATTTTAGTCCCAATGTGATCCCAATTCGATCCGTATCCAATACAGAGGTGACCTGCACATCTCTCCATTTTTAAAACAAATGTGGGTGATTACAAATCACATACACTAAAGATTGAGGATTCCACCATACTTATAAATAGTTATTTATGTCTTGGTTTATCAAGAGATTTCAGTTCAGGATGCTTTGTTAATGTAGTGTAGTAAAATCGTATAGTATCTATTTGGTTTTTGGCTAAGTTTCCAGACTATTTTATTCAGAATGTCGTCGTAGATCACATCAATTTTTTTCAGTCATGTTTTTGTTTTTGAGTTTGTTTTACTGAGTTGGATTTTGCAGACATGAAACGAAGATGTATATTACAAAAAAGGGCTTATATACTCTCGTTGGCTAATTCATTTTCCACTACGAGCGATCTTCTTGTTAGCGTTCATGAACACATTGACGTTAGCATGACGCCATCGAGTTCATATGCTATCCTATTCACACTACAAGTTTCATAGATAAAGACGTTGACGTCATATGGTTTATGCTTAGTCAGCTAAAAATCTGTACTCCGTAGTTAATATTATAAATTCCAAAGTAACTCTGTCTGTCTGTTACCGTTTCACACCTAAACCGCTGAACATTTTTTGATCAAATTTGGTATGAAGATACATTTTTGCTAAAAAAAAAGACATAAGCTACTTTTTATCTCAAAAAAATACTTAATGGGGTGAAAACGTAAACGAAAGTTTGTACCCAACATTACTTAAGTTAGGCATATCAAAATTCATACATAGACTATTGGTAAGAAATAAAAGACTACGTGTTTTTGAAAAATCCTCCCTCGAAAGATAAAACACTACTACAGCTATGTCAAATTACAAAATAGCCAAGCGTCGCATGTAACAGCTAATAACTTATTAAAGTTAAACCATTTAATCAAAGCTCTCAAAAATTGATACAATCTATACGAGTTTAAACATTCGCCTAATTATTAATCACCACGAAATCATCTCACACGGGATGATAATAACATTATCTATATGTCGCGCCACCTCGACGTATATCAATTATCTCGTCTAAGTAACATTAATTATTCACTATATGTAATGTATTACGCAAACTACAAAGTTCCCAATAAATTTCTCCCAACCATTACTGCGTTGGAGCTTACAAGCTTGGCCCTTATTTACTATGACTAAAAGTGCCACGTTACGATAAGTTCGTGAAATGTACATGTAATGATATTCTGTATGCCATGGACTGCCTCGTTGATATAGTGGCGAATAATGCGCGTAACAATCACGAGGTCCTTTCATAAATTGTAAGTCGGGCATTGTAATTTTTCAATATATTTCTATCCAGTATTAGTCTGGAGTCCGGAATTGTGCCCGGTATGATACCAATATACTCGTTTCAAATTACATTGCGACCTAACATCGTCGGCAAAAATTGGTTGTACACAGTACACAGTACACCTCTACCCCCACTTGGGGAATACAGGCGTGACGTGTATTTTTTATTTTATGGAGTAGGTACCATTAAATGATAACTTCACGAAGTTATCGTAACGCGCTGCGTTACGAGTTCAATTTTCCATAATGAATCTTGCCTGACTCGATTAATGTCAGCGGAACGGCAAAACTTAGTTACGTATCCCCAACCAGTACGCAGTCCAATACAAGTACATTGATGGCTGATGCAATAAATACAAGACATTGCATAAGCAAACCAATTTTAAGAACTGCTTTGATTAATCAGTATCACTTGCTTTTTACTGCGTAACTGATAAGACGATACCTTCAACAGGATATCAAGTTGCATGTTTAGACTCCGTTCAATTCCACTGTTTTGATTAATAAGCAAATATAAATTATAACTGCGCACTTTGCGTAGGCGATGCCGTCGACAAATATGTTTGTTTGGATGCCTATATAGAGCCATCACCAAACGCAATATCTTTAATACGTCTCAACCATAGAACAAGTAACATCGTCCTAGCTCCCTCGTAAAGTATTTTAACGACTGTAATAGTTGGAATATCTATTATAATAAGTGTGTTTGTTACAAATATATTCTTATAAACTCATATTGGTCTCCATATTTGATAAAACTAGAAAGCTGACTCGCAATTTTTATAGTCGATTATTTCACACAATTTAGTTTAAATCGACCATCTTCAAAAAATTAATAATGTATCACGTTAAATTTTGCAGCGTTTTTTAGTGCATTTGCGATAAAGCCAAATCATGATTTGTATTATAAGATAAAGGTTACCTATTTGTTGGCTACTGAATTGGTTTAACAACTTCAATTTAAGCACATTCATTCAGAATTATGAATAGTTCCCACACTAGTTTAGTAAATTTTTAGAAGTGTTACACAGATATAACTAAAAGCGAGCGCTACTGAACACCAAATAATTACAAAGCGTTCCGATCCATTCTTATTAATAATAATATAGAAATTTATTTAGCATTCAATATAAACTTAATTCTAGCACAATTGATGACACATAATTTATGAGTATAGAGGTACATAATTTCATAATTATTAAATATATGAATAGTCTAAATTTATACACTAACATTTTTGAGATACATTAGTGAGGTCGTTGTGGCTTATATTGTACTGCTGGAGCTTAAAATAGGAAAACCTGAGCTATAAGCACCAGAATAATCCGTCTACATCGGACTCTAAGATAAAATAAAAAGCCATGATGCTGTACCCAACTACCTTTTTTCATTTACAATGCATATAAAATACTTATATTAACTTTAAAATAACTATTATCACACGGTCATACCTTTAGTTAGTGCTGAAATAATCGACTAAATGGGAATACCTATTTAGTAAATATAGTACTTGACTTACTTGACTGTACGACTGTCGTGTTGGCGAATGATGCGCTTTGTGATCACGAGATCCTGGGGTCAAGTCCTAGGACTAGTGTGTTGTCAAAACAATTTAATTATTTTTTATTTATTAAAAAAAGACACACCAACCGTATATAAATTAAACATTTCATGATAAAATTGGTAAAGTAGGTAGTCTGATATGTATACCAATGACATGAGGTAAGTACAACATTCGCCTTTTGTGTAATTTGGTACATAAATAAATTCAAAGTAATATTTAAAATAAATGATTAAAATCTATCTATCTATAACCTCACGCCAGATCCCTTGCGGGGTAGGCAGAGAGTACAGAGTTCCAACAGGTTCTTTCCTTACATACCTCTCTGGCTTCCTCGACTCTCATAGTTCGTCTCATACACGCTCGCCGGTTACGGAGACTCTTGACTTTTCCATCAGATAAGACTCGGTTTATTTGGTCGTGGTAAGATAGTCTAGGTCTTCCCCGGTATCTGCATCCTTCCACTTTCACATTGTATATCTGTTTTGTCATTCTTTCCTCTGGCATTCTTTCTATATGCCCGAACCAACGGAGCATGCCCTTCCTCATCTTTACACCGATACTATCTTTCATACCTACTCGCTGTCTTACTATGCTGTTGCTAATGCGGTCGGTCAGCTTCACTCCGCACATCTTCCGCAGAGCTCGCATTTCTACCGCATTTATCCTACTTTCATCCTCCTTCTTACATACCCAGCTCTCGCTACCATATAACAGCGTTGGGACAAGAACTCCGTTATGTATAACCAGCTGCGCCTTATGGCTTAAGTGCCGGCTCCCGAGTAGCTTTCCCATCGCACCATTCACTTTGTTCCCTTCACTCACTCTTCTCTCTATGTCAGTGGTGTATTTCCCATCCTTACTGAAGGCGCATCCAAGATATACAAACTCATTCACTTGCTCCAGCACATCGTTACCAACCACAATCCTTACATTCGTTCTGGTTTCTTCCCTTTTAAAAACCATAATCTTGGTTTTCTTCACATTCAAGTGTAAGCCATTGATCATGCAGTCGTCTTTCATAACTGTGACTAGTGTTTGCAGATCAGTGGCTGTTGGCGCTATTAAAACCGCGTCATCTGCATAAAGTAGATGGTTTACCACTAAGTCCCATTTGTACACCTTCATTCATCGCTTTTAGTCTTTGAAGACTAAAAGTTCCATAACTAAAACTAAAGAGCAAAAAAAAGGAAAGTATCATCAAGGTCATCATCATCATCATCATCATCTCAGCCTATACTTGTCCACTGCTAAACATAGGCCTCCCCAATCGCTTTCCAGCGTAACCGGTCAGATGCCACCTGCATCCAACGACTTCCTGCGATTTTCACAAGATCGTCGGTCCATCTGGCAGGCGGTCGTCCCACACTGCGCTTGCCAATACGTGGTCTCCACTCTAGAATCTTTCTGCCCCAACGCCCGTCCGATTTACGCGCTATGTGGCCCGCCCATTGCCACTTCAGCTTGCTAATCTTAACGGCTATGTCGGTGACCTTGGTTCTTCTACGAATCTCCTCATTCCTGATTCGATCGCGTAGAGAAACGCCGAGCATAGCTCTCTCCATAGCTCGCTGAGCAACTCTGAGCTTTTTTATGAGACCTATAGTAAGAGACCACGTCTCTGATCCATATATCATCACTGGTAACACACACTGACTAAAAACTTTAGTCTTAAGGCACTGAGGTATTTTGGATGAGAAGATGTTGCGCAGTTTCCCGAACGCTGCCCAGCCGAGTTGGATTCGTCGATTGACCTCTCTCTCAAAGTTGGACCTACCTAACCGGACTACCTGTCCCAGGTAAATGTATTCATCAAGGTAAAATTGTGAAAGTTAACATAAAGAAGATACAAATGCATTCTTAAGCTCAAATTAATTTTCAATTTAATGTAGTTTTCCGAACGAAAACTCCCCAGTAAGAGTCCGAAGTCTCAAATTGCGCCCGGTATATGGCCACAGGCTCGCCCCTATTACATGGTACCTTTAATCGACGGCAAAAAGTGGGTGTACTCAGTACACCTATGCCATCCCCGCTTGGGAAATAAAGGCGTGACGGTGTGTAAATATTGTATAAATAGACGAGTATTTCAGCACTGACTCAAGGTCCGTACCGATTTTCATTCAATCGATTAATCGACTACCGAACTCTGTTAGAATTCTAATCTTGTTACTGAAGTTTCCATAGCCGGATAGCCGGTCGGATAACTCGGATGACCAGGACCCTTACTCGATATGATCAACTGATCTCGTAACGCGGCGCGTTATGATAATTTCGTGGAATTATCGTTTAATGGCAGCATTAATCAATCGTTTTGTAATTGTAGGATCAATCAATGGCAATTTGAACGTACTTCGGAATAACAATGACTTTTGGACCTCTAATACACAGTTCTACATGTGCCCATGGGTACTGTAGAGCACTCAAAACGTCGGGAACTTAAAAACCAAAAATATAACCTCGATAAAATCCGAAATATTTTAAATTGCATTTTCAATTTTTCACGATAAAGGACATGGTTCTACGTCCATACATGATTCGCCCCAGAACCAACAGCAATGAAAAAATGCTGGTATCATTTCAAGTCATTTTTAAATTATTTTCATGCATATATTATTAAACGGACAATCGGGGAATTGCATTAATACAAAAAAAGGTTTTAGATTTTGAGATTATAATTTAGTAGTAACCAAAACTTCTGTAAAATCGTTATGTAAAAATATATTATAAAGAATCAAATCGGTTTCAATGATGGTTGAATGTATTCGAATGAATGTCACCGATTGATAGGATTGACATCTCCAACCGGAATTCGATAACAATGTTGACATTCAGATAAGAAAGATAAATCTAAGATTTAAGCATTTACAGTACTTTGAAATATTCGTGTTAAATTGCAAATTGTCCGTTGGATACGGATATTTGCAATTACTGGAATAAAATAAATAAATAATTATGGTACAGGTCACATGTTCGTTGGTTCTAGGGCCATTTTCGACGAAATCCTTTTTGCCCAACTCCTTTTAATGGTACAGCAGTCGCATACAGAATACCATTACAAGAACATTTTATGAAGTTTTCGTTACTCGCTGCGTTTGTTCTTAACGAATAAGGGTCTACGAATCCCATATCCATCTCGTTTATATGTACCTAATGGGACAAGTTTGAGCAAGTATCGGTTAGTTTTTGTGATAAGAAACCATCTTCGTGTGATGAAAACAGCGGGGTTGGTGTTTGATTCGATTTCAATTTGTGTGAGGGGTAAACAAAGATATTTGTGCCAATGTTTGACTAAATGTTGCGGTTGGTTTTATTTATTGGTTATGTTGGTGATAACCAAGTCGGAATTATTATTTATTTCATTGGAATCCGAAGAGAAATCTCCTTATCTAGCTCAAAGGGAGTACTGTGCCCATCTTTATCACTGATCACGATCTGATATGATTTGAACAAACTACGGTATTGAAAATGGTGGGTGTAAGTACTTCAATCAATCAATCAATCAATCAGCCTATCGTAGTCCACTGCTGGACATAGGCCTCTCCTAACACGCGCCATTGCACACGGTCCTCCGCCTTCCGCATCCAGTCTGTCCCAGCGACCTTTTTGAGGTCGTCGGTCCATCTAGCTGGGGGCCGTCCTACCTTACGCTTACCAAGTTGCGGTCTCCACTCTAGGACACGCTTGCTCCATCGGCCGTCGGTCCTTCTGCAGATGTGACCAGCCCATTGCCACTTTAGCTTACTGAGTCTGCGAGCTATGTCGGTAACTTTGGTTCTTTGTCGGATTACCTCGTTACAAATTTTATCCTTCAAAGAAGTGTAAGTACTTAGTGAAGAATAATTCAAACTTCTCATATAGTCTACCTAGTTATGTATTCCCAACCAGTACACAGTTCAGTGCAAGTACATTAGAAGACGATGCAATAAAAACAAAGTATTTTTCATGCAAATTATGTCTAAGAACTATTTTGATGATTCGGCTTAACTTGCATCAGCTGCGTATTTGTCATGTAAACAGATATCAGGTTACATGTTTAGTCTCCGTTCAGTTCCACTAACTGTTTTGATTAATAAGCAATTATGAATTAATACGGCGTACTCCGCGTAGCCGGCGCCGCGTAAACATGTTTGTTTGGCGATGCCTATAAATAGCCATCACCAAACAAAGTACTTCAATATTGTCTTAGCTCTCTTACCGTTCGCACGAACTCTAAGTAATATAATTGACTGCGTAATATTTTGAATATCTATAATAAATTTATATTTGTAAAATAAATATATTTTTATAAAGTCACGCTGGCCTTTGTATTTAACTACCTACACTCAGACTGGGTATTTGTGTATGTGCATTTTCATATTTGTAAACGCACCCACGACACTGGAATAAATCCTAGAGTATGGCTACTTTATTTTTAAAGAGAAAGATCTGAGGGCGTAGCACGAAAATATGGATGTTAGCGAATTGATATGCTATCCTTTTTACTCTATATACTAAATAAACATAAAAATGCCATCACACTTACTCGCTAGCATCATGCTAACGTCAAAAATTTTTCGTGCTAAGCCCTCAGTACTAGACTGTTGTCTAACTTACTTAAACAAAATATAATTTGTCTTTTCCTTTCACAAGCTCCTTATAAGTTATAGTTAGACAAACAAACAAAATTCAAGAAAACATCACACAAAAACAAAATACTTAGCTCTCAAAACCACATGTGACGCGAACCGAAGTTTATGTATTTTCATAACGGGAAAGTTAAAATACTTAAGCAGTTTATGCTCCGGTCTTTTGGACGCATGACTGTGAGTCTTGGATAGAGATTTAGGCGGTCATATGATAATGTAAATTTGTCCGTATATCGTTGCTAAGGTCGCCGGTGTATTTCACTTAGATCGCTTGTTCTCCGATTTAAACGCTGTCGCTTTCTAAAAAGAGACTGTGTCCGTCGACGCGTTCAGTGTTCCTTTTATACTCGTAAGAAAGTTCTAGAATGGAAGTGAAACCTCCAAGTACATAGATAGAAAAGTACATCAAATAATAGTTGGCGCGCCCCACAAATCGGTATTATTATTACATACCTATTTGTGCGTGACCAAGTAGGTACTTGTTTACCGCGACTACGTGCCGGCGATAATTAAAGGGGAGGAATCTTCTAGACGTTTTAGCACTTAAATGCGGATTCTAGATCTTTCTTGACGGGCCGATAGGAGACCTAAGGGTGAGTAATGCGTTTTAGAATCGACATCCCCCGATAAAGGATTTTCGAGATATCAGGGTACGTCTGGGTCAATAACAGAAAAAAAGGCCCCAACTTTTTGGATGTAACGTTCGTGTTAATGAATATGTTTATATAAAATGTAGCCTATATCACCCGAAGCAGAATAACAAATCGATTGACACATCATTCATGAAAGTCGAATTAGTAGATTAGGCGCTACTGTAGAACATATGTAAATACAAATTGCATACATACATTGACTGCTAAAAACATAGCCCTTCCTTTTGGCTTTGCCGTAGTCGGTTTTAAACTTACATAGTAACATACCAGAGTATAAAGCAACATAAAAGTTCATCTGTCCTATTTTATAATACAATTCTAGACTTCACTAACCCCTTAAGGCGACATAAATCATGATTATGGACAGCATTATGCAACTCGAATCAATCACAATATTCGACTTATTTAAGCGATCGATCTTTTAGATATTCGAGTCGATGATTACAATCTAATATTAGATCATTTACGACCGCAACAGACGTTAGTCGAATAAACGATAAGTTTTTGTAGTCGTTAAGTTAATGTGTGTTTTATTGTGATACATGTTTTTATTTCCATAGGAATCTGGTACGAATGGAAATTAGGGAATAAAGGAAAATAGACAATATTTTGTTAGGAGAGAATGCAGTGTTATTCTAGTAACGAGAATAAAATGTCGTCTGATACAAAGTTATTAGAAGTTCAAAAGAAATAAAAGCCAATTCGTTTGACCATTTTCGATCGTATTTTTCTGCCGAAATTTCTTTACTAAATACATCGTTTATTGCTTTGTTAAAACTATACCATAGTATTTACTTTATCGACTGTTTCGGTGGTCCCGTAGCCCACGATGTGGCTGGTGATCACATGCTCATGGTCCTAGGTCAGACTAAGTAGGTAACAATGAAATTTTCCAACAAGGAAATCTCAGTAAGAACCCGAAGTCTTCAATTGAGCTTTGTAAACCACAAGGTCCTGAGTTGGGTTCTAAGTCAGCCGAAGCGTTATTGCGGTTTTTATGTCGATTTTTTTTCAATATTAGGCCGAAGTCTGGTATCGTATCCATTATAATGGTAAAAGGGTCAGTAGGGACTTGTAGGCACAAGATTGTCCTACCATCGTTAAGGTGTATCTGAAAAACACAAACACCGTCACGCCTATATTCCCCAGAGGGGGTGGCAGAGGTGTACTGAGTACACCCACGTTTCGCCGACGATGTTAGGTCCCATGTAATAGGGGGGCGAGCCTATTGCCATATACCGGGCACAATTCCAGACTCCGGACTCATACTGGGAATTTTTGAGTGTATTTATAAGGTGTATCTGAATACTGTAAATCTATAACGCTGGGGTAATAAAACCATGACTGCATTTTTCTCTCTACTGCCTCGTTGATCTAGTGGCAAAGCACATCGCTTTGTGATCACGAGGTCCTGGTTTTTCTAACGAAAAATTCCCAGTATGAATCCGGAGTTTGGAATTGTGCCCGGTATATGGCAATCAGCTCGCCCCCTATTACATGGGACCTAACATCGTTAGCGAAAAGTAGGTGTACCCAGTACACCTCGCCACCGCTGCTTGGGGTTTAAAGGCGTGACGATGCATTTTTTTTTCGAATATCACTCCATTTATACCAACGTAAAATCTTTACCCACGCAACTATTTAATTAACAATGAACCTACCCTCATTACTAAAACCATTCGTTTTCTAAATCGTCCAGCAATTTACATAAACGTTCGTAAATCGAACTTATAAAAAAGATGTCTTTGAAATACGCCCCCACCCTATTTGGGAATAAAAGTGTTATGTCACGGGTACATTAAAAAGGAAACTTTATGGCCACAAACTTTTTATAGGGGGCCTCAGTTGCGATATTTCCGCTTTTAGCACCGAGTTGTACAACTAAAAGGGGCTGGTTGCGTCAAATTTTAAAACTTTGCCTAACTTAGTACTTTGCGTTTGGTGTGTTGCGTAAATAGGTTTTTAGGACGCCCTCTCTGATTACAACAGCCAGATATATTTTTTTTATTTTTAATGTAAGTTCGCTCACATACGAGTAATAGTGTTTCTTTCTTTATTCTTTATTGTATAAAGTGGGAAGAAAAATAAAAGTTTACAGTTTAAAAGCATACAAAAAGGCGAGCTTAACTCAAATATGAGCTATATAGTGTTACGGGTTCATTTTACTCAAGGGTAACCAGTTCCACCTAGCTGGTCTAAGTTGGTAGTCAGTAGAGTGTGTGTAGATTGTCCGATTCATTTCATTTCAAAGCTTTTAAGTGTTGAGATATAGAGAGATGAAGAAGAGTGCTGTTATACAATAGAATGTCTAGAGAAAATAACAATATTATAAAATAGATACTGTATTTTCAAATAAATACATACTTACTGTCATTAAAAAAAAATAGCTAGATATTATTCCTGTGCTGATACGAGTTCAACCACTTTGTTTTTACAAACAGCTAAACTATAATAAGATAAATGTCTATTAATTTTTGTATTAAATCGAACTTACGACAGCTGCGACTACTCTGCCAGTAAGCTTAATGATGCTTAACCTTGAACACCAAGGCCCTGTAGCGCTATGAGCGCCTCGTCTTTAATATTACAACATGAAAAAAATCTTACATCAAGACACAAAGTATCTACCGTTGTAACAACCAAAAATGAACTTAGAATACATGCCAATTTTATGACTCTCTCCGTAGTTATCATATAAAATAGTAAGTTCCAGTTTTGTTCATCAATGAATAAGGCCTATTGGACTTCCATTGTTTTCCAATATTCTCTTCCCATTTTGGAATATACTGATTTCTCAAAATTACCGATGCATGCCTATTTGGTCTGAAGGCGCGCAGTGTGTAATACGATCATAAGATCTTGATTTCACATCCTAGGTTAGATAATGTGTGCTTTTCAATTAAAAAAACTGTAACATGCTGAAGTTTGGAATGGTGCCTGGTATAGGCTTGACACCTTTTTAATTTTGATGTACTAATCTATCTATCTATATTATCACGCTAGATCCCTTGCGGGGTAGGCAGAGAGCACAGAGTTCTAACAGGTTCTTTTCTTATATACCTCTCTGGCTTCCTCCACTCTCATAGTTCGTCTCATACACGCTCGCTGGTTACGGTGACTTGTCCTTCAGCTAAGACTCAGTCTATTTGGTCATGGTAAGATAGTCTAGGTCTTCCCTGGTACCTACCATTTAAGCATTATACATCTGTTTTATTATTTTTTCTTTCTTCTTCTTTCTCTCACCTAAAAATGGTAAAACCCTATAAGTGG
Source organism: Phalera bucephala (assembly GCA_905147815.2). Taxonomy (NCBI): domain Eukaryota; kingdom Metazoa; phylum Arthropoda; class Insecta; order Lepidoptera; family Notodontidae; genus Phalera; species Phalera bucephala. The sequence goes on along the minus strand of LR990625.1, from coordinate 4,963,102 downwards.
GTAAACACATAACAGTTCTTTCTGCCACTCCTCTTATGACATATAGCCGTAACTTTTAATGTAATCTTTGAATGCTTACTCTGAAAAAGAAATGTTTTTATAAACCCCACTTGTACTGATCCCTAAGGGAAACAGAGGTTTAGATATATTTGTCCCCTTTGTACAGCGTGTGTTAAGCTTGTAATAACGGTTGATTTACCTCCTCGAGTCGACGGCCCTCGATCGAGATTATAATGGTTCGTACAGACGAAGTGTAACTAAGTGTGTGCAAGTGGTATTGGACAAAAAAAATAGGCATTTTTATGTAACATGTTCTATCTAGATCATCATGCCAGATGCTTTCTGGTGTAGGGAGACCTCTCTGACTTCCTTCAGTCTCATAGTTTATCTCATACACGTTCGCTGGTTACGGAGACTCTTGATTTGCCCCTCAGATAAGACACGGTCTATTTGGTCATGATAAGAAAGTCTCGCAGTGATAGCCTAGTGATTAGACCGTTGGACTGCAAAGTCAGAGGTCTCGGGTTCAAACCAGGCACGCATCCCTGTCTTTTCGAAAGCATGTGCGTATTAAATATTAACTGTCACTTGCTCTAACGGTGAAGGAAAACATCGTAAGGAAACCTGCATGCCTAAGAGTTTCTCGAAGGTCTGTGAAGTTCGCCAACCCGCATTGGTCCAGGGTAGTGGACAATGGCCTAAACCCTATCAGTTTGAGAGGAGCCGCGTGCCCAACAGTGGGACAGTTTCATAGCGGGGCTTATTAGCCCCTATCTTATAATATTTTATAAGATAGTCTAGTTCTTCTCCGATACCTACATTCTTCTATTTCGCACTGTATAACTGGATACATACATAGAATATTGTTCAATATTAATACCATGTTCTGTCATATCTTAGTTTGTAAATTTTGATATTTTTTACGAATCTAGATAAAAACGCCAGCAATAATCTGCAAAGAAAAAATCATTATTATTTAAGGAGAAGGGAAAACTCATTTGGCACGCACACACTTACTAAAGTAAATTCAAAAATCAAACTTACATACTAAAAACTCGTATCATAAACACATGCTTTAGCAAACTATATATGTGGTAAAGCAAGCTAAATGAACAAGCAGGAAGAAATGTGCAAGGATGAAATATTTACGCTTGGTTAGGTACAGTGATGCACTTGAGTGATCGCTAACCTCTTATGCTAAAGTTGGTAGGTATCGTTGTGTTTTCGTCCTAAATACTAAGACCAAAAAATATAAAAGTAATCAATTTATAATGACTACGCCTTATGGGTTTTATGGGTTACACGTTATTGACATTTATGACTTTCAGTAATTTTGTACCACGTACTAGAGAAGTTATTTCAAACAAAAAAAAAATGTTGGAAACATTTAATAGTCGATTTTATTTTTTAACCAGATACTTTTGTTTATGGTTTTTATTAAAGCTCTTTGGACATAGTGTGATGGATGCATTTTTATTTAAAATATAAGGACATAGCAATATTATTTTCACAGGGCCTTTTGGGCGAACTTCACACACCATCGAGAAACTCTTAGGTGTGCAGGTTACCCCACAATGCTTTCCTTCACCGTTAAATAAAGTAATAGTTAATATTTAAAGTAATACGCACATGCTTTCGAAAAGACAGAGGTGCATGCCTGGGTTTGAACCCCAACCCCTAACTTTGCAGTCCAACGATCTAACCGATAGGCTATCACTGCTCTGTATATGCCTATTGGATTATTTTCCAAAAATTGTGCGCATATTGATGATCGTGTGATTGACGGGCGTGTACGTGGTACATAATAACACAAAATAATTTAGTTAGTGTTATTGTTTTTATAGATAATAATCTTATATACCTCGAGTTGTTCAAAGAGTATCCCTGTGCTTATAAAGCAAATTACAACCACTCCAACACGGCACCTCGCGGCGAGCACCTGGCACATACTAAGTAAGCTATAGTGTATGCACTTTACGCGTGCACCAAAAAAATTACTTAACCTCAATATTTTTTTGGATTTTTTCTGTTTTAATGCCTGCCCCGCTTGCTTGTAATGAGGTAAAGAGATTCTAAATAAAAAGATTATATGAGTGAGATTTTCCCCTGAAGCCGAGATTATTTGTTGTAATTTAGAATCGCTTTTAATAAGTTCTTCTGTGATTTCTCTTCCCTCAGTCTGTCCCAGACATGATACTACTTAGGAAGACACTTAAGCGCTAATGTCTATTCTATTCGACGTCCCAAGATTTATTTTATTTTAAATCTGCGAGACAAGATGACTGAAAAAATAAATATTGTAATGGAAGACTTATTACATGTTTAAAGAGTCGCTTTTATAAAGACATATTTAAATAGGATAGAAAGGTTAGATTGGTTAGTAAGTGAAGTGTGTGTATTGATTAAGAGTCAGTGGCCAATAAGACTCGCGTTTAAATTGACCGCCTAAAATACTACATCTGTAGCTAAATATTGTTACGCCTATATTTCCCAAGCAAGGGTGGCAGAGGTGTTCTGTGTACACCTTCCTTTCACCGACGATGTTAGGTCCCAATGTAATAGAAGGTGAGTCTATTGCTTTTATACTGGGCACAAAGCCAGACTCCGGACTTATAAAATAATTTTTCAAAATGTGTATATTTCGACAAATTACACTTTGTTTGACCGATGACTCGAACCCAGTACTTTGTGATCGATACACGCTACTAAACAAACGAGGGAGTCACAATAATTATGAAATTAAAAAAAGCAAAAGGTTTAAACGCCTCGGCCCTATGAACTCAATCTCTGCCTACCTTGCTATAGGGAAATTATATATCCATACTAATTTTATATATTAATATTAGACTTGGTCTAGTGGCAAAGCGCATAGCTTTGTGATCACGAGGTCCTGGGTTCAAAAAAATCCTAGGCCGGACAAATGTAATTCTGCTAACGAAAAAATTCCCAGTATGAGTCTGGAATCGTGACCGGCATATGGCAACAGACTCACCCCCTATTGCAAGGGACAACATCGTCGGTGTAAAGTGGGTGTACTCAGTACAACTCTGCCCCGGCTTGGGGAATATAGGCGTGACGGTGTTTATTTCTTTAATTATTTTACGAGCATTATGAATTCGAAAGTTACTCTGTCTGTCTGTTACTTTTTCATGCCCAAACCGTTGAACAGATTTTGATTAAATTCGGCGCGGACATAAATTTTGACGGACGATTTAGCGCAGTGGTTAAGAGCTTGAGCTGCTCCGCCCACTGTGTCGAATAGTCGCGGGTTCGATTCCCGCACGGGACAAATCTTTGTGTGATCCACAATTATTTGTTCCGGTCTGGGTATTTGTTTGTGAATTTTCATGTTTGTAAACGCACCCACGACACAGGAATAAATCCTAGTGTGGGGCTACGTTTTTAAAAAAGATTAAAGATTAAAGAATAATACATATATATATATATATATATATATATATATATATATATTATAATCAATCAGAAGCTAAATTTATTAAAAAAAATACAAAAGTATAACACCCTAGACTTAAATTAATATTAATTACTTATAAATTATAAATGTCACTAAAAATAACACAATCAACACTGGAAAATAATTAGCCTAAAACGTCTGTTCGCCCCGGCCGCCCGATCCAAAGTGGGCGATGTAATCGCGCGCTGGTCAGAAATCAACCGTGGTCAGGTGACAGTCACGTGATCGCCTAGCCACGCCCACTCAGCTCACTAGTCTTCTTACACGGCCTCTCCTGATGGCGGTACGTCCTCGTCCGCATTTTTTGATTGTTCATGTCTTGAGTTGAATTTTTCATCGGGAAGCTCATCAGATTGATCAGCTGTAAACCATAATTTAACACACATAAGAACACTCTCGTTAAGTTCCTATGTAACATAATCCTTTCATAAGCAAAGCATTCATAACCATTATCTCTCAAGTCAATTATCACACATTCATCACAAGAAGACTGTTACATTTCACATCCATTCCGATCGATCACGGAGGGCCCTCAAACACACCACACACTGATCAGTAAAGAATATACAACCGGCATTGGCTAGCATACCGTAACAGCGCCACTAATAAGCTACTGTTCTGCCGTGGCGAAGGCTACTCAGCCTCAACGCCAACGTGAATGTGGAGCAAACTAAGTTCGCTATCCACCTGCCACGAGACTAGGTCCCGAGTTATTGTGGAGGAAGCATCAAGTCCGCTATCCACCTGCCACGAGACTAGGTCCCGAGTTATTGTGGAGGAAGCATCAAGTCCGCTATCCACCTGCCACGAGACTAGGTCCCGAGTTATTGTGGAGGAAGCATCAAGTCCGCTATCCACCTGCCACGAGACTAGGTCCCGAGTTATTGTGGAGGAAGCATCAAGTCCGCTATCCACGACACAGAATTACATAAACAATAAGGTTAGAGTTAACTCACTTTCGAAAAATGCAGCGCAAGTGTCAGGAGTCCATTCCCCTGCCCACGTTACCATATTCTCAGCTGCGGCCTCGGTATGTTTTCCGTACGAACCGGCCAGCAGCTGCAGTTCGTAACGATCATGGGGCAGGCGCTTATGAACACGATAGGGTCCACGCATGCACGAATCCAACTTCCCTGCAGCCTGCGAAGCTTTTATAACGAAAACCATATCACCAACATTAAATTCGCGCGGTGATACACGTCCCTTGTTTACATACTCGTCTTGTCTTTGCTGGTTATTAGACAGCAAAGTAGATACGCGTTGTCGTCGTAACGTCATCATTGCATCACGGTTAGGGGTCGCGATGTCCAAGGCGACGTCTCGTATCAGGGCTCGTATGATAGGGGTAGATGAGTCACTTCCTATAAGCAACTGGAGCGGGGAAAGATTGGTGGTGCTGTGTTTGGTACTATTCAAAATTATCTGAACTCTCCACAGTACTTCTGACCAGCTTTGACTCCTATGGTGACCTCAATACGGAGAAAGTTTAGCAATGTCCGGCAGTAACGCTCGGCTTGCCCATTTTCATGGTGCATACCAGGAGTAATAAAATGGGTATCACTGCCGAGTGATTTGGCCATGTTCCGAAAAGCGGAGCTCTCAAATATCCGCCCACGGTCCGTGACCAGAAGTCGTGGGGATCCAAATAATGAGACGGCATTGGTGAAAACACGTTTCAATTCTTCGGTATCTTGGCGATATAACGCATACAAAAGACAATACTTTGAGAACGCGTCAACAATTATTAACACGTATTTAAATCCTTGGGATTCGGGCAACGGACCGAGTACGTCCATGTGTATAACTGAAAATGGGGTTTCAGGCTTAGACCAGGATTCAATTGACTGATGCGGAGCTCGTGGTATCCGTTTATGAGAAAGACATACAATGCAGTGCTTAAGGTATTTTCTAATAAATTGGCGTAATCCAGGAAACCAAAAGTGTCGCAAGATGAGCTCTACGGTTTTGTCGTACCCTATATGATCTTGATCGTCATGAAAAACATGTAGCAAACTTAATCGGTACCCTTTAGGAATGTAGCATAATAAACGGGATTCCTCTCCGACCGGTGAATACTTAACATATAACAAGTCGTTCCTTAGAACATATCGTGATGAGTCTAACTGCCCATTTTTAAGTTTATCAACCAGACGAAGGGTCTCTTCATCAGCCGACTGGGCCATCTTAGCCCAATTTTTGGGGCTCTGTATATGACCTACTTCTACGGGATTCCTACTCAAATAGTCGGCGTGTGACATTAATGACCCCTTTCTGTATTCGAAACTGTACTGAAAGTCCTGCATATACAACCACCATCTAGCTACACGAGGCAGTAAGTCCTTTTTTCGTTCGGTCAGTTTTAGTGCATTACAATCTGTGACAATTTTAAAAGGAACACCGAGTAAGTATTGCCTAAAATGTTGTAAGGACTTCACTACTGCTAACGTTTCTAACTCGTAGGAGTGATATTTAGATTCAGCTCCCTGAGTAGATTTGCTAAAATAAGCCACTACGCATCTAAATCCTCCCTCATGAACTTGAATGAGCACAGATCCATACCCAATTGCACTTGCATCCGTATGGAGTTCTGTGGGCAACTGGGGATCGTAAATAGAGAGTACTGGTTCATTAGTTAAGCAATGAATAAGGTACTTCCTAGCGTTCTCTTGCTCAGTGCCCCATTCGAAAGGTATACTCTTTTTAGTTAGTCGGGAAATATAGACAGTCTTTTGAGCATAGTTCGGAACATATCGCCTAAAGTAGCCTGCGAGCCCAAGGAGCTGTCTAACCTGTTTCACATTCCTAGGTTTTGGGGCATCTACTAAAGCTTGAACCTTGCGGGGGCTCGGCCTAACCTGACCCTTGCTAATAACTCTGCCGAGATATTCGATTTCGCCGCTTAGAAAGGTACACTTTTTAAGATTTATTGAAAATCCGGATGAGGTTAAAGTTTTTAAAACCTGTTGTAATAAGTCTAAACCTTCGACTACTGAATTTGTCAGCAAGAGGACATCGTCGATGAAAACTAACACCGTCCCGGAATCGATAAAAGATTTAAGTGTTTTTGAAATAATTTTTTGATATATGACCGGTGCATTACAAAGTCCATAAGGCATCTTGACGTACTCATAATGGCCTTCTGGGGTCACAAATGCGGTTTTAGTCACAGAGCTCTCTTCCATAGGGATCTGATGGAAACCAGTCGCCATATCCAGGCTCGTGAAGAATTGACTAGATCCTAATCGATCTATGTGATCGTCAATAATTGGCAGTGGGAACCTATCCTTAACAGTTAACGCATTCAGGGCCCTAAAGTCCACACACATTCTGTCCGTGCCGTCCTTTTTCTTGACCAATATCACGGGACTCACGTATGGTGAATCAGACTCACGTATAATCCCCTTACTCATCAAGTCTTTAACAATACTACGTACGCGAAGCCTCTCATCATACGAAAGTCTGTATGGTCGATACCTAACCGGATTGTCGTTGGTGAGGACTATCTTCATACTGCCGGTAGTAACAGTTGACGTAGCCGTGCCACATATAAAAGAATTTGAGTAGTCACCTATAATCGACAAAAGCTGTTGCTTTTCTTCTCCTTCAAGCGGTGAATTAACTTTATCAGTATCTAAAATATTGTACACTGTTGCAGGTTTTGCTGCGTGTGTCAAGATTTGTACGCCGTTTTGTCGGATATAGGTAACTCCCTCCCGATCTAGAATGTCTGTACCTATAATAACGGGTGTACTAATACAATTATGTGGCACTACGTATAAATCACACGTCATCACGTTATGGGCTGGCCACATAGCGCGAAGATCGGACGGGCGTTGGGGCAGAAAGATTCTAGAGTGGAGACCACGTATTGGCAAGCGCAGCGTAGGACGACCGCCTGCCAGATGGACCGACGATCTTGTGAAAATCGCAGGAAATCGTTGGATGCAGGTGGCATCGGACCGGTTACGCTGGAAAGCGATTGGGGAGGCCTATGTTCAGCAGTGGACAAGTATAGGCTGAAATGATGATGATGATGATGACGTATAAATCCGCCTCGATGGATATGTGAGGTAATTCTAAGATTAAAGTTACAAACGAGGTACTTTCAACTAACTGACTACCTATGCCACGTAAAACACGGAAGGTCGGTTTTTGGCAAGTATCAAAATGTTTAAGCACCGAATTTGATATCAATGATATGCAAGAACCGCTGTCTATCAAAACATCGACTGGTATTCCTTTAATGACAGCACTTACTACATCATTCGTAGGTTTAAGAACAATATTATCAATTTTACTGCAAAGGTTAACATTTCGTTGGTTTTGATTATTTGATTCCGAACGTGATTTGGCGAAACATATATCAGCCGCGTGACCACTCTTTTTACAGAATGTACACACCTTAACAGAGGGTGATTCGATTGATGATGGAGTATTAGGTGTCAAACATAATTTTTTCGCGCTATGACAATTAATACGCTTATGACCAATTTTTCCACATGAATGACATCTTAAATTGTTAAGAGGTTTTTTAGAATGGTCACTTCTAAATGCAACTGAACCGCCATGATACTGAACGCGTGCAGAATCGCGGGTAGGCCGGAATTCAACTTTATGCTTAATGTACATTGACAAGAACTGAACCAGATCGTTGGGTTGTAGGTTGGCATTAGTGGTAGCTGCCTTAATATGGGGGTCCGTAATGCCCCTTAGGATAATAGCAACAATCAATTCATCAGATAGACCCCTGACCATGCGCAGCCTCAACAACGAACGTCTCGCATAATCAGCGTAGGTCGCATAACTTTTGGAATCCGTGCACATCACTTCGAAAAGAATATTAGCAATGTCGATATTTCGCGGACAAAGGGCCTTAAAATCCTGTTTAAAGTTTGTCCACGTACGATCGTTAGAAAACCATTCGTGTAGCCACACACGCGCATCGCCCTTAAGACAGTTCCCTATACGCGACAGGCATTCGTTATCACTCCACCCGTTAATTTCCATCGCTCTATCAACTTCATCACACCAAACCTCGACATTGTGAACACTGGGGTCAAAATTCGACACAAAGTAATTATTAGATCTTACTTTTACAAGCGAAGTGATGGCCTCCGCCAGTTGTACCGCCGTTCGTAGAGTCGCTACCCCGCAAAGTGAACGGAGGAGCAGGGTCAGCATTTGAATCGTCATCGCGCGCGGTACCGGCACTTGTATTCTCAATTATAGCCGGAAATGTTATCGGTAACCCCGGAGGTGTCTGGGGAACAGGTACAGCGCGCGACGTAGACGGATCGGACGGCGGTGGAGCGGAAAACTGACTCTCAATTGTATTTAATCTCGACAAAATTGCATCAAGTACATCTCTATTTGAATCACGCTTACGGGAACGCCGTTCTCTGGACATTATGCGAAATACACAAAAATCAAAGCAACAAATCTACACAGCAAAATATTTTTCTTTTTTTTTTTTATGTGGGTATGTCAGGCAAACCAAAAGCGGCTAGGCGACGTTACGCCTATCCCACTTCTGATATAATCAATCAGAAGCTAAATTTATTAAAAAAAATACAAAAGTATAACACCCTAGACTTAAAGTAATATTAATTACTTATAAATTATAAATGTCACTAAAAATAACAAAATCAACACTGGAAAATAATTAGCCTAAAACGTCTGTTCGCCCCGGCCGCCCGATCCAAAGTGGGCGATGTAATCGCGCGCTGGTCAGAAATCAACCGTGGTCAGGTGACAGTCACGTGATCGCCTAGCCACGCCCACTCAGCTCACTAGTCTTCTTACAATATGTATATATATATATATATATATATATATATATATATATATCTAACAATTTGTACACCTTCATTCATCGCTTTCAGTCTTTGAAGACTTTTGTCCAGATATATTATAAACAGTCTAGCGGACAACACGCAACCCTGCTTGACGCCGATTTCAACGTCAAACCAGGGTGACCTGTTACCACCCACCCGTACGCATGCCTTGCAGTCCACATAAGTGGACTGGACCGCTCGCAACAGAGTGCCATCTATACCATACTCTGGCAAAATGTCCCAAAGTCTCTTTCGCACAACTCTGTCAAACGCCTTCTCCAGGTCTACAAAACCGCAGAAAACCTTTCAGCCCACTGCCAGATGCTTCTCTACGATGTTGCGGAGGGAGAAGACTTGATCCGAACATCGTCTTCCGGACCTGAAACCCCCTTGTGCCTCGCACAACATTCCATCGAACTTCTCACGCATTCTCCGTTTAATAATTTTACCGTACACCTTGGCTGCCAATCTGATCAAACTGATGGCTCTGTAATTACAAATAGTCAATTTACATTATTTTAATCTAATGTTACTACTATTCTACCACTGGATCGGACTGCGGTTACCACTGAGAAGATCCGGCGAAGAAACTCAGCGACCTTGACATTTTTATTAACTTCTCTTTCTCTTTTTTCTTTTCTACTTTTTCAATCATGTTGTGTGGATACAATGTTTAGGTTACAATTAAAAAGTCTAGGATCTAGCTCCAGTGTGATGCCTTACGATTGATATATAAATCTAATGATGTTATCTGTAAAGAGTGTCTTAAGGCTTCCAGATGGATCAATCCCCACAAGTAGCACCCGTTCACGATTATTACTGCTGGAACAGCTATCACTCCCCTTGACCATATTGGAGAGAAGGGAGTTACTTGCGCCAGACAGCCACCGCAAGCAAAGACATTATAGTGAGCATGACCAAACCAGTACCACAAAGGCGGTGGTCAGATTGTGTCTACATTATAATAGAATCGGTTCAATTTCGAACTGGGGACAATTCCAGACTCTGGAATGCTATTAATAATTTTTCGATATATTGAATAAAAGCTACACTTTGTCGGATTTATGATTTAGATCTGAGACCTCGTGATTGCTAGTAGTAGCCACTAAACCAACCAAACATTCGAGCGTGTCAATAATTGTAGTACTAAAGTTTTTAGCACCTCAGTCAATTAAGTCCGAAAAAAATCAAACAGCCGCTACCAACACACACATGGAAAATTTTCCTAACTGAACAGAGAACCTGTATTTTCACTTCCATTTCGTAATGTTGGTAACGGCGCCGCATAATGCAAACGTACTCTGAATTCGTCACAGCGTTTTCGAATTTCAAATCGGAATTTCTATTGGTCCATTCGACATGCTATTCTGGGTAGGCTCCAATCAGGCTGTAGAGATGATACTTGAAAATGATATTATCGAAATATGACGCAGAAGATTTTTTAATCATCGGAGCATGGATTTTTATGCAAGACGGGTTCATACGGTTTTACCAATAGACCGAGTGATTCAAGAGAAAAGTTTATGTGTATAATTTCACCCCTGCGAAGCCGGGGTGGGTCGCTAGTAATGATATAAATACAAGTGTATGACGGACGGCTTATTTCAGTCGTTAATTTTCGTTCCGCCCACTGGACCGATAAGTTGCGGGTTCTATTACGCGTAGGACACGAATCTACCCATATTTAAGCACGTCTATAGGTCTGAGTGTGTGTATATTAATTTCATTTTTTTAAACGCATTCACGACCCAGGGATAATTCCGAGTGTGGGGAAATTTTATAAAAAATCACGAAATTATTTGTTAACGTCTGCATATTGGTATATTATACTGTGTCCTTCGTTCTCGATATAAACTATATTAGCAGCTCTCTCGAGTCGCTTGGCAACCGCGCGTCATTTAGAAACTTCAAAAGCCTCTATGGTATCTGTGGACATAACCTCTGGAACCATTCTTTTGAAAGCGCGGCAGCCGACGCTTTGTAATAAAGTTTTTGGTCGACATTTAATTTAATAACGTGTTATGGCACTGAAATTATATAACAAAAAGGTTGTAATATACTCAAGTGACCGTGTGAAATAAATTTAAAACATCGTATAGGCAAATTTAGAAAAGTTTACGTCCTGGCAAAGGAGTACATTCTAAAAAGATCAACCGATAGTTGTTTATGTGTGGTGTTTTCAGCTTAACTTGTTTATTTATATAATATCTAATATTTGGAGACGTGAGTTTCGTCATATTAAAATTTGGGAAAGCTTCGTCGCCCGAAAAGTAAATTTATGAAGTCTATGTCCCTATTCGTGTACAAACAGTTTAACACGAAATATACCTGAAAACGATTATTAACCGTCTATAAATTGGCAATGTTATACCTCCAATAAGAGAAATTAGGGGGACGTTCATCAATTATGATGATTGTTAAGGATCGATGGCATTTTAAGGACACGGGTAATGTACGAGATACATTGACGTGGTCCGCAAGACTTGACGATAATTCAAGGACACAAGTGGTGTACGAGATACATCGGCGTGGTCCGCAAGACTTGGGGCCCATACGAGATATGTGCTGAAGGTCATACTACTCATAGGTTTCATCCATGAGGTGTTCCTGTGCAGTTCACATTTCTACAATGGTAAGAATCAAAAATGTTACCTAAAATACATACCTTAAACATGCCTAACACAGTAAATACAAAGACTATTGCTATAAACTATAAGCAATTTGTCATACTAATCTCCAAAAGGAGACTTACTGAAAGGGTAATTGAAGTGACATTGTTTATGTATAACAATACATTATTAATAACAAAAGTCACTCCTTTGCAGAAACATAGTGTTTTTATTGATTTCATTATTAGACATACTTGTATAATAATACTGAAATAGCCCAAACTGGAGCTTATTACACAAAGAATTGTGCAAAATTATGAGTACTTGTATTAAAAAGTTAAATCCAGCAATACTTATTCCTGAACAGGGTTTATAACCAAATAAGCCAAAGTAATATACTAATGGCAATGCCTGTTGTAACTGACAAGCAACAGGACTGTAGATTCATTCCAAATATAATATCTTATCCCATGGATGCTGCGGCAGGCAGGTTGTGGGATAATTTGTGTTATGCACAAAGATACTTAAAAGATAATATAAAATACCTGGTCTATCCAGTTAACATAAAACTAATAATTATCTATCAATATTATCAACCCAGGCTCCTTGCAGGGTAGCCAGAAAAGATAAATCCTAACAATACAGTCATGAAACCTTTATTGAGATAAGAACCTTTAAGGTCAGCAGTATATATTTTGCATAAAAAGAGTGTTAATATAGTGGATTATCAATATGGACTTATTAACTAGCTAGTCATAGCCAGTAGTTAAAATTTCATATAACGACCACCGTTGTAACCAATATAGAACAACAATCCTCATCCTGGGTGTGAAAATATTAAGTCACAGTGTACCTATCAGTTCACCAAAAACAACATCACGTTGGACATTGGAAATCTCCTACCAAAGAAAGTGAGGTACAAAAAGCATGATAGGCATTTTACACAAGGACTTGGTTTTTAAGTTGCTGAAAAATTCAGAAAAACAATCAGGAATACATAATGGGTTTTACAAAGAAACCATAATATTGGAGGCTAAGGGTATTCACTGACTTTGGTATGTATCTATGACACTAATAATGCCTTCAACGACAAACATAATTTTATTGGTTTTGTGCAAGTACTTGCACTTCAGACAAGTGAATCTTGTCATACATATGTTTAACATTATGTATAGAAACATTATTATTAGAAACACTATTGTTTAATAATTGATATATATATAAAAAATAGACCTTACAGTCATAATAAATATACTAATAAAATATTTATTAGTACCTATTCAGTTTTCTATCATGTAATGAGTTCAATGGTTTTGGGATTTTTGATTATTTCCTGCATCAATTATAGTGTACTTAATAATATTAGAAATTTGAGGCACACACAATGGAAAGCTATACATCAATTCATCATTGGGAGAATTAGATGGTTTTACTGTATTTTTGTTTGATCATATGATAATCAATAAATAATATGTAATTAAATAAGATTATCCAAGAAATTAATAACTATAAAAAATAGTTTTGTAATTAGTTTGGAATGTGTACAGTTATTTTGAACACTAGTGATGTTTCTGGTATAGTTATGATAACACAAGCACAAACGGCTACCATTAAAATAACAAGTTGGTTTTAGAGCACTATATATGTTGTAATTTATTTAAAGGTGTTTCAGTAAAAAATATTGGATTGAGATATCATACAAAAATTTGCAATTTTGGTATTGTTATATTTAAATTATTACATCCACATGTTACATGTATCTTATAAATAGGTATCTATATATAAAAGAACATAAAGTCATGCAAATGACTTGATAATAATATCCATTTGAAAATTTAATGATATTATGTTGACATGCTACGGTGGATGAAATATTGAGTTACATTATTTGAAAGTATGGATTATCTTAAACAAGAATAATCAAAAGCATATGTTTATCACAGGTATGATAAATATTATGTAGTATCAGCAATAATCTAAGTCCTAAGGAACTTGATATTATTTATTTATTATTAATGGGGGATACATAATAATAAGTTGAGTAGCACTCGATTCTCACGGTTGGACATCTAGAACTAACTAGAAAGTTACGCATTGCAATTTTTTTTTTTTACTTATAAATACAGTCACATACAAAGAAGCAAAGGAAGTGTAGTATGAAATGAAAATTTCATGGTATGAAATAATTCAGTTATGAATAGGATTCCCAATATGATACAGTTTTAACCCGTGGTTCGGTTTAGCAGACTGTAACTTATTCGCTTCTTAAGTTATTACTAAATTAGGAGTGTATTTTTTCATCAGTAATGTAATTGGTTCAGGTGTGGCCCGATCGTATTGCCAAAACGAATGTTCGCGGGCGTTATTGCGCAGGAACGAATCGTTAAGTAATACATAAAGATTTATGTAGCCAAGGATTTATTTGTCGGCGCACACTCAGAACATGGAAATGATTCCGGGATAGTTTCGAAATTTAAATTGAATTAATAATAGTGGTATAGTAATAACACTGGGGTAGGTTATGTTTGTTTACCAGGCATTAATACTGCCCTTCGTTCCAGACTCTAAAATTGGGGGGGGGGGGGGGCGAGATTATATAGGTAAAGCACATAGCCTTATGTGAGGAATATCTCCAGATAAGATGTGTGTGTGTGAGTGATGTACGCGGATGGCCGCGAGGCCTTTACAGCTTCACCGGACTTAATTCCATATAAGCTCATTAGTACAAAGGCCTCTAGTACAAAAAATGTTAAATTTTGATATATGTACATCTTTAAAGATTAAAAATATAACTGACATTAAATATAGCAGAATGTTGATAAAAAAAAAAAAAAAAAAAACTTAAATTAAATATGTAATGATAGCAAAAACATTCTTATAATCACCAAATTAATTCGTAACCTTTGTTTGGTACTGTACTCAAAAAGAGATCATTTGACAAAAAAAAAAAAAAAAAAAGAACCACATGCCTGTTGGAAAACCCATTAGTGGGGAAATAGGTTTCCCTGTTATATTTGTATCATATTGTTATAGATTGGGTACTAACAGACTTTGTTTTCAGGTCTAGTACACAGTAAGGGTTTCTAGCTATCTATCTATCTCTATCCATATTATGACGCCAGATTTCTTGCGGGGTGGGCAGAGAGTGCAAGGTTCCGACGGGTTTTTTTTCCTTGCATGCCTGCCTGGCTTTCTTCACTCTCATAGTTCGTCTCATAATGGTTGTCAATGATACAAGAATTATTATAAAGGATTTAATTTTATATAAACAAAACTCTAGATGGACAATTCTTCAACTCTTGTTATATAGAAGATATCTATAGAAGAAAGATCTCTATAGAAGACATAACAGATGGAGACTGCACTGATATCTGATAAGTAATGATTGATTAATATTACCCGGTATTAATGAATTTTGGACATCAGGTGTGGTATAAAGGTACATAACAGGTGCTTTAAAGGTTTGGTTGAGATGGATCTACACTACAAAACATAACATGTTATAGAATTTGATTATATAAATTTATTTTAAATAAGTTTATATCATAGACAGACTGGTTGTAAGAAACAATATAGGTGTATATATTTGTTGTGTTTGTGTTGTATGGCAATACAAAGAACGGGAATGTGTTATAGTACAAATATACTCATGATATGTTACTTTTTAGAGGTCACGCTCAAAAAAAAAAAAAAAAAGAATCCTTTACGTGGTATTTTCAACTTTACCCTTATAGCTCTAAACAGCTGCTAATATAGTTTATATCGAGAACGAAGGACACAGTATAATAAGTGATCAAACGAACTTACCTGAAGTGAAGTTCGATCATTATTATACGAAGTCCTTCGTTCGAAGATATAAGTTCCCAACCCGCCCTGCCCGTTGGTAAAGTTGAAATGTACTACTTCTAAAAGGAATGGTTCCAGAGGTTATGTCCACAGATACCATAGAGGCTTTTGAAGTTTCTAAATGACGCGCGGTTGCCAAGCGACTCGAGAGAGCTGCTAATATAGTTTATATCTTCGAACGAAGGACTTCGTATAATAATGATCGAACTTCACTTCAGGTAAGTTCGTTTGATCACTTATTATACTCTATACATTGCTCAATAAAATGATTTTTATGTACATTTAAATCATTTCATAAATAGGTATAGTCCATATAAGTTCTTCATTATGGCCACCGTACTGCATCGTAATAAGTACGAGCGGGATACCGGGCAGTTGCTTGCTCATAGTTTCCCTAGTTGTTCAAAGCATTCAATGTTGTGTCCGTGAGTAAGAGTTAAATTTTCTTTAGCAATATTTTCCCAGTAGTGCATCACGATGCTGGTTGTGTATGTACCAATTTGTATAAAGCTCTAAATTAATTAAAACTCTGTATACAATCGCTTTTTTCCCAAATAAATAAAAATAGTTCGGCACGGTCGGTCTGAAGTGAGTGACCGCCCGATTTTCATATAAGAGCGTATCCGTGCTTCGGAAGGCACATTAAACTGCTAATTTAAAGGCCTTATAGGTGACTTGATAAGTTCCAACAGCAGATACCCATACCAACCTGCCTCCACCAATCTGCACTGGATTATCACCTAATCTCTCTCACCTATATTTGTGAGAGAAGGGCTTTGCACAGCCGTAGGACAGTATAAGCTGATGTTATGATGTTAATGATGATAAATCAGGATTCGGGATCAATAAATATGGCAGCTTTCTCATGAAATTCTACCATTACTAAAATAACTTATAGCAGTGATAGCCTAGTGGATAGACCGTTGGACTCCAAAGTCAGAAGTCTCGAGTTCAAACCTTGATACGCACCTCTGTATTTTCGAAAGCATGCGCATATTAAAAAAATAACTATCACTTGCTTTAACGGTAAAGAAAAACATTGTGAGGAAACCTGTATGCCTAAGGGTTTCTCGAAGGTGTGTGAAGTTCGCCAACTAGCACTGGGCCAGCGTGGTGGGCTGTGGCATAAACCCTCGCAGTTTGGGAGGAGGCCCGTGCACAACGGTAGGAAAGTTTATTAACAGGGCTAATATTCTTTATTTATAAAACAACTTAGGATCACTATACAGAATGTCCACATAAATACATCACGGGCACTGCAATGTATCGGACATGTGCGCGGATGCTGTATAAATCTCGAGTTAACACCCCATTTCGAGCAACGTTTGTTACTGCTGGATGCCAAATGTAGGAGCGCCGTGAGATATATCGCAGTGATATGTTATCAGGCCGTTAGCCTTATTTAGAACGATCAAGGACGAATCAAATTGATAAGGTTAAAGCAATATAAATATGAAACAATAAACATAGATAGGGTTACGGCTATATTCCTTCAGCAAATACGACAGAAGTGTGTCTGCCGTAAGCACCTGTATACAATTGCCGACTTAATATAGGATAGATAGGGAAGACGCTATTGCCATTACACCGGGACTCACCGGGGACAAAGCCATTTCGGATTTTTTGATGGGAAAATTACCCTTTATCCGACCCACTGCTGGATCCATCATCAGACCCTGGACATCAACCGTCTCTAGTACAGAGTCCCTACTATATTACAGATACCCTCCTATATTACAGAGAGGTAAAATTTTAGTTCTGCTTTTATCCGCCTAATTTTGATCGTACTTGGTTCAAGCAGATATCCGAAAATTAAAGTTTCGTCAAAATTGGTTCAATGGTTTTTATGTGATGTCTGAACAAACAGAAAAAATATTCCAAAAATTTATTGTAGCCCCTTATTTTCTTTTTAATTTTTTCCCAAACTTTCACACCAACCTCAATTATTTATTACCTAAAAACCTCGCATCTTTTGTATGCAGAAAATATTATGTGTTGCAAGCTCGTGAAACATTGTCGTAACTTAGCTAATCTCACCTGCGGGCGTGCAAGCCCATAAAATATGGTGGAATTTTGCGTTCCACCTAATCATGTGTTTATCATCTTGGCTGTGAAAAGATTGGATGCTATGGAAATTATTATTAACATGATTTTTCAAGGTTCATATTCCATAAGATATATTCCTGACCTGGTAAAGGTCACAGGTAAAACACAAACCGGTTATTGATCACAACAAATCATTATAATTTGTTACTGTTTACTGTCGGATTAATACAGCGGTTATATATGTACTAACTAGGTGCACAATGAGCATGTTCTTACATCATACGCCTTACAGAACGAAAAAATAAATACAGACAAAAAACATGAAGAAAAAAAAATATGAGAGTTTTGGAGATGTCTTTATCATACAGCAAACGTTTTTGACAAAGAACCAAAGTTACCGACATAGCTCGCAGACTCAGTAAGCTAAAGTGGCAATGGGCTGGTCCCATCTGCAGAAGGACCGACGGCCGATGGATCAAGCGTGTCCTAGAGTGGAGACCGCGACTTGGTAAGCGTAAGGTAGGACGGCCCCCAGCTAGATGGACCGACGACCTCAAAAAGGTCTCTGGGACAGACTGGATGCGGAAGGCGGAGGGCCGTGTGCTTTCGAAAATACAGAGGTGCGTATCAAGGTTTGAACTCGAGACTTCTGACTTTGGAGTCCAACGGTCTATCCACTAGGCTATCACTGCTATAAGTTATTTTAGTAATGGTAGAATTTCATGAGAAAGCTGCCATATTTATTGATCCCGAATCCTGATTTATCATCATTAACATCATCATCATCTCAGCCTTTACTTGTCCGCTACTAAACATAGGCCTCCCCAATCACATTTCAGTGTAACCGGTCCGATGCCGCGTGCATCCAACGACTTCTTGTGATCTTAACTTTAACAAAAAATCTGGTAGGCGGCCGTCCCACGCCGCGCTTGCCAATACGCTTGCTTCTACTCTGGAATCTTTCTGGTTAGCCTAATAAAAATAGAAGAATGAAAGAAAAAACATTTATTTGACCAACACACTACATGAAACAGTTAAAAACGGGTACTTAAAACAGTAACAGCATAAGTTGTGTGGGGTCAAACAGGACTTTGCCTCAGGATATTGCTATACTATAGTTATAATTAAGGAATAATGGCTACAATATATCCCAGGAAAATCGTGTATTTGGCATCCAGGAATAAGAACCATAGGTCATATACAGCATCCGCGCATATGTCTGTCACATTGCTGTGCTTGTGATCTATTTTCGTGGAAAATCGGGTTACTGACAGTGGCATGTAGAATTTTATGAGGAACTAGAAAGCTTCTATATTAATTAGTTATATGGATCATTCTAGTTTTATTGATCGTTCTAAATATTGCGAACGGTCTAATAACACATCAGTAACAGACGTTGCTTTAAACGGGGTGTCAACCCGAGATATATACAACATCTGCGCAAATGTCCGATCCATTGCGGTGCTTGTGATGTATTTGTGAGCAGAATCGACAAGAGCGTCTGGGTTTTTGAACAATTTATAGGGTTATAAGTACTTGTTGTACCTAGGGTAAAATTTCTAAAAGATCCTTACTGGATTGATTGAAAATTTCCTTGTCTAAGAGAGATTGATAAGTTATCGGAACAGTTTTGGCGTTGTGTACTGTTGCCCTGGTTTAATTAGCGATTACCTAGGAGTAAAAGTATCGCCACATAGTATCAACGGGATGGGATCAAACATGACTTTCACACACACAACCACCCAGACCAAAACAAATATTTGTAGTTCATAAAAAGATTTGTCCCTTGCGAGATCGAACCCGCGATCACTTGATCCAGTGAACGGAACGGCTTAAGGAACAGCCATGACCAAGCTGTCGTAATTTCGACACACTTCTCATCATTCATTTGGAAACAAAACGCCTTTTTAATATGTGGATACCTGACTTAACTTCATTTTAAGGTATATTTGGAAACATATAGAGCTATAGTACTAAATCTAAATATACCTGTAAAAATTTATATAATCCAGTCAGGTTTCTGCCAAAAATACTTAGCACTGCTTCTCAGTATAATTGTCATCATTTAAGCCGTAATTAAAATTAATAATTAAAATAAAGTTAATTTAACGCAGAATAGGGCAATTACGCGGGCAACTAAGAGAGAGGCTATTTATCAAATACCTGGGGGCCGCCAGAACTAGGTCATACGGAAATAGTACAGCTGAAATTTAAAGTTTAATAATGATTTGGTTCGTACGTGTTATGTTATCCAGTGTGGTTACTATCTAATTACTAAGAAGTGGAATAGCAAAAAAATCTTCTAGAAAAGTCGTAATATAATTTTAATTAAAAAGATCTTTTAAAAAGTTTTTTTTTTTGCAAAATTTAATCTTACCAAATTATTGCATTATTACCAAACTTACGTACCTATGCCAAATTTCAGGGGGCGCTTACAAATAGTCTATCTATCTCTATCTATATCATCACGCCAGATCCCTTGCGAGGTAGGCAGAGAGTACAGAGTTCCAACAGGTTTTTTCCTTACATGCCTCTCTGGCTTCCTCCACTATCATAGTTCGTCTCATACACGCTCGCCGGTTACGGGGACTCTTGACTTTTTCTTCAGATAACACTCGGTTTATTTGGTCATGGTAAGATAGTCTAGGTCTTCCCCGGTACCTGCATTCTTCCACTTTCACATTGAATATCTGTTTAGTCATTCTTTAATCTGGCATTTTTTCTATATGCCTGAACCAACGGAGCATGCCCTTTCTCATCTTTACACTGATACTATCTTTCATACCTACTCGCTTTCTTACTACGCTGTTGCTAATACGGTCGGTCAGCTTCACTCCGCACATCTTCCGCAGAGCTCGCATTTCTACCGCATTTATCCTACTTTCATTCTCCTTCTTACATACCCAGCTCTCGCTACCATATAACAGCGTTGGGACAAGAACTCCGTTATGTATGGCCAGCTGCGCCTTATGGCTTAAGTGCCGGCTCCCGAGTAGCTTTCACATCGCACCATTCACTCTGTTCCCTGCACTCACTCTTCTCTCTATGTCAGCGGTGTATTTCCCATCCTTACTGAAGGCGCTCCAGCACATCGTTACCAACCACAATCCTTACATTCGTTCTGGTTTCTTCCCTTTCAAAAACCATAATCTTGGTTTTCTTCACATTCAAGTGTAAGCCATTGATCATGCAGTCGTTTTTCATAACTGTGACTAGTGTTTGCAGATGAGTGGCTGTTGGCGCTATTAAAACCACGTCATCTGCATAAAGTAGATGGTTTACCACTAGGTCACCAATTTGTACACCTTCATTCATCGCTTTCAGTCTTTGAAGACTTTTGTCCAGATATATTATAAACAGTCTAGCGGACAACACGCAACCCTGCTTGACGCCGATTTCAACGTCAAACCAGGGTGACCTGTTACCACCCACCCGTACGCATGCCTTGCAGTCCACATAAGTGGACTGGACCACTCGCAACAGAGTGCCATCTTTACCATACTCTGGCAAAATGTCCCAAAGTCTCTTTCGCACAACTCTGTCAAACGCCTTCTCCAGGTCTACAAAACCGCAGAAAACCTTTCGGCCCACTGCCAGATGCTTCTCTACGATGTTGCGGAGGGAGAAGACTTGATCCGAACATCGTCTTCCGGACCTGAAACCCCCTTGTGCCTCGCACAACATTCCATCGAACTTCTCACGCATTCTCCGTTTAATAATTTTACCGTACACCTTGACTGCCAATCTGATCAAACTGATGGCTCTGTAATTACAAATAGTCAATTTACATTATTTTAATCTAATGTTACTACTATTCTACCACTGGATCGGACTGCGGTTTCCACTGAGAAGATCCGGCGAAGAAACTCAGCGACCTTGACATTTTTATTAACTTCTCTTTCTCTTTTTTCTTTTCTACTTTTTCAATCATGTTGTGTGGATACAATGTTTAGGTTACAATTAAAAAGTCTAGGATCTAGCTCCAGTGTGATGCCTTACGATTGATATATAAATCTAATGATGTTATCTGTAAAGAGTGTCTTAAGGCTTCCAGATGGATCAATCCCCACAAGTAGCACCCGTTCACGATTATTACTGCTGGAACAGCTATCACTCCCCTTGACCATATTGGAGAGAAGGGAGTTACTTGCGCCAGACAGCCACCGCAAGCAAAGACATTATAGTGAGCATGACCAAACCAGTACCACAAAGGCGGTGGTCAGATTGTGTCTACATTATAATAGAATCGGTTCAATTTCGAACTGGGGACAATTCCAGACTCTGGAATGCTATTAATAATTTTTCGATATATTGAATAAAAGCTACACTTTGTCGGATTTATGATTTAGATCTGAGACCTCGTGATTGCTAGTAGTAGCCACTAAACCAACCAAACATTCGAGCGTGTCAATAATTGTAGTACTAAAGTTTTTAGCACCTCAGTCAATTAAGTCCGAAAAAAATCAAACAGCCGCTACCAACACACACATGGAAAATTTTCCTAACTGAACAGAGAACCTGTATTTTCACTTCCATTTCGTAATGTTGGTAACGGCGCCGCATAATGCAAACGTACTCTGAATTCGTCACAGCGTTTTCGAATTTCAAATCGGAATTTCTATTGGTCCATTCGACATGCTATTCTGGGTAGGCTCCAATCAGGCTGTAGAGATGATACTTGAAAATGATATTTTCGAAATATGACGCAGAAGATTTTTTAATCATCGGAGCATGGATTTTTATGCAAGACGGGTTCATACGGTTTTACCAATAGACCGAGTGATTCAAGAGAAAAGTTTATGTGTATAATTTCACCCCTGCGAAGCCGGGGTGGGTCGCTAGTAATGATATAAATACAAGTGTATGACGGACGGCTTATTTCAGTCGTTAAGTTTCGTTCCGCCCACTGGACCGATAAGTTGCGGGTTCTATTACGCGTAGGACACGAATCTACCCATATTTAAGGACGTCTATAGGTCTGAGTGTGTGTATATTAATTTCATTTTTTTAAACGCATTCACGACCCAAGGATAATTCCGAGTGTGGGGAAATTTTATAAAAAATCACGAAATTATTTGTTAACGTCTGCATATTGGTATATTATACTCTATACATTGCTCAATAAAATGATTTTTATGTACATTTAAATCATTTCATAAATAGGTATAGTCCATATAAGTTCTTCATTATGGCCACCGTACTGCATCGTAATAAGTACGAGCGGGATACCGGGCAGTTGCTTGCTCATAGTTTCCCTAGTTGTTCAAAGCATTCAATGTTGTGTCCGTGAGTAAGAGTTAAATTTTCTTTAGCAATATTTTCCCAGTAGTGCATCACGATGCTGGTTGTGTATGTACCAATTTGTATAAAGCTCTAAATTAATTAAAACTCTGTATACAATCGCTTTTTTCCCAAATAAATAAAAATAGTTCGGCACGGTCGGTCTGAAGTGAGTGACCGCCCGATTTTCATATAAGAGCGTATCCGTGCTTCGGAAGGCACATTAAACTGCTAATTTAAAGGCCTTATAGGTGACTTGATAAGTTCCAACAGCAGATACCCATACCAACCTGCCTCCACCAATCTGCACTGGATTATCACCTAATCTCTCTCACCTATATTTGTGAGAGAAGGGCTTTGCACAGCCGTAGGACAGTATAAGCTGATGTTATTATTCACACCAATGTAATGTATATAAGTTTTTATTCCAATTGCAGTGTTGTGTCTTTCTTTCCTGTTCAGATTTTGCGCTCAATTTTCCATGCACATCCTGACATCCGCTTGAGCTAAAATTTGATGTAATTATAGAACTTCTGTGACAATACAATATATGATACCATGGAGCTGATCTCCAATATATAATAACTACTCAATATAATCTTATCGTCTGTAGTACAAAGTAAACAAGTAAATGTACTTACTATACACATATATGATGGCAAGGTATAATGATGGAATAGGACGATGGCTAGTTTTTTTAAATAATAATTATTAGTTCTTTAGACGCTTTTTATTTAACTTGCACTGTTCCTATCTGTCGGTCTGTCTTTCCGGTTCAAATTTTTAATCCTTTTTTCAAGCATTTGCGGATATCCGATTGCGCTGAAATTTGGCATAGGTACGTAAGTTTGGTAATAATGCAATAATATGGTAAGATTAAATTTTGCAAAAAAAAACGTTTTAAAAGATCTTTTTTAATTAAAATTATATTACGACTTTTCTAGAAGATTTTTTTGCTATTCCACTTCTTAGTAATTAGGTAGTAACCACACTGGATAACATAACACGTACGAACGAAATTATTATTAAACTTTATGGTGGATATACCTAGTTAAATTTCAGCTGTACTATTTCCGTATGACCTAGTTCTGGCGGCCCCCAGGTATTTGATAAATAGCCTCTCTCTTAGTTGCCCGCGTAATTGCTCTATTCTGCGTTAAATTAACTTTATTTTAATTATTAATTTTAATTACGGCATAAATGATGACAATTATACTGAGAAGCAATGGTAAGTATTTTTGGCAGAAACCTGACTGGATTATATAAATTTTTACAGGTATATTTAGAATTAGTACTATAGCTCTATATGTTTCCAAATATACCTTAAAATGAAGTTAAGTCAGGTATCCACAGATTAAAAAGGCGTTTTGTTTCCAAATGAATGATGAGAAGTGTGTCGAAATTACGACAGCTTGGTCATGGCTGTTCCTTAAGCCGTTCCGTTCACTGGATCAAGTGATCGCGGGTTCGATCTCGCAAGGGACAAATCTTTTTATGAACTACAAATATTTGTTTTGGTCTGGGTGGTTGTGTGTGTGAAAGTCATGTTTGATCCCATCCCGTTGATACTATGTGGCGATACTTTTACTCCTTGGTAATCGCTCATTACACCAGGGCAACAGTACACAACGCCAATACTGTTCCGATAACTTATCAATCTCTCTTAGACAAGGAAATTTTCAATCGATCCAGTAAGGATCTTTTAGAAATTTTACCCTAGGTACAACAAGTACTTATAACCCTATAAATTGTTCAAAAACCCAGACGCTCTTGTCGATTCTGCTCGCAAATACATCACAAGCACCGCAATGGATCGGACATTTGCGCAGATGTTGTATATATCTCGGGTTGACACCCCGTTTAAAGCAACGTCTGTTACTGCTGTGTTATTAGACCGTTCGCAATACTTAGAACGATCAATAAAACTAGAATGATCTATATAACTAATTAATATAGAAGCTTTCTAGTTCCTCATAAAATTCTACATGCCACTGTCAGTAAACCGATTTCCCACGCAAATAGATCACAAGCACAGCAATGTGACAGACATATGCGCGGGTGCTGTATATGACCTATGGTTCTTATTCCTGGATGCCAAATACACGATTTTCCTGGGATATATTGTAGCCATTATTCCTTAATTATAACTATAGTATAGCAATATCCTGAGGCAAAGTCCTGTTTGACCCCACACAACTTATGCTGTTACTGTTTTAAGTACCCGTTTTTAACTGTCTCATGTAGTGTGTTGGTCAAATAAATGTTTTTTCTTTCATTCTTCTATTTTTATTAGGCTAACCAGGAAGATTCCAGAGTAGAAGCAAGCGTATTGGCAAGCGCAGCGTGGGACGGCCGCCTACCAGATTTTTTGTTGAAGTTAAAATCACAAGAAGTCGTTGGATGCACGCGGCATCGGACCGGTTACACTGAAATGTGATTGAGGAGGCCTATGTTATGAGATGATGATGATGTTAATGATGATAAATCAGGATTCGGGATCAATAAATATGGCAGCTTTCTCATGAAATTCTACCATTACTAAAATAACTTATAGCAGTGATAGCCTAGTGGATAGACCGTTGGACTCCAAAGTCAGAAGTCTCGAGTTCAAACCCAGATACGCACCTCTGTCTTTTCGAAAGCATGTGCATATTAAAAAAATAACTATCACTTGCTTTAACGGTAAAGAAAAACATTGTGAGGAAACCTGTATGCCTGAGGGTTTCTCGAAGGTGTATGTTCGCCAACTAGCACTGGGCCAGCGTGGTGGACTATGGCCTAAACCCTCGCAGTTTGGAAGGAGGCCCGTGCACAACGGTAGGAAAGTTTATTAACAGGGTTAATATTCTTTATTTATAAAACAACTTAGGATCACTATACAGAATGTCCACATAAATACATCACGGGCACTGCAATGTATCGGACATGTGCGCGGATGCTGTATAAATCTCCAGTTAACACCCCGTTTAGAGCAACGTTTGTTACTGCTGGATGCAAAAATACGAGCGCCGTGAGATATATCGCAGTGATATGTTATCAGGCCGTTAGCCTTATTTAGAACAATCAAGGACGAATCAAATTGATAAGGTTAAAGCAATATAAACATGAAACAATAAAAATAGATAGGGTTACGGCTATATTCCTTAAGCGGATACGACAGAAGTGTGTCTGCCGTAAGCACCTGTATACAATTGCCGACTTAATATAGGATAGATAGGGAAGACGCTATTGCCATTACACCGGGACTCACCGGGGACAAAGCCATTTCGGATTTTTTGATGGGAAAATTGCCTTTTATCCGACCCACTGCTGGATCCATCATCAGACCCTGGACATCAACCGTCCCTAGTACAGAGAGGTCAAATTATAGTTCTGATTTTATCCGCCTAATTTTGTCCGTACTTGGTCAAAGCAGATATCCGAAAATTAAAGTTTCTTCAAAATTGGTTCAATGGTTTTTATGTGATGTCCGAACAAACAGAAAAAATATTCCAAAAATTTATTGTAGCCCCTTATTTTCTTTCTAATTTTTTCCCAAACTTTCACACCAACCTCAATTATTTATTACCTAAAAACCTCGCATCTTTTGTAATATTAAGAAATATTATGTGTTGCAAGCTCGTGAAACATTGTCGTAACTTAGCTAATCTCACCTGCGGGCGTGCAAGCCCATAAAATATGGTGGAATTTTGCGTTCCACCTAATCATGTGTTTATCATCTTGGCTGTGAAAAGATTGGATGCTATGGAAATTATTATTAACATGATTTTTCAAGGTTCATATTCCATAAGATATATTCCTGACCTGGTAAAGGTCACAGGTAAAACACAAACCGGTTATTGATCACAACAAATTATTATAATTTGTTACTGTTTAATGTCTGATTAATACAGCGGTTATATATGTACTAACTAGGTACACAGTGAGTATGTTCTTACATCATACGCCTTACAGAACGAAAAAATAAATACAGACAAAAAACATGAAGAAAAAAAAACATGAGAGTTTTGGAGATATCTTTATCATACAGCAAACGTTTTTTTTTTAACAAAGAACTAAAGTTACCGACATAGCTCGCAGACTCAGTAAGCTAAAGTGGCAAAGGGCTGGTCACATCTGCAGAAGGACCGACGGCCGATGGAGCAAGCGTGTCCTAGAGTGGAGACTGCGACTTGGTAAGCGTAAGGTAGGACGGACGGAAGGTCGCTGGGACAGACTGGATGCAGAAGGCGGAGGACCGTGTGCAATGGCGCGTGTTAGGAGAGGCCTATGTCCAGCAGTGGACTGCGATAGGCTGATTGATTGATTGATTGAAACGTTTTTTTGACTGATGATAATGAAATTTTGGTTGAACCTAATTCTAATAATGTTAAAGATCCTACAATAAATATCTTTTATATTAATTTTAGTTAAATACAATAAGTTTTTAGAGAATGAGATGAACTATGAGAGTGGAGGAAGCTAGAGAGGTATGTAAGGCAAGAACCTGTTGGAACTTTGTACTCTCTGCCTACCCCGCAAGGGATTTAGCGCAATTATATAGATAGATAGTTTCATATAAAATATGGATCGCCGTCACATCTATATTATCCAATCGGACGTAGCAAAGTGTGGGATAGATGCGCGGGCACTATATACACCCCCATATTGCCGACAATTTTGATAGGTCTCCATGTAACACGGGCGATTCACATATTATGTCTCTCTAATCAACTACTGAGAACTTATTTTTGATACGAAATTCTTAACAATTTTTGACCCAAAATTCGATAACTAGAACCTCTTTATGACCAGCCACACCTTACCTCACTAGATCTACAAGATTACTGACTAGAACTAAGCAGTTTAGAAATCCTAGCATTTCAAAAATAACCATATCCATGCAAAAACTTAAACCATTGTCCGTGCAATAAAATTTTTACCGTTGCTTCCTTTGTCCGGTTCTATTCCACTTTCTATCCGGTTATTTCCAGTTTATCCGCTCCTCACTACTTTCATAAAAACCTACTGAAAGGATGAAACTGCCAAACTGTGTATGCTCCCTAATCCCTGTTTAAAGGGGTGAACGTAGAGCGATTGTGACGTCATCAGTAGACAAAACACACCGTTTTTTATCCGTTGCAGTAATGAATGGCCGGATAACGAACGGTAAGGACTTAATACTATTTTTAGAAGATTTATTTAACTGACAATGTTTGTTTGTTTGGGTCAAAACTTGCAAGCAGAATTGGGAATACTTCCTTTTACTCTATGAAGTTGAATTTTGCCGTGTTGGTTCAATTCCGATGACAATTTATTTTTATGGTAAGCATAGCCTGATGCTACACACAGGATTGGTGGTAGGCAAAGGAACTCCTCAACGGCCCACAACATGGACACCAACACTAGGCCGTTTCAAATTGCACCATTATCTGGCCGTTTAAAATTGCTTGTTTATTTTTTTTTTATATCGTCTTATTTAGTTAATATTAAATAAGCCGGAATAAAGTTAACTTATCCATTCATTGGTGTGTACAAAGTCAGTATAAATAAAAATATTTGCCCTGTTAAGAAACTGTCCCACTATTGGGTACGGGCCTCCTCTCAAACTGAGAGGGTTTAGGCCATAGTCCACCACGCTGAACCAGTGCGGGTTGGCGAACTTCACACGCCTTCGAGAAATTTTTAGGCATGCAGGTTTCCTCACCATGTTTTTCTTCACCGTAAAAGCAAGTGATTGTTATTTTTTTTAAATGCACATGATTTTAGAAACTCAGGGGTGCGTGCCTGGGTTTAAAACCGAGACCTCTGACTTTGCAGTCCAATGTTCTAACTTAGGGCTATTACTGCTATTTTTTATAGGCATAGTCTACTGACTATGAGTATAAAAGTAAAAAAAGCAAAGTTGACTTATTATAAGAAAAAATCTTAGCTATTAAAGTTCATAATTTCTATTTTGTTCGATAATCAGTAGTGATTGATACTAATTTGTAAGTAGTAATGTAAGTTGCGTAGTACTACTTTCAGTCTTGTCAAGTTATATGACACGTGCTACACGTATATTTGAAAAAATGTAGCCCCTTACTACGAATTATTTCTATGTAGTGCGCGCATTTACAAACATGAATTTCGCAATACACAAGCAACCAGACCGAAACAAATAACTGTGGGTCACACAAAGAAATTTCCTGCGTGGTAATTGAACCCGCAACTTCTTGATCTTCTCCATTCCGATCTCGTTCTCAAACCTATTCGCGCTTTTATTAAAAAGGCGACAGCCCGATAGTTCGCGAACACGTCTAATCATAGAAATCCGCTAATCGTAGCTGCCGCAGACTAGAAACCTAACTCCCCTCCTATCAGCCGCTACCGCCGTCCGCAGCATGTTCTCACCGACCCTCCCGATGCCCTAACATCCCTTCTTTCGGATACAGATACCGTACATAGGATAAGACACCGACCTCGCCGGTGAGGTCGAAGAAGTCCTTGCCCGCCGGCCGGTGCAGAGCACCACGGCGAGACACCTAGTATACGCCCTCCCGCATAGCGACTGCCCAAGCCGAGGCCGTTCGTCCCTGAGACACCCTTGAGCTAGTTTCCCCCTTGCCCTAAAGTCTCGAGCGTAGTGCTTGCACGCTCGCCCTCTTGTGGGGCGATACTGTAAAGGCCCTGTGGCGAACAGTGTAGCATCATTAACGCACACACACAAAAAACTTCTCGATCCAGCTCCTAACCACTGGACTAAACCGAATAGACCGTTTCTTTTCTGATGGGCAAGTTAAGAGTTCGTAACCAGCGAGCGTGTATAAAACGAACTATAAGAAGCGAGACTTCTGTAAGGAAAATATATGTTGGAATTCCGTACTCTCTGCTTACACCGCAATGATTATGGAGTGATTTTTTTATATTTTTTGCTACTATATGACGTGTGGCGGTATTTTCTGTAAAGGTTTTATACAAAGTATCTAAATAGTGATATATTCCAATCCTATTTATCGGAAGGCATTCAGGAGCAATTCTATTTCGTATTTATTCTTTCATCAGTATTGCACATAAGTGCATCCTTTTCATGCTGGAAGGTATACAATACTAGGCTTTTTGTTTAACGTTCGAAAGCAAATTTGTTATAAAAAAATATTCTACATTCTTATTTGTAATAAATCATTTTGTGACAAGCTGCATCACATGTCCGATATGGTCTAGTGGCTAGAATACCTGACTCTCACCCAGGAGGCTGGGTTTCGATGCTCAATATTGGAAAGATTTTTGTATTTAAGAATATTTGGTGCTTTTGAAAACGTTCTTTATTAAAATCAACGAAAAATCAACTTACGACGTTTCACGTAGCATCCGGTATGGTCTAGTGGCTAGGATACCTGGCTTTCACCCAGGAGGCTCGGGTTCGATTCCCGGTACCAGAAATGTCCTTTTTTACTTCACACTTTTTTTGATATTATTATATGTTACTTCATCAATAGCTCAATATTTGACAAAAAAACATCATTAGCATTAAAGAGTTTCCAATAGATTAATTGCAATAGACTTCGCAATAGACCCATTTTCTTATCATATTTGGGCCCTAACATCGTTGGCGAAATGTGGGTGTGCCCAGTACACCCTTACTAACCCTGCTTTGGGAATATGGCGAAAATATTTTTTTATCCGGGCACAATCCCCAGTATCAGCTCGGAGTCTGGAATTGTGCCCGGTATATGGCAACAGGCTCGCCACCTATTTACATGGGACCTAACATCGTCGGCGAAAAGTGAGTGTACAGAGTGCATCTTCACCACCCCCGCTTGGGGTATATAGACGTGTTTAATATTTATTTACGTGCGGTTTTATACGCAAACGTTCACAACATAATTTGCATAATATTGCACTGGATTGCCTTACATTTACATATTAAAGTAAATAACAGCAAAATTAATCTATCACATGTAGTTTTGTGTGATAGACACAGAAATAACAGTTAATGTTTATATCACGTACATGATAATTAATTTGTAAGGGTGCTTATGCACTAGACAACTGAGAGCGTTAGCGTGACGCGAGTTGATATGCCATCCTTACCATACTATACATTTTCTATATAAACAGGAACGAAATAAAGCAGTGATAGCCTTTTTTTTACGTGGGGAAAATCCTGCATAGCACTTCCGCGAGCCTCGGAGGAAGCTCGCGGGGCGTGTCAGATTCCTACCGACTAAAAACCCCAGGATGGCCAACAGCAGGACTTTGGAAGGGCTCCGAGATCTCCGTATGGAACGCACCGGTGTCCCTCTTGTGCCGCGCTCTGACGAGCCCGCCATCGGAGGGAGACTTGATGACACGCTCCTGCCCGCACCGGCGCGGTGCTCACGGTGACGTGGGCTACACCACGCCGCCTTCTCCTCGGGGTTGCTCGTGAAGGACGCTCAGGACCCCCGCCCCTTGCGTTAGCAGACCTCAAAGGCTCCCCTGCTGATGTTGTTGCAGGGGGGGGGGGGGGAGCAGTGATAGCCTAGTCGTTTGACCGTTGGACTGAAAAGTCAGAGATCTCGAGTTCAAATCCTCTGATATGTATATCCACTATCTTGGAGTCCAACAAGGATCCTGTGGCCCGTGGATAACATTGACACAATTGGGTTAACATTGAGTAAACTTCCAAGGAGATATTTCAACAGGTAAGTCGTGCAGACTTACTGGCAGGAACGCACCTCTGCCTTTTCAAAAGCATGTGCGCATTCAAAAATGACTATCACTTGCTTTAACGGTGAAGGAAAACATCGTAAGGAAACCTGCATGCCTAAGAGTTTCTTGGTGTGTGAAGTTTGCAAACCCGAACTGGGCCAGCGTGGTGGACTAAAGCCTAAACCCTCTCCTGTTTGAGAGGAGGCTCGTGCCCAACGGTAGGACAGTTTTTTAATAGGGCTCACATTATACTTAATACTGACTATGTATGTTACTACGACTATGTAAGTTTACTTTATTTTGGCTTAAGTATATGTTAACTCAATAAGTCGATAGTAAAAAAAAATACTTATTAATAATTATTATTTAACTTTTCGTGCTTAGGCCTCTGTTTTGCAACACATTCAGTTTTTCTCCACAAGGTACTTCGGAATTGCAGTATCATGCCAAAAGTTTAAGCATTTTTAACATCTATTTATTTTTGCGATTTTTTTTCGCTTTTCAATGAAAATTAATCGGCTGACAGAAAATTAATCAGACTGCACGACTGACAAAAATAAAACGCAAAAAATAAAATGTTGTAGAACAAAAGGTGTTTAGACTTACGTGATTAAATGCCACAAGTTATGTCATTTATGATCCGTTTCCGGGTCATCTTGTGTATATTAGTCATTCCAGAACCCTTGCGGGATAGTCAGAGAGTACACGGTTCCAACAGGTTTAAGTTGCAACAGGGTTTTGCCATTATACTGGACATAAATCCAAACTTAGGACCGTGATTGATGTTTTTTAATAAAAAATATACATTTTGCGCCATATCCAAACAGATTCAAAGGAAGGACTTTGTGATTACCATCCATACTAAGCGCCAGATCAACGAGGCAGTATCATATAGATACTGCCTCGTTGGTCTGGCGCTTATAAAGTGGCTTGGCTTATAGTGTCATCCAGAATTGAGATATCATGCCAAAAGTTGTAGCATTTATATGTCAGTTTAGACAACATTTGTTCTACTACTTTATATTTTTCTCGAATTGCTTTTTTTAGTTTTCAATACAAAATGATCAGCCGATCGAGTGAACGTGATACTCAATACTCAATTATTTTTCACAACCCACAATTATTTCATAGATCTAGTGGACACGTAGCCTAAACCGTAGGCCAGCTGAATGATGTGGTTAGCTGTGATCGGGTACGCAATGGCTGTGGATAACAGTGTAATGAAATTCAGTGGCATAACAGATTGGAGATTATGACTATGGGACAGTAAAGCAGTAGCAGTAGGTCACAGTAGGCCACTTTAGTTTGGATCGTGTAAATGGTTGCTGGGTCGATTCGCAACCAAATTTTTGCTGTTACAAACACCGTCATGCCTTTATTTACCAAGCGGGTGTGGCAGAGGCGTACTGAGTACACCCACTTTTCGCCGACGATGTTCGTTCCCATGTAATAGGGGATGAGTATTGATGTACACCGGGTGCAATTACAGACTCCGGACTTATACTAAAAAATTTTCTTTAGAAAAACTACATTTGTCCGAACAAGAATTTGAACCTCGTGATCGTAGTCGATTACCTTATGCGCTCGTAGTCGATGATACTGGGCCCTTTATTTTAAAATCAGAAGTTTTACGAGCATTGAGAATAGCGAAGAAAGGGAAGTCGCCTGGACCCGATAACATCCCAACCGAAGTACTACAGCTCCTGGAGGAAGATCATGTTAATTTGATGACCCATTTTTTCAACAAAATCTATGACACCGGAGTATTCCCTAAAGATTGGCTGAAATGAACTTTCATTACTCTACCAAAAAAGCAGAATGCAAAGATGTGCAAAGAGTTTCGAACGATTAGCCTGATGAGCCATGCACTAAAAGTATTCTTATCGATCGTGCAGGATAGGATCCGACCAAAGTGTGATGAACAGCTAGGAGAGAGTCAGTTTGGTTTTCGATCGACTGTCGGTACCCGCGAGGCACTCTTTGCATTAAATGTTCTTGTAGAGAAATGTCTTGACATGCAGACGGATGTTTTATTGTGTTTTATCGACTACGAAAAAGCATTTAACTGCGTCAAACACGAATTGCTAATAAGGCACCTGATTGATATTGGTTTGGATGGCAAGGACATTACAATAATAAACAATTTGTATAAGAACCAAAAGGCTACTGTGAAAGTGGAGAACGAACACACAGAGGAGGTTAATATATGCCGTGGTGTCCGTCAAGGCTGTATTTTGTCCCCCCCTGCTTTTTAATATTTATTCCGAGGCTATTATATCTGAGGCTCTCGATGGAGTTGATGCGGGGGTAAGGGTTAATGGATGGGTCATTAACAACCTGCGCTATCTTAATGACACTGTTCTCGTCACCTCATCTGAGGGAGACTTGCAAAGGCTTCTAGACAGAGTCCATGAGAGTAGCAAAAAAGCCGGTCTCTCCATTAACATTTTGACAACCAAATATATGGTAGCCTGCAATCCCGCATTACAACCATAAATATCGGTAGGAACTAAAGATCTTGAGCGAGTCCAACATTACAAATATTTCGGTGCTTGGGTGAATGAAGTATGGGACTCTGATCAAGAGATAAAGACCCGGATAGAAATTGCTCGAGCATCATTTAATAAAATGAGGAATATTCTGTGTTGTCGGCAAATTAACCTTAAGCTCAGAAGTCGCATTCTCTTATGCTATATTTGGCCTATAGTCATGTACGGCTGTGAAGCCTGGACTCGTAAGGAGGATACGAAGAAGCGCCTTGAAGCATTTAAAATGTGGTGCTACGGACGCATGCTCCGTATAAGCTGGACACGGAAGGTCATCAATGATAGAGTGCTCCAGCGTATTGGTATGACCCGAATATTGATGCAAACCATCAAAAAGCGAAAGATTGGATATCTCGGACACATGATGCGCCACGATAGATATCACCTGCTTCAATTGATTATGATGGGCAAAATTGAGGGCAAAAGACGCGTTGGACGACGGAAAAAATCATGGCTGCGAAACATTAGGGAGTAAACCGGAATTGCCAGCGTTGAGCAGTTGTTCCATATGGCTCAAGAAAGAAGCACATACGTAGAGCTGACGGCCAACCTCCAGTAATGGAGAGGCATTTGAAGAAGAAGAAGATCACAAAGCGATGCGCTTTGCCACTAGTCCAAAAAGGAAGTCAACAAATTTTTGCTGTGCAGGTTATTTTAAGCCCACGACCTGTTACTAACTAAAATATATTTCTGTCTGGGTGTTTGTATAACATATGAATAGTTCTTAGTGTGGGGCAAAGTTTTTGTAAAAAAAATACTAAATTAAGGCGCCTAAAGCAGTTGCCACGTCGGTCTTTTGACGCATAATAGTGCTGCATATGTAGATAAGGTCGGCTGAAGATAAGATGCTAGGTTTAAATTTTTGATTGGACAAAGTGGCATTGGTGGTATTCTTATAAAAATTTCTCAGTAGCAGTTCTGA
The DNA here is from genome assembly GCA_905147815.2 of Phalera bucephala. Taxonomy (NCBI): domain Eukaryota; kingdom Metazoa; phylum Arthropoda; class Insecta; order Lepidoptera; family Notodontidae; genus Phalera; species Phalera bucephala. The sequence goes on along the minus strand of LR990625.1, from coordinate 4,927,892 downwards.
CACTAGAATTATGTTTTAACACTGGAAACTAACATTCGGTCAAGTCTCAGTGTGGGTGTACACAGTACACCTCTGCCAACCCCGCTTAGGGTATAAATTAAAAAACCTCACCCTTTAATAAACTTAAAAAAAAAACTATCAATGACATTTTGAAACTAGCCGCACTGGATTAAACGTAGGGAATAGTTAACGTTGATGGCCCCTGAAATGCGTTCAAATCAATATTAAATCTGATCATTAGTCATGGACGCTTCTGCTGGATAATCCATTTCGATCGGGCACCTATTACGCACACTCAGCGATTTGGTGGGGTGACCACGATTTTGATGTGGCTGGACCGTCCCTAGAGAAGGATAGTGAAGTTTGGTAGCTCTACTCTGCCGTGAGCACTGCAAGAGTGTGGGCAAAGTGAAGGGACTATAATAACCGAAAATTTTTAATTATAAATCAAATAATGATAGCAGTTTGGTAGTGAGTTGTTGGTGAGTAACAACACCTCGGACCCGAGTGCTCAAGAGAGTTGGTCAGAGCTCCTATCTCGGCGTGTTTTCGTCAATAGAGTGAAAACTGGCCGGACTGGCTTGCCATAATTGACCATCTAAAGAGGAGCCGAGAGAGCTATATCGATGTACGAAGGTAATTTTTTTTTTTTTTTTTTTATTTATTTCCAAAACACTTATATCTATCGTTACAATGAATAAAATGCGGCACCACGTAAACCTCTGAGGGTTTATCTGGGCGCCGGCGAGTCGCACACTTGATACATTTATATTTGATGACATATTTACATTTTTTTTTTTTTTTTTATAAGCTTTGCTTCAATTAAATTTTAAATTGCTTATCGCATAGCTCACATTATGCATCTAAGTAATATTGTTTCAATTTTCTTTTAAACGTTTTTGGACAACTTATATAGACTCTTTGTAATTCTTCCGGGAGGTCATTCAAAAGATTAGGAATCAGATATTTATCGACCCTCGTCCCATATAAGTTACATGTTTCAGGTAATAGATATTTATTCATGTAATTTATCTTTCTTAAATTAGTAGGTCTAGTTCGGTCTGATAGAAATTCAGGTTTGCTAAAATCCGTCATGGTGAGAAATTTTAGCTTATCAAAAACATTCATAACTTTGCAGTATTTAAAAATCTCCGTATCGTTATCTTTATGTTTCTTTTTTATATATTTGGGTACTATAAGTTTAAGTAGTCTTAATTGTAATTTATATATGTCATCTACGTATGTCTTGTAGGTTCTTCCGTAGCTACTCAGGCCATATCCAACAACAGAATCTGCTAACGCCAAATATACCAATCTTAATACTTTATAAGGTAGTTTTTATTTCAGTACACTAAATTTTCCTATTATTGATCTTAACTTGTCACATATGTAGTCTATGTGTGGGCGCCAACAGAGAAGGCTGTCAATTACAAGACCCAGATACACATGTTTATCGACCGTTTCTAAGCTCGGACATACGCAGTTACCACTGAGTGGCTTATGGAGACACATATGATCGTGTGATTTTATGATTGGGGTAACATTAATGCTGTTTTGACAAGAATGAATGTGAATTACTTTAGTTTTGTGCGCATTAATTACCAGATATACATCATGTGCCCATTTACAAATTTGGTCGTAATTGTTCTGCAGCAACATTTGGGCTTCGTGAATATTTTCATGTGCCACTAATAAACACGTATCATCAGCGAACTGGTATACATGGCCTGAACTAATGGTGTTACACATGTCATTAACATAAAGCAAGTACTCAATTGGCCCGATGATTGAGCCTTGGGCCGTGCCTCTGGACGTCATTATTTTGTCACTTTGATGATTTTGTATTTTGACTGTTGTATATCGGTTCGTGTGATAGTTTTTTATGAGTTTTAGGACTGGCCCCTGTATACCATTACGCCACAGCTTATCGTATAATATATCATATTTTAACATATCAAATGCCTTACTGAAATCAATGAAGAGAGCTAAAACCTGCATTTTGTTATTTAGATAGTGATTAACATCGTTAGTAAAATTACGCAAGAGTTGAGAGGTACTCTTGTTTTTCTGAAAGCCGTATTGGTGTTGATTTATAATATTATTTGATTGTAAAAAGGTTTTTATTTCATTACATAAGTATCTCTCAATTATTTTATCAACACATGACAATATGGTAATTGGGCGATAGTTATTATAATCGTCTTGTTTACCTTTTTTATATATCGGACGAATAACTCCTATTTTTAGAATGTCCGGATATATTGACGTATCTAAACAGCTATTAATGAGATGTGTAATGATAGGTATAAGGTTTTTGCACCTTTTAATATCTATAGCTCTTATGCCATCGTAACCCGGGCTTTTATTTATATTTATTTGTTTAATGATGCCTTCTACCGCTTCTTTACTAGCTCGCCTAATTCTCATTGCCCTGTCAGCCGTTATCTCATACACGGAGGGGTCCAACATAGGTATATCACATGAATTGCAGATTTGTTTGATGTTACTATCAAATTCATTGCCGAAATTATTAGCTAGCATTAGTGGTTCTACTTTGAAGGCTTTCATTAAGAAGACCTCTAAACATTGCATAATTTTACCGGTTAGTTGATTTATTATATACCACACTTTTTTTATATTTTGAAAATTTTTGGAAACCTGAGCCATGATATATTTGTTTTTTTGATTTTGTGCATATTTATTGGTCTTATTTCTGTATTTGTTATATAATAGTCTTTTTGATGGGTTACTATTATCGTTCTTTCACACAGAGAATAATTCATCACGTTTCTTGCACATTTTTTGTAATCTTTTATTTGCCCATGAGCATAATTTCCGTTTAGAGTTATTGTTCCTTGTAACCGTATATTTACATTTATTATATATATTTTTAAAATTGTCATAGATGGAATGCATTATTTTATTGGGATCATTATATTGCATAAGTATGGACCAATCAGTCTCGTTTACTGCGTTGTTTACCTTTTGGCTATCTAGTGACGTTATTTGGTAATTGGGAGGGTATGTATTATCACATGTACGCAACAATCCTCTTACCGCGCAACCGGTTATGTAGTGATCAGCTGGTGCGCTGTTAACTACGGCGGTATTTATGCTGTGATTACCTGTACTGCGAATTAGAATGTGATCGATACATGATTTTGTTATTTTTGTGCCATGATTATCAATACGTGTATATGATTTGACACCCGGTATGATTCCCATAGTGCACAGTGATGCTAAATATATTTTCGAGGAAGGATTAATGTTTTTAATGTCTATATTGGTATCTCCCATAATAATGTAATTTTCCTTACGCGAATATTTCGCAACTAGTGAAGTTAGTTCTTTAATGAACCGTATTTTAGAGGTTCAGGTGGCCTGTAAACACAACATTGTCCTATTTTATGGTTATTTACCGTTAATTCTCCGACTACACATTCAAACTCACGTGTGCAGTAATTTTGTGACCTATTAAAGGATACAGATTTATGCACATAAAGCATAACCCCGCCACCTTTTTTACTGCATCTAAGTTCTGAGTAAAAGTTATAATCTGGAAGCCCAAACATTTGTGCCATATCGTTTTTTATGTTTACCTCTGTCATAATTAATACATGTATAGTATATTTAGAGTTTGCTACAATGTGTTCAATAGCAGCAAAGTTTTTTTTTTATTGACCGTATATTAACGTGAAAGAAGATTAAATTATTCTCTGAATCAGGTAGTTTATTAGTAAAATCGTCCCATGTTTGGCAGTTAGTTTCAACTATGTTATATCTAAAATCTGTGTCCATTGTTGTGTTTGAAATGCAGTGTATACTTAATTATGTTATTCAAGTTTTTTACATACCAGAAAGAAGGTTTACTCCCTGCCATTGTGCGACGACTTTACTTTTTCTATATCTTGTACTGATCGAATGCACATAATTTTTTCTGTTTCATTTTTGCGCACAAGTATGTTCCCGTGTTTGCACCAAATATATGCACACAATCCTTGTAGTTCTTCTTTAGTTTTCCATAGTAGGAAGGCGGTTGCTGGGCTTAAACACTCCCGTAAATATATTTTGCTGCCATCTTCTTTGCCCAGGTTCCTAGCAGATTTAGTCATCGCTTTAGCTGCTTCCAGCCATTGGTCTCGTTTTCCTTCCCGCAGCACCACAGTTATAACGGATTGGTCTTTCTTCCCTTGTGTGTTTGCAATATTTTGTTTCTTTCTGTATGCCTTGATGACATCTTCTGAGTTTTGGGATATGGTACAGGCGGTTTTCCTTGCGATTTCATCTGTGTTTTCATTTTCAGATTCCTTAATACCGCATATCTCGAGCTGGTTTGCCATCTGCAGTTGTTCCATCTGGTTGATTTTCTTTTCTAATACATCATGTTTTATGTTCATATTTTTTATACTATTTTGTAAGTCGGTACAACGGTTATTTACTTCTTTATTGTTTTTTTCGTAGGTTTTAATTTTAATCTCATATTCATCAATTTTATCGGAATAGTATTTTAATGTTTGTTGTAATTCTTGTCTGACCACATCTTTTACTTCATTACGCAGGTCCCGCAGCATTTTTTGCATCATGCTATTCATTGGAGTGTTTGTGGTGTTAGTACACTCTGTATCGGTGTTTTCATCGACATCTGTATCAGGCATGATGCACGATACTCTTTTTGTTTTACTACCGCCAGCACACGTTTTGCATTTCCAATCGACGGAATCGGTGGAGAATATCGCCGCTAGTTGTTCAAGGGATATCATAGCACACGTCGCATGTAACCATTTTGAGCATTTGCTACACTGTAATCCTGGCGATCTTTTTGTTAATGACTTTGAACACTTCACACATTTTGACATTATAGCGCGCCAAAAAGTGGGTATATCGATTGTGTGCGATTGCAAGCGTATGCGACTGCACGGGTTCGTTGACCGCGAGCGAATGCATTCCTACATCTCAATATATTTCAGGGGTGAAAGTGCTGAAGCACGTAACGCTGCGAGTAACTTCGAAGAAAGCATAGCACATCTTTTGAAACCCCTGAGCAGCGAACGCCAGTAATACCGGTGTTGCTCTGAGTTGTCTGATGACGGCAGTTTGAGGGGCCATCTAGTGAGTGGCTAATCATCGCTGGCCATGGGTAGTTTGGTATCACTAATTACGGCTGTTCTCCGGAATTGATCTCAGCAGGTAACTTACATAACATTGACTACTCGCAAAGAGCCTCTACTTGATATCCCATGCAAGTCTTTCAAAAGTGCGGGTAAGACCTGTGAATCTCGGGGAGATACGTAATAATAAAAAGATGTTCTCAATCGAGCAAAAACCGAGAAAAGGCCACCGGTCCCAGAGCTCCCTCAGGAGGCTATCATGTGGGATTTTTAGTATGTGAAGGCTCACATACCCTAAAGAAGATTGAGGATTCTGAAGATCTTTCCCCTGCGAAGGAGAAAAAAAAGGAGTTAGTGCTGGATACCTATTACTAGCCATCAGCCATGCGATGGGGTGACAATGAATTAAATAGTAGTTGGACTATCTCTAGGTGCTAGTGGGACGACCACCTATTACAAGTAGGCAGCCATTCGATGGAGTGACCAGAAATTTTGTAGTAGTTTGATTGCCTTTAGGTGTTAGTCGAACCCCTATTACGAATATACTTTATGGTGCGACTACGAATTCCAAAGTGGTCAGACTGTTTGTAGGCGTAAGTGGGGCTGTCAACTATTACTAGCAGTAAATAATTTGTCGTGACAACCACGACTTCCCCGTTAGTGGAACTGAAAACTATAACTTTAGTATTTTTCACATAGGCCATCCTATAGTATACATCCTATAGTAGGTAGTGACAGTTCTAATTGCTAAACGCAATTATACTTTATTCAATGGCAATAAGAGGCATGACCCATTTCTATACTTATGGCTTTATGCCTTAACACCATTGAATCAAATATTAATTTCGTTTGGCAATTAGATCTGTCACTACCCTTCCTATGTGAAAAATACTAAAAGAGTAAACAATTTGTTGTGACAGCCACGAATTCCTTATTAGTGGGACTGACACTTATAATAAGTACTTAGCCATTTAATGGTGTAATTACAATTTCCGTATAGGCCAGATTGTTTCTAGGTGTACTCGGAAATGTCAAGATATGAGCCATTTAAAAGACCTTTGTATCTAAAACAAAAACTTTTTATCTAAAGACCGGCTCTCTTAACACATGCGCATTCAAACAAATACACTCCGAGTCACACAACCTTGTTTTAAACAAGTTGTTAAACGGTAATGCATTATTGAGCGTAATAAAATAAAATTACTACCCCGCGAGGGAGCTGGCGTGATGATAAAGATGAGAAGAAGATTAAATAAAATTTTCTTGGTGGGTACAGGTATTGGATAATTTCAACCGACTACTCATTATCCGATATGGTCTAGTGGCTAGGATACCTGGCTCTCACACAGGAGGCTCGGGTTCGATTCCCGGTATCGGAATCTTTTTTTTAACAATCTTTTCTCACAATACGTAAGAATTATCTTATCAGAGTTAACTTCAATACGATAATACCTGTCATGTATTTTTTTATAGCAACGACTATATTTTATTAGATAATTTATTATCATAATAAAGGTGTAAATTAAGTAGGTACTATAAAATTATATAAACTAGTTCATTATCTTTATATCCCAAAATAACCGTCTGGTAGAAATGAAATCTAAACAAAAATATCTATTACTCTTTTTTAAACGTATGAATATTTTTTTTAATATATATAGAATAAAATGTTCATAAAAGTTTTACACTATACTTGATAATACTAATTTTAATACCCTCATTCTTAATACACACCACATCTCAATTATCACATAACTTGTCAATAATATTTCTATATTTCAAACAATGCCGGTTTTGAATACACCCGTCGGTTTCCGTTACGTCATCGTAGGGAAATTGGCGTTTCGTTTTATTGTCTCATCCATTGTACAGGTTTGCGTGTGAAATGATTTTGTGGTACCCTTACATTTTACGGGTGACATTATTGATTTATTAGGTTCTTGCCCTGATCATAGTCGTCTCGTTGGATTAGTATGTCACATCTGTATATGTAGAGACAAAAAACAGAACTTATTTAAAAACTTTTAACTAAAAATAAAAGCACTGAATACAGATGTAAGCTCTTCAAAACACTGAAGCCGTGTCAGGCCTCTTCTAAAGTTGTAGAAAATTATTGCACGAACATTTTCCTTAGAAAGATTCATTTTCGTACGTAACCTGACAGATTCCAATCGACGCTGTGACTAAACAATAGCATTAATCCTAATACTTTCAACTGTTTTGAGATTCAAAATTTAAACACATTCGAATATAGAACAGTTACAAATTCAAAATTGCCGGGAAATATGGAAACGACAGAACTTAAAAGGCATGCCTAGTATTATTGTTACACCGGCTACAATGCCAGACTTTGGACTATGACTGAGATTTTTTATATAAAAGCAAACTTTTTCGATCTAGGACTAGAGACCAGGAACCCGTGAATACTAGCCTTCACTATTTGGCATTCAAAATCATCATTAGCCCGTGTTCACTGCTGGACGTAGGTCTCTCCTATAGCATGCCACTGCGCTCAATCTTCAGCTCTCGTCCTCCAATCTCTGCCCGCTGCCTTACGAATATCGTCGACCTTTAGCTACAGGGCGCCCTACACTACGTATGTAATACAAAATTCGATTAAAAAATCCTAAATGACTTATGAAAGTGGCTAGAATACCTGACTCTTACCCAGAAGGCTCGGGTTTGATTCCCGATATCGAATTGTCAGCAAAGACTTCATTTACTTACGTAAAAATATAGTAATATGCCACTTTGATCTTTAATCGTACATAAATAAAATTGATTTTTGCGGAACCGTCTTTACACAATCAGGAGGTTATGGTAGTTCCAGGTATGTAGAATGTTACCTAGATATTATAATATCCATATATCGACGCCTATGTTTTCGGGATAGCCGTTTCAAAGCTGGTAACTGTGAAAGTTGTGGACATGCCGGGCCGAACATGGAAATCTTGAAATAACACTAGGTTCTTGTCCGATGCACTGATCTTCCTTGATATCTTGGTAGAAATTGGTAGTTTTTTTTTTTTTTAAAAACGTAGCCCCACACTAGGATTTATTCCTGTGTCGTGGGTGCGTTTACAAACATGAAAATTCACATAAACAAATACCCAGACCGGAACAAATTATTGTGGATCACACAAAGATTTGTCCCGTGCGGGACTCGAACCCGCGACTATTAGACGCAGTGGGCAGAGCGGCTTAAGCTCTTAACCACTGCGCTAAATCGTCCGTCAGATATCAGTAGATGCTTGCAATAATTGAGAATTGATAGAATGCAGTGAGGTTAGCTGCTCCGCGAAACGTCCGAACGCTCGCCCCGTTGCCAAAAGAATCACACAGTCGGGCCGTCCGCCGTCTCACATCGACTATCTGTTATCGGTTGGTTGTCATCTGACATCTGTCATCGCATCAACAACTAAACACACTCAGGCAATTATTAAATGCATAGAGTTTGTCTATAGACAAGATTAAAAGTTACCAAAATAACAATAACTGCCTGACATGCCATTAACTGTAATCGGCTGATATTGGTTAAATAATAGGCTCCGACACATATATTATGGTCGCAGGACGGAGGTCGCTGGCTGGCCGTGGCAATATGTTGGCTCGCAGGTTTGCACGTTGTACGAAACCAGTAAAAATTATGCTGTTTAAAGCATACTGTCAGTCCTTCTACACGTGCAGCCTGTGGGTCAATAGGGAATATGCGTGTATTTTTTTATATTTTTATACGATAGATTACATCAAAATATAACTGCAAAAAAAATTTAGCGTAAAAAACAAAAGGTAAAGGGCAAAAAAAAATGTTGAAGATAGCAAACAGATAAGAGCATTTTAAACGCCCGCCATTTTGGCGCGCTTGGCGTGACGTCAAAGTCTCTAATAACAATCAATTAGTGAACAGCTGTAAAAGTATTTTATTCTGTAATTTGTTTTTATTTTGTATTTTGCGACTATTATACAATGGAACAACACTGTGTTGTGTCTAGGTGTAAAAATACAATAAGAAATGCACCCGATACATAAGGAGAAAGTGGTGTAAAATCAGAAAAAGAGACATGGTATCTCTATCAACTTGTTTATATTGCTGCAAAGATCACTTTAACATAAGAATTAACTTAAATAATTTAACATGAAATAAAACTATTTTACGGATTTTATCGCGGTTTATTTTTGATTTTTAGTTCCCGTCGTTTCGAGTGCTTTGCAGCACCCATGGTCACGGGAGGGACTGAAGTGTTAGACGTCCAAAAGGCATAGTTGTTCCAGGGTACCTTCAAACTTCTTAATTATATTTATTGTCTTGAGGTCTTGCAGTGTTATGCTTGGTTTTGGATATGATTATATTAATTACTGGATCCTAAGTCGATGGAAGCACCCAGCCATCTTCTCTATTGAAATTAGGATGTTTTTTTAATTTCAATAGCCCCCCGAACCATCCTTGGTAGGAATCGGTGTTTTTTCACGAGAATCTGCAGTGCAGAGAAAGTCTGCAGTCTGTGAACATGTCCTTGACCGCACCCGCCATAACATCAGATTTGATAGACCACAAATTCCCAAATAAATCAATAATAAACCGCGAGAAAATCCGTAAAATAGTTTTATTTCATGTGTAATATTCGCTTAAATCTAAGAACTCGGTATTAAATAATTTTAACTAAAATTTTGCCTTTGTGTAAATCGACAACAAGAAATAACAATAAAACTAACTCAATAGCAAAAATCCAACAAATATGCACTTGTTGACATTTGTATTGTAGCCTTTGACGTCATAATCGATCTGACCAATAGCGTGGCGTTCCCGCTACTTTGAATTTCCCACTAATTTTTTGTACTTTCAATATTTATTTTCTTAATAAAAAAGTAATGTTTATAAAAAAAATATAAAGTTTGTAAAAAAAAATATTTGACCCTTATTTGAATTACACGCATATTCCCTATTACACGCAGCGGGCATACAGTGACCTGCGTGTTCAATACAATAACGCGCTCGGGGTACTGTTGGGGAGGTCATGGCGTTGCAGTGCTTCGGGGATGTTTACAGAGACAACGGTTGATGGTTTCGCCGCCATCATGAGAAAACGATGTGCGTCCCTGCTTAGACGTATTCGTGGCAGCTCCAACACTATCCTGAGTGTGTTTGTGGATAGGGAATCTCCGATGATGCGGAGATGGATGCAGCTCCACACTCAATTATAATTATGTTCTTTTTTTATGTACTAACATAGATTAAATGCTATGTAACTAACAACCTATGATCCTAGATGGTCGAAATAAATAATTTATTATTATTATTATATTATCATTTTTCAAATCCTTCGTTGAATAGGTCGTAGAATCGTTAAGAGCAAATAATACGATCAAGATAAATGGGTTTAAAATTAAAAACTAATATACAATTTGGTCGCCCTACTTGATCCGATTTGTAATGGACTGCTGTAAAGGTATCCATGGCGGCTGTCGATAAGCCCCGCTGTGTTGTGGAAACTAATAATTAACGGTAAATAGGATGTTTTACTATTTGTTATACTAATACAAACAATTAGGTAGATAGATAGATAGAGAACACTTTATTGTACAACAACATAAACACAGTCCAACAGACAAAATAGTATCTATGTATGTCATCATGATAGATCCCTTGCAAACAGAATGTACTTTAAAAAAGAAAGTATAAAAAGTATTTTAAGGTAGTGCCGGTTCATGCAGTCGGTAACTTGGCGCGCTTGGATAAGTGAAATAATTATTAATATTTATATACTAAGTAGAATATTATAATATAGGTATATAATATTCTACTTAGTTCGATAATAAGGTACCTACAAGATTGATATAATAATCATAATAACTGAATTTACATATTCGCATTGTTTGCCGTCAAGGAGTCCCGTGGAGCATCTTTAAAGTCCAAGGTCCAATACTAATGAAAAAAACCATCAATATCGGTCCACTATTGACGAAAATATCGGTGAAAAAGAATCTAAAAAAGGCCAAAAATAAAAAAGCACAGGTACATACATAGACCAGTATGGAGACCACGTATTGGCAAGCGCAGCGTGGGACGGCCACCTGCCAGATGGACCGACGATCTTGTAAGGATTGCAGTAAGTCGTTAGATGCAGGTGGCATCGGACCGGCTGCGCTGGAGAGCGATTGGGGAGGCCTATGTTCAGCAGTGGACAAATATAGGTTGATATGATGATGATGATGACATAGATATACGAACATAGAACCTTCTCCTTTTTGAAGTCGGTTAAAAAGAACCTGTTGGAGCTCTGTACTCTTTGCCTACAGAACAGAGAAGATTCTTTATTGCGTGTCTTTGCCTACACCGCAAGGGATCTAGGGTGGTTATATAGATACATAGATAACAAAGTATTATTTAGAGAGGAAATGAATTTTTGTCGGACGATTTAGCGCAGTGGTTACTAGCTTAAGCTGCTCCACCCACCGTGTCTAATAGTCGCGAGTTCGATTCCCGCACGGGACAAATCTTAGTGTGATTCACAATTGTTTGTTCCGGTCTGGGTATTTGTGTATGTGAATTTTTATGTTTGGAAACGCACCCACGACACAGGAATAAATCCTAATGTGGGGCTAGGATTAAAAAAACTAAAAATCTCTCCAACAATAATGGCTATTTTCCTTAATAGAGTAGAGGTCGTCATCGCCCCACCGCTTTGTGGGCATACCTTGGCGACGATGACCTTGTTATAAGATATATTCCGTATACAATTCGGCTAATTATTTGTGTATAACTTAAATATATTTCAAATGAACGCCTTGTGGAAGGTAACGTCAATCTGTTTGTGCTAAGCTTTCTTTTCAAGGAGAGTCTAAACTATGCAGCCGTATTTTAAGCCGTCTTACTATTGGCGACATTGACATACTAAGTCCTCGGAGAAGAGTTTTAGATTCGGTTTCTAAAATGGAAATCACAATGAGAACTTGCCCAGAAAGAGCGAATTACCCGCTAACTCTTAAGTATAAGAAAAAAAGAGAAAAGTGTCGGATGCGAAGTTCTAGAATACGATCTAAAATGCTTCTACCTCTTACATTTTATATCTTAATCGGGGTTGGTAGAGGGGTACAGGGTACGGCCATGAATCATCAATGATGTAAGGCCTCAAAGTAACATGATATATTGCTAATACGAGCACCAAAAAGTCCTAGACACGCGACTGCTATTGATGGGTTTTCTATATATCGGTGCTTGGGTTTTCTGGATGGCCATTTCAATGCTAGTAGGGGTGAGAGGTGGATTTATCTTCAATTTAAATCGAAATCTTAAAGTAACCGTTACACTGATCTTCATTGATATGAGAGTATGCGCAAAATAATTGGAGATTAATGTCACATGAAATGCAGTGAGGTTGACTGCTCCGTGATACATCCGACCGCTTGCCCCGTTGCCAATCGAATAACAAGGCAGTGCCGTTCGCCATCTTACATCGACGATCTGTCATCGGTGATTCGTCATCTGACAGATGTCATCTATCATCGCTTTCTTCTTCTTCTTCTTCAAGTTATGGTTTCACACTAATTATAAGTGTATTTTGCCAGTGTACAATGAGATATATAATCGTGTTTGTTTAAATTAATTCGACTCCCCGATGAATTTGATGACAACGATGATAATGAAATTAATGAAGTACCCCACCCTGGATAGTAAAGCGGTGGATACTTTCAAAGATTCAAAGAGTTTAATATTCACTCATGCACATATAAGAACACATAATGGTTAATATTCCACCAACATTACACATTATTACTCGTAATAACACAAGTTTTGGAAATTAAAACAAATTGACAACATCACTCTTCGACTTCCCGCCAAAAACCCTATCATCGGTTTACAACTAAACACACTCGAGCAAATATTAGACAAAGAGTATGTCTATGACAAGTACAAAAGTAATAGACTGTGATTTTGAAATAATAGGATACGACTTATAGATAATTTCCATTCAAAAAGAACTTTTCAAAAACAAGCTTTTATAGCAAAGACACTATAGATATGTATTGCTTAGTTGAGGAGTTTCTATTGCCACTTTCCAGCATACGTCACCAGGCCCTGGACACTGTAGTCCATAGTAATTGTCAAGATAAATCCAGCGAGCCTAAACACGGCGAGGTTATTCTGAGTAGTTGGGTAGTTCAATTATATTATTATTATTATAAATACGGATTGTTATTACAAGTCATTAATCACTGTTAAGTTAATTTAAGTTTTAAGGGAGCCGCGTGGATTATTGCCGACGACATTGTGGTCATGGCGGAGTCGCTGGAAGATCTAGGACGAATGCTCGGTGACCTCAATAGAGTATCCCAACAAGTGGGTCTTAAAATGAATATGGACAAAACAAAAATAATGTTTAATGTCCATGTCGTACCCACCGCACTCACCGTTGGGAACTCTACTCTTGAAGTTGTCGGCGAATACATTTACCTGGGACAGGCAGTCCGGTTAGGTGGGTCCAACTTTGAGAGAGAGGTCAATCGACGAATCCAACTCGGCTGGGCAGCGTTCGGGAAACTGCGCAACATCTTCTCATCCAAAATACCTCAGTGCCTAAAGACTAAAGTGTTTAGTCAATGTGTGTTACCAGTGATGACATATGGATCAGAGACGTGGTCTCTTACAATAAGTCTCATAAAAAAGCTCAAAGTTGCTCAGCGAGCTATGGAAAGAGCTATGCTCGGCGTTTCTCTACGTGATCGAATCAGGAATGAGGAGATTTGTAGAAGAACCAAGGTCACCGACATAGCCCTCAGGATTAGCATGCTGAAGTGGCAATGGGCTGGCCACATAGCGCGAAGATCGGACGGGCGTTGGGGCAGAAAGATTCTAGAGTGGAGACCACGTATTGGCAAGCGCAGCGTAGGACGACCGCCTGCCAGATGGACCGACGATCTTGTGAAAATCGCAGGAAATCGTTGAATGCAGGTGGCATCGGACCGGTTACGCTGGAAAGCGATTGGGGAGGCCTATGTTCAGCAGTGGACAAGTATAGGCTGAAATGATGATGCTGTTATGTACTAACTTTTAAGACCTGGTAACCTTTGTGAAGAAACAAATAAATATTATTATTATTATTACTTCATAATTATGCATAACAAACAGATATACAATGCGAAAGTAAAAGGATGTAGGTGTAAGGGAAGACCTAGACTTACCATGGCCTTATCTTACCATAACTAAATATACCGTGTCCTATCTGAAGGGCAAGTCAAGAGTATGCGTAACCGGCAAGCGTGTATGAGACGAACTATGAGTGTGTAGGAAGGCAGATAGTTCTGTAAAGAAAGAACCTGTTGGAACTCTGTACTCTCTACCTACCCTTCAAGGAATCCGGTGTGTAATATAAATACATATATACATAGAATTATGCAGAGTATCTAAGTAGTTTATGTACCGAACTTAATATTTATTTACGACTTCTTGACGATTTTGTAATGTTTTATCATGTGATTGGCGAAGCAACCATCTTCTCCTTAGCGTTTCGAGGGCAAACGTGCTATATAGCAGCCCAAAATGCGGTCACATTGACTGCATTGTCGGAGGCAGCCGTCAAATCCTGCTGCGTACCGTGTTAGGGGATAGGAGTACGATATAAGATGGGACATCGTTTGGGTCACGCCGCACAAATATCCTAAATTGATACCGTCTGTGAATCCCCACCTGAACATGTTTTCCTTGCTCCGGCCACCTGGGTCCGAAGTCTATTTAAAGATTTTCAGACCAGCCATCGTAATTTATGTCCAGGTAGGAGACTATTAAAACAGTGTCGCACAGAGAACCATGGATGCCATGCAGGCTATGCCAGGCATCACTCTGAACGATCGCGTAAGAAACACCGAGATAAGGGACAAAAGTCCAAGATATTGTCAAACGCATCTCTTCATTGTAGTGGAAATGGGCAGGGCATATAGATACAAGAAATGGCAATAGATGGAGTAAGGTAGTGACAGAATGGTAGCCTAGAACAGGCAAACGACGAGTTGGCAGACCAATGACTCGATGGGTAGATAATTTATCGAAAGTTGGAGGAAAAACTTGGGATAGAATGACATAAGAGGGAGGAGGCTTATGCCCTGTAGTGGGCTGCAGGAAGCTGATAATGATTATGAATATTATTGCATACATTTTAATTAATCACTCTACTTCACCCTAACACTATAAGCAATTTGTAAAATCGACAATATTTATCACAAAATAACGTATAACACACCACACAGATTTTTTTTCTACATTGTACTTTATTATCTAAACACTAAAGTTGAAATTGCAGTACGATAATAATATTACTTAAAACGTTCTTGCTTTATTTGCGTCCAATTATGATTAATAACTATAAAAACAAACAAAAGATCAGTTTGAATTACGTATCGCCTAGATTATACAGATACTTCACAAAATATTGTCAGCCCGTGATGTAAGTCTTGTACGGAAGTCAAAATATCTATACGTCAATACAATTCTTAAAACGAGTTTTGTGTCAAATTTTTGTCACAAGCGCTAGACAAGACAAAATCCGTGAGATTTGAAGTCTTGCAGCGCTGCCGAAGCTATCCATGCAGATCGATGACGCCTCCTGCTGTGGCCTATAATGACATCACCAACATTCGCGTTAAGGTCACTTTTATTTATTCACAAAATTGCTAAACATATGTCTATTTTCAAAAATATCAGAAGTTTATTTGAAAAATATTTTCCTGAGTAATTTTTGTTATTAAGATGTACGCAACATAATGTAATTACATTTTTTATGAACGATTGCTCTAAGTCACGTAAGGATTGTTTGCCAGATTTATCAGCTAAGAGGAAATGAAAAAAAAAAACATCTACACATCCTCCACATATAAAAGGTGTACCAGATTATATAATGCAAGACCTCAGACATCCTAATTAGATAATTGCTTTGCGAATTCGGTACGAAAATCAAATTCCAATTTTAATGAATTACCTACCACAAAATTTATACTTTTGTGTGCATATCGAGAGGTATATATCTTAGAAATGCCTTTAAAATAGCCATATTACTTAGAATAATAATTGAATTTTGTTTAATACAGCGGACTGAACGAGAAACAGAAATTTTTAATAATTTAAAAACATGTAACATGGTTTAAAAATAGTTCGGGTCGATTCAGTGGCCGATTTAGAACAAACTACTTTCAGGTCTTGGGTTATTTATGTTACCCCTTGTATATAAATCAGAATCTTCACCATCATCAGTCCACAGAGTGACATATCTGATATGATTTCATGATTTTATAGTACCTAACGATCAGAAATAGTAGAAAAGTGCTGTAACGGCATTCATAACGTATATAGGTAAATATTGAATCGAATTTATTGGTCTGAAGCGTGTTTTTCGTGTTTGTTTATACCTATAAATCATTATCCAATATCTATGTAGGTACTATGGTGGGTGAGAGAAGCAATTACTGCTGCTACTGTTAGCTGTGAACGAAAAACGTATTTCTTATGGCAGCTTGGTAGAAACGGTCGGTTATATAGGTCTCTAAACATTTAGTTAATCAAAAAACTTTTTCATATTTCTACTATATGTCGTTTTTAATCACATACATTATTTTTCTTGACTTAAATAACACTTAAATATGTTGCTAATATTTTGTTTTGACGATGTTTCCCAACGCGTTTGTAATATACAGCATATTACCAATTTGAAAAAAAATTACAATTTTCAGGTACTTGTATCTGCGATAATTTTATTTATCTATCTATATCATTACGCCAGCTCTCTTGAAGGTAGGAAGATTTTCCATTTATATTTAGCGTCTAGTGTCCCACTGCTATTATCCAATTCTCTATCCATTTATGCGATCATTTGCGATTTGGGACCAATTTTTCATTCGGTACGTCATTTTATTATATCATTCCCTTCAACGCTGTTATATGGTAGCTAGAGCTGCGTATGTAAGAAGGAATTCTCCTTCTAAGAAGAAGAAAGGATAAATGTGGTGCAAATGCGAGTTCTGCGGAAGATGTGCGGAGTGAAGCCGACCGACCGTATTCGCAACAGCGTAGTAAGAAAGCGAATAGGTATGAAAGATAGTATCGGTGTAAAGATGAGAAAGGGTATGCTCCGTTGGTTCGGGCACATAGAAAGAATGTCAGAAGAAAGAATGAAAAACAGATATATGGTATGAAAGATAGTATCGGTGTAAAGATGAGAAAGGGTATGCTCCGTTGGTTCGGGCACATAGAAAGAATGTCAGAAGAAAGAATGAAAAACAGATATACAATGCGAAAGTGGTAGGATGTCGATACCGGGAATGACCTAGACTATCTTACCACGACCAAATAGACCGAGTCTTATCTGAAGGACAAGTCAAGTTCGTAACCGGCGAGCGTGTATGAGACGAACTATGAGAGTGGAGGAAGCCAGAGAGGTATGTAGGGAAAGAACCCGTTGGAACTCTGTACTCTCTGCCTACCCCGCAAGGGATCTGGCGTGATGATATAGATAGATGGATAGAAATACTTATTATGAAAGTATACAACGTGTAACAAAAATGACGCAAGACCTCAGATACTCCAATCAGATTATTATTTCACAAATTAATATGAAAATTGCGGTGGGTATACGTTTTGGTGCGCCAATCTGTTTCGATCACAGATGTTCGTGTGGATTGGAGATAGATCGGTCAGGCCTCCATGTGCTTCCTCGTCACAGTTTCCTTAAGGATATTATTAAATTATAAGGGCGCTCGACACCATCAGCTTTCCTTCAGCTTGGAACCGGTGGGAATGTTCCGTGATGATAGCAAGAGAGAGACCCGATGTCATGATTCTGATCCTTTAGGATTGAGAGCGTGCGTCCCACATAAGGGCCTGCATTAGCGTCGTATCACCTCAGGGAATCAGTATCAAAGAGGGAAACTATGACTGAGTAATCAAATTTGGGCAAACGAAACGAATAATAATATGTTTCTGTTAGTAGAAATTACACATTTGTGCCATTTGTGGTGGAACTGCTAGGCCTATGGAGTACTTGCGCAAAAAAAAACCAGATTGATTGCCTTCACGGGTGACAAGGGCCGGGAAATTGGCATACCTATTCAGCGAGGGAATGCAGCCAGCCCTCTTGCCACCATGCGGACCAGACTTACATTTGTAATCAGTTTTAGTGTTACGTGCTTCTCCTTTTTTATTTTATATCAATATGTAAAGATATTTTAATACAAAAACTAAAATTAATTTCTTTCTTTTATATAAAATAACCTCATATTTGGAATTATTTCTGTGTCAAAGCTGCGTTTACAGATCTGAAATTTTCAAACACTTATGTTGTTATCCAATGGCCCAAACCGTCAGAATTAGTTCTCAGTTTCTTAAAAATCGTCAATGTATTATAATCATAGTTAAGAAGTGCAATTGAAATGACTTTTATCGTGGTTAAATGTATTTTAGAAGTAGACCGGCATGCAATTGAAACGAGTTTCAGTTATTTAAAGTAACAATTATATTAAAACAGTTTGATTCAATACAGTATGCGATTTAGAACAAAACACTTCCAGACGTTGCGTTAATCATGTTACACGTTGTAAATAAGCACTCCTGATTCTAGTATCTAAATGCAGGTAACGCAAAATATGGCTCATAACTGCATTGTAAAATTTATCTTATCATTAAAGATATAAGTATCTTTATGGCTTCCGCAACTATGTCGTTATCAACGACACAAAATGAAGATATGTACGCTGCGTACACAGTTTGAGCAGAAACCGATAAATTAGCTTATCTATCTTTAAGACCTTTAACTGGCCTCTTACTTGCTTTTTAACCTTTAATTAAGGATTTGCTTAGCTTTCAAGATAACTTTTATTTATAATAATACGATATAGTAGTTTAAAAAATAACATATATTAAAAATACATAGAAACGATTCTGTTCCCAAATCAGAACAATATATTTTCCGCGTCTTGCGATAATTAAATTAAATGTTGTATATCGTCTGAAGTAAGATTATAATATGTTCCTGAGAAATCTGAAATAGAGTCAAAAGGGCGCGCAATACATAAACTTTGCTTCTGTAAATTGTCTTTACCTAAACTTTTGTCCACATAAATAATTTTCCTAAATACATTCAAAATATGCTTTTGTACACATATCCAAATATTTGCCCAATTTAAAAGTAGTTGCCAAAACCACTTTCCATTGCCAAAACGTGCAAATTTTGCATCTCTATATGTGTACGTGTTAAGTTGACTTACTGGATTAATATTTAAAATGCACCCGAATATTTGTCCAACAAGTCAACTTAACACAGCGGTCACACACATCTTCCCATTTTATGAAAATTCGAAATCTGCTTCTGTATGTACAATGTTTATATGTTATGTTGGCTTGTTAGTCAAACGTTTGAGTATTACCCAAAATTTGTAAAATCAGTCAACTTATTTGTCCAATAAGCCAACTTAACATAGCAGTCACATTTATCTCTCGCTCCTTTTGCGGCCGCACAACCAGAAATCTTTACGGTGTAAATTAAGGGCATGTCAGTCAGAACGTGTGGATGAAATTGTTTGCAGCTAACGCTCGAGTTAAGCACATTATTTTATCTGAATAATCACCCTTCGTGAACCTGCCTAATTGATGAGCTAAGTGGTGCGAGATTTGCGAATTTTCTAAGAGTTTTTCCTGGGAGATGGATGGCGACATGTGTCGGGAGTGGATTACGGAAGGTGTTTGTGAAGTTGTTTTTGTGTTAAGTTAGGGTTAGCGTACATGCGTTGTCACACCTACTTTTCGTTACTTCACGGTTTGGTCATGGTCACTTTAATGTCTTTGCTTGCGGTGGCTGTCTGGCGCGGGTCTCCCTTCCCTCCAATAGGGGGATAGTCGAAGGGAGTGATGCCTGTTTCAGCAGTCATACTCGTGAACGGGTGCTGCTTGTGGGGACTGGTCCATCTGGAATCCTTTAGACGCTCTTTACAGATAACACTATTATATTCATATCTCGATCGTTAGGCATCCAATGCAGCTAGATCGTTAACTATTTAATTGTAACCTAAACATTGTATCCATACAATATAATTGAAAAAAAACGAAAAGAAAAAAGAGAAGGATAAACAAATAAAAAAGACAAGCCCGCTGAGTTTCTTCGCAGGATCTTCTCAGTGGAGGCCGTGTTGCGATCCGGTGGTAAATTAGTAGTGAGAAAAGATTTAAAAAAAATGTAAATTAGCTATTTTTAAGGCAGGCCTTATACAAAATAAATTATTTGAGTTTGAGTGTCAATTCGCTATAAGTATACTACAAAAAAACGTCCACTATACGATAATCTAAGACTACGAGTAATTTTTATCAGAAAATATATGACGTAAGTAGTAAGAAAAGAACTTGTTGGAACTCGATACCCTGCCTACCCCGCAAAGAATCTGGCGTGATGATATAAAATGATATATCGGTATTATTATAAAAAAATAATTCTTAAATTAATTCCTAATACGCTGTATGGTTGCTTCGCCAATTACAGAATATCACAATAATAATAATCCATACTAAATATTTGGACCTGGCCTATGAGGTTACTGCCATGTGGAATGTTGATTCAACTATCATTATTCCGATAGTTGTATTAGTCAACGGCCTAATAGCGAAGAGCTTCGATAAACACCTCAAGAAGCTCTCGCTAGGCAGTTAGGTGAAGGGCCTGATACGGTAGTATTGGACACGGCGCACATTGTAAGGAGGTTCCTCTTTTTGGAGCTCTGACCACCGGTAGCTTGGGTCGTAGACCTCGTTGTCAGTCGAGCATTTTTTTATACAATTTATATAAAACAATAATTGTGTTTTCTATTTTTATATATTTTATAGGAAATAGTATTTACTAAATGCATAAATAAACAATCCATACTGATATTATAAATTCGATAGTAACCTGTCCGTCTGTTACCTTTTCACTCCTAAACCGCTGAACAGATTTCAATCAAATTTGGCACAACTTTGGGTGTGAAATACTAATAATTCGTACGAAGTTGCGGGTACAGCTAGTATGATATACAATTACAAATTCGTCAAGAACAGCCTGCGAATAGTAGGTAAAAAGAAAACATATTTAACCGACTTAAAAAAGGAGGAGGTTCTATGTTCGGTTGTATGTATTCTTTTTTTTAATGTATATTCACCGATATTTCCGTCAATTGTGGACCGATTTTGATGATTATTTTTGCATTAGGTTCAGTGTAGCTCCAAGGTGTAGCTCCTATTTGAGTTTTATTGCTATTGGACCTTGAACTTTGAAGATACACCAGGGAACTCCTTAACGACAAACAATTCGAATGCTTAGATTGAGATATTATGGGTATGTGGCAACTGTCTGTTATGGGTAAAAATCCAAATCTCATTTATACAAACCATAGCTCTTTCATAGGATTCCCCAAGTGAAAACACAACTGTTCGTTATTACATATATATTATATATTATATATATATATATTATATATATGTATTATATATATATATATATATAATACATATATATAATCTTATAGGTATCCTACTATAGAACTAAGCAGAATGTTGACCGACTTCCAAAAAGGAGGAGGTTAATAATTTGTATGTATTTTTTTTGTAATTTCTTTACTTATAAACTGATTTTGATGATTCTTTTTGCATTAGGTTCAGCATAGCTCCGTGTTGGTCGAATTTACATTTTATTGATTTCAAAAAAGGGCTTTGAAGCTACACCAGCGGTTTCCTATACGGAAAACAGCATACATGTGAAAATTCAGTTAATATGAGTTTTATATTAATCTTATAAGATTAATATAACCTACAGGTACCTCACTGTATAAATAAGTAGAATAATATATAGGAGGTATATAAATAATAAAAATAAATTCACTCATCACTTAAAATTGTAATTTCTTTTTTTTTTTGAAAAAATGGAAACCCACTTCAAAAAGAAAAAAAATAAATATTTGAAGTCGGTGCCAAGTAACCGGCTGCACTAACCAGCACCGAGTCCGAGTAAGTCGGTCTCCCTTTTTTTAAAAAGTCTTTTATTTAAATGAATGTTTTGTTTGAATGCAATTGTCATGCTAAGTCACTTGCCATGCCAAGCTGAGCCACACCACGCCACGCCAAGTCAAAGCCAAGCCATGCCACGCCACGCCAAGCCACCCCACGCCAAGCCACGCTATGCTAAGCCACACCACGATAGTCGATTCTCCTGTCAGTCGCTATCAGCTAAGCCAAACCGCTATGTTGACGCCCTGCCAAAATGCCACTGCCATAGTAGGGGATGTGTCTATATACGCCTTAGCAAAATCATGCGTGATGCTTTTTAGTACCAAGTAAAAAGATTGAACGAACTTCTGCTTCATTTTATTTCTATCCGTTTCAACATACATGTTTATTAAAGAATTAATAGAGGCGGAAACAAATATTTTTATTGGCTACCTTTTTAAACTGCCTTAGTACTAAGATGTACCAGAATATGCGTAGTTTTATATCCCTGTCTTTATCATGCGGCAAAGTAAGATTATAATCCTACTACTAGAGAGGTTCTAGTAGCCAGATCAAAGCAAAAATAAGGAAACTTCCCAGCACACTCCACAACCAAGTTCAAAGGAACACTTAAATTACACCCAAGTTATTACCACGCACTTCAGCTTTTGACGTCCAAATTCTTAATATCGATAATATCTATCGAAAGTACGGGATCGAGTCTTCGAGACTGTATATTTTTTTCGACAACGATAAAATCTGATGTTATTACCTTGGGTACTTATGCTGAGGATAATAAAAAATACGGCAGGTGGAATTTATTCAAACAAGGCGGCTACATGGAAGAATATTCGGGTAAGTACTTGCGTATCGAGTGCTTGGCTTTTCGCTAGGATTATGTAGGTTCTTGCTTATGTACTGGGTAGGAGACTGTTGGGTTTGGTTTTTGGTAGTATATACCCTATTTGATGATAGCTTAAGGATTAGATTTGTGCATCATTAACATTTATGGGGCTCTCTTGTCGCTGCATATCCCTTGAGTTTTTAGCGATAACTAAGATTTGTTCCCCTCGGTCAGTCTGAGATGGGTGACCGTCTATGGCATTTTCATATTCAACAAATTGGCGTGCTTTGCCAGGCACGTTAAGTTAGTCCCAGTTACTACGTATTATGGTAGTCGCCAGTTTCCTATGGGCGGCTTCCCAACTTAGGTAGTCCCAACAACAAGTGGTCACAAAGTGGTGGGTATGACTTAGTCTCTCTCATCTTGATTATTTAAAGAAGGTTTATGCCCAGCAGTGGGGTTTAGAGCATTTTGATGCAATTCCGTACACAGTACGACTCTATTCACACATGAACAGGTTACAGCCAACATATTAGGGAATACGACGTGCCCACATTGTGGTACTAACTACGTAACATGCAAAACTATTTGCCATATCTATCTGCCCAGAATCTGCCTTCTTTTTAAACATTTTAATAGTAGCCTGAGAGCCTTTTAACCTGGACATAAAGTACCATGGACGGTTTGGAAGTCTTTAAATAGACTTCGAACCCAGGTCGGTCGGAGCAACAAAAACAAGCTCAGTTGGAAACTCACTGACAGCACGAATTTGGAGTGTTTGTGTAGTGCAACCCAAACGATGTCTCACCTTGTAGCATGTCCTGCATGCCCTAACACCAGTACGCAGCAAGCAGAAGGGTTAAACATCCAAACATCTAGTAAGATGTTTTTTTGTTATTAATTAAATCTCCGATCCGATGATAAAAACAGTACTTAGTACGAAAATATTGAAGTAAGCGGGACGCTACGCATATTTGTCACACTACAAATCCTTCTAATGTTATGAATGTGAAAGTTTGTATGTTTCGGTGTTTGGATATTTAGATGTTTGTTTCTCAATCACGCATAAACCGCGGAGACTGAAATGGATAAAATTTGGCACACAGTTTATTACCTGGATTAACACATAGGATACATTTTATCCGGGAAAAAAGTAAGATTCCTGTTTAAAGTCTACGCGGACAAAGTCGCGGACAGAAACTAGTTTATTAAACAAACATGAACGGGACAGTACGATTACTCGATATTTTTGTGCTAACGTCAAAGTTTTCGTCCTAAGCCGTCACTGATGTGATGAAAACTTTACACATCAATAATGAACATGGTCTTAGAGAACATTGAAAAGTTTCGTTTCATCAGTCTGTTCTTCACTTTCATGATGGTTTAAAGTGATCTGCTATTGCAGATTGCCATTTATTTATTAAATTTTAACAAACGATATAACATAAGTTATGGGACACAAATTTCGTATTTTTTTAAAACGTTGCCCCACTCTACCTTTTATTTCTGTGTCGTGGATGCGTTTACAAACATATATATTCACCCACATAAATACCCAGACCGAAACAAATAATTGTGGATCACACAAATATTTGACCCATGCGGGAGTCGAACCCCCATTAGACACAGTGGGATGAGCGGCTTAAGCTCTTAACCACTGCGCTAAATCGTCGTCAATTATTTTATTTCTATATTCTTAACAAAACTTTAAGAAAAAAAACAATGAGTTAACATATACTTTCAAAGCAATATTAGTAATGTAAGCGACTCTGAATATCCCCTTAATGATCGTTCCATGTTCCCCTGGAATTATCACAAGCCACATAAGTGTGAAGCTCGCTAATATTGCATTAAGTGACAAAAATAGAATAATCGGGCAAATTCTGGCAAGCCTAACGACTTTCTGTCCCCACACGTCCGATTTATGCCGGCCGGGCGCGCCAAATATTGCCGACCTAGATATATGAGAAGGCACTTTAAAGGAATATAAAACATTTAACATCGAACAAACAGAATTTCATTTAATAAATAAACGATCAAAAAGAGCTCAAAATGGTCCAGACGCAATAGACGATAACTCTATTACATGATCATAAATCAAAATTTCTAAGTCTGAATCTACACAGAAGAGTGGTTTTGTTCTCCTATGCCATTAACCACAAGGTGTAACATTTTTGGTATCATTTGACTGTCTAGAATATTTACACTGAGGACTTCATCTATGTAAGAGTTATTTATTAGAACTCATTTTTTATTAATTTATCGAACTAGGAGAGTAAAAGAAGCGAGACAAATCTGCAAGAAAAGAAGCTCAGGGAATTTCGCACTGTATGTCTACTCTGCAAGCGATCTGACACGCAGATATAGATAGAAATATAGATATCGGTCTGCAATATAATTACTGGTAAACAACTGACGCTATTATATTTCAAGTATCTTTGGAATATTAATTCCATTAGAATAAGATCATTAAAGTCACAGTTCTATAGTAAATTTCTAGACCAAAACATTACCAGGAAAAGCAATAGTTGCAGAAGCGTAATTCTAAATATCCCTCTCCGGAGTGGAGGCGTCATTAGATACAGAAAACAGTGCTTTGGTAGAGTTTATGTATGTTGAAAAGTTTAGGATATTAAAATGCTGTTACGATATCTATCAGATTAGTGACTCCTAAAAATTATACTATATGATATAGTATAATTTCTAGGAGTCACTAATCTGATAGATATCGTAACAGCATGAGACGATAAAAATCAGGTTTGGTAGACGTCGATATTATATAGCCTGCTCAGCTAAATATAACATTGGGAGCTTTCTCATTGAGACATACTTAAAGCTGGATGCTCTATTTCTTCATAATTTCAATGCTCGCTCGCGATGTAAGTCAAAAATAATATTATTTTGACTTACATATTTGAAAGACTGAAATAAAAGAAAGAAAGGTAGTTTTGTTTATATAAACAAAACTATCTTTGTTTCTTTTATTTCAGTCTTTCTCATTTGACGCAATTTAAGGCAAAAATACTATTATCAGCCAAAAGATGCCCACTGCAGAACAAAGGCCTCCCTCAAAGATCGCCGTGACAACCGCCTTTTTTTTTTTTAAACATAGGCTCGCACTCGTATTTATTTATGCGTCGTGGGTGCGTTTACAAACATGAGAATTCACGTACACAAATACCGAGACCGATACAAATAATTGTGGATCACACAAAGATTTTTCCCGTGCGGGAATCGATGCCCGCGAATATTCGACCCAGTAAGCGGAGCGGCTTAAGCTCTTAACCACTGCGCCAAATCGTCCGTCAATGGTAAATTTAGTCTCATCAGCGTTTTTGTAAATACTGTCTACTTTGCCACGTCATCTTTTACAATAAGAGCCAAATGAAATAGTGGCGTTATTTAACTCTTATTACATTAAAAAACACTGTCACGCCTATATTCCCCAGCGGGGGCGGGATAGGTGTACTTAGAACACCCACGTTTCACCGACGATGTGTAATAGGGGGCGAGCCTATTTCCATATACCGGGCACAATTCCAGACTCCGGATTCGTACTGGAAAGTTTTTCGTTAAAAAAACTACACTTGTCCAACCTAGGATTTGAACCTAGGATCTCGTGCTCACATAGCCGTGTGATTTGCCACTAGACCAACGAGGCAGACAAGTCACTCCCTCTTATTAACTAACATTATATGCTTAAACGTTTAAATAAAATACAGTTACATGCCCGCGTGCAGCTACACTGTTCTGTCAGTGAATGCAATATTATCGGCGCAGTCAATTTCAAAAGAACAAAAGTGCATTCTGCTCGTATTTGGAGCGCGTTAACACTTGGCGTTCTGACAGCTGCGGTTAGGTAGCTGGCATGTTGTACTGTTTCTATGACATTAGTCGATTTGTTAGTATAGTACTAGGTCACGAGTCACAGAAGAGAAAAAAGTGACGATATAATAAGAGCCACATTCTTGTCCTTTCAGCATAGTTGATACCGAATATAGTCGCGTTATTCCACTCTTAACAACTGCACAGATGCTTCAACATTTAAATATAATACAGTTACATGCCTGCCGCCAGCTACGCTGGCTCTAAGAGTGAATGCAATATTATCGGCGCAGTCAATTTCAAAAGAACAAAAGTGTATTCTGCTCGTATTTGGAGCGCGTTAACACTTGGCGTTCCAACAGCTGCGGTTAGATAGCTTGCATGTTCTACTGTTACTGTTATGTTCGTCGATTTAATTCGGTCGAAACGAGGAAACGCATTTAAGCGGCAAGAAGCGATGAATATGAGCAATGTCTTGTCATTTTAGCAGCGACGTTAAATTGTCGACATAACGAGATTTGTAAAATATAATGTACGAATAATGGATATGTGTTACTTATGTCATGAGGGTTCTATGTTTCTTCTGAATATGTCATCTATGAAATTTTATTTAGCGACATGTGTTTATCACTAAACTTTGTTATCTATTAATCTACTTGTATTACATCTAATGAAAATGAATACTAATATAATAATAATATCAGCCCTGTTAAGAAACTGTTCCACCATTAGGCACAGGCCTCCTCCCAAACTAAGAGGAGAGTTTGGGCCATAGTTCACCACGCTGGCCCAGTGCGGGTTGGCGAACTTCACACACCTTCGAGGAACTCTTAGCCATGCAGGTTTCCTCACGATGTTTTGTGATAGTTAATTTTTAATACGCACATGCTTTTGAAAAGACAGAGGTGCGTGCCTGGGTTTGAACCCGAGACCTCTGACTTTGCAGTCCAACGGTCTAACCACTAGGCTATCACTACTATTTGAGACTGAAAATTAATGTATATCATAAATTTCACATATAATTTAGTCCAATTATTAAAATCTATTAATCGAAACTACGAGTAGTTTGTATGATAGATTCAAGTGGGGGAAAAGTACACTAAGACCCATCTATAAAGCAATTCAATGAATCCAAAAGGACGCCGCGCTATTTATCATAGGAAAGGTTAGTTCTCTATAGAATTATTCTTCGAGATCGCCAACGCTTCCGCTTATCACCAACCTTCAGCTGACGTGTTCCAACTGCAGATACGACAAACAATAAATCAGTGCGCCGCAGCGTGTTGTATCAACATGAACATGCCTTTATACGACAGGTGTAGATATGTGTTGCTCTAC
The DNA here is from genome assembly GCA_905147815.2 of Phalera bucephala. Classification (NCBI taxonomy): domain Eukaryota; kingdom Metazoa; phylum Arthropoda; class Insecta; order Lepidoptera; family Notodontidae; genus Phalera; species Phalera bucephala. The sequence continues at coordinate 4,899,790 of LR990625.1, read as the reverse complement.
ACGATATAACTAATATAGGTCTAGTTAGTACCTAATAGAGTAGTACCATTCCTTAGTTTCGTTACTATTTTATACTCAGCTAACTCACGCAATGGTGTAAAGAGATATTTTTAGGGTTCTGGTTTGGTCATTCTTACTAAAAGGTCTTTGCCTGCGGTGACTATCCGGCGCAAATCATTTCCTTCCCTCCAATATGGTCGAGGAGAGTGATGGCTGCTTTAGACATACTCGTAAACGGGTGTTACACGTAGGGACTGGTCCAGCCAGATTTTTTTTAGACAATTTAGAAATAAGTTTAAACTCGACCGCGCCGTTGGTTTAGTGGCGAATAATTGCTTTGCGATCACGATGTCCTGGGTTCCAATCCTAGGTCGGACAAATGTAGTTTTCTTAACGAAAAATTCCCAGAGCAAGTCGGAGTCTGGATTTGTGACCGGTATATGGCAATAGCCTCGCCCCCAATGACATGGGACCTTGCATCGTCGGCGAAAAGTGGGTGTACACAGTGCACTTCTGCCTCCCCCTATAGAGCCCCCCCCTGTAACAACATCAGCAGGGGGGCCTTCGGGGTCGCGGACGTCCTATGCAGGATTTTCCCGAGGAAAAAAAAAAGAAAAAAAAGTGTTTCTACTACATAAATGACGTTTCTTGATGATGAATATACGTTAAGGAATATTCCGTGAGCTGTTCAAAATCATTTCCAAAATGCAACAAAACGCAATATCTGAAATACATATTCAATCCTTATTAAGTATAAATTGTAAACACATTTGGTCCAGATTTCGTTGATAATCTTTAGCTGCGGCTAACGACGTACATTCGTACGTACGTTCATTAACGATTCAGTGGTCTAAGCTACCGAAATCTGCGGGATTTTATACACAACTGAACTCAAAAACTTTTATTTTGAGTTAGCCCTTACAAATTGTTTATTTCTCATTTGTTGTGTGTTAAATCTAATCTACCTATTAGTTTACCTAAGAGGTTTGATTACATTTTCTCTCGTAGATGAGAAACTTCCATACAGAAAGTTTTACATTACTAACAGAACATAACACGTTTTGTACTGTAAGCAATCATGAGAACGGATGGAACGAAATAATTTCGAATACAAAGACTTCTCCTACGTGGGCATCAAACTCAGGACAACGATCCACGATCTACGCTCACGCTTTTTCTATCAGAGATAGGCAAAGAGTACAAAGACGTTTTATAAGGAGACTCTATTCCCTATTCTATCCCCCCATTTTATTACTCAGATCGCGGTTGGTTGAGCGTCGAAGACGAGGCTCTAACGAGTTTTATAACCGAGGCAAGATTAGGACGATTATCGCGCCATTATTACTGTTATATTTAACGCACCTTTATGCTGGGTTTTACTTTTATTTAATTTCAGAAAAAGAGAAAATGAAAGACCGTAGTATTTTTGACTAAGAAACTACTTTGTCGATCTCATGGCACGAGGTCCTGGGTTCGAATTCTAGGTTGGATAAAGTCTGATTTTTCTATCGAAATTCAGTAATAGCCTGGGCTCTGAAATTGTGGCGTAAAAGTAGGCGCCTCTAATACATTGAGACAACATCTTCGGCGGTTAGTGGGTGGGTACAGGGTAGACACATCTATAGCACTGGACCTTACCCATAAACTGTAGTTTTAAGCTCAACTTCCGTATACTTTAATAATTATGTAACTTCTAATTGAGTGTGATTAGCGTTTTGTATTTTTCACAGAAATGGTACTAATAAGGATTTCTGTAGTGTTCTGTTTTTACTGTGTGAATTTACGGGAAAAAACTAGCTTATCTTTGTAGATTTTTGGCCAAATTATAATAAATTATATATTATGATTATGTCATATTTTACAAAATTTCATTGCACTTTATGAATATCAACCATCAATAAATCCAACACTAATCGAAACTTCTGCTTTCAAATCAAATGCAGGCCAGTCATTCAATACATCAAGAAATTATCTCCAAAAAGAATTTAGATAGTAAGATATAGCGAAGGGTGGGACCGACCCTACCCCTATTTATTTATGGTATAATTTAGCACATAACTCAGGGCCAAAAACAAACTGTTTATCTAACTACAATCGCTCAGTCTTCCGGCGGTACGTCGCTGTTACAGTGTGAGCTAAGTTGAGGCTATGAAAATAGCTGGAAAAGAACGTATCCGCTTTACCGTAAAGGAAAATCACGAATACTTTAAAGGTCTGTCAGGTAATTGACAGGTGAGGTAAGTCAGGTTAATTTAGATAAAGTTTCGCTTTGAAAGAAATATATCCTAAACTCGAAACTACAATTAGCACTTAGTTTTCGAAATCTGTCTGAATACTTGACATTACAGACATTAGACAAAACAGATCGATGAAAGAAAGAAGCGGCGATAATTTAAGCAATTTTTAACTAAACTATTGTGTCCCATTGGAAAATTTAGGTAAAAAATGTATAGATCACAGTTTGTGTACTGTTGGTCACTTGGTAACGGTAATAAGAATATCCTGTGGAAACTTTTATTAATGAACCTATAAAGTTTTCAAAAGTTATAAGTCTTTCAGAAAATTGTTGAGATTTCTAGGACAATGTGATTGCCCGATGATATTTTCGATTGCTGTACACGAATGAAAATCAACACCATTATACATACAGACCTCATTACACAAATATCGCCACATAAATATTTTCTGTCAAAATCAAGCTAAAATCCGTTATACGCCTGTGTCTTATGCTAAGGCAAGAGTTAAACGAACTCTGTAGTTGTCAAGTGCTTGTAGAGACAAAATAAAAGATAACTCTCGTTCCGCGTGTTCAATGGCCCCAATATTAGCAGTTACATCGCACAGTTGGAGCACTGCGCTACAATTTGAGCGGCATTGAGATAAAATTTATTTGTTCTTCTTGTTCTTAGTTGTATCTCGCTACTATTATCAACATAATGTTTTGGTCACTTGAATTTGGGCCTTGAACAACTTTACCATTGGAAAACGTTAGAGAAGAGCGAAATAAATAAATGAGATAACATAGATAATGCGAAGATAGAAGAATGTAGATACCGGGGAAGACCATGACCAAATATACCGTGTCTTATCTAAAGGGCAAGTCAAGAGTCTCCGTAACCGGCGAGCATGTATGAGACGAACTATGAAAGTGGAGGAAGCCAGAGATGTATGTATGGAAGGTACTCTGTAGTCTCTGCAAAGGATCTGACGTAATGATACTATCTATCATCTAGATAAAGAAAATTATATACCTATCCATGCTGTTTCCACTGAAGAATTTGAAAAACATTTATTTATTTATTTTAATCTCAACAATACACTATTCTTACAGGTAATAACCTAATGCAATAGCGTAGCACAGTCACTAAATACTAATACAATATCTACGTAAAACCTAATACAATCTTCTACGATAATACCAAATATGAGGCTTTCGTGAATTCGCTCAGCGAGCACGTAAACATGTAAAAAGAACGCCTACATTTCGCCTTGTGATAATTTTATTGCTATTTTTCTGGTAGGTACATAATTTTACATGTCTTTCGAAAGTTCCTGAGAGCCTCTTGATTATTAAGAACTCTTCACGATATTTGCCTTAAGCTTATAGCAAATTTAGTATCTAATAACCCTGTAGTTCAAACACGGAAAGTCGTAAGTAAAATGCAATACGAATTCAAATTCAATATGCAGTAATCAACAAATTTCGGAGAACGATCTCAGATTCCGAACTGAGATCTTAGCACTACAATGTTAACGTTAGCGCGGCGCTGGCAAACTGATATGCCTGACTTTACCTTTTACTTTCGACATGAACGTGACAGCACGCTTACTCGCTTGCGGTATGCTAATGCTATAATCTTCGTGCTAAGCTCCCTGTTATTCAAATTTTCTTTTCTGTTGTTTTAATAAGTGCACAAGGAATTACTCATGTGTCGAGGGTGTGTTTACAAATATAAAATTTACATACATGCCTGCATGCCTAAGGGTTTCTCGAAGATGTGTGAAGTTCGCCAACCCGCACTGGGTCACCCGCGATAAATTATGGCTTAAGCCCTCTCAGTTTGAGAGGAGACCCATGCCCAACGGTGGGACAGTTTCTTTACAGGGCTAATATAATTATTAAACATACAAAAAAAAAAATGGTAAAGCTGCAGGAATAGACATGATATCTGCCGAGATGATTAAATATGGTGGAACTTGCGTCCGGGACGCTTTTTGGGTGCTCGCAAATCTTTGCTGGAAGACCGGTAGAGTCCCTACAGATTGGCGCCGCGTAGTCATAGTACCCTTGTATAAAGGCAAGGGCTCACAATATGACTGCGCCAATTACAGGGCCATCAGTTTGATCAGCTTGGCAGCTAAGGTGTATGGTAAAATTATTGAACGGAGATTGCGCGAGAAGTCCGATGGAGTATTGTGTGAGGCACAGGGAGGTTTCAGGTCTGAAAGAGGATGTTCGGATCAAGTTTTCTCCCTCCGCAACATCGTAGAAAAGCATCTGGCAGTAGGCCGGAAGGTTTTCTGCCAGACATTTTGCCAGAGTATGGTATAAACGGCACCCTGTTGCGAGCCGTCCAGTCCACCTACGTGGACAGCAAGGCATGCGTACGGGTGGGTGGTAACATGTCACCTTGGTTTGACGTTAAAATCGGCGTCAAGCAGGGTTGCGTGTTGTCCGCTAGACTGTTTATAGTGTATCTGGATAAAAGTCTTCAAAGACTGTGTGCGATGACTGAAGGGGTAAAAATGGGTGATCTAGTGATAAACCACCTATTGTATGCAGATGACGCGGTTTTGATAGCGCCAACAGCCACTGATCTGCAAACACTAGTCACAGTTATGAGAGACGACTGCATGAACAATGGCTTACATTTGAATGTGAAGAAAACCAAAATTATGGTTTTTGAACGGGAAGAAACCAGAACGAATGCAAGGATTGTGGTTGGTAACGATGTGCTGGAGCAAGTGAATGAGTTTGTATATCTTGGATGCGCCTTCAGTAAGGATGGAAAATACACCGCTGATATAGAGAGAAGAGTGAATGCAGGTAATAGAGTGAATGGTGCGATGGGAAGGCTACTTGGGAGCCGGCACTTAAGCCAAAAGGCGCAGCTGGCCATGCATAACGGAGTGCTTGTCCCAACGCTGTTATATGGCAGTGAGAGTTGGGTATGTAAGAAGGACAACGAAAGCAGGATAAATGCGGTCGAAATGCGATCTCTGCGGAAGATGTGCGGAGTCACGCTGACCGACCGTATTCGCAACAGCGTAGTAAGAAAGCGAGTAGGTATGAAAGATAGTATCGGTGTAAAGATGAGAAAGGGTATGCTCCGTTGGTTCGGGCATATAGAAAGGATGCCAGAAGAAAGAATGACAAAACAGATATACAATGCGAAAGTGGAAGGATGTAGGTGCCGGGGAAGACCTAGACTATCTTACCATGACCAACTAGACCGTGTCTTAGCTGAAGAGCAAGTCAAGAGTCTCCGTAACCGGCGAGTGTGTATGAGACGAACTATAATGATAATAATAATAATTTATTTATTTTCTCTTCACAAAGGTTTATCTCTTCACAAAGGTTCATATTAGCTTAATATTAAATATACTACATTAGTGAAAAGGTTCCTTTGTGAGAGACTGGTGTCCGTACTAGGACAAACCTGTGTTACGGATCACCAGGCTCCCACCCTCTGACTCAAGATATATTATATCACAGGTACTTCTTTATATCGTGTGAATGTACGGCATAAAGATTTGTGTATCCAAGTGTATACTGGTGACAGGTGTGCTTGTGATTAATCACATTAACGCGCTTATACTTAAATAAGTTGTTTCGTATGAAATATAAATAACAATATTGCTAAATGTAAAATCTTACTAAATATAATGGAGAGAATATAAAAGTTAATAGAATAAATTTAATTTTTTTAAAATAATAAATATAATGTGAATAGGTTCGCTTATGTTGGTGGAATTAAAAGGTTTTCGGTCTCTATGTAATTTAAGTTAAGGAGCCAAGAAAAAGTCAGCCGCTTACAGTGAGTTTTGGAAAAGGAATAAATATTAAGTATTTTGTTGGTGTTATTATATAAATATGGTCCGAGGAATCCAATGTGTCTGTGCGAGAAGGCTGTACGATATTTTATGACTGGACAGACTCTATGTTTCAGACGTTTGTTGGCCAAGGCCATGGGGTTGTATGAGAGATTAGAGTGGATGCGCAAAATTGTGTTTTGAATGTAAAGTTGACGGACAGAAAGAACATGGCACTGATTATACAGATCTTTAGTAGGGTGTAAGAACGGCAAGCGAAAGGCTACTTTTAGTACGGCCCTTTGAGCTCGTTCTATCTTGAGCATTGAAGTTTTTGCTGTCCCACCCCATATTGTTATGCAGTACGTCAGCAGTGATTGACAAAAAGCAAAATATACCTTTTTTATTATGTTTTGGTCCGCAATATAGCGTAGGTTTTTAAAGATAAACATTAATTTTCTAATTCTAGAAGAAAGCTGATCTATGTGAGAGTTAAAATTTAAATTGTTATCGATAATTATTCCTAAATACCTGATAGCGTTTGTTTGCCCTAATACTGGACAGGAGCACCCCACAGGTACAGAGGGACAAGAATTAGCAGTAATATTTAATTTATTATTATTGTTTGATGGTTTTTTATTGAGAGAAAAGGTTATATATTTGGTTTTTTCTACATTAAGGGTCAGCTTATTGTGTCTGAACCATGACATAACTTGGTTCAATCCCGCTTGGGCCGATGTATAGGCCTGATCCCATGTGTTACCTTCAAACACAAGGGCAGTGTCATCAGCATAGGTAATTACCCTTCCATTAGCCAACTCAAGGTTACATAAGTCATTTATATATATTAAAAAGAGTGTGGGACCTAGGATACTGCCCTGTGGGACACCATAACTAATGGGAAGATCATCACTAACTTTTTCCGCCACTTTGACTCTCTGGAATCGATTTGTAAGGTAGTCAGTTAAAATTTCGAGCTGGGCCTGACGTATACCGAATAATTCCAGCTTATGTAACAAGAGCGGCACAAAGACAGTGTCAAATGCTTTTGCTAGATCCATAAATATTGCAATAACTTTTTTGTTATTATCAAGTTTATTAACAATGGGGTCTACTAGCTCGTGTACTGCATCTGAGGTAGATAGACCTGAACGAAATCCGAATTGTGATCGTGAAATTAGATGATTGCTTTCGAGGTAATTTATCAAGCGTTTATTAATTATCTTCTCGAGAATCTTTGACAGGGTAGGAAGTATAGAAATAGGTCTATAGTTATTGACACTGTTACATTCTCCGCCCTTGAAAACCGGAATGATTTCGGCTAATTTCCAATCGTTAGGAAATCTGCCTGTACTTATAGCCAGATTGCAAATATGAACCAAGGGAGACACTAGTGATTCTTTATTTCTCTTAAGAAGGGTTGAGGAAATATTGTCGCGTCCAGTTGAACAGTTATCTTTCAAATTAGTAATTAAATTCTCAACCTCATTGATATCTGTTGGTAATAGAACAAACGAATTTGGATGCGAATTAATTGATTTTAATTCATTTGAGTCATTGATAGATGAGCATTTGTCAGCAAGACTTTTACCTACATTGACAAAAAAGCTATTTAAATTATTTAGAGATGTTGTGGGGTTTTCATTATCAATTAATGCCGATGCACTTATTTTTTGCCTATTTGTGTGGGTTATATTTTTTATCGTTTCCCATAGTTTTTTGTTGTTTTTGGATGATGTTTGAATTTTATTTTTATCGTGTTCTTGCTTTATTTTAAACAGTTAGTCGTTGCAAAAATTGCGATATCTCTTATATGTCGTTTGTATGATTACATCGTTAGGATTCTTTTTTGCCTTTTGGTGTAATTTGTCACGGTTTCGCATGCATCTTAGAAGACCAGTAGTAATCCATGATTTGCTAATGTACTTTCGATTCGAAACTTTAACAATTCTGGTGTTCTTTTCAATTACTATATTAATGGAATTTGTCAAAAGGGATAGGGCGTGGTTAACGTCTTGAGTTTCGTAAATTTCGGTATAGTTAATATTTTTAATATCATTATCTAAGTTTTTGTAGTCAAAATATTTAAAGGTCTTATTTGTGGGTTTTAAATGAGGTTTTAGCTCCAGTGTAAAAATCACCGAGTCATGATCAGTCACAGATGTTTCAGCAATGTAGCAAGACGCTTTTAGTTTAGTTTTTAAAATAACGTGATCTAGACATGTTTTTGTATGAGTTGGTATCGTGTGGGCTGGTAGCAAACCATGCGATGCTAATAGGTTTAAGTAAGGAGAGGAATTTAAGTCGCTATTTTTGTTTGTTATGTCTATGTTAAGGTCACCTAGTAAAATGATGTTGGAATACTTGGAGGAACTTGTTAGAAACTGGTCAAGCGAGGAAATGAAAGGATTTAAGTTTTTATACCCAGCAGGTCTATATGCTGCTATGATGATTGTGTTTTTGTTAAGTTGTATCTTAAGGCAATTGCAATTTGTTATCGATAGTTCAACAACAGTGGCATTAATCGTTTTTTTTTAGATATACTACGACACCTTCATTTTGAGTGTAATTGTTTGTTGTTTTAAAGTAGTTATAGCCTTCAATATCAGGTAAGGCGCGGGTGCAAGGTAACCAGCATTCCGATAAGATTATCAAATCCCAATTTACATTAGATCGTAAAATGACCAGGACATTTAGGTATAGAGATACGGGAAGGGTTTGCGTGTGTTTTATATTTTAAACTGAACTTTATATAAGTTTTTGCAGGCAAAATTAATTTGCAACTCATTGTAATATTTTTTATGTGTAGAATATGTCGAACGACGATGCAATATGTGATGGTATTGTAGTTAGTATAAAGTTGTATGTGAAATATATTTTTTTGAGTTTGTTTGTATATTTGAACCACATACACAATAATGGATATAATAATGAATAAAGAAATTATTATACAATGGCATACTATAACAGTTTCACTGAAAATTATCCTACATAAGTGAGTAATGTGTATTAATGTAGAAGAGTCCGAGATCTGCAGATAAGCGAGTCGAATGTGTTTGGTTCGTTTGAGCTCGATAAATTTTACAATATTTTTGTATCTAGGGTATATAACTAGTTGTTTGCTTAACATAACCAGTGTAATAAGACATGCCAAGGACTGGGTACAGATTTTCTTTTAAAATAAAAAGTAAAAATAAAAGGTAAAAATAAAAAGTAAAAACTATGAGAGTGGAGGAAGCCAGAGAGGTATGTAAGGAAAGAACCTGTTGGAACTCTGTACTCTCTGCCTACCCCGCGAGGGAGCTGGCGTGATGATATAGATAGATAGATAGATAGATACATACAAAAATACCCAAATCGAAGCAAATACTTGTGAGTCACACGATGATGGTTTTGTGCGGAGATCGAACCCACGTCTGCTTGATCTTGCAGTGAACGGAGCAGATTAAGCTCGTAACCACTGAACCAAGCTGTCTGTCAATCAACCGTATTAGTAGAAAACTCCCAAAAATATTGTTGTCTCACCTAAGATTTAAACTCAAGATCTCGTTATTGGAAGCCACCCCATGCTCTAAGTAGAGCTGAGAAAAATTAAGTTACGTAAAAGAAATTACACAGTATGACTAAAACTGATTTTTTTCTATAGTAAAAAATAGGTTTTATTTATTTATATCCATAAGCAAATAGTATAGTATTGTAATTGAAGTTCTTAACAATATAAAAATAAATGGAATGATTTGACGGACGATTTAGCGCAGTGGTTAAGAGCTTAAGCCTCTCCGCCTACTGTGTATAATAGTCGCGGGTTCGATTCCCGCACGGGACAAATCTTTGTGTGATCTACAATTATTTATTTCGGTCCGGGTATGTGTGCATGTGAATTTTTATGTTTGTAAACGCACCCACGACACAGGAATAAATCCTAGTGTAAGGTAATCCTAGTGTTTTAATAAAAAAAAGTTAGTCATGTAAGCTATCTTACATGACTAACTTCATTGGTGTTAAGATGAGAAAGGGTATGCTCCGTTGGTTCGGGCATATAGAAAGAATGTCAGAAGAAAGAATGACAAAACAGATATACAATGCGAAAGTATAAAGATGTAGGTACTGAAGAAGACATAGACTATCTTACCACGATCGGAATCGCCAGGCGCCACCTACGCACGATACATAGTAGCTCCGTATATTAATTATTTTTAAATTGTTTAACTAATTATATCATCGTATGTAAGTAATAATATCCTTGACAGTGATGCAATAAAACCCCAGAAAAGTTTGTGTAACTATCTCGAACGTATAAATCAAAATAAAGCAAAACCAATATTGAACAGTGAATCAGTAATTAAATACTATAAAAACAAATACCAGTGTCTAAATAACTATTTACAGTGTATAATAAATGCTACGCAGTGATAAATATTACATTTAGTGACAGAAAAGTGTATAAACAATATTTTTATGCAAATATATTTCTATAAACGGACCGTTAGTGAAAAAATTCGAACGTGGACTTTGAACCCACTAGCGCTCACAATCAATATCCACAATCAATATATAAACTACTCATAAAACATTACAAAAACCTAATGAGTATGATCAAAGAATTTACACCTCCTAGCAACTACTACATAGCCAAATCAAGGAAGCTATTGGTCTAAACATCTTCCGACCGATTGGTCGGAAGATCAAATCCTGTCACATGATGTTTTTTGTGACCAAAAAATATTGATTTTGCAAGGAAAACCCTTAATATTAACCAAAAAAAAGTAGATAGAACGTTTATAATAAGGAATATGAAATTAATTAGTTTTTAAATTACTAGAATATTTTTAACATATTAACTGCATCTGATACAAAAATATAATAAATATACATTTTCATACATTTGATTGGTTAACAAAAACACTGCGTAAGTATATTTATCCAACAGAACTTTGGAATCGAATTCGGTAAAAAGGATTTACCCTCATCAATTGAAGCAATATGGCATTAGAGAGTAACATTACTATTCGTCGCCCACGTAAATCTATATTTTGCATGACCTGTCTTGTGAGAATTCAATATTTGATTGTTCAACAAGGAGTTTGCCTGGAAACACCTTGGAAGAAAATAAGATTTCAGAATTGCAATCACAATTAGAAAAAGTAAAGAATGAGTTACAGATAGCTCACAATGAGATAGACAACCTAAATTTAGAGAATACGAATTTAAAATCAGAAATTGAAAAGTACAAAAGAGTATCCCGAACTTATAAAGAGCTTAGCCTATTTGAACGTGGGGCAAATACACCAGTAAGCAGTCGTCAAAAACACAAAAATAAGCAGCCTCAAAAACCATTAGAGTCAAAAATAGTAACAACGTCAGTAAACGATGATGTATGCAAGAATGTGAACCAACAAGATTTAACTCCGATATGTAATATCGGTAAAATATCGAAACCTGCAGAATCTAAATCAAAAGTATTAATACTCGGAGATCAACAAGGGAGGAATATACGCAAACAATTACAGGATTTAATCGGATCAGACTACATTGTATCATGTTTTTGGAAACCAGGTGCGAAAATGAGAGATATTCTTGGATCGGAAGAAACTTATATAAAAACTTTAACCAAGAAAGATTATGTTATTATACTAGGGGGTACAAATGATAAGAACCCCTTTGAATTTGTAAGCAGTTTAAATTACTGGTTAAATAATGTTACCAATACTAATGTCATTGTGTCTGAAATACCTAATAATAAATACTTAAATGAGAATAAATTAAACTATGAACTAAGGTACCTTTGTAGTAAATACTGTAATGTTATCTATATTGATATGGACTATAGCAGATTTATACCACTTCAGAAATACTTTTCCATAAAACTTAGTCGCTCAATCTTGAAAGAAATTTGTCATTTAGATTATAAAATGAAAGTATTCAATTACAATATATCTGGTCAAAAAAAGAATCATTATTCACTGGATAAATATACACAAACGGATGAGCCTATACCTACTGAACATGATAACCAACTGGATAAGTCTGTACATAACAATTATCCAAACTTTAACTCTACTTTAAATAATAACAGCAATAGTCCAACCAGGGATACACAATCCAAAGTCAATAATGAGTTTTTTCGTCTATAAAAATATATATTTATTACACCAGAATATCAATGGATTAAATAAAACTATTTTTTCGGATTTTATCGCGGTTTATTTTGATTTTTAAGTTCCCGACGTTTCGAGTGCTTTGCAGCACCCACGGTCACGGGAAGGACAACGAAGGTACGGAACGGAGGTCGAAACGTCGGGAACTTAAAAATCAAAATAAACCGCGATAAAATCCGAAAAAATAGTTTTATTTCTTGTATAATACTCGCGTAAATCTAAGAACTCATACACATATTATGTGTTCATCTGGACGAGCTAATGAGAAATGATAAAAGTGTTGATGTTATATGTGTAACAGAACCCAATATGAATGACACAGACTACATGCACGTAAATATATCTAATTATACTTTAGCAGCATACTGTGCCAGAAGCAATCGATATGGTGGCTCTTGTATACTGGTAAAACATATACACAAATTTATAGTCATTGATGAGATTTCCAAACTCAGTGTCTTAAATGTAGTAGAATGCTCAGCAGTCGAATTAGTAGACCATCAAATTACTGTAGTATGCATATATCGGGTACCAAAAAACAGCCAAGAGGAAATTGATATGTTTTTTAAAGTTCTTACCGTCATCTTACATAGGGTATATAAAAGAAATAATAACAAGGTTATATGTTGTGGAGACTTTAATATTGATATCCTTAAAAGAAGTAATAGTTCCTTATATTTCCAACACCTCATAGAAGGATTCAACCTTAAGTTCGGCACGCGGCTACCTACTCGACTTAGCAGCAATACGTGTATAGATAATATAATACACAACATAAGAGGCAGTAAATGTGACATTTTAGAATTTGGTATATCGGACCACACAGCACAGTTGCTTAAATGTCCAGTTAAAAAATCATGCATCCCTAAATATTGGTATATACTAAAAAGAGATTTTTGTAATGAGAATTTAAAAAAGTTTGAAGAATGTTTGACTTGTCTTACATTTAACGAAGTGTACACTGCAAGCGACCCAGAAGTAGTGTTTAACGCCTTTTATGAAAACTTTAAATTGTTTTATGAATTATGTTTTCCTCTCATAAGAATAAAGAACACAGTAATAAAAAGGCCCAAATGGATATCGCAAGGTTTAATGAAATGTAGTCGCCATAAAAGAAAATTATTATGGAATTACAGAATGAATCCCAACGGAAAACTCAGAGTAGAACTTAAAAACTATAATAAACGTTTTAAAAAAATTATTCATCTTACCCAAAACAGTAAAAACAACCATTATATAGCAAGTGCTAAAAATAAATCCAAGGCTACATGGAAAATTATAAATAATAACAAAAGTAACTTCCCCAAGGAAAGCATAAAGCAAATCCGCATAAATAATCGTGTTATAGTTGACCCCCGAAAGATTGCGGAAGAATTTAACATTTTTTTTATTGATTCAATTAATCCTTCACATAATAGTAAGAATGTTAAAAAAAATGATTGTATAATTCATAAAATCATACCAAAATATTAACAATAATAATGGTAGATCTTTATTTTTATTTCCTACTAATTTTCATGACATATTAAAAATAATAAATACCCTAAACTGTACAATGAGCTCAGGCTATGATGACATAATAACCATGGTAATAAAATATGTTGGTAAAATCATAAGTCCCATACTTTCTCATATAATTAATTTATGTTTTGAAAATGGTGTCTTTCCCAGTAAATTAAAGATATCAGTAGTAAAGCCGTTATTCAAGAAAGAAAATAAGGAAGATATGGCTTGCTATAGGCCTGTAGCACTTATACCAGTGTTTTCTAAAATTATAGAAAAAGTCATGCATATCTCGATTTATAATTTTTTTGAGAAATATAATTTATTTGCACGGCAACAAAAAGGCTTTAGAAAAAACCAGTCTATAAATGTGGCTATTTTTGATTTATTACAACTAATTTATACAAATATTGATAAGCGAGTCCCAATATCTACGTTATATATGGACATAACGAAGGCGTTCGATTATGTAAAACATATTATCCTTGTACAAAAACTGCAGGACTACGGAATAAGAGGAAATCCACTTCAATTAATTTAATCTTACCTAAGCAACCGATATCAAATAGTGCAAATAAATAAAATATGTCCAAAAACGAAGATGGAACAAAAATATATTTCAAAATCAAGGGAAATTCACTATGGCGTACCCTAAGGGTAGTGTATTAGGACCATTACTTTTCCTGATATACATAAATGATTTACCTCAAGCTATTTCTTTTCCAATGATTTTGTTTGCAGATGACAGTACAGCTATTTTTACTGGTAAAAATTTAAACACACATGAATCGGACATAAACACTGCTTTAGGTAATATCATTAACTGGCTGACAGACAATAACTTAAATATCAATCATGACAAGACTAAAATAGTCACATATTCTCAAAGTTGTAAATCTATAAATCTAAATATATATATTATGAAAAGAAACAAATTGAAAGAATAGACCATGTTAAATTTTTGGGTTTGTGGATTGATAATGACATGAAATGGAAGTCTCATATTGACTGTTTGTGTTCTAAATTAAATCAGTACTCATATGCGTTGTACAAGTTATCGAAAATTGTAAGCCAATCGACTGTATTAACAGCATATCATGCTTATGTATCATCAAACATTAGATATGGTATAATATTTTGGGGTAATGCACCCAACAAGGACATAGTCTTGAAAGCTCAAAAATAATGCATTAGAGCAATTGCTAAAATTAAAGTGCCAGAAAGTTGTCGGCCTTATTTTTGTAAGTTAAATATACTTACATCAATATCTGTGTACATTTATGAACTGGTGGTATTTATTAAAACAAATATGAATTTATTCGGAACCTTGAAATTGACAAGAAATAAACATAAAATTAATTCATCATCACATAAAACAGCTTTATTTACAAATAGTATTCTAGGGATGGCATCTAAAATTTATAATAAATTACCAAGCTTTATTTTAAACACTGAAGATCTGAAAGCATTCAAGAAATTGGTACATCATTTGCTGGTGAAGAAATGTTATTATACTCTACAGGAATTTCTAAATGACACCTTTTAATAATACATCATAACATATTTGTTTTTATGGGACTAGCCTCGCTACGCATTTCCATCATTGTAACACGTGTAATATATGTATATTAATTTTGAATTTTTCCCTTTTTTTTTATTTTTCTATACAATAAATTATAATTTCTAATTTTCTTTTTGTGAGTAATAATATATAATTTCATGTCTTTTTAAAATGTAATGGTTACATATATTTCTTTTTTGGAAATTTGAGTAATGTTTAATTTAATTAGGTTATCTTGATATTATTGTATGCCTGATTATGGGTAGGACATAGTGAAACCTACTGTATTATGTATAATACAACACATACCATCTTTGTAACCTATGACCACAATAAATGCTATTTGATTTGATTTGATCATATAGACCGAGTCTTATCTGAAGGACAAGTCACGAGTCACGTAACCGGCGAGCATGTATGAGACTCTGTACTCTCTGCCTACCCCGCAAGGGATCTGATGATGATATAAATTAGTCAAAAGTATGACGTTTGTCATAGACAAATACATTTTTATTCTCTGATATCATTTACAAACTTAAGTTTTGTGACTAAAAGTTCATTTTTTTTTCAAAACGACTTTAGTTTTCTAATGTATAAATGTTCTATTTTATAAAAGATTTAATTTTCTTATCCCAGATGCGGAACCCTAAACGTTTATTGAAACAAACTTATGGGTTTGGGGGTCTGTCCAAGAGCGTGCTCGTCGCGACCCCTGCCAGTCATTATGGCTGCAATCTTGGACCGAAGACGTACCGCAGTGCGGGCTAGGGCGTCCCCCCGAGGCGACGCGTACCGGCCCGCCCCCGTCGGTACGAATATAGGTGGAAGCGGCGATGGGGGCCGCCACCCATCACGCCGGGCCCGAACTGGCGAGTCGTGGGGTGCAGAGTGCCGAATAGAACCTGTTGGAACTCTGTACTCTCTGCCTACCCCGCAAGGGATCTGGCGTGAGGTTATAGATAGATAGATAGATAGATAGACTTATGGTATACTTTCTTTAAGTTTATTATAATGATATTTCGTGAGCAAAAGACGAAACATACTTTCCGGGAAATTGTAACTAAACTTATTTAACTTGAATCAACCATTATTTGAGTTTCTAAGAAGATTCTTTCTTTTATAAATTACACTACCGTACTTGTACCATCGTCCCAAAGAGATGAGAGTTTTATAACTACACGGTTTTGTGCCTTGTAATAATGGGCAAATATCAGTATATTGTGTGCTAGCTGTGCCCCGCGGTTTCACTCGTTTTTACGCTATGACCTCGCTTTCGCTTAGGATTCTGTCTGACTTTTTCCTTTTTTGCTAGTCTTCTGGAAGAATCAAATGCAAAACCCGACATTTCTTAAAAAAATGCGACAAGAATTTCGCAAATCTAACTGGTAGTACCAGAGATTAGCGGACAGAGGCCTCGGCGAGGAGGCTGTATGCGGGGGTGGTCCCAGGCTTTGTATGGGTCCCCAATCTGGGCGGGCGCCCTGACGGCCCGAAACGTGGTGCTGCTGCACCGCGCGCAGCGACTTATGGCCGTCAGGGTCATCCAAGGGTACCGCACCATCGGATTTGAGGCGGCGACGCTCCTCATCGGAACGTCTCCGTGGGAGCTGGAGGCACAGGCGCTCTCTGAGCTATATGCCTGGCGTGGAGATCCTACCAATAACTTGGATCTCCGCGCCCCGAGAGCGAGTCGGACGGAGCTGCACCGAGCTGCGTTAGAGGGCTGGCGGAGCAAGCTCGCCCACCCCACTGCCGGTCACGCCGTCATCGCTGCGCTGCGGCCAGTCTTCTGGGAGTGGCTGGGGCGGCAACACGGCGTCCTCACGTACCGTCAGACGCAGGTACTGTCTGGGCATGGTTACTTCGGGCGGTATCTGTGGCAGATCGGTCGTGAGGAGGCGAAGCGCTGCCATTGTGCAGCCCGGAAGACACGGCGGCGCACACGCTGCTGGTGTGCCTGGCATGGGATGATGAGCGGCGCCGCCTCACTGGAGCGCTCGGTGCAGGGGGACAGGCGCTGTCGCCCCTGACCGTGATATTGTCCATGGTTGGGAGTGAGAGTGCCTGGGTGGCAATGGCGGCCTTTTGCGAGGCAGTCATGTCCGCTAAGGAGGAGGCAGAGCGGGTGAGGGAGGAGACGTAATCCCGGTCGTAGACGGCGCATTGGGCGAAGGCGCAGGGGCTACGCCCAAGACGACCTTCGCCCACCGTGATCTCGGCCCGCAGGCGTCGGGGAGGGCACCCCGGCGCCCTAGCACACGCAAACCCGCGCCGTAAAAGCGCTGCGTCCGCGCAGCCTCCGAAAGACGGTAGGGGGGGGAGACCGAACTCCCCTAACACGTGTCGAGGTCCGCACATGCACCGAGCCCGCCGGTGCCACAGAGTTCATGCTGGTGAAGATTCCTGTGGCCTGGCAAAAAGGCAGTAGGACGCCGAGGGGTTTTAGTGGGTGCAAGCCCCACATAACCACTCGGGCCGTACCCTCGGCCAGGGGGTATGCGTTAGGCATTTTACCCTCATAAGAAAAGGTAATCAACTATCTGTGTGCCAAATTTTATCCAAATTCGTTCTGCCGTTTTTTCATGATTGAGTAACAAACATACAAACTTTTACATTTTTATAAAAGTAAATGTTTGGGATTATTAGGAAAATTCCTACTTTTAGTATTTCCATACATGAGGCTGCGTAATTACGATGTTTATAGCGATTATTAAAGGTAAGCAGAATTCGGCTCAATCTGTCTAATATGGGTTGCCGTTTGTGGTATTTCCATATTCGAATATTTCCGTACTTTGGGAGACTTGTAAAGCCGTTAGACCTAACAATTTGGAGACTTGATGGGTAGCGTGATATTTTCTCAGAACAGGCTACATACTCCACTGACTTGCACCTGGACCATGTGGTGAAGTACATTTTTAATTCTCAACTTAATTTAGGAGAAGTATTTATCATTAGATTTATTATTATGATAACATGTGCTACTGCAGATACCTAATATATTCTTATAAAAAATGTAAGTAAACAAATAAACACCGTCACGACTATATTCCTCAAGCGCTGGTGGCAGAGGTGTACACAGTACACTGACTTATCGCTGACGATGTTAGGTCCCATGTTGTAGGGGGCAAGCTTATTATCATATACCGTGCACAAAGAGAGAATCCGGACTGATACTGGGAGATTTTCAATAGAAAAACCACATTTGTCAAGCCTAGGATTTGAACCCAGGACCTCGTGATCGTAAAGCACATTATTCGCCACTAAACCAACGAGGCAGCTTTCTTATAGATTACTAAAAAACATCGACTTGTATTTCAACAAAATATTTTCAAAACGTCCACCCATATGCCACCAGACCAATGAAGCAAGTTTCTCTACAAAACCAGTTATATTTAAAACCAAACTTGATTGGACCACAAAAAACTTTAGATCAAAAATACCCTTTTCACTCCTCGCATTTGGGTAAACTCAACAACTGCCGGCAACTGAGCAGAGTAGCACAGATAATCGCGCGGCGACTCCACGCCCGGTAATTTACCGAAGTCGAATAAAAACAAAGGCCAGTACCGTTTTTATCCGAACACTTATTAGTAAGCCGGGCGACTTACTGGGGAACACAAGTTGGGGATATTTTGTGAGACGGTAATTGGGAGAGCTACCGTTGAAGTGACGCGATCAGTCTGAGAGAGACCCCGCTATTGGTTGAATTAGGATAGCTAAAAGCTCTTAAGTTGCTTAGTTTGTATGTCTGTCTGTATATCTTTCCGGTTGAAATTTTGTAGTCCATTTTCAATTAATTACTGGCATCCGTCTGAGCTGAAATTTGGCATACATATGTAATTTGGCATGCATACGATTTGATGATGGATTCGTAAGGTAATTATCGGAACATGTCATCGTCACGAAAATAAGGACCCTTATATTTTATAATAATATATTTTGTTCAATCTCGTACAAAAGGAACATAGTAGAAAGATCTTCTTCAGAATATGACAGGACAACTTAAAATAATCTTAATTTCTGAATATAGCAAAGTCGAATGTTCACCGAATCGCGGCCGTGTGTAGGACACCGTGTACCGTACTGAGCGCTTTTCATGGCGTGTTATCACAGGACTTGCTCGGCGAGCACAATGCTCACTGCTTAATGTATCTGTGAGTCACTGAACAATTTTTTACATTAAAATATGAAAAGCTATGAAAAAATATGAGAATTATCGCACCATAGCATTAATATCCCATACCAGCAAGATCTTACTCTATATTATCCGCACTCGCCTTCATGTATATCGCAAATGATAAATAGCAATTAGCCAAAGAACAAGCTGGTTTTCTTAAAAGCTGTGGCACAAGAGAACACATTCTAAATGTGAGACAGATTTAGGCTCCTAATGAGCCTAAATTAGTCTTGATAAGTGCTGTATTCCTAGATAGTCATCATCATCATCAGTCAGTCTGTATTTATCTACAGCTGAATGTAGCCCTCCCCTCTATCATGCTATTCAGTCTGGTCCTGTCCTAGATGATGAATGATAAAATTGGAAGTTGTTCATAGCACTAAGTAAGATATATCAGTTTTATTTTTGCTATAAAATCTTGGTATAATAGTTTCTCCTACGGGTTATCAGCCGGGCTGATCGAGTGCAACTCTGCCTTACATTTTGTATTTAGGATCATGGTTTTGTTTAGGGGATGCATCGTTTACATCTATTTGATTCAGGGTACATAATCCAACTTGCATTTTTTTTTTTTCAAATAACTTCAACAACGAAGGTTGTGCATCAGGGTGTCCCAGAGAGCGTTTTAATTGTATTGGGATCTCAAAAAAATGAAGAAGACAACGTAAAGAAAACTAGAAAATTTAATTCCGCCTTCCTTTCTTTTAAAAGCGTGTGACAAAAAACGGACAATTGGTAGAAAAGTCATAAAAGAGGAGGATACAACTATGACAAACCTAACTGTGAGGTACCACAGATGAGGAAAACAGAGTCTTATGTATGATTTCAATACGACCTAACTTACTCTATCCAAATAAAGCGTATCTTATCTGAAAGGCAAGTCAAGCGTCTTCGTAACCGGCGAGGGACGAACTATGAGAGTGGAAGAATCCAGAAAAGTCTGTAAGTAATGATCCTATTAGTACTCTGTCATCTCCGCCTGCCTCGCAAGAGATCAAGCATGATGAAATAGATCGTGTCACCTGCTTATCGAGAAATTTTGTTCTTCTTCTCCATGGTCAATATCGCCGATGGCTCATTGCTTTTTTTCTCCGTCTGCCAAAAGATATGGACGCAGCGATTTAAGCCCCCTCAGTATGCCCAAGACTATGCTTCGTGGAAACAACGGCGTGTAATTAGGAATCCAGAGCAAACACGTGAAGCGGCATCTGCGGGGCCATTACGAAAATAAACAAACGTACCGAGTCGAGCCAACGCTGGAGATACCTACTTCGATTGCGAAAACGAAACGGACCATTCTGGGGCGTTGATGGTGGATTTTAAAGCGTTTTCGATTTTTTCCACATGTTTTTAGGGTACGTATAGTTTTAATATAAATAAATATAATAATATCATTTACAAAAATAAAAAGACGAACTTCCCCAAACCATCGCTGGAAATACCTACTTCGATTCCAAAAAAGATACTGACTATGTTAGTTATTTGCTGGTAGATTTTAAAGGAATTTCTATAATTTTTACGTTTTTCGAGACCTGTATAATTGTAAAATAAAGAAACAAATATAATAATGTAATTTACGTCAAGAAAACAAATGAACTTCTCCCAGCCGGACGAGAAAAAAACGGACTATGTTAGGTAATTGATTTAATTGTGACTTTTAAAGCATTTTAGACTATTTTCCAAATTTTTTAGGACCTGGCTAAGTGGCATGCGTTCTTTTTTCTGTTCTCTCGCAAAAATCTACAGAGCATTGTTTTGACTACGGGATTTGTTGTAAAATGTTGCGATACGCATACCTACTCGTATCACTTTAAGTTGTATTTGCAAAAAGCGGAAGCCTGTTAATTTTTTAGTATCGTCTAAACTTTTTTTCTTCTCAGCAATGATCTGTTTCTTTATTGATCTCAAGATTGAACTCACAACATTAAAAAAATCTTAATACCAGTCCAGAATCTATAATCACATTGCGTATAACATTGGGACCTAACTTTGTCGAGAGAATATTAATACATACATAATAATAATTACTACTTAATTTTCTTTAACATATTAAATTAACTGATATAAATATTTTGTTCGCAATGATATTACTATGACCTTATTTTGCATTAACAGACATTTCCATTTTCTTTCTTATTTTGTCTACAAAATATTTTTAATTGTTCTATGAAATTATGTATATTTCATGTTGTCTTCGCCTATAATTATTGTGACATTTAGCGAGATATATATCCTGTACCGGAAAATATTATAAATAGAGTGGATATACACAATGTTGGTGATCTAATAAATTAATAAATATCTCCGCCATCCCCACTTCTCTCATTCTCTCACAACACACATCTCATTTTTTAAATCATAACACAAAAATTAACAAAAAATGTGCTTCTCATGGCAATTAACGTAAAAGCACCTATAAAACATTTGCTATGACATTTTTTTCCCTTTGTCCAAGGCTTATTGCTACATCGAATATAACACGTAACGTAGCGCGTTACAAACACGTCTTGAAATAATCATTTGTTGATACTCCTGAATACCATTATTCGATTATTTCGCGAAGATATCGTAACGCGCCGCGTTTGGTCATAGCGAATAAGAGTCCACTCAACGCAACTTTATTACAGTATTTTCTCGTTAAAATACTATCAACAACTTATGTTTTACTGGGCTACATTAGCACGTTCCACGCTCGTGTTCGCGGAACATAAAGTACTGGAATTAATTAATATACTTTTAATGTGTGTGGGGATATGCTATCCTTGTCAGACTACACATTTACTAAATAATCATGAACGTGACGGCGCGATTACAAGTGTCACGTTAACATGAAAGTTTTCGTGCTAAAGCTATTCTATCATAATTACGTCTGTATTACGGTTGATCGAGTGGCGAAACATGTGCTTTGCAATCACGAGGTCCTGGGTTCAAATCCTAGGCCAGACAAATTTAGTTTTTCTATCGAAAAACTTCCAGTATCCCATATATAATATATAGTCCGGAGTCTGAAATTGTGACTGGTATATGGCAATAGGCTCGCCCTCTATTTCATGAGACCTAACATCGTCGGCGAAAAATGGGTGTACAAGACACTTCCGCCACCCCGCTTGGGGAATATAGGCGCGACTGGGTTTATTTGTTCATTTATTTATTTTTTATTAAAAATGAAGGAGCCCTAGGACTTACACGACTGACGTTACTGTAACGTTATGTATCGGGGACTGTCAATAATATCATACAGTCAAACTGCTCACTGATGAACCCGCCCGTACCATACTATAAATACATCCGAAAAGTTGTACTAGAAAACACAGATTACAGAGTTTTCTTTGATCGCGCAATTCTTACAGCCAAAAGATACATTATATCAGACCAGAGATTACCATCCATGACAAAAAAAAACATTTAACGTTCATAATTGATATAGACATTAAAAAAAAACTCTCTAAATATACAGCGTGATGTCTGAAAAAACGTCGCCTTCGTCCCGACAATCTTTTCTACCACTGGTGTCATCCCAAAATAATACCATCAATCTTTAAAAACACTCAACCATACCCTTTACATATACACTACTCTACCAAAGGCGGTCATACTAAATACATACAAGATCGTCCGCAAGTTCTTACAGACTGATAAAGACACATATCACGTCGCTAATTCATCACACAAACTCCAACAGAATCACAGACACTGTGAGTGAATGATCTATACTGTGGGCCGCGGGGGCTTCACCGGACAAGAGAACCACAGACTCTACAACCACCGCAACTGTTCCAGATACATTTATCATCTGATCAAATCTAATCGCCCCGACTAGCACTTGGCTTAGCCCCTTATTAGCACAGAACTAGCAAAATAATAATAATTCCAGCTTATACTGTCCGATTGCTAAGCAAAGGCTTCTCTTATTAATCGCCGTGAAAGAGATTAAGTCAGGCCAGTGCGGATTGGAGGAGGTAGGTTTGCGGCCACATGCTATTGGAACTTATCAAACCGTCTATAAGGTTTCCAACTCGGCTTTATAACTCCCACATTGAGTGGTTAGGGACTGATACCACACTAAAAAGTCTTCTACACTAGAGAGGGTCATTGCTTGGTGGATGGTCATGATGTGGTCAGATTTTAATTAAATATGGACAAATATAACGATACAGTCTGAGACCTGGACTCTTAGAAAAGCAGACTGCTTGCGCATAGATGCTTTTGAAATGTGGTGCTGGAGAAGACTGCTCCGAGTACCATAGACCGCGCATAAGAAAATGCATCCATATTGGCCGAGCTCAAGATCACTATGAGACTCTCCATCATCTGCATTCTAAGAATTTACGAGTTCTTCGACCTAATAGCCAAAAAAAAGTAGGCGACAATCTTGAAAAGCTACTGGTCACTGGCAAAGTACAAGGAAAAAGACCAAGAGCTCGTAGCCCTATGCGCTGGTCCGATCAGATCCGATCCGCCCTGGGCACCACAATTTCTGATGCGATACACACGGCTGCGAACCGAGCTGGTTGTTCCTGGAGGTCACGAATCTCAACATTAAGGAAATCAACGCAAGGAGGAGGAATATAACGATAACTTTAATGATGGACGACTCTATTACAGTATTTCCTCATTAAAATATTATCAAAAGCGTATATTTCACTCAGTTACATTAGCACGTTCGAGAGCTCGTGTTCGCCGCACATAAAGTACTGGAGTTAATATACTTTTTAAGTGTGGGGGAGTGTAAGAAAAATTACGATTTAAATTCTCATGAAAAATAATTGCCTATTGACTGCCTCGTTGGTCTAGTGGAGAAGAATGCGCGTAGCGATCACGAGGTCTTGAATTCAAATCCTAGGTAGGATAAATGTAGAATTTCTATCGAAAAATTCCCAGTACCAGTTCGAAGTCTGGAATTTCGGTCGGTATATGGTTTTTGCGTGTTTGAGTAACAAACATCCAGACATCTAAACATCCGAAACTTACAAACTTTAAACCATTTATTTTGCTACACACACACGTACACACACACATTACAATTAAGATGAATAATAAATAGAAAAGTACACAAGTAAGAGTCGAAGTCTATAAAGGATAAAACATAAAGCCAGCCAGTATTCGCTGTGCATACATGCACAACACTGATTTTCAGCTTGTCCCTGACATTTGCACATCACATCTTAATGCGTCCGGCTTAATTGAAAATCAAAGACAATAAATTTAATGAAAAAAAAGCAAATTTTAAAATTGTGTTTGTGATTAAGCTGTTTTCCAGGTCTTAACCTGCTTCTTAAATTAGAGATCAATTGACATGGCTCTCGTATAAGGTAACATTGATTTCTGCGTACATAAAAGTTCTTTAGCGATATGTTTCTTAACAGATATTTCGGACATGCCTTTGCGTTAACATTTTTAATATTGGTACGATTTTTATGAATTATCACAAATATCTATGTTACTTCTGGATAATATAGTTTTCTAATTGTCTATCTATCTATAACCTCACGCCAGATCCCTTGCGGGGTAGGCAGAGAATACAGAGTTCCAACAGGTTCTTTCCTTACATACCTCTCTGGCTACCTCGACTCTCATAGTTCGTCTCATACACGCTCGCCGGTTACGGAGACTCTTGACTTTTCTATCAGATAACACTCGGTTTATTTGGTCGTGGTAAGATAGTCTAGGTCTTCCCCGGTACCTGCATCCTTCCACTTTCACATTGTATATCTGTTTTGTCATTCTTTCCTCTGGCATTCTTTCTATATGCCCGAACCAACGGAGCATGCCCTTTCTCATCTTTACACCGATACTATCTTTCATACCTACTCGCTGTCTTACTACGCTGTTGCTAATGCGGTCGGTCAGCTTCACTCCGCACATCTTCCGCAGAGCTCGCATTTCTACCGCATTTATCCTACTTTCATTCTCCTTCTTACATACCTAGCTCTCGCTACCATATAACAGCGTTGGGACAAGAACTCCGTTATGTATGGCCAGCTGCGCCTTATGGCTTAAGTGCCGGTTCCCGAGTAGCTTTCCCATCTCACCATTCACTCTGTTCCCTGCACTCACTCTTCTCTCTATGTCAGCGGTGTATTTCCCATCCTTACTGAAGGCGCATCCAAGATATACAAACTCATTCACTTGCTCCAGCACATCGTTACCAACCACAATCCTTACATTCGTTCTGGTTTCTTCCCTTTCAAAAACCATAATCTTGGTTTTCTTCACATTCAAGTGTAAGCCATTGATCATGCAGTCGTTTTCTAATTGTAAAAGATTATTAAAGTACTACCAGAGTTTATTAATCACATATAAACATTTCTTTCGTTTTTATAATAATACTATACATAATAATGTGTGAATCACCATATCAGTTCGAAATATATATAAAAATGGAATTTAAACTCTCAGTAATGAATGTGCAGTAAACTTTTGACACCAGAGAATACGCCGAGCTTACTCCAGTGGTCATATTTATCTGTCGTCCAGACCAGGGTGCTTATTCGGTATCACCAATCAAAGACATAACGCGGTGCCTTACGATAACTTCGTGAAATGTTCGTTTAAATTAATGGTATAGAACGACAAGGATCTTTTTAGGGCCATAGAAGACATTGACACGGGGCGTTGCTGCAAAATTAGGGTTAACATTTAGTAACATTTTCCTACTTCCAAAGAGATACTTCAACAGATGGGTCCGCACGGTTACTAATTAAATAAAGAACTTGGGTAAATTACAGAACAAAGTCGCAAAGTTGCCGATGCGACTGTGATGAAATGACATTTCACTTGATGACAGCGATTGTTCCGATTTTGGCCGCGGGCCAAAAGATCCTTGTGGGACTACTCGAGAGGCATACAGAATACCGGTACACAAATTTTAAAGAATGCCACGTTATCGGCAGAATGCCAAACTATATATAGCCAGAGATAAGCAATAATATGTCAATCATAAAAATATTTCATTTTGTAAGTTGAAATGTATTGCTACACTTTAAAGTTTTGTTTCGAATGTCTCGTAGAATGAGATTGACACGATTTCGCTTATCACCCATATAAGGTTCAGCAGGCACTTTTAACAAATTCGACACAGTCAACTCTTTTCCTGATTTAACTGGCTTGTTTTTTAATAAGTAATCAAATAGATAATGTAAGGAAAGAACCTGTTGGAACTCTGTACTCTCTGCCTACCCCGCAAGGGATCTAGCGTGGTTATATAGAATATACCTATATCGCATTACGTCAAGCACGATCCTGGACTCAGGATTGCTAAAAAAATCACAAGATTTTTTGAATCAACAAACTTAAAGCAATAAAACTACAAAACCACTTTATCCGACGTAGGATTCAAAGTCACGACCTCGTGGTGACCAGCCACACTACTATATCAACTAAGCAGCTTTCTGAAACAGTTATTTACCTGAGTTGAGTTTTACTTTGAGTTATAGCAGATAAACAAATATATTTCAATTCAATTCAAAAGGATTGTGGTTGGTAAAGATGAGCTAGAGCAAGTGAATGAGTTTGTATATCTTGAATGCGCCTTCAGTAGGGATGGGAAATACACTGCTAATATAGAGTAAATGCAGGGAATAGAGTGAATGGTGCTATAGGAAATCTATTTGGGAGCCTGCACTTAAGCCGAAACGTCCTAACGCTGTTTATGGCAGTGAGAGTTGGATATGTAAAAAAATCTTTTATAAAAAAAGGTAAACCGACTTCAAAAAGCAAAAAAATAAATATTTGAAGTCGGTGCTGGTTGGTGCAGTCGGTTACTTGGCACCGACTTCAAATATTTATTTTTTTGCTTTTTGAAGTCGGTTTACCTTTTTTTATAAAAGATTTTTATTTTACAATTTTAAGTGACCAGTGAATTATTCTATAGTAGGGTACCTATAGGATTGACGTAATACCCATAATAGTTCCCTGGTGTATCTTCTAAGTCCAAGGTCCAATGTCAATAAAATTAATATGGGACCACCTTGGAGATATACTGAACCCAATGCAAAAAAAAAATATTAAAATCGGTCCACAATTGACGGAAATATCGCTGATATACGTAAAAAAAAAAACAGCATACATACAATCGAACATAGAATCTCCTCCTTTTTGAAGTCGGTTAAAAAGGAAATTCAAAGCAGGATGAATGCCGTCGAAATAAGAACTCTGCGGAAGATGTGGGCAGTCATGATGACCGACCGTATTTGCAAGAGCGTATTAAGAAGGTTTGTAGGTATGAAATATAGTGCGTAACCGGCGAGCGCATACGAAACGATCTGTGAGAGTGGAGGAAGCCAGTGAGAGAGGAAAGAAGCTGTTGGGACTCTGTACTCTCCGCCTCCCCCGCAACGGATCTGGCGTGATGATATAGATCGAGAAATAAATAGAATATATTTCAAGAGCCAAAGAGCTATGGAGCGAGCTATATAAGGTATATCGCTAAGAGACCGTGTTCAAAATATCATAATTCGAGAATGGACAAAACTTACCGACCTAGCTCAAGTGATAGCGGAAGAAACTGGAGATGGACAGCACACACATAACGGAGATCGGACAACAGATTGAGAAAAAGGGTCATCGAAACGAAGGAAGACAACCCACATACTTTATGTATTTATTAATTATATATATTAGTATAGATTAACCAATTAGTAAACGTCTAAAGATGACCCGACGAATGTGGCCTGAAAGGATTGCATGCGAAAAACCAGAGACCTACACTTAGTATTGGGTAGCTACGGGTTGAAAATGATGAAATATATTTCACCATGAAAACGTTAATAAAACTATTTTTCTTTAATCAGAGCCATTTACCCTCCATACGACACATTAGCTTAAGCCGAGCTGTAATTTGCATCATGATCTGGGAATGAAACACGTGTCATTTTCGGCAAACGGAAATGCATTACACGGGGCTTATGAGGAACATGGGCTATAACAACCTAATGAATTATTGCGGAGCTTAATCCACAGCCAGATTTGGGCCTATAGGTACGTATTGGATTAGCAAATATTTTTGGAAATGTATTCGGTCGATAAAGTTTATTTAGCATCAATTTCCTTTACAAGAGTCTCACACTGGGAGTGCAGGCGTACTATATACACCTAAATTTCGACGATGACGATGTTAAGTCCAACTCGAGTCTATTACCATTGTTCTTGGCACAATGCCAGACTCTAGACAGATTCTTCAGTTGATAAAGGTTCTATCGAAAAATTACATTTCATCTATCCAAGGGCTCGAAGTCAGAACTTCGTGATCGCTACACGCATTCTTTGCTACCTTAAGATTCGAACTCAGAATTCCATGAATGCTACGCGCATTCTTCATCCCTAGACTAACAAGGCAGTCAGACTAGCAATATAAACACATTAAATGGTCATAGACTGCCACTCTTAACAGTACACCACTGCCACCCCCGCTTCCTGGAGAATATAGCCGTATTGTTTATTTTTTATATTGCTAATTCGTACAGCACAGAGCCAGCCGTCACAGCGATCTTTGGGGGAAGTTTTTGTCCTGTAATGGACGTTATTTGGCTGATGCAGTAGCGTGGATTGCATATAGGCAATTAAGCGCCTACTTCATAAGCATGCAATGACACTTAAAGAATATTCATAATAGAAATAAAATATATAATGACCAGATAGACCGTGTCTTATCTGAAAGCAAGTCAAGAGTCTCCGTAACCGGCGAGCGTGTATGAGACAAACTATAAGAGCGGAAGAAGCCAGAGTGGTATGTAAGAAAAGAACCTGTTGGAACTCTGTACTCTCTGCCTACCCCGCGAGGAAGACTGCCACGTTGGTATAGCAGCAAAGCGCATTGCTTTGTAATCACGAGGTCCTGGATTCAAGTCGGAGAATGATTCCGAAGTTTGGAAATTGTACCTAACATTGTCGGCGAAAAGTGTGTGTACTTAGTACACCACTGCCACCCCTGCTTGGGGAATATAGACGTGATGGTGGGTGTTTTTTTGGGTTAGGAATTATTCGTGTGTCGTGGATGCATTAACAAATATACAAACACCCAGACCGAAACAAATATTTGTGGGTCACACAAAGATTTGTCCCGTGCGGGAATCGAACCCGCGACTACTCGATCCAGTGGGCGAAGCGACTCTTAGCCACTCGACCAAATCGTCCGTCAACTATAGTAATGTATAGTAATCTGAAACATAATATATCAACATCACTACATCATTATCTACATCATCACGCCAGATCCCTTGCGGGGTAGACAGAGAGTACAGAGTTCCAACAGGTTCATTCCTTACATAGCTCTCTGGTTTCCTCCACTCTTATAGTTCGTCTCATACACGCTCGCCGGTTACGGAGACTCTTGACTTGACTTATCACTACATATAATAAAACAAAGTCCCCCCGCCGCGTCTGTCTCTCTGAACGCGATATTCTCAAAACTACCGAACGGAAGATATATCTGAGAGGTAATATGTTTAAAAAAAATGATTTCCAAACGGTTTTCACCAATGGACGGAGTGATTCAAGAGAAAGGTTTATGTGTATAATTCTCCCGTCCGACGCCGGGGCGAGTCTCTAGTTCTGTATATTATAATAAGGTAGACTCCGCTTATTTGCCTATTTGCAAAGCACACTACTGGGCTGATGATGATGTTACTAATATTTGGCAATATTCCGTAGACAAAGTACTGCCGATTTGAAAACTGAATTGTACCTCTATCGAACTAGCCTAAAACAGAGAAGAGATTGCGAGAAATGTGTGCGAAATGCGAATATACCTGCATTGAACGTTCGGAGTACACGTGACAAAAGAAACAGCGCATATTGAACCAACGGGCCGGCTTACGGGGAACGGTATTTAACGTGCCCACTCACTGCTCACTACTTTAGGGGTCCGTGTATCA
This sequence comes from Phalera bucephala, assembly GCA_905147815.2. NCBI lineage: Eukaryota > Metazoa > Arthropoda > Insecta > Lepidoptera > Notodontidae > Phalera > Phalera bucephala. Next base: position 4,869,484 of record LR990625.1, on the reverse strand, counting down.
CGTTATTTTAGAATTATCAACAAAACACAACTCAGCTAGCAATTAATTAATCAGACATTACTTTTTTTCTGTTTAGCAAAGACCTTCTCCCACAAATCGAGGTGTAAGGGTTTAGGTCATCACCACGATGAGGCAGATTTGTAACCGTTTGCTGTTGGAACTTATTAAAACGTCTATGTATCTCCCAACTTAGATTAACGGCTACCACATTAAGTGGTAACTAACCAATGCCTCAGGATCTAGTCTGGAGTCTGGAATCGTGCCCGGTAAGATGGCAATAGGCTTGCCTTCCATTAAATTGAAATCTTATATCATTGAAAAAAATTGAGTGTACAGTTCTCTACTATCCTATCATCACACACGATCTCTAGCCTAGAAGGCAGCAATACAGACTTCCAACAGGTTCTTTCGTTAGACTTCTTTGGTTTTCTCCACTCATATACGCTCACTGGTTACGGAGACTCTTGAATTGCCCTCCAGAAAAGTCAAGGTCTATTTGATTTGGGTGACATACATCGTCAATAAAATGTGAATGTAGCGAAAATAGACGTACGTATTTTGATAAAATTTTGTACGGGACCTCGACCTATTTAAGGCTTTTTGGATTTTTATTTCCCCGTACGAATTCGCTTGCGATATTTGCAGATTGGGGTGAGGTAGTTAGCGATCAAAGCGAAGGGAAATATCCCTAAAACCAATCAGTTCCAAGGCATGAAAGAATGGATCTCTATTTTCTAATACTGGGAATGGTTAGATGTTATGAAATTGGGGTGGCAATATGTTGAACCAACCCGAAGGATTTGGTTGTGTAAAGGATTGATTTGTAGATTCATCCAGTTGAAGCGATAGCTTGATTTGGGGATATTTTACATCCGATTAAACCTATCATCCGTAGTTTTTGCCTAAGTGAGAATTACTACTACTACTACTATATCATCACGCCAGATCCCTTGCGGGGAAGGCAGAGAGTACATAGTTCCAACAGGTTCTTTCCTTACATACCTCTCTGGCTTCCTCTACTCTCATAGTTCGTCTCATGCACGCTCACCGGTTACGGAGACAAGGGAAAGGAAGGGATCAGTGCTGGAATTTGATTTATTAATAATAACACCATGACTTTGTTAGAATATATCGATGTCGATGTCCTGGTGCAGGTCACGGGCAAAAGCTGTAAGCGTACAGTATGAAGAAGGACCTGGAATTTGTTTGAGGAGGCCTTTGTCTTACAATGGACGTTTTTCAGTTGAATATAGAGGCCTAATTTCTTAAGCGGAGATGGCAATAGACTATGTTCACCACAGGTGTCCACTGTACACCCACATTTCGTCAACGATGTTAAACCCCGATGTTTTTGTGATAGAGAAACCACAATAACAGTGTCTAACCTAATTGCAAACCCTGTAATCGCTAAGTGCACTATGACTCTCAATGATTAATCCGCATTCACTCGAAGCAGACAGGCAACAATCTTTGACACGTATTTTCTCTAATAGTAAAAGGTATTTTTGATGTTTTGTGAAAAGATACCCCATTACCAGAAGTTTCAGTGAACCCTCTCAGTATAATGTCAGTAAACTGCAGTAAGAACTAATGTTGGCCTAAATTCACCCATCTTGCGAGCTTGTAATGAATACAATATGTTGCATGGAAAACTTTATAATATAGATATCTTCCTCAATTCCTTTTTAACTTTAGGAATCAAATACTGAAATAATTCGCATAATTTACACACTGCTACATTTATACTAAATTCAACCCATTTTCCTACTTAGTGATTATATTCCTAATTTTACTCCTATTTTACCAACTTCTGTGTGTTTCTGTTGATTTGTGAGTGCTGTACATGCCTGTTACAGAAATACATACATATAGGAATTGTACTATTATTAGACTGCCCCGTTGGTCTAGTATTCATCGCTTTGTGCTTATGAGGTCCTAGGTTCAAACCTAGGTCGGATAAATGTAGTTTTTCTAACGACAAATTTCCAATATGAGTCCGGAGTCCGGAATTGTGCCCGGCATATGGCAATAGGCTCGCCCCTTATTACATGGGACATAACAAGGTAGGTAAAAAGTGGGTGTTACTCGGTACACCTCTGCCACCCCCGCTTGGGGAATATTGTTTTTTTTTTTTTATTTTACTGTGGTGTTATACCTACCCCATACAATGTTGTATAAATGTATACTGTTGGCGTGTTTTTGAATAAAATTTTTGAACATTCAGCCTAACCAAAACCAACTTAATTCTAGGCAAATCACTGCTCATTTGAGCCACTTTAGATACATTTTCCACTACACTGATTTATGTTTTCCAACGAACACGGCACAAGGCGAGAAGCACTAATTATGCATTTTAACCTCATTATTAACAGTTAAGATTCTTGAGTACTCTAACCACAAAACTCGCAATGTACTAAAATATTTTTAGTGGATGAATTTTACCTACATTAATTAAATTCCGAGATTGAGGTCGATTACAGATAGAGGTATCTGTAGTCGACCTCAATAGAACGATGTAAATGCTACCAGTACTAGCTGATCCCCTGTTCCCCTTCTAAAGTGTAAATTTAGAAGGTAAAGAAGTAGTTTGATATAAACTTGGAGCTCTAATTTAAATGGTCACGTGAATGTTTCATTTTGAAAATATAAAAATTGTTTTCATTTCAAATTTAACAAGAGGTTGTTTATAATAAAATTGTTAACACTTTAGATATATACTGAGTGTAGTGAATAGTTAAGTGTAGTTTTATTATTTATGGAAATTTTTAGATGGAAAAATACTGGAATAGGTTCAGAGCAAGTGATTTCAGAATTAAGTGAATTTATTAAGATTGTTTGCATAACAATATCAATGGCAATCGTTGTGAAACAAATTTAAATAATTAGTTCAATATAATACAGAAATTATCTCCAAAGATAGCTTTTTTGAATCATTATAAATTTGCAGTAATAGCTTACTAACAAGTTACATAGCACCCTGTAAGTAAATAGCAAGTAATAATAATTGAAACATAACAATTTATTTTCTATAAGCCCTGCGGGGGCCTTACAAATAGTCAATTTATATTTTTTTTAAATGTAATACATTTACTAATCGGAACGCCTCCACTGAGAAGATGGACTGACGAAGAAACTCAGCAGGCTTGTTCTTTTTTATTTAATTCTCTTTCTCTTTTTTCCTTTCTTTTTCTTATAATATTTATTTTTTTACAATAATATTGCCTTTGAAATGGTTCTGTTTTTGATAATTTACTGTTCCACTGCTGGATGAAGGCTCTCTTTCACGCATCGACGTGGGATAGATTAGATAATACCCCACCACGCGGACCCAATGCGGAATGATGGAGGCAGGTTTGTGGCCGCCTGCCGTCGGAATTTATCAAGTCGCCTACAAGGTTTCAAACTTGGGTTAAGAGCTACCACATTAAGTGCTAATCGGGACTAACGGCTTGAAAGTCCTTCCGAAATACGGAGATGCTTGAATATGAAAATGCACAAAAGACTGCTTATCCTTGATGATTGCTAAGAAGCAGCGCTACGAGCACTTCAATTAGTAGTTAAAATCAGTAGAAATGAATTCTATTTTACACTTTAGAGAAAAATTTGATATCTATTTTAAACTTTTGTGTTCTTACCTGTTAAACACCGTCACGCCTATTTTCCCCAAGCAGGGCGGACAGAGGTGTACTGAGTATACCCACTTTTCGCCGACGATGTGAAAGGCGCCCCCTTTCGCGCGCCAGCCTATTGCCATTTAACGGGCACAATTCCAGGCTCCGGACTCATACTAAGAAGTTTCCGTTAGAAAAACTCCCCGAACGAACCCAAGACCTCGTGGTCACCTAGCGATGCGCTTTGCCAGTAGACCAATGAGGCAGTCAATACTGTTAACTAACTTTTCATAATGTGGTGGACAATTTAGCGCAGTGGTTAAGAGCTGAAGGCGCTCGGCTCACTGTGTCTAATAGTCGCGGGTTCGATTCCCGCACGGGGTAAATCTTTATGTGACCCGCAATTATTTGTTTCGGTCTAGGTATTTGTGTCTGTGAATTTTCATGTTTGTTAACGCAGCCACGACACAGGAATAAATCCTAGAGAGGGCGAGGATTTTTTATAAAAAAAAATGCGAAATATTGAAGAGTGACATACGTCTACAAAATACATGCCGGAAAATTGTAAACGAAGTCGCGGGTACAGCTAGTCTTAAATCATATTTTTATGTGACTGAACTGAGACATCAAAAGAGCTGGTAAGAAAAGTTTTATAAGAAAAAAGGTGTCAATACATTCCGAGCGGTGATGGATGAGATTTACTGTTCTTACATCGATATCTACTTTTAGGCTTAAAGGTTAAAAATCCTGGGCGCCAGTTGATTTTTCCTTCAGTTATTTCCTTTCTGTATTCTCTTAAAAATATACGTTAGACTATAAGGTCTATGTTGGCAACATCTATCACCAAAAATAATAATATTGGCCCTGTCAAGAAACGTTGGGCACAGGTCTCCTCTCGAACTGAGAGGGTTTAGGCCATAGTCCACCACGCTGGCCCAGTGCGGGTTGACGAACTTATACCTATAAATATCCAAAACCTAATACAACATGCAACTTTTCATTTTATTAGTAAGAAATAGAGTTAATTTATAATCAGTGATAATCACGTTATCAACATTAACTAATTCTACCTAAACAAGTAAGAAAATTCAACAATCATTTGATATAACGTTACCTCTCATAACGTTACCTCTCATAACGATATTTCACGACTCTGATTCTGATTCTGATTCTTTATTTCGGGTCGGTCGGTGTTTTATCAGTACCTATTAGAGAACTTAGAGCTCTCGTAAATAGGCCTTTTGTCTTTGAGTCTTCTTATTTACTATCTTATTTTCGTTTATAACTATAAATAGTATATATTTATAGATCAAGAATGACTACCCAACAACAAATACGCCGTAAGAGATCTGCCGTGATGATATAGAGAGAGTGAGAGATCAACAATAACACAAATTGAAATTTAAAACCATAATTATCCAGTTAAATATCAAATATCTTACAATTACGGATACACTGATGAAATTAAATATAACTTACAAAGAGACCCGCCGAGGTACATTATCCGGATGTAATTAAACGTATCAGTTATATTTCGAAGTATTTAACATAATGAAAATGGGGGTCTGTCCAAGAGCGTGCTCGTCGCGACCCCTGCCAGTCATTATGGCTGCAATCTTGGACCGAAGACGTACCGCAGTGCGGGCTAGGGCGTCCCCCCTAGGCGACGCGTACCGGCCCGCCCCCGTCGGTACGAATATAGGTGGAAGCGGCGATGGGGGCCGCCACCCATCACGCCGGGCCCGAACTGGCGAGTCGTGGGGTGCAGAGTGCCGAATAGGCACTTGGAATGTAAGAGGTGGTATGGAAGATAAGATGCATGGAGTGATTGATGTAATGAAAGAGAGACGCCTGGATGCTCTGTGTGTAACAGAGACTAAGCGGAGGGGCAGTGAAACCTGTGATCTTCCTGATGGAACGATGGCTCTGTGGTCTGGGGTACCGCAGAGCAGTCGTGCCAGCATGGGGGTGGGTATCTTGCTGTCCCGTCGCCTGGCCTCTGGAGTGAGAGATTATGGCCTGTGCGATGCGAGACTTCTCTGGGTCCGTTTAAAACTGGGTGTCACTAGAGTATTTTTGGTCGCAGCGTATGCTCCCGTAAGCTCGTCGACACCCCACGACCTTGAGAAGTTTTGGGATAATGTCAGGGAAGTTCTGGATTTGGCTGAGGCTAACGAAAAGGTGATTCTGTGTGGCGATTTGAACGGATGGGTAGGAACCAGGCGGCCAACTTGCGACGCTGCTCTGGGTCCTTATGGTGATAAGAGAGTGAACGATGCAGGTAAGCTCATTGTAGATGTTTGTTTGGAAAGGGGTCTCCTTGTGTCTAATACGATATTCCAGCATAAGGACATACATATGTATACGTGGAGAAGGAATGAACAAAAAAGCATGATAGATCTTATCCTGGTTGATAACCGTCTCCGAAGCAAACTACAAGATACGCGTGCGTATAGAGGCCCCACTCTGGAATCAGACCACTATCTCGTAGTTGCGCGGTTTAGTGGTCTGTTCAGGAAGTGGAGGCACTGGCGAGAGCGTATCCCCTTCGGAGACCTTGAAAGATTAAAGGTTGAAAAGTTGCAAGATGAGAGCGTGAGGAGAATGTATGAAGACAGAGTCCGGGACAAGCTTTTGACAGCAGGCTCTTCGGACTCAAATGTAGATGAATGCTGGAATAGCCTGAAAGAGAGTTTGATGGAATCCGCGAAAGAAGTATGTGGTTGCTCAAAGAAGCATATTACAGCAAAAGGTGATACATGGTGGGATGCGGAGTTGCAAAGCTCCGTAGAAAGTAAGAAGAAAGCGTGGCAGGACTATGTATCTTCTTTGAACCTGAATGCCAGTATGACAGAGATGAGGAAAGAAATATACCGGCAATGCAAGAATGCCACTAAAACTTTAGTGAAAGAAAAGCGTGAAAGAGCCAGTATGATTGAGGAGGAGAGGCTGGCGAAGAACTTCGAGAACAACACCAAACTCTTTTGGAGCAAGGTGAGAAAGGCTCGAGGTGATTCGTCAGGCTCCAGAATGGAAAGGATAAAATCTAAAGATGGTGACATTCTTGCAGACACACAAGCTGTGCTAAACCGGTGGAGTGAATATTTTGGAGAAATGTATGGAGATGACCCGGATGCTGATGCCGCAGACGTGCCTAAAGGCGAGATTGCGGCACCAGAATCAACGGAGGACATCACTATGGAAGAAGTTGAATGGGCGATAGGAAGTATGAAAAACGGTAAAGCTGCGGGAGTAGACATGATATCTGCCGAGATGATCAAATATGGTGGAACTTGCGTCCGGGACGCTTTCCGGGCCCTTGCAAACCTTTGCTGGAGGACCGGTAGAGTCCCTACAGATTGGCGCCGCGCAGTCATAGTACCCTTGTATAAAGGAAAGGGTTCACAATATGACTGCGCCAATTACAGAGCCATCAGTTTGATCAGCTTGGCAGCCAAGGTGTACGGTAAAATTATTGAACGGAGAATGCGCGTGAAGTCCGATGGAATGTTGTGCGAGGCACAATGGGGTTTCAGGTCTGGAAGAGGATGTTCGGATTAAGTCTTCTCACTCCGCAACATCGTAGAGAAGCATCTGGCAGTGGGCCGGAAGGTTTTCTGCGGTTTTGTAGATCTGGAGAAGGCATTTGACAGAGTTGTGCGAAAGAGACTTTGGGACATTTTGCCAGAGTATGGTATAGATGGCACTCTGTTGCGAGCCGTCCAGTCCACTTATGTGGACTGCAAGGCATGCGTACGGGTGGGTGGTAACAGGTCACCCTGGTTTGACGTTAAAATCGGCGTCAAGCAGGGTTGCGTGTTGTCCGCTAGACTGTTTATAATATATCTCGACAAACGTCTTCAAAGACTGAAAGCGATGAATGAAGGTGTACAAATGGGTGACTTAGTGGTAAACCATCTACTTTATGCAGATGACGCGGTTTTAATAGCGCCAACAGCCACTGATCTGCAAACACTAGTCACAGTTATGAAAGACGACTGCATGATCAATGGCTTACACTTGAATGTGAAGAAAACCAAGATTATGGTTTTTGAAAGGGAAGAAACCAGAACGGATGTAAGGATTGTGGTTGGTAACGATGTGCTGGAGCAAGTGAATGAGTTTGTATATCTTGGATGCGCCTTCAGTAAGGATGGAAAATACACCGCTGACATAGAGAGAAGAGTGAGTGCAGGGAACAGAGTGAATGGTGCGATGGGAAAGCTACTCGGGAGCCGGCACTTAAGCCATAAGGCGCAGCTGGCCATACATAACGGAGTTCTTGTCCCAACGCTGTTATATGGTAGCGAGAGCTGGGTATGTAAGAAGGAGAATGAAAGTAGGATAAATGCGGTAGAAATGCGAGCTCTGCGGAAGATGTGCGGAGTGAAGCTGACCGACCGCATTAGCAACAGCATAGTAAGACAGCGAGTAGGTATGAAAGATAGTATCGGTGTAAAGATGAGAAAGGGCATGCTCCGTTGGTTCGGGCATATAGAAAGAATGCCAGAGGAAAGAATGACAAAACAGATATACAATGTGAAAGTGGAAGGATGCAGGTACCGGGGAAGACCTAGACTATCTTACCACGACCAAATAAACCGAGTCTTATCTGATGGAAAAGTCAAGAGTCTCCGTAACCGGCGAGCGTGTATGAGACGAACTATGAGAGTCGAGGAAGCCAGAGAGGTATGTAAGGAAAGAACCTGTTGGAACTCTGTACTCTCTGCCTACCCCGCAAGGGATCTGGCGTGAGGTTATAGATAGATAGATAGAAAGGTTTTACGTATTCATTAATTAGTGGTATTAACACGCAGTTTGGATTGGATGGACGGATGTTTAATGAAAGAGTATTAAACAAGGTTTTGCTTTTTCTTCCAAATCTAAAAAAGTCTTTAATGTATATCAACACGTCTGATCCCTTGCGGGGTGGGTAATGTAGGTATGTATACTAATATTAAAAAGAGGAAAGATTTGTGGTTTTGTATGTTTGTAATAAATAAACTCAAAAATTGCTGGACCGATTTCAAAAATTCTTTCACTAATAGAAAGCTACTTTATCCAGAAGTAACATAGGCTATATAACATAGACCCGGTAGGTGGCGCTGTTGTCGACCGGGTACAAAGTCGCAGGAAACTGCTAGTTGTAAATAAATAAATTAAACACCGTCACGTCTATATTAGATAGTAGACGTGACGGTGAGACGTAGAGGTGAACTGAGTAGACCAACGTTTCGCCGACGATGTTAGGTCCACTGTAATCCCTATTACAGTGGATTTGAATAATAGGCTTACCCCCTGGTGATCCTTTTATTATATACACAATTCCAGACTTAGGATTCATACTGGGAAGTTTTCGTTAGAAAAGCTACATGTGTCCGACCTAGAATTTGAATCCAGCCCCTCATCACAAAGCGATGCGCTTTACCATTAGACCAACGAGGTCAACGAGGTAGGCAGCAGGTATTGTACACCGGAAAAGTCTAAGCCAGAATTTGAACTCACACGCAGCTATAGCGCAGGAACACAGAGCACCACCGAGGTGGACGGCGGCGTGGTGTGGCCCACGTCACCGTGAGCACAGCGTCGGTACAGGGGGGAGCGTGTTAAGTCTCACCCTGATGGCGGGCTCTTCCGAGTGCGGCGCAAGAGGGGCACCGGTGCGTTCCATACGGAGATCCCAGAGCTCCTCGAGCCTCGCGAAAGTCCTATGCAGGATTTTCCCGCTACTAGCGGTAGTACTTCACACTAACAGCGGCACTAGAACTCAACCTAATGCAGACAGCGTATATTTACCGAAGCACATATCCAGAATACGACTAAAATGTATTGGAATTCCACCCAGCTGGTATTATTATACACGATGTAATTTATGTCGTCTTGGAACGAAAGCCCAGGTCAAGTATCGAATGCCTAGTATCAGCTGGTATTAAAAAATAACATTTCAAAAAGCAACTTCTCCGTAACAGTACTTATTAAATGCATTAAAAAACAACTTTTAAACTACACCAAGCGCAAATGAACAATGATTTTGAGGGAGAGCGCGGCTAGTCAACTGGCCGGTTGATACCTTCGGTGTCCCCGATTTTCACCCTAGCTATGATCTTCGGAGAGGTCAGTAAGTAAATTTTACTTATTAAAGTGTTCTTTTTATTCATTTTTTATTACCAGTAAGGATTGAAAATATACCTGCCATAGAGAGAACAGTGAGTACAGGGAACAGAATAAATGTTGCGATGCCAAAACTACTTGGGCGCCGGCACTTAAGCATGAAGTCGCAGCTTGCTATACATAACGGAGTGTTTGTCCCAACTCAGTTATATGGTAGCGAGAGCTGGCTATATAATAATCAGAATGAATATAGGATAAATGTGGTCGAAATGCGAGCTCTGCGGAAGATGCGCGGAGTGAAGCTGACCGCTTCGCAACAGCGTATTAAGAAAGCAAGTAGGTATGAAAGATATTATCGGTGTAAAGATAAGAAAGCATTTGCTGCATTAAAAGAATGTCAGAAGAAAGAATGACAAAAAAGATATACAATGCGAAAGTGCAAGGATGTAGGTACTGGGCAAGAGCTTTTTGTCCGTGGGGAAATCCTCATGGACTTCCGCCAGCCTCGAGAAAAGCTGGCGGGGCATTTTGGACTTTTACCGTCTAAAACCCCACGGTGGCCGGCACTGGCACGTATCAGAGGGGCTTCGGTATCTCCGAGTGGAACGCACTGGTGCCCCCCTTGTGCCGCGCTCCGAAGAGCCCGCCTCGGGAGGGGAAATTTGTAGCTTGCTTCCCCCCTGCACCGTCGCGGTGCTCACGGCAGCGTGGGCCACGCCAAGCCGCCATCCTCCTCGGGGTCACGCGTGAAGGACGCTTAGGGCCCCCACCCCAGCGTCCCACGACACCGGGGAAGACCTAGACTATCTTACATGACCAAATATACCGAGTCTTATCTGAAGGACAAGTCAAGAGTCTCCGCAACTGCCGAGTATGAGACGAACTATTAGAGAGTGGAGTTAATTGCATCACTGTCAATCTCCCGGTCCATAAATGCTCGATCGCGGAAGGCCCTTTAACTATTGCACCAATGCAAATCATAGCAGTAGTTATGTACTTTTTGCATATTGCATATTTTTCATATTGCCCATTTTGCATGTGGTTGACACCGAACAGCTCGCATATGCCATGCGTCACATCCGCAGGCCATCTGGCCACGTGATAATGTATTGTAAAATGTATTTTCTGGTCATTAAATTGTTTGTCATTAGCGGTACCGACTATATAGAAAGTCCACTTGATTGTCGAAGCACGTATATATCACAGTTATATCCGCAGTTTGACCCAGCAATTAATGTAAGCTGTACCTATCTTAACCCAATTTTATAAAAACTAGGCTAGTTCTTTCATTATATTTTTTTATACGTGGTACCACATTAGGATTTATTCCTGTGTCGTGGGTGTGTTTGCAAACATGAAAATTCACATACACAAATACCTAGACCGAAACAAATTATTGTGGAACACACAGAGATTTGTCCCGTGCGGGAATCGAACCCGCGACTATTAGACACAGTGGGCGGGGTGGCTTAAGCTCTTAATCACTGCGCTAAATTGTCCGTCAATATAATAAAAATACTTTAATAACTTGATTCGATTCAATATCACGACAGCAAATAGGACCTTTAAAATACCCTATCGTTTTAATATCGGTTTTCTATCAGCCAATAACAAAAAGTATTGTCGTGCTAGTCACAAAGAAATAGCTCCACGGTGCAAGGCGCACCTTATATCTGCATAAAGGTTTGGTTTTACAAAACCATAGAGATATGCAAGAAGTGACACGATATTAAGGTAGCTGATTTTGGTCGTATTTTTAACCGACTTCAAAAGGAGGAGGTTCTATGTTCGGTTGTATGTATGCTGTTTTTTTTATGTATGTTCAGCGATATTTCCGTCAATTGTGGACCGATTTTGATGATTTTTTTGCATTGGCTTCAGTATAGCTCCGAGGTGGTCCCATTTTAATTTCATTGGCATTGGACCTTGGACTAAGAAGATACACCAGGGAACTCCTTAACGACGAACAATAGGAATATGTAAATTGAGATATTATGGGGATTACGTCAATCCTATATTTGCCCCACTATAGAACTAAGCAGTATATTAGCCGACTTCAAAAAAGGAGGAGGTTCATACTTCGTCTGTTTTTTTATAACTCTTTTGCTTATGAACCGATTTTGATGATTCTTTTTGCATTGGGTTCAGTATAGTTTTGAGGTGGTCCTATTTTAATGTTATTGGTATTGGACCTTGGACTTTGAAGATACAAGAGGGAACTCCTTAACGGCGAACAGCACGAATGTATAGATTCCGTTATTATAGTCGTTATATTAATCCTGTAGGTACCTTACTGTACAACTCAGCAAAATAATATAATATCGGTATATAAATATTACTAAATAATTAACTCGTCACTTAAAATTGTAATATAAAAATCTTTTAAAGAAAAAGGTAAACCGACTTCAAAAAGCAAAAAATAAATATTTGAAGTCGGTGCCAAGTAACCGACTGCACCAACCAGCACCGACTTCAAATATTTATTTTTTCCTTTTTTTAAAAAGATTTTTATTCATATAGGTGGTTCTTTCTTTGAATATTTTAATTATTTTAGTATAAGAAAACAAAATACGATCCTCTAACTATTGTATATGCTTCCTGGTCATCATCATTTCATCATCAACATTTCCAACTTCTTGCACCTACTGCAGGGCATTAGCTGCCTCACTCTAACGCCAGATATCCTTATCCTGAGCCAGTTCTGTCCAGGTCTTACCTACGCACTTAATCATATCATTGACCCATTTTGTACTAGTCTTTTCCGATTGCGATAACCCGTCCATGGCGACCATCTATCTATCTATATCATTACGCTAGTTCCCTTGCGGGGCAGACAGACAGTACAGAGTTTTAACAGGTTCTTTCTTAAAGACCTCTGGGTTCTTCCCCTCTCATAGTTCGTCTTACACTCGCTCGCCAGTTACGGCAAATCTTGACTTACCGATCAGATAAGACACGGTCTATTTGGTCATGGTAAGATAGTCTAGGTCTTTCCCGGTACCTATATCCTTCCACTTTTGCTTTGTATATCTGTTTTGTCATACTTTCTTCCGACATTATTTGTATATATTCGAATCAACGGAGCATATCATCTTTACACCGACACTATCTTTCATACCTACGCGTTTTCTTGCCACGCTGATGCGAATACGGTCGGTCAGATTGACTCCGCACATCTTCTGCAGAGCTCGTATTTTGACCGCATTTATCCTACTTTAATTCTCCTTAGTTGAGACGCATCGCTTTGTGATCACGAGAACCTGGGTTCAAATCCTAGGTCGGACATGTGTAGTCTTTCTAACGAAAACTTCCCAGTACGAGTCCAGTCCAGTACAGTCCGTAGTCTGAAATTGTGCCCGGTATAGGGCAATAGGTTCGTCCCCTATTACATGGGACCTAACATCGTCGGCGAAACGTGGGTGTACTCAGTTCACCTCTTCAACCCCCGTTTGGGGAATATAGGCGTGACGGTGTGTGATTCGCCTTCTTACATATCTAACTCTCAATGCCATACAACATCGCTGGGACAAGCACACCATCATGTATGGCCACCGTCGCCTTTCGGCTTAAGTGACGGTTCCTAAGTAGCTTTCCCATAGCACCATTCACTCTATACCCTGCATTCACTCTTCTCTCTATATCAGCGGTGTATTTCCCATCCTTACTGAAGGCGCATCCAATATATACAAACTCATTCCGTTGCTCCAGCACATCGTCACCAACCACAATCCTTTTGAATTTAATTGAAATATATTTGTCTATCCGCTAGAAGTCTAGTAGTAGTCTTTATCATTATTCCTACTTATATTATGTTCTTGCTGAGATTTTAATCAAGGCTTATATGGATTTAACCCGTCAAAGTACTATGCGAGTAAAATTTTCAGAAAAATCATCATTCCAAAATCATTTTCAAAAAAAATCATTGTAGGTAACGCGCAGTCCACATCGTATATTTATCACTTAAAATGACAATTTTTTACTGTGACACTGGGTAAAGGTCGCATTTTAATACTCTACTCGAGTATGTATCGGTAGTGCGATAAAAAGTTAAAATTCAAAATTTTTCTATTGAGAGTTGTTCTACCAGAGATACCTACAAAAATGCTCGTAAAAAAGGCTACAAAAAAGTTAAATTACTAATTGAAACAAACAAGGGGCGGTTTTATCACTAATAGTAAACTCTTCCAGTCTAGGTATGTCGTAAAGAAAAGAGTTATTTATTAGGCATTTTTATTAGAGGGTGTTAAAAAATAAGAGTTGAGAAAAGTTAAGAACTTGAGCGGCCTGTCCACTGGAACAAGAAGTCGCGGGTTCGATTCCTGCACGTTACAAGTATTTGTGTGAGCTACAAATAAATATTTTGGTGTAGGTATTTGTGCATGTGAATTCAATATTTCTTAGCGCACCCTCGACACATGAATAATTTCTAATGTTAAAAAAAAAGTTTAAGGGATGCGATGATCATGCAGCCTCCACCAAACCACGTCTAGTGACCCTACATCAATGTAACCAAGCCTTTACTTCAATGAGGCGTGAAAATCCCGACTCTTTCTATTCTATACAGGGTTTCAACAGGCTCACATAAGCTTTTCAGCGGCGAGCACGTACGAGCGCCGCGCCTCGCCGTGTTTGTAACAAAAACTGTTATGTAAGGTGTTTCACACGGAAGATTCGATAAGCTGCAATTGATAGGTAGTTGTCAGCGATAGGCAACGGGATCCACGTTGGTATTATATTAAGCAGATGTTATTACTTGGTACTAGATTGACTGAATACTGTTGAACACGGCCACGGACACGTACTTCATCGGTTTTGATCTGGCTGATGCCAGATTTTTGTATTCTCTGTAAGAATATAGAATGTCAATAGTTTATTTGCGTAAAATGTAAGTGCTGTCGTCAGTTGGACGCACAATATAGTTTTCTAAGTTAATTCTGCGGTTCGCTCTTCGTTTTACTCCAACACGCATAGTTACTGTCGCGCATGATTAATGGCATATCAATAATATAGCAAAAAGATTTCCATCCCTGCTGCTTAAAGGACGGGTTTCCGCAGGAATTACAGGTGACTTACGTACCAACCTCTAGCGTTTCATTGACTGAGCTGACACTAGAATTTATTCCTGTATCGTAGGTGCATTTAATAATTTACTAAAGACAATTTATGTACATAAACACCCAGACCGAAACAAATAATTGTGAGCCACACGAAGATTTCTCCCATGCGGGAATCGAACTCGCGATTATTCGACTCAGTGGGCGGAGCAGCTTAAGCTGCGGCTCTTAACTACTGCGCCAAATCGTCCGTCGACAAAGCATTGTATAGAGTGCCTTTCAAACCACGAAAACACTTGAAATAAAAATTACACAAGCGGTCTTCTATCCAAATATGCCCGAAAAAAACTATGGCTACGAATATCACTGTTCAATAGGGCTACGAGCGCCCGAAGCGCTACAAGCAAACCAATATAACACGTTTATTAATTAAATATTCTTATCGTCTAACCCTACCGATGTGAACGCAGCTTTACGATCCGCTACACACCGCGTTAGCAAATACTATATGTGTGTTACCTGCTTTATAAGCACAGTGAATGTGCGGGAAAGTTTTTCGGCGCGCACAAATGTATTTTTAACAATTATTGGATGTTTTATTGCTCGTACCTACTTTGAAGTGGATTTGTGGTGAAATAAAACTATTTTACGGATTTTATCGCGGTTTATTTTTTTTATTTTTAGTTCCCGACGTTTCGAGTGCTTTGCAGCACCCATGGTCACGGGAGGGACTGAGGTGTTAGACGTCCAATAGGCATAGTTGTTCCGGGGTACCCTCAAACTTCTTAATTATTTTTGTTGTTGTTGGTCCGATCTACGCAGAATGAGCTCACGGTGTCTTGAGGTCTTGCAGTGTTATGCTTGGTTTTGGATTTGATTATATTAATTACCGGATCCCAAGACGATGGAAGCACCCAGCCATCTTCTCTATTGAAATTAGGATGTTTTTTAATTTCAATAGCCTCGCGAACCATCCTTGGTACGAATCGGTGTTCTTTCACGAGGATTTGTGGTCTATCAAATCTGATGTTATGGCGGGTGCGGTCAAGGACATGTTCACAGACTGCAGACTTCTTTGACCTAAAACACCGTCGCTCACCGCGATTTATTTCATGTGTAATATTCGCGTAAATCTAAGAACTCAATATGTATTTGTGGTGCCAAAAATATGCATGGAAAATATTATTACTTATAATATAAAATATTTTCACTTGATGAAGTAACGATTTTATTTCACAGGCTAAAATTTACTGAGAATGATTTAAGTATGTGGATATAGAATCACATATGCTATTGTTTGGTACTAATATATATACAATATGCAATTTCATATAAAGTGTTACTTTGAGCAGCGATGGTAAAGAATAATAGAAGATACGACTAATTAAAAAGCATTTCATATGATTTTAATGGCTACTTGTGAAATGTTCCAGCTTGCGAAATAGGTTTGACACAAGTATGTGACTACAAACTGTGTGGGAACTATAAAGTAAAATGGCGATTAAGCCACTTAAGATCGTTTCTTTTTGGCCAACACGATAAAGATATTAGAGCCAATGCAGACTTGCTACTTTTAGCATCGATGACCAGCGATTGAGTTGCTTTTCCGAAGTTTGATGCTGCATCCGAACAATTTTATCCACGCACATACTGAGACCAGTTCTGCCGTTCATGTCGCTTTTTAGACACTCGATGCTTCGCTTTTTAGAGAACGCTACACTCCGCACGCTACGGTTAAAAAAATATTCTGAACGACTCTTCAACTAATGACTGGTTAAATCAGATAATTGCAATGTATGGATACATATTGGGTATGTACATATGGATTTTGCTAGTTCTTAACGGCAAGCAAACATAACGCTCTGATACTCACTGGGAAAATGTTGTTTGAATTTGTATTAATTTCCGATTTTCGGCTACAAAGTATTCTAATTTAAAACAATTTCACAGCCGATAATATAAAAACGTTTATATACACATAATAGCAGAATGGAATAATGGCGTCAAGACGAGTTCGAGACGAGATGCTGAGGTTTCAATTAAAACTTTACAATTCCGCGAGTTCCGCACCTACTTATAGACGAAAGTTTAATGCCGCTACGTTAAATGGTAATATTTTCAAGGAAGTGAATGATGCTACACTTATTTCGTTTATGGAAGAATGTATGAGAATATATTTAAAGAGATCAATCAACCTGTACTATGCCACTTCTCAACAAAAGCTGTCTCTCCCAAATCGAGTTGAGGGAAAGGATAGAGTGGATAGGATATGATCAACTACGGGTAAGGGCGCATCGTGTGACTACTTAAACTATCTAGCCAAGACGGTGACCGTGCAATAACTACACTCCAGCTAAGACGACAAAGGGTAACTCAAGGAGGAATAGCCTCAGCTTGGGCAGGCGCTAAGAGGGAAAGCCTAAAGTAAGTGGATCGCCGTGGTCCTCTGCACCGGTCGGCTGACATGAGAAGGAAATTTCTAATAAATCAGTCTATGCTGTCACCTGCTTGGCTAAGGCCTTCTCTCACAAAGGAGAAGGAATAGGTCATACTCCACGCAGATTAAGTGCGGATTGGTAAAGACAGGTTTGTTGCTACCTGCTGCCTGTTGGAAATATCAGACATTAGGCCTAATTTGACAATTACCACGTTCAATGGTAATCGGGATGAACGAGGATTCGGAGTTTTGTACAAGGCGTCGTCGAACAAGTTAGACATAACTGTAAAGTATTATTTTTAGATAGAAAGAGCTACGTAAGAAAATGCGATTTAAGTTTCAGATTTCAGAAAGTGACAGCGCTGGACGTCCAAAAAGTGATAGATAAATTAGACTGCAACAAATCACCGGGGTCAGACGGTATACGAATAAAAGAAATTAAATATAAAATCGAACCAGTAATAGCTTATTTTATTAATATGTGTATAAAAAGCGGCCAGTATCCTAATGAACTCAAAAAAGCCATAATAAGACCAATCTATAAACAAGGAATTTACAAATTATGGACCAATTGCTACACTTAACACTGCTACTGCTACTGCTATACTTAACACGATAAATAAAATAGTTGAAAAAATGATAGTATCGCAGATAAAATGTTTTCTATAGAATAATAATATTTTAAATGACTCTTAACACGGCTTTAGACCGAACAGAAGAACAGCAACAGCGCTAGTAAAGTTTACTGATGAAGTAAATAATCGCCTCAATGAAAAGAAAATCGTTGCAGTGGTACTAGGCATGCCTTTTAAGTTCTGTCCTTTCCATATTTCCCGGAAATTTTGAATTTGGAACTGTTCTATATTCGAATGTGTTTAAATCAGCTCAAAACAGTTGAAAGTATTACGATTAATGCTATTGTTTAGTCACAGCGTCGATTGGATCTGTCAGGTTACGTACGAAAATGAATCTTTCTAAGGAAAATGTTCGTGCAATAATTTTCTACAACTTTAGAAGAGGCCTTCAGTGTTTTGAAGAGCTAACATCTGTGTTCAGTGATGAAGCCCCATGTCTGCGGACTGTCGAACGCTGGTATTTAGAATTCCAGCGTGGACATACTAGTTTTAGTGACAAATCTCGCGAAGGACGCCCAAAATCCGCCTTCACTGAAGATAACATCATTGCTGTGAGACAACTAATTCTCGAAGATCGTCATGTGACGTATCGAGAGATAGAGGCTCTATTAGGCATCTCAGGGACAACCATTCAGAAGATCTTGCATGAAGCGCTTGGTGTGAGAAAGCTAGCTTGCCGTTGGATACCGCATCTGTTTTCCGATGATCAAAAGGCGGCTCGCGTCAGATGGTGTAAGAAAACTCTGCAAAGGTTCAACCGAGGAGAGTCAAATCACGTCTACGTCATCAACAGTGGTGACGAATCTTGGATCTATGCCTACGATCCTGATTCCAACGACAATCTACAATCTGGGTATTTCAAGACGAGCCAAAGCTGACTAAAGTTGTTCGTTCTCGAAGCACTTCAAAGAAGATGGTGGCCACGTTCGTTGGAAAAACCGGACATGTTGCGACTATTGTACTTGAAGATCGTAGAACGGTTAACGCAGAGTGATATACCACAGTTTGTTTATCACAAGTCATCGCCGAACTTCGAAAATCTAACTCAAAGCGACGCATCATCCTGCACCACGACAACGCAAGCTCACACAGCGCTCGTCAAACGATAGAAATTCTTGACCATCCTCCATACAGTCCTGACCTAAGCCCTAACGATTTCTTTACATTTCCTAACATTAAGAAAAGTCTTCGTGTTCAAAGGTTCCAGTCCGGTGTAGAAGCAGTCGACGCTTTCAAGTCAGCCATTTTGAACATCCCCACTTTAGAGTGGAATAAATGTTATAATAACTAGTTTGAGCGAATGGAAAAGTCTATTAAGCTACGTGGTGAATACTTTGAAAAACAATAAAAAGTACTATAAGGTTCTAGTTGTGTTTTTTCTTCAAACGACAAAACTTAAAAGGCATGCCTCGTATATATAGATTTTAAAAAAGCTTTCGATATTCTTGATCACGAAGGTTTGTTGCAGGCTATGAAGGACTGTGGTATAAAGGGCCCAGTCAATGCATGGTTTAGGGAGTACTTAGGAAATAGGACCATTAAGGTATGTCCAACCGAGAGTGTAGAAGGTTATGTTAAATACGGGGTCCCGACCGGGTCGCTGTACGGACCAATCGGGTACATAATGCACGTAAACAGCATGACTAATGTGCTTCAAAACTGTAAAGCATACATGTATGCAGACGACACATGTTTGATTTTCAGTCATAATAACATCAATAATATACAAGAAGCGATACAACCCGACCTTGATAGGATTATACAGTGGGCGCACGATAACGGAATTATTATGAATATAAAAAAAAACGAAATGTATGATCATCCACTCGCCTTATCAACCTAATAAAAACATTAGATTAGACATAAAAGGCCACACATATTATTGTCTTCATAATAACAAACGTCACTGTCTCTGTGGTAACTTAAGACGTTGTAAAATCACATACTTAGGATTAATAATTGACAAGACCTTTACATGGAACTTGCATGTCAACTATGTATGTAACAAATTGCATGCTATCTTAGGTAAATTAAATAACTTGAGATACCCATATAGTCAGTAGAAAAATAATGTTTACTCTGTACTATGCTCTGGCAGACGCCGTGATCCAGTACGGATTGGGTAGTTATGGACTAACATTTATCACGCACATAAATAAAATAAAAATGATACAATTAAGGCTAATGAAGTTACTAGTCGATAATAATACAAAAATGTATATAAAAAAGATAACGAAAAATTATTTAAAATTAATAAAATACTGCCTATTCATAAAAAAGTAAAGTTAACTTTATTACTAGAACAATATGGTAAAACAGAGCATAAAAAGGAGATGAGCCATAAGTATCCAACCCGTATGGCTAGGAAGAAAAGACTGTGTGTGCCGAAATATAATAATTACTACGGGAAACGTACGAGAATGTGTATGGTGCCAACATTAATAAATGAACTACCACAAAATATGATTAGGGGTATAAATCTCGGACACAGCTTAAGTGTGTACTTAAAAAGCATTACTTATCACTATGCCCCTAGTCAGATTCCATCCATGTGTACCAACTACTATGCTATGTTTGATGTCTGAATAGGCTGTGGAAGCGTGTTATTGAATGTTATATTATCTACGTTAGCATTGTATCATGAGAACAACTGCCGACAAACTACTAAGTAGTTTGGCAGATTAAAATGGAATTTTAAATGTGGATTTCATAAAATGAATAAACATAATAATAAAAAAAATCATAAAATTAAGGGAAATAATGTGATATAATGAAAAATTAACAAGATACACTTTAAGATACTCCTTTACTTCTACTGTGGAACTTTGCCATTTGCCAAATTTCATGATTTTTTCTAGGTCAATGGGACTTCCCATTGACCATATAGGTGCTTAGACTTAGCTTTATAGGGTTTTATGGATGAATATAAATGAACTTTGCTGGACTATTTGGTGCAGTGGTAAAGAGCTTAAGCCTTAAGAGCGAGCTTAAGCAGGGTTCGATTCCCACAGGGGACAATCTTTGTGTGACCCACAAATATTTGTTACGGTCGGTATTTTTGTATGTAAATTTTCATGTTACAGGAATAAACCCTAGCATGGAGCTATGTTAATTTAAACAAAAGGAAAGAAAAGAACTGATTTTTTTGCACTGCTAAGTGACAAATTTTAACTGCATTTCCACCCGTAAATGAACGGTCTCAACCGCCGATAAAGTAGGCAGACATACTAACTAATAAGTGATTCTTCATGGTTCTGTCTTTATTGATTGCGATACGAAACCCGAAATACTAAAAATATTTCTTGGCTTATGCCACTTCATGTAAACTCGATCTGCCCAGATCTTTGCTCGACCTTACCTCCTTCAAAGTACTTGTAAATTAAAATTAGTTCCAGTAACTAAAATTCCTTCAACGAAGGTGCATTATGAGTATACCTATTTATAATATCACGGCGCCAAAACTTTCTTGCCCCAAGGCGTTCCCAGTTGGCCGACCTTGTCAGAAACATGTCTTTGTGAACTAAGATCATATTTCGACTTCAGAAATTATGTGAGACCAGCCGTAAAATTTTGTTGTTATTTAAGTATATTATTATATTTATTAATGTTGGGAAATTTACCGTGTATGAGCATGAATGTTGGAATTAAATTAGAAAAGGTGAACTCAAAACGTTATTATTATATCGTAAGCACTAATATACTTAAACGCCTATCCATCTATATCATCACGCCACATCATTTGCGGGGTAGGTAGAGAGTACATAGTTCCAACAGGTTCTTTCCTTACATACCTTTGACTTTCTCGGCTTTCATAGTTCGTCTCATACAAGCTCGCTAGTTACGAGGACTCTTGACTTGACCCTTCAGATAATACTCGTTACTGAAGTTCTTCCTATAAGCCTAGATGCCGTCTTATTAAGAATTCTATTTTATATTTTACTAGCAGTTTCCCGCGACTTCGTACCCGGTCGACAACAGCGCCACTTACCGGGTCTATGGTTTATAGCTTGTGCTACTTCTGGATAATGTACTCTTAGCTTTCTAATGGTGAAAGAATCATTAAAATTGGGTAGTATTGTAGTTTTTATGTTTATTTGTAACAAAAATACAAATCTTTCCTGTATATTATACACATTGGGATTTATTCCTGTGTCGTGGGCGCGTTTACAAAAATAAAAACTTACATGCACGAATATGCAGATAGAAATAAATATTTGTAGGTCACACAAAGATTTGTCTCCTGCGGATATCGACTATTCGATCCAATGGGCAGAGCGGCTTAAGCTCCTAACTACAGCGCCAAATTGTCAAAATTATATGGCTACTTCGCGTACTTCAACTTAAATGAAAATAAAAATAAGATAGACAGCAAGTGTAAATATTTGCAAATGCGATTTTAACCTATTTGGTTTCAACATCGATCAAATATTATGTTAAAGGGTTCTACTGCATGACAAAGCTATTTTAGCTATACTAAAGCACAGTAGATAATAGTGTATCAGTATAGTACTGTGCTTCAGTAAACACAGAAGATATTTCAAATATCATTAATGTCCCAAATTAGTGTTTGGAACACATTAAGTATCTCTTTCAAATATCTATAACAGCGTATTCTTTGAAGTTGTCGACAAAGAACTCCTATACAGAGAAACAGACAAAGCACTAAATCTGGCTTAGTTACGCCTCAGTCAAATTAAAACTTAATCATTATTCCACACTAGGATTTATTCCTGTGTCGTGGGTGCGTTTACAAACATGAAAATTCACATACACAAATACCCAGGCCAGAACAAATAATTGAGGATCACACAAAGATTTGTCCCGTGCGGGAATCGAACCCGCGACTATTAGACACAGTGGGCGGGATTAAGCTCTTAACCACTGCGCTAAGTCGTCCGACGACCATATGTTAAGACATGGCCACAAAGGCTCCACATCTAAGCTGAGAGCCCTCAGCTCTGTGTATTTATTTGTATTCAAATGAGTTTCAATTTAACCAAACACGGTGCCATAGTGATAGAAGTGATAATTAATGGGATAGCTAAACATTGATATGTAATTCAGGTCTGAATTTAAGCTAGAAACATTTGAGACAGTATTCTGGATTTACCATTTTCACATTTGGGGCAGGCAGATATCAATATAAGTACCTAAATAATCATTCAAAATTGTTAAAATTGGTTACATTCTGCATTTTACAAACTTTAATAGGTATCGTCAAAATGTGTTCCACTGCTGGGCAAGGTCTCCCCCTTTTTCCTCAGACTATCTCTATCCTTTGTAAATATTGGCCATTCTACTTTATGCATCATCGTGCCACCGCAAAAGGTGTAACTAAATATAATGATTTTTTTTTTAAATTTAGTGTTTTTGTTCAAATAGAACATAACTATTCTACTGTTACAAGGATAGTGAAGATTGTCAAAACCAAATATTGGCAGCATATTTAATTATTATTTTCATAACAATAAAAATGCCTGTCTGCCTCGTTGGTCTAGTGGCAAAGCGCATCGCTCGGTGATCATAGACAAATGAAGTTTCTCTATTGATAACTTCCCAGTATGAGTCCGGAGTCTAGAGTTGTGCCCGGTATATGACAATAGGCTCGCCCTCTATTACATGGGATTTAACATCGTCGGCGAGAAGTGGGTGTACTCAGTACACCTCTGCCACCTACCCTACTTAGGGAATATAGGCGTGACGGTGTATAAAAATAAATAAACACCGATACGCCTATATACACCAGGCAGGGCTGGCAGAGATGTATTGTGTACACCAACTTTTCACTGCTAATGTGAGGTCCCATATGAAGATTAGACGGACATTTAGCGCAGTTATTAAAAGCTGAAACCGCTCGCCCACTGTGTCTAATAGTCGCGGGTTCTATTCCCATACGGGACAAGTCTTTGTGTGATCCACAATTATCTGTTTCGGTCTGGGTATTTGTGTATGTGAATTCTCATGTTTGTAAACGCACCCACGCTACAGGAATAAATCCAAAAGTGGGGAGCTAGGTTTTTAAAATAAAAAAAAATATAATAGCAATTGCCATGTCAACGGGTATAATTCTAGACTCGGGACTGACACTGGAATTTTTTAAATATAAAAAATCCACCCTGTCCGACTCCAGGACCTCGTGATCGGTACACGCATTATTCGCTACTAGACCAACGATGTAGTCAAAAGATTATTTTCATTGATCAAGATAAATATTAGGTTTGATGCAAAACAAGAGTGTAGAAATATTTTGAAAATCTAAGAATGTTCCTTTATTTATATTGCTGACTGTACAACTCAAGTGAAACTTTCTCTTATAACACTTTTAAGAAAACGAAATGGAGTATAGGTTGCACTATTCTGGTACTTGGTAACTTTACGGGTCCAGATAAACATAGGTATAAATATTAGCCCTGTTAGGAAACTGTCCTACCGCTGGGCACGGGCCTCCTCTCAATCTAAGAGGGTTTAGGCTATAGTCCACCACGCTGGCCCAAAGCGGGTTGGCGAACTTCACACACCTTCGAGAAACTCTTAGGCATGCAGGTTTCCTCACGATGTTTTCCTTCACCGTTAAAGCACGCAATAGTTAATTTTTAATACGCACATGCTTTCGATAAAACAGAGGTGCGTGCCTGGGTTTGACCCCAAGACCTCTGACTTTGCAGTCCAACGGTCTAACCGCTAGGCTATCATCATCACATCACTGCCACCACAGGTATAATTTTTAAATTTTAAAATCATAATAACCATTGAGTAAATCCTTGTATATTTTATACTTTCCGCTTAAGCCATGGAGAAAAGAAAAAAAAATATATAGAAAAGAAGCATCGGAAAAGCATGGTTCTTTTGATGCATCCCCACATTCCGATAACGCATTTAATAAAGGCTACATTAGTCGAACTACAAGAATAAACATGTAATTGAAGTACCTTGTGGATACATTTTGATGAGCGCTCTATTTTATCTATCCACCCTGCTAGAAAACTGGGGTGATGATATATAATTAATAAACAGCGCAGCTATTTTAAACACAATTAATAACATTACCACCGCCGAAAATTTCTATCCAAAACAGCCGATGAACTCAGCAAGACAATCTGTTTGCTCGTTAAGAAACTTTACAAAATGAATAATTAGATAAGTATTTTTGGAAGTTACTCCCGAAGTAAGCTGAAATCTAAACACCAATAGATTAGCGAGTGTAATGCCATCGAGTTGATATGCCATCCTTTTCACACTGGAAGATTAGTAAATAAAGATGATCGTGACGCCACGCGCTCTCTGTAACGTTACGCTAACGTCAATCTGTTTGTGCTAAGCTCTCAGAGGGCGCAAACCACTACCTACTAAACCATTTGACGTTGTCGAAAAATCGTGCTGTCAGGTTCAGTTTTATTTAGTAAATTTGTAGTGTAAAAAAGACAGCGTATTAACTCAAAAGCGTTACACTAACGTCGTCAAACATTTGACGTTATAGTAACGTTGTCAAGACATTTTCTGCCTCGTTCATCCTTATTTATTAAACTGTTAGTATGAAAAGCATGGCATATAAACCTCAATAGCATTACGGTAGTGTCCAAAGAGTAAATACCAACTCAATAGCGTTACATTAACGTCAGTCTATTCGTGTTTTCTCCTCTCGCCCTGCTGTCTGCTTGAAAACGAAAAGATAATTATAATAAGGTTTTACCACTTAAATAATTTGATTTAAGAGTTTTGTTTTAAAGTGCAACACGATTTTGTTTGTGAATTGATTTGTTTTGGAACAGCTGCGGCATACAGATGAAGGCTTAAAATCTTTGTTTTAACTCTTTTTTTTCTCGTTTGTCTGTTGATGCCAGGTGCTACTGGTGACCACGAGTTTTTAGGTTCGAACCCTAGTTTGGACAAAATGTTATTGAAATTGTGTTAATGAAATGTTATTAATTGTGTTTAAAATAGCTGCGCTGCTTAATAATTATATTTCATCACCCTAGTTTTCAAAATATATCCATAAGGTACTTCAATTACATGTTCATGCTTATAGTTCGACTAATGTAAAGAAAATATAAAGTATAAATCCACGTGCCTACTTCAAACTGTCATACGACAAAGGCATTAGCGTATCATAAGCAAAATTATGACAGGTAATTTATTCAAAATTACTGTTTAATTGGTTGAACAGTGCGTCCTTGTTTTATTTTACAACCCTCTGGGAGAGCCTCTTCTAAGGCTGGAAATATTCAAGCTCTATCTTGTATGTACAGGTAAAGTTAGCAAAAAAAACTAACGTAATTTTCTAATGAAATAAACTGAGAACTAAACTTCTACAACGAGGGCGAAAGATGGTTGTTACAAGATTTACTTTATGTGTGAAGAATCGCTATAAACTAATTTGGTAAGTACGGCATCCAGATGTAGTTATAAATGAATATTTAACAAAAAAATATTTGATACCTTTCCTGAAAAATCTTAACAGTCCAATAGGCAGTCAGACGAACAATAAAGTAATCTTATAAGGGTTAGGTTTTTAAAGATTGAAGTACGAAACGTAGTGAGTAAGGTACGTAAGTATATTCCTTATGTAGAGGTGAATAAATGTGATATTGCTGACGACGACAATTGCTGACCCCGGATTTCTGTTGAGATTTTCGATAGACAAACCACAATAACACATTGTCTAAAGATAGGCACATTGTCTATATGGCTTTCAAGTCGGCTTAGTATGAAATTGTACAGAGACTGATGGCTTAACATGCCTTCCAAAGCTCGAAGTTGTTTGAAAATGGTTAGATCACAAATAACACATTAATATTACACATCTCACATAACCGATTCAAACGCTGCTTAACTCGGATGATCGTTACAAATGACCACGCTACAAGCGTCTCCGAGAACTTACACAGTACACAAATTAAAATTTCAACAAAAAATTTCGGAATTACTTTTTTGCCTTGTCATACCTGCAAGCAATTTAAAATTTTAATACATTTTGTTTCACATCGTATAAATACGGCTTATATGAGAATAGCACAGCATAATTAGTCTCAAAACTCTTTACAGTCAAGGTGTAAACTCACTCCAACACCGTTAAACTATTTACTACGGTTTTACCGTCATAAAGTGGTTAATTTTAACTGCTTTGTAATCGTCATAAACTTTGATTTTCGGAGTTACGACCGAATTTATAGCTGGTTATACCCGAGTTGACTGAGATAAAAAGCTTGCTTCAGATCATAAGTAGATATTTAACACATAATGTTATGTGTATTTTGAAATAAGGATCAATGTACCTACTTTTTTTGTACAGAAATGATATCAAAGCTTTAAGAAGCATTTCATGTCTAATTTAGACGTTACTTTTACATTATTACTTAGAAATAAAATGCTTATATATCATTGCTCCTACTGTACATTATGTTACCATGGGATATTTCTATCCTTCCAAAGTGACTAACTGTAAAAGAAGAAAATATCGATTTTTTTGTGTCGTTGGTGCGTTTACAAACATGAAAATTCACATACACAAATACCCAGACCGAAACAAATAATTGTGGGTCACAAAAAGATTTGTCCGGTGCGGGAATCGAACCCGCGACTATTAGACACATTGGGCCGAGCGGAGCGGATTAAGCTCTTAACCACTGCGCTAAATCGTCCGTCATTTCAGATCGTTTAACGTAAATAATACAATACAGAAAACAACCCAATTAATTTATTGTTTTCGAATTCAACATGGAAACCAAACCACTTGGAAACAGTTAATGATCATTTTCTTTCCTTCACATTGTCTCCTTTGTATATTACACGTATATGTTTTTTTAACTTTGTCATGAGCAAGAGAGAGATGTCACAACATTCCGCCGCACCGGAATCCTGCCGTCATTACATTTTAGCATTTCCTCTCCGAGCATAACGTAATTATTTCGCTAATAAGCAAACACGGCGAAATAATAAGGCTCAGCATAATACGCAGCCGTCTAACTCCTTACTAAAATGTTATCATATACACAGCAATTTTTTTATTAATGTGAACCACTATAGTATTTATCAATAGTCAGAAAAGTAACAAAGTCTCTACCTAGTGGTAGAGTCGATCGATCGATTTAAAATGTAATTCCTGTGCAAAAGAAGGGCAAAAAAATCATCTACCTTTTATCATGAGGTAAATATGAAAGAAAAATGTAGGCTCGTTTATCAGATGGGTCTTGGTTAAATCAACCAAGGTATCGTGTTCATGAGAAAGACTACATAGATCCCTCATTAACAGAGATAGATACAAAAAAACACACATAAACCAACACGATGCAAGCCATCTCCATATAGTAAAATCGTTTGCTTTCGCATTTCTATGTGACTAAATTCAAGCGACGCCGTCCATTACAAAATAAATACGCCTTGCTACGTGGTCGATTCGTTGTGTTTGACAAGGCCTTAAGAGCGATGCTAAAATCGAAGCTTACTCTCACAACGATACGCGTTTAAGATATCGACGAGGATAGGTTTTCAATTAAAACATTCGATAAGCAAGTAGTTCATTATCGAATACGAAACATTTTCAATGTGCTACATGATTTTTCGCATCATTGCTGACATTTAACGATTCCCTCGATCGACACATAGTCTTGAAGGATAGTTGAGAGATACTTTTACCATCTTAGGTTGTCTGTCAAATGGAACGAGAAAACGATAAAGCAGTAAGTGTTGATGTGTAAAGTAAGTAAAGTGGAGTCGAGAATTTTCAAAACTTATTGGTGTTGTTTTTGTAGCTCCGCATCGCCCTACACTTATCCGCTCTGGCGCCCGGGCTTAATGTCTTTAACCCAACTTGCGATGCCGATTAGTTTACTCGCGCGTGCTTCACGTCGTACCGTACGTAGAGTGAGTAAGCTATTTAAATAAGCTGGACCCTGAACGAGGGCGTGATGTGCCTCGCTAAGTAATTAGTTTTATCTGATTTAACTAAAAATAGAAATACCCTTAGGAAATATTGTTTAATTACCTGTTTAAAATACACGTTGTTAGAAGGTATGCTTTTAGGGAGTATGGATTGTATAAAAAAATGTGCCTATAGAATTTATTTTGCCGTTGCATTCCGACCATCCCAACTGACCTACAAGTTGTACAGAATAGAACTCGATGAAGCATTTGCTCCAATCAAATCAACTCCGGTTCGTCCGTTCGTTGGTGGTGATTATTTTAGTAAAATTATATACTTGACAAAACAACTGGAAAATTATGTTCTGGGGTCAGAATAAGGACTAAAAGTACAGGTGATTAAGGTTCAAGTACTGGTGGATCGATGAATACGTTTTTCATCTCTTCGATGTACCTATGTAAAAGGGAGGATTCACAAATGTTTGTATTTCTATGCCATAAATACCTTTGTTCAAAGTACTAGGACTTTATGACAGACTCAGGGATCCTTAGCTCATCTAAACAATATACATAGGCAGGTACACGAAAAAGATGTGTGAGTAAATTTGGATGAAACTCCTATTTATAGTACCAGGATATCATTGCAGTTGCTTAGCCTCTTCAACTCTTAGTTAGGATATTCATCAAACAAATAGCAATACAGTTTGGTGTTCGATATAAAGTTCAAAATTAAACAAAAAAAATAATCAAAACTTAAAAAACAATATTTTGTAAGCATCTTCCCAGTAAGTAGTTTTCCTTACATACATGATTGATTAATCACCATAGTAGCTTTCAAATATATAGCTTTCAAAATATAC
Organism: Phalera bucephala; assembly: GCA_905147815.2. Lineage (NCBI taxonomy): Eukaryota > Metazoa > Arthropoda > Insecta > Lepidoptera > Notodontidae > Phalera > Phalera bucephala. Next base: position 4,839,919 of record LR990625.1, on the reverse strand, counting down.
GTGTGCGTGAGCGAATTTGGACAGTTACGTTCACTGCATTTGTGGGTAAAACCACGATTGTTTTATCATAGTACTAATGTTTGGTCAATTTATACTCTGTTATAAGGTGCTACATAAGTGTATAAATGGTATAATATTCTTTACAAAGTTTCTTCTTGTAACGTTGTAAATTAAATTAAATATTTTTACCTTGCATTGACAGAAACTCATAATTATATTTTTTTTGGGAAAATACAAACAAAATATTATGTTCTAAGTAAGACATTCAACACTTCTAATAAACGTAGATTATACCCTTTTTTTCCAAACGAACCGCATTTTCCATCTTTGACCTAGTCGATACTTTAGAAACAGCTACCTACTTTCTCGACAGTTCAACGTCTACAACTTTTGTTGCAGATTATCGATATTGGAAATACAGATACCTAAAATTATCGATATCGGAAACTATAGGTACAGCACCACTTTAAACGTACCGCGCCGCTAATAGGTAAACAAGGCGGGACTCACGACGGGGCCATAGCGCGCGCCTCGGCAGGTAATTAGTTTGTACCACAACAACCCTCTAAAACGAATTTAAAACGAGGGTAGTCCTTTGGAAAGCAGGTAATCCGATAAAACTGGTTTTGGAGAGCACATACTAGTACAGTCATCATCATCAACTGGAAGATGTCCACTGCAGAATAAAGGCCTCCCCAAAGATCACCACACCGACCGGCTCTGTGCTGTACCCATCCAAATTTTACCTGCGACCTTCACCAGGTCATCAGTCATATACTAGTTAAATAACTCTAAATAAAAATGGGACATTAGCAAAAGTGCCGAAATATGAAGACTCAATCCTAATCTTGAAAATACTAAAAGTAATGCTAAATACTCTTGCAGGAGAGCTTAAAAGAGTTCTTTTAAGTTTTAATGTTTATATTCTTTTCTCAAGCAAACGTGTTGTTACTGACTTTTCCTGCCCCACACAGTATGAAGTATACCTGTGCAAATAAAAATGTATAACGTTAAAAATATTAAATTGCCCCACAAGGCATAATGATATAATATAACCTCGTTGACTAAATGTCACCTCGATTGTATATTACTGCTATTCATAGCAAAACTAAGGTACAGTTTCACTATAAAAAAATGACTATGTAATATTTATGGAACAAAAACAGTTTCACAATTAAAAAATGATGGAACTAAAATTTGGATAGAGACCCAACCCTAGAAGTTAATGATGATAATCGCAAGGGATCGATCTGATGAGACAATGTAGACAGATCGCTTAGTTTCATATGATACGAAGTAGAAATACCAGCACTGTTAAATCTAATTGCCTCGCAGGAATTCTGCCTGATTTGTCTACTACTCCTGAGGTAATAGGTACCTTCTACCTGTCAGGTGCATTTTGTAAAAGTACGGAACAAAAAAGTTCAAAGAGCCTTAAAAGTTATAGTTATTCCAGCCCCGTTCCCAGCTGTATTGACATTTTTTATTCTACATGATGCGAACTGGAATTAAAAGCGATGTCAAATCATATTACCTTCAGTATACAGATGAAAAAAAACACGGAACAAAAAATGACTAGAATTAGACCCATCCTTAGAGTTAATAATGGTAATCGCAAGCGGGTCTTAAAGATATTCTATCCCCTTTTCCAACCGGGATGACACTTTCTGGTCCAGTCCTGGTGATACGGAGTATAAATAAAAGCGCTGTTAAATCAATTTTCCTTGTTGCATGATGAAATAAAAACACGGAACAAAAAATTAGACCCATCCTTAAAAATTTATAATAATAATCGCGAGAGGGTCTTTTAAATTATTCCATCCCCTTTTGCGACTGGGATGATACTTTTTGTTCCACACGATACGGAGTGTAAATAAAAGCGCTGTTAAATCTAATTGCCTCGCGAGGCATATGTCGCGACCTCGCCAACTGAATTCCACCTTGTTTGTCTATTAGCGAGCGAAATTGTGTTTGAACAGACCTCTTTGTGAGACGTTCACACGTGTATGCTGTAACTTTTAAGTCGTGTAACCTAATTCATTTTCATATGTTGTCAACAAAAGCTAAAGTAAGGGAGAACGTCTGAGTCATGTTTTTTTTATATTTACTTAGAAGGCTGGTAAGAAATGTGTCGAAGTTTTATTTGGGAACCCAAAGAAGCAATAAATATTATCATGAAAAAAAAACTGAGAATTTAGACACTGTAACAATTATATTCTCTAAGAAAGCAAGCCACAGAGTGTACTGTGTACACCCACGTGTTACTAACAATGTTCTGACCCAATTATCAGAAAGGCCAAACAAAAATAAGTTAAAAGACTAGCCTGCCGAATTTCTCGCCGGATCTTCTCAGTGGAGGCCGCGTTGCAATCCGGTGGAAGATGAAAAAATGTTATAATTTTGATGTTAGTTAGTGCTATTGTATTGGTCTAAACAAATAAATAATTTCAGATTTTGAAAATTTTATATGTCACCACCGTCCCGGCTTCGCACGGGTGGACATTTATTTTTTAAACATAGCCTATGTTACTCAGGGATATTGTAGCATTCTAATGGTTTGAGTTTATTCGTTACATACATACAAAAATACAAATCTTTCCTCTTTATAATATTAGTATAGATAAACCAATTGTCATTATACAAAGTACAATTTTAGGCTCCAATATCAGGTTATATCAAAAGGTATAGTTACCATTCCAAGCCTCATCCGAAGTGGAAACTGCAGATAGAAACCTCTAAAACTAATTAGCATCTACAGAGAAACACTTGCTTACCTATTAGTGAGTAAAATTACGAGCTTCTGTTCACTTTGTGCAGGTTATTTGGAAATGGCGTTGATGGTAAGTTTTGGCAGAACTTGGGCTTTTAGCCTTAAATGGGACTAAAGTTCTGGTGTTGCATATTTGGAAGAATGATTATTCTATGCTTTATTAGTGAGCGTTCTAGCGATCACCAAGGTAACGCAGCCTTGCCTTGGTTAGTCTGACTGTAGTGACTGTTCATTCCCATTCTTTAGAATCCTCTTTCTTCTTCGGAAAGTTTTTGGAATGCTCATTAGGCAGTTGGTTTTGGCTACCATTTAATATGGTAGTCACGCCAAGTTGAAATTATTGTGGGCGGCTTGATAAATGACAGCAGCAGAAAGGCCACATGCCTGCCTCCACCAATGTACACTGGATCTAAGTGGTGGAGTATGGCCTATTTTATCTTTTAAGAGACAGTCATTAGTGATTCATTATGCGTCTTAAGATAAGAACTCAGGACGCCATCTCGTTTCGCTAGTTTACAATATTTTTATACATTATACAGTTTAGGTATTTTTCTAAATTAAATAATATGCACAGAATTGATTGAATCATACGTATATTGATTTACGTTGATAGACAATATTTCCGTTAGTAATAGGTATAATCATAATCAAAACTAAACATGATCAATTCATTAAAACAATTAATGTACAAATAGATCGTCGTAATAGGTCCAACCACTCCGGAATTTTATTCTTGTGCAGTAAAAAGGGCAACGAACTTTCCTTTTTCCTTTGAAAATAAAAAGGTTTTACATTTTTTCTGTTTATATACAGTTTTCATACTTGGTTGATTGTTGGGTATGGTGTCGGTAAATGAACCTGGTGAAGGTTGCAGGTAACAGCTGGATATGTCCAGCATAAAGCCGGTTGTTCAGAGGCCTTTGCCTTGAAGTGTAGGTACGTCTTTTGGTTAACAATGAAACAGAAGAAAGAGAAACAGAAGGAGTAAGAAAAACAAAATTCCACTTCCCTCCTTTGCAATGCGGGAGACACAAAAAATTGGCAGATCAGCCATGTAGAAGAAACCTACAACTAGGATAAGCAGAACTGTAAGGCAGCACGAATAAGAAAAAAAATTACACTATGATTTTATCGATACTATTTTTAAATATTTCTCAACATTAAAACAATCCTCTGGGTAACACGCAATTCTGCCGCGTGTATATCCCTCATTTATCAGCTTCTTAGACGCTAAAGATAAAACTGATGCCTTGCGATATTAATATTTCTAGAACAATATTTACAAAAACAATTACGAGGTACATTCACAGACATAAGTAACTGTACATTGCCAATTTTTCCAAATTGATAATACTCTTCATTTTACAAATGATAATGCTGATAGACAGTGTCAAGATCAAATATTAGCATTGTTTGCACCGTCATGCTCATATTCCCCAAGCGGGGGTGGCAGAGGTGTACTGAGTACACCCACTTTTCCCCGACGATGTTAGAACCCACGTAATAGGGGCGAGCCTATTGCCATATACCGCGCACAATTCCAAACTCCGGACTAGTTCTGGGAAGTTTTCGTTACAAAAACTACATTTGTTTGTAATCATATTGAAAGAAGTGTGAAAGAAATAAAGAGCTATTAATATTGTATTAGTATTGTTTGTAATCGATAAACTCCGAAACTACATAACCGATTTTATTAACGCTTTCACCATTAAAAAGCTACATTATCCAGAAGTTAATAGGTAGGTGTTGCCGACCGTGGACGAAGCCGAAAACAGTTAGTATTTAAATAAAAATATTTTTTTATGATTTTGAATAAGAAAAGTCGGATTCAAAACAAAAGTGTGTGAGTGATTTGAAAAATAAATTATTATGCTATGTATATGACTTGTAAAAAAGGAGAGAACATTAATATACCTACTTACTGCAAAAGAAAATCTAAACAAAAAGCATAAAGAGCAAATGAAATAGCTACATTAACTTTCAAGAACTATTTTTTTCCGTAAAGCTGGTTCATTGTAACGAGTATTAAATTTACCCTTGTTGCGGATTTCCCATGGAGACTAGACGTCATTCTTTGATGCATTCGGAATGCTGATACAGACTTGTTAAACCAGGACCTGTCCGCGACTGCCTATTAGTGTGGGGATTCGAGAAACGCTATTAAATTTGGCAAATTTCATACGTTCTCCAAAGTGGTCTGTTGACAAAAGGATGACGGCATCATGCTTTGAAGCATTGGGAATGCTGATACAGACTGCACTGTTGTACGTAGCGCTATCTTCGGCTGTTTTTATAGCAGGGCTTTGAGAAACGCTATTAAATTTTGCACATTTTATACGTTCTCCGAAGTGGTCTGTTGACAGAAGAATGAATTGGTCGAGCGACCATAGCGTGATACTTTGATATCTTCGAAATGCTGATTGCAATATTATCAATCAATCAATCAATCAGCCTATCGCAGTCCACTGCTGGACATAGGCCTCTCCTAACACGCGCCATTGCACACGGTCCTCTGCCTTCCGCATCCAGTCTGTCCCAGCGACCTTTTTGAGGTCGTCGGTCCATCTAGCTGGGGGCCGTCCTACCTTACGCTTACCAAGTCGCGGTCTCCACTCTAGGACAGGCTTGCTCCATCGGCCGTCGGTCCTTCTGCAGATGTGACCAGCCCATTGCCACTTTAGCTTACTGAGTCTGCGAGCTATGTCGGTAACTTTGGTTACGAATTTTATCCTTCAAAGAGACGCCGAGCATAGCTCGCTCCATAGCCCGCTGTGTGACTTTGAATTTGTGGACTAGTCCCACTGTGAGTGGCCACGTCTCAGCCCCGTAAGTCATAACAGGTAGGACGCATTGGTTATAGACTTTAGTCTTCAGGCATTGCGGTATAGGCGAAGAGAAAACGTGACGTAGTTTGCCAAATGCTGCCCAACCTAATTGGATCCTGCGGTTGATTTCTTTCTCGAAGATGTTTCTACCAAATTGGACAACTTGTCCAAGGTAGGCATATTCCCGAACAACTTCGAGCATCGAACCATCGACGTAGATCGGTCCCGGCGTGACATGTTCATTAAACATGATCTTGGTTTTATCCAAGTTCATGCCGAGACCGACACCTCGAGAGGCTCCATTTAGGCTATGCAGCATTTCACTTAACTGTTCCAGTGACTCTGCCACGTTGACGATATCATCGGCAAACCGAAGGTGTGAGATGTATTCGCCGTTGATGTTAATGCCCCGCCCAGTCCAGTCCAGCGTCTTGAAGACGTCTTCGAGTGCATTGGTGAAGAGCTTGGGGGATATTACATCCCCCTGTCTTACCCCTCGACGCAGCTCGATCGGGTAATATTATACGGAGAGCTATCTGGGACTGCCTTTTATTGTGAGGCTTCAAGAATCACTATTAAATCTGCCATATTCCATACATTTTTAATGTGATGACGAAAGGATGACGGTCTGGTCTAGTAAATCCGAAGTCCGAAGTATTTTAGAGTACTGCAGCGTAGTCTGGCGGTTACGGCGGTTAGAAACGCTTTTTATGGCACTTATTATTCTCCCTGGGAAAATCTATTAAGATACGTTATTACAGAGAAAGATTGCTATATTTTAACATGGATTCCTTATCCAAACGCAGAAGCTTTAACGATACAAAATTTGCAAGAAAAATTTTAAATAACAAAATTGATTGTCCCCAATTGCTAGCGCTTTTTAAGTTTCGGGTTCCTTATAGAATTCCTCGCAGGCCCTTTACACCACTTTGCTCACCACTAAGGAGAACGGTTTTGAGAGCTAACTCCCCTTATGCAAAATACTGTAAAGTATTAAACGCGAATTCTGATCAAATTGACTTACATTTCGACTCTCTAGGCAAATTGAGTAAATCTTTGCATTGTTGCTTGTCTGACGTTTAGTCACAACTTATTTGGTTATTTTTTTCATTTATATGTATAGCTTTTTTTCTTCTTACTTCTTATCTTTGATTTAGTTATATCAACTTTGGAGTTTAGTTAGTTTCTGTACCTATTATGTTTAATTTATTATTAGTTTCGCTGTGCAAGCGGAGTTTGCCTATAAGTAATTGTTACACTTAGTTCTTATTTAAGACATGTTTTTTATACTGTCCCAATAGTGTAAACAATTGTTGGTGAACCTAATAAAGAAAATAAAAAATGTCATTTTTCAACACTATCGCATTCAAAATGCTGATAGTCTGGTATTATACTGTAAATACTCGGAGTATAAAAAATCTTGCCGTACATGTCACGCGTCTCCACAGAATAAGCAATTCGTTCATGCGCCAGTGTATACGCTTTTATAACAAACTTCCCCACGATATTCAAGATTTACCAATTAATACATTAAAAACCATAATTAAGGCTAAACTATGTCAGAAAGTTTATTACAAAATCTCGGATTACATAGAAGATAAGACCGCGTGGGATTGAAGTGACATGTTATTAATAGTGATGCTATGTGATATGATTTTTTTCTTGTCATTACGGCAATGTTAAAGCGTAGCGTGTTGTGCCTGACGAGCTTGGGGTATTGCTGCTTTGTAGACAAAATCTAGCTACCGTCTTTAGGGTTCTGGTTTGGTCATGCTCACTATGTCTTTGTTTGCGGTGGCTGTCTGGCGCGGGTCACTCCCTTCCCTCCAATATGATCGAGGAGATTTATGGCTGTTTCAGCAGTCATACTCATGAACGGGTGCTGCCTGTGGGGACTGTTCCATCTGGAATCCTTTAGACACTCTTTACAGATAACATCATTGGATTCATATCTCGATCGTAAGGCATCACACTGGAGCTAGATCATAAACTATTTAATTGTAACCTTAACATTGTATCCACACAATATGATTGAAAAAAAGAAAAGAAAAAAGGGAATGAGAAGTCTATCTATCTATCTATCTATAACCTCACGCCAGATCCCTTGCGGGGTAGGCAGAGAGTACAGAGTTCCAACAGGTTCTTTCCTTACATACCTCTCTGGCTTCCTCGACTCTCATAGTTCGTCTCATACACACTCGCCGGTTACGGAGACTCTTTACTTTTCCATCAGATAAGACTCGGTTTATTTGGTCGTGGTAAGATAGTCTAGGTCTTCCCCGGTACCTGCATCCTTCCGCTTTCACATTGTATATCTGTTTTGTCATTCTTTCCTCTGGCATTCTTTCTATATGCCCGAACCAACGGAGCATGCCCTTTCTCATCTTTACACCGATACTATCTTTCATACCTACTCGCTGTCTTACTATGCTGTTGCTAATGCGGTCGGTCAGCTTCACTCCGCACATCTTCCGCAGAGCTCGCATTTCTACCGCATTTATCCTACTTTCATTCTCCTTCTTACATACCCAGCTCTCGCTACCATATAACAGCGTTGGGACAAGAACTCCGTTATGTATGGCCAGCTGTGCCTTATGGCTTAAGTGCCGGCTCCCGAGTAGTTTTCCCATGACACCATTCACTCTGTTCCCTGCACTCACTCTTCTCTCTATGTCAGCGGTGTATTTCCCATCCTTACTGAAGGCGCATCCAAGATATACAAACTCATTCACTTGCTCCAGCACATCGTTACCAACCACAATCCTTACATTCGTTCTGGTTTCTTCTCTTTCAAAAATTAAAAAATACAAGTCCGCTGAGTTTCTTTGCCGGATCTACTCAGCGGAGGCCGCGTTCCGGTCCCGTGGTAGATTAGTAGTTATATTAGATTAAAAAAAATGTAAATAGACTATTTGTAAGCGCCCCCGCAGTGCTTATACAAAATAAATTATTTGAGTTTGAATAGTCTAACAAATCTTGATATGATTTACAGAAATTTTTTGAGGCGTCCGTGTCAGTCAATTGCTCTAAAGTTATAATTTCTAATACTTTGCTTTTGAAGAGTACATTTAGGTAGCATCCTAATTGCTAAATATTAAAACTATTTCTTCTTTTCTTGAAGTTCACAAATTCTCTTAACCATATCCTCTCATTTTATAGCCACAGAGCATAGAACAATATAAAGCACATAACCCACATTACGGTGCATCTGGTGGCTATAAAAATATTAAGAATGTCCATTACTATTCTGTACACTTGCGCAGGATCATTGCGGGGTGAAATAAACTGCAGTTTTTGATATTGCACCGGTGCCCGATCTTATCTCTGAGGAAATACCGGAACCCTTATGCTTTAAACAGCTGAACAACCCTCCTGAATTTGCAATCAGTTGGCGAAGTGAAATATTTATATAATATTTTTGTGTTTTACTTAGTTTGGTTTTTTGATAAATCTGTTGATATCTTTTAGACATTTTATGTTTGTAATACATATCTTCTCTGGCTATTGATATATCTTACTTCGGTTGCACTTTGTACGATACATATTGGATTCCCATGTGCGATTTTATGATCAAAATCAACCAGGAAAAAAATTAAATAAAATTTGGCTTTATTTAAGCGAGTATTTTCTTAATAGTATGAAAACTTAATGTAAATAAAATTGGGTGCGATAATCATTATCAGTCGAAATATGTCCACTAGAGGACACAGGCTACCTCCAAAGCATTTAGCTTTTACCCGCGATCTTTGCCAGGTCATCTATCCATCTTTTGGGTGGCTTGCTCACACCACATATGTCTGTGCATGGTCACCCCTTGACAATGTTTCAGCTCCATCAGTCGTCAGTTTTACAAATACTGTGCTTCATCTTCTGCCACTTAAGTTTTGCAATTTTGACCGCTAATAGGTGACTATGCCCCCACACGTATCTCCTCGTTTCTAACTCAATCTCCCAAAACTGCGTATAGCCCTTTCACCTTGAGCTTTCTTACAAAGGTCATCGTATATGGCAATGTGAGAATATCTCCAAAATATTGTAGACTGTAAAAACCGTTTCTTTGCCAAACAACGGGATATATCCGGCTGAAAACAACTCCAGCCCGTCGGTTTGTTGACGTAGCACATACAAAGAGTAACAAAAATCGTATGTTTGTTCGCAGCGTTATAAAGCCCTCGCAGAAAACAAACATTGTAGCTATATTCGTTAACTTTGCTTGCGTTTAAAATACCAGGTTTATTTATGTGATAGTATTTATAATTAATAAAAAATAACCGTCATGCTCAAATTCACCGCACGGGGATAGATAAAGTATACCAAGAACTCTCAAGTACTTCCAAGATAATAAAGACGATAAGAATTGCCACTAAACGAGACACAATGCCAGACTTCAGATTGCCACTGATTTTTTTTGCCAGCCAGCAAGCCAGCTTAATGAGGCTTGTTCGACCTAGGATTTAAAGCAATGTGCGGGCCACATAGCGCAAAAACCGGAGGACCATTGGGGTAGAAAAATTCTAGAGAGGAGACCACATATTGGCAAGCGCAGAGTGGATCGACCACCTGCCAGATAGACCAACGGTCTTGTAAAGATCCCAGGAAGTCATTGGGAGCAGGTGTCATCGAACCAGATGCGTTGTAGAGCGATTGGGCAGCCTTATATGCAGTGGTGGACGAGTATAGGATGAGGATTTGAAGCTAGAATCTCGTGTCAGTTTTTTGGAAAACTGGTCTAATATAGCAACGTACAGAGAGGAGTCGAAAAATTGGAGGGAGGCCTTTGCCCAGCATCGGGACGCAAATGGCTCTTCATAAGAATAATCAAAGGTAGTGTAATCGAATTCTTGTGAGGCAGGCGATATTGAACTGCCTATATACAATGCTTGCCTCTGCAAACATCCATACATCCATCTTAAAAAACTTTCGCATTTATATATTAGTAGGATCTTGGTATAATTAATACAAGGGAAATAAACTATTGATTTAATCGGCAATTATAGGTTTTGGTTTGAAACTAGTTGGGATTATTCAAGGGAGTACCGTACATCAATGGAGAGTCTTATCTCAACACTTCGAAGTCCATATGTTAAACTGTTTGAATTCAGTTTCAAAGCAAGACGCATATATGTCGTTCAATTAATGAGAAAACATTTAATCGAATTGGTAATTGCGTACATTTAATTTAACAAACAAACGGATTGGTTAGACATTTCTTTTCTCTTCAAATCTTTTTATTTGTTCTATTGTAACGCCTCTCTCTCATCGGCAAAAAGTAGGTATACACAGTACACCTCTGCCTGCCCCCACTTGAGGAATTTAGGGGTGACAGTGTTGATATAAAAAGGGTATCAAAAGATGCTATATCATGAAATAAAACAGCATTTATTTAAGTACCTAAAATTATGTAACGTTATTTAATTATATCATAGTTCATTTCTGGCATGTTGAAATTTTGCTTATTCTGTCAATTTACTTCACAGACATTTAGCTACTTAGGTAGTTTGTTTTGGAGGTATTCTACTATTTATGCAATTTTTCTTCTATTAGTATCAACGGTTTCTTTGTGCAATATAATTCAAGCTAAGGCAGCATTTTTGCATTGCATTCCGATATGATCCTGGACGCTCACTATACTGCGGAGTATCGACGCACTATATGATATGACGCAACATAAAATATTCACCTACAACAGCATATCGGAATTATCACGATGCATATATGTGCTGCACATAGGTACAGCACATATTAAAGTTTGATCGTCGATCGTTCATAAGTTTTTGCGGAACTTCAGTGGTCCTATTTTTAAACCTGCGCAGTCTTAACTTTTTGTATTTATATTTGATTGTGACGATACAAAAATTGAATATAGATGTAGAGATGTAATGACTCACAATGGGGGGCAGGACTCATGGGGGGGGCAGAAAGATTCTAGAGTGGAGACCACGTATTGGCAAGCGCAGCGTGGGACGACCACCTGCCAGATGGACCGACGATCTTGTGAAAATCGCAGGAAGTCGTTGGATGCAGGTGGCATCGGACCGGTTACGCTGGAAAGCGATTGGGGAGGCCTATGTTCAGCAGTGGACAAGTATAGGCTGAGATGATGATGATGATGAATGACTCACAAAAGGGTGACGCGCGATTACACGTAAGAGGAAGGCATAGAAATAAGCGAAAATGGAGATGTAGCGGTTTTGTTAGGCCATAAAGTACGGCAGCAACACCTGAGCCACAACAAAAATTAGAAAAAAAAATGTCAATACAGATATACAATGTGTATCGTAAATAACGCAAGTCACCCCATTTAGATCATTGTAGGGAGCCAAAAAGTTCTTATAGGAAAGAACCTGTTTGAAATCTGTACTCTCTACCTCCCCAGCAAGGGAACTACAGTAATGATGTAGAATAGCTTTATTGTACGAGATCTGATGGTGTCAAACAGTCTTCTGTTCCCGATAGCATGCCGTTCGGATATTCGTACTACATCAAATGGTCTCGGGTTTGTTTCCTGCCAAACAAATCGTACAAATAGTATTTACTTAGTCATTATATGAGTCCCCTAACTAAAAGTACCTACGGACAACCAAATGATCCGCGTTGTTGATATTATAAAAATGCGTTGCTTGATATGTAATATAAAGCAGTATTTTTTGTAAATGATAAAAATAAACGTCAGACTGATAACTATTTACTCTGGTAAGAGATCAAGGGGATATAGCTCAGTGGCAGAGCAATCGGGGTGGGTGTCCCCTGAAAGTTTTCGTACTATAGTTATTTTTTGTGTAAAGCTCTGAATTCTTTCATTTATAGATAAAGCTTATTTTTTATTTAATCATTATTTTGCCTATATATAAACATTCCTGCTATGAGAATTTTTAAAATCAAGCTTTTTTAAACTATTTTGTAGTAAATTTATAAACTTAATGTGGGTGGGGTGTGGGTATTTCTGTGTGTCAATTTTCATGTTTGTAAACACACCCACGGCACAGGAATAAATCCGAGTGGGGGACTGCTTTTTTTTTAAATCAAGAAAATTAATTAATGTTAATTAAATTTTCATACTCACAATATCTCTCTTCTCTATTTAACTCAAAGCCCCAATTTAAAAGCACCCTCTTTAAATAATACTAAAATAATTTCCCCTCGAATAAAAGTTAGGAGTCCCGTTGAAAATCGGGTCAAACTCACCATACAAAGAAAGTTTTTTATTAAAGAATTATCTTAATGGCTCCGCAAACTACTTCCCTTATATAAGAGAGATTACCTGGGGATAGGTCTTGACTAAGATCTTATGAATTTTTTGATTTTATAGATTTATATTAAAAAACCTCTGACTGCCTCGTTGGTCCCAGTGGTGAATAATTCGCGTTACGATTGTAGCGACCCCTGTTATGCTTGGTTTTGGATTTGATTATATTAATTACCGGATCCCAAGACGACGGAAGCACCCAGCCATCTTCTCTATTGAAATTAGGATGTTTTTTAATTTCAATAGCCTCGCGCCATCCTTGGTAGGAATCGGTGTTCTTTTACGAGGATTTGTGGTCTATCAAATCTGATGTTATGGCGGCATGTCCTTGACCACACCCGCGCAAATCCAAAACCAAGCATAACACTGCAAGACCTCAAGACACCGTGAGCTCATTCTGCGTAGATCGGACCAACAACAACAAAAATAATTAAGAAGTTTGAGGGTACCCCGGAACAACTATGCCTTTTGGACGTCTAACACCTCAGTCCCTCCCGTGACCATGGGTGCTGCAAAGCACTCAAAACGCCGGGAACTAAAAACAAAAAATAAAAATAAAAAACAAAAACCGCGATAAAATCCGTAAAATAGTTTTATTTCACACAAAAAATAAACTTTTCGCTTTGAACATAATCACAAGCTCTCGACAGAACAACACCATTTCTTAGCTCGCCACAAAAAAAGCAATTTACAACTGTTTGAAGATGAGTTACAGTGCAGTGAGTGTGCAATAACTAAAGGACAACATACGAGTTAATTGTGAGTGATAAAGATTACAGCTTTTTGCATTGGAATAGGACGCAATCATAAAGACTTTGTACAAAAATTTTATCTCAACATTTAAATGTACCGTCAATTCTAGCAGACTGCGGATATTGATCAAAACGCGTAAGCGACGCGCTCTGCACGGCGTATACGACCTTTTAGCCGATCAGTCGGTAGGCGGCACTGTTTGAGGGCATTTATTAGTGTGCGATTTGGTATGTTTTAAGCATCGAAACAAAAGAAGCTTTATACCGGGGCCTTTTTTATTGAGAGATTCTTAACAGGCAGTTATAACGACCAATTTTGATGAGAATGGAGGATTTTAAAGAATGTTGGGGTTGCTGTGCTGCTGACGAGAAGTGTAATACTTTTTTGAAATGCAAAAAATGCAAAAAGGCATTTCATCACACCTGTCTCAATTTAGACCTATCATTTGAGTCATCATCTTGGCTATGTCCCCTATGTATCGCAAATAATCCTAAGGGACAAAATAATGACAACACTCCGGTCCGCTTTAACCCAAACATAACGATACGTTCTAACAAGAGGCAAGCTCTGCAATCTCCTCCTGGTTCATCGACCTTAGAATTGACCGAAGATGGAGTTCGTTCAATCATACAAGATGTGATGCAGTCACAGATGCAAACTTTGCTTGATAGATTTACTTCGACTATGACCGAATTACTAAACGTTCAGTTGAAGTCGATGCGGGATGAAATTCAACAACTCAAAAACTCTGTTACTTACATGAGTGATCAGTATGACGACATTTTAAAAGAAAATGAAGAGACTAAACACACTATCAAAGAGTTGGCAGCTGAAAAAAGCAGAATGTCTATCACAATAAAAGATATGACGACACGCATAAACAATTTAGAACAACAAGCTCGAGCCAATAATATAGAAATTCAATGTGTCCCCCAGAAGAAAGATGAAAATTTGCTGAATGTCGTAAAACAAATAGGGAAGGCAATAAACTGCGATATTAAAGACGATAGTATATCAAAATGCACGCGCATAATGAAGATGAATAACAATAATAACCGGCCAAAATCTATAGTTGTACAGTTCATTACGCCTCGATTACGCGATACTTTCTTAGCTGCCTCGATTAACTTTAATAAAACTAAATCTTTTGAAGAAAAATTGAATACTATCCATTTGGGTTTCGAAGGTATGAAGTCACCGATCTTCATCTCTGAACATCTGAGCCCGAATACCAAGGCATTGCACGCGGCTACACGTCTAAAGGCAAAGGAAGTTGGATACAAACACGTTTGGATAAGAGGAGGGCGTATTTACATGAGAAAAACAGACGAATCAGAATATAAAATTATAAAAGATATGGATACACTTAAAAAAATAACTTAGAAATAGGACGCATTTTTTATTGTTAACGTCTTATTTTAGTATTAATATTAAAATTCGCTTCTTTTAACATATACTATCAGAATGTTCGCGGATTGCGGACTAAAACTGAGAATATTTATTGTAATTTAACTTGCTTCAAATATGACGCACTAGTATTAACAGAGACATGGCTTAACAGTGAAATTCTTACCAGTGAACTTTTTGACGACAGTTACAACGTTTTTAGGCGTGATAGAGAATCATCAGGATTTCATCACAGGAAGGCTGGTGGAGGAGTCCTAGTTGCTATTTCCAAAAGGTTCGTTGCGAATAGAACAAGTAACTGGGAGAGCAGGTGCGAGGATTTGTGGGTGACTGTAGAGATAGAACCTAGTTTCAAAATAGCGATATGTGCGGTCTATTTACCGCCACCTCTCCAACCTTCAATCATTGAGCACTTTGTAGATAATTGCAATTCCATTTCAGAAAAAAATAATTTACCTACAATTCTAATTGGCGACTTTAATTTAAGTAAAATAAATTGGAATATAGTTGACAATCTTACAGATCCTTGTACCTCTACCTCGCAATCAGCAATCTGTCAAAAATTTATAGATTTTACACACACTAATAACTTAAATCAACATAACAACATTCTCAACAATAAGCACAAAATTTTGGACTTGGTTCTCACAAATATAACACTTTGTGATGTAACTGAAGCATCTAATAGCCTTTGCAATATTGATCCCTATCACCCTCTTCTTAATATTCACCTCCGCTCAGAGTCAAAAACTACGTTGCGGCCTAATAAAACGAACCGGCCAAACTTTAAGAAAGCTGATTATGGTGCTATCAGAGCTGAGCTTCGAAAAGTTAATTGGTGTAATCTATTTAGTAAGGAAGATGATCCTAATACCATGCTAGATATATTTTACAGCATAATTAATAAGCTTATTGAACAGTTTGTACCCGCTGTTGTCATTAAAAATTATAAAAATCCCCCCTGGTTTAATAAAACTCTATTAAGATTGCTAAAGGAAAAAAACAAGTACAGAAGAAGATATGACACATATAAAAACCCAATGGACAAGATTTCTTTACGTTTGTGTAGTAAACGGTGTGAAAAACTTGCAAAAAGATGTTACATTACATATGTAAACAATCTCGAGGACAAAATAACTACAAATCCTAAGTTCTTTTGGTCGTTTATAAAATCAAAAAGAAAAGTTGCCAGCAATTACCCTTCATCCATGTCTAATGCAGAAACAACAGTTCACAAGGGACCTGATATATGTAATATGTTTGGCTCCTACTTCTCAACAGTATACAATCAGACATGTCAAACTAGTCAAAGAGTTGATGTTCATACGACATCTACATATTTGAATAACTTAAAAACTACTTACGACTGTTTTTCTGGTTTAGCTATTCAGAAACAAACTATAATTACATTTTTAAACCAGCTAGATATTCATAAGGGACCTGGGTCTGATCATATTCCTCCAATTTTATTAGTTAATTGCGCTAATGAGTTAGCAACACCTCTTAGTTTAATATTTAATAAGTCACTCAGTGTTGGCATTTTTCCCGACCAATGGAAATTAGCTAAGGTTGTTCCGATTCCGAAATCTGGTACCATAACTAAAGTTACAAACTATAGGCCAATATCAATTCTTCCTGTAATAGGTAAAGTCTTGGAAGCTGTAATTTGTCCCTATATTCAAAATTACTTCCAGAAATACATTTCAGACTGTCAGCATGGTTTTGTGCCTGCACGATCAACATGTAGTAACTTAGTAACATTCATTGAGAATACTATTGAGTCTGTTGATGCAAATAAGCAAATTGACGTGCTGTACACGGACTTTAGCAAGGCTTTCGACAAGGTCTCTCACCAACTGTTAATACAAAAGCTCTCAGCGTATGGCTTAACTGGTATGTTTTTAAAATGGCTTAGCTCGTACCTAACTAACCGCAATTATTATGTCGTAGTAGATGGATTTAAGTCCAATACATTTAACATTACTTCCGGTGTTCCACAGGGATCCCATTTAGGACCAATACTGTTCAACATTTTTATAAATGACCTTCCAAATGTTTTTATTTATTCTACTCCTTATATGTTTGCAGATGACCTTAAAATAGCACGAGTCATAGATTCCCAGGTAGATGTAGTTTTACTTCAAAATGACATTAACAGCTTATTGGATTGGTGTAAATCAAATGGCATGCAACTTAACATTGAGAAATGCTTGTACATTACTTTCTCTCGTAAAAGAAATTTAAGGAATACCAAATACTACATGAATGGAATATCACTAAAAAAAGTAAGTACTGTTAGAGATTTAGGTGTAGTTCTTGATCACAAACTCACTTTTGTTCCTCACATTGAAAATGTGGTCAAAAAAGCTTCAAAAATGTTAGGTTTTGTAATTAGAAACACTAAGTCTTTTCGCTGCCCAAAAACAAAAATTGTTCTTTACAACAGCCTTGTTCGTAGCATACTTGAGTACTGTGCGGTCGTGTGGCGTCCTTACTTTGCAACGCATAGTTTAAGGTTAGAACGAGTACAAAAGCGTTTTCTGAATCACTTAGCTTACACCGCAGGCATCGCTAAAAGACAACCGAGTTACTTGAAACGTTTAACAACATTTAAAATGGTGTCATTAGATAAGCGCAGAGATTCATCTGAATTGCTATTCTTACATAAAATCTTAACTCACAAAATTTATTGTCCTGAAATTTTGTCAAAATTTAAATTCAACGTTCCATATAAAATGCCTAGAAAACCCATTAAGCTTTTATGCCCACCTTTTCGAAAGTCCGTCTTAGGTAGTAACTCACCTGTGTCAAGGCTATGCAAATTATATAACAAATACGACAAGCTCATTGATGTGTTTGGCATATCGACTAAAAGTCTTAAGAACCAAGTCCACAATTTAAGTATGTCTAATAAAGTTTAATCACTCAATTTGTTGCTCTGTTTTTATCTTTTTATTTTTGTTTCTTTTTTTTGTTCATTCTGTCTGTCACTTTGTCACTTTTACCACTTCAGTTGAATTGGTTATCTTTTATTAATTTAACAGTTCCATAACTTTGCATGTTGTGTTTGCCCATTAAAATTGTGCACTTAGATTAGGTAAAAATGTAACCCTAGTTAATAACATAAGTTATAGTGTAACAATTGTTGGTAGACCAATAAAAAATAAAATAAATAAAAAAATAAAAAATACAAAATACAATCACGAAAAAATACGCCGGCCATTTCAATTCAACCCAAAAATGTTAGCAGCTTAAAACGTATTGATTGAAATAACATCCACCCGAAAGCTTTTAATAGACTTTTAAACTTAGTTGCATACAACAATACAGCTTACATAGTGTTAACCCGTTAATCGACTAGCATTGTTCCGTGCGCGGTCTCGGAGGCCCCTGAGGCCAGGCGAATGACAGCTTAATAACACTAAATCAAGTATCGTGGCGATGTTTTTATTCGAGGGTGTAATAACGTGCGAAATATAAGTTTATTATGGGCAACCGCGGCCATGGATTGAATCGTCTGATTAATGCGCAGACATTTTATTAATTGGAAAATTTTATAGCGCCGTTTCGATTATTTATTTTTTGTGGACTTTTAAACTTGGGAAGTATTTTGACTTTGGTATAAATTATACCCTATATTGTGTGAGAAATGAGTAAGAATGTTATAGTTTCTTTACTGTAAGTTAGACTAACAGCGGGTCCTAAGAGAGGACTATGAACAGTATGAACGTTTTAAAAGGTAAGTAAAAGGTCTACTAGAGTAATCTAGTGCTACTAGAATTTTGTATCCTGTATTATTCTGAGGCTATGATTTAACATTGTGCTCTATATAGTTTTTCTAAATCCTACATACGAATTAGACTCAGGTTCGTCTCACGAGAAGCTCTTCGATGGTTAAAAGCACTCACCTAAAATTGTACATGCACGTTTGATTTAAACACTCAAACATGACTTCGTACATATACCGATGATGCATTAGGGATTGTCTCATCTGAAGAGAACTTTTTAACTGTGAACAACCCGGACTCGGAACTTGGTATAATCATTTATTTAAGATATCTAATAATGATTTTGATCATGAACATGAACTGTATATTCTTACGAGAAGACTGAAACGAAATGTACTGACAAAATTTTGTTGCATACTTAGCTCGTGTATATGTAACTATGTAACGTATTTAATGTAACTTTTTTTAAATATTATTACGATCGGTGGCAGAGTTGGTAGAAAAGGTTAAAATGAGCCATTTAACAAATCATTTTATAATAAAAAGATGAACTTATCATACTTCTTAAAAAGAAAGTACTCAGGTATTGCAAATGGCTTTATTTTATGAGACGGCATTAGCGTTGAATAAGATCGCGTTATAGATTTGTTTTTATTTTACAAAGACCACCTTGTACAGGCTAATCTGGTGGAAGTATAAGGCTTAAAATGCCCAGCAATAGACAAGCTCTATCCCGTATTGCTTACAGTTGAGTATTATGTTGCGAGTGTTCCTTAGTTTTAGCTTGGTGGTGGTAGTAATTGCCATTTTTATTTTTGTATTAATGCATGCTGTGATTTCCTGTAAGTGATAAGACACTTAGCATAACTTGTTATATACATGTATCTTTTTATTTTTAACCGTGTTATTATGGTTGGAAATCCAAATAAATAAAACTATATAAAAAAATATTAAAATATATTTGATGAATAAAAAAGCTATCGCTACACGTTTCTTGCGGGATAGCTGTGATTTATACTAAAATGGCTAAACGGGTTTAAATGGAACTTTATGTAAAGGTGTTTTACGTCGTAAAATAATAAACAGAACAGCTTTTAAAGAAACTTAATATGAAAGTATCTTACATCTTAAACTTAATATGGACGTGTTTTAGGTCTTGAAGGAATGTTATCTTGGAAAGAACTACCTGCGTATGTCAAATTACAAAATAAACGCCTGCGTAGCCGCGGGTAATAGCTAGTTAATAATAAATACCGTTACCCCTATATTACCCAAGTGGGAGTGGCATCGGTATAAAGTACATCCACTTTATTAAATACATCTCTATGTAGTCTCTCATACTCAAACTCATCATGTAAAGTAAAATAACATAACGAAATACGAATACCGTAAAATATCAGAATTGTAAATGTAACAAAAGAATGTTTCAGTAAGGGATTCTTATACGTTGAAAGGAGATCAATTCCATTATTTGTAGCTGAGCCCAGCCGTGTTTGGAGCTCTTGCACTCTGTTCTAATTCATTTAGTTTATAATGCGGCTTTCCTCGAGTATTTAGGAAACTTGAGGTTATAAACCTGCTTTTATAAATTAAGTATTTAAGTTTAAGGGTCTTGGTGTCAGAGAATTGAACTGTCTATAGCTGTTTGACCGTCTGAGAAGTATAAGAGGTCCAAGGATCTGAGAGTCTGTAAGTTTGTAGATCTGCTGCGGAAGTCTAATAGGAAATGAACGTAACCAATCGCCGTATTAATAAGAAACAAACGATGAAGTAATTTTTAACCGACTTCAAAAAGGAGGAGGTTCTATGTTCGGTTGTATGTATGCTTTTTTTTTTTTCTATCTATGTTCAGCGATATTTCCGTCAATTGTGGACCGATTTTGATTTTTTTTTTTTGCATTGGGTTCAGTATAGCTTCGCGATGGTTCCATTTTAATTTCATTGGTATTGGACCTTGGACTTAGAAGATACACCAGGGAACTCCTTAACGACAAACAATAGGCATGTGTAAATTGAGATATTATGGGTATTACGTCTATCCTATAGGTACCTTACTATAGAACTAAGCAGTATATTAGCTAACTTCAAAAAAGGAGGTTCATAATTCATCTTTTTTTTGCCATCCTCCTTTGCTTATGAACCGATTTTGATGATTCTTTTTGCATTTGGTTCAGTATAGTTTTGAGGTGGTCGTATTTTATTGTTATTGGTATTGGACCTTGGACTTTCAAGATACAAGAGGGAACTCCTTAACGGCGAACAGTACGAATGTATAGATTCCGTTATTATAGTCATTATATTAATCCTGTAGGTACCTTACTTTGCAACTTAGCAAAATAATATAATATCGGTATATAAATATAACTAAATAATTCACTCGTCACTTAAAATTGTAAAATAAAAATCTTTTAAAAAAAAAGGTAAACCGACTTCAAAAAGCAAAAAATAAATATTTGAAGTCGGTGCAGGTTGGTCCAGTCGGTTACTTTAAAGATTTTTATGCTATAGTTATGCGTGTATCATAGATCTAATATATAAAAAATCAAATCTAAATGAAGTATTTTTAGCAAAGGTTAAGCAATGTTCCGCTCCGTCAGTAACTCCGTACTAACTAGTTTTTGTGGGCTGAAAAAATTATGATAACAAGCTCTTCCAAATATTTCATAAACTCTGTAGGCTGTAAAACAGACTATTTTATAATATCATACACTCGCAACACATAAAAGGTATTAGCAACAATAGGAGTGTTTACAAAACATCGTACATTATGTTATTCTGTGCATTATCAACAAAAAAATAAGGTTTAAAATACTATCTTCCACCTAACATCGTAAAATACAATTCACGGGTATTTTATCTGCAAAAATAGAGGGATTCACGCTAAGAATGTGAGAAACAGGAAGCGCAGTTATATTTTATGCAACAAAAGAACTCTACCCAACGGGACGTCGCCCGTTCCGTATAAAACGTCGCCTTTTATAAGTATATACTTAGCTTTAGAATATTATAATTTTGTAAAACCTACACCATTGTAGGGTAGTGCCGTTATTCTTAGTAAGGTTCTGAAAAATAATGTTAAAGGGGCTTAGATCCAATTAAAATAGAAAGATTAGTGACTTACTTATCGCGCTTCCGCTTATGTTGAACAAAACAAGTTTAGAGAAAAAACAATACTGTAACAATCTATTTTTCAGTATTCGGTTCTCTGAATTTATATAACAATATAATATACTTTATTGGACACAAAAAAGTAACGTGGAATAAAAAAATCAAAACAAATCAGTTTATTTGCGAAAATCGGTTACAGTTGTACGCCATATTCTGCCTTTAGGCATGCAAATATCATTAGGGGTAATCTAAGAACTTAAAGTACCTAACAATTAAGAAAACATAATAATATTGTATCGGACATTGGGGATTTATCGTAACTAAAAATATTTGACCTATTTTTTGAAGTTGGCTAATATATTGCTTAGTTCTATAGTAAGGTACCTAGGATGTAAGGGAGTCAAATACCACCATATGGCTCCAAGTCATCCTCACCTGCTCGTGGTACATCCTGCTAATCAACGAACGAGGCTCTGACGACCGAAAAATGGCGGTATAACCATAACAAATAACTGCGTGACTAAATACCGCAGATCGGTGACGGGCAGCAGCGGCACCGATGCGAAGAGTTACGCACTGCGATCGCCAACCCGCCTGCCCAGCGTGGCGATTATGGGCAAACCCTCCAAATGGCAAGCCAAAATAAACCACGGCCCCCAGTTCCCGGCCGCCCTGCTATTCCGGATCACGGCGGCGGTCACGGTAACGGCAGGGCAGGGAGTGCGAAGAATCCCCGGGCTACGAGAGGCCGCCAAAATCAACTGACCTTGGCGACGTTTAATGGACGCACGTTACGGCTTGACGAGCACATGGCGCAACTAGAATCCGAACTCGAAGGGATAAGGTGGCACGTTCTGGGACTGTGTGAAGTCCGAAGAAAGGGAGAGGACACCGTTACCCTAGAATCAGGCCACCTTTTGTACTTCCGAGAGGGCGATCAGCTATCCCAGGGCGGCGTAGGGTTCTTGGTCAATAAAACCCTCTCTGACAACGTTGTAGAAATGTCTAGTGTGTCGAACAGGGTAGTGTATCTTATTATTAAGTTAACCGATAGGTATAACCTAAAGGTTGTGCAGGTTTACGCACCGACTTCGGCACACTCTGACAATGAAGTTGAAGATATGTACGAGGACATATCGAAGGCCTTACACTCCACCACTAAGGCCTACTACAACGTTGTCATGGGGGACTTCAACGCTAAAGTGGGAGTACAAATTTGCAGCGAATCGGTAGTAGGATCTCACGGTTACGGTAGCAGGAATCATAGGGGGCAAATGCTTGTTAACTTTCTTGAGAAAGAGGGGCTTTTCTTGATGAACTCTTTCTTTAAGAAACGGCCCCAAAGAAAGTGGACATGGCAAAGCCCCGACACTAGGACTAGAAATGAGATTGACTTCATCATAACGGACAAGAAGCACATATTCAGAGATGTCTCAGTGATCAACAGGTTTAATACCGGAAGCGATCACCGACTTGTCAGAGGCTCACTGAATATCAACTTTAAGCTCGAGCGAGTCCGTTTGATGAAGGCCAGGCTCCGGCCCAACCTCCTCCAAACCGTAGTAGGATCTGAAGCGTTCCAGTCAAATCTGGAGAACCGATTCGTTACCATGGTAACCACAAATGACGTAGACCAGGCCCTCACAAATGTAGTTAAAATCATCAGGGAGGAAGGTACGAGATTTTGTGAAACGCGACGTATAAGTAAGAAAACGAAGCTTTCGGAGGAGACACTGCAGCTTATGAAGGAACGACGTGTAAACCCACCCAACACTTCGGTAGAGCAACGGGCACTCAACAAACGAATTAACAAACTGGTATTGAAAAAGCAATCGAGCAAAATCAGGGGTCGAAAGTTTTCGTTCAGTCTTTGGGGGGGAGCCATCTGACGAAGTTGTCCAAAGCCAGTGGGGACGTCATCACTTCTAAGCCGGAGATTCTTTTGGAAGTAGAAGACTTCTACAGCCGACTATAGGCCTCGCATACATCTCGTCCTGATCCCGGAAACGAGGATCCTAGAGCTACATTAAGCCGCCACTTTACGGAAGACCTGCCCGAAATCAGCCTAGACGAAATCGTGATGGCTCTTGAGCAGCTAAGGAATGGAAAAGCCCCTGGAGAGGACGGAGTTACAACTGAACTATTAAAAGCAGGAGGTAACTCCGTGCTAAAGGAGCTCCAAAATATCTTTAACTCTGTCCTCTTTAATGGGAGAACTCCAGAGGCTTGGGGTAGGAGCGTGGTCGTATTGTTTTTCAAAAAGGGTGATAAGACCCAACTGAAGAACTACCGCCCTATTTCGCTCCTGAGCCACATTTATAAGCTGTTTTCAAGAGTTATCACGAATCGTCTTGCGCGAAGGCTCGACGAATTTCAACCACCGGAACAGGCCGGGTTTCGAAGAGGGTATGGAACCATAGACCACATCCACACTATACGGCAGATTATACAGAAGACCGAAGAGTATAATCAGCCCCTGTGCTTAGCATTCGTGGACTATGAGAAGGCCTTTGACTCGATCGAGACCTGGTCAGTTCTGATATCCTTGCAACCATGCCAAGTCGACTGGCGATACATCCAAGTGTTAAGAAGTCTCTATAACGCCGCGACCATGACCATCCAGTTACAAAACCAGCAGACCAACCCTATCTCAATGCATCGAGGAGTGAGACAAGGGGACGTTATCTCCCCCAAATTGTTCACAAATGCATTGGAGGATATGTTTAAGACGCTGGACTGGGAAGGTCATGGCATAAACATAAATGGCAGTCATATCTCACACTTGAGATTTGCAGACGACATCGTCATTATGGCCGAAACGTTGCAGGATTTA
Organism: Phalera bucephala; assembly: GCA_905147815.2. NCBI lineage: Eukaryota > Metazoa > Arthropoda > Insecta > Lepidoptera > Notodontidae > Phalera > Phalera bucephala. The sequence goes on along the minus strand of LR990625.1, from coordinate 4,815,249 downwards.
CAACAGATGCTGACCAGCCTAGCCGATTCTTCCAAACAAATAGGTCTCCGCATGAACTTGGACAAGACCAAGGTTATGTTTAACCGACATGTAGTACCGAAACCTGTTGCAATACATGGCGCTATTCTCGAGGTTGTTCAAGAATATGTTTACCTAGGGCAAACTCTGCAGTTGGGGAAAAACAACTTCGAGAAAGAGGTCAACAGAAGAATACGGCTGGGCTGGGCGGCATTTGGGAAATAACGTCGAGTATTTACATCGCCCATTCCACAAAGCCTAAAGACAAAAGTCTTTAATCAGTGCGTCCTGCCCGTTATGACATATGGAGCCGAGACGTGGACACTCACGGTTGGAATGGTTCATAAATTTAAAGTCACTCAGCGAGCTATGGAAAGGGCTATGCTCGGAGTTTCTCTGAAGGATAGAATCCGGAACGAATTCATTCGACAGAGAACCAAAGTTATCGACATAGCCCACCGGATTAGTAAGCTGAAGTGGCAATGGGCCGGTCACATTAGCCGAACAACCGATAACCGCTGGGACAAACGAGTTCTTGAGTGGAGACCGCGGACTGGCAAACGTAATGCAGGACGCCCTCAGGCTAGGTGGAGCGATGACCTTCGTAGGGCGGCTGGCAGAAACTGGATGCGAGTAGCCGAGGATCGTACCCAGTGGCGTGCACTTGGAGAGGCCTATGTCCAGCAGTGGACTGCTATAGGCTGATGATGATGATGAAAAATATTTGACATAGTTGAGCTTCTCGTGTTACTATCGTTACCTACGTACCGGCGTGTCGGTGGTAATATGGAAAATTATTATTATCCGTGATACTATCAGTGTACAGTTCGTAGTACAGTAGCATGGGAAACAACGGTACTAGTAAGCCAAAATTATGCATAATAAACCTACATTAGGTAGACTTAACAAGTAGACGTAGGAAAATGTAGGTCATCTTAGTAACATATCTCATATTATCATTACGCGATGGAAGTCATAAAACTGATCCAAAATTTACACCGATTCCATCCTCTAATATTCCAATTCCCAAAGCGGTTCCGAACGAGCGAATATTTCGCTTTACCAACCTCATTCATTGAGAACCCGACGTATTGGCCGGTGGAGCCACTCTCTGAGCTTTGCAGTATGTAATATTGAATTCTGGTAAAAATACCGACCAAGAGCATGTCAGGATGCCTCTAGAAAGAGTTCAGTAGATATCTCGAAATGTTCTCTCAAAATGCCTGAAATTAGTTTAAGTTCTGGATTATAGTAAGATTGACGAAAAGTATGGGCGAAGAAGGCATCCCGCAGGGTGTCATCTTATGACCCGCGCATCTGTATCAAAAGAACAAAAATGTTGAGTTTTATTCACCGAAAAGATCATAGCAGTAGTTTGAATCTTTTAATATTACTAGTAACTAGTACTTTTATTCCTCATATTAATGGTTCATATATTAGTCAGGCCAAATGAGTGGGCACCTTAATAGCGTTAACCATGACCGCGTCTATCTCCTCTCTGCAGTAGTACTATAGTAGTAAGAGTATTAGTAACTTGTGAAAAGAAACTATATTGTTGAAGTACAAGGTAACTATAATTACCAATAAGGAAATGAGGTGCGGGGTCCGGTGGGAAATCTTGTTCTTGAAGTTTGACTTGGCTGCGAAATGATTGGCTGCATAAAGCCATATTCAGTGCCAACAGGTTCTATACTACGTAGCTATTCTTGATTTTTTACCATAGTTGATGTTATACAAGCTTCTCGGTTTTTGATTCTTGATTTGTCAATCAATTTAGTTATTGTATAGTTTTTTCTCGCTTCCAGAATCCTTCCACTTTTGCACTATGTATGCATGTGTCAGTCGTCAACGGAAAAGACGGAGAAACTTTTGATGATTTTCCCCGACGAAACCTAAAAATCCTCCTATAAAATTTTTAGTGCTAAGACGTGTGACAAAAATGTATATAAGTATATTTACTGCTGTACCCTAAAATGCTTTTTGTTACAAAATGTCACACATTTGCTATTTTGTACGTATTTTTAGACCCCCAAAAATAGCCGTAAGGCATTTTAATTTTCAGCAGTCATTTGTAGAGTACAGTAAAAAAAATTGATTTTCTTTGTATTCGTGAAGTTTTAAGTAGCCCCGATATAGTAAAGCTAAAACAAAAAGTATAATTGATGAAGAGATGATAAAAGACTTCCGGAGCACAGTACTTCCGTTCACACTTATTCATTTTATTTAAGGAGGTATGTACCGTAAAATATCCCCTTTTTATTATTTTAACCAATTAAGAGTCATAAAAATTATGAGCCACAGAAATGTGGGCTTATGGACTACGCAGTATCTGCACGGGTAACTGGTATTACATTTTTCACATTATAAAATAGTTTTCATGCTGCACTAACGTTTTGAAATACAGTCCGATATCATCCTCTGGGGAAACATATATCTAATGTTGAGCAGAATTTATACTACCGATGAAAAACGCATTTCAATTTTGAGTTTTGAGTAATAATTTTTGCGGTACAATGTTATCTATGAGGCGGCGAGCGTCGCACACCGCGGCGCGCCGGAACCCGCGAGCTCCGATATTTAATTCATGTTGGTTTAATTTATTTAGTGGCGATATACAACCGGTGGACATTGGGGCGTAATACGGTTTTTTTTGTTACTGTTTAATTTTATAAGGACACGATTCCCCAAGCGAGTTTAGGAGAGGTATACTACATACGTTCATCCACGATGTTAGGTTGTGATATAATTGGAAGTATTTCTATTCCAATCCCAATCTCCAGATTGCCATTGTGAATTTTTTGATGAAAAATATATTTTTAAAAAAGGTAAACCGACTTCATAAGCAAATATAAATATTTGGTCAGTGCACCGACTTCAAATATTTATTTTTTGCTATGTAAAGTCGGTTTACCTTTTTTAAAAAGATTTTTATTTTACAATTTTAAGTGACGTGTAAATTATTTACTAATCTTTATATACCGATATTATATTATTTTGCTGAGTTGTACAGTAACGTACTTACGTAATAATTATAATAACGGAATCTATACATTCGTGCTGTTCGCCGTTAAGGAGTTCCCTGGTGTATCTTCAAAGTCCAAAGTCCAATACCAATAAAATTAAAATAGGACCACCTCAAAACTATACTGAACCCAATGCAAAAAGAATCATCAAAATCGGTTCATAAGCAAACGAGTTATAAAAAAAACAGACGAAGTATGAACCTCCTCCTTTTTTGAAGTCAGCTAATATACTGCTTAGTTCTATAGTGGGGCAAATATAGGATTGACGTAATCCCCATAATATCTCAATTTACATATTCCTATTGTTTGTCGTTAAGGAGTTCCCTGGTGTATCTTCTAAGTCCAAGGTTCAATGCCAATGAAATTAAAATGGGACCACCTTGGAGCTATGCTGAACCCACTGCAAAAAATCATCAACATCGATCCATAATTGACGGAAATATCGCTGAACATACATGAAAAAAGGATATATACAACCGATCATAGAACCTCCTCCTTTTTGAAGTCGGTTAAAAATCCTCATATTCTCCGGTTTACGATTCAATCCCACCGATCGTCGGACGCTATCTAATCCACCACTGAACTAGCGATGCAGTCAGAATAACTATTACTTCAAAATAATTTTTATCAAAGGCCAGATTACATTAGGGCAATAACTCATTCAGCGATTGGGGAGGCCTATGTTCAGCAGTGGACAAGTATAGGCTGAAATGATGATGATGATGATGAATAACTCATTCTATTTCACTGACAAATTACACAGTCTTATAAAACAATATTTATTGCAAGGGATCTGGCGTGATGATATAGATAGATGAATTGATTCACAAATCTATTGAAACTACGGAGTAACCACGAAGTATGGGCGTAGCGCAGCGCAACCGGGACAAAGTAAACTAAAGTAAAAAAATATTTCATTGTTACGTTTATATTCCCCAAATCGGGGTGGCAGAGATATGCTGTGTACATCCACGTAGCGCCGATAATGATAGGTTTCAATATAATATTAAGCGAGCCTGCTGCCGTGCCGAATGCTACTGATAAGATAAGAAAACCTCAATTTGCCCAGCCTATGATCAAACTTAGGAAATTGTAATAGCCAGCTGGACAGTTTAGCACTAGACTAATAAACTAGGCTCTCAGAATCACTATTATTTATTATATCCAAATGTGAAATGCATTAAAATCATACCAAAAGTCGCTACTCATATTGCATTAGCGCAATAACCCGTGTTATTCCACTGACAAATAACACAAAGTATTGTAAAACAATATTAATTCACGGCTCTATTGGGACTGCAGCGTAGCGTGGCACAGTCGGGACAACGTAAACTCTGATGTTTAATTCGTGTTGTAGTAATTTATTTAGCGACATCGGGCCACCGCCATCGGATAATACGGAGTTACGAGTCTAATATGGAGTTTTAATTTATTTTAAGAGTTTTCCGTGCTTCCAAAGGTAAGTAAAGTTGGTCCTGGTTGCTATTGCATGTGATAGTTGCTATGTCAAAAATTTGTTAAGGCTAATACAAGAGGACAATATTTTGAGTTGGAAGCCTTATAGACAGCTTGATAAATTCTAACAGCAGGTGACCACAAACCAATTCACATTGCCAATTTGCACTGGATCTGCATCGTCATCCACCCATTTTCTCTCGATTTCCAAGAGAAGACCTTTGCCCAGCAGTGGGAATGCTGATTTTTGATTACTTATCAAGAGTAATTAAATTATAAGTATTTAAGTGAGTAGTTAAGATGACAAAAAAGATACACAATGCGAAAGTAAAAGGATGTAGGTATCGGGGAAGCCCTAGAATATTATTATGACCAGAGAGACCTTATCTTATCCGAAGGGCAAGTCAAGCGTGTATGAGACGTACTATGAGAGTGGCGAACGCCAGAGATGTCAAAGAGTTTGTAAGGAAAGAACCTGCTGGAACTCTGCATTCTCTGCCTATCCCGCGAGGGATCTGGCGTGATGATATAAATAGAAGGAAAATCATTGGCAATACTGATCCTTGCAGAGAGATATAGAAGCGCACAGAGCCGCTGCCAATCACGAAGCACTGGCTTCGTAAAAAAAATGTATCAAAAAATACTCATTTGCAGTCCGGAATCTGAAATTGTGACCGGCTCAATGGGAAAAGGCTCACCTCTAGTATATTGGTAAATTACTTTTGAAACCGAAATTTAGGTGTTTATAGTAAACCTCTGCCGCCACCGGTACTTAAAAAACATAGCCATGACGGTATTTATTTATTTTTACTTAATAAAAGTACTGCGACAATATCCAACTCTTTTACAAAAATATCCTGCCACATACCGGTGCTAACAATACATGCTTCTGAAAATTGAGTTTTATCACTCCCACTGTAAATCTAAATTGGAATATCAAAATTTGAGTTACAACGTTTGTATCATAATTATTTCACATACTTTAATTGCAGGTCTGCGATTGGCTGGTCTGTTTACGACCGTCGTTGTTCTTGGTTTCATATAAATATTTAATTAATTACTGAGTACTGGGACTTGAATGAATATTTGGTTTGTAACAGTTATGTAACGGGAAGGTATTAGTGCCTTTGGTGAGAAACACAATAAAATAACGCCGGTACGAATTTTAACCGCCCCAAAGCGTGTTATAACTTACAAACACTGTAAACAGCAATGACTATTTATCTAACTGTAAAAATATGTCTCTACATATCCATCTTTGTTATTACATGAGATCCCTTGCTGGTTAGACAGAGAGTACAGAGTTCCAACAGGTTTTTTTCGTTACTGATCTCTCCCATGCCCAACCCATCCAACTAGCCACGTATTGTTATTTCGAATTATTTCGGTCCGACCACAGCCAACGTAAGTTAAGGTTTCTATACTATTTTTCATGTCATATCAATCCTGTACAGAACTTCCGTGAGATTCGGGGGAATCTTACGGAGCATGTCGGACTCCTACGGACTAGAATCTCAGGGCGGCCGACATCAACACCTTCGAAAGGACCCCGGGGTCTCCGCTAGGACCGCCCCGGTGCCCCTCTGTGCCGTGGTTTGAAGACCCCGTTATCGGAAGGTAAACTGAATTCAGTCCCCCAATAAAGACGCGGTGCTAACGGCATGGGCCACTCCACACTGTCCGTCTGCCTCGGACTCGCGTATGAAGGACGCTCACGACCTCCACCCCTATGTTTCACGACCCCATGGTTTCTATACCAGTTTTTACGCAAAGAAATTTCTGTACAAAACTTCCGTTACCCTCAGAGGAAACCGGGGGAGCGTGTCTGACTCCTATCAGCTAAAAACTTCACAAGGTTCACCATAGACAATTTGGTGGGGCTCCAGGGCCTCCGCTAGGAAAGCACCGGTGCCCCTCTGTATTGCGCTCCAAAGAGCCCGCCAACTGGGGGGGGCAGTCTTTGGGCCCGCTTCCCCCTTAAGCTCCGTGCTATTTTCTTCTTCCTTGAGCAGGATCAACCCTATCCAGATTCCTATCTTTTCGGACTGAATTCAGTTTACCTTCCGATAACGGGGTCTTCAAACCACGGCACAGAGGGGCACCGGGGCGGTCCTAGCGGAGACCCCGGGGTCCTTTCGAAGGTGTTGATGTCGGCCGCCCTGAGATTCTAGTCCGTAGGAGTCCGACATGCTCCGTAAGATTCCCCCGAATCTCACGGAAGTTCTGTACAGGATTGATATGACATGAAAAATAGTATAGAAACCTTAACTTACGTTGGCTGTGGTCGGACCGAAATAATTCGAAATAACAATACGTGGCTAGTTGGATGGGTTGGGCATGGGAGAGATCAGTAACGAAAAAAACCTGTTGGAACTCTGTACTCTCTGTCTAACCAGCAAGGGATCTCATGTAATAACAAAGATGGATATGTAGAGACATATTTTTACAGTTAGATAAATAGTCATTGCTGTTTACAGTGTTTGTAAGTTATAACACGCTTTGGGGCGGTTAAAATTCGTACCGGCGTTATTTTATTGTGTTTCTCACCAAAGGCACTAATACCTTCCCGTTACATAACTGTTACAAACCAAATATTCATTCAAGTCCTAGTACTCAGTAATTAATTAAATATTTATATGAAACCAAGAACAACGACGGTCGTAAGCAGACCAGCCAATCGCAGACTTGCAATTAAAGTATGTGAAATAATTATGATACAAACGTTGTAACTCAAATTTTGATATTCCAATTTAGATTTACAGTGGGAGTGATAAAACTCAATTTTCAGAAGCATGTATTGTTAGCACCGGCATGTGGCAAGATATTTTTGTAAAAGAGTTGGATATTGTCGCAGTACTTTTATTAAGTAAAAATAAATAAATACCGTCATGGCTATGTTTTTTAAGTACCGGTGGCGGCAGAGGTTTACTATAAACACCTAAATTTCGGTTTCAAAAGTAATTTACCAATATACTAGAGGTGAGCCTTTTCCCATTGAGCCGGTCACAATTTCAGATTCCGGACTGCAAATGAGTATTTTTTGATACATTTTTTTTACGAAGCCAGTGCTTCGTGATTGGCAGCGGCTCTGTGCGCTTCTATATCTCTCTGCAAGGATCAGTATTGCCAATGATTTAACTTAAAGGACATTTAAAGCCTGAAAGTCTGAAAAGTGTGTGACAATCATAAAACTTAATATAAGGTAACAAGGAAATGGAAGCGAACCGGCTAACACAAGGCAACAGGCATGATGAAGTTCGCCAACTAAATGACAGTTTATGGTAAAGTAATTTTAAAATCTCTCTCCCGCCTCGGCCGGTAGCCGGACTGGGTTTGGATATAACAAATAGTATAATAAACATAATTAACGGTGCATAAGGAAGCACGTTTTAAACACACGGACGTAATAAATGCACATGGATCGAATCGGAGTTGTAACGCCGAAGTGAACCACGATACTACATGGGACCTAACATCGTCGGGGAAATGTGGGTGTACACAGTACCCTTCTGCCTCCTTCGTTTGGGCAATATAGGCATGCCGTTGTTAATTAATTAATGTTTTTAATAGGTGAATACTTTAGCCAATAGTTGAAGTTTTATTAAGAAGTTTTAGAGAGGAAATAAGCCGTTTTGAAAATTAAATCCTCATTTAAAACTAGGAAACCCAAGAAGTGTGTAGCACTTATAAAAGCTAATTTAAGGGAACAACCAAAAATAAGCGAACCGGCTAACTCAAGGTAACAGGCATGATGAAGTTCGCCAACTAAATCACAGTTTATGGTAACGTAATTTTAAATTCTCTCTTGGCTCGGCCGGCAGTTGGACTGGGTTTGGATATAATAAATACTATAATAAACATGATTAACGTTGCATAAGGAAGCACGTTTTGCACACACGGACGTAAATGCACATGGATCGGACCGGAGTTGTGACACCGAATTCATTTCATTTTTTTTAAAAAAAACGTTGCCCCACACTAGGATTTATTCCTGTGTCGTGGGTGCGTTTACAAACATGAAAATTCACATACACAAATACCCAGACTGGAACAAATAATTGTGGATCACACAAAGATTTGTCCCGTGCGGGACTCGAACCCGCGACTTTTAGACGCAGTGGGCAGAGCGGCTTAAGCTCTTAACCACTGCTCTAAATCGTTCGTCCGCTAAATTGAACCTCGATGTTACGTGGTTCATTACACAAGCTGTTGATTTTATTTCACTACCTCGTCGGTCTAGTAGCGAATAATGCGCGTAACGATCGCGAATGTTTTCGGACCGAAGATCGGACAAAATTTAAAGTTTTCGATTGAAAAAATTTCCAATATCGGCCTGGAGTCTCGGCTTCAGCTCTCTCCATATTACATGGGCCATAATATTGTCGTTAAAAAGTGAGTGTATGGAGTACATCCCTGCCATCCCCGCTTGGGGAATAGGCGTGACGGTTTTATTTAATATTTATTTGTATCGGTTTCAGTTTTTACGTTTCAGATTAAAGTCATCATACTAAAATTTGTTCATACGTTTTTACAACACTAGGCACAGTTCCAGACTCCGGAGCCACAGTGGGAATTTATCGTTAGATTAAACTACATTTGTCCGACCTAGGGTTTAAACCCAGGACCTCGTGATCACAAAGCGATGCAACTAAACCAACGAGGCATTTTGAAGTTATAAACAATATATGTACTTAAGGGGACCATATAGCTATTCGCAAGTACCGATTAACTTTGACTCGACTGACAAAACATACACACATGAGTAGGACCAATGTGCTACTCAATTAAACTCAACTCTACTCAATGACGAAAGGTTTGATGCAGCGGCTAAGAGCTGGTCAAGAGCTTAAGCCACTCCGCCCACTGGATCGAATAGTCGCGGGTTCGATTCTCGCTCGGGACAAATCTTTGTGTAATCCACAATTATTTGTTTCGGTCTGGGTGTTTATGTATGTGGATTTCATATTTGTGAACGCACCCACGACACAGGAATAAATCCTATTGTGGGGCTACGTTTAAATGATGTAATATATAGGAACAAAATAATTGCAGGGCTACCTCAACTTCCTTATCATTATTATTGTAATCTTACTTTAGTAAAAGAGACGGTGCTATAAACTTGGCATATCTATATGTTCGGGCATTGTGATTCACCAATTATGTGGGTGGACCGCAAAAACTGCGACTCGGAATATGAGGGTAGTTGGAAAACTACAACATTGAATTCGGGTGCAAGGGTGTTGATCGATTACCGGAAATATTTAAATTACTACATTATTCGTCGGTTTATTTGTGCAAAACAACTTGTGAGATTTCGGACAATAAGGTGGTATGCTAAAGACATCAATATAAAAGGATTGAAACAACCAGGCAGCCGTGCACGGCGGAGCTACCTTCGGGAGACGAGTCAAGGTGAGTGGTTCACCTTGTATTTGGGGATTGCGGTGCCTGGACTCCCAAATCTAACCGATAGAAAACTCAGGACCACCAACTGAGCTATCGAAGGGGTTTTCACATGAACATAATTTTGGTCCCCGAGCCGGATTGGGTTTTCGTAAATTAGTTGGTTAGATAGGGGTTTCATTTATTTATAACGGTTACAAACGGGGTACCTACTTTTGGCATAGAAATAATTATTTAAATTGTAATAGGCATTGTGTTTAGAGGTTCTATTGTTTTCCAAAGATGGCAAAATCTTTTGAAAGCAAATTTAAAATTAAATACGACTGGTTTGTAGATTCGTCAAAATTAGTAAATAGTAAAACTTGTAGTTCGGGTGTTTTATCAGCTCGGTTCAAAAAACTGCATGACTATTTCAATGTTTTAACGGAGTCATACGAGGGCATACTGACCAATACTTCTTCAGAAGATGAAGAAATAATCGGTAGATATGAGGTAAAATACAAAGAGGCCACGGAGTTATACAACCAGTTGGATGCGGTCTCGGCGGCCTATCCGAACCTTGACGGCACCCACATGCCCACGGAGGGCGCGTCAACGCCGCGGCTACCGCGGATTGTGCCTAGTACGTTTGACGGGGACGTTTTTTCATGGTGTAGCTTCATTAGTCTGTTTACATCATTGGTTTTAACACGGAAAGATATCACTAAAACGGAAAAATTTCATTATCTTATTTCGCACGTGGAAAAGGAGCCTAAAGCACTTATTAAACATCTGCCGATGGTGGACGGGTCGTTAGACACGGCATTGGATATCCTAAAAGGCCGGTATGAAAATAAAAGATTGTTGGCGGATTCACTGATTGCGCGGATTTTACATTTGCCGGTGTTGAATAAGTGTGCTGGGCTTCGAACTAAAATATTGAACCCGTTATTGGAATCTTCGCGGGCATTAGCTAATTTAGGTTTTCCAATTAACGAGTGGAGCTACATTTTATTGCATGTAAGTCTACAAAAATTACCAATTGACGTCAGAACACGGTTTGAGCAAAAACACGGTGGCAATAATATAAGTTTACCCACTTTTGATCAGCTCATAGAATTCCTACAACATGAATGTAGACTTATAGACACGGCCACTGCGGAACCGGTTTCTTATTACGCGGATCGCACTCACAACAGGCCCGAGCGCAGGGTGCATAATATTGTGACGGAACCACCAGCACAGGACCAGCGGGAACGGGCGAACAACTACGGCCGTATTAAAGACTGTGGCTATTGTCAGAGGTCGGGGCACGGTATAGACAGCTGTTATAAATTTGCTGACATGTCCAGGTCTAAACGTAAGGATTGGGTTAAAAGACAATTCTTATGCTTTCGGTGCTTCGGTACTCATTTGGCGGCATCGTGTACCCGCAAGGTACCATGCAGTCGGTGCGGAAATATCGGACATAACAAACTAATTTGTACAACGTCCATTGCGCGCTCTGACTCACCGGCGGACGGCGAGCCGTATACACGGCGCGCATTTGTTACGGCGCAATGCGATAGAGCGACGGGCGGTCGGCGGCGCTCACCTATTACTCAGTTGCGGCGGTCACGGCACGCGTCTCCTAGGTCGTCGGTTCGAGACTCGCGTTATCCACGGCGTGGTGATAGTTCCGCGGGATCTATGGACCGGGTACGCGAGTTAAAGGATGGTTACGGGCGTGATTCGGACCCACGGGAACAGCGGGACTGGGAGACCCGACACCGCCGGGAGCGGACTGATTGGGGTGGGCGGCAGTCGAGTCCTGTGGTGCCGCGTGTGCCACAGGAATAGCAATTACAGTCGTGTAATGTCGCCTCGGTACCTCGGCTAGCGGATAATGTCATCTTACCCACGGTCATTGTAGAAGTAAAATCCAATCGGGGGGATTTTATCAAATCCAGAGGCCTGCTAGACATGGGTAGTCAAGTCACTATAATTAAGAGTGATTTGGTAGCAAGTTTGGGTTTAAGGCGACATTACAACCAAACACCGTTAACAGGCGTCGGCGGATTTAATAACAATGAATGTTGTCATGTTGTTAAATTTTATTTTAAACCGGTAAATTCGAGTTATTTGTTATCGGTTACGGCGGTGGTTTTGAAGAAACCAACTTCATATTTAGCGCGTAGGTTTAGTAAACAAATTGCTCATATAAAATTTTCGGATGACGGTTCATTTAATATGTCAAATGTTGACATAATTTTCGGATGTGACATATTAGGTCAAATTTTAAATGGTGAAAAGGTGAATTTCGGTACTGATGGACCGTATGCTTTAGGCACCATTTTTGATTTTGCGATTTTCGGTCCGGCGCAACCATTAAAAAATGATAACTCGGAATCAAATGTTAATGTTGGTGTTACATTAATTGAAGCGGTCGAGAGATTTTGGCGATCGGAAGAACCACCCAGGCTGAAAATCAAGGACCCGGCGGACTTAGAATGTGAACATTTGTTTTCTACAACTACCTCACGCGGCTCGGACGGAAAATATGTTGTCAGATTACCACTGTTGCCAGATCGACAGCGGTTGGGAGAATCTAAGGAGACGGCCCTGCGTCGATTTACGGCCTTAGAACGAAAAATGAAACGGCTACCAGAATTTAAAAAAAAATATGTGGAATTTATGTCGGAATATTTAAGACTCGGTCATATGACGGTTTCCAAATTTGATGTTTCGTCAGGACAGGAACATTATTTTCTTGCGCATCACGGTGTTTTTAAAAAATTAGGCGACGTCGGAAAAATTCGGGTAGTTTTCGACGGAAGTGTACCCAGCAGCACCGGTGCGTCCATCAACGATTGTTTGTTCACGGGTGAACGACTTCAAAATGACATCACACAAATTATAATTAATTTTCGGTTGCCTCTGTTTGTGTTCACTACGGATGTGAAAATGATGTTCCGGCAAACCTGGATACATCCGGACGATCGGAAATACCAATTAATATATTGGCGCTCGTCACCCGATGAACCGTTGGTAGTTTATGAGCTGACCACAAACACATACGGGTTAAAGTCCAGTCCATTCGTCGCTATACGGTGTTTACATCGGTTGGCGAGTGACGAGGAGCACCGGTTCCCGCGGGCGGCCCGGCTGCTGCGTCACAACAGTTACGTGGACGATCTGAACGGCGGCGCGGACACGCTGCGCGACGCGCGGCATCTGAAGGACGAGCTCGTGGCGCTCATGCACACGGCGGGCTACGAGCTCAGGAAGTGGTCGTCGAACGCACCGGAACTGTTGGACGACTTGCCGGCGGATCATTTGGAGACGGCTCAGTCATTTAACATGGATACAGACGGATCGGAATTTATGAAGGTTTTAGGTATACAGTGGAACCCAAGGTCAGACAGTTTTTCGTATAAGTTGAATCTACCAACGGACACTACTGTCACTCGGCGCAGTATTTTATCATTGACGGCTCGCCTTTACGACCCTCTCGGATGGGTGTGTCCGGTTGTTTTCAAAATTAAATTATTACTACAACGATTGCTTAGCACTGGTGATAATTCACGGAAGGTAGACTGGGACGCTCCCGCGCCGCAGGATATAGTGCGAGCGTGGCGCGATATCGTTTCGGATTTGCCTAATCTACAAAAGATTACAATACCTAGATGTCTGAAACCGGATAAAAATAGCAGTTATTCGGTTCATGGGTTTTGTGACGGATCATCGGTAGGATTTTCTGCGGTCGTATATTTGCGGTCGGTGGATGAGGCCGGTAATGTCTTTATGCGGTTGCTTATGGCTAAGTCTCGGGTGGCACCATTAAACACAAAGCGGACCATCCCTAAGTTAGAGCTGAGTGGTGCGACCCTATTGACTACGCTTATCAACCACATAGTCCCCTCCCTGCAGAGTGACATTGCGATTGATGATGTCGTGTGTTGGTGTGATAGTACCATTGTATTGGCGTGGCTAAAAACATCACCACATAAATTACAAGTGTTTGAAGGAAATCGGGTATCTCAAATTATTTCATCTAAAGTAGATATTTTATGGGGACATGTCCCCGGCGAGATGAACTGCGCGGACGTGGCGTCGCGCGGCGCGACAGCCGACGAGCTGCTGCAGCACCCGCTGTGGTGGGGGCCGCGCTGGTTGCGGGACCCCCCGGCCCGGTGGCCCGGCGAGTGCTCGGAGTTTCCGGCGGACATGTTACCGGGCATGAAAGCTAAAGTTGTTAACCTTAATACCGTCGATTCAGAATTCGATTTATTGGATCGGTACAGTTCGTACGATAAATTAATAAATGTAACGGCGTACACACTACGGTTCGCTAATAATTGTAAAAATACATGTAAACTCGGCGGTAATCTCTCAGTTGCGGAACGTAGAAACGCGACCATACATTTAATACGAATTGTACAAAATACATATTTTCACGAAGAAATTTCGGCCCTTCAGTCAAAGAAATCAATTAAGGGCTCACTTCGGCGGTTGAATTTATTCATTGATAACGATCAGTTGCTTCGTGTCGGCGGCAGAATAGGTGCGTCGGAGCTGCCGTACGCTGCGCGGCATCCTGTTTTACTACCGGGCAAAGGTCGCTTCACGGAACTATTGGTAACTCATTATCATAAAATATTTTGTCACGTCGGTGCAAATACACTTTCGGCCATTTTATCTCGGACCTATTGGATTGTTTCGGCTCGACGCGTGACGCGTCATATCACCTTTAAATGCGTACAGTGCTACCGGTCCCGGGCGCGACCTGTCCAACCCTTCATGGCGGATCTGCCCGCAGATCGTGTACAGGGTGTTCGTCCGTTTCTCGGAGTCGGTACGGACTTTGCCGGACCATTTTATATTAAATCTAGCTCGCTACGGAACGCGAAGATAGAAAAATGTTTTTTGTGCATTTTCGTATGTTTAAGTACTAAATGTGTTCATTTGGAAGTAGTCAGTCAACTATCGGTTGAAGCCTTTATAGCGGCGTTTACGCGATTTATTTCTCGTCGAGGACTACCCTCACTAGTGCGGTCGGATTGTGGCACAAATTATACGGGCACGGATAAATATTTAAAAGAATTGTATGTTTTCTTGCGGGACAACCAATCTGAAATTGAACGGAACTTGACGAAGAATCACATTAAATGGCTATTTAATGCGCCCTCGAGTCCAAACCACGGCGGTTTATTTGAGGCGGCGGTTAAATCTGCAAAAACACACGTCAAGCGTGTGCTCGGCGAAGCACGTTTAACGTTCGAAGGGCTCACCACGTTCTTCACCAAGGTGGAGGCCGTCATGAACTCTCGCCCGTTATATCCGCTTAGTACGGATCCGGCGGATCTGGATGTATTAACTCCGGGGCACTTTTTGATTGGACAACCACTGGTGGCTCTCCCTGAATACCCTTACACCGATGTCAGTGTGCACCGGCTGTCTCGGTTTCAACAAATTCAAAAGATGTCTCAACACTTTTGGTCTCGGTGGAAAATTGAATACCTACACACTCTTCAACAGCGGTTCAAATGGACCTCACAGACGGAACCTCCTAAACTCAATGACTTGGTTTTGATTAAAGAAGATAATTTAGCTCCTTTACATTGGAAACGCGGACGGTTAGTCAAACTTTTACCAGGTAAAGACGGGGTTGTACGGGTTGCAGAAGTGAAAACTCAAAACGGTGTCCTGATGAGGCCCATTTCTAAATTGTGTAGGTTACCCATAGATAATTAGGAACCAAGACGGGTCTTGGTTAGGCGGGGGGATGTTCGGGCATTGTGATTCACTAATTATGTGGGTGGACCGCAAAAACTGCGACTCGGAATATGAGGGTAGTTGGAAAACTACAACATTGAATTCGGGTGCAAGGGTGTTGATCGATTACCGGAAATATTTAAATTACTACATTATTCGTCGGTTTATTTGTGCAAAACAACTTGTGAGATTTCGGACAATAAGGTGGTATGCTAAAGACATCAATATAAAAGGATTGAAACAACCAGGCAGCCGTGCACGGCGGAGCTACCTTCGGGAGACGAGTCAAGGTGAGTGGTTCACCTTGTATTTGGGGATTGCGGTGCCTGGACTCCCAAATCTAACCGATAGAAAACTCAGGACCACCAACTGAGCTATCGAAGGGGTTTTCACATGAACACTATATATCTAACACACGGTAAAGTAAGGTTACAATAATATTGGATTTTTTTTTCAAATTATTGGCGATGTAATTAAGCAACTATACGTTTTTTAGTGTATTGGTATTACGATCTCTGTGGGTGCTTCAGGTGGTGTGTTGAATCTAGCCTTATAGGCAGCTACTACCAACATATAATAATAATAATTATCATTTAATTCAGACATGTCCATAGTTAATAAATCATTAATAATAATTTTTAAATCAGATAAGAAATGTTACTTCTCCTCATAGCACCTGTGGATGGACTCAACAACACCATGTCATCAGCCTATGAAATGTTATTAATATAGACTCCATGAACATGACATCCGACATTGGTATTGCTCAACTCGTGCATCAATCTATTATTATATGGGTTGAAAAGGCGAGGCGAACTTAATCCCCCCTACCTCATCCCGCAATCCAACCGATACTCTTCCAAACGTGAGCCCATCCATTTTACACTATTCTTTTAGCTTTTGTACCAATACCTAAACAAGTTAATTACTTCCTGCGGTACTGAAGTTTGAACTGTAGCTTATGCCACCACTTGTCATACTTGACAAGATCGAATGCCTTTGAGAAATCCTAGAAGCCGGCGAATATAAGTGGTAACTGGAACCAACGGCGGACCACGGAGACGTTCGAATGAGAAAATGCCACAAACGGTCACTCATCTCAGACCGATCAAGCCGAATACTGCTTAACTTTGGTGATCGATAAGGACTAGGGATGTCGATTCATTCCAAAAAACAATCGATCTCTTGATCGATTCGAATCGATCACACGAAAATCGATTATCGATTAAATCGAGTATTGATTCGAGGTCGATTCTTATTAAAGTTCCTATTGAATAAATATTTTTTTTTAATCCCTCTCTTTTTATAGCTATCTATATCATCACGCCAGCTCCCTCGCGGGGTAGGCAGAGAGTACAGAGTTCCAACAGGTTCTTTCCTTACATAGCTCTCTGGCTTCCTCCACTCTCATAGTTCGTCTCATACACACTCGCCGGTTACGAAGACTCTTGACTTGCACTTCAGCTAAGACACGGTCTATTTGATCATGGTAAGATAGTCTAGGTCTTCCCCGGCACTTAAATCCTTCCAGTTTCGCATTGTATATCTGTTTTGTCATTCTTTCTTCTGGCATTCTTTCTATATGCCCGAACCAACGGAGCATACCCTTTCTCATCTTTACACCGATACTATCTTTCATACCTACTCGCTTTCTTACTACGCTATTGCGAATACGGTCGGTCAGCGTGACTCCGCACATCTTCCGCAGAGATCGCATTTTGACCGCATTTATCCTGCTTTCGTTCTCCTTCTTACATACCCAACTTACACTGCCATATAACAGCGTTGGGACAAGCACTCCGTTATGCATGGCCAGCTGCGCCTTTTGGCTTAAGTGCCGGCTCCCAAGTAGCTTTCCCATCGCACCATTCACTCTATTACCTGCATTCACTCTTCTCTCTATATCAGCGGTGTATTTCCTATTCTTACGGAAGGCGCATCCAAGATATACAAACTCATTCACTTGCTCCAGCACATCGTTACCAACCACAATCCTTGCATTCGTTCTGGTTTCTTCCCGTTCAAAAACCATAATTTTGGTTTTGCTTCACATTCAAATGTAAGCCATTGTTCATGCAGTCGTCTCTCATAACTGTGACTAGTGTTTGCAGATCAGTGGCTGTTGGTGCTACCAAAACCGCGTCATCTGCATACAATAGGTGGTTTATCACTAGATCACCCATTTTTACCCCTTCAGTCATCGCATTCAGTCTTTGAAGACTTTTATCCAGATACACTATAAACAGTCTAGCGGACAACACGCAACCCTGCTTGACGCCGATTTTAACGTCAAACCAAGGTGACATGTTACCACCCACCCGTACGCATGCCTTGCTGTCCACGTAGGTGGACTGGACGGCTCGCAACAGGGTGCCGTTTATACCATACTCTGGCAAAATGTCCCAAAGTCTCTTTCGCACGACTCTATCAAACGCCTTTTCCAGGTTCGCAAAACCGCAGAAAACCTTCCGGCCTACTGCCAGATACTTTTCTACAATGTTGCGGAGGGAGAAAACTTGATCCGAACATCCTCTTCCAGACCTGAAACCTCCCTGTGCCTCACACAACACTCCATCGGACTTCTCGCGCATTCTCCGTTCAATAATTTTACCATACACCTTAGCTGCCAAGCTGATCAAACTGATGGCCCTGTAATAAGCGCAGTCATATTGTGAGCCCTTGCCTTTATACAAGGGTACTATGAGTGCGTGGCGCCAATCTGAAGGGACTCTATCGGTCTTCCAGCAAAGATTTGCGAGGACCCAAAAAGCGTCCCGGACGCAAGTTCGGCCATATTTAATCATCTCGGCAGATATCATGTCTATTCCCGCAGCTTTACCATTTTTCATACTTAGTATCGCCCATTCAACTTCTTCCATAGTGATGTCCTCTGTGGATTCTGGTGCCGCAAACTCGCCTCTGGGCTCGTCTGTGGCACCAGCATCCGGGGCATTCTCATACATTTCTCCAAAGTATTCACTCCACCAGTTTAGCACAGCTTGTGTGTCTGCAAGAATGTCACCATCCTTAGATTTTATCTTTTCCATTCTGGAGCCTGACGAATCACCTCGAGCCTTTCTCACCTTGCTCCAAAAGAGTTCGGTGTTATTCTCGAAGTTCTTCGTCAGCCTCTCCTCCTCAATCACACTAGCTCTTTCATGCTTTTCTTTCACTAAGGTTTTGGTGGCATTCTTGCATTGCCGGTATATTTCTTTCTTCATCTCCGTCATACTGTCATTTAGATTCAAAGAAGAGACATAGTCCTGCCACGCTTTCTTCTTACTTTCTACAGAGCTTTTTAACTCTGTGTCCCACCGTGCATCCCCTTTTGCTGTGCTATGCTTCTTTGAGCAGCCACATACTTCTTTCGCTGATTCTACCAACTCTCTTTCAGACAATTCCAGCATTCATCTATGTTTGCGTCCGAAGAACCAGCTGTCAAAAGCTTGTCCCGGACTCTGTCTTCATACGTTCTTCTCACGCTCTCATCGTGCAACTTTTCAACCTTGATTCTTTCAAGGCTTCCGAAGGGGATACGCTCTCGCCAGTGCCTCCACTTTCTGAACAAACCACTAAACCGCGCAATTACGAGATAGTGGTCCGATTCAAGAGTGGGGCCTCTATACGCACGGGTATCTTGAAGTTTACTTCGGAGACGGTTATCTACCAGGATCAAATCTATCATGCTTTTCTGTTCATTTCTTCTCCACGTATACATATCAATATCCTTGTGTTGGAATATTGTATTGGACACAAGAAGACCTCTTTCCAAACACACATCTACAATAAGCTTACCTGCATCATTCACTCTCCTATCACCATAAGGACCCAGAGCAGCGTCGCAAGTTTTCCGCCTGGTTCCCACCCATCCGTTCAGGTCGCCACACAAAATCACCTTTTCATTCGCATCAGCCAGATCCAGAACTTCCCTGACATTATCCCAAAACTTCTCAAGGTCCTGGGGTGTCAACGAGCTAACAGGAGCGTAGGCTCCAACCAAAAACACTCCAGTGACACCCAGTTTCAAGCGGACCCAGAGAAGTCTCGCATCATGCAGGCCATAATCTCTCACTCCAGAGGCCAGGCGACGAGACAACAAGATACCCACCCCCATGCTGGCACGATCCCTCTGTGGCACTCCAGACCACAGAGCCATCATGCCGTCAGGGAGATCACAGGCTTCACTGCCCCTTCGCTTAATCTCTGTTACACACAGAGCATCCAGGCGTATCTCTTTCATTACATCAATCACCTCATGCATCTTATCTTCCATACCACCTCTTACATTCCAGGTGCCTATTCGGCACTCTGCACCCCACGACTCGCCAGTTCGGGCCCGGCGTCATGGGTGGCGGCCCCCATCGCCGCTTCTGCCTATGTTCGTACCGACGGGGGCGAGCCGGTACGCGTCGCCTCGGGGGGACGCCCTAGCCCGCACTGCGGTACTTGCTCGGTGCAAGATTGCAGCTTTTTATAATTTCTGTTAAAATAAACTTGTAACTGTACGTAGTATTTTTAACAATAAATGTTAGTTTTTATTAAAATTCTTGATTAACACATAGGTAAGTCATATTTTCAATTACTGCTTTTTTATTATTGAAGCGTGATTCGATTCGATTTGACGGCTTTTGGGATCGATCCACTGAATCAATTCAGTCTTTCAGATCGATCTAAAAAATTGATTATTTGAAAAGAAAAAAAACGCTTATTTTATTAATCGATTTGTAATCGACATGCCTAGTAAGGCACCGCAGCTTTATATAAAGCATTTTTAAAGCACCGGTACTGTAGTGAGCCCACAACGGTGTAACATCCGGCCTTTCAAAAACCACACAGCGCATGCCTCATGTGCACTCGGCTTAGTCTCGAATATTTATACCAGCTCTGGTTGCTTTTAGGCAATAAAATTTACATTTTTACAAACAGAACCACACGGAATATGTGGGAATTTCTAGTCTGGCTGGAAAATATAACGGTTGTTTTAGGAACAGTGAATAGTAATAGTGTTATGTTTAGTTTAGGGATTGTGCGTAACTATATTTTGAGGAATAATCCTTGCGTCTTAGTGTTAGAGTAAAACTTTTAAGGGATGGGGTTTGTGTGTATATTTTTTGGAATAATCCCTACTCATTTATGGCAAAACTAGCTGTTACCCGCGAATTTCATGGGTTTTAATTATTTCGCGCGGACCCTAATTCTATTTCTAAAATGCAAGTATCCTAATTTACTCCTCATAATATAAGCTATCTATCAGTGAAAGTCCCGTCAAAATCGGCCCATCTATCTATATTTCAATGAAAAAAATATAGCTACATTCATCATGTTAATACATAAAACAAAGACGATCTTTTTGTAAATTCTACTCGTCTCCACGGAATTAGTAATATACACTTTTACAACAAATTACCCATAGTGATCCCAAACATGCCTATTAATAAGTGTAAAAAGGCAGTCAAAACGACTGTGTGGCAAAGGGTATTACAAAATTTCAGACTATCTACACGACAAAACGGATTGGATTTGAGCAGCTCCTCAATCAGCAACATGAAACAACGCTATATAATACAATTGACGGATGATTTAACGCAGCGGTTAAGAGCTTAAGCCACTCTGCCTACTGTATCTAATAGTCGCGGGTTCGATTCCCGTACGGGACAAATCTTTGTGTGACCCGCAATTATTTGTTTCGGTCTGGGTATTTGTGTATCTGAATTTTCATGTTTGTAAACGCACCCACGACACAGGAATAAATCCTAGCGTGGGGCTACGTTTAGTTATAAAAAAAATTGAATTCATATCAGAAAGGCCAAACAAATCAAGTTAAAAGACTAGCCCACTGAGTTTCTCGCCAGATTTTCTCAGTGGAGGCCACGTTCCGATCCAGTGGTACATGTAAAAAAATATAATAATTTTGACGTTTGTAAGAGCTGCTGTATTGGCCTATACAAATAAATATTTTTTGATTTTGACTTTGAATTTGTTAGGCCCTTTGGTAGGATACCTAGGGCCCTGGCAGCATTACCTTGTTCCGTGGACAAACTTATGTGCTGGCCTAGGTAGCTGCTAAAGTTCTGATTCCCGGTAGACTCCAACAGGCGTTTCGAGATTTCACGAATCAAAGATTTAGTTAATTCTAAACATAATTTTAAAACACCTCATAAAATGGCGGAGGGTTCTCCCTATTCTTATTTGGATAGCACAATACACAAAACAAAGATAAACAACATTTCAACAGATATTCCAAAAACAATTTCACATGATGAGCCCCAATGTGTTTCGTTATAAGTTTGTATGTAAAATGAAAATTAATAGCGCACGCAACGACTCCAAATGCGCAATGGAAAAGGCAAATACCCTTATAATGAACTTTGTTGTTTGTTCTTACGGTTGCGACACGCGAACTTAGACCTTTCGCGTGAATTATAGAGGCGGAAACACAGTAATGGGTAATTAAGGATTATATGACTGTCTCGTTGGTCTAGTCGCAAAGCGCATCGCTTTGTGATCACGAGGTACTGGGTTCAAATCCTAGGTCGGACAAGTGTTGTTTTTCTAACGAAAATTTCCCCTGTACGAGTCCGGAGTCTGGAATTGTGCCCGGTATATGGCAATAGGCTCGCCCCCTATTACGTGGGACCTAACATCATAGGCGAAACGTGGGTGTACTCAGTATACCTCTGCCACCCCCGCTTGGGAAATATAGGCGTGACGGTGTTAATTAAAAACGGTGTAGGGATTATATCTGTTCATTTGGCGTAAGTTTTGATATGGAGTAAGAAGACACGAGTATACTATTCATTAAAACCGCTTGTCTTGGTGATATTTTGGAAACCCTATATATTGTAGGGGCCACCTTCGACTGATGCTGATGATGATAATGAGAGGCCTTCATAGCCCTGGGGAAGACGATTTTCTATTCATTAGAGCCTGTTGTCTTAGCGATATTTGGGGAGTTCTTTGTCTTGCAATGGACGACTTTCAGCTGGTGATAATGAGAAGCTCTCACAGACCTTGCGGAGCTGCGGTGTTCTTAGCAATTACTATGGTTATGGTTAGGTCGGTCTGATATGGGTGAACGTTTGGGGCGTTCTATTTTATGGGTGGTTGGATATCAATCATTGCAATATTTTAAATACCTCTCTTTACGATTTCAAAAATATGGTCTTGTTAATTAATATCATAAGATAGAAGGACGAAACAGATATACAATACGATAGTGAAAGCACATAGTTACTGAGATTATCTTATCTGAAGAACAAGTCAAGAGTCTGCATAACTGATGAGCGTATATGGGACGAACTATAAGAGTGAAATAAGAGATAAAGACAATGGGCGGGCCATATAGCGAGCTATGGAGAGAGCTATGCTCGGCAGTTTTCTACGCGATCGTATCAGGAATGAGGAGATTCGTAGAAGAACCAAGGTCACCGACATAGCCCTTAAGATTAGCAAGCTGAAGTGGCAATGGGCAGGCCACAAAGCGTGAAGATCGGACGGGCGTTGGGGCAGAAAGATTCTAGAGTGGAGATCACGTATTGGCAAGCGCAACGTGGGACGGCCACCTACCAGATGGACCGACGATCTTGTGAGGATTGCAGGAAGTCGTTGGATGCAGGTGGCATCGGACTGGCTGCGCTGAAAAGCGATTGGGGAGGCCTATGTTCAGCAGTTGACAAATATAGGCTGATATGATGATGATTATGATAATGAAGGGATAAAGAACCTGTTGGAACTCCGTACCTTTTTTGCCACACAAGGAGTCTAGCGTGCTGATGAAGAGAGATGACCTTAAGTGCCATCCTAAGGTAGACCAGTAGGAAAATACCTAAACCACTAAGTCCGTCTTAGTGTTATTAGTACAAAATGAAAAAAATATATACAAAGTCTAACATAATTAACGTAAGACCTAAAAGTAATTTGTTCTAAATCGGCTACTGAATCGATATCAACTATTTTTAAAGTTATTTCTTTTTAATTTTCATAAAATGTTGTTACTCGTTCTGTTCGCTTAATTACACTTTTTAAAATTAAACATAGTTTAATAATTATTCAAACCATTACGGCTATTTTAAATGTATTTCTATTACACACACCTGAAGACGCATACAAAAGTTAATAAATTATAAAATTTTATAGTTAATTTGGGTACCAAAGAACTTAAAAAACGGTAAAAACCTCCTAAAACTTGGAAGTTTGATTTTTGTATCGAATTCGTAAAGGCTAATCTAATTGAGGTGTTTGAGTTATTTATGTTACACCTTGTATATAGTTTTTACCTAAATACCTACTAAGAATAACCATAAATTTCTCATGCACACTTCAGCATTAATACTTAAAACCAAAATCATTGCTTTCACCCCGTGTTCTACATGAAAAAGGGTTATTTAATACATTTGATACACACATCGACTGCCTTGCAATATCCCTTTTATAATCGGGACTGCGTTATAACATTTCCTTTACAAAAAGCGGAAAAGGCAATAAACGAGTCGGATCCACGGTGAAAACAATAACAGTTCTGTACAATATACCTTGTTGAGAACGGAATACAATTTGCAAGAACTCGTGAACCTACGGCTGGGAGCGTAAAGCCAACTCTACAGGTTTATCCAAGTCGCGTGCATTTTGTACACAAAAATCGTAATTATAACAATTTAGAACTCTTATAGCCGCGTGAAATCGCCACATATATAGGAAAATTATCACAAAATGCTTCAGGACTGCGAGGACCGTATGTAATACAATCATTTAATTATTATTTAAAAAAAAAAAGTAGCCCCCCACTATGATTTGTCCCTGTTGTGGGTGCGTTTACAAACATGAAAATCACACACACCAATACCCAGACCGAAACAAATTGTCACACAAAGGTTTGTCCCGTGCGGGAATCGAACCCGCGACTATTCGACCCAGTAGGCGGAGCGGCTTAAGCTCTTAACCACTGCGCCAAATCGTCCGTCAAGTTGGTATGAAAGTCTTCCAGAACTTGTAACTCTACTTATAAGGTAAATACAATTCATAAGAAAATATTTTTTACAACAATATGCGAGTGTATGTGAAGCTATGTCTATTTTTTAAACTGTGCATGTATGAGGAAGGCGGCAGTGATTTTGGACAAAAAAGTGCACTGTTTCACTTCTGTGGTTTTATTGTTGCAATTTCTATGAAGTTGTATATATTCTCTTATTGCAATCGATAGTGACCAATATGTAAAGGAATTCCAAAGGATTTATTGCATGATTTTAAAAACAAACGACTGCCAAATTAGCCTGAATCTTCATTAAAAATCAGCATACTGCTAACTGGATAAAATCTTCTCTCACAAATGGAGGTGAGAAAAATTAGATCATACTCAGCTATGTGGCCACCAGAGGGCTTAGCACAAAAATTTTGACGTTAGCGTAACACTAGAGCGTTGACATGCCATTCTTATGCGAGAAGGATCTTTTGACCTGTGGATGACATTGGTGTTGGTGTGGAATTAGGATTATCATTTAGTAAATCCTTCCTACTTCCAGGGAAATTTTTCAATAGGTGCGTCCGCACTGTTGCTAATTAAAAAAAGAACTTGGGTATATTTCCTAGCTAACGGCTGCTCTGTAACTGTCTTGAAGTGGCAGTTCTCTTAATGAAAGCGTTAGATTCGATCTTGGCCACGGGCAAAAAGATCCTTGTCGGACGTGCCATCACGTCTACTCGCGTGATGCGTTTGACGTTCGCGTCATGCTATTGTCAAAGTTTTTGTGCTTAGCCCTCTGCTGTTGGAAGTTATGAAGCCACGTATAAAGCTCCTATTTTTGGCTTAACGACCACCACATTTTGTGGTAGCCGGGACCAACGGCTTAGCTTGTCCTCCGAACCATGGAGAAACTCGGATATGAAACTGCCACAAACAGTCACCCATCTCAGACTGACCCAGTTGACGATGACCGAGTCATTGGTGATTGCTAAAATCACCCCGGTCGCAAATGTCGCTCTTACGGCAATTTGTGAGACGAGATTTTCGCTAAACTACAGTACAGACAATGCAGCTCCCGCTTCCCGGAAACAGCCAAAGCCGAGAATCATAAATTGTTCAATGTTAAACACGGTAACAATAGACAGTCAAGTTAAAGCCCAGGGATATTGTATAGATCCCCGGATTAAAATATGTAAAGGGAAATCCCTGACGTTTGTTTAAGCATCAATTTTGAATTTTGAGACTAAATATTGAAAACAATGGATGTCTTTTGCGATCCGCTGGTTGAATTGCCTTTGTTTAAGTGAAATGGTCGATGTTTAAGCCCGATTACAATTTTGGGTAATTAAAATCAGCTGAAACAAGAGTTGGAAGGACTTTGTAAGTTTAAGATGTGTTTTGATTTCGTAGTCAAAGGTAAAGTAAACAGTTGAGACTTTCTTTAAGTCTTAAGATTCTACCTTAAGCTGGATAAAACTCAAGTTTCAGAACATCTTATCGAACTGAAATGAAACTTTGCAAACGTAAAATTACATTTAAGTTTGGCGCTAGTTTTTTAAAGTAGCAATATTTTTTCTATATTTTTTTTATATCCTATTCTGTATCCCACTGCTGGGCAAAGGCCTCCCCTTTACGTTCCCACACAAATCGATCCTGGGCCTGTAATATACATGTCTTTCCCGCATAAGTGTCCAAGTCGTCACGCCATCTTCGTCTCGGCCGACCACGGCGTCTGTGACCGTCCTCAGGGGTCCATACCGTGACGATGTTTGGGCAAACATGTCGTGCGTGCAAAGGTGCCCACCTTTGCGGGTCCATACGCACGACATGTCCTGCCCAATCCCACTTCAGCTTTGCCGACTTAAAACCTACATCCGTAACTTGCGTCACGGAACGCAGCGTGGTGTTCCTGACGCGGTCCGTCCGTTTAACACCTAAAATGGTGCGTTCCATTGCTCTTTGGCAAACCTTAAGTCTGGATTTCTGTTGTTCAGTCAGCGACCAAGTTTGAGCACCGTAGGTTAGGACAAGCAGAATGCACATATCGACGAGTCTACGCTTGAGGGATAAGGGAAGGTCACCCTTCATCATATCCCTCATGGACCAGAAGCTCTTCCAGGCGTTCTCTATCCGTCTAGTTACTTCTTTATCTTGCCGGTTTTGAAACGAGACAATCTGACCCAAATAAGTATACTCGTCAACATATTGCACGATGCATGTTGCATGATGCATTATTGTACCCTTAAATATTTATTAAACACTATTTTTTTGACAGGACCCTATCATTTTTCCGGAATATAAAGTTTATTATGTGTTAATCCAGATAATAAAATATCTGTGTAACTAATTCTGCGTGATCGAGTAACAAAAATCTGAACATTCAACATCTTTCTCATTTTATAATATTAGTAGGATTAAAGATTTCTTATTTTTTACCCTACCCATACGTACTAACCTACTAATAAAAAATCAAGGATGGCAGAGGTGTACTGAATACACCCACTTTTTGCCGACGATGTTAGGTCTCATGGAACAGGGGCGAGCCTAGTGCCATATACCGGGCACAATTCCAGACTCATACTGGGAATTTTTCGTTAGAAAAACTAAATTTGTCCGGCCAAGGCTTCGAACCCAGGACCTCGCGATCGCAAAGCGATGCGCTTTGCCACTAGACCAACGAAGCAGTAAACAAAAAATGTGTAAAAATATATTTGTCCGTTGGACTACTTATTTTGGCATCACTCAAAAACCACTCAAGGTATACAGCTTATAGTCTGACTTACAAAGTGCAATACCCTTGCTCAAAATCGGTTAGGTACAACAGGACGGACAATTTGACAAAGATGAAGTGAAATCGGACAACTAACAAATGTCACAAATAACTAGTCTTCCTAAATCCATAAAATATAAATGACCCAGAACCCAAAGGCTCGGTGGCCCTGAAGAACATCAATTCATTAAACTCTGGAATCAAAGACAAACAGATATCCAAACTTGGAATATCTGTCGCAGCGTCGAGTGTCGAATTCGTAGCCCCTAGCTAATATTGCAGTCTATCTCACCACAGGGTTGCTAGCTTATTCAGTGATAATAATATCAGCCTATAAGTAACGTTCTACTGCTAAGCAAACGCCCTCTCTCACAAATCGAGGTGAAAGAGATTAGGTCATACTTCACCACGTAGACCCAGAGCGGATTGCTGGAGGCAGGTTTGTGTCTACCTGCTTTTGGGACTTATCAAGCCGCCTATAGGCCAATTCAGCTTAACCATACATGCAAAGTAACCGGGGCCAACGGATTAAAGTGCCTTCTGAAGCATGGACATGCTCGGGTATCACCAATGAAGCCGAACGTTGCTTATCCTTGATGATCGCTAATAACGACGCTACGCGCGTCTCTTGAAAGGGTACAATGAGGGATTTGCATTTTATTGTGAGCTATGCTAAAAAGCAAATAACTCAGCATGTGCTGACAAGGAACCAACTGCTTCAATACAGATGTTCTGCCAAAGAATTCCTCAATCTCTTGTATGGAAGTTCTCAAAAAGTAGCCATAAAATAATAATGACCAGTACGTCAAAATACTGAAGTCTGTAACCCTATAAACCTACTTACTAAAGACCTCTTCACAAAGATCGAGTAAAGTTTGAAGTAGACTAATCAACAACTAAAGTTGCAAATAAGTCTAGTTACGATATTTTCTATCTCTGAGTAGCAATATCCGACAGATAAAGCATTACTAGGTAGCTTAAACTGCCTAGGAAGTTTAATTTACCGAGTAATTATAAGGTTATAGACAACAGTATTTTTCATTAATGTTGACGAAGTGTTCATTACTAATTTTTTGCTACTTTTAGAGTACTTACATGCCTAGGCAGTGTAAATTACCGAGTAATACTAATCGAGAAGTTGCTAACCAATACTTTAGACGAGAGTAGTTAAAGAGGCCCTTAGAAGGTATTCATTTATGTACAATTTAGTTGTATATAAAACTTGGTCACAATATATCTTTAAAAGGAAGAGGGGGGCTCCTAATATAGGTATCGCAGATGCTATACTTAAAAATATATACAGACGAATTTAGACCCTCGTTCCTTTGAACTCAGATAAAATTCTCCTTTTATGAATCTACGCAAATTAAGTTCAGATAAACAAAATACCGCCCTCGTAGCGCTGTGCGACCGCGGTGTTCTTACCGATCACCAAGGTTAAGCAGCGTTCTACACGGTCGGCCTGAGATGGCTGACCGTTTGTGGTATTTAACATGTTCAAGCGTCTCCGTGCTTTGGAAGGCACACTAATCCGTTGGTCCCGGTCACCACTTAATATGGTAGTCGTTCAGCCGATTTGGAAGCCTTATAGGCGGCTTGATAAGTACCAAAAGCAGGTGGCCACAAACCTGCCTCCACAAATCCGCACTGGGTCCGCGTGGTGGACCCAGTCCGAATTTGTGGAGGCAGGTATGACCTAACCTCTCTCACCTCGATTTGTTAGAGAAGGCCTTTGCCCAGAAGTTGGGCAATATAGGCTGATATTATTATTATTATTCTTAAACAAAATAAGATGAATAGAAGAACGTGACAGAAGACGTAGATTGGACAAATCCCCGACAAGGTGAACTGATGACCTGTTGAAGGTCACAGGTAAAACCTGAATGCATACAACACAAAGTCGGTTGTTGTGACGATCTTTTGGGGAAACCTTTGTCCAACAGTGAAAGTCTTTCGCCTGATAATGAAACAAAATAAACAATTTTTATTTAGATCCGGTAATTAATATAATCAAATCAAAACCAAACATCACACTGCAAGAACTCAAGACTACGTGAGCTCATTCTGCGTAGATCGGACCAACAGAAATAATTAAGGAGTGTGAGGGTACTTCGGAACAACTATGCCTTTTGGACGTCTAACACCTCAGTCCCTCCCGTGACCATGGGTGCTGCAAAGCACTCGAAACGACGGGAACTTAAAAATCAAAAGTAAATAGCGATAAAATAGTTTTATTTCATGTGTAATATTCGCGTAAATCTAAGAGCTCAGTAATTTTTATTTATTACTAGCTGCCCGCCCCGGCTTCGCACGAGTGTACTAATAAAGAAAATAAGACCAAATCTTCCCCTTACAGTACAGCCACGTAATTAAATAAAATGGCAGTTAATTAATTTCGAATAAAATTTATTGCACTGCTTTGTAATGTACAATATTTTTTGTCTTTCCTTCGGAAGAGAAAACAAATAAAACCGATGGTTTGCATTAATTTGTTTTTGGTGAAACAGATCAAACTTTATAGGAAACTGAACAACTAAACGTCAATCTATCAATGTTGTCAATATTTTTTAAAGATCTCCCTACCTGCCTAGCTCACTACGGAAATTTTTTAACCCATATTTATCACATTTCGTTCAATTTTTTAAACATTTTCTTTCATACAACCCTTCTTCTGACAATTACAAACACAACAAAAAAGAATTTACCAAATAGGTTCATTAAGCAATAGATATTTAATTGATATAGTTATATTTTAAGCAGTGATAGCCTAGTGGTTAGACCGTTGGACTGCAAAGTCAGAGGTCTCGGGTTCAAACCCAGGTACGCTCCTCTGTCTTTTCGAAAGCATGTGTTTATTAAAAATAACATATGACTTGCTTTAAAGGTAAAGGAAAACCTCGTGAGGAAACCTGCAAGCTTTCTCGGAAGTTTTTCAAAGGTTTTGTGTGAAGTTCGCCAACCCGCACTGGGCCAGCGTGGTGGACTATGGCCTAAACCCATCTTAGTTTGAGTGGAGGCCCGTGCCCAATGGTGGGACAGTTTCTTAACAGGGCTAATAATATTATTATTATAGTTATTTTTACTGCGCTTAAGAAATTTAATACGTGCCAAATTACCAATGATTTTTCTCTCGCAATTTACATGATAAATTTTATTAGTAAAATTACGAATATACGTGTTCGACTGTTAAATAGGCCGTATAAATTCGAAATGTGTAAAAACGGTACTGTTTAAATTATATCCTTTGATGTTCGCATTACACAACTGTACAGTATTTTTTGTAGTTTTGTCATTTAATAAAAATGCCAACTAGACGCTTTAAGTTTTTTTTTCCACATCACAAATTCTAGTCAATGGTTCCCTTTAGTGTAAATACGTTTTAAAATTACAAGAACCTAAATTCTTTAATTTTCTTTGTCAATTCAAGTCTTATTTTGATTTGAATTCTTACTAAACTTTTAAACCCCTAATTTTAAGAGTGTAGGCTGTTATATTTTTATGTTTTTATATAATAAGTTGCATCACATAGTTTAACGGACGATTTAGCGCAGTGTTAAAGAGCTTAAGCCGCTCCGCCCACTGGGTCGAATAGTCGCAGGGTTCTATTTCCGCACGGGACAAATCTTTGTGTGACCCACATTCTTTGTTTCGGTCTGGGTATTTGTGTATGTGAATTTTCGTTTGTAAACACACCCACGACACAGGAATAAATCCTAGTGTGGGGCAGAAAAAGAAAGGATAATTTAAAAATACAAAAGTAATATACCTTACGTTATGATTACGTATAGTGCATTTAAAACATGAATTTCAGAGCGAAAGTATTGTTTATATTCCATCCAGTGAGCGAAACGGCTAACATTGTTAATGTCTATCTATTTATATCAGCACGACAGATCCCTAAAGATCCCTGAAGTCAAGTAAAAGTCAAAAATTATTTACTTATGAAAGATGTCATTTACTCATTTGTATAGGACAAAAATCTAAATTTTTTTATTTTGAATATCTACTATCGGATCCAGGGCTTCACAGAGATGTGGGGAGAAACCCCCGGGCTAGTCTTTAACTTTGACAGTTATATTCGAGGGGCCTGTGTGTTGATTTTTTTACAAGCTTTCATTTAACTTGCAATGTTCGTATGTCTGTCCGTCTGTCTGTCTTTCCGGTTCAAATCTTGTGATCCATTTATCAAGCAATTGCAGCTATTCGATTAAGCATAAATTTGTCATTCGTATGTGAAGTCGGTGACAATGCAGTGATATGGTATTATGGAGCTGGTCTGATGCTGGACTCGGAAGGCCATAAGATAGTGTTGTAAAAACGCTCGAGTCGGCGCTCAAAACGCTCGCGTCTTCTACGTGTTTTAACGCTCGTTAGCGTCGACTCGACGCTAAACACTCGAATTCAGCGCTCATTTTTACAACACTACCATAGAAACTTGTGAATTATACAACGTAACCCCCTCGTGCTTAGGCTTGTTAGATTGGTATTAACAAGTACTATACAATGAGATAGTGTTCAGGGTTTGACGATGAAGCTGAAAGGTGGCCAATGGAAGAACCCAACTACTCAATATATTCCCGCCGTGTTTGAGCTCGTTGGATTTATCTTGACGAGAACCTTAGACCCGAATAGTATCCAAGGTCTGATGGAAGCCATAGGAACATCTGAAAAAAACAACATAAATTTGTTGTGTTTTTGCTATGAAAGCTTGTTTTTAAAATTATTTCACGATTGTGTTTCCAGGGTATGTTTTGAAAATCGCTGATTCTAAGTTGGCAACCCTGTCCCTCTATTCTAATATTGCACCCAATCGCATGCATTTAAATATTTAATGCCACCTACCAATATTCTCGAATCGGTCTATACATATGTATGAGTCGTATTGCAGTGACGTATTCTAGCTCAGAATTGCGGTTTACGTACATTTGTGTATTGAATCACCGTTAGTGGTGAAGTGTCTTCTTAATACAACTTAAACACGAACCGATTGATAGAAAATACATAGCTTGGTGGTGAGGTTGGAAGCATGGAACATAAGAAAAAAAAAATGCAGATTAAAACTTGCAGATTTAAATAGCCTCGTTAGTCCAGTGGCAAAGCGCATCGCTTTGTGATCACGAGGTCCTGGGTTCAAATCCTAGGTCTGACAAATGTAGTTTTTCTAACGAAAAATTCCCAGTATGAGTCCGGAGTCTGGAATTGTGCCCGGTATATGGCAATAGGCTCGCCCGCTATAACATGTGACCTAATATCGTCGGAGAAAAGTAGGTGTACTCAGTACACCTCTGCCACCACAGCTTGAGTAATATAGGCATGACGGTGTTTTTTATAATAAAACCGCAATGTAATATTTATTTCTAACTAATTGCAACAGGCACAATGCTTTTGTGATTTACATCGCTACTTACCCTTTCAATAATAACAGGCGTACGGTGCCACCGTCATATCTATTCAGGTGGCTAAAAATATAAATAAAATTAAATGCGTTTTGACGGCACCATTTAAACACTTTTACGAGATTTAATACATTTTCACAACCAGTAGCGACATCGCCAATTGAACAAACAAATATGTGGTATTGTAAATGTTATGGTACGTCCGTCATCCCCGCGCAGGACAAATCTTTGTCTATCTATCTATCTATATCATCACGCAGATCGCTTGCGGGGTAGGCAGAGAGTACAGAGTTCCAACAGGTTCCTTCCTTACATGCCTCTCTGGCTTCCTCCACTCTCATAGTTCGTCTCATACACGCTCGCCGGTTACGGAGACTCTTGACGTGTCCTTCAGATAAGACTCGGTCAATTTGGTTGTGGTAAGATAGTCTGGGTTTTCCCTGGTACCAACATCCTTCCACTTTCGCATTGTATATCTGTTTTGTCATTCTTTCTTTTGACATTATGTCTATATGCCCGAACTAAAGGAGCATACCCTTTCTCATTTTTACACCGATACTATCTTTCATACCTACTCGCTCTAACACATACAAATCTTTGTTTGTCCCAAAAATGTTTCTTTCATTCTGGGTCGTGAACCTATGTGAATTATATATTTGTAAACGCATCCAGGACACGGGGATTCATCCTAGTTTAAGGTACATTAAAAAAAATCCTTGTCTACATTCCATAATAAGAATATATAAAAATAATTTTCCGTAATGTAATGTAACGTCATAGTGACGTCACTGCGATGAGGTATGAGAATGGCTTACCCCTCAAAGTAATATGTCAAGTTTGCGTCGCCCCGATATTGGCAGTCGTCAATAACGAACCCTGGGAGCACATACGATTTCTATGAATATAAATTATTATAATGGAAGCAGATGTCTGGCAGAATCAAATTGTATTAACGCCTGTTTCCTCGAAACGGCTAGGCAGAAATACACACTAAATTGTGGCCTTAGATTAAAAACCTGAGCTGAGCTAAAAAGGTAGCTTTATAGGATAAATAAACTTTCTTTCTGTTTGATTAAAACGTAGCCCCACACTAGGAATTATTCCTGTGTCGTGGATGCGCTTACAAATATGAAATTAACATACACAAACACCCAGACCGAAACAAATATATGTGGGTCACACAAAGATACAAGAGACACTATGAATAAATCAGTAATAAAGTATGCGGTACTATCTATCTATTTCATCACGCCTGATCCCTTGCGGGGTAGGCAGAGAGTACTAAATCTATGGGTATGCCTATGACATGTTACGATTTAATGTGGATGTATGATATTAGTGACTAAAAATTAAATGGACACTTAAATCTCTAGTATCTTTTCCTACCTCGTGAGGGACGTGGCGTGTAAAACATTTTAAATCACCAGCTTAAAAGCTACCAAGAAACATTATTTTTTTCAGAAAATAAACTTGTAGAACTATCCGTTTCTTACGCTACAGTCTAAAGAAGAAAAAAACAGTTACTGACCGTAGTAACCACAGTATAAAAAAATGTTTTACAGTCGCCCATCGACGTATTTACGAAGAGCAAACGTACGATAGATTATTAGACCAGACGAGTGACGTTAGATCTAGTTTGTTACTAAGTACGATGCAGTATCTTGGTCTAAAACAATCAAAATTGATGTGCCTTTAAAATTGAACCTTAAAACTTTTTTATCGAGCACATTTAGACGGCAGTGTCATTAGCAAGCATCAAGATTTGTTGGGCTCAGTCAATCGGACATGAATGACAGTTAGAATTTCCATTTTCAAGCATTTTACCGCATCAGGTAACCACTAAATGTTAAGGCCAGGAAGCCTTATGAGCTTGATAAGATTCAACAGCAGGTGGTCATAGACATGACTCAGTCAATCCGCGCTAGGTCCACGTGGTTGAGTATGACCTATTTCTCTCTCATCTCGATGTGTGAGACTCTTGTATGAGGCGACAGTGTGAATTCTATAAACAGTAGCTGTTAAAAAATACAACATATTCTTTTTATGAGTAAAATTTGGGAGAAAAACTTACTTTCTTGTTTTATTCCAGCGATCTAAATAAAAAACTCTTTATTTCAGGCTTAAGTCCATAAGCGTTGATAGTGATGATTAAGTAACAACTTTGCTTATACACTACGTTAGCATTGTTTGAACTAAATTGAGCTTTCTTATGACTACTTTAGAACAGAACTGACAAGTTTTGGGTGCACCATAAGTTCACCCTTCTAGGAAGATATGCGTGGGTTAGCTGTTTATTTAGGTGCAATGAGAACTACCTCCACCGAATGTTTTCTAAAACCAGCTAAAGTAAGCTATAATAAACAAAATGTTTGACATTATTGGTGGTAAATTTAATCTAAAACCATGTCATATAGCATGGTTATCTTTATGACATAAAAGCTTTTTAAAAGGTGTTGTAATTTTTCTCTGATATTCCTCCACTATGTCTAAAACATAAAAAGTTTAACCTCAACTTTAGATTTAAGACGGCACAATCGAAATAAGAATTGCCCACAATTCAGAGCGCGGTCGTTGCGACTTTGCTGCATACCCCCTATTGTGTTAAGCGCTTTGTTACCCACGGGGGAGTACTGACTGGAATACTTTTAAGCTTCAGTTTAAAGAGCAACTGCTTAACGAGCGATCTTGAATTTAAATGTATTCTGTAATTTGTCTGGGTTTCATTTGGATCATTGTGAGATAGTTATTTGTTGTATGTTACTTTGTAATACTAGTGTTGTACTACTAGTGTGCTTATATGATATGTATATGAATTAAAATAGAAAGATAAGTATATAAAAATACAGTATATCAATTTATATAATTTGTACCTATTTTATTATAAATTGATATTCCTAAGTTTTTTTTCTATTCTTTTCAACCTCATTATTTGGTATGTACTTGATTTTGGGGTATGTTTCTTAGTTAAATAAGTAAACAAGTCATAGGTAAACAACTTGACATGTCATTTTCTTTCATAATAAAGGCAACAATTTATAAATATGTTTACATTATATAAAATTTCCAATCAAATGAATCAATCATTTCCAATCACATCCAGTTAAACAAAAATTAAAATGACATGAAATAAAACAGACCGAGTCTTATCTGAAGAGCAAGTCAAGAGTCTACGTAACCGGCGAGCTTATATAAGACGAACTATGAGAGTGGAAGAA
Organism: Phalera bucephala; assembly: GCA_905147815.2. NCBI lineage: Eukaryota > Metazoa > Arthropoda > Insecta > Lepidoptera > Notodontidae > Phalera > Phalera bucephala. Next base: position 4,779,277 of record LR990625.1, on the reverse strand, counting down.
GCCAGAGAGGTATGTAAAGAAAGAACATGTTGTAACTCTGTACTCTCTGCCTACCCTGCAAGGGATCTGGCGTGATGATAAAAACTATCTTTAGAAGTTTTCCAAAATATATAGTACCACCAATAGCACAATTCAATCCAAATCCAAAATTCAAGCCCGGAAAACTAAAACCTTTAAGAACATAACGTTATACCTTAATTCGCCTTTAAAAACCATCCAAAAGTGAAAAAAGTGATATTAGATTACTCACTCCTTCTCCAGTAATACTCCCAAAACCTCATAGGAATATGATCATCAAAACAAACTTCAAATAATCCTTTTTTATTAAAATAAATAACGCTCCAACCAAATATAAATACGAATGTTGAACAGAAACATTATGAATTACATAGTGTACATGAATATTTCAGCTTTGCATTCGAAACGTGTTTATTCTATAAAGATAAGCGAACGCCAGCCTGCGAATGAATAAATCTTAAAGGAAAATTTCGCGTAAAAGTTGACTAACTTAAATTCTTTACTGCTGCACTGAAGAGTCAACGTATTTTTACCACGATTTATTATCTCACTTTCGTGTAAGAATGGTTGTTTGCCTGTTAAGTACAAATTGTGTACTTTTAACAAAGCTCATATTGGATAACGATGCAATATATAAAAATCATAGACAAAACAAAAAGCAGAAAATAATCCTTATCTACGGTACGTCAGCTATGTGTTCTTGTGTGACCTAAAACACCGTCGCTCAAAGAAGTCTGCAGTCTGTGAACATGTCCTTGACCGCACCCGCCATAACATCAGATTTGATAGACCACAAATCTTCGTGAAAGAACACCGATTCCTACCAAGGAAGGTTCGCGAGGCTATTGAAATTAAAAAAACATCCTAATTTCAATAGAGAAGATGGCTGGGTGCTTCCATCGACTTGGGATCCGATAATTAATATAATCAAATCCAAAACCAAGCATAACACTGCAAGACCTCAAGACACCGTGAGCTCATTCTGCGTAGATCGGGACAACAAAAATAATTAAGAAGTTTGAGGGTACCCCGGAAGAACTATGCCTTTTGGACGTCTCACACCTCAGTCCCTCCCGTGACCATAGGTGAAAAACAGTTTGATTTCAAATAAATTAATTAATAGACAGACAAGAAAGTGAGTCAGAGATCTAATGGATCTGAGCTCTATCAAGGTAGCAGCGTCAAATCAGCAAAATTCAATATAAAATTATGCAAAATTTGTAGCCTAAACCTAAAGAATCCTAGTTCAAGCTAGCATGTACAAAAAAAATTGTTAAAAAAAAAATTAAAAAAAAAAAAAAAATTAAAAAATGTAAATTGACTATTTGTAAGCGACCCCGCAGGGCTTTTTCAAAATAAATTATTTGAGTTTGAGTTTGAAAAAAAACATTCAAACAAGCGGAGGCAAGAAAGCGAATTAATAAACAATTGTAACAAAAATACTAAACAGAACAACTCAGAACATTAACGTGGTGTTAATCTCGAAACATTTCGGAAGTTCAACTTCATCTAAGCATCAGTCAAGTACATCGATTTCGATTCCCCGGTCACTAGGCCCAGCATTAGCATATTAAGGGTCTATTAAGCGACCGGATTTTCCACACAGAAGAGGAAAATAGAATAACTTTACGGCTTTCATTTTGATGAACTCATATGAGTAAAATATTATTTTGGGTATATAAAGGGCTATTGGTAATTTATTAATAGCCTCTTGAGGACAACCTCCTGTACCTGTCCTCATGTATACCAGACAACGCCTGTTCTGAGATTTCTTTTTTAATTTTAGCAAAAAATCGTCTGGCAAGTTCTTGGCTTGGGTCTCCGTAACTGGCAAGCGGGTATGAGATGTACTATGAGCGTGGAGGGAGCCAGAATAAGAATATTTTTTATGCATACAATATGCGAATTATAGAAATTCTGATGGTGCATCATCAAAAAAGTGACACTTATGTCTTCGCCTTCACCGAAGCCTGCGGGAGGCGGGGTTTAGCGACGTCATCGGCCCACTTGCAAACTGCTTCCATGCGGAGCACACGCGGGCCTCGCATATTTTTTATACCTTTTAATATTATACAATTGAACTTCTACTTCGTTTTCATTTCATTTTTACTGCAATGTACAGTCCTCTTTGTCGAAGACTAAACAGTGACTAAGACTCTCTGACAAAGGGTTTGTAAGAACCTGCTGTAGCACTCTGCCTAATCCGCAAGGGATCTGACTTGATATAGATAGATATTTGTTTTAAGTAGTGCAGCTGCTCCTGGAATTTTACCAAAATACAACACAACAATCTGTACATATTAGATGATTCTGCTGAGTTTACAGTTGGTAAACAAAAAAAGTCTGTATAAAAAAATACTAAACACCATCACGCCTATATTCCTTAAACCAGGGTCATAGAAGAGTACTATGTACAGCCCACGGGGAGCGGCACTTGGTGGTACAGCCTCTTTACGCCGACGATGTTAAGTCCTATGTAATAGGGGGCGAGCCTTTTTCCATTATACTGGGCACACTTCCAGGCTCCGGACTAATACTGGGAATTTTTCAATAAAAAAGCTACATTTGTCCGAGGATAGAGGATCCTAGGATTTGAACCTCCTGGGTTCAAATCCTAGGTCGGTCGGTAGGTAGACAGTCTGCATAACACAACAATCTGTATATTTTGGGTAAGTAAGTATTCACACTCAATAAACAAAAACTATGTAACGTAATCGTGTCCGTTTACGTCCACAAAACCTTCCCTTAAGCCCCCGGAGCAATTTTGTCGCATTTATGATTTATGACTCCTGGGACCCCAGCGGTACACCTGCGTACAGTCTGCAGATGCTTTTATTTACGACCAACAATCAGTTGATAAGTTCTTTTTCATTTCGTTCAGGGAGTTAGGGAGTAAGATCTCGCTTTGGATTTATCTAGTGAGTTTATCCAATCCAAAATTTAAATTGAATGAAGATTTAGTCAATTACTATGACCAAATTTTCAACTCTTATTGGAAAGGCAAGTCACGCGACCTTTTTAGAACAAAGGCCGGTCAGGCCAAATTGAACAGTCCGGACTGCTGTCGTCGATCTGAAACGAAGAATACATAAGCATTTAGACTGTCTAAATGTTTATGAAATTATAATAGGCTCGACCTCTATTATATGGAGATTTCAGATCGATTACAAAATATGAGTATACACAAAACACTTCTTCATAACACACAACACAAAGTTTCTCTTGCGGGAATCAAAGCTGCAAGTACTCAACCCAAATAGACGAGTAGTCTACTATTAGATGAAATCATCATTGCTCGTTCCAATGACATGAAGTTCCAGAACCACAACTTACAATGTTTGAGGTTCTCGAACCGCAATCCACCTGAACAAAGTAGGGCTGGACGCAACTCCAAGACAAGTTGTCGATAATAATCGATGTTGTACCGCAGTTACGTCGTGCTGACAAGGGTCCGAGGACTAGTGGCTGATCCGAGGATTAGTCTAAGTTCAATGCATTATGGTATAGTAATTCAGTAATTAGGTATGTCTAAAGTCAACGTGGACAAAATTGCGGGCAGAAACTCGTCGTACTATAAATGTGAAAGTTTGCATGTTTGGATGTTTAAATGTTTGGATGTTTGTTACTAAATCACGCAAAAATGGCTGAACAGATCTGGGTGAAATTTGGCACATAGATATTTTATTGCCTGGATTAACACATCGAACATCATTCCTGTGTAAAGTCAATATAAACGAAGTCGCGCGCAGAAGTTAGTATATAAATACATACCGTCACATTTACAATCTCTAAGTAGAAGTAGCAGAGGTGTTCCGCGTACATTCACATTTTGCCAACGATCTTGATTGGAATTAAGTAGGGAAATAAGAATTTGATTCCAGAAGTTTGCAAGAGGTGATTTCGATCTCCTTAATTTAGTAAAATAATTGTAATTAAAAAAGACTTTTATAAAAACAAGATAGATAGATAATACTTTATTGTTCCACCAGAAATACAAGAAGGAAATAAAAAGATACAATATTTCAATTGAAAGATAGTGTAACAATGGATAGTGTAACAAGATTTTATGGAATAAATATGACGAAGATATCATGCTTAGTTGAGTTGTTTCTATGGTCTCTTTCCGGATCCATTATCAGACCCTGGACACCATCCGTGAATAAAGTACTCGCAAAGACAAATCCAACGAGCCCAAACACCTTTCGGTTTCATCATCAGACCCTGAACACTATCTGGTAGTGTAGTACTTGTCAATGCCAATCTAACAAACCCGAGGAGGTTACGTTTTATATATCACATGTTAAAAGAATAAAAGTTCGTAAAAATGAAATAAATAGCGTCACGCCTTCAGTACCTAACAGGAGTGACAGAGGTGTTCTATGTACTTTCATATTTTGCCAGAGATATTTAATACCAATGTGATAGGATATGAACCTATTGTCATTTTATTACACCAGGCATAATTGGGTTAATTTAAACTTAAAACAATCGTACTACAGGTGGACCCATGGGTAAGTTTTCCGCTTCTTCGATCCAGCTATGTATTTAGAAAGTAGGGTGCATGCATTTATTGATTGGAATTGTTTATACATTTCTATGCCTATAAAAAATCTTTGGTCAAAGTAAGTACCGGGACATCATAACAGACTAGGAAATCATATGGGGTATATGCTCATACGAACGAGGTACTCGAAAAATATGGGTGAGCACATTCGAACGAAAACACTTATATTATAGAAAATACCAGGATATCAAAGCAGCACAGAGGTGTTCAGCTACTTACACGGCGGCCGACCGTAGAAGTAGAATATCCTGCATACCCATGTTTTTTTAATGTATTGTTCATAAGCTAAGATCGCCTTGTCTGCTGTGAGGACCTGGTACTTTTAATTGGATTTTGAGACATATTGATTGATTTCTGTTTAAAGTAATATATTTTTATTGTTATAGGTTACGTATATGAAATAAAGAGTACTGGGATTACCGTGAAGCCCATTATTTGTATTTAATACAAAAATATCCAATTGCTTGGTGAATTATCAGGTGGTGGGCCCTTGTGGAATTTTTATCTACAAATCCTTGCTGTCCTGCTGCATCAATGCGGATTTATGGAATTTTTGTCCAAAACTCCTAATCTATACACAGCTCAATGAGATAGATGTTAATGTGATTTGTGGTATTTTTTGTCTAAAAATCCCTATTAATAAGGAAATCAGCTGGCAATGGGGATTTGTGAAATAAAAACCCCCAAATCGATGGGGATTTGGGATGGGGCAACTCAATGGGGATTTCTGGAATAACCCCTCAGATCTCGTGATCCCGGGGGATCTACACCATTCGTTATGGGACCAAAACTCTAGTCTGCTTGAAAAACAACAATGTAATTTTCCAACGTACTGGTTTTTTAATAACGAATCCTAGTAGTATTTAAAATTTGCGAACTAATTAAGTTCATGTTCATAACTTATTCTACAAATTTTCCACTAAAGAAATGACTTTTTTAATACAACAGGTTCAGAACCAATCTAAAAGATAATAGGGTTTTCACCAACAAATCAAAGAACAAAATACGTAGCGCCGTAAAGAAAATTATTTTACAAAATATATATACTTATAGTATAGGTACATATCGATACCGGGGAAGACCTAGACTGTCTTCTTCTTCTTCTTCAGCGGACCAACTTCAGGTCATAAAAAATAACAATATTAGCCCTGTTAAAAAACTGGCCCACTGTTGGGTACGGGCGTCCTCTCAAACTGAGAGGGTTTAGGCCATAGTCCACCACGCTAGCCCAGTGCAGATTGGTGAACTTTACACACCTTCGAGAAACTCTTAGACATGCAGGTTTCCTCACGATGTTTTCCTTCACCCTTAAAGCAAGTGATAGTTAATTTTTAATACGCACTTGCTTTCGGAAAGACAGAGGTGCGTGCCTGGGTTTGAATCCTTGACCTCTGATTTTGCAGTCCAACGGTCTAACCACTAGGTTATCACTGCTTCAGGTCATAAGCGTTCCCCAAATATAGTCACGACGATCGGCTTTTATCCGCGACCTTCAATCTTACTATAAATAGAATTATAGATAGTGTGTTATCTGAAGAGCAAGACAAGAGTCACTGTGACCGGAGAGCGAGTATCTAACGAATTATGAAAATGTAGGATCGAGAGGAACCTATAAGCAAGGAACCTGTTGGAACTGCACTCCACCTATACTACAAGCGATCTGGCATGATAAAGATAGGTAGATAGAAACAGATATAGGCAAAATGTAAACAATTTAATGATTACAATTCCATTTTGTAATACTTAATCATGGTTCAAGAATAAAAGTGTAATTGTAATCGTTGAAGATTGCAAAATGTAATTGTAATCGTTAATCATTAGTTATACCATCACGCCTATATTCCCCAAGAGGAGGTGGTTAATCGTTAATCTGATTACATTTTGCCCCTCTCTGGGTAGAAGATTCGTAAAATGTCAATAAAACCTATCTACATTAAAAGTCGTTGAATAAAAGAACAAAAGTAAACCTAATTAATATCAATACAAAAGCCTTGTTGGTCTGGTGGCAAAGCGCATCGCTTTGTGATCACGAGGTCCTGGGTTCAAATCCTAGGTCGGACAAATGTAGTTTTTCTAACGAAAAATTCCCATTATGAATCCGGAGTCTGGAATTGTGCCCGGTATATGGCAATAGGCTCGCCCCCTATTACATGGGACTTAACGTCGTCGGCGAAACGTGGGTGTACTCAGTACACCTCTGCCACCCCCTCTAGGGAATATAGGCGTGACGGTGTTTTTACAAAAGCCTTGTCGACTATTATGTCTACGATGAGAATAAAACCGGCTAATGTGTATAAATATACAGGGCTTACTCGTCGAGTGCACTGCTAACAATTTAATATTGTCTATACGTTCTACTGCAGAGAACAGACAAGCCATTTGCAGTTAGAGGCGAGGACACGGCGAGAGACGGAGCGATTCTTAAAAAATCAATTTTAAATTTGAAAAGCCTAATTATTAATATTATAAATGTGAAAGTTGGTATGTTCAGATGATTGTTACTCAGTCACGCAATAATGGCTCAGCCGATTTGGATGAAGTTTGGCGCACAGATAGTCTATTACCTGCATTAAAATATAGAATCCTTTTTAATCCGAAAAAATGTAAGGTTCCTGTCTAAAGTCAACGCGGACTAAGTCGCGGGTAGAAACTAGTGAAAAATAAATCCTCACGTCACTCCTACATTCCTCAAAAGTGTGTACTGTGTTTGTCCACATTTAGTGGATAACATTATGCCACTGTGTAATATAGGAGAAGCCTATTTTTCACTACTTGCAATCACTAAATTTGACTTCTGTACTAAAATGCAATAAAGAAGATGAAAACCTTCACGCAGTTTAAATAGTAACCATGATTGTAAATATCTTTTTGATAAAATTGTTTTAAAGTGCGAACACGACGGAGATATCTTGCTTAGTTGCTAAGTTCCTATGGCCACCTTCTGGCTCCATCATCAAACCCTTATCACTACTGTGGTCTATAAAACTTGTCAAGACACATCCAACTAGGCCAAACGTTCCTATTAAAGAGTTCCTATGACCGACTTCCAGCTCCACCATCAGATCTTGAACACCATTTGAGTCTTTATAGCTTGAGAAGACAAATCCAATGCGTTTAAATATGGGAGGAATATTTCATGTAGTTAACATTTCCCTATGGCCCTTGCTCCATGGTACTTTATTACTACATTGTCATCGAAGTCACATACGTATGCCAAAGCTCAACTCAATCAGGAAGTGCTTAAAAAATGGATCAGTAAATTCAAATCAAAAGATACAAAGACAGACAATGGATAATACGAACAAAGCAAAGTAGAAAACTTGTAAATAGGTAATCCTGCAAAATTTTAGCTCAATTTTATACTAAGAAGTGCTTGACAAATGGATCACATAATTCGGATCTGAAAGACTGGCAGAAAATACGATCAAAGCAAGCTTACAAAAACTGTTATCCGCTCCGCTCATGAAAGATGTCGTGGCTTAAGCCAACTCCCCGCTCACGTATCGCAGATACAGCTCCGCAGACATGAGTGAGCTATTTAATAGATTTCTACCACCACCCCGTCCTTCAACTTAGTATTTTCTTGGTGGTTGTACATTGTAGGCAAATGTGGTAAATTGGACTTTATGCCCTGTTCACGTCGAGTTAGAGCTATATGGCTTAGATAATAATGATTATAATGGTATGAACCTGACACGGCATTGGTTGTATACATATAAAGCGACAAGGATCTTTTGGCCCATGGATCCCATTGGTGTAAAATCAGGGTTAACATTTAGTCAATTTTCCTGCTTCCAAGTAGGTACATATTTCAACAGGTGGGTTCGCACGGTTAATAATGCAAAAACAACTTGGGTTAATTTCATAGCAAACGGCAACTGTCTTGAAGTGATATTTCACTGGGTGACGAAGTTAGTTCCGATTTTGGCCGATCTTTGTACGACTATATGTAGCTATTTCTGTAAATATTGACCGAATAGTGGCATAGTATACACATGTAAATAGTAGAAAATCTCAGTATTAGGGGTCCAAGTCAGAATCACGCACAGACGCTCGCTCTACGCGGCTTCACGACAGATTTCATAGATAACTACACGTTGAATAGGTGCGTAGAGAGAGCGTGTACCCGCTGAGAAGCCGCATGAGTATGTGCGTGAAACTCATTTGGTAACGCTACTAGATGCCATATTGTCAACCCTGGATATAATACAATGGGTTGAGCACTCTGCGAAAAAACGAGATGACAAGGATACTCACTGAGAGCCCTACGTCTCTTTCTAAGTAGGGTGACCAAACATTGCTATGATTATGGACTTGTGGATATATAATTTACGTATAATTTTCGGCCACTGTTTATTGTCGTAATTCTTTCATTCTACGTCTATGCCACATCTTAAATGAGTAGTAGTCAAAGTTTTTGATTCAATTGTCCATTTTCTTACTGACTGTAATTTTGTTTCAGAATCTGTAAATTCAGCTCCAAATATCGCAAAAAATAGGATAGTTCCCTAGACCCGTTTTTTCTATATCTGCATCGGTTGACATAGCTGCCCTTACTACCCCATATTAATCCATTCTGTATATAAAGATGAATTGAGAACCTTGTTCGTTATGAACTCGGTAATGGTTTACAGCGTTTTTAAACCATATCATATATAGATATAGTTCGTATTAGTTTTACCTTATGATCATCGTACTGCATAGTAATGGGTGCGAGCGTGACACCGGGCTCAACGTTATTGTTCTCACTCATCATGGTTTTTCGGGGTGTTTAAATCATATTATATTCAATGTTGTGTCTGTAAGTAAGGATTTAATTTTTTTTGGCAATATTTTGGCAGTACTTAATAAATTGTATTATATCCATGTTGTCAACATAATATTATGTTTACTGTGATAGTCGTCAACAAATAACCTACTTCTTTGGAGTAATGGCGAACAATTAGCTTTGCTACAAGGGCATGTTCAAAAAAGTCCTATTATCAATCCGAATTCTGGAATCGTGCCCGGTATATGGCAATAGGTTGCGAGCCTATTACATGGTACCAAACATCGGCGGCAAAAATTGAGTATATGCAGTACACTTGTGCCACCCCCGTTTGGGAAATGTAGGCGTGACGGTGTTTTTATTTTCGTCAACAAATCATAATTGCCGATGAAAGTATAGGGACAAACATACTGTGTCAAGGCCTGAAGGTTTTGTCAATCTTATATATAGTGGATATAGATACCGGAGAAGACCTAGACTATCTTACCTCAGACTAGCTGCCTACCCTCAAGGAATCTAGCGTGATGACTTGATATTTATATTCATTTGGCCTACCAAAAAATTAAGAATGTCGTGGTGAAGTAATTTATTGGTCTGTAATATAAGTAGTTTAATAGTTCCCTCCTATTTTACTATTTTAGGGGCTTATTTCCTATGGTTCTGAAAACGAGTACCAAAGTACAAGAGAACATCTATATGCTAAGTTTCGAAGTTATAAGACATGTTGGGCTAATAGTGCTTTTGCTTGCAAAAGGTCCTGGATTCGACCCTAGATGGCCGACAAAATGTGATTTTCTATCAAAAAAATCTAAGTAGAATTTCGGATTTTGTTTTTTTTTTCAGTATTACCATAGGCTCGCCCCTAATAGCACTGGGATCTTACATCGTCGGTAAAAAAGGTGTGTACTGAGTACACCCCTGCTACCCTTGCTTAGGGAATATAGGTGTAATGTTCGTGTATTTATTTAGCAGTGATAGCCTAGTGGCTAGACCGTTGGACTGCAGTGTGAGAGGTCTCGGGTTCTAAACCAGGCACGCACCTCTGCCTTTTTGAAAGCATGTGCGTATTAAAAATTAACTATCACTTGCGTTGACGGTGAAGGACAACATCGTGAGGAAACCTGCATGCCTGAGCTTTTCTCGAGGGTGTGTGAAGTTTATCAACCCGCACTGGGCCAGCGTGGTGGACTATGACCTAAACCCTCTCAGTTTGAGAGGAGGCCCGTGTCCAACTGTGGGACAGTTTCTTAACATTAGCATTAGCTATTATTATTGTTTGTGTACCTAATGGATTAATTATCAAATCCAAAAAAAAATTAATCACCGAGTCCACGATAAAAAAAATGTTTACAAATTGTAAAACCGTTCTAAGATATGTCGTTTTAAGTCATAAAAATGTCAGAAAGTATTAATATAATTTATTTCAAGGAAAATTAAGAAATGTATTTAATTCAGGACCATTAATCATGCCTTGTAAATATGGAAATTATTTCCCTTCTGCAAACTGCCAAGGTTTTGTAGTCCTATTAATCAATTTTATTGGACGACCTTTTTCATGAAACAAACTGCGCTGTTTGGTTTTTAACTACTTCAATTCTACTAATATTATAAATGTGAAAGTTTGTTTGTTTCAATGTTTGTTACTCAATCACGCAAAACGGCTGAATATATTTGAATGAAATTTGGCACACATCATTAACACATCAGATACTTTTTATTCATATTTCGCTTTAAAGTGACTGCCTTGTTAGTCTGGTGGCAAGGCGCTTCGCTTTGTGATCACGAGGTCCTGGGTTCAAACCCCAAGTCGGGCAAATGTAATTTTTCTGACGAAAAATTCCCAGCATGAGTCCGGAATCAGGAATTGTGCCCGGTATATGGCAATAGGCTTGCCTGCTATTACATGGGACGTAACATCGTCGGCGAAAAGTGGTTGTACTCGGACACCTCTGCCACCTTCGCTTGGGGAATATAGGCGTGACGACACACACTGTCATTTCGCATTATTTTCTTAAGACTGCCACTTTGACCTAATGGTGCATAGCTCTAGGCTTACGAGGATCCGGGTTCGAATCCTAGATCTGAGGGTTTAGCATGAAGACATTACCGTAAACTAGACGCTAGCGAGTAGATATGCCATTCTCGTCACACTACAAATTGACAAGTGACAGCACGATTACCGGTTAGTGTCACGTCAACGTCAAAGTTTCCATGCTAAGCCTTCAGATGTGGTTTTTAATAGGAAAAATGTAATAGCTGGATTGCTAATCAGTCTAGAATTGACCTCGGTATGATGGCAATAGTCTCACCCTTAATAACATAACCTGACCTATTTTTATTTTAAATTGGGGGAAAGCCTGTAAATAGGGCGGAAGCGTTTTGCCGAGACTCCTACAGGCTAAACCCCCCACCCTGCTCTAACTTATCACTGTGGCTGGGGCGTGTCACGGGAACGCGTGAGCAACCATCGGCCACCCGCCAGCGGACGTCCACTTTTGTGGACTTCCACTTATAGCGGAATCACTTTCCGCACACTACCTCCTCGAGGGCCGGCTGTTGTGCGCAGACTACGGGTAGTCTCCCTTCGCATCGCCTGCAGACCCTTATTAAGGTAGCATAAGGTTGGCGTAGATACGGTGTTGCCGCCTCGGTCTACGGTGACGTACTACCCTCACCTAGCTAAAATTGTCGACCGTTGTCGGCGAACTGTAGATATATCTACTCTGTACGCCTCTACCACCTTACCAATATAGAATATGTTTATTTTTTTTCTATATAACGGAAATATTTTTTTCTATATAAAGGAAAACGTCGTGAGGAAACCTGCATGCCTAAGAGTTTCTCGAAGGTGTGTGAAGTTCGCCAACCCGCATTGGGCCAACGTGGTGGACTATGACCTAAGCCCTCTCAGTTTGAGAGGAGGCCCGTGCCCAACGGTGGGACAGTTTCTTAACAGGGCTAATATTATTATTATATTATAACATACTGTTAAATTTTTGTCTTTCTCCCTCTCAGTCTTAGTGTTTTTTAGGCATTATGTAAGTCAAATTGAAAGGCTTGAGGCGACTTGATGGATTCGCATAGCAGGTGGCCACCGACCTGCATTCACCAATCCGCACGGCATCCACATGAGACCGCAACTCGTGTATGACCTTCTCTCTCACCTCGAATTGTGACGTAAGTACTTTGCCAGAAGCAATTGGATAGTACAGGAAAATTAGCATTGAATTTTTTCACACATTCGCCCTTCACCCGCGACCTTCATCAGGTCACCGGTCCATCTTATAGAAAGCCTAACCACTACACGTCATACAGTACATGGCCTCTACTCAAGAACCTTTCTACCCCAACGGCCGTCAGCTCTCCGAGCGATGTACCCCGCCTATTTCTGGACATATAAAAAAGGCGGACGGAATCTCGCTAAACAAAAAGTGATGCAACTTAGTAGGTCAGTTTTTAAACTGAACGGTGTGTACGTAGACGCTTTTCACGCGTTTAATGTTCTCCACACATTTACTTACTACGAAAACGACATCTGTCAAACGAGGTTTATTACGTAATAACGGCCGATAGACTTATGGTGTGGGTGTGTGCGTTTCAGCTCGTACGGAGAAAATATTTTTTTAAATGTAATATATATATTATTATAGCAATAGACTACATGCGAAGAGGATTACTACTCCGTCGTCCGGTCGTCTATGGCTATATTTTAAATATAACATTTTAAAAATTATCTTCTTACAGGCACTACTTGGGTCGGTGTTAAATATTTCATATTACCTTCCGTCTGCGGTTTTTCTGGCCGGGAAATATATTCGCCTCAACCTACTCTCTAAAAAGGCTAACAGTAAAACAAATTGGCTAACTACGGGTATAAGCCATTTTCACAGATGAATAAAACTTAATAAATTTAAGAAGCCGACTCAATTTATGCCAAACTAGATTCAGACAGCAAAATTTAGCTGACCTTTATGTCAAACCAAATTTAGCTTACAAAATTTATCTAAAATTATACTAACCCATACTTAATAACCTAATTATTAATTTAAATGCTATGCTTTTCTAATTTCAGGAATGTTGAATGGTAATTTTTGTTAACTTTTTTTTTCTTAAAAATTCTTGTGACTAACATAAGTTACTTCATTGCTTTGTCTAGAATGATAAAACAAATATACTTACAATGCAAAAGTGTAAGGATACAGATACTGCGGAAGAACTAGGTTTTCTTCCAATAATCAAACAGATCGTGTTTTATCTTATAGACAAGTCAGGAGTCGCCGTGAGAAAAGCTTTGAGAGTGTAAAAAGCTAGATAGATCTGTAAAAAAGAACCTCTTGGAACTCTTTACCATAGAGTTCATTATAAGGGGTAATGATATTACAATAAATAAACTCAAAGCATAAAGTTATTATTTTTTTATATGCTTTCCACCAATTCCGATGGAATGTTGGGCGAGGCACAAGGGGGTTTTAGGTCTGGAAGAGGATGTTCGGATCAAGTCTTCTCACTCCGCAACATCGTAGAGAAGTATCTGGCAGTGGAGCGGAAGGTTTTCTGCGGTTTTGTAGATCTGGAGAAGGCATTTGACAGAGTTGTGCGAAAGAGACTTTGGGACATTTTGCCAGAGTATGGTATAGATGGCACTCTGTTGCGAGCCGTCCAGTCCACTTATGTGGAGTGCAAAGCATGCGTACGGGTGGGTGGTAACAGTTCACCTTGGTTTGACGTTAAAATCGGCGTCAAGCAGGGTTGCGTGTTGTCCGCTAGACTGTTTATAATATATCTGGACAAAAGTCTTCAAAGACTGAAAGCGATGAATGAAGGTGTACAAATGGGTGACTTAGTGGTAAACCATCTACTTTATGCAGATGACGCGGTTTTAATAGCGCCAACAGCCACTGATCTGCAAACACTAGTCACAGTTATGAAAGACGACTGCATGATCAATGGCTTACACTTGAATGTGAAGAAAACTAAGATTATGGTTTTTGAAAGGGAAGAAACCAGAATGAATGTAAGGATTGTGGTTGGTAACGATGTGCTGGAGCAAGTGAATGAGTTTGTATATCTTGGATGCGCCTTCAGTAAGGATGGGAAATACACCGCTTACATAGAGAGAAGAGTGAGTGCAGGGAACAGAGTGAATGGTGCGATGGGAAGGCTACTCGGGAGCCGGCACTTAAGCCATAAGGCGCAGCTGGCCATACATAACGGAGTTCTTGTCCCAATGCTGTTATATGGTAGCGAGAGCTGGGTATGTAAGAAGGAGAATGAAAGTAGGATAAATGCGGTAGAAATGCGAGCTCTGCGGAAGATGTGCGGAGTGAAGCTGACCGACCGCATTAGCAACAGCATAGTAAGACAGCGAGTAGGTATGAAAGATAGTATCGGTGTAAAGATGAGAAAGGGCATGCTCCGTTGGTTCGGGCATATAGAAAGAATGCCAGAGGAAAGAATGACAAAACAGATATATAATGTGAAAGTGGAAAGATGCAGGTACCGGGGAAGACCTAGACTATCTAACCACAACCAAATAAACCGAGTCTTATCTGATGGAAAAGTCAAGAGTCTCCGTAACCGGCGAGCGTGTATGAGACGAACTATGAGAGTCGAGGAAGCCAGAGAGGTATGTAAGGAAAGAACCTGTTGGAACTCTGTACTCTCTGCCTACCCCGCAAGGGATCTGGCGTGAGGTTATAGATAGATAGATAGACTTTCCACCATCATCATCATCATCTTGAACATTCTATGACTTACTGCAGAGCATAACCCTCCTCTCTTTTGTGCCGTTCTTCGTGGTCCTATATAATTTTCCATAACTCCCCAAAACATACCATTTCTGTACAAAGGTATAGGCCAAACCTATATCAAACCCGGAAAGATATCAGTGCTATGATAAAACGGGGATCTCTTTCTAAAATATAATATAATAACAAAGGCCATCTAGGCCCATTTATCATAATGGCCCTTGTCCACCCCTGGCTCGGCATCTTCCTTATGTACACTTAATTCCCTTTGTCTCTTTGGTAAGGTCTCAGTATACCCTTAAGATGAATGTTGAACGGGGCGGCTAGAGTCTCTGTTAAAATAAAATTAATCAATATACAATGTGAAAGTGGAAGAATGTAGGTACCGGGGAAGACCTAGACTATCTTACCATGACCAAATAGACCGAGTCTTATCTGAAGGCCAAGTCAAGAGTTTCCGTAACCGGCGAGCGTGTATGAGACGAACTATGAGAATAAAGGAAGCCAGAGATGTATGTAAGGAAAGAACCTGTTGGAACTCTATGGCGCGATGATATAGATAAAAGAATATAATAACAAATTTTTTATCATTGATAACAATAACTGAATATCACTTTATTCGACCTAGAATTTGAAGTCAGGACCTTGTCATCGCCAGCCGCACCATGCGCCATTGCACTAACGAAGTCGGCAGTGTTAATGTATTTATAACAAATTAATAATATACAAGCAACGAGCAATTCCTAAGTGTAATACACAGTCGCAGTGCATTTATGCCAGTTTGTTTTGCTGTCTAAAAACATATCGATAAAAATGTCGCATGAAGAATATAAAATATCAGAGTTAAGCGCTAGTTTTTATTCAGCAGCGGTTTGCGCCGCACATCGCACTATCCGCGAAGTCGCACCCCACCCTTCCCCTTACCGTTTACAGTGCAAATGTGCATATTTTGCTAGTGTGTGAGTTCCACGGAGGATCAAAAACTGCTTTTTTTTCTTACATGGTCGATCATTCTTTACATTATCTTTACAAATGCATAGCAACATAATGCATCAATGGAGATGTGGCAACGTTTTATATTTAAGGGCCCGCGTAAATAACGTGTTTTACTCCATTCACTTCAAGAAGTATATAGACTAGAAACTTAGTATTTCGAAATATGATTTTTGGCTGTATATTTTCTCAATGTCAATGTGTGTGTGGTTGAGTAAATATGTTTTCTTTCTTCTTTCTTCCTTTTTTCTTTCTTACATAATTCTAAATGTTTAGAAATCCTATTAACATTACAAACGTGAAATTTTGAGAAGATTATGCATGTTCGTTATTTTTTTTACGCAAGAACTACTAACACAAACTCCCGTACTAATAAATATTGTATAGTGGCGAAATAGTTATACAATGTTTTGTTTTTTTCTTTCGAATGTCAAATGACAGATGATAGAGAGAGAGAGAGAGAGAGAGAGAGAGAGAGAAATCAGTGGGTGTAAGTGCTACAAGGATCTCTTGGCCCAGGGTTGGCGTTGGTGTGAAATTAGTGTTAACATTTAGTAAAACGTTCCTACTTCCGAGGAGATATTTCAACAGGTGGGGCCGCATGGTTACTAATTAAAAAAAGAACTTTGGTAAATTTCATAGCAAACAGCAACACTGCGACTGTCATGAAGTAACATTTCACTTGATGACAGCGTTAGTTCTGATCCTTGTGCTGTACAGCTTGGGTCACCAATGACACGTTTCACGTAGCATTTGTCCCCTAATAAATACGAGGCTTTAATACAGTTGCCACTTTAAACATCACGTTAAAGATGCCATTTAAATATTTCGCCGACGGCACAAAATGAATACGTTACATTAAAAAGTTATTATTTGAACACTTCGTGCTTCCATGTGTGAAATTCGCCGTGGGAGCAGTTGCGTACGTTGTACGGAACATGCTGTGGGCACCAGGGAATAGCAGCCTCTTTGAAATTATAATATCAAAGGTTCGGCTAAAAACTACTGTATGTATTCGCGTTGGTGTCGCTGTGAAACTTTGAAAATGGATTTTTTGTGGTATTACTAATTTTACTTCATCCTCTGCAACTGCCTTGCTGGTCTAGCGGCGTATAATACTCGTAGAGGTCCTGGGTTCGAAGCTAAGGTCGGATAAAGTGTAGTTATTAATCGAAAAATTCACTATATCAGTCCGGAGTCTGACATTGTGCCTGGTGAAGTGGCAATAGGCTCACCCCTTTACATGGGACTTAAAATCGTCAACGCTAAGTATACGCTAATATAGGCATGTCGGCGTATATTTACTGTTTTTACCATTTTTGACTGGCTGGTTTGTCTAATGGCGTATGATGCTGTTGGCGATCACCTTCTTGGGCTTTAGATCCGTTAGAATTATTCATTCCGGTCCGTGAATAACTCCCAAAGAAAACATTAAATAAACAATAAATAAACAACCTAGGAAAAAGTAGCCTGATGACACTTTGGACACTTTTGAGTATACATCGTGGCCCGAAATAACAATATGTTGACAGCTGTGGAAGTATATAGGAAACACTTTGCTTGGGGAGTGCGTTAGTAAAATAGGCTATTTAAAATACTTTCTAACAGAATGACTTTCTCGATGGTCTAGTGGCGCATGGTGCGGCTGGTAATCACGAAGTCTTGTATTCGAATTTTCATACAAAGTGTTATTGGGGTTGTTCTATCGCAAAAGTCTCAGTACCAGTTCAAACTCTAGTATTGAAAGAAAGAAAGAAAGAAAAGTTTATTTGCAGCGAGTGCGATAAGTTATAGACAGTACATTACATCTGTACCAATTATAATTAACAATCGTGGTTGCAGTAAGTATGATTTCGTTACCAAAATAGACCAAACTCAGCATAATGCTGGCTGCTTAAGCAACGGACGGATGGACTATTATATTGCAGACGGACGTAACATTTTCGGAAAATATTTGGATGTTCACAGTGCACCTTTGCCATCTCTGCTTGAGGAATATTTGTAGGTGTAACGGTTACGGTACCATACGATTCATAAGAAATTGTGCACTTTTTTGTATTTTTTTTGCTGGTCTGAACAACACAAGGATCACTCCACTGTTGTAGGTATAATCTGACAACTCCTTTTGTAATAATGATCGTTATAAAATATGTAAGGTGTCAAAAATATAAAAAGAATAGGCAAAATAATTTTTAAATAAATGACGACCAAGGGGATTTTAAAACAAATGCAATTTTTCGGGTAGACCTAGAAAGATTGCTGAATTCCGAAATACATACTTTACCTGCAACTCTTTTACATACATAATTTAAAACGCAAAGACGGGATAGATCAGTTTAGTACATTTCCAAGTCACGGGCTAGCTGGTTCGAAATGCTTTTGTTAGCGAATCTTTTATCGTTCCTTTGAAGTTTATTTCGACAGTAAAACTAGTGTGCTGTTACATGATTCATATTTTCGTTATTCTTTTCTCTAGTGTGTTAAGTACAACGATGTTTACATTTGCCAAAAAATTGCGCTGATCGATAAACTCTACACGATGACATGTTGATCGATGTTAAAATATAATTTCACCATTTATTAGTCTTAGTCCTACTGGCTATAAGGTGGGGCTAAGTATTTTTGCCTTAAAAAAAAGAAAATAACGTAGCTCCACACTAGTATTAATTCCTGTGTCGTAGGTGACAAACATGAAAATTTACATACACAAATACCTAGACCGGAACAAATAATTGTGGATCACACAAAGATTTATCCCGTGCGGGAATCGAACCCGCGACTATTAGACAAAGTGGGCAGTGCGCACTGCCCTAAATCATCCGTCAAAAGTATGTTCTATATTTATTCCAATATGCTAAGTAAAATGTTATTTGTACATATTCCTAGCAGTAGCATTATTATACCATTTACAATGTACAAGAATACTGACGGACGGACGGATTAAGTCGATTTCGATTCCCGCACGGGACATATCTTTGTGTGACCCACAATTATTTGTTGCGGTCTGGGTATTTGTGTATGTGAATTTTCATATTTGTAAACGCACCCACGACACAGGAATAAATCATAGCGTGGGGCTACGTTTATTAAAAAAACAAAGATAGGCCCAGTTTTAAAACACGGTATACAGTGTGACAAGGATTATTTGGCCCGTCGATGATATTGACAGCGGGGCGTTGGTGTAAGATTAGTGTTACCATTTAGTAATATTTTTCTACTTCCAAAGAAATATTTCATCAGGTGGGTCCGCAGGTTACTAATCAAAAAGAGAACTTGGGTCAATTTCATATATAGCAAAACGGCATCTCTGCGACTGTCATAAAGTGACATTCCACTTGGTGACAACGTTAGTGCTAATTTTGGCCACGAGCCAAAATATCCTTGTCGCACTGTATGGTTTATTTCAAACTATTTGCTCATGGTTTGCTGTGACATTTTGATATGTACAAAAATACTGAGTTGCAAAAGCGGGTGTACAGTCTATCAACTTTGTTCTGTAGCCCATCATATCCGATGAATTGTGCGTGCGTTGAGACTTGATAGAATATCTGATCAGGCAGTTATTGTAATGTTTGATTACACAGCTTTGGTCGCGCATTTGGGGTGATTGCACTACTTAATGCCGACGTTAAAACAATTTGCATTATATGCCAACCTCAAAATATATGAATAAAGAGAACTTTATACTTCGTTTAGTCGTAAGGTCGAGTGACGTTGTCTATACAAATAAGTCCATGTAGAGCGTTTGATCGCGCGTTTTGTTTGAAACAGAGTGCTACGATCTACTCTATGAATAGAGAATCTGCGAGATGCGCCACGTGTGTGTGTAAATAAGTATGTTGAAGTCTGAGGGGCATTTACAGCATGCCAAGGGTATTACTCCAAAACGAAGCCATTTCCAAGTACCAAAATCACTTGAAAAAAAAAAATATAAAGATCATCACGCCTTTATACCCAAAACGGGGATGGTAGAGGTGTACAATGTACACACATTTATCACCGAAGATAAGTCCCAATTATACCCGACACGACGAAGGCCAGACTTTGCACTAATACTTAAAATTTATCTATCGATAACCCAAGACCTCGAGATCACATCATTCACCACTAGACGAACGAGGTGGACACTCGAAAAATGTTTAGACTAAAACGCAATCCAATTTCTTACCAACTAGATTTGACCATAATCATACATAGTCTCATTATTACTATGTCACAATATAGCCTAAGAGTGTCCATTATACCATGATACGTTTGCCCTTTATTCCCATAAAACGCCATACGTAACGACGGGACGGCAGGTCAAACTATTTGGTCGTTTTAGAATCAAAGTGACATGGGTCTCTCATTTCATTGGGGTCCAGATATATGCGTTTCCTAAGGGTAAATGTGGATGCTTGCAGAATTTTTAATACAGTTGAGTATCATAACAAGATAATTAACGCAAGACTCGAAAGTAAAACAGGTGCCGGGGAAGACCTAGACTATCTTACCATGACCAAATAGACCGTGCCTTATCTGAATATATACACATATATATATATATATATATATATATATATATATATATATATATATATATATATTGTGGGGGCTTTTAAATAAAACTCCCGACTTCACAAATAATAAAAATGGACTGTATTCTTCTATATTCACAGGGCTTCTTATGTTCTAATTCACAAGGCTTCTTATGTTCTAATTTACAAGGCTTCTTATGCTTAAGTTCACAGGGCTTCTTATGTTCTAATTCACAATACTTCTTCTCGCTATTTGCTTCCCCAGTTTCGACGTGCGGCGACGTGGCCGCGAAAGTGCGCTACTAATATATTCTCGTTGGGGTTCACAACTAGCGAGAGTTGCACGGAGAGCGACCGGCCGCGGAGCCAATAACGTCCCGGCCGCTCGCCCGGGAAAGAGATGGTAATACGGCCATCCCTTTCCTGTCCCGTGCAACCAGTGAGAGGTGTACGGAGAACGACCGGCCGCGGAGCCTATCACGTCCCGGCCGCTCGCCCGGGAAAGAGATGGTAATACGGCCATCCCTTTCCTGTCCTTATGTGCTAAACCTTATATACTATTTCTATACAGGAATTACTGCGAATCTAGATTAGCTGTTTGTCCGCTACAATCTCTATACAGGAATTACTACGAATCTAGATTGGCTGTTCGTCCGCTACATATATATATATATATATATATATATATATATATATATATATATATATGTATATATTCAGATAAGGCACGGTCTATTTGGTCATGGTAAGATAGTCTAGGTCTTCCCCGGCACCTGTTTTACTTTCGAGTCTTGCGTTAATTATCTTGTTATGATACTCAACTGTATTAAAAATTCTGCAAGCATCCACATTTACCCTTAGGAAACGCATATATCTGGACCCCAATGAAATGAGAGACCCATGTCACTTTGATTCTAAAACGACCAAATAGTTTGACCTGCCGTCCCGTCGTTACGTATGGCGTTTTATGGGAATAAAGGGCAAACGTTTAATGGGCAAACGTATCATGGTATAATGGACACTCTTAGGCTATATTGTGACATAGTAATAATGAGACTATGTATGATTATGGTCAAATCTAGTTGGTAAGAAATTGGATTGCGTTTTAGTCTAAACATTTTTCGAGTGTCCACCTCGTTCGTCTAGTGGTGAATGATGTGATCTCGAGGTCTTGGGTTATCGATAGATAAATTTTAAGTATTAGTGCAAAGTCTGGCCTTCGTCGTGTCGGGTATAATTGGGACTTATCTTCGGTGATAAATGTGTGTACATTGTACACCTCTACCATCCCCGTTTTGGGTATAAAGGCGTGATGATCTTTATATTTTTTTTTTTCAAGTGATTTTGGTACTTGGAAATGGCTTCGTTTTGGAGTAATACCCTTGGCATGCTGTAAATGCCCCTCAGACTTCAACATACTTATTTACACACACACGTGGCGCATCTCGCAGATTCTCTATTCATAGAGTAGATCGTAGCACTCTGTTTCAAACAAAACGCGCGATCAAACGCTCTACATGGACTTATTTGTATAGACAACGTCACTCGACCTTACGACTAAACGAAGTATAAAGTTCTCTTTATTCATATATTTTGAGGTTGGCATATAATGCAAATTGTTTTAACGTCGGCATTAAGTAGTGCAATCACCCCAAATGCGCGACCAAAGCTGTGTAATCAAACATTACAATAACTGCCTGATCAGATATTCTATCAAGTCTCAACGCACGCACAATTCATCGGATATGATGGGCTACAGAACAAAGTTGATAGACTGTACACCCGCTTTTGCAACTCAGTATTTTTGTACATATCAAAATGTCACAGCAAACCATGAGCAAATAGTTTGAAATAAACCATACAGTGCGACAAGGATATTTTGGCTCGTGGCCAAAATTAGCACTAACGTTGTCACCAAGTGGAATGTCACTTTATGACAGTCGCAGAGATGCCGTTTTGCTATATATGAAATTGACCCAAGTTCTCTTTTTGATTAGTAACCTGCGGACCCACCTGATGAAATATTTCTTTGGAAGTAGAAAAATATTACTAAATGGTAACACTAATCTTACACCAACGCCCCGCTGTCAATATCATCGACGGGCCAAATAATCCTTGTCACACTGTATACCGTGTTTTAAAACTGGGCCTATCTTTGTTTTTTTAATAAACGTAGCCCCACGCTATGATTTATTCCTGTGTCGTGGGTGCGTTTACAAATATGAAAATTCACATACACAAATACCCAGACCGCAACAAATAATTGTGGGTCACACAAAGATATGTCCCGTGCGGGAATCGAAATCGACTTAATCCGTCCGTCCGTCAGTATTCTTGTACATTGTAAATGGTATAATAATGCTACTGCTAGGAATATGTACAAATAACATTTTACTTAGCATATTGGAATAAATATAGAACATACTTTTGACGGATGATTTAGGGCAGTGCGCACTGCCCACTTTGTCTAATAGTCGCGGGTTCGATTCCCGCACGGGATAAATCTTTGTGTGATCCACAATTATTTGTTCCGGTCTAGGTATTTGTGTATGTAAATTTTCATGTTTGTCACCTACGACACAGGAATTAATACTAGTGTGGAGCTACGTTATTTTCTTTTTTTTAAGGCAAAAATACTTAGCCCCACCTTATAGCCAGTAGATATATATATATATATATATATATATATATCTATATCATCACGCCAGCTCCCTCGCGGGGTAGGCAGAGACTTAACTTGCCCTTCGGATAAGACACGGTCTATTTGGTCATGGTAAGATAGTCTAAGTTTTCCCCGGTACCTACATCCCTCCACTTTCGCATTGTATATCTGTTTTGTCATTTGTTATTCCGACATTTTTGTATATGCCAGAACCAACGGAGCATACCCTTACTCATTTTTACACCGATACTATCTTTCATACCTTCACGCTTACTTTAGCAGGCTGCGCCTTTTTTTTAAAGTATTCTCTATGTACAATGCTGTACATAATTTTTAAAGTATTCTCTGTATACAATATACATTTTTAATTATCTGGAACAAAATAATTGGTATATAAATTGTCTCTACTTCCAAGTTTATTTTTCTCAACGTTCAATTTCATCTCACAAATCCATTGCCTAAACTTATACACCCATTTAGGTACATCCAAACTAATAACAGTACATAATACATTTACGAACGTACATAATACTTATATAAATCTGAGAAATTTCCAATTCTGTACAACTTACAAGCGATTTTCGAGACTTTTCAAATGAAGGAGGCTTTGTTTTTTCTTAAACAATTTAATTTGGGAAACTACTAAAGATATTTATTATGAGAATTATTTGTCTGGTCCTTTATTATAATCCAATTTGTATGAGTTCGCCACCTTGTCCTTCACGCCCTAATATAATCTGATGATTAAAAACCAAGCCCTTTATCCATCAATTAAATTGTGATCTGGCCATCTGTCATACCACTGTAATTTTTAATTTGTTTTTGGTGCATGGTCGTTATTGCGATCTTGACGCTGCTTGAGCCTGATGATGACGATGAATTCCATAATTAGCTTTTTTCCGATGATTCAAAAATCAAAACTCTATCTTTTTTTTATATTAGCCCTGTTAAGAAACTGTCCCACCGTTGGTCACGGGGCCCCTCTTAAAATGAGTTCTATCTTACTTCTGTACGATCAAGTGATAGCTTGCTTGATAGATCAGCACATACATCATTCCACTTTGGCGCTCGTAGTGCTGTATAGCTGTGTTATTATTATAAGTGTTCGGTGACAGTTTACGTCATCTCCATATTAAAGCATATTAGCGTTTAGGAAGGTATGCTCGGCCTTTGGTCCCGGTCAACACGTTATAAGGTATTAAACTAAGTTGAAAAACTTATAGGTGGCTTCATAAGTACCAACAACAAGTGGCCACAAACACGCCTCCATCAATCTACACGGGATCCGCGTGGTGGAGTATGACCTATTCTATATTACCTCGATTTGCCTGAAGGCCTTTGCCCATCAATGGAACCAGTATACTGTGATTTATTATATTATTATTCTTAAACTTTCGCAATATTTGTTACATCCTTCTTTCCGCCGTAATTTTTTTAAATATAGGCGAACAACCCTCACATACATATCATATTCGTGTATACATAGTTTCAATTATTCTCAAGCTCACAATGCAAGGGAACAAAAAATAGGAACTGCTGCAAAAGTATAATGTGTTTTACATTCTTTTAATAGAGATGGATAAGAACTAACTATTTGACGTTATAGGAAAGCTGTCAAGAATGTGTGCTGTCACGTTTACACTTATTTAGTAATTGTATAGAGTGAAAAGGATGGCATATACTTGATAGCTGTGCGCTGATTTTAATCTTTTCATGCTAAGCCCTCAGCTTTATCGGACGAAACGAAAAGCGCAAATGCTTTCCATCCGGAAGTGAGGTGGCGAGGCAGAAAAAATATAGCGCTCTACCGTAAAATAAAAGAAAAAAATGTAAAGCCCGTAAGAGCCCTGTGTCTGTCTAACTCTGTGGTTTTTATGAAAAGCGGTTTGATATAGACCTGAAATTTGATGAAAGAATAAATTTTCAATTAAAGAAAACAAATTCTCTATCTATATATATATATATATATATATATATATATATATATATATATATATATATATATATATATATATATATATATATATATATATATATATATCTATTATATATCTAATATTAACCTAATATTAATTTATATATAAATGACTATAACTAATTTTATATCACTTGACATACATAATCTATATATAATATCTGACATAAAATTTTATATAATTGGAAAAGTTAGTAATTAGTATTCGTAATTTTATTTGACATAATGTATAACAAAAAATTATGATTGATGATGATAATTATAAATATATATTTTAACCTGAATAATGAATATGACTCAATGGCTTAAATTATACTTATAATTTTATATTTTGCATGTCTTAAGGCAGAAATGCGAGCTCTGCGGAAGATGTGCGGAGTGAAGCTGACCGACCGCATTAGCAACAGCATAGTAAGACAGCGAGTAGGTATGAAAGATAGTATCGGTGTAAAGATGAGAAAGGGCATGCTCCGTTGGTTCGGGCATATAGAAAGAATGCCAGAGGAAAGAATGACAAAACAGATATACAATGTGAAAGTGGAAGGATGCAGGTACCGGGGAAGACCTAGACTATCTTACCACGACCAAATAAACCGAGTCTTATCTGATGGAAAAGTCAAGAGTCTCCGTAACCGGCGAGCGTGTATGAGACGAACTATGAGAGTCGAGGAAGCCAGAGAGGTATGTAAGGAAAGAACCTGTTGGAACTCTGTACTCTCTGCCTACCCCGCAAGGGATCTGGCGTGAGGTTATAGATAGATAGATAGATAGATCTTAAGGCAGATTATGGCGTCACATAATAATAAAATGTAACATCCTGTACTTGTACACATTTTCGCAAATAAATGATTTGATTTGATTTGAAATTGAACATCACAGTCATATGAATAAAATGAAGCTGATCATAGTGACCTGCTCGGAAAGTGGTTAGGTTGTATTTAAAAGAGAACGTTTGTTTGACGAGCTGAGCTGTCACGAGTATCAAAAGTGTCAAAAGTTGCAGCAGATAAAACAATTAAATTTAATATAAATAAGTGTTCCTATTGTGCCTCAGCTCTACTCCTTATATATATATTGCATAGTAGGGGCTTCGTATACGTGTGGATAGCATCCCAATACGCCAAAATCAGCTGTTTATTGCAAAACCAGCTGAGAGCCTTTGACAGGGCTCTCGTCAAACGGCCGGTTGCTAACAGGGTGCAGCACGACTTATCAAACTAATCAGCAGTCGTGATTTATGTCGGAATTTGCTGCATCACCATAGCAACGTGCAAGACCGGCCCAACCGGGCCAATTAAACTTCAGCATGCAGAATGTTGCCGTCACTCCTAGCAACCTTACATCAAAGTGTAAATACAGTGTATAGTTTTCAGTTTTATTTTTGTGTTTTTATAGTGTATGTTTCTGTTTTTCTGTTTTATAATTATTTTAGTGCTTTATTTTGTATATTATATGTCTATACATGTTCCATCGACACGGAATGCAGTGGGGGCGAATCCATGTCAGCTGTCGTTGGATAATCTTGTCCAATGCCCCGAGTGCTCAGAGCCTCGATATTTTAAAGGGTCAAAGGGGCTTAAGATCCACTCCAAAAAGGTACATCATACATCTTCTAACCTTCCGTCTTCCGTTCCTGTTACTATTGCATTCAATAACAATCCACCAACTGCGTATGGAGATAATAGTAACCAGATTTCTCTCACCCCCTTCTGGCAAATATTAGGTCACCTTAAATCCACCAAATTAATAGTAAAGCGAATACCTCGTGGAGCCCGTACATCCATTGCAGAATCACTCGCATCTACCATCAGCATCGTTCTCAAAGATAACTCACAACGTGCTTGGGAACATTTGTTAACTTTCCCTTTTAGAATCCTCCATGTCCCACTTGATCCTAGAAATACAGATTCACTGACTTCGCGATTAAAACAAAATTGTGACAACCATGCACCCCTTCATTGTAACAATCAATCACATACTCCAAAACGCCAATCTGAATCTGCTTTCTACCGCATGGTAGAGAGCAGATTTAGTGACGGTGACGTTAGAGGGGCAGCTCGGATGATTTTCTCCAACGACAGTATAGCCCCAGACACACCCGAGACCCTTACAGCTTTGCTCGCCAAGCATCCACCAGCGACTCACCACCGTCTCCCTGATCCGCCTACCTTTTCACACCCTATACAAATTAGCACAGAGGATGTGGCCAATGCCATTAGTTCTTTTCCTAGCGGATCGGCGAGCGGGCTTGATGGTTTAAGCCCGCAACACTTAAAAGATCTCACTTCATTCGCTTGTGGCGACGCTGGGCAACGGCTTCTAAAAGAACTAACGGCACTGGTCAACCTTATGATAAATAAAAACGTTGATTCTTCTATTACAGACATACTTTTCGGCGGGAATTTGTGTGCCTTCTCCAAAAAGGATGGAGGTATAAGACCTATCGCGGTCGGTACAACTCTCCGCCGTCTCTCGGCAAAGGTCTGCTGCAGGAAGGTTGTCAATCCCTTGAAGGATTATTTTCAACCCCTGCAGATAGGCTTTGGCTCGGGAGGCGGCTGCGAGGCTGCCGTTCATGCATTGCGAACATTTATATTGAACGACGGTGGTAAAGTTCTTCTCAAGGTTGACATAAGGAATGCGTTTAACGCGGTGGACAGATTTGCCCTGTTGACTCAAATAAGCCACAAAATTCCTAACTGTTTTAATTTTCTTCGGCAATGTTATAGTAATCCATCAAAATTAGTGTACAAAGGTAACCTTATAGATTCGGCTGTCGGCTGTCAACAGGGTGACCCCCTTGGTCCGGCCATATTCAGTTTAGCAATTCACCCTATCATCATGCGTTTAGAGTCAAAATTCAATGTGTGGTACCTCGATGATGGGACACTTGGAGGGGACGTAGATACGGTTCTGCGTGATCTGAAATTCTTGATTGAAGAACTCAAATCCATCGGTTTGGAATTAAACTATAAAAAGTGCGAGCTCTATTTATTTGATACCGTTTCGGATAAAGACGTCATTAAGAAAAAATTCAATGATTTGGCACCTAATATCAAATTAATTAATAGCAGTAACCTCCGTCTTCTAGGAAGTCCCATCCTCGATGATTCTTTTCAGGACTTTATTGACGAAAAAATTCAAAATTTTGAGTCTGTTTCGGATCGCTTGCACAAAATAAATTCTCACATGGCCTTCAACATTATTAAATACTGTCTTTTTGTTCCTAAATTTACGTATGCTCTTCGATGTTGTCACCTCTGGACACATAACGACATTTTACAGAGGCTTGACAACATCGTGAGAGATACAGTCAGCTCTATTTCAAATTGTTGTCTAGATGATCGCGCGTGGTCCCAGGCTTCTCTTCCGGTCAGGAAAGGAGGTTTGGGAATTCGCAAAATTTCAAGTTTATCGCTCCCAGCCTTCTTGTCTTCAGTCCATAGCACACTTGGTCTAGTAAAAAGAATTTTGTTACCTTCTTTGACCAACTTCAGAATCCCATATTTGGATGAAGGCAAGGATGCTTGGCTATTGGCCTGTCCAAACACTACTTCTCCCACAGATCCGACTTCCCAGAAGCAGTGGGATCGCCCGATCTGCGAACTTACACGGAAAAACCTTATTGAAACGTCCCTTAGTTCTGCGGATCGCGCTCGTATCCTCGCTGCTTCTGAGTGGGAGTCGGGTCTTTGGCTACAGGCGCACCCTTCTGTCCATCTTGGGACCCTATTAGACCCCACTGCATTTCGTGTTGCATTGTGTCTTCGTTTAGGGGTTCCTTGTCTTGTTCCACACCATTGTCAGTGTGGTAGTAGAGTCAACCAGCTCGGCCACCACGGACTCTCATGCCGCAGAAGTGCCGGACGGATTGCGCGTCATGCCAGTCTCAACGGCGTCATACGCCGTGCCCTTGCCAACGTCAACATGGCGGCCATCCTTGAACCGGCTGGTCTCCATCGAGATGATGGCAAGAGGCCCGATGGTATGACGCTGGTACCCTGGAAGATGGGACGGCCGTTAGTGTGGGACGCTACATGCGTCGACACTCTCGCTCCGTCTCATCTTCCAGCGTCCTCGGTGCGGGCGGGCAACGCTGCACTGAGCGCAGAATCCCTCAAACGCCGCAAATATGATTCCCTTGGCTCGGGATACATATTTGAGGCGTTTGGGGTAGAGACATTGGGTCCGTGGGGGCCGGGAGCCCACCGGATGTTTCGAGAAATTTCGAAACGTTTGGTGGAGTGTACTGGCGACCGGAACGCTGGTATGTATTTTGGTCAGCATATAAGCATTGCTATTCAGCGCGGCAATGCTGCCAGCGTTCTAGGTACACTGCCAACTGACAGTGGCGTGGAACCATTTGGCCCTATGTAAATAGGTATTTTCCTTTTTTACACCCGTTTTTATTAATAATTATTTGCTGTTTTTTTATATAATTGTACATACTGTATATAATATTCTTCTTTGTTTAAATAAATATCTTACATAGTTATGATCCCGCCATTTTGACGTTAACCTTAAAAAAAAAAAAAAAAAAAGAGAATATAATATTTATAAAAGAGTGGAGGAAGCCAGTGTGGTATGTAAGGGAAGACCCTGTTGCTGGAACTCTATACTCTCTGCCTACTCCGCAAAGGATCTGGCGTTGTGACATAAATAAATAAATATTTATATCAATCACGCATGGTTACTAAACAAAAATAATATTTCTAATATTACTATTTTTTTACCTTCGGTAGAAAAAGCTATACTACATAGTGGGTTTACTTATTACGTTTGATGTTAGAAGCTCTCTGTGAAAGACAGTCATTCGTCATATATAATTATGTACAAAAGTTTGTATTACAAACCACATTCGTACATAAAATAAACAATATGTAATATAATTAACGTTAGATCTATAACCTTGTGTGTGTGTGTGTGTGTGTTTGTATGTGTGTACGTGTGCGCGTGCCGGCGTGCGTGCGTGTGTGTGTATGTGTGAATCAGAATCTGAATATTTTTTATTCATGTAAACCATTACAGTATTTATGAATCGTCAGAAAAGTAACAAAGACTCTACCGCCACTTCGGAATGTCATTCATGTGGAGAAGAAGGGCAGGAAACTCCACGGTTACTCTTTTAAAATAATATTTTTACAATTCTTCCATCTACATTTTGTTGTGGGGTATAGGAGAACAATGTAGTATCAGGTGAGTCTAAATTAAATTAACCAAGTTAAACCATTCATGTGAATGGCTACATGGTTCTCTCATTTACAGATAAAGAAATGAGGAAGAAAAATGATAAATTTTATTTAACTACTAGAAGGAAGAGAGGGAATAATAAATAATAATAGCTGAACATGTTATCCACATTCTGGTGGAGCTGGAACATCACCTATCCAAGCATTTTTATCTTTTAAATAATCATCAAGAGTATTGTAAGCTCGCTTGCAGAGCGTACGTTTAATACAGGATTTGAATTTATTTTCACTAAGTTGAGTGACGTCAAGTGGAATTTTATTATAAAATCTACACGTATGGCCGCGGAGCCTTTATGTTTGTTTTCAATAAAACCATAGCCCCACACTAGGATACATTCCTGTGTCGTGTGTGCGTTTACAAACATGAAAATTCACATGCACAAATACCCAGACCGTTAAAAATAATTGTGGGTCACACAAAGATTTGTCCCGTGCTGGAATTGAACCCGCGACTATTCGACACAGTGGGCGGAGCGGCTTAAGCTCTTAACCACTGCGCTAAATCGTCCGTTTACAGAATTAACCGGATAAGAGGGCAAGCTTGCAACAACTACTCGCTACGCTCCAGCGTGATGACAAGCGGCTCCTAGCTTAAGAGGAGGGGATCTTTTCATGATCATGGGTGCTGTAAAGAACTGGAAACGTCGGAAATATAAAAACCAAATAAACTGACATAAAATCCGTAAAAAAACCTATTTTATTTATATCAAAATCGCTGGTTTAGGCCACTCAGCTGCAGGGCTCAAATGGAACTGAGTTCGACATATCTGTCGTATGTCGGATGCCCTTTGGGCAAAAGTTGCCACAGTGTGGGTTACACCTGGCTGGAAACGACAGCGCAGCAGGCCTAGAAAGAGGTGGCGGGACGAGCTGGACTCCAATAACAAGGACTGGCATCAGCTTGTACTTAGCCGAGATGAGTGGAAGAAGAGAGGGGAAGCCTTTGCCTAGCAGTGGGACAGTATGGGCTTATGATAATAATGTATAATATTCGTGTATATCTATACCATTTCACCTTCGGACCCACGGAGTAGTGAAGTGTTTGGACCGCTGTATCAAACTATACCAATTCATATATACATATAGCTATAATGAATAGCTGCTACACACATGCTGGCGGCACGGCCGCTGGGCTTACCCCATGGATGGTCCGGGCATATATCATGTCTTGTTTGTCGGTGGACATCGCGGGGGGGTTTTCGGCAAAACACATCAGTATAACTGGCACGGTGGCTTTTACTGCCGGCATACTATGTAAAGGTTTAGTGAAATGGCCGACGGAGCGCGAAGCAAGCGCTCGACTACGTTCGGTCATGACGTTTGCCGTCGCGTTGAGCGAGGCGGTGCTATGTGGCGTCTCCCGTACATTTCAGCACATTACAACTCCCCTAGCCGCGTGCTCCCGTCGCGCTCCCGTCGCGCTGCGTCGCCTATGTGGCGAAACCTTAAGAGGCTTTATGTCATTACGCCGTAATAATACTCAATATGGGGCTTTGACAGGATTTAATATAGGACTAATGTATGTGCGTATGTCAAGTTTGTTTCTATTCCAAAAACTTATGTTGCTGTGTTTATAAAAGTGTATGGTCGGTAAAATATTAACCATTGTGTATTTGGTCTGGTAACCATTGTGTGATGATAACAAATTGTTCAATGACGATTAATCTTACTTAACCACTAAGCTCTAGCTTAAGCCGTTCCGCCCACTGTGCCTAATAGTCGCGGGTTCGATTCCCGCATGTGACAAATCTTTGTGTGACCCACAATTATTTGTTTCGGTCTGGGTATTTGTGTATGTGAAATTTCATGTGTTTAAACGCACCCACGATACAGGAATAGTTACTCACATAGCACACAGAATTTATAAACTTAAGTGGCAGTGAGCGGGGCACATCGCTCGTAGAACTGACGGCCGTTGGGGCAGAAAGGTTCTTGAGTTGCGACCACATACCGGAATACGTGGATTGGGCAAGTCCCCTACTAGATGGACCGATGATCTGGTAAAAATTGTGAGTGAACGCGTATACCTGTGGAATCGTATATCTGTGAAAACTTTTAAATGGCCTTCTTTTACTATGTAACATTATTATTACTACATTAGCTGTAAGTTTTCCTAAAATAAATAAATAAATAAAAATAAAATAAAAAATACCACAAATCTGGTCGCCATGCGGTCTTTGTGGTGGCTTTTGTCCTGGAGTGGACATCTTTCAGTTAAAGATAGATATTTAATTAGATATTTATTTAGATATTTAACTACTCGGCACTGGCAAAATGACACAATTTCGTAGCCAGTTCTCATTGTCAAAAAATAACTTTAAAAAAAGGGAAAACGACTTTAAAAACTAAAACTCGTTTGTGGTGGCTTTTCTTGTAGTAGACATCTTTCAGTTGAAGATAGATATTAAACTACTCGGCACTGGCAAAATGACACAATTTCGTAGCCAGTTCTCATTGACAATAAATAACTTAAAAAAAGGGGAAAATGACTTTAAAAAGTAAAAAAAGAAATATTTCCAAGTGCCAAGTCACCAACTGGCACCGACTTAAATATTTATTCTTTGCTTTTTAGTTTTTGAAGCCAGTTACCCTATTAAAAAGGTGCTTATTTTACAATTTTAAGTGATGAGTGAATTAAAATTTCATCTCCTATATTTTCACCCCGAAGGTGGTATTTTTCTTCAAACTTAAATGAATTTAAACAGAAAGTATACTCTCCCAAAACAAAAAAGAATTTTCCAACTCGGTTCATAAACGACGGAGTTCTAAGGTAACAAACTAAAAAATATACAACCGAATTAAGTAACTCCTCCTACTTTTGAAGTCGGTTGAAAATGGAAAACGAAGAGAATATCCATAAAAAAGCGTGTGAGCGAACCGTGAAAACCCTGTGATATCAATATACTTTACTGTTTCCAGTCTACCAACCTTACCAAAGGACAAAGACGCACCACTATTAAATACCAATTCCCATCTCAATAAATATTCGTTATACGAGGAATTAACTCTGTAAGGAACATTTGCTGAAACAACACTATATTTCGGTCCCAAATAAAAGGGAATACTTCGAAACGGGGCACATTGTTAAAAGAAATTATGCGGTCCATATTGTGATAAAGCCAAGCGATTATGCACTTTAATGCTTCAAATAAAGAGGACATATGAGAGTTTTAACGTTTAAAATTATTTTTGTAATGAATAAGCAAATAAAATCACGGAAGCGAATGGCGTACACGTTGATAATTTTAATCTACCCACCTTTACAGAGGACTGTTTACTGGGGGTGCTAAAAGGGTTCGCGCGTTGAATTAAGGGCTCTTTTATTTTTGACATAAGGGCTAGGATATGCATGAGTTAGCGGGGATAACAACAAGGAAATTTCTACAGTAAAAATATTAAAATTGTCTTTATCACTAGACCAAGCCCTCTAGCTTGATCCAGTGGCTTAGAGCTTAAGCCATCCCGCCCTCTGAATCTAGTAGTCTTTGTGTGTGTGTGTGTGAATAATCTACGCTGTTGGCTGCGGGGCCTTTACAGCTTTACCGAACAACCACTAAGCTCGTTGCTAGCGCGCGGGAGCGTGCAACCACTAAGCTCGAGCCAGAAGGGCAAAGGGATAACTAGCTCAAAGCCACCTCAAGGAGGAATGGCCTCGGCTTAGGCAGTCGCTATGGGAGAGGGCATATACTAGGTGTCTCACCTTGGTGCTCTGCACCGAATGACGGGCAATGGATTCTCCGACTTCGCCGGCGAGGTCTGTGTCTGATCCTGTGTGCTGTATTTGTATCCGTAAGAAGGGATGTAAGGGCATCGGGAGGGTCGATGAGAACATGCCGCGGAGGGCGGTAGCGACTGATAGGAGGAGAGTAAGGTTCGTAGTCGGCGGCGGCTACATTAAGCGGATTCCTATGATTGGCCGCATTCGCGAAATATCGGGTTATCGCCTTTTTAATAAAGGCGCGAATAGGTTCAAGATCGACATCGGAATGGAGATCAATGTTCCGTGTGAACCACGAGGCTCCGACAACTTTGCGGAGGAAATGGGATTGAACCGTTTGGACTTTATCGATGTAAGAGCGGGCCGCGTGCCCGAACACCTCACAAGCGTACGTCATGATCGGCCGTACACAAGTTTTGTAAAGTGTCACCTTATTCCTAAGGAACATTTTACTCCGCATGCAGATCGTCAGGTAAAGACGACCGAGCACAAAGGCTGTTCGGCTATGGACTCGCTTGATGTGCGGTCCGAAGGTCATGGTATCGTTTAGGATGATCCCTAGATATCGGACCTGTTTAACCCAGGGAACAGGTCGGTCGAACTTGGTCACTTGACTGAGATTACTTCTGGGGTGGCACAGGGAGGGGCGCGGGGTGGCACATCTGGAGCAGAATACCGCAGCGGTCTTATCCGGGTTCACCTCACTACGCCACTTCTTGAACCAGAGTATTCCTCTTGAGTATCGGCGGCTGCTTGAAGGTTTCTGGTAATGAAACCCTTATTCCTATGCGAGACATAAAGAGCGGTATCATCTGTAAAATAGGGTTCGATGCACCTTACTTGAACGAGGAATATCGTTCGTGTAAAGACTGAACAGGAGGTAGGAGAGAGCTGAGTCTTGTGGGACACCAGCGTGTATGGAGTGGAGGGGTAGAGCGCGTCATTTCGACAGTCATTTTATCCCCACACGAGATAAATCTTTGTGTGACCCACAAATATTTGATAAGGTTTGGGTTTGAAGTTTAGCGTAGTGTAAGGCCAAGTGTTTAATAGAAAACAAAATACCCAAATGCACTTTTATATGGCTAATCTATACAATCCTATTACTGTAATTTCTATAAGCCAGGACCAACCACGGTCTCCATAGATCATACCATATTTGAACCGTTGTTGGTCTTGAGGAGTGCTTTAATTGACTTGTAATCTGCAACGAATTTAAAAGACTACTTGGTCTAGCGTAAGTACTCGTATATATACTAAAGTTTTCGCTTTTTTAAATCAGTAATATTCTTTATTTTGCATAAGTTGGTAAACATTTTCAAAACCAAATTATTAACAATATATTCAAATAAATTTAGATCAATATAAATAATGGCTTCGATGTAAAATAAAATTTTACAAGCGATTTGAAAAACTGAGAAGGTTAACCGACAGATGTTGCTAGCGGTACCTATATTTGTAGACCAAATTTAATGGAATTCCATATTAAATTTAGTCCATTTTCATGACCATTGCAGCTTTTGGGGTTCGGACAAAAGTTACAATCATTTTCGTTAATATTAAATGCAATTCCGGACATAAACTTGGACTCATACTAATACACATAGGACTTAGTATGGAAAAATTATTATATATAGTTTAGTTTGGAACATAACATCCGATTATGTACGTGTGGCAGGGGCCCTGGTTTCATTTGGATTCATTCTATGGCTGGATCCTATGTAAGTTTTAATTTCGCCTAAATATATCAAATACGAGTAAATCAATTTGGGCCGATTGTTGGAGCAATTTTTATAAGAATAATAAAACTCTCATTTTTTAACGAATAACGGTAGAATTTCTTGCCCTTCTTCTTCACAGAAATGATATACGGAATGGTTGATAAGTTCTCTCTATCTCCTTTCTCGATTGTTCGTAAGTTCTTTTAGTCCTACATAAATAAAACTCGTCAGTAATATGTATTATAAAAATAAATGTATATATTTTGTCAACCTTATGTAAATTACATTCGATAAGTATTTAGTACCTACCTCGGGACTAGGAATTAGTATGTTGCTATAGTGGCGCATGGTGTTGTTGGCCATCACCAGATCTTGGTCCGAATCCTCCGGCGGGCAAAATATAGGTCTTCCGTTTTTCAAAAAATTAGTTACAAAAGTTTTTCTATTACAATGGAACCCACAGTCATGCACGGATTTATAGGCCCGCGGCCAAAATCAGAACTAACGCGAACTATTTTTTTTGGGGTAGTAGCGAAATAAACAGGACACATTATAAGCTCAGTAAATTTATTTATTTTAAAATAGTTATTTATATAATAATTTTGTTGTTAATATGGGCATTTAATATCTAAATTACACAGTACCTGCCGCAATATTTTTCTTAGCATTATAACTACTTTTACCAGTACATTTAATCAACACACTTAGTGCACTCAATTTCAACATGGATGCCATCCAGGATTCTTTTCTGAAACTACAAACTATGTTCGTCGAGAAGATGGATGCCTATCAAGGCGAGCAGGGCCTTCAAATACCATTGCCAACTTGACAGGAGACTTTACAGCCTTTCGCATATGTATTATGACTGCACTCCGGTGTCTTCAAGACCAAGTGGGTCTGTTAATGCATCAGTGCGATAGCTTGGAAATGAGGAGTCGTCGCAAGATACTTCTCATTCATGGCCTGCCCGAGAAGAGTGATGAGGATGTGTCAGCAACAGTTGTAAGAGCAGTGGCGAATGATCTCTCATCAAGTGTCTCAGAGTTTACATCTGGGGACGTCATACGTTGTCATCGCATGGGCCGTAAAACATCATCCAACAAGCCTAGGCCGATCTTGTTCAAGATTCGTGATGTATCACTCAAAAATCGAATTTGGCATGCATAGGAGAATCTGAAGGGATCGGGCCTTACGATGTCCGAGTTCTTAACCAAAACTCGGCATGTTACTTTTATGGCGGCTCGTCAGAAATTCGGAGTCACTAAATGTTGGACGCGCGATGGATTTGTTTTCGTTGTGGGAGACGATGGTGTGTGACATCGCATCAGCACGCTAGCTGAACTCGAGGCAATCGCGGTGTCAGACGGACCAAAATCTTCGACACTAGCTGCAAAAGTACCGGCGACTGCACCGAAAAGTAAACGTGGCAACAAAAAGTAGTGGTTTCCTTGACTTTCTACTTATTTTTCGTTGTTGTGTATTAGTACCCTTGATTGTAATCATAGTTCTTCATTATGCACTTAAATACCTTTCAGTTTCAGTAGATATTCATTGATATATTATTTTAGGGTAATGAATGTTCATGATCAATTTTTTCTGTCACTGTATCCTGCATGTATCCGCATTTCTTTGTTATTGTACTATAGTCTGCGTCAAGGGTCGGAAAGTCGCCTACAAAATCAAAACAATTTTTTTGGTCACGCCACCTCTTATTGTTATTCCTAAACAAAATAACACCAATTAGTTATTATGTTATTCACTAGATGTCACAACAGAAACGATTAGTATCGGTAGAAGATCGATTTTTATATTAAAAAAAAATAGTGCCTTTAATATACCTATTAATATAATATATTAATATGCCCATTACAACCCTTCTCTTCGCATCAATTACTTCTCATCTTTTGAAAAGATCTTAGAAGATCTCATACCCTTATATAATCACACTATTATCTTGGGTGATTTCAACACCTGCCTCCTAAAGTATGATTACCGTACCACTTCCTTGGAAACTATCATCAAATCCAGCAACTTGCATATTCTTCCTCTCAGTGCTACTCACCACTTCCCTAACTCTACTCCCTCACTTCTTGACTTGTTAATAGTATCTTCTCCATTGCATGTTGCAAAACACGGTCAGTGCTCTGCCGACGCTTTCTCGTATCGCGATCTTATATTTCTGTCATATAAAATCCGTCCTCCTAAAGCTAAGCCTAAAATAATTCTTCAGCGCAGTTTTAGTGGTATGTATCAGGAAGAATTCCGAAGAGATGCTGGGAAAATTGATTGGTCACCGGTTACTGATGCAGAGTCAGTGGATGACCAAATACTGATCTTAAACATGCTAATAACCCAGCTATATGACAAGCATGCACCCTTGCGAGCCATTAAACTCAAACACCTTCCAGCCCCATGGATCACTAAAGATATTAAACTCTTGATGGACAAAAAACCAAGGCCAAGCATAAGTAGAAGTACCGTCCCTGCGATGAAAATAAAGCGAAGTATATTAAATCCCGAAATCGCTGCAATGTGGTATGTAGGGACGCTTTACGCCGCCATATCCATGAAGCTGTCGATAATAATCATCCAGCTAAAATTTGGAAATTTCTTAAGTCTATTGGAGTTGGTAAATCACGCAACGATACTATTCCGGATGATTTAAATATTGATTCCCTCAACTTACACTTCTCTTTCTCGGCTAATATCGATGATTCAGACAAAGCAAATACATTATATTATCTTTCAAATATACAAACTCCAGACTACTCCCTTTTTATTTTCAATCGTCTAACAGATTGTGATGTTAAAAGAGCGTACTGTCAATCTCCTACAATGCCGTTGGTGGCGATGGTATAAGTCGCAACATGATAGTGCCAATAATCGACATTATCGTTCCCATCCTCTGTATCTTTAATAACTCTATAAGAAGAGGCAAATTGCCTTTTATTTGGAAGGACGCTCAAATAATTGGCCATTCCGTATAGTGATAATATTAAGAATTTGGGCTTAACCATGGATGGGTGTATGAGTTGGGCTAGTCAGCTGCAAGTCACCAGTCGCAAACTTTACGCTGCAGCAGGTTCTCTTAAAAGGCTGCAATACTTTCTGCCGATTACTACTAAAATTGCTCTAGCGTAATCTTTGTTGCTTCCTATTCTCGATTATGCTGACATCTGCTATTTAGATCTCACAGAAGACCAGTTAAATAAACTTGCGCGTCTTCAAAATTTTTGCATAAGATTTATATTTGGCCTACGCAAATATGATCATGTAACTCAGTTTCGTTCTAAACTCAAGTGGCTCCCTATACGTCTTCGCCGGAATACTCATGTCCTCTGTCTTTTGTACAATATTTTATTTAATCCGTCTTCCCCAAGTTACCTCAAGGAACGTTTCGAGTTCCTTCAATTTTCCAACTCGTATTCTTTAAGGTCATCAGATAATTTGGCTCTCGTAATGCCTTTACACTCTAGTATCTTTTACGACAATTCTTTTACGGTCAAAGCCGTCCGATTGTGGAACGCACTACCTGTCTCTATAAGGCGTGCTTCATCAATTCAAATATTCAGAAATCAGGTGAAAAAGTTCTACACTGAATAACGACATTATAATAGCTGGATAATTTATATTTGCTGTTACTAGTTGTTTTATGCTATAAATTTGTTTTTAGTGTTGTAAATCGTTTACATATTTATTTATTTATTTACTAAGTAGGTATTATTTTTACTTTTTCATATTATACATAGGTATATTATTAAGTAGTTTATTATAGATTTATTTATGCATTGTGATGCTTTGATTGTTAAGTACACCCCTAAATCTTACGTTTTCTTCAGATTCTCTCCATCCAAAGGTTGCCTGGAAGAGATTACTTTTAGTGATAAGGCCGCCCATTGTTACACTAACTTTCAATTTGTAATCTTGCCTCTTTTATCTCCTTTTTGTATCTCTGGTGGAACAATAAAGTGTTATCTGTCTATCTAACGCCATCAAATATCAATATGAAATGTCTCTTCATGACAGTCGCAGAGTTGTCGTTTGCTATTAAATTTACCCCAGTTCTTTTTTATCTAGTAACCGGGCGGATTTGTTGAAATATTTACTTGGAAGTAGGAAACTTTTACTAAATGCTAACCCTATGACTGCCTCGTTGGTCTAGTGGCAAAGCACGTTGTTTTGTGATCACGAGGTCCTGGGTTCAAATCCTAGGTCGGACAAATGTAGTTTTTCTAACGAAAAATCTCCAATATGATTCCGGAGTCTGGAATTTTGCCCAGTATATGCCCCTATTACATGGGACCTAAAATCGTCGGCGAAACGTGGGTGTACTCAGTACACCTCTGCCACCCCCGCTTGGGGAATATAGCCGTGACGTTGTTTTTTTGCTAACCCTAACTTCACACTGTCTGTGTGGATGATCTACGCTGTTGGCTGCGAGGCCTTTACAGCTTCACCGGACAAGCCTAATACTACACCAACGCCTTTCAATGTCATCCATGGGCTAAAATATCCTTGTCGCACCATGACATCGTCGGCAACATGTTCAGTAGCAATCGTGCCATATAGTAATAGCAAAAATGGACTGCTAATAATTATTTTAGTATAGAAAAATCCCAAAAACTATTCTTTCCGACCTAGAATTCAAAGCTAGATCGTCCAGACTCACTTTACATTACTAGATCAATAAAGCAGACAATCTATCAAATCATTTTCACCCAAAATAATGATATTTTTTGTCTGTAATCGTTATGTTTTAACTGTTGCCTATTTAATAAATATTTTCTCTTTCTTTCATAACTTTAATCGCTCCCGCTTCCTCTCAACGCCATATGATTGTATCCGCGATTTTGTTTCGCGCAGTTACTGAGAGCTCGACACGTCAGTAATTATCTTGATTAGTGGTCCATGAGACCAATGTTAATATTTTCCGGGAAACAATTTAAGGGTTTAATTAGGGCATAATTGTTTTTCATCTTGTTGTTTTCGCATTTTCGCGTGAATTTCTGAAATATTCAGGTAAGTGTAATTATTTTTGTTGATGTACGAGTTTTGACCCATGTTGATTAAAGTGTCAGTTTGTTTCTTTTTTATTATTTATTTTTAATTGTTGGGTGATATTTCTTTCAGTTTTAAATGGAAGGTGTTTTATGTAAAGTAGGAAGAATGTCAGAAGAAAAAATTACAAATAGATATACAATGAGTAAATGGAAGGATGAAGACGTAGACTAGCCCACACAAAGATTTATTCCTGTGTCGTGGGTGCGTTCACAAACATGAAAATTCACATACACAAATACCCAGACCGAAAAAAATAAAATAATTTTCGACATAGTGGGCAGAGTAGCTTAAGCTCTTAACCACTGCGCTAAATCGTTCGTCGATAGTCTGTATGTTATTGGAGTACAATTAAATTATAATTTCACGATGTTATCATAACGCGCCGCATTATGTGTATATATGGCCATAGAGAATTGGAGCCCTGACTGCTAATAACATGAAATTGTTAGTTGAAAAGTGACACAACTAAAACATTAGGTACAAGAGAAATCAAGCTTATAGTTACAAAAATGAGAGTTCTTTTTCAAATAACCAAATTTTCAAAGTTGTGTCACAAATATATAGTGCCTCCAAAGTGAGCAATACGGAAAAATATATAAATGAATAATAATTAGCAGTATACGCAACTCAATACATCATACTAAATTTTCCTTTATTGTGACTCAAACAATGCGGCTTTTAATTTCAGTGATAAATTACAGTTTTCCGTAAATAGCGTAATGAATGAATATATTCCGCCAGAAGGTCAACTTAGTTTTGACTTTTTTATTGAAAACCAGGTGTACACGCAACTTCGGTTACGTTATTTTCAGGCATGTTTTTCACACCCTTATGTTTTCTTTTTGAGACAAACGGTACACTATGTCCTTCCCCTGAACAAAATCTATGTCCTTGCGGAATTTTATCAAATTCTGTTAAGCAGTTTGGTCGTGAAAATGTAACACACAAACAAACAGACACAGTTACTTTCAAATTAATAATATTAGTAAGGATTGATGACTGATTAAACCCATCTCACCTGATGGTAAATAACTGTAGGGCCGAAAATGTAGCTCGCTAATACTAATACTCGCTCGCACTGATAGCCTATTTAATCTGAAATAGGCTGAGAACATGCAAGTTAGACCGAGTTCCTGTAGGTCTACCATGAAACGTAATTCCGAAGTTTCGGATCTAAATTTCGGGCGATTCCTACCACGTAATACTTTCGTTCCGAAATCGGTCCCGAAGCCGGCTTGTAACGTTTCGTCCGTCGTAAAATACTACCATGAAGTGATTCGAACAAACGAAGTTCCGGCATTTTGACAGCACTTCTTTCGTGATTTTAACCTCAATTATACGAAAACTAAAGAGGTAACTTTTACTTTCGTAAGTATGAATTTTAATTCTTTGGCTGTTTAAATATAAACACGAATGGTTTAATGGAGATTTTGTTGATATCTTAAAGCAATAAATGCGTTCAAACTGAAATTATATGGTTGCGATGACTCTCATAATAATTCTTGTCGAGTTGCTTTTAAATACCAAATAGCCTTTGTTGCTGTTAATAAAAAAATGTAAAAACACAAAAAGAAAATACCTTTAGTAGTGGGCACGAACTCGGATCGAATTCGATAACAAGTGCGCCATTAAATATTGCGCCATGTCGACTTCATAAACAAATGCGAAATATTGGAATATTATATGCATAGTTCGTGCCTTTATGTCATTATGACAGCTTGACATTTAATCATTTTACACGACTAACTTGAAATGTTCATAAGTTACCATGTGCCTGATTAGAAACAAATGCACTTTTTATTTGGTTGTTTTATACTATTTCATTTATTACTTACTTTTTTCGTAAACGGAAACATACTTCGCATCTGTCATTCATTCACGAACACAGTCTATGGTGCCCGACCGAAAGAAATAAATCCGATGCAACTTCATGGTAGGTACACGCATCGTATTTCGTTCGTGTATCGTTCGGCTCCGAAGTTTCGGATTGAAACTTTCATGGTAGACCTAGAGATCGGTACGATTGGGCTAGACGCGTCTCCTCATAAAAAAATACCGAGACTACCTTGACTTTGAAAACTGTCGACCAAAAATGATAGGTACTCATTTGACAGTTCATCTTGGGATATTTTGCTACACTTACTCATATTTGGTTTACATAATTTCCATTTTGTCAGTTTGCTTTGTTGGTTTTATAACCCATACATAGTTCGGTTGGCGATAAATTTCTTAGTTAAAATGCTACGTGGGAAGGAGGGTTATTTTCTATTAAAAAAAATAGTAGCTATCCGGAATCTGATATTGTACCCAGTATAATGTCGATACACTCGCCCTTCTGACTTTGAATCCTAGGAGGGGCAAATTGTGAATTTTCTATCGGGAAGTTCTTATCAACAATTAAGTTTTGTATTGCAGCTTTATGACCTAACATCGTTGACGCAATGTGAGTGGGCACAGTACGCCTCTGCTGCCTCTGCTTGGGAAATATAGATGTGATAATGTTAATGTTAGAACCAGCGACTTCCCGATTTAACAACCACTAGAGCAAGCCGTCATCGTTGTAAACTTAAACCACAAAACTAACTCGTCATCATGGAGTTATCCTTCTGTACTTTACC
The DNA here is from genome assembly GCA_905147815.2 of Phalera bucephala. Lineage (NCBI taxonomy): Eukaryota > Metazoa > Arthropoda > Insecta > Lepidoptera > Notodontidae > Phalera > Phalera bucephala. Next base: position 4,735,666 of record LR990625.1, on the reverse strand, counting down.
TTCCTATTGTCATCTAGGCGCCGTTACCAACAGCCGCTGTGGAAGAGGGCCAGAATAATGACGTCAGCCAAAAGTAATTTTCGCGGTGACTTGCTCGCAGTCACTCGTTCCGCACAGTCACCGAGTTGACGCGAACTGCAAGTAATTAACTATTTTGTTAGCGATGCGACCTTTGATAGGGAAAGTCCGACAGTTAGGTCACTTTACTTCTGTTTAGTAGTAAACTTGGACGTATAGTGGTTCTAGAGAGAAATTGACGATTGTTAACTAATGTATACGTCAATATAAATTGAAAATAATTAAAATTAAGGCTTACCCTAGAGGCACTCGTAGCGCTATCCGAGGCGCTCGTAGCTTCTTACCGATTACTAAGGTGTTCGACTCGGTCGGCCTGAGATGGGTGACCATTTGTGGCATTCTCATATTCTAGCGTCTCCGTGCTTCGTAAAGCACGTTAATTTGTTGTTCCTGGCTAACATTAAATGTAGTAGTAGTTAAGCCGAATTGGAAGCTTGAAAGGCGGCTTGAAAAGTTCCAACAGCAGGAGGCCACAAACCTGCCTCCACTAATCCGCACTGGGTCCGCGTGGTGGAGTATCACCTAACCTCTCTCACCTTGATTTGTGCGAGAAGGCCTTTGCCCAGCATTGGTTACTGACCAATGCTGATTTTATTAAGGCTTCAAAGGTGACGATCGAGTAATTTTGTGTTGTAGTCTTAAGTTATTGGAACTTACAAAGCCGCCTATAGGCTTCCAACTTGGTTTATTAACTACCACATGAAGTGATATATGAGACCAATGACTTAACGGGCCTCCCTAAGCACGGAAGTGCTCGAGAGTAGAAATTAAAGGGACTGAGCCCGCCACACATTAACATCACTATAACTCCTGTTAGCCAGAATCCACAATAGTCTACATACATGACACTAAGATTTAAAACTCACATTTGCAAACCCGGGGAGCATTTTAATTGCCTTGGAACCCGCAACAAATTTAATTAGAAAGTAATGAAAACAGAAGAAGTAGAAAAAAATCACTTCCTTCTTTTGCAAAGCGAGAGACAGAACATAAAATTGGTGGATCAGCCATGAACTCAAGAGTATAAATGTCAGTCTAAACATTGAATATAATAATAACATAATATGTCAACGTATGAACTCAGCTGTAACCAGTGCGGTAATTTCCAAGATATCTCCCAACTCATAAAGGAAGAGCAAGTCAAGTTGAACGGTACTTTTTAGACATCAATGACAAATAGTAAAGATCGTTCCACCCCGAGAGTCAGGTAAACGTGAGACTTACTCATTAGCTAAAACAGTGGCTTGGGGAAGACATAGTGGATGAGATAAGCGAATATTACCACTGTCTTTCTCAACTCTGTTCTAAACTGCAAAGGCCTTTTTTAATTAGGGGTGGTTACCGATCGACTCCTATCTTACATGATGGGAAGTAACGATGGAGCTACTCGAGTAATTTGTTGACCAATGGCCGTCAATTTTACGGGTGATGCAGAACAGCGTCTCCCAAAAATTATTATGCCCTGGCCCAGTTTTTTTAATGTATCCCCATCGTGACCCACCACAAGTTGTTTAACCCTCTTAAGGTACGGCCAAACCAATGCGTTCAGCCGCGGCCGCGGTGGCGTGTACGGTGGCGATCAGCTCCTGCAGTAATATTTGTATGGAAATGTTAACACCAACGTGTCCTGCGTCTTGCACGCGCTATCTGGGCGGCGTGTGCACGCGCAAACGTAGGGAGATACTAATCGGCACCGTGACTGCCGCCAGGGACGCCACCGCCGCCGCGGCTGAACGAGTTGGTTTGGCCATATTTTGAGTGCATATAGGGAAATAAAAAATGCGAATACAACCTCTGCGGAAGATGTGCGAAGTGAAGCTGACAGACCGTGAAATAAAACTACTTTTTCGGATTTTATCGCGGTTTATTTTGATTTTTAAGTTCCCGACGTTTCGAGTGCTTTGCAGCACCCATGGTCACGGGAAGGACTGAGGTGGTAGACGTCCAAAAGGCATAGTTGTTCCGGGGTACCCTCAAACTTCTTAATTATTTTTGTTGGTCCGATCTACGCAGAATGAGCTCACGGTGTCTTGAGGTCTTGCAGTGTTATGCTTGGTTTTGGATTTGATTATATTAATTACTGGATCCTGACAGACCGTATTCGCAATAGCGTAGTAAGAAAGCGAGTAGGTACGAAAGAAAGTATTGGTGTAAAGATGAAAAAGGGTATGCTCCGTTGGTTCGTGCATATAGAAAAACTGTCAGAAGAAAGTATGACCAAACAGATACACAATGCGAAAGTGGAAAGATGTAGGTACCGGGGAATACCTACACTATCTAACCATGACCAAATAGACTTACCTAAAGGAATAGTGAAGTGTCTCCGTAACCCGCGAGCGTGTATGAGACGAACTATGAGAGTGGAGGAAGCCAGAGAGGTATGTAAGGAAAGAAACTGTTGGTACTCTGTACTATCTGCCTACCTCGCAAGGGATCTGACGTGATGATATAGATAGATAGAAAAAAAAAACACATTGTCCATGTCGATGTAGTCGCAAGCGAGAACAATACGCGGGGCGCAGGACGTGTAAAACAAAAGCTACGCAGGACGCCTGACGACCACCACTCCTTCCTCTGGGCAACAACGGAGCGAGCGTCTCTTTATCATGAACGAGGCTGATTGAGTGTAAACAATGAGACAATGCTGCGACCTGGTATTATATTTTCCTCCTTTTACTCCATATGGGAAACGCTGATGTAGAACCTTTTGGCATATAGAACAGATAAAGTAATTTTCATCTTGAATAACCAACATTAAAATAATAAAATATTTCATTAAACTGTTATAACTGAAGGTGAGGAAGGTGAAGGAAAACATTGTGACAAACGTGCATTCCTATGCCAGAGTATCTCGAAGGTGTATGAAGTTCGCCAACCCGCACTGGGCCAGCGTGGTGGACTTTCGCCTAAACCCTCTCAATCTCAGAAGAGGCACAGGCCTAACGATGGGACAGTAACTTAACAGGGCTGATATTATGATATTTATACAAGATGTATCATAAATAACGCAAGACCTCGGACACCCCGATTAGATAATTGCTTCACAAATTCCATACCACCAATTTTCTAAATTTAAAATTTGTAAGCACTTTTATACCCCAATTAACAATGAAACTTGTTCGTGTATGTGTGCGAATTGAGTAATACGTTTTAGAAATGTATTTTAAATCTCCGTATTGCTTTGAATTAAGAATAAATTTAGTTTATAATAGCGCACTAAGGGAGTAACAGCATTTTTTCAAATTTAAAAAAAATTGATATAAATTAAAAATAGTTGGAATCAATTCAGTTATCGGATTAGAACAAACTACTTTCAGGTCTTGCGTTTATTATGTTACACCTTGCATAAGCTACTGCGGAATAAAATAAATTCGCGCAATTAATACAAAAATCAACTTTCGTGTGCCTGGGACCTCCCAGGGGTTCCTACCCAAGAGGATCAATTACGCCTTTAATTCCACCATTGCAGTACAGTGCTGGGATTTAACTCGCCAATTCCTAGAATGTGTAGGTTGTACAATAGTATAAATTCCTCAAGCAATGTACACCATGATATAATTAATAGATTTCGAACGTCAGTACGCACGCAGCACACATACACACACAGACAGGTGCGCGCGCTCACACACACACACACACACACATCTCACGGAAAATCAAGTATTGACATAATAACCATGAACACCATACTAAATACATACCTTCATCTATAACTGACCGTGGGAGAGAGACCTGGAGACCTGAAAAACAGGGTTACCCTAGTTTAGGCTCCAGTCTACTCCAAGACGAAACTTCCTTAACAATTTATGCTAAATATACCTAATTATGAAGTGTTAATGTAACTAGCATTATTGTGGAAAAATAAATTTTTTTTTTACTTTACTTTACTTACTGATCAATCGAGAAGACACACACACCGATTGTAGACATCTCCACTATATTATGTACTCTGTCATCAAACCTAACCTAATATTTATAGAAGCTGTTACATATAGTGCATGTTGTGTTTAACTTAACCTGTATAATGTGTGCTAATATGCAATGTAAATGTATAGTAATCAATAGCAAGCCATAAATAAATAACCCGCGAGGCGTATCATTAATACTCCAGCCAAAAACCAAACAAAGGAGGTTTAAAACATAACTCAGACCTCAAATCATGGTCCCCCATAGCTCCCTACAACAAATTGACACGTGAAATGAGAAGTTTGCTCATTACCGATTTATTTGATCTATTATATTTACCTACAACAGAACCACAGATTGAATAGAACAGATACTTTACTCTGGGGACGTAACCGTGACATTTGATTAGAGTACGATGTGGAATTGTGCGCTTGTTTGAGTAAAGCCATTGCTCTATTGTGACGTATGATATGCACGAAGAGGCTACTCCTATTACACCTTAGGTCAAACATCTGTGGATCAGAGTATACACCACTGATTTTTTTGGCAATGTTAGGTGCCAGCGGTAGTAAGAGTGAGCCTATTGCTAGACTTAGGATTACTAGTAAGAATTTTCTGATAAACAAAACAATAACACTGTCTAATTCGAACCAGAGCACTCTTGACTACTACCCGTTTTGATAACTTACTAACCAGATTATGAGCTACTAGATCTACAAGGCTGTATTATTTTAACATTGTGTATATGCGCCTACGTAAGTTGGTAGATTATAATAAATAGATTTTCTAACTATCAGGTAGTATTTTAACAAATTCTCTATATAAAATACGTCTCAATTCTACTGGTAGTAGAAAAATCAATCCTTGAGTTAAATATTAAAACCAGCTATTAGCCGTCTACCTAGTTATGTATACTAGACCAGTAGGCAGCTCAGTGAAAGTACTTTAAAAGATGATGCAATAATAACAAACTATTGCTCATGCAAATTAATTCCAAGTACTGTTTTGATGATTCGGCTTAACTTGTCTCAGCTGCGTATTTATCATGTTAACAGATATCAGGTTACATGTTTAGTCTCAGTTCAATATAAATTAATACGGCGCATTCTGCGTAGGTGCCTTATAGAAAAGTATGTTTGTTTGGTGATGCCTATAAATAGCCATCACCAAACGAATTACCTCAATATCGACTTAGCTCTCTTACCGTTTGCACAAACTTTTGTATTAAAGTATTTTGTATATCTATTATAAAGTTATATTGTAAATTAAATATATTTTTATAAAGACACGCCGGCCTTTATGTTTGTCTAGCTAATCTTCAGTTTTGACGCTACATGTTATTTGTATTGTGGCAGCTGTTTTAAGTTGCGCCTCTGCCGTTGCTACAGAATACTAATGCAATCTAAACAAAACCCTCGTTCACGTGTTTGCTTACATTTTAGAATAATTGGACGTAAATACGCACGAACGTTTTAATCCATTTTAAACGTCATATAAATTCAAACTCTATGCACACAAATATAGAGTTCGATAGCCGTTATAATTTTCTTATGGTTGATATATTATTTCTCGTTTGAATAAACGTAGTTATTTCCCATCTTTATTTACTGACAAAACGCTGAACGGAGGGAATTAAAATGTGATTCTAATAATTTGGCTTACCCCAGGGTAGAGTAAATTCCTATTAAAATAATAACATGGAAAATTCTGTATACATTCCCGTTAGCGACAGGCAATTAATAGAATTGTCTTATCCACAGTATAGATATGTAAACAGTAGAGCATCTTCAACCAAATACCTTTAAGACCGCTATAACGACGACAAGATTGACAATGCTGTTACTTACATAACTACAACAGGATGGATGAAATGGAGACAATTTACAGGCGTGATGTGTGATAAGATAATGTCTCTTAGGATCAGAGGGCTGATGTACAAGACAGCCATATGGCCTGTGGTTTGGTGGGATTCGGAATGCAGGGCGACCAAGAAACGCCACCTTAATAAGCTACACACAACAAAAATGTGCATGCTACGCTGGTCAGTAGGTGTTACACGTATTGTCTATAATATATATAATATTAGCCCTGTTAAGAAATTGTCCTACTGTTGGGCACGAACCTCCTCCGAGTCTAAGAGTGTTTAGGCCATAGTCGACTACGCTGGCTCAGCGCGGGTTGGTGAACTTTACACACCTTTGAAAAACTCTTAGGCGTGCAGGTTTCCTCACGATGTTTTCTTTCACCGTTTGTCTATGCGCAACGTATCGTCAATAGTTATAATAAAAAATTCGCAATTCGAGTACATAAGTGGGAGCTTGAAAGTTCCCTTATAGTAGATAAAGTCAAAGAAAAACCCTTAAGTTGGTACGGTCACATCCTGCGACGCCTAGATAACCACATCGTGATCTAGCCCTTAATTTGCCAATGACAATACGTCCTCGTTAAAGAACACCCGCCATTTGGAGACGACACAGACGCAGCATAAAATCGTGCTCAGTAGAATAAAAGGACAAGGAAAGCCGACCCCGAGTAAATGGAACACACGGTCTAGTCGGAAACAGAAGAGCATATTTAACTAAAAGACTTCCACTACACAACAAAGGCCTTTCCCCAGCATCACTATAAAGACCGGCTTTACGACGTTTACCTGGTTATCGATCCATCTTGTTAGGGGCCTGCCCACTCCAGTACGTGGTATTCCGTCTTTTGGTCGCCACTTTTTTCTGCCCTATCGGCTGTTAGTACTAGGAGCGATATGCACGCCCGCTGCCACTTAAGTTTAGTAATTTTGAGACCAAAATCAGTGTCTTTTGGTCATACATACGAACATCTTAGTACTAGCGGCCCGAATAAAAATCACGCACACAGACGCACGCTTTACGCTACTTTTCGGCAGGATTTACTGAGACCGTTAGATGTTCTAATGTCTATGTATTTATTATACTGTGCCCTTAAAAGTACGGCGTCCCCGGCAGCGATCACGGTGGCGATCAGTATCTTCTTATGATTTCGCGTGCAGATGCCGCCCGGATAGCGCACGCAGGACGCAAGTCGTGTTGGTGTAAACATTTCCATATAAATATTACTGCAGGGGTTGATCGCCACCGTGCACGCAATCGCGGTCGCCGCTGGACGCGTTGGTTTAGCCATACCTTAACAGTATTATAGACAAATGTCACGCCTACATTTTCCAAGCAGGGATAGCAGAAGTGTACTTTGTTATGCCATTCACTTTCCAGAGCCACGCTAAGTCAGTTGGCAAGTTGAGCCACGATAAGTCAAAGCCAAGCTGAGCCACGCCAAGTCAAAGCCAAGACACGCCACGATAGTTGATTCTCCTAACTGTCAATCACTGTCAGCCAACCCGAGCCGCCATGTTGACGTACCTCCGACACCCCGCCAAATTGCCACTGCCAAAGTATTGGAGATATGTCTATATAAGGCTTAGTTAAGTCATTTTTATTGCTTTTTAATACCAATTAAAAGGGTAGAACGAAACTCTGCTTCATTTTATTTATATCCTTTTTAAGTTATCGCTCATCTACATTTTTTTTCAATATTACTGAATTGCATTCAGACCTTTGATATTCAGTCATCATCTCTCGGCGGATAATGATGATAATGGCGATGATTAATGAAACGTGTTTGGTATAATGGTGATGGGACAATAGGTTCGCCCTCTAGTACGCTGGGACTAATAATCATCGGCGATATGATCAGAGCTCGCATTTCTACCGCATTTATCCTACTTTCATTCTCCTTCTTACATACCCAGCTCTCGCTACCATATAACAGCGTTGGGACAAGAACTCCGTTATGTATGGCCAGCTGCGCCTTATGGCTTAAGTGCCGGCTCCCGAGTAGCTTTCCCATCGCACCATTCACTCTGTTCCCTGCACTCACTCTTCTCTCTATGTCAGCGGTGTATTTCCCATCCTTACTGAAGGCGCATCCAAGATATACAAACTCATTCACTTGCTCCAGCACATCGTTACCAACCACAATCCTGACATTCGTTCTGGTGTGTAGCTTAATGAAACAAAATAATCGTTTATGTTCGGGTATGTAAGAAGGAGAATGAAAGTAGGATAAATGCGGTAGAAATGCGAGCTCTGCGGAAGATGTGCGGAGTGAAGCTGACCGACCGCATTAGCAACAGCATAGTAAGACAGCGAGTAGGTATGAAAGATAGTATCGGTGTAAAGATGAGAAAGGGCATGCTCCGTTGGTTCGGGCATATAGAAAGAATGCCAGAGGAAAGAATGACAAAACAGATATACAATGTGAAAGTGGAAGGATGCAGGTACCGGGGAAGACCTAGACTATCTTACCACGACCAAATAAACCGAGTCTTATCTGATGGAAAAGTCAAGAGTCTCCGTAACCGGCGAGCGTGTATGAGACGAACTATGAGAGTCGAGGAAGCCTCTGTACTCTCTGCCTACCCCGCAAGGGATCTGGCGTGAGGTTATAGATAGATAGATAGATAGATGTTCTCATCTCTGACTGCCTCGTTGGTCTAGTGGCAAAGTGCATCATTTTGTGGTCACGAGATCCTGGGTTCAAATCCTAGGCCGGACAAATGAAGTTTTTTTAACGAAAACTTCCCAGTATGAGTCTGAAGGCCCCTATTACATGGGACCTAACATCGTCAGCAAAAAGTGGGTGTACTCAATACACCTTTGCCACCCCCGCTTGGGGAATATAGGCGTGACAGTGTTTATTTTTTATTAAACATCGTTGTCAGTATTTCCCAAACGAGAGGTGAGGCAAAGGTGTACAGATGTGTGTGTGTATCCTCACACCAACATATCATCGACGATGTAATAGCGGACGAACTTATTGCCACTATTCTGGCCCCATTTTCAAATTTCGAACTGCGACTGAGTATCTTTCAATAGAAACTAATCCGGCTGTGTGAGATCGAATCCTAGGATCTCAGAATCTCGTGATTACCAGGCGCACCATGGGCCACTAGACTAATAAAGCAGTTGCCTTCAAGACTTCGGCAAAAATCATGAGTTAATATTTACATACCAGAAAAATAATGAACATTAAACAAAAGGTATTCCCTTTCACGCACTCACGGCTGTTAACAAAAAAGTGAACACAAAACTTAATAATGCGGGCATGCCGTATATGTTTTACATTTTCATGTTTACTACCCTACCAACTGTCAAATAAGTCAGCTGAGTGTAATCCATAGGAACAAACAACAATACTGAGGCGGGTCAATAAGTCCGTGACTTTTTGAATTTCCTGCCTCTTAATTTAAATGGCAACACTGCTCCTGTCAAAAGGCAACTGTCAGTTGACTCTGTCAAAATTTGAACAAGCTGCGTCATTTAGTTTGTGTTTGGCAGCCGTTGATAGTAGACTACCGCGCGTTTTGAGAAGAAACTGGAAAAAAGTGAATTTCGTGTGCTCATTAAGCATTATTTTTTGCGAAAAAAAAACATGACTCAAACCAAGGCCAAGTTTGATAAATATTATGGGGACTCTGCACCATCTATTTCCATGGTAAAGAAGTGGTTTACTGAATTTCGATGTGGCCGTACAAACACGGAAGATGCCTAACGTTCTGGACGCCCAGCCGATCGGAGATTGAAAGTGAGAGAGATTTTGGAAGCTATTGGGATCTCACATGGCTCAGTGGTTTAAATTTTGAATGATTACTTAGGTATAAGAAAGCTTTCCGCAAGATGGGTGCCGCGTTTGCTCACAATCGACCACAAACGCAACCGTGTGACAATTTCGCAGGAATGTTTGGCGTTGTTCAACCACAATATAGACGAGTTTTTGCGCCGTTTCGTAACCGTGGACGAAACCTGGATCCACCACAATACACCGGAGACCAAACAGCAGTCATAACAGTGGGCTCCTCGGGGTGAATCGGCGCCAAAGAAGAAGATTTTTGGGATGCACGCGGTATAATCCACATTGACTACCTTCAAAAGGGGAAAACAACCAATGGCGAATATCATACCAACTTATTGCGTCGATTCCATGAGGAATTGAAAAAAATAAGACCGCATTTGGGCAAGAAAAAAGTTCTTTTCCACCAGGACAATGCAAGGGTGCACACATGTGCAGTTTCCATGGCAAAAATCCATGAATTGGTCTACGAATTGCTCCCTCATCCGCCTTAATCTCCAGATTTAGCCCCGAGTGACTATTTCTTGTTCCCAAACTTGGAGGAATGGTTCGGCGGAAAGAGATTTGACTCTAACGACGAAATCATCTCACATACAAATGCCTATTTTGATGACCTCGACACATTATATTTTATGGAAAGGATAAAAAAATTGGATATTTCGAACGTTGGACTAAGTGTATAGAACTCAAAGGAGACTATGTTGAAAAATAAAATACCTTTTTATCTAAAAACCTGTGTTTCATTAAAAAAGTCACGGACTTATTGACCCGCCCTCGTTATTGGCCAAGGATCTTATTGAATAATTACCTACATTACAGTATTGTGTAAAGTAATAGTTGAAATCGCGCCAGAAACGTTGTGTGAACAATAAGATAGGCAATTTTCGGACGATAGTGAAGTTTGCCAACTCGCATTAACCTAGTGGCGTGGATAACGCCTCACCTAATTACATAATATAGCACCAAGCTCGTTAAAACCATTAACATATAGAGCAAGTCCGCTTTATTGTACGTAGTTTAATTAACAATAATATAAAAACACCGTTACGCCTATTTTTCCGAAGTTAGGATGCCAAAGGTGTACTATATAAAGTTTCATAGGCACTATCTAAACCCAATTTATTTATTTTTTTAACATAGCCCTACACTGGGATTTATTGCTGTGTCGTGGGTATGTTTACAAACATGAAAATTGACATACACAAATACCCAGACCAAAACAAATAATTGTGGGTTACACAAAGATTTGTCCACATTCAGCGGAGCGGCTTCTTCGAGTTCTTAACTACTGCGCTAAATCGTCCGTCAAAAAATAATAACTGTGGAACCAAAAATATGTCCGGTATGGCAATTGTACCGGCGGTTCAATCCGATTAATCAAACAGCTACGCTTAAATCAATAGATCAAAGCAGTTGTAGTTAATTATGGACGTTCTGGAGGCCATTACTAAGCAAAATTATCTAAAATCACGAAATCCTAAACACTGCCGATCTAGAATACAAAAACTTTATGCGGAATTTGATTCATAGAATTGACCCTCTTTTCTTGGATATATTTGACAAGCGTAACTATGGCACAAGTTTTTTTAACATCGAATATTGTAATACTTTGTCTTTGTAGGGACATATTTGATGAGTACGCACTATTTTATAAAAGGTACATTATCGCGCCAATTATCCGTCGCTCGAGATTTGTGCCGGCTGGTCAGGTTGCATTTAAAAAACATGGAACTATGAAGATTAGTATTTCATTTACAATAGAGACATGGAGTTAGAGAAGAGTTCACTCCCTAAGACACTTAAAGGTGATCGTGACGATACAGGCGGTAATATACCAGGAATCTCCTTGCACTATTAATTATTACTCCAGAAAATGATAAATCTTGATGTGGTCTTAAATGCGTAAAATTTAATATCTAATATAAATGACGAAATATATTTATTATTTAAAATTAAGTTAGTTTTCTGCACGAAGGAGGTCTGTAGCAGTAGCAGAAAGTCTAATAGCTCATATAATGGTTAATAAAATAGTGGGCTTTGGATAAGTTTCAGAGCCACAGGCCGGGAGCTCAAAATGAATGGGGCACATCATATCTCAACAGAGTATTCATGCTTACTTTAATGCGATTGATATCTCACAAACAACGACGAGATCTTTTGTCGTGTTTCTTTTATAGCTCATTCTAAATACGACAGGGGTTTTAATACATACAGAACATATTTGTATCATCATTATATTAATACGTGAAGCCAAAATTTGTATCCCTTTTTACGAAAATTGCGCGGACGGATGAGTATGAAATTTCCCACACTTATAGTTTATATAGTGAAGGAGTGCAGAATGCTAATATTTTTTTTCAAAATTGTGCATATAAATACATTAAATCAATAAAAAAACATTACACACACTACCATGTATTTGACACATTACAATTCAAATTGAGAATAGATTCATATTGTTTGTCTATCTGTCTATATCATCACGCCAGCTCCCTCGCGGGGTAGGCAGAGAGTACAGAGTTCCAACAGGTTCTTTCCTTACATACCTCTCCGGCTTCCTCCACTCTCATAGTTCGTCTCATACACACTCGCCGGTTACGGAGACTCTTGACTTGCCCTTCAGCTAAGACACGGTCTATTTGGTCATGGTAAGATAGTCTAGGTCTTCCCCGGCACCTACATCCTTCCACTTTCGCATTGTATATCTGTTTTGTCATTCTTTCTTCTGGCATTCTTTCTATATGACCGAACCAACGGAGCATACCCTTTCTCATCTTTACACCGATACTATCTTTCATACCTACTCGCTTTCTTACTACGCTGTTGCGAATACGGTCGGTCAGCGTAACTCCACACATCTTCCGCAGAGATCGCATTTTTCCTTAATATTATTTGTCTATAGTCTTACTGATTGTCAAACATAACCAGCAAACAATGAAAGAGTTTTTACAAAAAACATCGCTTACAAAGAAGTTTTGTATCATTAATTAAATTATCGAAATATGTATGTCATGGTCGCATGGTTTCTTGTTACAATAAAAAGGTATTCTTTATTTTGATCAATCAAATTAACAGTGTACCCTTGGCGAAATCTGTGATTATAGAAGTTATAGTCTTTGACAATAGAACCTTAATAATGTTCAAACTTATAATTTAAATTAATTATGGTCGAATTTGACGAATCAGTAGATCTAGACATTACCCCTTCTTACATACATACATACTTATTAATAAACAATTTTTACTTTATAGTAATAGAAGCAGTGATAGCTTAGTGGTTAGACCGTTGTACTGCGAAGTCAGGGGTCTCGAGTTCAAACCTAGGCACGCACCTCTGTCTTTTCAAAAGCATGCGCGTTATAAAAATGAACTGTCACTTGCTTAAACAGTGAAGGAAACCATCGTGAGGAAACCTGCATGCCTAAGAGTTTCTCGAAGGTGTGTGAAGTTCGCCAACCCGCACTGGGCCAGCGTGGTGAACTATGGCCTAAACCCTCTCAGATTGAGAGGAGGCCCGTACCCAACGGTAGTACTGTTTCTTAACAGGGCTAAGTATTAATATAGATATAGACTAGATGTTACCCGCAACTCCATTTGCGTTCAATTTTTGATTAAGATAAAAAGTTGTATGTCTGCTCCCCGGATGCAGTCAATCTTCTTTTAAATTTTATCAAATTCCGTAAAGCGTTATACGAACTAACTATCACATTTATAATATGGAACTATGGTTTTTTGCTCACAATTGCCATTACACAGGTCACAATTGTAGACCCCGAACTGCTACTGAAAATTTTTCAAGAAAAATCTGTTAATAAGACTATCTGACCTTGGATTCTAAGGAGGACCACGTGATCATCAACTGCATCATGCCTCATGTATAAACACAGAACCTTTGGAAACTTTGTACTCTCTGCCTACCTTGCAAGGAATTTGGCGTTTTTATAAAGATAGATAGATATAGAAAATCAAACGAACAACAAACGGTTCCCGAGAATAACAAAGGCTGTACTAATTAATTGACTTGTAATAAGAGACAGTTACTTAAGTGCACTTATTAAATAATCTACGTCCCAGCGAGGAATAATGTAAATAATTACCATTTCGCAGTTGAATTACAAGAGTAAATAATGTATTCTTTGCTTTTATTGTCTTACTTCTACTTTGTTACTAAGAATTTTCCCGTTAAGACTGTAACAACGATGAACTCCCAAAATATGGCTGATTTAAAGAAGATTCTAGGAGAATCTATGGCGCAAAAGATATAATAAATGTGAAAGTTTATATGTTTGGTTGTATGTTACTCGATCACGAAAAATCGGCTGAACGGATTTAGATGAAATTTGGCACACTCATAGTTTATTACTTAGGTTTAACACATAGGATTTTTTATCCCGAAAAAATGTTAAGTTTCTGTCCAAAGTTTACACGAACGAAGTCGCGGGCAGAAATAGTGTATTGAACAAAATTTAATTAAATGTTTGTATGTATATTTCCATAAAAATAACTTCTGACAAGGCTTTTTTAAAAGAAATTGAAATTCTGTATGTAACGGATATGTATAAAATATAAATAAAAATAAGCTTAAGATACGCGCTACAAATTGTACTGATGACTTTTTATTAGGATTAATTATGTCTGATTTTTTGAAAATAACTTACATTTTAGTTCTTTCGAGAACAGATTTCACTGTTGTCAAGGTGAGCAGACAAGGGAAATTTTCTAAGATAAATTCTCAAGGTACTTCCAAATACCTTAACATCTGAACATACAAACTTTTACATTTATAATGTTAGTAGGATTGGTACTGGATTTACATCTGTAAAGACTCAGGAGAGTCCAGATAAAAATCAGCGCCCAACACTTGTTCCTGGCATAAACTGATCGGGATACTGTTTGGCTCAGCCGTGAGACACACACTCATGTGTTTTGTTCAGTGTGTTTATATACAAGCTGTAACGTAATAAACGAAAGACCTGAAAGTAGTTTGTTCTGAATCGATAACTGAATTGATTCCAACTATTTTTAATGTATCTTACATTTTTTTAAATTTTCAAGAAATGCTTTTACTCCTTCAGTGCTATAAAAAACTAAATTTATTCTGAATTCATAGCAATAAGGAGATTACAAATGCATTCCTAACCCGTATTTCTCAAAATGCACACATAAACGTACAAGTTTCATTGTTAATTGGGGTATAAAAGTGCTTAAAAAAGGGGTAAAAACCTTTAAATTTGGAAATTTGATTTTCATTTTGAATTTATGAAGCAATTCTCTAATTGGGGTGTCTGAGGTCTTGCGTTTATTATGTTACACCTTGTATATATATATATGTATATATATATATATATATATATATATATATATATATATATATATTTGAGACAATGTTGATTGTTCAAACGTTCTACAATTGATATATCAGGTAAATATTGAGTGTTTTTACAATACATGTGTATTTCATGTTTGTACGAAATTACTACATAGAAATAATTCTTAGTGTGGAACTACGTTTACAAAAAGATTTCATATCACTGAATCGTGTTAGCAAAGATCGATTATGTCTAGTAGTCAGTATCGGCTTCCATAATCTCGTTATAGTCGCTCGTTAGTGGCAGGTCGCGAGCCCCGAACTCCGGATCCCGGATCATACGGATGCGCGGCTAATTGCCTTTGTTACTCGGACACAAGCTCCTACGATTATTGTGTCTTTCTTTAGTTAACTACGACGCATTGACGTTGGTAGGAACCGGGGATTATTATAATTGAACTTTTGTGTAAGCAAGTCTTCTGTTTTTTTACCCAAATTACCCAAAAAGAGAGTAGTGTTTTTTGAGTGATATCTATTATTGGCATATTCTGTAACCTTAAAGGCTAGATAGATTTGAACATAGTCCTACAAATTTTATAAATGTGAATTTATCTGGACATAGGCCTCTCCTAACACGTGCCATTGCACATGCATTGGCGCGTGTTAGGAGAGTTAGTGCATTGCATTGCCATTAGGAGAGGCCTATGTCCAGCAGTGGACTACGATAGGCTGATTGATTGATTGATTGATTGAATTTATCTATATCATCACGCCAGATCTCTTACGGCGTAGACAGAGAGAACAGAGTTTCAATTGGTTCTTTTCTTACATACCTCTCTGGCTTCCTCCACTCTCATAGTTTGTCTCACACTCGTTCGCCGGTTACGGAGACTGAACTTATTCTTCATATAAGACACGGTCTATTTGGTCATTGTAGGATAGTCTAGCTCTTCCCGGGTACCTACATCCTTCCACTTTCATTCATTCTACATGACCGAACCAACGGAGCACACCCAAAATGTGAAACTCTGTATGTTTAGATGTGTTAGTCAATCACGCAAAAAATTTAGCATACAGGTATTATATAGATTAACACATAAAATAATTTTTTCATTCATTCGTGTCTAAAATAGATTCCTGTCTAAAATCAACGCGTACCATATTGCGAGTAGACACTAGTATGGTATAGAACAAATCTTACGACCCCTCACAGAATTCTATTTAGAATCACTATTCTATATTATAAATAAATGCAACATTCCAAACTAGGTATGGTCTTCAACTTGTAAATTCTTCTTGTAAAATATTATTACAAAGCCGAAAAGCATGTAAATTTATACAGTATCACCGCCTTGAGTTTTCAACAATGTAAACAATCAGAAAGAAAGACATCACTATTCTATTTATCTATATCATCACGCGAGATCCCTTGCAGAGTAGGCCGATAGGTAGTACAGGGGATAGTACAGAGTTCTTTCTTTACAAACCTCTCTGGCTTCTTCGATTCTCATAGTTCGTCAAATATATCACCGGTTACAGATACTCTTGACTTGCCCTTCACTGTTCTATAATATATCACAAGTTATTTCACTATCATTCATTTCACCCGCACATATTAGACCTAACTAATAGCCCTACACACATCTATATACAAATTTGTTATCCCGCCCTAGGATTAGCTTAATACGTCATTTGACAAACGTCTGCACTACGCGTATACTCGAGACTAAATCAAAACTTAGACTAAATCCCGACATTGATGTGTCTGTCTGAATCCAAAGGTAACTTTAATTGAATAAGTTTCAGAGTAAAATATATGCAGAGATGTGTTCAAGGGTCATTTTTCCTTTGTTTTAATCAGACAGTCACCGCTTGACGTGACTGTGGATTTATGGTGCTTAAGTAGTCATTTTTCAAATATGTTGAAGATCCTAATACAGCTGTTATAATGTTTACCACATGTAACATGTCACAGGACTTCAGAAAATGAAGTTATTGCTTCACAAATTCAATACAAGAGTTCTAGTTTTAAAGAATTTTTAATAAGGACTTTCCTGAAATCTAAAACCTAGTGTATTCAGGAATATTGTTAAGAAGTGCAATTGAAATAACTGAATTGCTTTTAATCATGGATAAAGGTATTAATGCAGTGGGACAAGAAACATGTATATTGATATATGTAGCTATTATAATTTAAAATATTTGTAATTGATTCAGTTCCCGATTTAGAACAAACTACTTTCAGGTCTTGCGTTATTAATATTCCATGTTGTATAAAACGCAATAAAAATAGAAACTGACGACAGCTACAAAATACAGAGCGCTTAGCACGACATATTTGACGATAACGAGCAATCGTGCTGTCACGTTCATGTTTATATAGTAAAATTTGTATGTAAAAAGGATGGCGTTTTGACTCGCTAGCATTCATCTTTTCATGCTAAGCTTTCAAGCATGTAAATTACGCGGACAAACTCACCCATACCCATAGATCATTTCTAATATTTCTTGTTCCCACATATACTTTAATAAATCTTTTCTTCGTTTTAAACATAATATAAAAACTAGTCTCCTCATGTATACATGATGTACACACAGATTATTAACCCTAGCTAATGTTTAATTAGTATGTGGTACGTTAGTTTTCCTTTTTTGTTTTAAAAATGTGTCATAAGTTTATATTTAAGTATAAAATGTAATATCTGTTAGTAAACCTAAATAAATAAATACTGCACAGAACTAGCGGTAAATATTGCCCTTTAATCAGTTTAATACAATCTTTCATTATTATTTGCCTATTACAATAAGATTTAACCATGGCCGTACCTGGTAAAGCTTGCGGGTAAAAGGTGGATGTGTATAACACAGCATTTTTGTCCAGAATAGAAGATTTTTTATTCATGTTAACCATTATAGTATTTATAAATCGTCGGAAAAGTAACAAAGACTGTCTGACTGAATGCCATTCCTGTGGAGGAAAAAGACAAGTAACTCCACGGTTGCTCTTTTCAAATAGTATTTATACAATTTTTTCCATGTACATTTGTTACGGGGTATGGGAGAACAATGTAGAATCAGATAAGTCTAAATTAACTAGGTTATACTATTCGCTGGAGTTGCTATATAGTTCTCTCATTTACAGAGAAAGAAATAAGAAAGAAAATAGATCAATTTTATTGAATTATTAAAAGGAAGAGAGGGAATATTAAATAATTACGGCACCTATCCCCATTTTTGTCTTTTAAATAATCATCTAGAGTATAATAAGCTCGCTTACAAAGCGTACATTTAATACCAGATATGAATTTCTTTTCACTAAGCTGACGTCAAGTGGGATAGTCCTGCAGTAAATATCCTTCAGCTGAAGATAGATTGCAGTACCTGAAATACGTAACGCTCTAAGAAACATTCCTATGTCATGGGTATGTTTACACACATGAACAATACACAAACACGCAGGCTGAAACAAATATTTCTAGGTCAAGATTTGTAGGCGTGCTACTTCGAGAAGGGTTGACGTCTGTCAGGCGGGTGGTTGTAAAACAATGCCAAATCACTAATATGTCTCGCGTTACGTAAGACTTATTGCCTTGACCCCAGATAATGGGGAATAGTAAGGAAAATTATTCTCATATGGCCACCGAACTCGCGACAACTCGATCCAGTAAGCCGAGTTATCTACGCTTATTACAGCAGACTTAGGCCCACTTGCTCGAACCAGATTTAGCGTTACCTGTTGATTAAGTCAAGGTTATAACGTTAAGTTAAAGGAAATTTAGCTTTATAAATATTAGCCTATACTGCCCACTGCTGGACAAAGACCTTCTCTCACAAATCGAGGTGAGAGAGATTAGGTCATACTTCACCACGTGGACCCGTGGACCACGTGGAGGTTTGTGGCCATCTGCTGTTAAATGGTAGCCGGGACCAACAGCTTAACGTATCTTCCGAAGCACGGAGACGCTTGAATATGAAAATGCCACAAACGGTCACCATCTCAGGCTGACCGAGTCGAACTGCTGCTTAACCTTGGTAATCGATAAGAACATCGCGGTCGCATAGCGCTACGATAACCTCATACGCGCTCTACATTTACTTATGTGTGCAATTCCTCTTTCAATGGTCCTTACTTTCAGAGGATAATCTACTCCAAGTTCTTCGTCCAATTCTCGATCTACAGGTCTATACACTATTCTTTCACCAGTTCTATCAAATAAAATAGTAGAGAAGTATGTAATTCTTACATTTTATAGGCATTCATCGGACAGTGGTTAAGAGCTTAAGCCGCTCAGCCCAATGGGTTGAATAGTCGCGGGTTCTATTCCTGCACGGGGCAAATAATTGTGTGACCCACAATTATTTGTTTCGGTTTGGGTATTTGTGATGTTTGTATACGCAACCACGACACAGGAATAAAAGTAGCCCGTTTAAAAAAATAGGCACTTACATTACTATTAGCTGAAAGAAGTTTACTTTAGAATAAAGGCCTCATCAACGATCGCCATTGCAACCGGTTTTGTGGAGGATGCTTTTAGGTCTTACTACTGCCTAGCTTTTAGCTTCTTAGGTACGAACATAATTATAATTTAACATGATATCAGACCGCCGACCGACCGTATTCGTAACAGCGTAGTAAGAGGACATGTAGGTATAAAAGTATCGGTGTAAAGATGAGAAAGGGTATGCTCCCTTGGTTCGGACATACAGAAAGAATGTCGGATGAAAGAATGATATAACAGATATACAGTGCGAAAGTGGAAGGATGTAGATACCGGGGAAGACATAGACTATCTTACAATGACAATGTTTGAACTCTGTACTCTCTACCTACCCCGCAAGGGATCTGGCGTGATGATATAGATAGATAGATAGATGAACATCAGTATTTCATTTACATCAGAACATGGAGTTAGAAGAAAGTACGATCTTTCTAGTCACCAATTACTTTACGGCAGCAGCAGTAATTATATCGCCCCTAAACTTAAATTATCAATCATCAATTATTTTCTAAACATAGGTAGTGTGTACAGACAGATGTTTATGTCATAATGTAGACCGCTATATTTTGTCAGTAGTTGGCGTACAAAATTTGGGTATGAGGTGTATTATAAATATGGGCATCATATTAATTAAGTTAGTAATTTTACATTTTTTACGGAGTACATATTATATGAAAAATAAAATAGAGTAATTCTCAAAATACCTACATATACCTCTCTGGCTAAATACTGATGTTCACGATATCGTTTTATTTTAGAATAGGCCATCAGTCATTTTTGACCACTTTAAATGCACTTTGAAAGCAACATCATTGCAACAATGAAAATTCTAAATGTATTGAAAGCTATCGATCTCAAGATGAACTCAGTCCGAGAATCGTCTCGTAATTTCTAAAGGATTTAATATATCTCGCGTGTCACGACCCCGTTACCACCCTTCACTTAACACGCACCCTGTAGAGCACATATGAAGATGTAATGTCTACTTGGGAAATTCCGAAATTTATTCAATTTTTTTGATTACGAATATGGGATTATTTTTTTTGTTTTAAAATATAACTATATTATTATATTGTAGTATATAAGTGCAGTATATAAAATCAAAAACATGATGCACACAAATATAAAACTTCAGAGGCATGTCCCCAAAGAGCTCTCCAAAGGATTAATGGAATGTTGTGCGAGACACAAGGGAGTTTCAGGTCCGGAAGAGGATGTTTGTATCAAGTTTTCTCCCTCCGCAACATCGTAGAGAAGCATCTGGCAGGGGCCGGAAGGTTATCTGCGGTTTTGTAGATCTAGACAAGGTGTTTGACAGAGTTGTGCGAAGGAGACTTTGGGATATTTAGCCCGAGTTTGGTATAGATGGCACTCTGTTGCGAGCCGTCCAGTTCACTTATGTGGACTGCAAGGCATACGTACGGGTGGGATGTAACATGTCACCCTGGTTTGACGTTGAAATTGGCGTCAAACATGGTTGCGTGTTGTCCGCTAGACTGTTTATAATATACGAGTATTTGGATAAAGATCTTCAAAGACTGAAAGCAATGAATGAAGGTGTACAAATGGGTGACCTAGTGGTAAACCATCTAATATATGCAGATGACGCGGTTTTAATAGCGCCTACAGCCACTGATCTGCAAACACTAGTCACAGTTATGAAAGACGACTGCATGAACAATGGCTTACATTTGAATGTAAAGAAAATCAAGATTATGGTTTTTGGATGGAAAGAAACCAGAACGAATGCAAGGATTGTGGTTAGTAACGATATGCTCGAGCAAGAGAATGAGTTTGTATATCTTAGATGCGCCTTCAGTAAGAATGGGAAATACAACGCTGAAATAGAGAGAAGAGTGAGTGCAGGGAACAGAGTCAATAGTACGACGGGAAAGCTACTTGGGAGCCGGCACTTAAGCCAAAAGGCGCAGCTGGCAATACATGACAGAGTTCTGGTCCCAACGCAATATGGTAGCGAGAGCTGGGTGTGTAAGAAGGAGAATGAAAGTAGGATAAATGCGGTGGAATTGCGAGCTGTGCGGAAGATGTACGGATTCACGCTGACCGGCCGCTACTTACTACGCAACAGCGTATTAAGAAAGCGAGTAGGTATGAAAGATAGTATCGGTGTAAAGATGAGAAAGGGAATGCTCTGTTGGTTCGGACATATAGAAATAATCTCAGAAGAAAGAATGACAAAACAGATATACAATGCGAAAGTGGAAGGATGTATGGACCAGGGAAGACCTAGACTATCTTATCACGACCAAATAGACCGAGTCTTATCTGAAGGACAAGAGTCTCCCTAACCGGCGAGCGTGTATGAGACGAACCATGAGAGTGGAGAAAGCTAGAGAGATATGTAAGGAAAGAACCTGTTGGAACTCTGTACTCTTTGCCTACCCCGCAAGGGATCTGGCGTGATGATATAGATAGATAGATCAAAAGAAAGATCAACAGGTGGCATTTCTATCACATTAAAACCAGCGGCACTAGGGTCAATAGGAACGATTAAGTACGCATTTAATTATAAAACGACATAACATTAACCTACTAATGAGTAAATGTAAAAGTTAAGAAGTTGTGTTTGTTACAGTATCACATCGTATTAAGAGTAGAATGTCAACACGGTGGCCAATACGGTGGACAGATCAAATTATGTCTGCAGTGGGAGATCCTTTAATCGAGTGCACCAGAATCTCAAATGATTGAACTAAATGATACGAGATATCGTAAGCCGAGCTACATCAGCCTCCAGCTACTAAACATTGTGACCAAGACCACTCTGTCAAGAGTGAAATGTATAGGAAGAATGACAAATAACCTAGTATAAAATATAGGTTACATATTCATATAATTGATTTTTTATGCTGATTTGAAAACTCAAATAGAAAAACTAAAAGAAGAACTGCTCTCCGCACATAACGAAATTGACAACCTGAGCATTGAAAATAAACAACTTAAAGCCAACATACAACAGAATAATACAATTATTGAAAACTACAAAAAAGTCGTACATATGCCAAGTCCAGTGATAACTCAGTCTGCTAAAAAGAAGAAGAAGCGTAAACTATCTATCAAGAATGGAAGTCCTATTAAACAAATTGAAATACCTTTGACAAATCAGAAGATGAATGAAGATTTTAGAGAATTATCAAAAAATGTAATTAACAAAGAAAAATGTATAAAAGAGGATTTAAAAACAGACTATGAAGGGGTAGAATCAGTGGAAACATATATAGATTCTGAAAAGTCTGTGGAGAACAAAAATATAAAAGTAACAAATAAAGGAAAACGAAAAGTACTCATTATTGCAGACGAGCAAGGACGTGATGTCAGAAAATTATTGGGGCAACTTTTGGGAATGGAATATCACGTAACATGCATCTGGAAACCAGGAGCGAAGATGGAAAATATTTTGAGATGTACAACATCGGAAATCAGTAACGTGACGGACAGAGACTATGTAGTACTAATGGGTGGCATAAATGATACAAATCCATATAACTTTAAAATTAGTATTGGTCAATGGCTCAATTCAATCAAAAATACAAATGTCATTGTCTGTGAGATTCCAAAAAACAAACATCTTGATGAAAATAAACTCAACGCTGAACTAAAATTCATATGTCAGCAATATAAGAACGTAATTTATGTAGATCTCGACTATAGTAGATATTTGCCCCATACTCGTTACTTTCCCTTAAATTTAAGTAGATATATACTAAAGAAAATACTACACTTGACTTATAAATATAATATGAGTAAATACGAAAAAAAAAATGGGCCAAAAAGCATTACTTTATACAGATAAAAGCACTCAAACATGTTCAACTACTCAAATTGAGCAAAATGATCTCAGCCCAAAAAGGTTAAATATTAATTACAATAATGTTATTCCAAATGCAACTAATGTAGTAAAGAATGTCAATGCAAATTTTTTTCGTTAATTACATGTATCTATTACACCAAAATATTAATGGTCTAATAAGTAAATCAGATGCCTTATCTATTCATTTATGCATGATGGGTGAAAAAGGTAAACAATATAGACATACTGTGTATTACAGAGCATAATATGATAAGAGAAGACAGAACTCGACTAAAAATAGATAACTTTGAGATGGCTTCCTGTTTTTATCGAAATGAAAGACGCGGTGGTTCATGTATATTGATAAATAATAACCATAAGTATGAAAATCTAGCTGAAATTGTTGACCTATCTATTCCCAAGGTAGTGGAATGCTAAGCAGTTTGTCTTCCATTGCATAAAATATATATAGTATGCGTGTATAGACCACCGCGATGTCACACACAATTAATAAACTTATTCCTTGACAAGCTTGACCAAATTCTGAGCAAACTGTGTAATAAAAATAAATTTAAACTTATAATGTGTGGGGATTTTAATATTAATTATCTTAAGAGAACCAAAACGTCAACGGATTTTCAGAACCTATTAGCTACATATAATTTAAAGCTCAGAGACGTGGTCTCTTACAAAAGGTCTCATAAAAAAGCTCAGAGTTGCTCAGCGAGCTATGGAGAGAGCTATGCTCGGCGTTTCTCTACGCGATCGAATCAGGAATGAGGAGATTCGTAGAAGAACCAAGGTTACCGACATAGCCCTTAAGATAAGCAAGCTGAAGTGGCAATGGGCGGGCCACATAGCGCGTAGATCGGACGGGCGTTGGGGCAGAAAGATTCTAGAGTGGCGACCACGTATTGGCAAGCGCAGCGTGGGACGACCGCCTGCCAGATGGACCGACGATCTTGTGAAAATCGCAGGAAGTCGTTGGATGCAGGTGGCATCGGACCAGTTACGCTGGAAAGCGATTGGGGAGGCCTATGTTCAACAGTGGACAAGTATGGGCTGAGATGATGATGATGATGAATTTAAAGCTTCAATTTAAACAAGCAACTAGGCTAAGTAGTGGCACAGGAATTGACAATATAACGCATAATATTAGAGGTAGTACTGGAGAGGTTATTGAACTTGCTGTATCAGATCACACGGCACAAGTGCTAAAATTTCCCGTTAAAAAATTCTTTCGAATAAAACATTGGTTCATAACAATACGAGATTATAATTCTGATAACAGGCGTAAATTCAAAGAATGCTTAGCAAACTTAAGTTTTCAAAATGTTTTTGAAGAAACTCAAGCCAATAACGCTTTCAATCAGTTCCATGTGCTTTTTACCCTATTTAACGACTTATGTTTTCCACTTAAGAAAGTAAAAATACTAATACATAATAAACCCAAATGGATTTCTAAAGGAATTAAAATGTAGCAGTATTAAGAGGAAGTTGCTATGGAAATATAGACGGTCACCCACATTAACAAATAAACAAGCGTTTAAAGCATTTTCAAACAGACTTAAAAAAATAATCTCACTTACAAAAAAATCACATAATGATTACTGTATCAAAAATGCTAGAAATAAATCTAAAGCCACGTGGAATATTGTCAACAACTATTTGCAAAATGAACCAAGACAAACTATCTCAAAAATAAATTACGAAAACAAGATTATAACTGACCCTACTGAGCTGGCCAATGTTTTTAATACTTACTTCGCCGAAAATGCAGAGGGCCACACATACGACAGTTATCAGAATAATTGCAATTCGATATATCTATTCCATGCACGAACTTTAAGATTCTTAAAATAATATCATCTCTAAAGAGTACAAGTAGCGTTGGATATGATAATGTCTCCACTAAAATCCTTAAAGATGTAGCGACGGTTATTACATTTGTCATATGTTACATACTCAATTTATGCATGGAACAGGGGACCTATCCAGAAAAATTGAAAATTTCAATCGTCAAACCTCTCTACAAAAAAGGTGATCCACATGAATTAAGTAACTATCGCCCTGTAGCGCTAATACCAGTCATAGCCAAAGTTTTTGAGAAGGCAATTTACAGTAGATTATACAATTACTTTGAAAATTATAATCTGTTATCAGACAAGCAGTACGGATTTCGAAAACATAAAACGATTAATATGGCAATTTATGACTTCTCATTAAAAGTAATGACAGCAGTAGATAAAAGAAAGAGGGCAATAGCCTTATACATGGATATGACACAGGCATTTGATCATGTAAAACATAATCTTCTACTGAAAAAAATGTTTGGCTATGGAGTAAGAGGGAATGGATATAGGTTATTAAAATCATACTTGAGTAATAGAATGCAAATCACGCAGCTAAGCAAAGTATGTCCTATGACACTTACAGAGACAACATATACTTCAGAAGCAATATCAGTATGTTATGGAGTTCCACAAGGAAGTGTTCTCGGACCACTGTTATTTTTAATATATATTAATGACCTTCCTAATGTTACTAACTATGACATGACATTATTTGCTGACGATAGCACTATTTTATTTATTAAAGATAATTCAGACAATTTAAATGACGAAATAATAAATACTTTGACTTGCATTAAAAACTGGTTGACATTGAACAACTTAAAAATAAATTTGACAAAAACACATATAATGGACTTCCAACAGCAACGTTAAACGGAAAAACTTGACATTCAATTTTCAAATACAGAAATCGTAGAATCGAGACCATCGATCGTCAACTAAAATGGAAACTTCATATCCAAAATATATGCAAAAGACTGTACCAATTCTCATTTGCGTTATATAAACTATCTAGGGTAGTTAATTTATCAGCGGTAATGACGGCCTATCATGGACATGTAGCTTCTATACTGAGATACGGTATAATTTTTTGGGGTAACTCAACCGATAAGATGCAGGTATTTAAAGCTCAAAAAAGGTGTGTGCGTGCGATAACTGGTCTAGGAATGAGAGAATCATGTAAAGGAAAATTTAAAGGTTTAAGGATACTAACGGTACCCTCTCTTTACATCTGCGAGGTTGCAGCTTTTGTAAAAAGTAATATGCATATATACAATACATATCCTATAGGAAGCCGTCGGGAAAATACCATACACCCAATACCTTGTAAGACACATCTTATGCATAAAAGCATAGTCTGTATGGGGCCTACTATTTATAATAAAATACCCCTACACATAAGGAAAATTAGTAGTGCTAATATTTTTAAAAATATGTTAAGTAATTTTTTAATAGACAAAGAGTACTATTCCATTGACGAGTTCTTAGAGGGAAAATAGCATTATATAGTTTTTTTTTAATACTAATAATAAGATCATTAATATAAATTTTAAATTAATTTAATAATAATATGACATTATATATTTCATATTACTTTATAATTTTGTACGCCTGATGCATGGCAGGATATAGTAGAACTTATGACTATATACATGTAACATCCTATCTAACCTATTATCCACAAATAAATGATTTGAATTTGAATTTGAATTTGAATTTGAATTTGAATTCAATAGAAAAAAAAACATTGCGCGTTCGTAGAAACGAGATTTTTTTTATATTAATAAACATAAACCTGAATATCTCACACCGACTGTACACATATCGTAAATAGCTTTTGTGACTTACCAATCTCTATGTTTTTTGATCGAACTTATTTAATAATATAATAAAATGCAAAATCCTTTGTCAAATTCCACGAAAAACGCCCCAAGATATAATTTATTTGAATTATTTGCATAGCATTAGCTACATCAAGTTTCAAACCATTTTAAGTAAACGCTCAATTTAATTTGGAAGGTTAATTTGGTTGATTTTTCGTGAAAAGTATATGTAGTTGAAATAATGTTTATTATGCTAATTCTGATGGAATATGACAAGAAAAATGTGGAAATTCTTTTCTTATTATTTTCCAGTCTGAAATTATTAATTCTATAATAATAATATTAGCCCTGTTAAGAAACTGTCCCACCGTTGGGCACGGGTCTCCTCCTATATAGATATTTTTCCTTCATCGTTATAAACGTTTTAATACGCACATGCTTTTGAAAAGACAGAGGTGCGTGCCTGGGTTTGAACATCAGACCTCTCACTTTTCAGTCCAACGGTCTAACCACTAGGCTATCACTGCACTTTCGTAATATACTAGATAATCTCTAAATACTTATATATACGACTGGAGATGTACACGTTCTACCAGAACTTTGTCGTATGAAATTACTTATACCGATAACAAAACACTATTTATATCAATTTATACTCTAATTCTGATGAAGTTTTTGTCAAATATATATAATATATAATGTCAAATATATTTCTAAATTAAACACCGTCAGGCCTATACTCCCGAACGGGAGTAGCACAGGTGTGTGTAGAGACACTTGACCGAATATGTTAGGTCCCATATAATAAGGTGTGCGCCTGCTACCATTGTCCCGGGCAAAAAGCCAATCTCCAGACTGTTACTACCATTGTTCTATCGAAAAATCTATTTGGTTCCTAGGATTTGAACCTAAGACTTCGTAACCACTGCGCACATTATTCGCCACTATACAAACGAGGAGTATCTTTTTTAATTAATTAATTTATACCTTTTGTCTATGATTTTCTGCTCTAATTCGACAAATACAATATGTTAGTTTATCCAAGGTATATAAAAATCCACAGTAAATTTTCATGGACACTCCGGTTTTATTTACTTAACCTAAGAGTATGTTCCGCTTAGTCTGTCCCCCCCCTCCCCCCTTCTTATGGGCCCGGTTAACCACAACATAATACCCGTTGACAAGGGTAAGCCACACAACTTACCGTGTTACCAGTAAAGTTAGGTAGATGTCACCATTTTAATATGCAAATAATCATGGCGGAAAATAGGAGCCACTGTTGAGTGATTTGCATATCGTTTGTGTATCTATATCATCACGCCAGATTCCTTGCGGGATAGGTAGAAGGTAGAAACTTCCAACAGGTTCTTTCCTAACAAACCTCCCTGGCTTCCTACACTGTCATAGTTCGTCTCATACACGCTCGCCGGTTACGGAAACTCTTGACTTGCCCTTTAGATAAGACACGGTCTATTTGGTCTTTGTAAGATAGTCTGGGTCTTCTCCGGTACCGACATCCTTCCACTTGCGCATTGTATATCTGATTTATCATTCTTTCTTCCGACGTTCTTTCTATATGCCCGAACTACCAGAGCGTGCCCTTTCTCATCTTTGCATGTCGTTAACAAATAGCCTTTATTGACCCATAATGGGCCAAGGCTTTCTATAACACGAGGTCATTTGGCGTTTCAGGAATTTGCAATAGCGAATAAAATTTATGGACATGGCATAACACGAAAAATTAAAACCATTTTCAGTAAGTAATTATACGGTTGTAATTTTTTTACCAATTACAATATTGTTATCAGGTGTATATTTGACAATAAAACCAAGAGTCCATATTTATGTTTGATAGGAAAATGTACGAATGATTGAAGTGGCCACTATTAAATCGTTTGAATGTCGTATTTAATATATTGTCCTATACTGACTCATGATATGCTAAGGACATGTCCCCATTCGTAGTTGCACAGTGGTTAAGGAGTCTGGTCTCCATTCCGATCTCGGTCTTGAACCATTTCGCGCCTTTATTAAAAAGGCGACAACCCGAAATTTCGCTAACGCGGCTAATTATAGAAATCCGCTAATCGTAGTCGCCGCTGACTACGAACCTAACTCCCCTCCTATGAACCGCTACCGCCGTTCCCCGCGTAATCTCACCGACCCTCCCGATGCCCTTACGGGATGTAAGTAAGATGTATCTTTCGGATACAGATAGCGCACACAGAATCAGACACCAATCTCTCCGGCAAGGTCGAAGAATCCCTTGCCCGCCGGCCGGTGCAGAGCACCACGGCAAGACACCTAGTATACGCCCTCCTTCATATCGACTGCTTAAGCCGAGGCCGTTTCTCCTTGAGGCGCCCTTGAGCTAGTTGCCCCCTTATCCTTCTGGCTCGAGTGTAGTGGTTGCACGCTTGTCCGTTGAAGCTGTAAAGGCCCTGCGGCCAACAGAGTAGATTATTAGGGGTCGGTAAGGCTCGATGTCAATACCTACCGAATACAATAGGCTTAGATGATCCTAATCGCCACTTCTCCTCTACTCCTGCCGTTGATCGTCTAACTATACCGCAAACTCTTACTTTTTTGGGTGGTCTTAGACGTCCAAACATTAATATTTTTCATTTTTCTCCAGTCAACTCTTGTGCGGTTACAAAAATCATTATGTCTATTAAATCCAAGGCTGTTGGTTGTGATAAAATATGTAGATTTATGATCATAGCAGTACTGGACTATCTCCTTCCGGTAATCACACATCTCGTTAATTTTTCTTTAGAGTCCGGCATTTTTCCATCTGTCTGGCGAAAAACCTTTGTCCGCCCCTTGCCAAAGGTTCCCAATCCTACCGTTTCTAGCCACTTTCGTCATTTTTATTCTTCCTTTCCTCTCAAAAGTGCCCGAGGCCTGCGCTCATAAACAACTTTCCCAATTAATTTATACCAAAAATTTAATTAATCCTCTTCAATCTGTTTTCAGGCCTGGCTATAGTACCGTTTCCGTCCTTGTATTGGTTGATTTTTCCAACGCCTTTCATACCGTTAGTCACGATATCCTCTTACCCATTCTCTCCTACCGTTTGTGCTCTCAAGAGTCGCTGGATTGGTTTTCCTCTTATATTCCGGAACGCCAGCAGTCATCAGCTTGACGCTGCCTCAACACTGGCGTTCCCCAAGGCGGTATACTTTCTCCCCTTTTATTTTCCATTTTCATTAATATGATAACTCAAGAACATCAGTGTGCGTATCATTTGTACGCTGATTGATGACTTGCAACTATACTCGCAAGATAGTGCTGATAGAATCCCTGATATTATAGCAAAGTAAATCAGGATCTCGGTGCTATTAAGAATTAGTCCAACAGGTTTGGTCTCACGGTGAACCCTTGCAAGTGTCAAGCGATTTTTGTGGGTAGCTCTAGATTAATATGCAGGGTGAACATGGCTACTTTACCTCCAATTGAATTCAACGAGACAGTTATTCCTCTAAGCTCTAGTGTCAAAGATCTTGGTCTGCACATTGATACGACACTTAGTTGGCAGACCCAAGTTACGGCCGTCGGTCAAAAGATCACTGGTGTTTTGCGATACCTATATCGATTAAAAAATTTGCTCCCCTCCAATACAAAAGCAATGCTTGTACAGTCCCTGATCTTCCCTATCCTCGACTATGGTGATGTGTACTACTTCGACCTGAATGCAGATCACCTCAACAAACTAGACCGCCTTCTCAATAACTGCATTCGATTCGTACCTACGTAAATATGATCATTTATCAGAGCACCGTTCTCAGTTAAAGTGGTTGCCTCTTCGACAACGTAGAACTCAAAGGGCACTGACAATACTATTTTCTATTCTTTATTCTTTATCCTCGCCAACTTATCTTACTTCCAAATTTCAGTATCTGTGCTCCAATCACGAGAAAAATCTTCGTTCCTCAAGTAATCGTCTTCTTCAGTGCCCTTCTCATCATTCTGATTTTATTCATTCCTCCTTTTGCATCCAATCGATTCTTCTTTGGAATGCCCTGCCTCAGGAATTCAGGATAGTTTCTCTTTCAAAAAAAAACTACAGTAGTACCTACTCAAAATGTTGGCGGAACCCTCTTAATTTTAGTTCAATATGTCGCACAGTCTATTTTATATATTGTCGGTTTTTTGGATATATATATAGATTAATATTGTTTTTTTAATTTCTTTTAGATTTATTATCTTACATTATTTTTTAGCTTCATATATTTTCGCACCTACCACACATGTTTGTTTCTACACCACCCTAAGGTAGACTGGGAGAAAATGCCTCAGGCATTAAGTCCGCCTATGTACATATAAGCATGACAATAAATAAATAAATACATCATTCACACATACACACAAAAAAGGAGTCTGGTAGTATTTTTAACAGATGACTGATGATGCTGCAAAAATATGGCAAAAACACACAGTCCGAAAAAGACCTTTTGGCCCGCGGCCAAAATCGAAACTAATGCTGTCAACAAGTGAAATTTCACTTTATTATAGTCGCAGAGTTGCCGTTTGCTATGAAATTTAGCCAAGCTAGAAAATTTAGCCAATTAGTAACCAACCGAACTCACTTGTTGATATATTGTCCTGGAAGTAGGAACATTTTACTTAATGATAACCCTTATTTCTTAGCAACGCGCCTCTGTCAATGTTATTCGCGGTCCGAAAAAACCTAGAAACACTACAGAATACTGAAAGATATTTTTGTGTATATTTGTGTTTCTGCATCATGTTTAACATGCAAAAAGGTCTATCTATCTATCTATAACCTCACGCCAGATCCCTTGCGGGGTAGGCAGAGAGTACAGAGTTCCAACAGGTTCTTTCCTTACATACCTCTCTGGCTTCCTCGACTCTCATAGTTCGTCTCATACACGCTCGCCGGTTACGGAGACTCTTGACTTTTCCATCAGATAAGACTCGGTTTATTTGGTTGTGGTAAGATAGTTTAGGTCTTCCCCGGTACCTGCATCCTTCCACTTTCACATTGTATATCTATTTTGTCATTCTTTCCTCTGGCATTCTTTCTATATGCCCGAACCAACGGAGCATGCCCTTTCTCATCTTTACACCGATACTATCTTTCATACCTACTCGCTGTCTTACTATGCTGTTGCTAATGCGGTCGGTCAGCTTCACTCCGCACATCTTCCGCAGAGCTCGCATTTCTACCGCATTTATCCTACTTTCATTCTCCTTCTTACATACCCAGCTCTCGCTACCATATAACAGCGTTGGGACAAGAACTTCGTTATGTATGGCCAGCTGCGCCTTATGGCTTAAGTGCCGGCTCCCGAGTAGCTTTCTCATCGCACCATTCACTCTGTTCCCTGCACTCACACTTCTCTCTATGTCAGCGGTGTATTTCCCATCCTTACTGAAGGCGCATCCAAGATATACAAACTCATTCACTTGCTCGAGCACATCGTTACCAACCACAATCCTTACATTCGTTCTGGTTTCTTCCCTTTCAAAAACCATAATCTTGGTTTTCTTCACATTCAAGTGTAAGCCATTGATCATGCAGTCGTCTTTCATAACTGTGACTAGTGTTTGCAGATCAGTGGCTGTTGGCGCTATTAAAACCGCGTCATCTGCATAAAGTAGATGGTTTACCACTAAGTCACCCATTTGTACACCTTCATTCATCGCTTTCAGTCTTTGAAGACTTTTGTCCAGATATATTATAAACAGTCTAGCGGACAACACGCAACCCTGCTTGACACCGATTTTAACGTCAAACCAGGGTGACCTGTTACCACCCACCCGTACGCATGCCTTGCAGTCCACATAAGTGGACTGGACGGCCCGCAACAGAGTGCCATCTATACCATACTCTGAAAAAAGGTAAATATTATTTTAATAAACATTCTATTTTGAAATCCCGCATTTGTGTTTTCACATTATAAATTAAAGTAAAGTTATAGTGTATAAGGGTGCTTATTTTAGGCATTAGGGGCAGTCGCTTTAATTGGCGAAAGAAAGGGAATGATTGGGATTATTATATTTCAAGTGTTTTTGCTAAGTCTTGTGAAGTTAATAGGAAAAAACATAAAGGCGCTAAGTCTAGCCTTTTGGGGCATTTGCTTTAATTGGTAAAAGAAAGAGGATGATAGAGATTGTGATTTTTTTAGGGTTTTTGCTGAGACTTGTGAAATCACGCCCTAAAGACATAATGACGTTAATTTTATAAACAAAATTGCACAAAATATTCTTTATATAACTAAATATAGTTATTAGAATACAATAACTGCTAAACGCCATTGGTTGGCGGCGTTTTAAAATTCGGTTTTGCAGAACTTTGCTTATTTCTTGGCGCTTAGTTGACGCTTATTTCTTGGGAATGTTGTAAACGACGACTGAAAGAGTAAACTAAACTTCTGTTCTATAAAATTTTATTTGTGACCAAAAGATACAAATGGGTGGTAATTAATAATAGGGTTGCAGATATCTATGTCCCGCCATATAGGCATACAAAGTCACTCATATCGCTAAAATACTTATAACAAATCTAGGTATGTATTAGGTCATTATATATATGTCAACAATTCTAATTATGTCGAACAAACCGGAGTGTTATTGTTTATCTTCCATATATTCTTGAATTGTGTAATAACATTTATTAATCAAGAAGCTACGAAAAGCCTTTTTAAAGCTTTGTATTTCATTTATTTTGCGGATCGTGGACGGAAATTTATTATAATTTTTTATACTACAAGCGATTAGGAGAAAAGAGGTTTTTGTGGATAGACCAATCTATACTTTTGAATATTTTAAGAAAATACAGCCATTCACCCTGTGTAAGTAATTTAAAAATAACCTATTATTAACCATTCTTCGACTACTCTCTAATTTGGTACCACACTCAAGCGGCTGACTTAAAATCTTGTCCGAGACGGTAATAACGCGGCCAATAAAAACTTCCCCAACCTTGAACCTTGGCCTTATCTTTATTATACTACCCTTCCGCCATCGGCGCCGCCCGACTTTTTAAACCGCTTTCAAGACACATCACAGGAAACGCCGAAAATAAATGTGATATCCAGAAAAATACGAACAGATAACTTTAGCTTAATGCTATCGTGAAAGTGTGCTGTCACGTTTATCCGTATTTAATCACTTAGTTATGTGAAAAAGATAGCACATCATCTCGTAAGCGTGACATTTACGTCAATGTCTACATGCTAAGCCCTCTATTCAGCATTCTGGTACATTCCTGAACTTCATGTCATATTCCTGAATCGCTATGTTCAGTTGACGACAGCGGCGGCTGAATCTAATAGTTGCGGGTTCGATCACCGCATGGTAAAGTCTTTGTGTGACCTACATTTATTCGTGCGTGTATGTGAATTTTGATGTTGATAGACACAGGCGAGACTTCTTCGTAGTGTAAAGCTTTAAAATTAGAAAAAAAAATATAATAGTAAAAAAGCAGGAGGGCACGTGTTTGTGGAAATACAACCTACAAGGGTGACTACTTATTTTCCGAAAGGCTCGCATTTCCAAAGGTAGGTAATCTCACTATTTTACTGTTTCGTGGATTAACGCGGCTTTTTCAAGGCAGTGATAGCCTAGTGGTAAGACAGTTGGACTGCAAAGTCAGAGGTCTCGGGCTAAAATCCCGGCATGCACCTCTGTCTTTTCGAAAGCATGTGCGTATTAAAAATTAATGATCACTTATTTTAACGGTAAAGGAAAACATCGTGAGGAAACCTGCATGCCTAAGAGTTTCTCGAAGGTGTGTAAAGTTCGCCAACTCGCACTGGGCCTCTCAGTTTGAGAAGAGGCCCGTGCCCAACGGTGGGACAGTATCTTAATAGGGCTATTACTACTAGATGTTCAAACATTAGCCCTTGGGATTATAATGCAGCTTCCTTCTAATGTATCAGAAATATTTATTTATTTGAGACTGTGTAGAGTAAGCCTAGCTGGACAAACGCTTACGTGGTGATCTGTCAAATCTCAGCTTTAAATTTTTTTTTTTCTTTAAAAATATCGTAGCCCCACACTAGGATTTTCTCCTGTATCGTAGGTGCGTTTACAAACCTAAA
Organism: Phalera bucephala; assembly: GCA_905147815.2. Lineage (NCBI taxonomy): Eukaryota > Metazoa > Arthropoda > Insecta > Lepidoptera > Notodontidae > Phalera > Phalera bucephala. The sequence goes on along the minus strand of LR990625.1, from coordinate 4,700,661 downwards.
AATACACATACACAAATACCCAGACTGAAACGAATAATTGTGAATCACACAAAAAGTTGTCCCGTGCGGGAATCGAACCCGCGACTATAAAACCCAATGGGCGGAGCGGGTTAAGCTCTAAACCACTGCGCCAAATCGTTCATGAAATTTTATATAAATATACTACTTTATTAAAAAACGAATAAAGCACCGTCACTCGTTATAATGGCAGAGGAATGCATCCACATTTTGCAGAGGTATACATAATGGTGGGTGAGCCTATTGCTATTGCACCGGGCTAATTCCCAGACTCCAGACGGCCATTCAAAGTTTCTGATGAAAACCCGCTTGTAGTGTTGGTCCAACCGAGAATTCAAATCATATTATCAAATACCAGTTGTTGCTAATTACTGGCTAACATACGTAAAAGACTACAGCAACTACAGCCTATCAAAAAAGCTATAAAAGCAGTATACAAGAGCTGAATTCACGTTTTTCTCGTCTCGGCGGTAGAGTGAATTACTATTGCTGTGGTACTCCACAGCCATCGTTCTGGTTGTAATGAATAGCACCAATTAGCGGCAGTCTGCGTTTTAATAGCTCTCATGCGCACACTTGCAGTCGCCGTGTGAAAAGGATGCAAAAATGACGCAGGAACGTAAAAGTAGGTAAATGCACCAGTACCTGTATCCAAGTGGACATTCTATACAAAGTGTATCGTAATTAATGTAAGACCTCAGACACCCCGATTAAGTAATTGCTTCACAATTTTAATACAAAAAAAAAAACAAATTTCCAAATTTAAACTTTTTTACCCCTTTTTAAGCACTTATGTAGCCCAATTTTGAGCCCAACCAATGAAACTCGTACATATATGTGTGCGAATTGAGAAATACGTTTAAGAAATGCATTTAAAATCTCCGTATTACTTTGAATCAAGAATAAATTTAGTTTGTTATAGCACACTGAAGGAGTAACAGCATTTTTGCAAATTTAAAAAGATATTTAAATACATTAAAAATACTTGGAATCAATTCAGATACCGATTAAGAACCGGTAGTTTGTGAAACCCGAAAGTGTTCAGGTCTTGTTTTAATTACGTTACACCTTGTATATAGGAAACAAAAAAACATATTTTTTACAATCAAAAGTCACATGACCAGAAAGCGCTATTGATTAAGGTATAAGAATAGAAAACAAAATGTATGCCATTTCGACATGTCCAACGAACGTCCTATAATCCAGTGTTTATATTTGGCATATATATCCAAAACATGCCTATCAATAAGTTTAAAAAGGCAATCAAAACTAGACTGTGTAAGAAAGGATATAACAACATTTCGGATTATCTTAACGATAATAGAGATTGGGTTAGAGCAGCTACTCAATCAACAAAATTAAACAATAATAATAAAATAAAATGCAAAGTCAAATTAAACAAAGCTGAATAATAATACAATTATGGAAAAAAAATAGTTATCAGAAAGGCGAAACAAATTAAGTTAAAAGACTAGCCCGCTGAGTTTCTCACTGCATCTTCTTAGTGGAGGCCGCGTTCCGATCCGGTGGTAGATGTAAAAAATGTAATAATTTTGACGTTTGTAAGTGCTCTTGTATTGACCTAAACCATGCCTAAACAAATAAATATTTTTTACTTAGTCTTTGACATTAATAACCTTATCGACGGACTAGAAAGATGCAAATGCCATTTATATTATTTGGCATATGTAACTTTGTTCTATTGTACTGTCGATTTAATTAGAGCCCTAGATAATTAGTATTTATTTCACGGAGAAATCCTATACTACTATGTAATGTTTTACTAATAAGTACTGAATCAGTTTATCACGGAGCCAGGCTTGTGGACACTTCGCCAGCTGCTATTGGAACTTATCAAACCACCTATAAAGCTTCAAACTTGGCTTAGCAACTAAAACATTAAAGGTTTGGTCAAATAGCCGACAGAGCGCGACGGAAGCTCTATTCTACTTTCGGTTGTGACGTTTGCCATCACGCCGAGCGGGGCTGCGTTGTGTGGTGCCTCCCGTACTTTTCAGTACATTACAAACCCCCAAGCCGCGCCACCGTGGCACTCCCGTCGCGCTGCGTCGGCTATGTGGCGACACCTTAAATGGATACCGGGACCAACGGCTTAGAGTACCTTTCGCAGCAGGAAGACGTTCAAATACGAAATCCCACAATCGGTCACCCATCTCAGACCGACCGAGCCGATCGCTGCTTAACCTTGATGATTGCTAGGTCCACCGCGGTCGCAAATCACTACGAGCGCCTCAATGATAATTGTGTATGGCTGAACACTTTACAAAACAGCTAATTTCTACGGAATTGTAGTAGCGACGCGTGCTACAAAACCGCGGGTCAAGTGCATTGAAAGTATGGGTTAAGTTACTTTTTATTTCATTCTTTTTTAAAGGTAGTCACTGTGTTAGACTTTGGCCAGACGTAGACACACTGAGAATTATTCCTTTAGCGTTGGAACATTTACAAACGTGAAATTCGCACATGATAATAGTCACACCAAAATATTTTTGGGCCCGCAGCATATTTGTGGATCATTCAAAGATTTGTGCCGTGCGAAAATCGAAATCAAGGGTGAAGTTCTTACGAAAATAAAATCAGAACATTATATTTCTTTCTTTCTTTCTATATTTCGTATACCTATTTAAAGTATTTACGAATCGTGGCGCTTCATATTCCATCATAAAACAATGTCAAAGGCTAACTTCTTACATAAACGAGATAACCTAAACTAAACAAGCTGCATGCAACAAACACCTATTATTTGTTAGACTGAGGAGAGTGAGGAAATATGACGACATCAACAATATTTTCAAATGTAAGATCCACGAGGACGTGCGGGGCAAGTGCGGAAGAGGAACATTTCTCATCTGAATTGGTTCTGTATGTGTTTTAGATAGCAGATCAACGATTCCACAATTTTATTTATTTTTGCTGATAAAGGCATGAGACGAGTTTTGTAATAGCAAGCGCAGGATTGTTACTAACCTGGTTACAAGTTTTGTTCACTCCTTTACTCTCTTTTCTAGAAATAGCAGCTCTATTGTAATAGTAAACAAAGCTCCTCCTCTAACAAAACATATTTTTATTGGTGTACGACGATGCACGTGTATCCCTAGAGAAATAAAATCAGTACCTACTTACTAATGCACCATTTAAAGAAATAGGATTAAACCAACAGGCTTACCATTCTACCTTGTACTATATAAATTATATTCCTTTCAGGAAGGAAAAAGTAAGCAAACTCTTAAGGTGCACAAATTATTTCATAATGTTAATCCCTATTTTGTGAGCAGAACCCAAGATTCTCGAAGGCCTCCATGGCGCAAACACTTGAAGAAGTAAATTGCTCTGACGGCGAGGGACTGGCATAAATTCAAAGCTTTACATCATCACTTAAAAAAGAGAAAATATCGTAGGGTTTGCTGACAAGGCCCCATAATATATACAAACGAAAATAATCCGTGTAGCTAACAGGATAAAGTACATTATCATCTAAGAAATGTTGGGAAAACGAACCAACTTTTGCGGTATGAAAGTTGAATGTTATATTAAAATATATTTTTGTAATTTGCTAGGGACATGAATTTCGTGAAGTTTTTGTAATGGTTAAAATTAGTTTTGCAACAAGTTAGCTAATCTCTAAATCTCTAAAATGATAAAGAAAATAATATACCATATTTATTTATCAATAAATGCCATTTTCGCTGAACAAAAACGCTGTGTTACACCTTACAAAAAATACTATAACGGATACTATAACAGTACGCGGGTGTACAGTACACCCGCGTATTGTTTGTACCAAATTACTAAAATAATACACGGTTGTACTTTTTCTAAAACAATACGATGTACTACGGTGCCCAAACTAAAACAGTTCCAGGTAGTACTTTGACCACGATACTATAATAACAATACGCAGATGTACTGTTCACAAATCACTTTGGAATCAAAGTACTATAACAATACACGACTGTACTATGTTAATCTCACTCCTCGTATAGGACAAAACTCCCATCTACAATAACAACACGTTTCTAGAGAATAAAACTCAAAAATAAAGCATAAAAGAACTAAAATTGAACTAACCCCACACTGCACATTAAGCCCACGGGTTAACTTTTACATTACCCTTGTAACTAGCTTCATACCCCGCCAGTTCCTATTCCCATTTTTGAAATTATAACGACCTTGAAACACTATCTTATTTCGACAGAGAACTTTGCTTGAACATCCATTGCTGTTGCTAAAGGAACATAATAGTTTACATCCTTATCTAAACCGTCAATATATTTGTCAAATATGTATATTTGTATAAATATGTTTGTCAAAGGTTTTTTAAAGGTTTCGACAGGTTGAATTGACCACAAGCCTCATTATCTAGTGAGCAAATAGTTGTCAGCACTGGGATCACAGATAATACACTATAGCACATCGAAATTTAATGTTACGGTAACGATTACCGTTTGCCGTGTATCCTGGAGGCTTTTGAAATTGTTATGTGACGAAATTGCTGCTTCAGATTAGTAGAATTTTGGGGAAGAAAGTTGACGGAGATTATTTGGTTGGGGTGCTAAGAATTGGCTAGAATGGGTTGAATTTGTCTGTTAAGTTGTTTAATATTTTAAGCCGTTGCTAACCTGAAAACCTAAAGTTCATATAACCTGGACTATATTATAGTCTAGACTGAATTCACGTTGAGTATTATTTCTGCTTCTAATCTAATCTTCTGCCATTTTTTAACCGACTTCAAAAAGGAGGAGGTTTTATGTTCGTCTGTATGTATGCTTTTTTTCCTTTTTTATGTACGTTCAGCGATATTTCCGTCAATTGTGAACCGATTTTGATGATTCTTTTTGCATTGGGCTTAGTATAGCTCCAAAGTGATCCCATTTTAATTTTATTGGTGTTGGATCTTGTACGTAGCAGATACACCAGGGAACTCCTTAACGACAAACAAAAGGAATGTATAAATTGGGATATTATGGGTATTACGTCAAACCTACCCTACTATAGAACTAAGCAGTATGTTAGATTAGTTAAATATTTGAAGTCGGTGCAAAGTAACCGACTGCATTAACCGGCACCGACTTCAAATATTTATTTTTTGCTGTTTGAAGTCGGTTTAGCATTTTTTTTTTAAGATTTTTAATATCTCATCCGTTAAGTCTCCTAGGCAAGATTGAGTAACAAACATTCATTCTTCTAAATTTGTGCATTTATGAACTTATACTAGTTTCTACCTGCGACTTCGTCCGCGTTGACTTTAGGCAGGACCTGACCTTTTTTTTTTTTTCTTTGCGTGGGGAAATCCTCATGGACTTCCGCCAGCCTCAGGGGCAGCTGGCGGGGCATGTCGGACTTTAACCGACTAAAACCCCACGGTGGCATCGACACTTGAGGGAGGGGGTCCGGGATCTCCGTTAGGAACACACCGGTGCCCCTTTGTACCGTGCTCCGAAAAGCCCGCCTTCGGGGGGGGAGCCTATGGACCCGCTTCCCCCCTGCACCGTCGCGGTGATCACGGCAGCATGGGTCACACCACGCCACCGTCCTCCTCGAGGTCGCAGGTGAAGGACGCTTACGGGCCCCCGCCCCAGCGCCCCACGACCTCAAGGGCCCCCCTGCGGATATTGGTACAGGGGGGGTCCCCCGCTAGATGTTACGGCGGGGGACACATGTTAGCCCGTATTATAAAGCCCCGGGCTATTGGGCTGGGGGGCCTGGGCGGGCTGTGCCTCCGCCCCGGCACCGTCGCCTTCGCCGAGCGGGACGGCCCTCTCCCGATCCCGCTCGGCCTCCTCCTTCTGAGACATCACTGTCTCGCAGAAGGAGGATACGGCCCCCCACGCCGATTCCCCTGCCAGCATAGCCGCTACTACTGCCGGCAGGGAGAGGTCCGGTCCAATTCCGGTCGACCAGGATCTGCCGCTCGGAGGCCCACGCTGGGCACTCAACGAGCGTGTGTAGGCAGGACCTGACCTAACCTAACTAAACATTTTTCGGGTATCAAAAGTTAATCCAGGTAATAAATTATCTGTGTGCCAAATTTCATCCAAATCCGTTCCAGCGTTTTTGTGTGATTGAGTACAAACTTTCACATTTATTATATTAGTAGTATAGTAGGATGAGACAGGTGCGCAAAGCCGAAAAGAGGTGAAAGTACCCTTCCATACAATCAACTATTACTATGATGACACTCACTGGAAAAACAATCAGTTCCATATAAAAAATTTCGATGCCTATTCCACCAAAATGTATTAAACTGATCATTTCTCATTTCTGGTAAATGTGCTGTACAAGTTTGTTCACACTGACAAGTACTTTCACATGTTTCAGGATTTCCACATCTGTCCTTACACACTGTAGTAGGAGGATAAATATTACTTAGCTTCTTTATACCAGACTGAGTGCATATAAGCTTATGTATATTTCTTAAGCCCGTAGGTAAGTTTCGAAGGGTAATTTGCGTTTTTGCATCGAGCCCGCCAGACCCACAGTGGCGTATGATTGTAACTGCGTTGTGGAACTGAGAACTTTAATATGCATCCAAAGTATAACATAATTAATGCAAGACCTAAAAGTAGTTTATTCAAAACCGGTAACTGAATCTATTCCAACTATTTTTAAAGTTAGTTATTTTTTTTTTCCAAAAGTGCTGTTACTCGATCTGTTAGCTTGCATTAAACAAAATTTAATAATTATCAAAGCATCACGGCTATTTCAAATGTATTTCTATGCATGCACCTCAATACGTATATAAAAGTTAATTATTTATTACATTTTATAATAATTTGGGTACCAAAAAAACTTAAAATAATGGAAGAAAACTCCTGAAATTTGAAAGTTTGATTTTCGTATTGAATTCGTAAAACAATAATCTAATTGAGTGTCGGCGATCTTGCATTTTTCTACGTTACATGTTGTATAGGGCGCTACATCGCGCTCTCATAGCTGCCTTCATAAGTTCTCCTCAGCATTACATTAAGCTTTTAATATAATGTGTGGAGTGCTGTTTAAGCTTTTCTTGTTTCGTTTGAATCCCTGATGGGGCAGGAGTGCGGGCTAAGTGAGAATGATTACCCACTGCAGGAGTTGTGCTCTGTTTACGTTGAGACAGTAACTTGAGCGAGCTGGAAACTGTAAACACCGTCACTCCTATATTCCTCAAGTGCGGGGTGCAGAGATGTACTGTGTGCACACACTTTTCGCCTACGATGTTAGGTTACATGTAATAGGGCAGGCCTACTGCCACATACCGGGCACAATTCCAGAGTCCGGACTGATACTGGGAATTTTTTCGCTAGGTATAATACTTTTGTCCGACCTTGGATTTTAACCCAGAACCTCGTGATCGCAAAGCGCAATAAACGCCACTAGACCAATGAGGCAGTCTTAAAATTGTACTGAAATCCTGAAGTAAATATAAAAAATGCATGGGATTTATACTCACTATGACTAGTGTCCGTATCGTGAAAGAGACCAATGGCTGTCCATCGAAAGCTCACCTACTTAGTCCTTGTTCTCTTTCCATTATTTACAACAGTCTTTGTAACTGCTGGGGTCAGTTCGGTGTTTATGTTCTGTCATATTCTGTCAGTAATTCATCTCAGCAGGTGATTGATATAAGATTAACTTCTCGCAATGGACCTCAAACACAAACTCAAATAATTTATTTTGTATAAGCCCTGCGGGGGCGCTTACAAATAATCAACTTACATTTTTTTAAATCTAAATTAACTACTAATCTACCACCGGATCCGAATGCGGCCTCCATTGAGAAAATCCGGCGAAGAAACAGAGGGCTTGTCCTTTATTTATTTGATTATCTTACTCGTTTTTCCTTACTATTTTTTCATCCATACTGTGTGGATACAATGTTTAGGGTATAATTAAATAGTTTACGATCTAGCTCCAGTGTGATGCCGTACGACCAAGATATGAGACTAATGATGTTATTTATACAGAGCGCCTTAAATGATATCAGATAGGCCAGTGTCCAGATAGACAGATTTCTACAGATATGTGAAAAGTAGCGCCCGAAAGAATTGCGATATGCTCGCTGCCTGTCTATTGGTACCAAAATAATTCCGCAATAGTTGTACTATTGAGCAAGATTCATCACTATTGCTCACATTTTTCCAAAAAAGTTGCTAACAAAGAGACTTGATAATGAAGTAATTGTCATAAATATTTGCTTAGTTGTAGTTAAACAAGTCCTATAAACACTGGTTCACTTCTTAGAATGCATTTTAAAAGAAAATTTGGCTATATACTATTACCTCACAACTACACAGGCAGTATTTTGTTATATTATTTTTTACTAACCATAGTGATTTAGTGACAACTTGTCCCAAGTTAGAGACGTTCAAACGAAGCACAGCAATGTAAAAGGTTTTCCTGATACAATATTAATCTCGGCAGAGTCTGCTATTATATGAGAATTAATTTATATTCAGAATAAGTACTGCATTTTGAGCACATAAAGTGCTGCTATAAAATGAAATGAACTTAGTTATGAGATTAGTACGCTAATAGGCTTACCTACTATTATTTTTTTACCAAGAGACTCCGGCGAGTAAATTATTATTATTATAAGCCCACACTGTCCCACTGCAAGGCAAAGCCCTCCCCTCCGTTCTTCCACTCATCTCGGTTTAGTGCAAGCTGATGCCAGTCCTTGTTATAGGAGTCTAGCGCTTCTCGCCACCTGTTTCTGGGCCTGCCACGCTGTCGTTTCCCACCAGATGGGAGCCACATTGTGGTAGTTTTTGCCAAAAACGCATCTGACATGCGACAGTTACGTCCAGCCCAGTTCCATTTAAGCCTTGCATTTGAGTGCCTACATCAACGATACTGGCAAGTCAAGAGTCTCCATTATCGGCGAGCGTGTATGAGACGAACTATCAGAGTGGAGGAAGCCAGAGAGGTCTGTAAGGCAAAAACTTGTTGGAACTCTGTACTTTCTGCCCACCCGTAAGGAATTTGGCGTGATGATGTAGTCTGTTTTGAAGTGAAAACTTCTTTAGGCGCGTTGGGCATTTATGAGATTTGAAAAAAACAATTGAACTCGCGACACTGTTACCGTTACCGACACCTCTGTATATAAAAAACATCAAAAAATATTTCCTGATGATTCAAAAAATACACACGTAATTGTTCAAGTTTTCACTTCTGTCGGCACTCCCGGAGTGCCACTGTTTGTTTTTAATTGGATAACATATACGAAGCACAACGGTGCCTTACCCACTGCACCCAACTTAAATATTGTTTAGAATGCTATATTTATTAACCGTAGTCAAGTAATTATTCCTGCCGTGGGTGCATTTACAAACACTTAGACCAAAATAAATATTTGTGGGTCGCAGATTTGTGCCGCTCGATTCAGTAAGCGAAGCGGTTTAAACTCTCAATCGCTGATCCGAGCTGTCGTTTAACTACAATGTTTAATGTTGATATGGTTTAACGGACTGCCTCGTTAGTCTAGTGGCGAATAATGTACTTTGCAATCACGAGAACCTAGGTTCAAATCCTAGGTCGACAATGTCTTTTGGCTCATAATTGGCAAAACTTTTAAAAGTTATGTTGACTGTATGATTTGGTTATTTACTGGCAATGGCGGCGCAACGCAATATGAACCCTGCCACCGCGCGTCGCCTCTTCCGCCGCGCTCTCTTCAGCTTTGGCCAAAACTTCGGCCAAAGATAGAAGAAGCAGAAGCTGAAGCCTAAAGTTCGGTCAGATACTAATAATTAGTAGCAAGGGGTACTCTACGTGCCTGAAGGCGGGCAGACCCCATACAAGATGGACCGATGGCCTGATGACTTGACTTACTTAAGATCCTAAGTCCTCTAGATGGGGCAGAGGGCGTCAACAGTGCGCCGCCATCCCGGTCGATCTTGAGCTTCGCGATTCAGTCCTGCAGAGCCCTAACCAGTCCCCGTCGTTCTCCCTGGGACCTGCTGCAACCGCGCCACGCGTGATTCACGCCGCGTGACCGCTACCGCCGTGTTGTCGCTGAGCTAAGGATGCAGAGCAAAAGGCGACTATTCTGCGCCTCAAAACAGAACTTACTCACTAGAAAGGATACCCGAAATAAAACCGATCACGCGCAAAGTCTCTGGCGTGGCATCCCTACCACTGGGCTAGGGTAAAGTGGGCTAATCCCTCGCTTACCCGAATGATTAATGAAACCGAAACAGTGCAAAATCGGACCGATGACCTGATGACGGTCGCGGGTAAAAGTTAGATGCGGACAGCACAAAACCGATCGCCGTCGCGCTTCAGTAGCCGTCTTTCGGCTAAAGAGGGAATAGGTAGGTATCTAATACATTTACAGTCCTACTTATATTACTCACGTGGTCACGTGACCGGCTTATTGCCAGTTCAGCTTAATAATCCGGTGGGCTATGTCTATAACTTTGGTTCTCTGTCGAATGACTCCGTTCCGGATTCTATCATTCAGAGAAACTCCGAGCTTAGCCCTTTCCATAGCTCGCTGACATCCAAACATACCAACTTTCACATTTATAATATTAGAAGGGCGTACTTAACAGGTGTCTTATCTAAATATGGGTAAGTCGTAATATGATTTTAAGTTAATGAAATAAATATTTTGTATAGTATAGATCGAGCAAACTGCAGGTTTGTGGAAAATCACACGAAAACCTTTTTTACGCAGTATGATAAATCAGTCCCCGGAATTAAAGCTCACAAAGATACGGCTGTTATTATTCAAAATTATACGAGATAAATTTAATTTACAACAAGCGTGGTACGAATCACAAAGGTTTAAAACAAAACCTAGCGTTTATTTTTAGCACGCCACCAATTTATTTCACCATTATTAAAGCAAAAAACGTAAAATTTTTATGAAAGTTTCAATTGCAGTTGAAACGGGACGGTATATCAAACATAAAACCACAAAATTTAGCAATGAAGTTGAAGCTTTTACGCCCTTTCTATTTGAAGCAAATTATAATCACTACGAATTCAAGTTGCCATAAGTTATTGGTAGTATTTTGTGTCATTATGTATTCACATCTGTATAGAATATAATGTATTTTTACAAGCTTTTATTTAACTTACAATGTTCGTATGTGTGCCTGGCTTTCCAGTTCATATCTTGTAATATATTTTAGGAACATTCCTATAAGTAAGATCTATCTATCTATCAATACGTCAGATCCCCTGCGGGGTCGGCAGAGAGTACAGAGTTCCAATAGGTTCTTTTCATAATAATACTAATAAGTGGGTGACATCTCCATAATAATAAAGTACTATTAAATTAAGTATAAGAAAACAAGGAAAAAGAGAAACCGTAACCCCACTACTCATGAATAAACGTTGAAATATAGTAATAATGCTTTTCTGTCGTTTGGTATATTTGACATTCTACTATATCAATATTTATGAACGCCTTGCGTCTTGCGCCTTGATTTCCTCTTTCATTCGACGTCCCACTCTATACTTTTTTGGATGTAACATTCGTCATATTAGTTTCGTTCATATAAAATGTAGGCAACATCACCCGGAGTATAATAACGAATCGATTGACACCTCATTCATCAAAATCGGAAGAGTAGTTTAAGCGCTACATAGAAACATATGTTAACATACATAGACTGTTAAAAATATAGCCTTTCCTTTTGGCTGTGCCATAGTCGGGCAAAAAATAACCTTTCATTCGATTCAATGAACACTTTTCTTTAACAAAAACATTATAATATATACTGACACAAAAACAACTCGTAAACAAAACTTTACCCAACAAACATTGAACAAGCAATGTGTACAAGGGTCGACATATTTTTTTATCCAACCCTTCTTTACCATTGTACTGACATAATTAACTCAGCCGGGGTTGTTTTGGCCCCCGAAACAGAAGGCTGAATGATAAATTGGTGATTTTCCCCCACTTCAGTATAAAAAGTCGAATGCGAGACATTCCCGTGGTCGAAATTTTAAATAATTCGTTTCTTTGTCTAATCATTTTACTTTAATTGAGTTTTTGTAAGAGAAAAGTAATGTTATTGGTGTTTGAAAGAGAAATTAAGATGGCTTTTATACTTACTTGATTTTTAGACTATTGATCTATCTATCTTATATTGATACACGCCAGATCTCCTGAGAGATTGGCAGAGAGTACAGTGTTGCAACAGGTTCTTACAGACCCCTTTGGCTTCCTCCAATCTCATAGTTTGTCTCATACATGCTCGCCGGTTACGGAGACTCTCGACTTGCCCTTCAGATAAGACATGGTAAGATAGTTAGCTCTTCCCCGGTATCTATATCCTTCCACCTTAGCATTGTATTTCCAAATATATCATCACGCCAGCTCCCTCGCGAGTGTGTATGAGACGAACTATGAGAGTGAAGGAAGCCAGAGAGGTATGTAAGGAAAGAACCTGTTGGAACTCTGTACTCTCTGCCTACCCCGCGAGGGAGCTGGCGTAATGATATAAAGATATCTGTATCAATATACCGAAGTGGTTGACCGAGGTGTGTATTCTATATTTCTTATGTGCATTAAAGATACCCAAAAGATCGTTTAAGAAGTCCCATATCAGAAAATCGTTTTCCGGTTTAGTCGGACCCTCGTTACATCTCGGAGGCGCGATCCGAATGCCCTGTTCCACATACCTGTTAGCTACGGGAAGGTTAAACTAAGATCTCCTTGCTACTTGGATTTATTAGGACGTCCGGTATTTTGACTGTTCCTCTACTAGTCTTTTTTACAACTTTTATCATCAAATCAGGTGCCTTGCGGGGTAGGCAGAGAGTAAAAGGTCCCCACAGGTTCCGTACATTCTGCATAAGTCTTCCGCGAGTCACGGAGAAAGCTTCGGCTGGAACACCCCGGACAGGCTATAGAAATTCAACGTGGAGCGCACCGCTGCCCCTATGTACCGGGCGCCGAAGAGCCCTGGGAAGGAGACTAAACTCGGTATTCTCGATGCACCCTTTAAAACTATAACCGCCCTCTTATACGTATGTATATGCTTTTGTGTGACTAAAATTTTCTTCCGTTCACGAGTTTTCTTGCATAAAAAGTGACTATGGAAATTTGTAATTATTGAGAGGGTGTGTTTAAGACGATTTTGGCACCACTAACACACAATACTATCTATTCTTCTACTTTTTCGAATATATGGTCGTAAAGATCAAGGCAAATTACTAAGTATAGCTATGCCATATCCCAACTAGGACTAAGAAAATAATGAAGCATAAAAAAAAACGTGTCCCGATTTTTATCCAATTTGCTGGCAACACTAGCCCGATCCTTTGCATTAATGAAAACAGATTGGTCCTCTATATCTATTGAATTTTTATTCCAACGTATTTATCTAGTGGAGTTGTTGTATTTATAGTAACGACTTGAAAGATAGAAATTAAAAGCATCCAAGTTTTTCTAGAACACTTAGATAAAGTAGAACACGCCATATTGTAAAAACCACGCGAACACCGTTGTTTTAGATATACATTACCCTATGAATACAAAAACAAGGAAAAAAGACTGTATTTATTTAAATACGCAAATATACCAAGTAGTAACTTCTGATGTTATTTTAAGTCTAAGTTTTTTAAAATAAGAGTGGTTTGCATATGCTCTAGCAGTAATAGCCTCAAGATCTGGCAATAATAAAAAGCAGTGATGCCCTAGTGGTTAGACTGTCGGACTGAAAATTCAGAGTTCTAGGGTTCAAACCCTGCACGCAGCTCTGTCTTTTATAAAACATGTGCGTATAAAAAAATTAACTATGACTTTAACGGTGAAGGAAAACATCGTAAGAAAACCTGCATGCCTGAAAGTTTCTCGAAGGTGTGTGAAGTTCGCCAACCCGCACTGGGCCAGCGTAGTGGACTATGGCTTAAGCCCTCTCAGTTTAAAAGGAGGCCCGTGCCCAACAGTGGATTAGTTTCTTAACAGGGCTAATATTGTTATTATTATTACATATGCTCTAGGATCGGTACATCATAATGACCAAACTGACATAAAATCAGAAAAGTAAATACTTCACAATAATTAATTTACCATTGGTAAAGGTTGTTACCTTGTCAATATGATCAAAACATTTCATAAATAGGTATCCTATTATTTTTGACAACCTCACGTTATGAAATACAAATAAACTAAATTATGTAAATTTATAACAAATTTGAAATCTCGCAAAATTTTAACGCAAAATATACAAACCTATTTTAGACTTATAACGTAACTTGCTCTCTAAAATTATAATACTCAAATGCTCATTTCAATTTAAACCTTAAATACCAACCAACTTAAAAATTATACCCTTGGATAAAAAAAATATATTTCAAAACAAAATTAAATTTTCCCTCGCCCTTCAAAAAATTACCTCGCGTGATGTTTCGTGAAGGCCCTACAGAAGTCCATTAAAATTTATTCTATATCTATATATATATCTATATATCATCACGCCATATCTCTTACGATCCCTTAGGCAGAGAGTACAGAGTTCCAACAGGCTCTTACCTTACATACCTCTCTGGCTTCTTCTACTCTCATAGTTTGTCTCATACACGCTCGCCGGTTACGGAGACTAGTGACTTGTCCTTCAGATAAGACCCGGTCTATTTGGTCATGGTAAGATAGTCTAGATCTTCCCTGTTACCTACATTCTTCCACTTTCGCATTGTATATCAGTATTGTCATTCTTTCTTCGGACATTCTTTCTATATGCCCGAACCAATGGAGCATACCCTTTCTCATCTTTACACCGATACTCTCTTTCATACCTATTTGCTTTCTTACTACGCTGTTGCGAATACGGTCGGTCAGCTTCACTCTGCACATCTTCCGCAGAGCTCGCATTTCCACCGCATTTATCCTACTTTCATTCTCCTTCTCCCATACCCAGCTCTCGCTGCCATATAACAGCGTTGGGGCAGGCACTCCATTATGTATGACCAGCTGCGCCTTTCGGCTTAAGTGCCGGCTCCCAAGTAGCTTTCCCATCGCGCTATTAACTCTGTTCCCTGCACTCACTCTTCTCTCTATATCAGCGGTGTATTTTCCATCCTTACTGAATGCGCATCCAAGGTATACAAACTCATTCACTTACTCCAGCACATCGTTACCAACCACAATCCTTGCATTCGTTCTGGTTTCTTCCCGTTCTAAAACCATAATTTTGGTTTTCTTCACATTCAAATGTATGCCATTTTTCATGCAGTCGTCTTTCATAACTGTGACTAGTGATTGCAGATCAGTGGTTGTTGGCGCTATCAAAACCGCCTCATCTGCATATAGTAGATGATTTACCCCTAGATCACTCATTTACACACCTTCATTCATCGCTTTCAGTCTTTGAAGACTTTTATCCAAATTTATTATAAACAGTCTAGTGGACAACACGCAACCCTTCTTTTCAACGTCAAACCAGGGTGACATGTTACCACCCACCCGGACGCATGCCTTGCAGTCCACATAGGTGGACTAGATGGCCCGCAGCAGAGTGCCATTTATACCATACTCAGGCAAAATGTCCCAAAGTCTCTTTCGCACAACTCAAACGCCTTCTCCAGATCCACAAAACCGCAGATAACCTTCCGGCCCACTGCCAGATGCTTCTCTACGATGTTGCGAAGGGAGTAAACATGATCCGAACATCCTCTTCAGGACCTGAAACCCCCTTGTGCTTCGCACAACATTCCATCGGGCTTTATTCTAATTTATATTTTTCTTTAATTAAATTTACTGTAATTTATATTTTTCTTTAATTAAATGAGTTATAGCTGAAGCTCTCGGAACGTGACTCGAGAGGAGAGGAAACCATTAGACGGGTGGTTAGGACCGACTGCTAGCGATTATTATAAGCACACCAAAATAGTCAGCCTACCATTTGATTAAACTTTATTGTCAAAAAAACATAACTTAGTATACTTACACCATGGTGTAAAAAGTGGAATAAGCCTCACTTTAAATTATGTACCAGTTAAACTATAATATTAATGTCCCAGTGAGGGCAATTGTACAAAATGCAACCTAGGACATTATACATAATCACTACCTGCTTACAAATTATTATACTTAAACATACATACTTAAAAATAATCCTATTCTTTCAAGAACACTATTCACATGTCTTTCAACTGTTGGTAAAGTCATGAAATGGATGAATATGCAAGGTGTATCGTATCATAAATAACGCGAGACATCAGACACCCTGATTAGATAATTACTTCACAAATTCCATACGAAAATCAAATTTCCAAATTTAAATTTTTTTACCCCTTTTTTACGCACTTTTATACCCCAATTAACAATGAAACTTGTACGTGTATGTATACGAATTGAGAATAACGTTTTAGAAATGTATTTGGAATCTGCGTATTGCTTTGGATCAAGAATAAATTCAATTTATTATAGCGCACTAAGGGAGTAACAGCATTTTTGGCAAATTTAAAAAAAACTTAATATGCATTAAAAATAGTTTGAATCAATTCAGTTATCGAATTAGATCAAACTACTTTCAGGTCTTGCGTTTATATGTTACACCTTGTATAAATGTTTCATTATTGGAATTTTAAGCCTAGACAATAATCAAACATCAGTAGACCAAATTTTCACCCAAAACTAGTCAAGTACTGAAAAATTCAAGTCGTTTATGTTTTCATTTTCGAATATTTTAATTCAGAGGTACTTAAACATTGATCATCAAATTTATAATTATTTTTTCAAACGTCCATTAAGATCTTGATATTTATAAAACCACCTACCTCTGGCTCTGAGGCCGCACCCTAAACACCTTCTGAAACTGGGGGCTGAAAGAAAGTAAAGTGCTTCAAAATAGCGCCGTAGATAAGTGTAAATATTAGGTGTCTTGTTTAATTTTTCTAAACGAGAGAGCTCCATTTTGTCCAGTAGGTGCCGTAACTAAGTAAATCTGTAAGATCTTTTTTATTATTATTTCAAATTCTTGCAAAAGAATTTCATTTGCGATAGATCCGGCTAAGTAAGCCCGAAATTTTATTAAACCTTAAGATTTTTTAAATAAATATTTTAAGGATTATAAAAAAAATATTATTAAGGATCAGTTAGCAATTGACCCCTGTCTCATGTGATGGAAAATAACGATGGGACCGAAGATGTAGCTCGCTGACTTAGTAAAAGCTTATTCACTCTTAAATAGGCTGAAGAGACGGAAGTTAAAGTCCCAAATCGGTATGACATTGGTAAATACGTATGTTTCCCAGAATAAATTTATTTGCCATATAGCAGATTGTGTATTCAGCCCATCCTATATTTAGGTGGGGAAAATCCTGCACAGAATTTAGGGATAGTTCGCGTGACGAACTTTTATCACAGTCTCTTATTGCAAAATCCATAGCGAATGCCATTGACATTTTGGAGGAGCTCTAGGGTCTCTGCCAGTAATAAAACAATGTTCTTGTGCTATACCCTGAAGAACCCGCTATAGAAAGGGGAAATAAACTTTTTATTTGTTGAATCCTCAAAATAAAGGGTGGCCAAGAGGCGATGCATACCGGTCCACCCCTGTCGGTACGAATACAGGTGGCGGCCGCCACTCATCACGCCAGGCCCGAACTGGTGAGTCATGGGGTGCAGAGAGCCTATTCGGCACTTAAAATGTAAGGGGTGGTATGGAAGATAAGATGCGTGTCTTATCTGAAGGACAAGTCAAGAGTCTCCGTAACCGGCGAGCGTGTATGAGACGAACTATGAGAATGAAGGTAGCCAGAGAGGTATGTAAGGAAAGAACCTATTAGAACTCTGCACTCTCTGCTTACCCCGCAAGGGATCTGACTATAATCGGACTAGTATTTAGGTTGGCTAATTACCAATACAAACACCATTAAGAAAAAAATTACATGAATATCAGACAGTCCAAGTTGCGAGCAAAAGCTAGAAATAAATATACAAGATTGTACAATCAGCAACTTAAGTGGCTTAACATTCTCGGTTTTTCAAATCGCTTCCACACTTTTGTTTTACATAAAATCCACTATTTTTCTTGATCTAAATATATTTGAATATGTTGCTAATGATTTGGCTTTGACAATGTTCACAATGTACTTATGTTGCTGACCGTACCTCCAAAGTACCTGATATTTTTTGTGCAGCACCAAAGTTAGTTCATACCGCCACTGTAGGGTGTTCTTGTGAACTTCCCCTACTGGCGGCACGTGACCGGCGTGCTAAAGATTCACTGCGACCTGCATTAACTTGCACACCGTACAGCTAAGCTAAGTAGGCTTCATTTTTTATTGAGTCGTCTAGATTTCTGATTAGAAACAATATTTACCCATTAAGAAATGTCTGCTGAATGCGAGCGATGCGTGTCTTATCTGAAGGACAAGTCAAGAGTCTCCGTAACCGGCGAGCGTGTATGAGACGAACTATGAGAGTCGAGGAAGCCAGAGAGGTATGTAAGGAAAGAACCTGTGGGAACTCTGTACTCTCTGCCTACCCCGCAAGGGATCTGGCGTGATGTTATAGATGTTATAGAAGAAATGCTCGTTAGGCTAGTGGCGAATAATGTACGTTGCAATTACGAGATTCGAATCCTACGTCGAACATTTGTTATTTGTAATTTTTAATAGAAAAATTTCCTGTATTAGTCCAAAGTCGGGCATATTGCTGAGAGGCTCCTCCCCTATAACATGGGGCCTAATGTCATCGGCAAAAATACGGTGTACATACTATACCTCTGTCACCAGAACTATAGGCATAACGACTATATTCTTGGGTGGCAGAGGTGTGTTTATTTACGAAATCCAACATGGCAGACAGGGTAAGTCGCGAGCAAAAGAAATATACAAGACTGTTGATACGTCCACGGTAACATAACATAGGTACACTTTCTGTGCAGCACCAAAGTTAGTTAACACCGCTGTGACTGCACCCGGCAGGGTGATCTTGCGAACTTCCCCCACTGGCTGCACGTGACCGGCGTGCTAATGGTACACCGCATTAACTTGAACACTGATATGATATTGCTACCACTTTCGTAGTATTATTGTAATCTCACGTGGCTGTAAAAGAGACCTATTTATATACAGTTAATAGACGTTTTTTGACTCATGGCCACAGTAATAATATATAATACCGTTAGACTGCAAAGACAAAGGTCTCGGTTTCAATCCAGGCACGCACTTATCTTTACGAAAACAAAAATAACTATCACTTGATTTAACGGTGAAGGAAAACATCGTGAGGAAACCTGCATGCCTAATAGTTCCTAGAAGGTGTGTGAAGTTCGCCAACCGGCACTGTGCCAATGTGGTGGACCCTCTCAGTTTGAGGAGGTCCGTGCCCAACGGTGGGGAATTTTTTTAACAGGGCTATTGATATTATTATAAGAATCACGCACAAAGACGCGCTTTTCGCGGTTTCTCGACAGGCGGATGATACAGCGAACAGTCAGCCGCTTTTTCTTCTCTCGTGTCATATTCGTCCCACTAAAGTTTTCGCCACATAGCCGACGCAGTGCGATGGGAGCGCGGCGGTGGCGAGGATTTGGAAATGTACGGAGATGCCACACAGTGCAGCCCCGCTCGGCGCGATGGCAAACGTCACGACCGAACGTAGCCGACTGCTTTCGTCGCGCTCCCGTCGCGCTACATCGGCTATTTAACCGAACCTTAAGTAAGTGGCTTACTCCATCCATCCATTTGGGGCCACGCTCAGCTCTTCCCTTGTACAGGTGGTGGGACACAAGGGACAGCCGCTACCTGTCGAGGGTGTATGTGCGTGTATTTTGAATCTCCAAAGATTCATGCATGACAGACGATTTGGCGCAGTGGTTAAGAGCTTAAACCGCTCCGCCTACTGAGTCGAATAGTCGCGGGTTTGATTCCCTCACGGGACAATACTTTGTGTGAACCACAAATATTTGTTTCGGTCTGGGTATTTGTGTATACAAATTTTCATGTTTGTATACGCATCCACAGGAATAAATCCGGGAGTGGGGCTTCGTTTTGACTAAAAAAAACTTACAATAGCGTGGTTATTCTAAAAAATCGACATAAAGCAAACACACAACATCTTCACGCCTACACACCCCTATTAGGGGTTTAGGGGAGTCCTGTATACCCTCCATTTCATTAAAGATGTAGGTTTTAACGTGATAGGAGAGCCTATTGGCATTATATTGGACACTTTAGACTATGCGATATAATCATCATCATCATCATTTCAGCCTATACTTGTCCACTGCTGAACATAGGCCTCCCCAATCGCTTTCCAGCGTAACCGGTCCGATGCCACCTGCATCCAACGATTTCCTGCGATTTTCACAAGATCGTCGGTCCATCTGGCAGGCGGTCGTCCTACGCTGCGCTTGCCAATACGTGGTCTCCACTCTAGAATCTTTCTGCCCCAACGCCCGTCCGATCTTCGCGCTATGTGGCCAGCCCATTGCCACTTCAGCATGCTAATCCTGAGGGCTATGTCGGTGACCTTGGTTCTTCTACGAATCTCCTCATTCCTGATTCGATCACGTAGAGAAACGCCGAGCATAGCTCTTTCCATAGCTCGCTGAGCAACCTTGAGCTTTTTTATGAGACCTATTGTAAGAGACCACGTCTCTGATCCATATGTCATCACTGGTAACACACATTGACTAAACACTTTAGTCTTTAGGCACTGAGGTATTTTGGATAAGAAGATGTTGCGCAGTTTCCCGAACGCTGCCCAGCCGAGTTGGATTCGTCGATTGACCTCTCTCTCAAAGTTGGACCTACCTAACCGGACTGCCTGTCCCAGGTAAATGTATTCGTCGACAACTTCAAGAGTAGAGTTCCCAACGGTGAGTGCGGTGGGTACGACATGGACGTTAGACATTATTTTTGTTTTGTCCATATTCATTTTAAGACCCACTTGTTGGGATACTCTGTTGAGGTCACCGAGCATTCGTCCTAGATCTTCCAGCGACTCCGCCATGACCACAATGTCGTCGGCAAATCGAAGGTGAGTGATGTATTCGCCATTGATGTTGATGCCAAGTCCTTGCCATTCCAAGAGCTTGAAGGCGTCCTCTAAGGTGGCCGTAAACAGTTTCGGAGAAATGACGTCTCCCTGTCTTACTCCTCTTTTTATGGGGATCACCTTCGTGCACTGCCCCTGTACTCGGACTGACATGGTGGCGTTATTATACAAGCACTTCAACACTTCGATGTACCTATAGTCAATGCGGCATCGCTGGAGAGATCTAAGAACCGCCCAAGTCTCGATCGAATCAAAGGCTTTCTCATAGTCCACAAACGCCAAGCATAGTGGCCGATTATACTCCTCAGTCTTCTGTATAACCTGCCGCAGCGTATGTATGTGGTCTATGGTACTAAAACCTTTCCGGAAACCGGCTTGTTCGGGAGGCTGGAAGTCATCAAGCCTTCGTTCGAGACGATTCGTAATGACTCTCGAAAACAACTTATAAACATGGCTCAGCAGTGTGATGGGCCTATAGTTCTTCAATAAGGTGTTATCACCTTTCTTGAAAAACAGCACCACCACACCCCTGTTCCATGCTTCCGGCGTTTTCCCTTCAAGCAAGACGGACTTAAATAGCCTCTGAAGGACTTTAAGTACCGGCGATCCGCCCGCCTTCAGAAGTTCTGCAGTAATTCCGTCTTCACCCGGCGCTTTGTTGTTTTTTAGTTGTTTGAGAGCCATCCTAATCTCGCACAGGCTGATGTCCGGGATATCTTCAGTGCAGTGTCGGGTTAGCTTGGCTCTTGGGTCTTTTACCAAGTCAACAACAGGTTTAGCTACTGAGGTATATAACTGTCCATAGAACCTCTCTATCTCCCTGAGCACCTCTGACCTATTTGACGTTACGTTTCCGTCCTCCGTCTTCAGCTTCGTCAACTGGCTCTGCCCAATAGACGCGTCTCTTGCGAACACTTTAGAGCCCTTGTTCTGCTCTATGGTCTCCTCAATACGCCTTGCATTGAAGGACCGTAAGTCGTGTCGCAAGGACTTCAATATCTGTCCATTAAGCTGCCTATAGGACTTAGCATCATCGGAGGTTTGGAGCGTCATGGAACGTCGCTCAGCCATGAGGTTTCGGGTGTAGTCAGATAGTTTTTGAGGCCTATTTTTACGGTGGGTCTTAAAATACTTGGACCCGACCGTATGAACAGTCTCTACCAGCCTGTTGTTGATTTCGTCCACTGATGCGCTGCTGTCTAGCAATTCGAAGCGGTTTGACAATTCGAGTTGAAAGTTCTCGGGGTTTTGGATATATGCATGAGTAGGTCGGAGCGTAGACTTCATCAGACGCGATCTTTCCATTTTGACATTAATATTTAATGTGCCTCTGACCATTCGGTGATCACTGCCGGTTTTTACCCTATGAATCACGGAGACATCATTAAATATTTGTCGCTTGGTGCTCATGATGAAGTCTATCTCATTTTTTGTGGAACCATCAGGGCTCATCCAGGTCCATTTCCTATGAGGCGGCTTCTGGAAGAAAGAGTTCATCATAAAGAGTCCCTCTTTCTCCAGAAATTCGGCCAGCCTCTGACCCCTGGGGTTGCGCTGCCCATATCCAAATTGCCCCACTCTCAACTCATCATCGCCCCGTTTGCCCAGCCGCGCATTGAAGTCACCCATAACCACTGTAAAGTGTGTTTTGGAAGTATGTATGGCTCTACTAATGTCCTCATACATAACTTCGACGTCATCATCTGAGTATGCCGAGGTCGGTGCGTAGACCTGTATGACCTTCAGCGAATATCTTTTGGATATTCTGAGTATCAGGTACGCTACCCTGCTCGACACACTAGTGATGGACACAACGTTGTTTATGAGTGACTTGTGGACGATAAATCCGACACCACCTTGGGACTGCTGTTCGCCCTCCCGGTAGTAAAACAAGTTTCCGGATTTTAAGGTTATCGTGTCCTCGCCCTCTCTTCGGACCTCCGATAAACCAACAATACTCCACCGCAACTTGTTTAACTCTTCTTCCAGCTCAACTAGCTTCTCATCTGTCCTCAATGTGCGTGCGTTGTATGTCACCAGGGCCAATTTTCGGTTTTGGTGGTAGCCGAATCTCTGCCGGAGATTCTTAGCACCCCTTGTCCTGTCGTTACCATGGCTGCTACCGTGGCCAGGACGAACAGGACCGCCGGGGACTAGGGGCCTGGTTTTTCTACTTTCTTCCATAATTGGGGGTGTTTGCCATACTCGCCACGCTTGGCAGGCGGGTTGGCGAGCGCAGTTATTGGTCGTCGAAGTGTTAAAGGAACGCTGCTGCCCATTCCCTAGTTTTCCCTTAGTCGCCTTGTACGACACCCGATGGGATGAGATGGGTTGGTCCTATTCTAAGCCGGGAACCACGCGATATAATGCGTACAAGAAAATAGTTAATGTCTTTATTTTTATTAAACTACACTTTAAATTAAATAGTGCCTCATAAGACGAACGATTTGGTGCAGTGGTTAAGAGCTTAAGCCGCTCCGCCTACTGCATCGAAGAGCCGCGGGTTCGATTTCCGCACGGGACAAATCTTTGCGTGACCCACAAATATTTGTTTCTGTCTGGATATTTGTGTATAAAAATTTGCATGTTTTTATACACATCCACGACACAGGAATAAACCAAAATCAGGAGCTATGTTTAAAAAAAAATCGTTTTCCTTAATGTACAGGCGTTTGGTCCTAAATATGGCCTTACACCTGTTACCAACTATGTCTTGTTCTATTGTATCCTTTTTATGACCAGTGACACCAAACCCAAACCGACCATACTATCATAATTTACATCGTCACAATTGTATCTCCCAGGCCGGGGTGGCAAAAGGCTACTGCGTACACCATATTATTATCACCGACGATGTTAGTTCCCAATATATAAAGCAACTCTATTTCCATTATACTCGGCACAATTCCAGACTCCAAACCCACAATTAAAATATGTCGTTAAAAAAATCCACACTGTCCGACCTAGGATTTGAACCCAGAACCCCGTGATTGCAAGCCAAACTATATCCCATTAGATCAACAAGACAACCACCAACCCACCAGGAAAAAACACAATGTTCCAAAAACCAAAATCTATGTTGAAATTAACAATTACAACAAAAACTCAAAAGGAATTCCTCATGAAAACTGAATAAAATTAATCATATTTACGATTCAATCTTCAGACTTTCTTCGTAATGTGTCAAAAATAATCGCATCACGGTGCCGCCTCATGAATACTTAAAGTAATTCGTTGGGGTGCCCCGAAGAGAGAGTAGGTACAATTATTGACTGTCATTATGCAGACAAAAAATGGGCCATCCTCGGCAAACAGCGGGGCGGGACTGAGAAAACATCTAAGGAAAACCGGAGAGCGCGGAAACTGGGTTTGGAGTTCTAACTACCTCGCAGGATATTTATATACTGTTAAAATACGCAAAGAATAAGATAATAAGAAAGGTTAAAGTAAAGTTCAATTTAGCAACTTTGTTCGGTGAAACATAAAATTTGCTAGGTTTAAGTTAGACTCAAAAAAGTTCCTTATCAGCCGAAACCCGTTCACTACAGAATAAAGACCTAATCAACTCTAAACAGTTTTATCATAGTTCACAAATTGCAACCATAATTTATAATATACCTACACTAATGAACGCAGCAGCAATGAAGCAGTGATAGCCTAGTATATATGGTATATGATAGTGGTTAGACCGTTGGACTGCAAAGTCAGAGGTCTCGGGTTTAAACCCAGGCACGTACCTCTGTATTTTAAACAGCATGTGCGCATTAAAAAAATAACTATCACTTGCTTTAACGGTGAAGGAAAACATCGTGAGGAAAGCTGCATACCTAAGAAGGTGTGTGAAGTTCGCCAACCTGCACTGGTGGTCTATGGCCTAAACCCTCTCAATTTCAGATGAGGCCCGTGCTCAACAGTGGGACAGTTTCTTCACAGGACTAATATTATTATTATTATAAATCCTTAGGTTAAACTAAGTTTACGATGTAGCTCTGGTGTGATGTCAAACGAGTTCTAAATATAACAGTAAAAATCTAAAGAAAAGAAACCCAAGAGGAAGTCGAGGAATATCCATCTCTTAAGACATCCAAAACAAAAGCACTTAAGGTTCCATTAGATAGAAGGCATTCGGTACCAAGTTAGTACCCGAATTTACTCGTTTCATTAACTACATAATCATTTCCGATTAAATAACAGAGGGCTTAGCACGAAAAAATGAAGTTAGTGTGATGCTAGCGAGTTGATATGACATCCTTGACATACTCAAATTTAGTTAATAGACATGAACGTGACAGCACAGTTACTCGCTAGCGTCACGCTAACGTCAGTCTTTTCTTGCTAACATCCTTTAGCTGGCAGTTCCTTCAGAATAAGCTGAGAGGGTTCCGTATTGTACCGTGCGATAAAACGGGGTGTCTAGATCACGTAGATAATAAAAGGAACGGGGTGTATAGATCACGGGGTGAATAGAAGAAAATCTAGCAACATCTCTTCTTTTATTTATCTCAATTACATTTGTACGTTTAGATGCATGGTTTTTTATATTAAACAATGTCAATCGAACAATGGAAAAAATGTCACTTTCTTAAATTTAGTCTTCGAGTCGCCATTTATTGAATTACACATATAAAAAATTGCATTTCTGGCAATATCTCTTTAACACTTCTTCCTATTCCCTTTTGATATTAATTAACATCACTATTTTATTACAATCTTGCAGTAGAATTGCGTAAAATATGACTAAAACACGGCATTGATTAACACAAACACTACGGCTTTCATCTAATTCTACCTCTCTTCTTGGGGTGGTTTGTTATGAAAACTTGTAACTTGCAATATTCCAAAACGCTGTGGATATTGTATCAGTCCACCATATTGTCCCGGATAACGAAGCCCATTTAAATTCTTACGCAATATTTCCTAACCTTTGTTATTGACAACTTAACTCAATTTTAGTGTTGGTGACAATTAAATTGAATTTGGAGCTACTGAAGTACAATACTCTACCCGTATCACACACAAATAATATGCGAAAAGAATTTTAGGCAGAAATTAGACATAAGGCGTGTAAGCGATTAATTGGTCAACATTTAGCGGTAGCGATTAATTTGACAACAAGTGTCTTAGAGCAATGTAAAGAAAGAGACGCAGGTTCAAGCTAAGTTCAATAGTCATTCATTAGTTCATCCCAATTTCTGTAGCACTTGAATCAGAAACAAGTTGAACAAGTAGAAGTCTCTAGACATCTCTATCTCTCTCTATTATGCTTATAACCGATCCGCCGATTCACGATATTAAACACCAATGTTATATTGATAATAAAGTGACGCTGTTTTACACGGTGAAACGGCTGTAAGCAAGAAAAGGAGATATTTTAATGATATACCCTACGACACAAAAACTACTGTGGCAATTAGGGATATGGCAAAGGGAAGGTCTTCCAACCAGATGAAAGCTATTTCTGGCCAGGCCTGCCACTCCCCCCTAAAAGTTATTCTCGAGGGCTTGTTTACATATCACGTATCGTACGAACTCTCAAATCGCACTTAAGACATGTATGAAGAATCGTTGTCGATTTTTTTTATTCGGCGCCATCTGTAAGTAGATATTCGCAACTTTCTAGCGATGTACGTATAGCGCCGCTGTACTACTATCTACTATATCATTAAAAAACTCCTTGCTTTAAAATCGCTATAAATCGTCAGTTTCAATTATTGTAACTCACTGCAAGCCACTTCAATCTTCTGCTCTAGGCCTCCAAAACAACGAAAAAAAACATTTTGGTGCCGCTTAAGCAACAAGATTCTTCGCTGGTTTCGTAACCCAACCCTAAACATGAAACGTTGTTCAAAGCGTGAAAATAATGTTGAAGTTGATTCAACCAGGGTTTAAACTTAATTAAATATAAATGATCAAAACACGAAATCTCTTTCAGATCTTTTGAGCAGAGATGCGGATGCCAATAAATATAAAAGCGTTTTATACGCAATTTTAGGGTACTATTATTTATTATTATTTATTACAGCGTAGTAAGAAAGCGAGTAGGTATGAAAGATAGTATCGGTGTAAAGATGAGAAAGGGTATGCTCCGTTGGTTCGGGCATATAGAAAGGATGCCAGAAGAAATAATGACAAAACAGATATACAATGCGAAAGTGGAAGGATGTAGGTGCCGGGGAAGACCTAGACTATCTTACCATGACCAAATAGACCGTGTCTTAGCTGAAGGGCAAGTCAAGAGTCTCCGTAACCGGCGAGTGTGTATGAGACGAACTATGAGAGTGGGGGAAGCCAGAGAGGTATGTAAGGAAAGAACCTGTTGGAACTCTGTACTCTCTGCCTACCGCGAGGGAGCTGGCGTGATGATATAGATAGATAGATAGATAGATTATTTATTATTTTTCATAAAAATTCATCCCAAATTTCAAAAGCGACGAAGGTTTGGTGTAATTTTTATTTTAGCTAGTGTAAACCACTTACTAAATTGAGTATTTGCTGGTTTGATCTCTGCGTGCGACAACTCTTTATGGGATCCATAACTCTTTATGGGATACATAACGTTTGTTTCAGTTTAGGTATTTTGTGCATGTTAATGTCATGTTTGTTAGCGTAACGTTTTTTGTATTCATATTTTATCACTCGCTCCTTATCGTGTAATTTCAAAGCCGCCGTTCACCGTTCAAATTCCATAGTCAACGGCATAAATCACTGTACATTTTCAAAGTGAAAAGTCAAAAATTAATTATTTGTTTAGGCTAATACAACAGCACTTACGGCCGTCAAAATAATTAAATTTTTTACGTCTACCACTGGATCGGAACGCGGCCTCCACTGAAAAGATCCGGCGAGAAACTCAGCGGGCTAGTCTTTTAACTTAATTTGTTTGGCCTTTCTGATAGCATTGTTTTTTTTTCAAAATTGTGGTATATACAGCATTGTTTATTTTTTCTGATTTAGGAGCTGCTCAAACCCAATTTGTTTTATCATCAAGATAATCCGAAATGTGGTAATAACCTTTTTTTTACATAGTCCAGTTTTGATTGCCTTTTTAAACTAATTTCCTCAGTTTTTGAAATGAATATTTTTCTTTATCTAAATACTATTTAAATATGTAGGTAGCAAAAAGTTGTTTATTTTTCATAATCAATATAACATATTTAGAAATAAAAAAAAATAGCTTTACTGGTATGAAATTTAATAATTTATCTATCCATATCATCACGCCAGATCCCTTGCGGGGTAGGCAGAGAGTACAGAATTCAAACAGGTTCTTTCCTTACATACCTCTCTGGCTTCCTCCACTCTCATAGTTCTTCTCATAGACGCTGGCCGGTTACGGAGACTCTTGACTTGTCCTTCAGATAAGACTCGGTCTATTTGGTCATGGTAAGATAGTCTAGGTCTTCCCCGGTACCTACATCCTTCCACTTTCGCATTGTATATCAGTTTTGTCATTCTTTCTTCGGACATTCTTTCTATATGCCCGAACCAACGGAGCATACCCTTACTCATCTTTTAACCAATACTATCTTTCATACCTACTCGCTTTCTTACTACGCTGTTGCGAATACGGTCGGTCAGCTTCACTCCGCATATCTTCCGCAGAGCTCGCATTTCTACCGCATTTATCCTCCTTTCATTCTCCTTTTTACATACCCAGCTCTCGCCACCATATAACAGCGTTGGGAGCCATGCCATATAACAAGCACTCTGTTATGTATTGCCAACTGCGCCTTTTGGGTTAAGTGCCGGCTCCCAAGTAGCTTTTCCATAGCACCATTCACTCTAATGCCTGCACTCACTCTTGTAAGGTCTATTTTCCATCCTTACTGCATTCGCATCCCAGATATACAAACTCATTCACTTCATTACCAACCATAATCCTTGCCATCGTTCTGGATTCTTCCCGTTCAAAAACCATAATCTTGGTTTTCTTTACATTCAAATGTAAGCCATGTTTCATGCAGTCATCTTTCATAACTGTGACTAGTGTTTGCAGATCAGTGGCTGTTGGCGCTATCAAAACCGCTTCATCTGCATATAGTAGATGATTTACCACTAGATCACTCATTTGTACACCTTCATTCATCGCTTTCAGTCTTTGAAAACTTTTATCCAAATATATTATAAACAGTCTAGCGGACAACACGCAACCCTGCTTGACGCCGATTTCAACGTCAAATCAGGGTGACATGTTACCACCCACCCGTACGCATGCTTTGCTGTCCACATAGGTGGACTGGACAGCTCGCAACAGAGTGCCATTTATACCATACTCAGGTAAAATGTCCCAAAGTCTCTTTCGTACAACTCTATCAAACGCCTTCTCCAGATCCAGAAAACCGCAGAAATCTTTCCGGCCGGCTGCCAGATGCTTCGCTACGATGTTGCGGAGGGAGAAAACTTGATTCGAACATCCTCTTCCGGACCTGAAACCCCCTTGTGCCTCGCACAACATTCCATCGGACTTCTCGCGCATTCTCCGTTCAATAATTTTACCGTACACCTTGGCTGCCAAGCTGATCAAACTGATGGCTCTGTAATTGGCGCAGTAATATTGTGAGCCCTTACCTTTATACAAGGGTACTATGACTGCGCGGCGCCAATCTGTAGGGACCCTACCGGTCCTTCAGCAAAGGTTTGCAAGGACCCGAAAGGCATCCCGGACGCAAGTTCCACCATATTTGATTATCTCAGCAGATATCATGTCTATTCCCGCAGCTTTACCATTTTTCATACTTCCTATCGCCCATTCAACTTCTTCCATAGTGATGTCCTATGTTGATTCCGGTGCCACAAACTCGCCTCTGGGCTCGTCTGTGGCACCAGTATCCGGGGCATCTCCATACATTTCTCGCCTAAGATCCTTAGATCCTTTCCATTCTGGAACCTGACGAATCACCTTGAGACTAATTAATAATTTAATTTACTTATATTTTAATAATCTTGTGTCGTGAGAGCTTTTATAAACATGAAGTATTCGTACACAAACACACAAAGATTTGTGCTGTTCGGGGATCGAACTACGAATATTCGATCCAATGAGTGGAGCGACTTAATCTTTAACCACTGGAGCAAGCGGTCCGTCGGGTTATTCGGCTAATTACATATATCACTGAGTGTATATTGGCTCTATACCATAAAGTACTACGACTACACATCTCTTTCCATTCCGATAGTTATTTAAACCTATGCAAAAAGTTTCACATTCAATCAATAGTTAATCGCCGTCGTATGGCTGACTGTACGTTCTTGCTGAAATTTATCTCGAATGATATTGACTGCCCCACTCTTCTCCAAAAATTATGTTTTAATGTTCCCCAAAGGTCCACAAGGTTTAACCTCAAATTACAGACAAAATTCTTATATGGTACGAGCAAGTAACGATTTCAATAATTTATGCAAGGAGTTCTGTCTTGATCCATTTACTATTCAGAGTAATAAGGTAAGAGAGCTGCTGAACCTCAAGTTTTTTCAAATGTAATTAATTACTTATGTAACTTGAATGTGTGTATTACTACTGTTTGCTAAAGTTTCTGTCACAAATTTAGAGCTATTCGTGAAAACCTGTAATCGGCTTTACATTGCTTACATTACTTTTATATTCTCGTAGGTGTAGCTGTTTTCCTTACCAAATAAATAAGTAAATTGAAAAGTACACAACGTTCTTTATCCGGGTAACGCCACTACAGCAAAAACGAAAATACACCCTCAGTCGGATATCACTTTGATTCCAACAAAATCAACGATGTTTCAAAAGGAAAAGTCGTCCCTTGTAGGTTGACCATTGCATTTGAAGTTTGGAAGACAATATTTTGGAAAGCATTCGTTTCAAAAAATATAGAAACGCCTCTATATTCCCTAAGCGAGGTTGGCAGAGGTATACTGGGTCCCTGGGCGGCAATAGCGGCCTTCTGCGAGGCCATCATGTCCGCAAAGGAGGAGGCGGAGCGGGTGAGGGAGGAGACGTCCTCTAATCCCGCTCGCAGACGGCGCGCTGGGCGAACGCGCAGGGACTACGCCCGAAACGACCTTCGCCCATCGTAATCTCGGCCTGCAGGCGTCGGGGAGGGCACCCCGGCGCCCTAGCACTCAGCAGGCCCGCGCCGGAAAAGCGCTGCGTCCACGCAGCCTCCAAAGGCGGTAGGGGTAGACCGAACTCCCCTACACGTGTCAGGTCCGCGCCTAACTGCTGACCGAACCCGCCGGTGCCACAGAGGTCATGCCAGTGACGATAACCCACATAACCACCCGGGCCGTGCCCTCGGCCCGGGGGTATGCGTTAGGCAATTCCCACGAAAAAAAAATGTATACTGGGTCCACCCATTTTTCGCCATTCGATTTGAGGTCCCACGTAATAGGGTGCAAGCCTATTTCCATAATACTAGGTACAATACCAGGCTTCGGACTGATACTGGAATTTTCTATCGAAAAATAATTTATCTACCGAAATTTTTGTACGAGGTCCTTGTTAGGAATTTAGGATTCCAACCTCTGTAAATTATTCGCAATCGCAATAAATTAATCGCAAAATAAAACAAGAGGAATAGGACCTAGTCATTTCTTTGCCTGTCAGATTTCTATTATGTAAGCTGTAATCACCCGTATTTTCATATCAATTAATTTTAAAAATTTATATAAGTATATAGTTATGTTAATTCATTACTATACCAACACCTCTGATCTACCCAGGATACCACTAAGTAAGTGTGATAGACGAGTACTGTGTTAATCCATAT
Source organism: Phalera bucephala (assembly GCA_905147815.2). Classification (NCBI taxonomy): domain Eukaryota; kingdom Metazoa; phylum Arthropoda; class Insecta; order Lepidoptera; family Notodontidae; genus Phalera; species Phalera bucephala. The sequence goes on along the minus strand of LR990625.1, from coordinate 4,668,933 downwards.
TTAGCCGACGATGCTAGGTGCCATAAATAGAGATGACCTTATTGCTATTATACTAGAAATAATAGCAGACTTCGGACTGACATCGAAGTTTTTCAGAAGAAAAACCATACTTTACCTAAGATTCAAACCCAGGACCTCGTGAAAACCAGTCTACTATGCACCAGTAGACCAACGAAGCAATCGATCAGCAAATTGATATTTAGTACGTTTAGATAGTCTAAAGTTTAGATACAAAATCCTTGTCACCCTATGATCGCCCCGCCATCCCTTAACGAGTTGAGTGACAAACTAAATTAAGTTTACTGAAAATTCTTATTACATCTACAGGGCTTTTAGCCAATGGCTAAATTTTATTCGGCTAACTATTTTTATTCAAGCACTTAGACATGAAGCCTCGTATTCATTTGGGGACAAATGTCCCACGATACTTGTCGCTTATAACATCAAGGGAAGTTAAACGAAATTCTTTTCTTATTTTAAAAATCCTAGCCTCACACATTAAATATTCCTGTAACGTGGGTGCGTTTACAAACACGAAATTCCGATACAAATATTTGTGTCACAGAAAAAATTGTCACTTGCGGGGATCGAACCCACGGCCACTCGATCCAGTAGGCGGGGCTGCTGAAGCTGCCATTGGCCTGGCTCCCTAACCTAATAGCCCGGGGCTTATGAATACGGGCTAACTTGCATCCCCCTCCGTAATACCTGGCTGGGGACCCTCCCTGCAACAACATCAGCAGGGGAGCTTTCGGGGTCGCCGACGCAAGGGGCGGGGGCCCTGAGCGTCCTTCACGAGCGACCCCGAGTAGGATGATAGCGTGGTGTGGCCCACGTCACCGTGAGCACCGCGTCGGTGCGGAGGGGAGCGTGTCATCAGGTGTACCCCCGATGGCAGGCTTTTCGGAGCGTGGCACAAGAGGGGCACCGGTGTGTTCTATACGGAGATCCCGGAGCCCTTCTAAAGTGCTGCCCGGCCACCCTGAGGTTTTAAGTCAGTGGGAATCCGACACGCCCCGCGAGCTTCCCCGAAGCTCGCAGAAGTCTTATGCAGGATTTTCCCCAGTGAAAAAAAAAAAAAAACAAAAAAAGGCGGGGCTACTTAAGCTTAATCACTGTGTTGTCCGTTAATTTCATTCGTCGATTTTGAACGACTTCAGAAGTCTGGCGATATTCCGCTACCTGAAGGCTAATCACGAAAAAATGTAGCGTAACGCTAGCGAGTAGTCGTGCTGTCCCGTTCATGTTTATTGAGTAAAATTGTAGTGTGGTAACGATGGCATACCGACTCACTAGCGTCACGCTAACTTAAACATTTCCCTGCGAAGCCCTACGGAGTAGAGGATTCATGGAATTCCTTCCGTCTATTACGTAAAAACGAGTAACTATAGAGTAACATAAAATATTGTTAAGGAAAGGCCAAAGGAAAGTGGACAAGGATGGCATGTCTACTCGCTAACGTCCCACCAACGTTAATCTTTTCATGCTAAACCGTCTGTTCTTTGTCACCGCACAGCTCTTGTTAGGCAAAAGAAGTTAGTGTGTAGACCAAAGAAATTTCAAACATGTGTAGACGTGTGTTGCGCGATAATACGGACGAACCATGTGTGAAACCTCTTCGAACTACATCTTGCAATCGACCAAAGGGCGTATAAAAACTACAACCGATTAAAAAATGTAGACGTCATAGTTCGCGGGACAAGTCGGCAAGTGACGCCGCCCGACAAGTCTGGGAAAATCGCGTAACTTGTTGCCGCGTCTTTCCTTTAGAAACATACATAAGTCTAGTGATGCGACTCGAGTCACTCGGATTATTTTATTAAAATACTCGAGTTTTCGAGTAGCTTGAGTTTACTATTTACAGTCCCGGCAACTCGAGTGAAAGTTATCACTCGAGTTGAGAGTTTCGATTACTGTAGCGTATAGCACAACCTCCTCCCAAATAAAACTAAGTTCATGTTTGTTCCACTTTCCAATATGCAAGTTTGAACGTGTTTATAACCTAGTGACGTAGACTATAGTGAACTAGTAAGGTGACATCTATCTAGCGCTTACCGAATCCACTCGATGCGCCGAGTTAACTCGAGTGCAAGTGGACTGGAGTATAATTTATTTTTACTCGAGTACCGAGTTAGACAAATTTACTCGAGTCACTCGATTGATAACTTGGTTCGAGCCGCCCTACATTAGTCAGAAGTGTGTGCAGTTGAAACCGACTAAACAAATGTGGATGCTGAGTCAAAGAGTATGTTGCCAATGTGTTTTAATTTCCAAAACTTGTGTTATTTCGAATAATAATGTGTAAAGTTAGTGGAATATTAACCAATATATATATATATATATATATATATATATATATATATATATATATATATATATATGTGTGTGTGTGTAAAGTGATAAGACGTGCATTTTACATTTAGCTCAAAACGGCCGTCGCAATTGGTACCTATGGAGAGTATCCATCGCTTTACTATCCAGGGTGGAATACTTCATTAATTTCACAATCGTTGTCATCAAGTTCATCGGGAAGTTAAATTAATTTAGAAATTAAATCTTACAAACAATTATGCATATCAAGTGCATGTCATTAGACATTAGCAAAAGACTCTAAAATTAGTGTGAAGCCATAACTTAATGAGAAGAAGAAGAAGAAGATGTGGATGCCATAAGTCGCATGGTCGCAATAGAAGATGTTGACCGACGTCGCCCATCGTTACTGCACTTCATCCGACATCTCAAGCGACACGAAATGGGTCATTTATCTCCTAATTAATACGGGGCTTTATTATAGTTTTATCTTAACTCCATTGCTATGCTACGAGTAGGAAACTAATATGACGATTATACATTTGTTCCGGTCTGGATGTTCGTGTACTTGAATTTCACCAGCACTCACATCATTACCGCACCCGCGGCATTGCCTAGTAGGGATGGCAGTGTATCTTTTAAATCAAAATAATAAAAAACTTATATAGCAAAAACTAAAAGCTACCTTCCGGCTCCATTATAAGACCGTGGACACCATTCGGGTCTAAAATCAAGAGAACTCGTCAAGACAAATCCAACGAGCCCCAACACGGTGGGGTTACATCGGGTAGTTGGTTGGTTTCATTGGCTACCTTTTGGCTTCGTCGTCAGGCCCTGAATGCTATCTGGTTGTATAGTACTTGTATAATACCAATCTAACAAGCTTAAACACGAGGGGGTTACGTTGTATAGCTTACATGTTCCTATGGCCACCTTCCGACTACATCATCAGACCAGCTCCATGATTCCATATTATTGCATTGTCACCGAACTAACATACGTATGCTGAATTTCAGCTCTATCGGATACCTGCAAGTGCTTGAAAAATGGATCACAAGATTTGAACCGGAAAGACAGAGAGACATACGAACATTGCAAGTTAAATAAAAGCTTGTAAAAAAGACATTCGAATCCCTTAAAATAGGTTTCTTGAAAACAACGACATAAAAGACTATTTATACATACAACGTCTAGTAACATAAACGGTTAGCGTTTAGCTTTCCGTTGTAAGCGATGGTATAAAAGAGAAAGAAAGAACCCTCATTGTTGCATAAAATAGCCCCCGTGGTACGGAGGTCCTATAATTGCGCTGAACTTTAAGGCACTTACTACATTTAAGGCTAAGCTATCGAAAAAAAATCAATTGATTAACTACGAAATAGCTTCTTCCTGAAGCCAAACAGTCATTTTGATATAAGTTTTATGTTTGGGTTGTTACGTTGTTATGTTAAGGTTTGTTTCTAGAGATTTTTTTCATTTTCTTGGAGTATTTCGTAAAAGAAAAACCCGTTTCCTGTGTCCTGTTTCTTTTCATTAAAATGCTCGCCGTCCAAATAAGCTCAGTGTGAACCATTAAATAGTTAAAAGCAAGCTTTTATAGCGAAAACACGACTGAGATATCATGCTTACCTCAAGTGTTACCTCTTTCGGTTCCCTCATCTGACTTCGGGCACGACTTAACGATTTACCACTTATCAAGATAAATGTGATGAGGCAAAAACGATTTTAACTGAGAAATCGCTATGGGCCACTTCTGGCTCTATCATCAGACTATCTCATTGGTATTCTATTTTTGTCCAGCATTATTATCGAAGGTATTCCAGTATACCAAATTTCAACTCAAACGAATATCAACAGTGCTAAAAATATGTTTAATATTTTAAACCGAAAATAAGAATCAGGTTAAATAAAGGCTTGTAAAAGCAATCTCTCTTCGTTACTCTTCAAGTCAATCTGTATCAAAGGGATCCTGAGTCGTTTTTTACGTATTACATGAAAAGAATTCTATTATTTCACTACTCTGTATTTCGCGATAACCACTGTAAACTCTTTATGTTCAAAAGTTGTAAACTTGTTTCGTTTGAGCATTGACATCACATCAGTGTTTAGCACGAAAAGTGAGACGTTAGTTAGGGAGTTGATATGCTATTCTTGTCACGCTACAAATTTGCTTAATAAACATGAACGTGATAGCACGCTTACTCGGTAACGTCGCGCTGATATCGATCTTTTCGTGCTAAGCCCTCAGTCCCAAGACGAACAGCTGTAAAACATACATCAACCCTGATGGAACGCTAAGACTGGAGACTAAGTAGTCTGGAACTTTTCAGTTCAATGGCCTTGACGATAAACATAATGCACTACTTCGTGACTATGATCAAGATTGTAAGAAATATTTTGTTAAAGCATCTATCTCTTATAAATCTCTCACTATCTCTATCATCACGCCAGATCCGAGGTTGAGGAATGCGCAGCAATATTCCTGGTGGATTACGGGATGATTATCACCAATTGGATAAATATTTTTCTGATAACTTTCTTTATTATCACGCCAGATCCGGATCGGGATATTGGAGAGTTCCTACAGAATCGTTCCTTACAGGCCTCTCTAGCTCCCTCCACTCTTATAGTTCACCTCATACACGCTCGCCGGTTACGGAGATCCTTGACTTAAGGTATTGTATCGATTCGAAAATCTTGTATACTTTTAAGGCAAATGTAGCTATGAGTGTATCGCCATTCCGTAGGCATAATATAGTACACGTAGGGAATAAATTATCTGTTACAATAGGTCTCATAAAAAGCTCAAAGTTGCTCAGCAAGCTATGGAAAGAGCTATGCTCAGCGTTTCTCTACGTGATCGAATCAGGAATGAGGAGATTCGTAAAAGAACCAAGGTCACCGTCATAGCCCTCAGGATTAGCAAGCTGAAGTGGCAAAATGGCACATAGCGTGAAGGTCGGACGGGTGTTAAGGCAGAAAGATTCTAGAGTGGAGACCACGTATTGGCAAGCGCAGCGTCGGACGACCGTCTGCCAGATAGACCGACGATCTTGTGAAAATCGCAGGAAGTCGTTGGATGCAGGTAGCATCGGACCGGTTACGCTGGAAAGCGATTGGGGAGGCCTATGTTCAGCAGTGTACAAGTATACGCTGAGATGATGAAACAATATACTTTTTGGACAAAAAACCCTGTCACGCCTATATTCCCCAAAAAGGTGTGGCAAAGTACTATGTACAGCCACATAAGCCCTAATGTATAGACATCACGTGGACGTAATAAGGATTAATTGAGGTAGTTTTGGAGCCACCTGCTGCTCGAACTTATTAAGCCCCAGTTTATGTTCAAACTTGACTAAAAACTAACACAATAAGACCGATACAATTAGCTTAATTAGCTTTACGAAGTACGGAGACGCTAGAACATGGAAATGCAATGAATGGTCACCCATCGCATTGGTGATCGCTAAAAACACCACGGTACTGTGACTCTTAAACAAGTATAATGTAACAATTGAGTCATTTTTTCATTACTTACTAGAGAAGCTATAACAAACAATGACGCGAAACCTGATGAAGGCGGGGTTAGCGGGAGCGTTTGTTTTGTTCCCCTCCTATCAGCCGCTACCGCCGTCCGCAGCATGTTCTCACCGTACCCTCCCGATGCCCTGACATCCCTTCTTTCGGATACAGATACCGCACACAGGATCAGATACCAATCCCGCCGGCGAGGTCGAAGAATCCCTTGCCCGCCGGCCAGTGCAGAGGACCACGATGAGACACCTAGTATATGCCCTCCCCCATAGCGCGCAAACCGAGGCAGTTCTTCCTTGAGGCACCCTTGAGCTAGTTGCCCCCTTGCCCTTCTGGCGCGAGCGTAGTGATTGCACGCTTGCCCTCTTGTCCGATGAAGCTATAAAGGCCTCACGGTCAAGCGTAGATGATTCACATACACACAAAAATAGTGTTTGTTTTGTTTTCTTTGCGGGAACATTTATGAGTTGTTTACACAAACTCAAACTCAAATCGTTTATCTATACATATAATAAAACTGTAAGGAAGTCGTGTCCGTACATAGAATATTTTTAGGAAATAACAACCCAGGGGTATCCTTCTATCGACGTAGAAGCCAATTCTACAATTTTTGTGCTTTCGTATCTGTTTGTCTGTCTGTCTGTATGTCGAAGGGTATGAACCGTCATCACGCAAAAACTACTAGGCGGATTTTGATAAAACTTTCCATGAGGATACCTTAAAATGTTGGTTAACTTATTGTGTAGTATTTAAAAAAGACACTTTACTCCAAACCTGTTTGATGGATTTCAATAAAATTTTGTGTAATTGTAACCTGTACGAGGAGGGATCAAAAAGTAGTGAGAATGAGATAGAATATAATGACTATTTATAACTTAATAATTTATTTTTCTACATAGTTTCCGAGTCTCTCTACACACCGAGTCCAGCGCTTTTCCAAGGATCCAATCCCTTACACAAAAAAAGTTTTGTCTTGGTCCTGCAAAAAGCTCTCCACGCCATCCATCACCTCGTTATCGTCTTCGTACCTGTTTCCCCTTAAGTATTTTTTCAATTTGGGAACAGATAAAAATCGCTAGCCGCCAGATCTGGTGAATAAGGGGGGTGGTCAACCAATTCGAAGCCAGCTTGCTGAATGGCAGCCATCGCAACTGCCGACCTATGCGCGGGTGCACAAAACTTCTTCGGGGTCGGTGATGATGGCCGTTTCCATTGCGAAGATTGCTGTTTTGTCTCGGGATCAAAATGATGGACCCATGTTTCGTCCATTGTTACGAAACAAGACAAAAAGTTTTCAGAATCTTCTTGAAACTTGTCCAACAATATCTTCGAAATGTCAAGTCGATTTTGTTTCTGACTGTCGGTTAACATTCTCGGCACCCATCTTGCGGAGACTTTTCTCATATTCAAAGATTGTTTCAATATGGATTGAATACTTCTTGAATTAAGTATCGGATGGTAACTCTTCGATCGCTTAATACAATTTTCTCGACTTTCGCAACATTTTCTTGGGTGACTGACGTCGATGGACGGCCGCAACGATGTTCGTCTTTTGTGCTCGTTCTCCCTACTCGAAATTGAGAAGCCCACCTTGCGACAGTGGATTACGGCGGAGCAGACTCTCCTAATGTTGCCTCCAAATCGCAATGAATCTCTTGCGTCGTTAACTTTTTCAAACAGAGGTATTTAATAACGGCTCGCACTTCGTTTTTCTCCATTTTCGAGAACACGTTCCGACACGAAACAAACAAATGACTACATTCAGAAAAAAACAAAAGAGAATCGAAGTTTTTTTTTTATTAATATTTCAAATATGTATCTGCTATGCCTGCCAGTATTTTTTTTTTACCAAGGAGTATGTCGTTCTCACTACTTTTTGATCCCTCCTCGTACAAAAAGGCACAACTTTGTGTACTTATATTTTCGAAAAAGTTAACAGTTTTTGAGGAAAGAGAAAAAAGTCGATTTTGATTTATCATTCATTGTTTCTAAACTACTTTTCAGATGATTTCATATGACAGACAACTTAGTTAATATTTACGTTTTCAGCAAATCTAACAGTTTGTAGGGAAAAGTAAAGCATCTATATCTACATATAATAAAACTGTAAGGAAGTCATTTCTGTGTATATTTTTTGGAAATAATAACCCATGAATATCATTCTATTGATGTAGAAGCCAATTCTACATTTTTTGGCTTTCGTGTCTGTTTGTCCAAGGGTATAAACCATCATAACGCAAAAACTACCAGGCAAATTTTGATGAAACTTTGCACGCGGATATCTTAAAATGTTGGATAACATATTGAATACTATTTATACCGGAAAATCAAATGTCTTTTTTTCAGAAAATACAAAAATAAGCGAAACATAGAATTTCTAAAAAGACATTTTACCTTATACCTATTTGATGAACTTCAATGAAATTTGGGATAGCTATAGCCTGTACTAAGGATCACAACTCTGTATACTTATATTTTCGAGAAATGTAACAGTTTCTGAGGAAAGAAAAATAGAGTCGATTTTGATAAATCATTCGTTGTTTTAAAACAAGTTAAGCTACTACATTGTCGCAGGATATTCCGCAAAACTTTATTACTGTGTCCCAAACTACAATGTTACGAAGTAAAGTATGTAATTATGCCTACACATGAATTCCTCCATGAATTGATATTGGACCCAGGTTCGTCTCCTCACGAAAAACTATGCAGTAGTTAAAAGCACTCACTGGAAATTGTTCATACATGTTTGATTTAAACACTCAAACTCGATTTCGTGCATAAACCAACGATGTATTCAGGATTGTTTTTTCCGGAGAGAACTCTAACGATGAATGGGTCGGATGCGAAACTTAAACGACGATTAATATCTTACGAGAAGACTAACACTTTTTGAGACGGCATTAGTGGTGTGTGTTAAATAAGATCGCGCTATAGTTTAGTTTATATTTTACAAAACCACCTATGCGGGCTAAGTAGGGCTAAGACTGAACCCGGTGATAGAGATAGTTGATACAGAAATAAGTCTGGTGGAAGTTGACAAAACATACAATATCACACACGGTTGTTCCGGGATAGCCGTTATTTCTTCATACTAATATGGCAGAATGGATCGTACTAACACTTTCTACGTGTTTTAGGTCTCGAAATAATATTCGAGATACTTTTTATCCGGGAAAGAATCACGGGTCCTAGGACATAGCTAGCTAATTAAATTTAATTGAAACTTTATATGAAGGTACTACATTTTAAAATAAAACAAAACACTTTTTATTACGAAAAGTATATAACATAGCAAAATATACAATAGCATGACTTCTGTGGAATATCTATTATTTCTTCATACTAAAATGGCTGAACGGATTATAATAATAAATAATATTAGCCCTGTTAAGAAACTGTCCCACTGTTGGGCACGGGCCTCCTCTCAAACTGAGAGGGTTTAGGCCATAGTCCACCACGCTGGCCCAGTGCGGGTTGGCGAACTTCACACACCTTCGAGAAACTCTTAGGCATGCAGGTTTCCTCACGATGTTTTCCTTCACCGTTAAAGCAAGTGATAATTAATTTTTAATACGCACATGCTTTCGAAAAGACAGAGGTGCGTGCCTGGGTTTGAACCCGAGACCTTTGACTTTGCAGTCCAACGGTCTAACCACTAGGCTATCACTGCTTTTTAGAACGGATTATAAAGAAACTTAATATGAGAGAAACCCAGAGATGAAAAAATGAGCAAGTGGGAGAACGTTGATATTGGGGAAGACTTGGACTATCTTACCATAACCAAATAGAACGTGTATTATCAGAAGAGCAAGTCAAGAGTCTCCGTAACCGGCGAGCGTATATAAAACGGACTATGAGAGTGGAGAAAGCCAGAAAGGTCTGTAAGAAAAGAACCTGTTCGAAATCTGAAATCTCTGCCTACCCTGCAAGGGATCTGACGTGATGATATAGATTGATAGATAGTATTGCAGTATCTTAAGTCGTAAAATAGCAATGTGAAATAGGTACCTTTGTTCACACATTATATCATGCCGATGCTATCCGTGTAAGTGGTATATAAAACCACATTTGGTGGATTTTACCGGCCTGCATGAAGGCTCAAAGATATTAATCATATTAAGGCTACAAAAGCCTGGCAATTTTTTGACTTCCCTCTTCTTTCTTCTTCACAGGTAAATAGAAGCCTGGGGACCTGATGAAATTGTTGCACAACAAAAATTTACTCATTTTTGAGTTGACTTTAAAATATTTTTGCAAAACAAAGGTGACTTGGTTTAACCGATAAAACGTAGACTGCTTAACTTACTTTGTCGAATAGTTTCCCAGGTACGATCCCCGCACAGCGTACAAGAGTATTGATTTGGGATTTGTGATTTTGAAATAAATAAGATATTTTAAGTGCATATGGGCACAATAAAAAAAAAAGTTTGTTGGTCCGTGTTAATATCCAGAACGGTGGAACCGATTTTAAAAATACTATTACTGGAAAATGGAAGATTTTTTAGAGATTATCAAGACTACTTTTTATCTCGGGAAATGCAATATTTCTGGGGGATAGTTGATTTTATGTCCTTCATATTAACACGGCTGAACAGATTGAAAAGAAACTATGATATAATATGGAGGTGTCTCTTAAGTCTTGGAAAATTATTAGTGCAAAAAGTCCTACCTATCTATTTCAAAATAAACGCGTGCGAAGCCGCGGGAAACAGCTAGTTTTATATAAAACTCCAACTATACCACCAAATCGAAACGCGGTTTTCACTGAGAAGATCCGGCGAAAAAATCAGAGGGCTTGTCTTTTTTTACTAATTCTCTTATAATTTGTTTTTTCTCTATCATTTTCTGTACCTATTTTCTGTACCTATAGATACATTTTTAAATTATACAAAATTAAGTATGCAATCCAGCTCCAGCGTAAAACCTTACGACTGAGATATAACAGTATAGAGAGATATTCAGCCATATTTTACCACGTTTTTATCAACCCCCTTGGTGTCTGTGCCACTGTGCACGCTACCGCGGCCGCGGCTGAACGCGTTGGTTTGGGTACGGCACCCTTACTACTCAAAGATGTTACGTTACGGGAAGTACCGAAACAACGGGAACTAGAGTGTATCCACTCTTACTTTGGCTACAAAATTACTTGAGGTGATTTCTATAGTACATAATAACTCAATTGTGTGACTGTGTTTGTGTGTTTGTGCGTGTGCGTATGACTGCGTGTGTGTGTGTAAATTATCTACGATGTTGGCCGCGGAGCCTCTACAGCTTCACCGGACAAGAGGGCGAGCGTGCAACTATTACGCTCGAGCCAGAAGGGCAAGGGGGTAGCTAGCTCAAGGGCGCCTTAAAGAGAAACGACCTCGGCTTAAGCAGTCGCTACGGGGGGAGGACGTATACTAGGGGTCTCGCTTTGGTGCTCTGCACCAGCCGGCGGGCAAGAGATTCTTCTACATCGCCGGCGAGGTCGGTGTCTGATCTTGTGTGCGGTATCTGTATCCGAATAAAGGGATTTAAGGGCATCGGGAGGGTCGGTGAGAATATGCCGCGGACGTCGGTAGCGGCTGATAGGAGGGAAGTTATGTTCTTAGTCGGCGACGGCTACGATTAGCAGATTCCTATGAATATACGCGTTCGCGAAATAGCGGGTTGTCGCCTTTTAATAAAGGCGCGAATAGTTTTGAGACCAAAATCTTAATGAAGATCAATAATAACTCAATGGACGTAACCTAATTTATATTATTATTATATTACTTTCACTAGATGATAGGAAGAATGAAACAACAATAATTACATACGTAAGTGTACACATTTATTTAAGTTTCATTAAAATATATTTAAAAATACAAACAATGGCTTTAAATCCATTTACCACAACACAACAACATTGATTTTGAAACCACAAAAAAAAACAACGAAAATACCACATACAGACAATTTTCACGTAAATACGCTACAAATAAACTATATCTATCAATTAAATACAAATATCTTCGTATTCTTAGTTCAATGAATGGCCCCACACTGTAACAGTGTATTTCGCCAACGTCAAGTAATAAAAGAATACGAGTATGGCAGTAAATTATAAAAGAGGCTTGTTGTCGCCATTACGGCAATAAAAAAAAACCTCTTACATCTGTTCTGTGAAGAAGTTTAGGTGTAGCTTGTACACCACATTCATACGTCCCAATATTTTAATCACAATTTGGTGTAAACACTTCATTATTAAGAACAATATTTATTTATCTATAATTTATTTGGGATATTATGACGATGTAAATCATAACATAAAATGATTTGTCTAAAGGTTTAAAAAAACAGTGGTGCGAATTAGGACTAAGAATTATCTTAGGACTGCTGTGATTATAAAAAAGAAGCGGTTACAATACAATTGGTTTCATTGTTATATTAGAAATTAAAATTATATATCTCCTTAATTAAAACAAACGTGGGTATCTATTTGAAATTATCTGAAATATTGTAAAACTGTTATCTTTACAAACTATATTTATGTAACGAAATAGCTAGAAATGTTTTCTTAACAAAAAAGATTGGTCACTGAGAAACGGCAGTCTTACAAAATAAATAGACCTAAATACTGGGTGTACTTTAATTGGACGTAGTTAAACAAGAATCCAATCCACAAAAACCGATCAGAAAAAAAACAAACAGTGGCACTCCGGGAGTGCCGACAGAAGTGAAAACTTGAACACTTACGTGTGTATTTTTTTGAATCGGCAGGAAATTTTTTTTGTTTTTTTTTTACATACAGAGGTGTCGGTATCGGTAACAGTGTCATGAGTTCAATGATTTTTTCCCATCTCAAAAAATGCCAAGGCGCCTAAAGAAGTTATCACTTCAAAAATTTTTTGTTCTTTTAATATAACTAAAAGGATCTGTTCCCTAAGACATCAAAAATACACATATAGTACGCCTCTGCTACCCCCGCTTGGGAAATATAGGGGTGACTGTTTTTTATGTATGTATACTTTAGAATGGATGATGATGATGTTTTGAGGTTTAGATTTTTTCAACACTACGTCCAATTAAAAGTCACAAAAGACAAAACAACACATATATCAAACTAACTGTAGATATCATTATCAAACAAGGTCAAGAGTGTAAGGAATAGACGCGCAAATACGTGATAGCATGAACAACTTACTACTACTACTATTACATTTACCAGCAATTTAAAAAAAATTAGTCCTAAACATTTCGGTGAAATAGCTGTAAACATCTTGTATGAAAAAGCATTTTTTTTTATTTTCAGAAAACGTCGCCTTAATAATAGTTGATCTTATTGATGGGGACTTAAATCGTCTGTGTCAGGTTTTAGATAATTGTCCCTTACACTCTATGTTTTGGTCCTACTCTCTTGATAAATACGTCGACATTACTTTTACTTTACCTCTAAAAAACTTTAAAATACACCGTTGTTCATGTTTAAGCTTCGGTTTTAAACGACATCTCGATGTAACGCTGCATAAGTTTCCTAAAGAAATAATTTTGCTCTCTAACTGCTTCTAGAATTTTCTGACTGGTCACTAGCAATCTTTCATCAACCATTATATGGTTTGGTTTAATCAAGGGCTGGGGACCAGATTCAACCTCACACGGAATACCCTCCAGGCTATGTACAGAAGTAGTCGGAACCAGAACAGTAGGCCTCATTTTAGAATACCCATTATTATGGTTGTTCAAAGCCGCACTCAACCAATCACAGCTGAAATTGTTATTATCGATGTAGACTTTCAAATCAACTTTATGACCGTACCAATACTTGTAGTCCAAACTATACATCCCATTTGAGCGTAACGAAAGAAATTGCAATGATTTCAAATCCATCAGCAATTTTGAATCTAGATAATGAATCTTGTTAAAAGACAGGTCTAAGTTTTCGAGACCACTTAACCCTTCGAAAATACCGTATTCTATTTCGCTTAAAGCGTTATGGCCTAAGCGAAGAGATTTCAAATGACTAAGATTTTTAAATGTGGAGGGCCCGATTTTTTGTATACAATTAAAAGTGAGATCTAAAAACACTACGCTGATAGGTAAATTTAATGAAGAATAATTCAGTTCAGTGATCAAATTCTTGCCGAGGTCTAGCATTTTTAAGTCATTCTGATAGTTCAACTCAATCAGAGAGGCGTCTGAAATATTGTTGGAGTGCAGCATCAAAGTGACCAAGCGAATTCCCTCGCCGTACGGTATTTTGAGTTTGTATAAACCGTTGTTAGACAAATCTAACACACCACCTACAGGATGAAACATAGTAATACGAATATTGTCGAGTTTCTCAAAATCATTGAAGGTAATATTAACGAGTCTCAAATTATAATTGTTGTTAAACGTCATGTCTGGAATATAATCAAGGTCATTGTACGACAAATCTAAATTCTGAAGGTTATTCATGGATGAGAAACTTTCTAAATACAAATGATTTATATGGTTACCACTAAGATTTAAATATTTCATGCACGCTAAATCCTCGGCGTTGACCAGGAAATGAATTATTTGATTCCGGGACAAGTCCAGCGACATAAGTTGAACTAAAGAATGAAAAGCATTATATTCAATGTTTGTAATAGCATTCCTTGAAAGGTCCAATTCCGTGAGAATGTCAATTGCGTTCCCACCCAAATGTCTAGCTAACCTTGAAGCGGTGTCGTTAGGAACATTCGCAATATGGTTTTCAGCTAAAACAATTTTGCAGACCGAATGATTATCGAAATGATCCCAGCGCCTAGAAAACATAACCGGTTTTATTTCTTCAAGATGATTCCACGAGACATCAAACGTTTCCAAATGAATGATAATTTTAAGTGACTCCTCATCTATATTTTCAATTTGATTGCCTCTCAAGTATAAATGTTTTAAGTTTAGTAAATTATTAACGGCGCCATTCAGATCTTTGATTTTATTGTTATTCAGTTTCAATACTTGTAAGCTGGTTAAATTATAAAACGGTTCTTCTGTTAAGTCGGCAATAAGATTGTGAGAGAGATCGAGTTCGATCAAGGATGACAGTTCTTCGAAAACGTAACCAGGTAACTCGTCAATAGCGTTGTAAGCTAAAGAAAGTTTCTTTAGTATATTCGGGTGTACTTCAAATTGGAATAACTCTTTGATTTCTGTTAGCTTGTTATGTGATAAATCGACCGTTTCTAGCTCGCTGAGGTAATAAAACGGGAATGGTACGGAGATCTTTTCAATGGCATTGTTAACTAAATACAAGTGCTTGAGACGTGTCGTGTGCTGCAGAATGGAGAGTTCAGTTTCTTTCCATTTTCCATAGATCCTAAGAGATGTTATGTACCCTAATAATTCTATGTCTAGGTTTGGATCAAACCTTTCGATGGCTTCAGACAGGGTGACATCTAACGTGACTGGGTTGGATGTATGCTGGCATATGTTTGGAAGGCGTATTCCGCGGATGTTGCCGATGCAGTGGAAACGGTAGGCGCAGAAGCCGATGCTCCGCATCTTGTTGGGAGGACAGTAGCAACATGCTAGCGATGCAGTCGATATGATGAGCAGAAGTGTTTTAAAAACTGAAAGTTAAAATAACGTGACTGACTGATATATTGTAGAATACATGAAGTTTTGTAGAAGAATCTTTGACGAAAATATTACAGAGTTGACAATCCATGATTTGAAATAGCAAGTCGATAAAAACTGTTGTTAATTATAGATGCTGTATGTTTTAGAAAATTTATTTTATGTGTTACTTAACACTTGGTCGGACTCAATGTATATATTGCCGCAAATTCGAAGAGACGGATTATTTTATTGCAATGTGTTTCAAAGCTAACTGAATGTCCACCATATAATCAACAAAGTGTGGACAGTGAATTTGGGGGTCAAACGACCACTCAGACTTGCGAAAAATCGCGCACACACAAATTTGTACAGTACATAGTGGAGATAAAGTAACATATAACAAATTACACCGGAAGTAACGGTAGGCGAAGCGAAGCAAGAGGTACTAAGACGTACTACAAAGGAGGGTATAGTTGTTGGTCTACAGGTCAAGTAACAAAAGTGCTTACCTTCCATCTTAATTCTTGAAGTAATCCACGGTTCCACCAATCATTCAAATGGTGAGTATAATTACTGAAAGAACACAAAGAAAATGTGTTAGTTAATCATCTTCGTCAGCTAGCTCAAGCATAGTAGATGCATGCTCACCCTCTTATTCGGTGAAACTGTAAGATGAAAATTATATTGATATCTTGTATAATAGAACTGTAAGTGCTTTGAGTTAGTCAGCCGTTGCGGCTCAAAGCACTAAGTGTAAGAAAAATAAGAAAGTTATAGGTTGGAATAGATATGTAAGTGAAGCGAACGGGGAGGGCAGGCTGAGGTTTTTAATATGGAAAGAACACGTCAAACCTACTGGTCACGAGTATCATGAACTGTGTTAGGCTAAAAAGATCTTTGAGTCACGCTTAAAATGGTGTCAAAATCATGTGGAGCAAATGAAAATGCATATTCTAGCCACGTATCACTCACGTGACTTTCGGTTCTTTCTGGAAGCATACGAAAATACTAAGCTGTAAGCTTAACCTCCCCGTTGAGGGTTGAGGGTGTCAGTGATCCTGTGTCTAGTGTCTGTTAAAGGCCCGCGGCCAACAGCGTAGGTCATACACACACCACACATCATCGTCTTCCGAATGACTTTCACTGCAGGTCAAAGTTCTCCCTTAAAGATAATGATTGCTTGTTAATAGTACCACAAAAAGTACTTTTTTCTTAATAAAAAAATTTGCCCCACTAAATGATTTTCTCCCGTGTCGTGGGTGTATTTATAAACATGAAATTCATATGCACAGATAGTATCGGTGTAAAGATAAAATAGGGTATGCTCCGTTGGTTCGGGCATATAGAAAGCATGTCCGAAGAAAGAATGACAAAACTGATAAAAAAATACGAAAGTGGAGGGATGTAGGTACCGGGGAAAACCGGGGAACCTAGATAATCTTACCATGACCAAACAGACCGTGTCTTATCTGAAGGGTAAGTCGAGACTCTCCGTAACCGGCGAGCGCGTATGAGACGAACCATGACAGTGGAGGAAGCCAGAGAGGTTTGTAAGGAAAGAACCTGTTAAACATGATAAAGATAGATAGAAATTCACATATACAAACATCCAGACCGAAACAAATATTTGTGGGTCAGACAAAGTTTTGTCCCGTGCGGAAATCGAACCCGCGACTACTCAATTCAGTTGGCGGAGCGGCTCAAGCTCTTAACCACTGGAACAAGCCGTCCATCATGCTTAGTAATCCTGTAAGTATACAGGTATTTTGTTCTGGTGAATCGTCGATTAAATACAAACTAACTATATCATCACGCCAGATCCCCGCACGGTAGGCAAAGAGTACCGCATATTATCAGTGGCGGATTTACACATTTGCCGGCAGTCGGCTATGAAATGTTTGCCGACCCTATTAACCTCTGCAATTCAATACCCTAGTTCACAATCATATTAATTTCCTTTTTTTGACAATGAAATTGCAATTTTATGATATGTGCTCTATCGTCATCATTACATTAGTTTTTTACCGTTATTAGTATGTTTGTGAACTAAGGGATCGCTGTGACAGTTTCTAGATTATTCTCACAACTCACGATGTAGTCAAGTTTACACAAGAAATAATCTTTGGGTATATTTCTGAGCTAAGAAAAGCTCAATCATGTACAACTCATAAAATATTTTTGAGTAAAATTTGCCGTCATCTTAATATTCCCACCCTAGCCTCTAGCCTACTCAGTCTGCTGGTAAATACGCCACTGCATATTATATCGCTTATTGATAACAAAATTGGCAAAGTGGTCGAGCGTATTGCCATATATCGGGCACAATGTCAGACTCAGGATTGAGATTTTTTCGACAGCAAAACCAAACTTTGTTCAGCCTAGGATTCGAACGCAGGACCTCGTGATCGCTACGCGTGTTATACGCCACGAGACCAACGAAGCAGTCTTTACTGTGAGATATATTAAACACGAGACACACACACGAGAAATTAAACAATATATACGGAACTAATCTTACTAATAATATAAATGCCTTATTTTGTATGTTTTTTACTCAATCACGCCAAAACGGCTGCACGAATTTGGATGAATATTGGCACACAGACAATTTTTTATTGGATTAACACACAACATACTTTTTTATTCTGGAAAATATTTAAGGCTAAATTTCTGCCCGCGAATTCGACCGTCATTCCGATCTCGGTTTCGAACCTATTCGCGCCTTTATTAAAAAGGCGACAACCCGATATTTTGCGAACGCGTACAATCATAGTAATCCGCTAATCGTAGCCGCGGCCGACTACGAACCCAACTCCCCTCCTATCAACCGCTACCGCCGTCCGCGGCATGTTCTCACCGACCCTCCCGATGCCCTTACATCCCTTCTTTCCGATACAAATACCGCACACAGGATCACCGACCTCGCCGGCGAGGTCGAAGAATCCCTTGCCCGCCGGCCGGTGCAGAGCACCACGGCGAGACACCTAGTATACGCTCTCCTCCATAGCGACTGCCCAAGCCGAGGCCGTTCCCCCTTGAGGCACCCTTGTGTTAGTTGCCCCCTTGCCCTTCTGGCCCGAGCGCAGTGGTTGCACGCTCGCCCTCTTGTCCGGTGAAGCTGTAAAGGCCCCGCGGACAACAGCGTAGATCATTCACACACGTATTGACATCGACCGCGTTGACTTTAGACTGAAACCTAATGTTGCCGGGATAAAAATATCCTATGTTTTAATCCAGGTAATAAACGGTGAGCTAAATTTCATCCAAAGTCGTTTAGTCGTTTTTGCGAGATTGACTAACAAACATCCAAACATCTAAATATACAATCTGTCTCATTAATAATTCCTATAAGTAGGATTATTTTGTTTGAATTTTCAGTCCCTGACGTTTTATCAAAACTTTGGAACAATGAAATCGAATTGTTTAACATACGAATAAAATGTTATACAATGAACAGATATACAATGTGAAAGTGGAAGGATGCAGGTACCGGGGAAGACCTAGACTATCTTACCACGACCAAATAAACCGAGTCTTATCTGATGGAAAAGTCAAGAGTCTCCGTAACCGGCGAGCGTGTATGAGACGAACTATGAGAGTCGAGGAAGCCAGAGAGGTATGTAAGGAAAGAACCTGTTGGAACTCTGTACTCTCTGCCTACCCCGCAAGGGATCTGGCGTGAGGTTATAGATAGATAGATAGATAGACGAATAAAATGAATGAAATGAAAAATATTTACGCAACACAGCGCATATTTACAGGTAAAATCACAAAATGTATGACAGGTTATATACAGGAAAATTAAGCTTCAATAGGCTGCTACTGCAGCATTCGCCTCGGTGTGAGCTGTGCCGAAAGGCAATTGGCTCAGCATGTGTTGGAGGGGAACAGAGTCTCCCGCAGCGCTGGCTTTCACCCAAAGCCTCCTCATTTACTATTTATTGTACATAAAATTGTTACTTAATGGTGACTCTATCACGTAAGTTGCATATTACAGATATAATACATACGTACACCTAAATATGTATAATGTAACTGCGCAAAATATGCACCTACTTAAAGTACGTATCGTATTCGTCATTCCCATTTAGGTGAGCAAGTGAACAGAATTCCATACCCATAACATAAACAAGGGGCGCTCGTAGCGCTGTGCGACCACGGTGTTCTTACCGATTACCGAGGTTAAGCAGCGTTCGACTCGGTTGGCCCGAGATGGGTGTCCGTTTGTGGCATCTTCAAATTCGAGCGTTTCCGTGCTTCGGAAAGCACGTTAAGCCGTTGGTCCCGGCTACCACTTAATGTGGTAGTCGTTAAGCCGAGTTGGAAGCCTTAAAGGCGGCTTGATGTTCCAACAGCAGGTGGCTACAAACCTGCCTCCACCAATCCGCACTGGGTCCGCGTGGTGGAGTATGATCTAATCTCTCTCACCTCGATTAGTGAGAGAAGGCCTTTGTCCAGCAATGGCCAGTATAGGCTGATATTATAACATGAACAAAACGTATTTATAACAAACTGAGCATTTATTCGCTATTACACTCACAGCGAGTTACGATTACTTCGTGATATGACCGTGTACGATCAGCAACGTAAGTAGCTTAACTATCTATCTATCTATATCATCACGCCAGTTCCCCTGCGGGGTAGGTAGCAGAGGTGGGTAGTACAGAGTTCCAACCGGTTCTTTCCTTACATACCTCTCTGGCTTCCTCCACTCTCATAGCTAGGTAGCAGCTCAAAATTATCTTTTTTTATTGTTTAAAAAATCGTAGTTCCATACTAGGATTTATTCCTGTGTCGTGAATGCGTTTATGAACATGAAAATTCACATACACGAATACCAAGACCGGAACAAATAATTGTGGGTCACATAAAGATTTGTCCCGTGCGGGAATCGAACCCGCGACTATTAGACACAGTGGACGGAGTGAATTCAGCTCTTTACCACTGCGCTAAATCATTCTATTATAAAATCATCAAATAATTGTATAAAATCTATTATTTTTGTTGATATAAATAAAAGCCTACCTCGTTGGTCTAGTGGTAAAAGCGCATCGCTTGCTGATCACCAGGTCCTGGGTTCAAATCCTAAGTAGGACAAATGTAGTTTTTCTAACGAAAACTTCCCAGTATGAGTCCGGTGTCTGGAATTGTGCCCGGTATATGACAATAAACTCACCCCCTATTACATGGGCCCTAACATCGTCGGCAAAAACTGGGTGTACTCAGTACACCTCTGCCACTCCCGCTTGGGGAATATAGGCGTGACAGTGTATGTGATATAAATAAATTTGAATATCTCTCTATCTATCTATATCATCACGCCAGCTCCCTCGCGGGGTAGGCAGAGAATACAGAGTTCCAACAGGTGCTTTCCTTACATACCTCTCTGGCTTCCTCCACTCTCATAGTTCGTCTCATACACACTCGCCGGTTACGGAGACTCTTGACTTGCCCTTCAGCTAAGACACGGTCTAAATAAACGATTAACGATTAATAAACACGGTAAATTTGAATACATTGCTAATAATTTTTTTGACAGTGTAAAATAAAGAGTATTGCTGATTTAAAACACTGAGAATGTTAAGTGACTTACGTTTCTAACTGTACCACACAGGATCAGACACCGGCCGGCGAGGTCGAAGAATCCCTTGCCCGCCGGCCGGTGCAGAGCACCACGGCGAGACACCTAGTATACGCCCTCCCCCATAGCGACTGCCCAAGCCAAGGCTGTTTCTGCTTGAGGCGCCCTTGAGCTAGTTGCCCCCTTGCCCTTCTGGGTCGAGCGCAGTGGTTGCACGCTCGCCCTCTTATCAGGTGAAGCTGTAAAGGCCCCGCGGCCAACAGCGTAGATCATTCACACACACACACAAAGCTAACTATACCTACCATTAAAAGTACACTACAATACCATTCGCGTAGTTATCGTAACGCGCCGCGTTATGATCATAGCAAATAAGGATCTTCTACTGAAATAAGAGTCACATAACTAAGACTGTTTATTTTAAACATTTTTCAAAGTCAATGACTTGACACTGATAAAACCAGGAAATGAATCACAGATATTAATTAAATTAAACTATCTCTCTATATCATTACGCCAGAATCCTGGCGGTGTAGGCCTAAATGATTTATTTTGTATAAATCCCTCGCATAATCACTACGCCTAGTGGTTAGTCGAACGGACTGCAAAGTCAGAGGTTTTGGGCTCGAACCCAGGCACGCATCTATGTCTTTGCGAAAGTATGTGCGTATTAAAATTAACAGTGAAGGAAAACATCGTGAGGAAACCTGCATGCCTAAGAGTTTCTCGAAGGTGTGTGAAGTTCGCCAACCCGCACTGCACATATCCAGCGTGGTGGACTATGGCCTAAACCCTCTCAAGTTTGAGAGGAGCCCGTGCCCAACGGTGGGACAGATCCTTAAAAGGGCTAATATTGTATTATATTATTAAATCCCACGCACCTAAAATTTTAATTACCTATTTTTTAGAATCCACCTGCTAATGTACCCTTGGATCGTACCGCGGCTTCCAGTAGAAAGATCCGGCGAGAAACTTACACCGTCAACCTTTATTCCCCTAGCGGGGGTGGCAAAGGTGTACGTTGTACACCCACTTTTCACCACTTTCGGCACATTTCTATTCCTTTATTAAAATTATAAAAAATATAAAAGTGATACAACGTTTGTTACAAATAATAAAATGGCTGCCTGACTCAGTGTGATGCCCTATTTATTATTATTATTTTTTATTTAGAAAAATCAATATTAGTGCATGCTATGTGAAATATTTTAAAAGATGTTACTTACTTGAACATAAAAATAATGACAAGTCGGTTCAATGTTGTATGTTTGTTTTAATGTGATTTGCGACCAAACATTGACGGGCGATTTAACGCAGCGGTTAAGAGCTTAAGCAGCTCCGCCCACTGTATCGAATAGTCGCGGGTTCGATTCCCGCACGGACAAATCTTTGTGTGACCCACAATTATTTGTTTCGGTCTGGGTATTTGTGTATGTGAATTTTTATGTTTGTAAGCGCCCCCACGACAAAGGAATAAATCCAAGTGTGGGCCTCGTTTTATATAAAAAAGAAAAAAACACATTTGTTTTATTATATAAATAAATGGTTGCCTACTATAAACTTCGTACTCTCTATCTACCCAGCAAGGATCTAGCGTGATAATACAGATAGAAAAATCTTGCCCCCCCCCCCCCACACTACGTACTACTACTGTGTCGTGAGTGCAACACAAACACCTACTAGGCATGCCTTTTAATTTCTGTCGTTTCCATATTTCCCGGCAATTTTGAATTTGGAACTGTTCTATATTCGAATGTTTAAATTTTGAATCTCAAAACAGTTGAAAGTATTAGGATTAATGCTATTGTTTAGTCACAGCGTCGATTGGAATCTGTCAGGTTACGTACGAAAATGAATCTTTGTAAGGAAAATGTTCGTGCAATAATTTTCTACAACTTTAGAAGAGGCCTGACACGGCTTCAGTGTTTTGAAGAGCTAACATCTGTGTTCAGTGATGAAGCTCCATGTCTGCGGACTGTCGAACGCTGGTATTTAGAATTCCAGCGTGGACATACTATTGTTAGTGACAAATCTCGCGAAAGACGCCCAAAATCCGCCTTCACTGAAGATAACATCATTGCTGTGAGACAACTAATTCTCGAAGATCGTCATGTGACGTATCGAGAGATAGAGGCTCTATTAGGCATCTCAGGGACAACCATTCAGAAGATCTTGCATGAAGCGCTTGGTGTGAGAAAGCTAGTTTGCCGTTGGATACCGCATCTGCATTCCGGCGATCACAAGGCGGCCCGCGTCAGATGGTGTAAGAAAACTCTGCAAAGGTTCAACCGAGGAGAGTCAAATCACGACTACGACATCATCAGTGGTGCCGAACTTCGAAAATCTAACTCAAAGCGACGCATCATCCTGCACCACGACAACGCAAGCTCACACAGCGCTCGTCAAACGATTGAGTATTTGAAGCAGGAAAAAATAGAAATTCTTGACCATCCTCTATACAGTCCTGACCTAAGCCCTAACGATTTTTTTACATTTCCTAAAATTAAGAAAAGTCTTCGTGGTCAAAGGTTCCAGTCCGGTGAAGAAGCAGTCGACGCTTTCAAGTCAGCTATTTTGAACACCCCCACTTTAGAGTGGAATAAATGTTATAATAACTGGATGGAGCGAATGGAAAAGTGTATTAAGCTACGCGGTGTATACTTTGAGAAACAATAAAAAGTAATATAAGGTTCTAGTTGTGTTTTTTTCTTCAAACGACAAAACTTAAAAGGCATGCCTCGTATACCGATTTTTTTTTGTGAGGGTCACACAAAGGTTTATCTCGTGCGAGAATCGAATTAACGGCTACTTTATCCAGTGATCCCACAAACATTTGTTTCACTAGGTGTTTGTGGGTGACACATATATAAATACAAAACAATACAAAAAAAAAACAAAAAAAACACCGTCACGCGTATCTCACTCAAAGGAGGGTGACAGAGATGCAATGCCAATATACCGGGCATCCGGGCGCCTACTGATATTTTTAAGATAATAAAACCCCCAATAACATTTCGTCTAACTTAGGATTCGAACCCAGAATCTCGTGATTGCCAACCGACCTATGAGTTACTAAACCAACGAGTCAGGTTACTAAAAAACCGACTAATAATATAAATGTAAAGATTTGTATGTTTAGAGTATGTTTGGATGTTCATTACTCAATCACGCAAAACGGCTAAATGGATTACGATGATATTTGCCACACAGATAGTTTACTACCTAGATACACACATAGGATACTTTTTACACTGGCAAAATGTAAGGTCTAAAGTCAACGCGGACAAATCCGCGGGCAAAAATAGTAATATAATACATTATAATAAGAACTTACCGGTACACCGAGATGTGCTGCGACGAGCAGTTACACGAGTGTCAAAGTACAAATGTGAGTGAACGGTCCAAACATTCGACACTTGGAATTTTTGCTGAACTATCGTAATGGGAAACGATAACACATCATAGATTATGAAAAGGTACAAATTGTATAATGGGACCGATGTTTATTTATTTATATATCCCCCAAGCGAGGGTGGCAGAGGTGTACTGTGTACACCCACTTTTCGCCGAGTGTACCCCAGGTTATAGGGGGCGAGCCTATTGCCATATACCGGACTGATACTGAGAGGTTTTCGGTGAAAAAACTAGATTTGTCCGATCCATTTGAACCCAGGACCTCCTGATCGCACAGCACATCATTCGCCACTAGACCAATGAGACAGTCTATTTGAATAATTAACAAAAAAAAAATATACCACGTTTCCATAATTTACTAAAAAAACATTATTTCCCCACATGTAACGCAATAATCAGACTATTATTTATATACATTTATCTAAATTTTTGTGGTTACCAGTCATTCGCAACGGGTTTTTTCAATCCCCATTAATGAAGCGCTGGAATAAAACAAATTACTAATGGTACATTTTCTAAAACGCACTTACAGCGCTCCAAAAACTCATGGTGATTAACGTGCGTTTAAATACCGACTTACGCTTACATTACCCAAGCACGACCTACCCACCCACCTTTTACCAACGATGTGAAAGAAGACTCGCCCCCTATGTCAGCCTATGTCCTGCAGCACAGCATGGCGTAGCCTTTGCCGTCTCCCCCAAATCGAAATGAGAGAGATAAGGTCATACTTCTCATATCCAATATACCGGATACAATGCCAGATTTAAAAACAAATGATAAACAGAAAGGCCAGTCGAATAAAACCACATAAGTTAAAAGTTTAGCCCGCGCTCGCCAGATTTCCTTAGTAGAGGCGTTCCGATCCGGTGATAAATGTAAAACAATTCATAATGTTGACGTCTGTGATTTTTATTGAGTTATACAAATGTTTTTTCTTTAATTTGACTTTGTCTCCAGACACAGACAATTTTTCGATTGAAAAACCTGCATTTACAATCCGATGTACACATCTAGACCAGTAATTAGTCCAGTTTTTGCGTTACACATCCAAAGGGCTCAACATGAAAAGATTACATAACACTAGCGCATATTCCATCCTTGTTACAATACAAATTTACTAAATTAACGGCATGCTTACACACTAACGTCAAGCTAACGCCAATATTTTCGTGCTAAGCTCTCAGGACACATACGAAATGTCGTATCTATTATTATTCTTTCATTATCTTTGGATGGGACCCGGTATTTATTTGGTAGAACAACAACTCGTATACTGTTCTTGTGTTTAGTTTTGACACCGGATCGCATCTGTGAGTTTTTTGGTTCCAATTATGTGGAGCATACTTATTTTTGTAGGTAAAACAAAATTGGACTTTGTACACCTTAGCCTCCACTAGCGTGACGCTATCGCCAATATTTTCGTGCTAAGCTTACAAGGCACATACCTAATGATGTATCTATTATTTTTCTTACATTATCTTTGGGCGGGACTCGGTATTTATTTGATAGAACAACAATGCATATATTGTTCTTGTGTTTAGTTTTGACACCTGATCGTATCTGTGAGCTTTTTGGTTAGAATTATGTAGAGCATATTTTTTTAACTTTGTTCACCTTAGCCTTCCACTTTTAATTTTTATTTAAGTATATATGAAACTTGGGGTGCAAAGTTCCGAGTAGGAACTTGGTATATAAGAGTCGAAAAAGCGGGAAAGGGCTTATTAGAACTTTGTACTCTCTACCTACCCTGTAAGAGACCCTAGCGTTATGTTATAGATAAATGTATGAGACGAAGTATAGAGAGGACGAATTCTGTACTCTATGTCTACCCCATAGGTAGGGTTGCCACCGTTTATTTGACCAAAAAAAGTACATTGGATCAAAACGAAGTATTATTTATTTCACTTTACTATTTTGTTTAAAAACATATAACTTTTAAAAACTTTCCATCACCGTTATCACTGCTAAACAGCTTCACAGCATCTTTACAGTCTATGAAAACTTCAATTGTTTGGAGAAAGATAGTAGCAATTTAGAAGAGTTTATAGTATTTCCTATTTTCTTTAATTTAGAGAGGTTAGATGTAACAATGATTTTTGCTTAAATTTAGTTTACCTTAGATTCGGATTTTAACACCAAACATCATCCACTTTTCTTTTAATTGCGAATACTTCAGTTATGTCACTCAGTTATACGTAAAATTGCGATAAACTTTTTCTTTTTAATTTAAAAAAATCAAACTATGCGAAATAAAGTATTTTCGCGTACTTTACAGTTCTCATAAAGTATACTTACCGTAAATAACGTACAATACTTTATAATAAAATACGGGTGGCAACCCTACCCATAGGGGATCTAGCGTTTTATGATATAGACATAAGTGTATGAGATGTAAACACAACCACGAGTAATTCTTGGCTATATTTATTATTGGTGGGCAGAATTGATGACCTGTTGAAGGTCGTGCGACCTCCAACACCTTGAAGTTGGATGTACTGATGGCGTAGCACACACATCCGGTCGTCATGACTTTTGATGGAGGCATTTGTTCTGCAGTATACTTCTTATTGCTGATGTTATTTTTTTGTAAATACTTACGATCACTATATAAAGTCTTCAAATTGGTTATAATCATCTCCGTAATCCACCGGGAACATGGCAGCGCACTCCTCTTCTCCCCTGAAAGTGTCTCGGCTTACGTGCACCGGGTTCAGATCCATCAGTTGAAGAAGAGGAACATCAGTTTCGACTGACAGCATAAACACTAACTTCACTTCGTCCCTGAAGAAATATAAAAAACCACCTCAGAATCAGAATATTTTTTATTCATGTAAACATTTAAAAGGAAGTTGTCAGATGCAGATGGCATCGGACCAGTTACGCTGGAAAGCGATTGGGGAGGCCTATGTTCAGCAGTGGACAAGTACAGGCTGAGATGATGATGAAACTGGATAGAACAAACATTGAAAGTATGTACTATGAAGTACAGCTCCTATGTACTATGACGGTGGTGACATTGATTGAAGTACCAGACATGCAAACTACGTCTGGTGGATCAAGTGTCAATGTTGACGTTATTGGGAAGGTCTCAGGGTGGTCACAAATTTCAGCTGTTTTTGCGAGACATTATAACAGACCTATAAACCAAGACCTAACCCAATTCAATCGTGCCACATGTAATGCATTTTATTCATACTTAATTACAAAAGTGTCATGTTAATTATTGATTTTAAAATAAGTTTATTTCTTTTATAATTATTCAATCAATGTAGGCAAGGTATATTTATGTATTAAATAAATACATAAATATAACTTCCACTAATAGATCAGTAATATTCACAACCTAACTTCAAACATCTACTCGTAAAACCGTCTCGGACATTATTTATTAGAATTAGACTATTAAAGAGAAAAAATAGAAAGAAAGGATTTTAGAAGGAAGACAGGAAATATTAAAAGATAATAAATGAACAAGTTATCCATATTCAAGTGAAGTTGGAGCAGCAACTCTCCAAGCATTTTTGTCCTTCAAATAATCATCTAGAGCATTGGTCGTCACACTTTACTGGCCAAGGGCCACACATGACAATGTGAGTGCCAGGGCCGGGCCAGAGTATGTGAAGGCGCCATAAGAGCCTTTGTACACATATGTATTCAGCTCACTTCGTTATTTACTTCGCACTAGCTGTGACCGCGATGTATGCGACGTCGTTCGCGTGGGAGTTGACATCGAAAAATGTACTCATACATATTGATCATTAGAATATTTATTAGAAAAAGATAATTTAATTTATAAACATAGGTAGGTAAGAAATGATTAAAAAAGTTCAACATCGTAATCAAAAATGTTTTATTATTAGGAATTATGGTGTTGAACTTTTTTAATTATTTCTTGCATATTGGCATGTTTTGGACTACATGCAATCCTCATGGTGTCTTCTAAATGAGTGGACAGACGATTACGGTATTTATTTTTTAAGAAGCTCATTTTCGAAAATGAAGCTTCACAGAGATATGTTGAAGAAAATATGGTTAAAACAAATTGTGCGCAGTCTTGTAAAGATTTATACTTGCTAGGAGCATTTTTCCAAAATTCATTGTACTCCTGCTTTTCACGGTGCTCAATGAACTAGCTTTTAGCTGCGTGTCGTGCTTTAGTTCAATGATTTCATTCATAAACTGTGTTTTAGAAAATCCAATCTGGCAAAATAATTTCATATCTTCGTTTTCAACATGCCAAGGGTTTTCCACAAGAATAAAGCAGTTCTTAATATCTCGCACATCGTCAAATCTATGTTGTATTTCTCTCAGATATTCTTTCAAATAGGATATCAAATCTTGATGGATAGTACTGTCGGGAATAGAAACTTCGGATTTCAGAGCAGAAACAGTTGGAAAATTTGAAAAATCTCCTGCTGCGAGTTCGCTTATATATAATTGCAGTTTGTCTTCAAATGCAAACACTTTATTTGTCATTTGCCCAATTAATTTGTTAGGTCCTTGCATCTCTAAATTAAGACTATTGAATTTCATAGTGATATCGGTCAAAAAAGCCGCAAGTGTCCACCAGTCATTTTGCTGTAGAAAGTATTATTTCGTGTTTTAAATGAAAGAACCGTTCTAATACTCTTCCTCTGCTTAACCATCTGACGGCTGTATGTAAAATAACATCAGCATAATTAGCTAGTAATTCTTCAAGGTCTTTGAATTTTCGATGATTAAGTTCGCGCGCGCGAATAAAATTTATAATGTTTACAATCGTATTCATCACGTCTTTTAATATATTATTCGAAATTTTACATGCTAAAGTTTCTTGATGCAGCAAGCAATGAATGGGCAACAAATTAGGTAAATTCCATTCCTTCTTCATTAAAGCAATCAAACCATTACTTCCACCCACCATTGACGGACAACCATCAGTACACACTGATATCAACTTATTTACAGGTATTCTGTGTTTTTCTACAAATTCTTTTAGAACTTCCATAAAATCATAACCTCTCGTATGACCCTTCATGGTAATCACTGCTAAGAAGTCTTCTTCTATGATTCCGTCCATTGTGCAGGACCGAACAAATAATGAGCACTGAGACATAGACGTTATATCCGTACTGGAATCGCAAGCAAGACTGAAGTATTTGCAGTTTTTCAGTTTGTCAATTACTGTCTCAAACAAATTTTTCGAAATATCTTCAATACGGCGGCGACAGGAGGATTCAGAAAGTGTAAGCTTTTTTATTTGTGCCATTATTTGTTTACTATTTGAAAAATTTTGAAATAACGTTTGAGAAACAATTATCATGCACTCTTTCATCAATTCAGCATCAGTAAAGGGTTTCATGCGTTTTGCAAGAATGTTACACACTTGGTATGATGCTTTTGTAACAGCCTCATTTTGCCCGACCGTTGTCGTCATTATGTTTTGTTGACGATGAATTGACGATTTCAAATGAGAATTTTATTCTTTCTTTCAATCGTTTCTAAAGGGTAGGCTTCGGTAAATGAACTATGCTTACTTGTGTAGTGGCGAAATAAATTGTATCGCTTAATTCCGACGACAGTTTCCCGGCATATTAAACAAATAGCAGTACCATCCTTATGTCCACTTATAAAACAAAATTCTTCCTCCCACTTTTCTTGAAAACTTCTATTTTCGTCAGTTATCTTTCTTTTAGTAGCACATTTAGATGATACTCCCGCCATTATACATAGATGAAACAGGAAACATCCAGTCTTGTACGTGTATCAGCGCGGGCGGCGAGCAGGGAGCGCGGGTCAACGCTACGGGTATCGTGAGTTCGTCACTCGTCACTACTCGTCAGTCACCGTCGCAGGATTCGAACATAAAGTCCGTTATTGATTTTGTTTATGATAAAGACATGTAATGTAGTTGACTATTGAAACAATTTACTTTGCCGCGGGCCGCACAAATAACGCCCACGGGCCGCATGCGGCCCGCAGGCCGCAATTTGACGACCACGGATCTAGAGTATATTAAGCTCGCTTATAAAGCCTACGTCTCACACAAGACTTGAATTTATTTTGAGTAAGTTTAGTGACGTCAAGATACGCCTTGCCTATATTCCCCCAAGGTGGTAGATAAGTACTTTGTATACTCATATTAACCGATGTATTCCAAGCAGGCTGAGGTGTACTATGCACACCCTCGTTTTACCTACGATGTTATATGTCAATATGATAGTGGGTGAGATGGCACAATTCCCCAACTCTGAAATGCTACAAGCTGCTTTAGTGTATAGGCAAAACTAAAGACGTCCAGAGTAAATAAGTCTTGAATAGTCTATCTATCTATCTATCTATCTATATCATCACGTCAGATCCCTTGCGAGGTAGGCAGAGAGTATAGAGTTCCAACAGGTTCTTTATCATCATCATACCTCTCTGGCTTCCTCCACTCTCATAGTTCGTCTCATACACGCTCGCCGGTTACGGAGACTCTTGACTTGCCCTTCAGATAAAACTCGGTCTATTTGGTCATGGTAAGATAGTCTAGGTCTTCCCCGGTACCTACATCCTTCCACTTTCATATTGTATATCTCTTTTGTCATCCCTTCTATATGCCCGAACCAACGGAGCATACCCTTTCTAATTTTTACACCGATACTATATTTCATGCCTACTCGCTTTCTTACTACGCTGAATAGTGTCCGCTATAAATGCTATAATAGCAATAGGCTCGTTTTATATCAAATTAGGTCCTGACATCGTTGGCTAAATATGGATGTATATATGAAATTTTAAGCCAAACCCCGCTTAAGGAATATAGTGAGATGGTGCGTATTTATTGATATTCTATTGAAATGCAAAGATTGCCATGACGAGCGCTTTTGTCCTATACGATTCCAGCTTTTATCCGCGATCAACTGTGGAATATTGTTATCAACTATGTGGCCTTTAAAACTTCTTAAGATATATAAAATAATCAGTTGCGTTATACCTAAAACAAACAATGCGTGACCAAATAAGTTTACTTACAGATTCAGCGAAGTGCTATCTAAAGTCTCGTATTGCTTCACTGTGAACGCAATGTGACTACTCTCGTACGGCGACGTCGCTTTGAATATGCCCATCTGCGAATAAGTAAAGAGTGATAGTCGTTGTGGTTATTTTTAAAGCCTATTACTACTGTATAAACTATTAAAAAAAATACATTTACCAAATTTATAAACCCAGTATCAAATAAGACTTATCAGTTTAATGAAACGAGTGACTTTTCTGTCTCTTTTATTTTTCTTATCTCAAAACTAATATAAGTGATAAGTATTTCGCTCAAGTACACACACACACCGTCACGCCTATATTCCCCAAGCGGGGGCGGCAGAGGTGTACTAAGTACACCCCCCTTTTGCCATAAACCGGGCACAATTCCAGACTCCGGACTCATACTTGGAAGTTTTCGTTAGAAAATCTACGTTTGTCCGATCTAGGATTTGAACCCACGACCTCGAGTTCACAAAGCAATGTGCTTTACCACTAGACCAACGAGGCAGTCGCTTAAGTTTCATAATATGTCAAAAAAGAAACGATTTTTGAGAAGAAAATCGTGTGATTTTCCTGTACCTTCAGTGAAAGGTGATACATGTCTAAATTATAGTTTGAGAAAAACGACTGTAAATTTAAAAAAAATCATCTATTTGTCTACTGCACTTAATTGAATGTTGATTACGGTTATTGATAGAAGGCTAATGAAATATTATTTTACTCAAAGACTTAAGAAAATGTTTTATTAGTTTTTCGTAATATTAACTAAAATGTACATTTATATTATAACACTTTTTTTAATGAATTGTGAATTAATCACATCAATCATAACACACTTGATTTTGGTTTAGTATCGAAAGGGTGTCAATTTGACATGTAAAATGCTATTTTAAAATGGGTTTATCTATTGAATAACATTGGTGTAGACTGATACACGTGTAACTATATCAATTTGCGCCATTTTTAATCTATTCCTACTGATCCTGTGAAAGGGGTTAATTCAAGTTGAATCAGTACAATAAAAACCGTTGTTAGTTCAGTACTGTGACAATTGGAAATATATCATCTTATAAATTGTTTATTCTGAAAAATGCTTAGTGATATTTATATGCACAGGAAAATCTCATTTTATGCTTTAGGAACATGGGGATCAGACTGAAAAACAGTGGATTTTTTTCTGATGCATAATGTGTACAAAAAGGGCTATAACTCGAATTGTATGACCTTTCACTGAAGCTACAGTTTCATTCTAATCTATACGTTTTTCCTTATTTGGGTCCCATCTCTAAAACTGACAAAATTCATATGATTATTATTATTTTTTCTTTTTAAAAACGTAGCCCCACACTAGGATTTAATCCTGTGTCGTGGCTGCGTTTACATACATGAAAATTCATATACACAAATACCCAGACCGAAACAAATAATTGTGGATCACACAAAGATTTTTCCGGTGCGGGAATCGAACCCGCGTCTATTAGATTAGGCGGCTTACTCTATATTTATATATTTTAGCATCCATCCATTCAAATTCCAAAATTCGTTAAATGATTTTACGTATATAATTTAACGTAGGTATTTTGTTAAGTGGTTAAATCACGTTAGATCCCTTGCGGGGTAGGCTGAGAGTACAGAGTTCTAACAGGTTTTTTCCTTACAGACCTCTCTGGCTTCCTCCACTCTCATAGTTCATCTCGGCGGTTACAGACAGACTTGACTTGCCCTTCAGATAAGACACGGTATATTTGGTTAAAGAATATCGTACTATCAGGAACTACATCAATTAGAAAGGATAATTACGTGTATGATAACAAACTTGTAAGGCGCTATAGTGTCAATCGCTTTAAAGCGCTTAGCAATTTCAACCATAACCATCAAATGCGGCGGAAGAAACTCAGGCTGTGGGGTCACTCGTTCTAGAACCAGCTGTAATAAAAAAATATGATAGACATACATCAAAAAGTTGTAAATATAACATGTTGTGGATCACAAAAAGATTTGACCTGTGCGGGTATAGAACCCACCACTACAAGACACAGTGGGTGGAGCGGCTTAAGCTCTTAACCACTGCGCTAATTCGTCCGTCTTTGTTCTTTGGTATGTCCTGATTTTGTATTAAACAAAAATAGACTCAGAATACATGCCAATTTCAGCCTAATGTCAAAAAATTCGTTCGGTGGCGGCCGCGGCGATATAATTCTTTGGACAGTATAGATCTTTCAATCATACAAAACTTCGCTGGTCAAATTGAATAAAATATGTAAATTTGAATTAGCACTCTAATATCAAAACTATAAAGCTTATTCTTGCTTGCTGCTCCTTGCATTTCATTGGGTCATTATTTAAATGTTCCTACCTACTTGTCGTGGCCTAACTCACAGGCCTAGCTAGTAGGAAACTACCTACTACTGCCAGTCTCTACAACGACGCATGACTCAACATCGCAGACGCGATTTACCTTAGGAAACAATATAGCTAG
The DNA here is from genome assembly GCA_905147815.2 of Phalera bucephala. Classification (NCBI taxonomy): domain Eukaryota; kingdom Metazoa; phylum Arthropoda; class Insecta; order Lepidoptera; family Notodontidae; genus Phalera; species Phalera bucephala. Next base: position 4,635,061 of record LR990625.1, on the reverse strand, counting down.
TCCATTAGCCTTAGCGATGTCGTTCGGAGGAGCGTAAAACCCTGGTATTAGAAGTCCTGGTGGCGGAAAGTATTCATCCTCATCCTCTTGTTCTGATAATTCTTCTTCTTCTACATCTGATAACTCCTGTCATATAAATATTTAAACTCAGTTGCTGAAAATGCGATCTCATTGTGACAAGACAAAGGATTTAAAGAAGATGTTTCGGCAAACTTTTACCTATACCTACATCATCACGCCAGATCCCGTGCGGGGTAGGCAGAGAGTACAGAGTTTCAACCGGTTCTTTCCTTACATACCTCCACTCTCATAGTTCGTCTCATACACGCTCGCCGGTTACGGAGACTCTTGATTTGTCCTTCAGATAAGACTCGGTCTATTAGATCATGGTAAGATAGTCTAGGTTTTCACTGGTACCTACATCCTTATGCTTTCACATTGTATACCTGTATTGTCATTCTTTCTTGTGACATTATTTCTATATGCCCGAACCAACGGAGCATACCCTTTTTTATCTTTACACAGATACTATCTTTCATACCTACTCGCTTTCTTACAACGCTGTTGTGAATACTACTACGCGGTTGGTCAGCTTCACTCCGCATCTCTTCCTACATACCCAGCTTTCACCGCCTTATAACAGCGTTAGGACTAGCACTCCGTTATGCATGAGCAGCTGCGCTTTTTGGCTTTTAATTTCGTGAAAAGTTAAGATAGGTTCCTACACCATCATCGGCAAAAGTCGTCTACTGCAGGATGTATGTGTTCAGTTTTTACCCATAATTCATCAGTCATCATTCTATGTTGATAGGGAGATCCCCTTAGGAAGTTCTTGGGTATTACATTTCGGAAAACCTAGAGTGGGTAGATACCGTGGAAGATAGCCACTCCACGCTTCCAGTACGTAGTCGCCAGTCAAAAATCTTTTTACCGGTTGTCAGTTTAACGAGCGATATGTTTATTACCATTGAAACTGAGTTGATATCATAGTAAATGGAGAAGAAGCTTATTAGGGAGAGGGTACGAGAAGTATGTATCTACGAGTATATATGTATCTAAACACACATCCTATTGGCACTTTATGGTCTAGACTCCGCAAGCAACCTGACGATAAATAAGCATCCCTTAATACTAAGTAACAAAGTTATCTACCTCCGGAACTACACTACTGACTTCTTCGTCTTCAGGCTGATTTTTAAGTTCTTCTAAGGCCTTTAGATTCTGGAAGCAAATTTGTGAAACAATAACATCAAAGGTAGTTTCCATAATAAACTTGGCAAGTGGTCACATGTAGCCACTATTACTATAGTTATAGTTGTTAAGGCAGTCTCTAACCACGCTTAGAAAATTAAATGTCCTCGTCTAGATATAAACATTTAACCACTTCTTGTTATACTAACTTCAGGTTACTAAAAAACAATATCCGAAACACAGAGCAGTATCTAAAAATCATCATCTCAGCCTATACTTGTCCACTGCTGAACATAGGCCTCCCCAATCGCTTTCCAGCGTAACCGGTCCGATGCCACCTGCATCCAACGACTTCCTGCGATTTTCACAAGATCGTCGGTCCATCTGGCAGGCGGTCGTCCCACACTGCGCTTGCCAATACGTGGTCTCCACTCTAGAATCTTTCTGCCCCAACGCCCGTCCGATCTACGCGCTATGTGGCCCGCCCATTGCCACTTCAGCTTGCTAATCTTAACGGCTATGTCGGTGACCTTGGTTCTTCTACGAATCTCCTCATTCCTGATTCGATCGAGTAGAGAAACGCCGAGCATAGCTCTCTCCATCTAAAAATAAAAATCTTTAAAAAAAAAGGTAAACCGACTTCAAAAAGCAAAAACTAAATATTTGAAGTCGTGCTGATTGGTGCAGTCGGTTACTTGGCACCGACTTCAAATATTTATTTTTTGCTTTTTTAAAGTCGGTTTACCTTTTTTTTAAAAAGATTTTTATTTTACAATTTTAAGTGACGAGGGCATTATTTAGTAATACTTATACACCGATATTATATTATTTTGCTGAGTTGTACAGTAAGGTACCTACAGGATTAATATAATGACTATAATAACGGAATCTATACATTCGTGCTGTTCGCCGTTAAGGAGTTCCCTCTTGTATCTTCAAATTTGAAGGTCCAATACCAATAATATTAAAATAGGACCACCTCAAAACTATACTGAACCTAATGCAAAAAGAATCATCAAAATCGGTTCATAAGCAAAGGAGTTATAAAAAAGGACGAATTGTGAACCTCCTTTTTTGAAGTTTGCTAATATACTGCTTAGTTCTATAGTAGGGTACCTATAAGATTGACGTAATACCCATAATATCTGAATTTACACATGTCTATTGTTTGTCGTTAAGGAGTTCCATGGTATATCTCCTAAGTCCAAGGTCCAATGCCAACGAAATTAAAATGGGACCACCTTGGAGCTATACTGAACCCAATGCAAAAAAATCATCAAAATCGGTCCACAATTGACGGAAATAACGCTGAACATACATAAAAAAAAGCATACATACAGCCGAACATAGAACCTCCTCCTTTTTGAAGTCGGTTAACAAGTCGTTACTGCTTTTATGTTCGCGAATAAATGTTATTGGAAATCATCAACGACCTTCTGAAATCTAAAACACTAAAAAATCTTTACTCAGGAGGTAAAACATGCTTGCCTAAGTACTGGGATAGATCGCCTAAGAGGGCGGTAAATAAAAATATTACACCACCTAAAATAAACTGCTTTTTTATGTTTTATTTTTGTGGCAATTGCGTTTACGTTATGCCATTGTACAAAGTTTACGAAAAATAATTTCTAAATTAATTCAACTACCCAATGAACTTGATGACGAAGATGATAATGAAATTGATGAAGTGCCCCACCCTGGATAGTAAAGTGATGGATACTTTACATACCAATTGCGACGGCCGTTTTGAGGGCAATCGAAAAGGCACGTTTTATCACTTTGTTACAATTACCTTCACTCATGCACATATAGAAACACATAATGGTTAATATTCCACCAACATTACACATTATAATTCGAAATAACACAAATTTTGGAAATTAAAACAAATTGACAACATCACTCTTCGATTTCCGGCCAAAAAAAAAATAAACTGCTTAAAAGTCATCTTTGCCAATGACACTTTCTTGTAATAGGGAATGTATGCTATCAAGATCTTACTCCAGCTTTCAACAAGTCCAGTTTAAGCTGTTCTTCAGCAGCTCTTTTAGCCTCAATAGCTTCGTTGATTGCCAGTCTGGCAAGCCTCTGCATTTCCGACAAAAGTCTTGCTCTTTTCTCTCTTATTTCTTCCTGAAAGTATGATAAGTTTGCTTTTTTTTTATCGATCGAATTTTGTATCATTCATTATTAGGTAGCTTAGTAAAGTTTCAAGCTTGTCAAAGTCCTCCTACTTGGTTTGATTGCTGTTTAATGAGAATAGCCTGGACTAATGATTAAAATGTCCCCTAAGGAAAGATGCTGTTGTTATTTACGAATTGCTTAACGTCAACAGTTACCTATCGATGCATATAATATGCGTTTAATCTTATTAATGACTGGCATATCTATATTATTTATATGTAAGCAAATACACGCATATTGTTTGCCAGATCTTTTCCAGGCAGTTAACAATCTTCAACCAATTTCTCTTCTTATAGGCCCCTCTCGCCTCCTCCATTATCATGGTTCCACTCATACACGTTTGCCGGTTTCAGATACTTAACCTAGTTATAAAACCTTTTTGTATAATACCTTCTTCCTCTCTCGATGTTTGCGACGCTGTTGCCATATCTCCTCTCTAGTAAGACTAAAAGACTTATAATAATCAAAGGCAGTCAACATTGGCGGCTGTTCTTCTAAAGGTTTATTCTCATCGTAGGGCGGTATTTCTTCGTAGAGAATTTTTCGAACCAAAGCTGCAAGAATTATATAACCCTAGGGTTACAGAGTACACTATTGATGTGTTCTATTTGGAGATACCGGGGCCTCTTCGCTGTGTAGAAGACCACTGCGGGGGATTTTATTGTGGCAAAATTCTCATATACCCTCAGTCTTATTTACAGTGGGCGAAGGATCTTTAGAAATTTAAGTCCGCGAAACAAAAATTGTCTGTGAGTCTGGATTTAGATTTTAAAAATACTGATGTCTGCTGGTAAAGGTCTATAGTTTTGTTATGGTTACCAAAAAGTAGTGATTGGTAGTGGAATGGTACTTTTATCGTAAAATATTACCAGGCAAATATACTTCGTTTTAAATAAGGGTATGTTATACTATGGTTAGTTTAGGTGGACTAAAAACGAACACAAGCTTCTTAAGTTGAGTCCAGATTAGTAGCATACCGATATACCTAAGGATAAAACGTTGTCTAGAGAGCAGCGCAAGCATCACGTGCACATATAAAACGAACATACTGTCTGACGAAGTACCTATTCACGTAAAATTATACAAGTTAGGACTCGGTTGCAATTTGCATGTTTGTATATTGGATAGCCCCTTATATAATAATAATGAAAATCAGCCTATACTGGCCTACTGTTAGGCAAAGGCCTTCCCTCAGAAATCGAGTTGAGAAAGAAGAAACAGGTCATACTCTTCCATGTGGAACCATTCAGATTGGTGGAGGCAGGTCATATGGCCACCTACTGTAGGAACTTAGGTACCGGCTACTTTATCAAGCCTTTAAGGTTCTTAAGGCTTCTAACTTGACTTACAACTTCCACAAGAAGTGACAACCTGGACCAACCGCTTAACGTGCCTTCCAAAGAACAGAAATGCTGGAAAGTGGAAATGCCACTAATGGTCACTCATTTCCCTAAATACTGTTTAACCTTGGTAATAATTAATTACAAACTAAGAACTACGAGCATGTGTTTGTTCCTGCTTCATATGGCTTTAATACGTTATATGGAAGAAATAAATACTAACAAACAAAATTTATTTCATCGTCAAGCAACCGAAAGCATAGCGCAAGAGCTGGTCCAGACAGTAGCTTGTGCAAGGACGCCTCGTTCAGTGGAGCATCTCCGGCATAGAAAATATCTGTGACTTTCTCCTCTGTCAGTTCCACCACTTCGCGACCAACCATTGTGATGTCTGGATGTGTGGATGTTTATTATTATAGCTTTGAAGTTCAGATAAGGTTGTAGCCTAAATATTAAATACGTTATTTTAGTTGGCACCTCATGTATGATACAGATTTGAATGAGGATATCCTGCACACAGGATAATATAATGATCATATTTTTTCGGATGATAAAAAACCTTATGTTTATCCTGCATATGCCAAGATCTCTGCCGGATAAACCACTACCGTGCTCCAACGTGTTTGATACCTGGGTCGAGTTTACAGCGACCGTCGAACTCTACAGCGACCGCCCGCTTCAGTGATACTCCACTCTTTTGGCGGAAATATTCTCCACACACTACCACTTCGAGAGTGGTATCATAGGCCGAGTATTATGAGGAGTATACACTTTCCATCGCATATAAACTTCGCCTGAAGATCTGCACTAAACCTCACTTGCAGTGCAAAGGCAGAGCCCTGTGTGTCTTCAATCTTTTTTTATTTCAAGAGCTGATTTTCATTTAAATGGCTTGTAATATTTTATCTAAGTACTTACTGATACCGACGTAGTACTTAAGAGTTTAATTTAGCTAATTTGTCTGAAATTATCCTAATGAGCCTAAAACAAGAATCTCCAACAATTTTTACATCTAGTGTGAGAGACTTGAAGAGCTTTTATTTCAGACTTGTAATAATTCTTACTATTGGCATCCCATCTCTCGTAAAGCTCAGGGTGCGCGTGGAAGCAGTGAGGCCAGAACAACACAAAGTTGAGGTCGCGTAAGTGTGGGACCATCAGCTCGGCGCGGTGCCGCTTACGAACCGCCTGGCGAGCCGCGCGGCGCTCTGACAGAAACACTGTTTCTGCTTTCTTCTCTTGCACTCTGCTGTTTAACCACTCCTGCCAATATAAGCAATAAGAACCATAGCAGGTAATATATTTACTTTAATTATTGGCAATTAGAGATTTTGTGATGGCATCGCGTATTGGCGATTTCATTCAATTATTGTATCAAAATTACGACAGTGTAATTCACTTAACGACAGCAGTCGCAACATTGAGCTTACATAATTCAATCATATCATCGATCGCCTTGATATTTAAGTGTAGTTTTAGTCAAGGTAACATTGGCCTTAATTGTTAAGTCATAGAGACATATCAGTCAAAAGACCTAATACGATGCCTTTTTCAGATTTTATAATGTATTTTACTTTAGCGGACAGCTGCGTGACTATTTCTTGATACCTATTGTTACAACTTCAATACGCCCCGATATCTCGTGAACCCCTTATCGGGGGATGTTAATTTTAACAGCGCATTACACACCCCTATCGATCTGTCAAGAAAGATCTAGAATCTCCGTTTAAGTGCTAAAACGTCTTGAAGGTTCCTCTCCTTTTATTACCGCCGGTGCGCGACCGCGGTAAACAAGTAGGTACGTAATAATAATACCGCTGTATGGGATTGCCGCGTGGTTCCCGGCTTAGAATAGGACCAACCCATCTCATCCCATCGGGTGTCGTACAAGGCGACTAAGGGAAAACTAGGGAATGGGCAGCAGCGTTCCCTTAACACTTCTACAACCAAAAACTGCGCTCGCCAACCCGCCTACCAAGCGTGGCGAGTATGGCAAACACCCCCAACCAATATTATGGAAGAAAGCAAGAAAACCAGGCCCCTAGTCCCCGGCGGTCCTGTTCGTCCTGGCCACGGTAGCAGCCATGGTAACGACAGGACAAGGGGTGCTAAGAATCTCCGGCAGAGATTCGGCTACCACCAAAACCGAAAATTGGCCCTGGTGACATACAACGCACGCACATTGAGGACAGATGAGAAGCTAGTTGAGCTGGAAGAAGAGTTAAACAAGTTGCGGTGGAGTATTGTTGGTTTATCGGAGGTCCGAAGAGAGGGCGAGGACACGATAACCTTAAAATCCGGCAACTTGTTTTACTACCGGGAACAGCAGTCCCAAAGTGGTGTCGGATTTATCGTCCACAAGTCACTCATAAACAACGTTGTGTCCATCACTAGTGTGTCGAGCAGGGTAGCGTACCTGATACTCAGAATATCCAAAAGATATTCGCTGAAGGTCATACAGGTCTACGCACCGACCTCGGCATACTCAGATGATGAGGTCGAAGTTATGTATGAGGACATTAGTAGAGCCATACATACTTCCAAAGCACACTTTACAGTAGTTATGGGTGACTTCAATGCGCGACTGGGCAAACGGGGCGATGATGAGTTGAGAGTGGGGCAATTTGGATATGGGCAGCGCAACCCCAGGGGTCAGAGGCTGGCCGAATATCTGGAGAAGGAGGGACTCTTTATGATGAACTCTTTCTTCCAGAAGCCGTCTCATAGGAAATGGACCTGGATGAGCCCTGATGGTTTCACAAAAAATGAGATAGACTTCATCATGAGCACCAAGCGACAAATATTTAATGATGTCTCCGTGATTCACAGGGTAAAAACCGGCAGTGATCACCGAATGGTCAGAGGCACATTAAATATTAATTTCAAAATGGAAAGATCGCGTCTGATGAAGTCTACGCTCCGACCTTCTAATACACATATCCAAAACCTCGAGAACTTTCAACTCGAATTGTCAAACCGCTTCGAATTGCTAGACAGCAGCGCATCAGTGGACGAAATCAACAATAGGTTGGTAGAGACTGTCCATACGGTCGGGTCCAAGCATTTTAAGCCCCACCGTAAAATAGGCCTCAAAAGCTATCTGACTACACCCGAAACCTTATGGCTGAGCGACGTACCATGACACTCCAAACCTCCGATGATGCTAAGTCCTATTGGCAGCTCAATGGACAGATATTGAAGTCCTTGCGACACGATTTACGGTCCTTCAATACAAGACGTATTGAGGAGACCATAGAGCAGAACAAGGGCTCCAAAGTGTTCGCAAGAGACGCGTCTATTGGGCAAAGCCAGTTGACGAAGCTGAAGACGGAGGACGGAAACGTAACGTCGAATAGGTCAGAGGTGCTCAGGGAGATAGAGAGGTTATATGGGCAGTTGTATACCTCAGTAGCTGAACCTGTTGTTGACTTGGTAAAAGACCCAAGAGCCAAGCTAACCCGACACTACTCTGAAGATATCCCGGACATCAGCCTGTACGAGATTAGGATGTCTCTCAAACAACTTAAAAACAACAAAGCGCCGGGTGAAGACGGAATTACCGCAGAGCTTCTGAAAGCGGGCGGATCGCCGGTACTTAAAGTCCTTCAGAGGCTGTTGAATTCCATCTTGCTCGAAGGAAAAACGCCGGAAGCATGGAACAGGGGTGTGGTGGTACTCTTTTTCAAGAAAGGTGATAACACTTTATTAAAGAACTATAGGCCCATCACACTGCTGAGCCATGTTTACAAGTTGTTTTCGAGAGTCATCACGAATCGTCTCGAACGCAGGCTTGATGATTTCCAGCCTCCCGAACAAGCCGGTTTCCGGAAAGGCTTTAGTACCATAGACCACATACATACGCTGCGGCAGATTATACAGAAGACCGAGGAGTATAATCGGCCACTATGTTTGGCGTTTGTGGACTATGAGAAAGCCTTCGATTCGATCGAGACTTGGGCGGTTCTTAGATCTCTCCAGCGATGCCGCATTGACTATCGGTACATCGAAGTGTTGAAGTGCTTGTATAATAACGCCACCATGTCAGTCCGAGTACAAGGGCAGTGCACGAAGGCGATCTCCATAAAAAGAGGAGTAAGACAGGGAGACGTCATTTCTCCGAAACTGTTTACGACCACCATAGAGGACGCCTTCAAACTCTGGGAATGGCGAGGATTTGGCATCAACATCAATGGCGAATACATCACTCACCTTCGATTTGCCGACGACATTGTGGTCATGGCGGAGTCGCTGGAAGATCTAGGACGAATGCTCGGCGACCTCAACAGAGTATCTCAACAAGTGGGTCTTAAAATGAACATGGACAAAACGAAAATAATGTGTAACGTCCATGTCGTACCCACCGCACTCACCGTTGGGAACTCTACTCTTGAAGTTGTCGACGAATACATTTACCTGGGACAGGTAGTCCGGTTAGGTAGGTCCAACTTTGAGAGAGAGGTCAATCGACGAATCCAACTCGGCTGGGCAGCGTTCGGGAAACTGCGTAACATCTTCTCATCCAAAATACCTCAGTGCCTAAAGACTAAAGTTTTTAGTCAATGTGTGTTACCAGTGATGATATATGGATCAGAGACGTGGTCTCTTACTATAGGTCTCATAAAAAAGCTCAGAGTTGCTCAGCGAGCTATGGAGAGAGCTATGCTCGGCGTTTCTCTACGTGATCGAATCAGGAATGAGGAGATTCGTAGAAGAACCAAGGTCACCGACATAGCCCTTAAGATTAGCAAGCTGAAGTGGCAATGGGCGGGCCACATAGCGCGAAGATCGGACGGGCGTTGGGGCAGAAAGATTCTAGAGTGGAGACCACGTATTGGCAAGCGCAGCGTGGGACGACCACCTGCCAGATGGACCGACGATCTTGTGAAAATCGCAGGAAGTCGTTGGATGCAGGTGGCATCGGACCGGTTACGCTGGAAAGCGATTGGGGAGGCCTATGTTCAGCAGTGGACAAGTATAGGCTGAGATGATGATGGGATGCGCCAGCTATTGTTCGATGTACCTGGACCATTCTATCGATGTACTTAGAGGCTTGACCGTTCTAGTTCTTTCATATGAATATAATAGGAACATTCAGCGCGGCGACAGACACAATCTTCGGAAGCGACAGAGATTAAATCGACAACAAGTGATCTAAGTGTGCCGTAGTGTACTTCACCAGCGACCTTAGCAACGATACACGGATTCAACGAGTGACTTAGCGACTTGGAAGCAGTAATTGGGTACTAACGAGAGTAGTACTAGTGTGTATTTAGTACTTGTTTGTATTAAACGAACTATTTTGTGCGTACAGCGCCTAATAAAGTACTTCGCACGTTATTCGGCATTTAATTACCGCGCAAATTTAATACGATAATAAGTTAAAGTTGTTACTATTCAGTAGTCTCTAGCTCCAAAACTAGCAAAATGCTATATCAGGAGACAGTACCTATCCTTTAAATATACAGCTAAACGTACCATTTCGTCAGGCGTCGCTTCATCTATCTCATATTTTGGTCTAAGACGATATCCTTGTAGTTCTTGCTGATAGTAATAAAGCTCTTTTTTTGTGACTTCTGCAAACCTAATGCTATCAACGCCGCGAAACACTTTAGTTACTTTCATATTCTGCGAACAGGTAAACTAGTTTAAACTGGTTAGGGATTTATAATATCAGCCTATACTGCCCACTGCTGGGCAAAGGCCTTCTCTCACAAATCGAGGTGAGAGAGATTGGGTCATACTCCACCACGCGGACCCAGTGCGGATTGGTGGAGGCAGGTTTGTGGCCACCTGCTGTTGGAACTTATCAAGCCACCTTTAAGGCTTCCAACTCGGCTTAACGACTACCACATTAAGTGGTAACCGGGACCAACGGCTTAACGTGCCTTCCGAAGCACGGAGACGCTCGAATATGAAATGCCACAAACGGTCACCCATCTCAGGCCGACCGAGTCGAACGCTGCTTAACCTTGGTGATCGGTAAGAACACCGCGGTCGCACAGCGCTATGAGCGCCTAGGGATTTAAGGTTTGGTCAAATAGCCGACGGAGCGAGACGTGAGCGCGACGGTAACCCTTGGCTACTCTCGGTCGTGACGTTAGCCGTCGCGCCAAGCGTGGCTGCACTGTGTGGCGTCTCCCGTACATTTCAGTACAATACAACTCCCCAAGCCGCGCCACCGTCGCGCTGCGTCGGGTATGTGGCGAAACCTTTAAGGCTTAGCAAAAACACCAGACGTTGTAACTTTCTATAATCTACGTATGTAGGCGTTATCAACAAAGTAGTTCACTCCATTTTAATCACCTGGATGACCAAATGCAACTAATATGTGTATAATAATAAGCTATGTGATAATTATCTTAAGCCAGCAAATCATTCAGAAAAGAAAGAAACTTAAGTCGGTTCCCATTAGTCTATGGGGTGGAAACAAGATGGAATACATAGTTTGTCTTATCCACAATTTGGATTGGAGCGCTTTTATAACTTAATAAAATCTGTATGTGAATGCACTTACGATACACGAATCATTCTTAGTATAGGAAAGTAAAATATAAAAGATAACTAACTTATCTTAGTAAAAAATCATTCTTCATCGCGTTACGGTAAATAATAACGTAAAATTTACTTACCAATATAAATACATAGATAGGCTCACTCTGGTCTCGAAATCTTCTGAATGCTTCTACCTCATCAGATGGCACCTGTTATAAATTGATATACCGCAAACCATTAACTTTTAAATCTATTATCACAGACTGGTGGGCGGGGTCTAGAAGCCGCGAGCGCGCATCAAATGGAAGCAACAAGTACTACCTGCGAAGCAGGTAGTCACACGTTCACGCGAGTAGTCACGCTGTGACCGTCGTGCAAGATAACAAATTAAATTGAATTATGCCGTCTAGTGTCATTCCCGCCTGTAAAAGTGCTGTTGAGCTCAAAAAGAAACATAAAAGGATTACATTTTATACGTATCTAATGCATTCAGATGCCGTATTATTTAAATATCGAAATAATTCTTCCGTCTGTAATTGTCACAGTACAAGAGGCTTCCATTTTGTTAGTATTGCTAGTATAATAATTTTATTTTTCCCTAGTTTTTATTGTTCCCTATTTTCTAAGGACTTTATAAGTTCTAGTATTAAATGGTTACTAAACTAAATTAATATAGTTAACTACTACATCACGGTTTTAATATTTAGTTAATATGATGTAAATATATTTTCCCTACATTAAATTACTACACCCCTTAATAATACAAGTATATCTATTTCATAAGTTTAATTTGCATTAAAATACACAATGATTTTATTATCATGTACTCTAATGTCATCAACATTTACCCCAAAAAGTGGTAATATATACGCGCTGCCAACATTACGAGGGTGGGAAAATGCGGTGTGGGGCGTTTGTTGAATTTTTGGCTTCACCGCGCGGCGTGCAATTATGACTGCGAGCGCCTTCTATATAATTTTATGGCTTGAGTATAGATTAAAATTAAATAGACAAAAGACATCAAAGTCCACTTATTTGACTTTGTTGACCCATCATCGAAACACGAATGAAGTATTCCAGGTATTCCGTTCGCAAGTTTGTTCCATAGTTAATGTCACAACTTGTACAGTAGAGCGATCGCTGAGCAGCCTCAGGAGGTTAAAACCACATTGAGAAGCACAATTGGGTAAAATCGCCTCAATGGTCTGGCCATGATGAGTGTTCACAGAAAACTTATTTATAAAAACATATAAGATTTTCATATTAAAGTATTCGAGAAGTTTACGAAAAACCCACAAAGATTGTTTAAATTACCACTCATTCAGCATGACCACACCATTTGAGGCAATGCCCCATTGTTTTATTCTATTTTTCTAATATAATAACTATATTTACTGTACAGTCGAGAGCTCATAGAGCTTTACACATTGGACTTGGTAACGATCATATTACAATCGACGTAGAGATGAGACTCGCACTACAAATGTAAAGCTTCATGTGCTTTTAACTGTACGTACAATTCATACTTTTCCCATCATCCATGTATCAACTTGCTCCCCGTAACCATCGGCTGGCGACGCCCTTGATCAGATATAGGTGCTTATTTACATATTCACATACTCATCACACCAATAGTAGTTATACGCCTTATTAACCATTTATAAACTAAACTTTTTAAGCAAAGGATGTCTTGCAACTAATATTTAGTAGATCAGTGGCGTCTATTGTATATAGGCAATTAAGCAGTGCCTACTCATAAGAATTCATTATACTACTTTTGAATATTACTACATAAATAAAATAATATCAATCACCATACTTAAGCGTATAATAATTAAGGATTATAGTAGGCTAAAGTGGCAATGGGCGGGCAACAAGCGCGAAGATCGGGCAGACGTTAGGGCAGAAAGATTCTAGATTGGAGACCACGTATTGGCCAGCGCAGCGTGGGACGACCGCCTGCTAGATGGACCGACGATCTTATGATTATGAAGATCGCAGGAATTCGTTGAATGCAGGTGGCATCGCACCGCCTGAGCTGGAGAGCGGTCGAGAGGTCGAGTGGACGGGTATAGGCTTAGATGATGACGATGATGATGATGATGAAGTATAATAATTAATAACATATACCTATATAGTGAGGCAGGCACTGCTTAATTGCCTTTATACAATGCGTGCCATAACGTACAGTTCTCCGAGGTATTTTAGGGGTCCAAATGACATGGAATAACATTTCTTTTAAGTTCGCTCGGTCATGGGAAACTCAAGTTTCTTTTGTTCCACCGAATAACTCACACATGAGGATAAAAAAAAACCAGTGGGCTCAGAATCTAAGCCCTGAAAGTGAACTTTCTGCCACAAGGCTATATACTATACTACTATTTACTATACCGCCATACTTACTCACTTTTAGCAATATTATTTTACCATCACCCCAATCTAGTTTGATCCTAGTAAACAATCTATCGAGGATTGTACACGATCCGAATGCTTTGGAATACACTTCCGCACCTAGAAATTTAAATATTCTAAAACAAATATCTTCTTTCGCACTCAGTCGACAACAACGCCACCTACCGGGTACGTATGCTACTTCTGTAGTTTCCTAATGGTGAAAGTCTGTAACATCACGCCAGCTCCCTTGTGGGGTAGGCAGAGAGTACAGAGTTCCTGTTGGAATTCTTTCCTTACATACCTCTCTGACTTACTTCACTCTCATAGTTTGACTTATAGACACTCGCCGGTTACGGAGACTCATGACTTACCCTTCAGATAAGACACGGCCTATTTGGTAATGTTAAGATAGTCTAGGTCTTCCCCGGTACCTACATCCTCCCACTTTCATTGTATACCTGTTTGGTCATTCTTTCTTCCGACATTCTTTCTATATGCCCGAACCAACGGAGAATAACCTACCCTGCCTAGAATACCCTTTCTCATCTTTACACTGATATTATCTTTCATACCTACACGCTTTCTTAATACGCTGTTGCGAATACGGTCGGTCAGCTTAACTCCGCACATCTGCCGCAGAGCTCGCATTACGACCGCATTTATCCTGCTTTCATTCTCCTTCTTACACAGCCAGGTCTCAATTGATGGTGAAAGAATTAAAAAAATGGGTACAGTAGTTTCAGAGTTTATCGATTATCTATCTATCTATCTATAACCTCACGCCAGATCCCTTGCGGGGTAGGCAGAGGGTACAGAGTTCCAACAGGTTCTTTCCTTACATACCTCTCTGACTTCCTCGACTCTCATAGTTCGTCTCATACACGCTCGCCGGTTACGGAGACTCTTGACTTTTCCATCAGATAAGACTCGATTTATTTGGTCGTGGTACGATAGTCTAGGTCTTCCCCGGTACCTGCATCCTTCCACTTTCACATTGTATATCTGTTTTGTCATTCTTTCCTCTGGCATTCTTTCTATATGCCCGAACCAACGGAGCATGCCCTTTCTCATCTTTACACCGATACTATCTTTCATACCTACTCGCTGTCTTACTATGCTGTTGCTAATGCGGTCGGTCAGCTTCACTCCGCACATCTTCCGCAGAGCTCGCATTTCTACCGCATTTATCCTACTTTCATTCTCCTTCTTACATACCCAGCTCTCGCTACCATATAACAGCGTTGAGACAAGAACTCCGTTATGTATGGCCAACTGCGCCTTATGGCTTAAGTGCCGGCTCCCGAGTAGCTTTCCCATCGCACCATTCACTCTGTTCCCTGCACTCACTCTTCTCTCTGTGTCAGCGGTGTATTTCCCATCCTTACTGAAGGCGCATCCAAGATATACAAACTCATTCACTTGCTCCAGCACATCGTTACCAACCACAATCCTTACATTCGTTCTGGTTTCTTCCCTTTCAAAAATCATAATCTTGGTTTTCTTCACATTCAAGTGTAAGCCATTGATCATGCAGTCGTCTTTCATAACTGTGACTATATGGTAGTTTATCGATTACCAGTTTTTATCCGATGAATCAGACCAATAGGAAAAAGTTTCCGAGGATAAGTCAAGGATATATATAGTGGCTGTAGATAAGTCAAGGACCATATGATTAGAAGGTGGGTGCTGTAGATTATCTGCTAAGTAGCAAAAAACATCCCTAGAAGATATAATGTTCCACTTACATATAAGGTTATCTGCATGATTCCTAACCGTATAATTGAAATCCTTTTCATTTTCAATCTCAATAAATAAATCGACTTTTTTCTTAACTCCAGCCATTTCAGTGATGTATTAAAATTTTGTGTAACGATCTCATTGGCCATGATATCCATACTAGTAATGGATTTAAGTTTGCGATGTAAAGCATCAGGTATAGGGTTATGATATTAAAAAAAATAACTCACGGTAATAGAACTGTGTTATAATATATGGAATGTAGCTGTAATTAGTTGTGGCATCGATTTGTTTCATCGTTATAGAACTGATAAATTTATTAGTTTCTTATAAAGCTGGTAATTAAAGCGGCAACCCGTACTTACGGGCGACGGTTTAGATTTTTAAAAACCATAGAAATCATATTTAGGGTATTTTTTTTAATTTACAATGTAATTGAAAAGAATGGATGCAGGATAAATGCGGTCGAAATGCGAGCTCTGCGGAAGATGTGCGGAGTCAAGCTGACCGACCGTATTCGCAACAGCGTAGTAAAACAAGTGGGTATGAAAGACAGTATCGGTGTAAAGATAAGAAAGGGTATGCTCCGTTGGTTTGGGCATATAGAAAGAATGTCAGAAGAAAGAATGACAAAACAAATATACAATGTGAAAGTGGAGGGATGAAAGTATTTTTTCTTTTTTTTCGTAACCCCACACTAGGATTGATTCCTGTGACGTGGGTGCGTTTACAAACATGAAAATTCACATACACAAATACCCAGACCGGAACAAATAATTGTGGATCACACAAAGATTTGTCCCGTGCGGGACTCGAACCCGCGACTATTAGACGCAGTGGGCAGAGCGGCTTAAGCTCTTAACCACTGCGCTAAATCGTCCGTCGACTTGATTTGAGTAGACTATTTTACCATGACCGAATAGACCGTGTCTTATCTGAAGGCCAAGTCAAGAGTCTCCGTAACCGGCGAGCGTGTATGAGACGAACTATGAGAATGGTTCCTCCATTGGTTCCGCCAGAGAGGTATGTAAGGAAAAAAACTGTTGGAACTCTGTATTATCTGCCTACCCCGCAAGGGATCTGACGTGATGATATAGGTAGATAGATTTAAAATTAACGTTTTGATTGTCATATGACGTACTACAGAACGAAAAAAATAGTAGCACTAGTTTTTAGTATTTGCCTAGTCTTACTAGGATCATTTAAAATACTTATAATGCCAACTAACTCGAAATATGGTAGCCAAGCTATTAAATGAAAACAACCATTTAACGGTAGGTTTATTAAGAAAATATAATAAGGATTAAACATTTCTAAATAACAAAATGTATAAAAATAAATGTGCGTGTGCGTATGTGTATAAAAAAGATCCCTCATGCGATTTTTTTTTAAACATACATTTACAAAACATAGTTTAGTCTGAGGCAAAAATTTATAAAATTTTCAACTCCACAAAAATAGAAATTAAGTCTTATTCACAATGTATCATGACAGCGACATCAACATCTTTCTTTCGTTCTCGGTAGTGTTACAGATAAATATGTGGATCTCAAACCACATTTTGTAAGAAAAGCGTGTAATTCGTTATCCAATATAAGTAGGTAGTTTTTCTAATAAGCCATGTCTGTTTCATTTAGTTGTCATTCGCAAACATTAGAATAATCTTGAGGAGTAATGTTGCGAGAATCTTAAACGCTCTAGCACGTTAACAAGATCAGGCATTTACTTCGAGCATTTAAATATGGGGATGCTTGAGCGTCGATTCGTAAAAGCAATGTCCAGGTTTAGCACTCATTGAGAAAATTTAAGAATAAAGAACGTATTCCTATGTGAACAATCTCTCTCTAAAATCTATAGTGATATGAGTGATGTCATCTCTATATTTAAATACTCTAGTGTGACAATTTGTGGTTCTTGAGCCACAACAAAGGCCGTTGTAACGTTCGTTATTTCAAAGTTGTTTATTCTATAACAATTTTCGAGGGATGCTCGGACTTCCTCAAGGTTCTGTAAACCTCGTCGACAGTCGCCACGCCGAGGGTATAGTCTTCGATAATATCATCGTATTTCGCCCTCAACTCCTCCATTTTGGTAAATAAGCTACTGTACCCCAGTTTCTTTTCGAAGTCGCATATATAATAGTAGAGCATAGACTGGAATTGAAAGAAATGAAATGTAAATATTATCTATGACTTCATGTTTATCGTACGGAGTCGGAGCAGATGAGTAGATATACCAACAGAGACTAGCTTTTTACAATTATGCTATGATACTACACTACTACAAGAGAACCCCCTCGAGGCTATGAACATGTATAAAAGTATGAAAGATAGTATAAAGATGAGAAAGAGTATGCACCGGTGGTTCGGGCATATAAAAAGAATGTCGGCAGAAAGAATGAGACAACTGATATACAATGCGAGGATGGAAGGATGAAGGTGCCGGGAATGACCTAGACTATTTTACCACGAACAAATAAACCGTGTCTTATCTGGAGAGCAAGTTTAGATTCTCCGAAACCGGCGAGCGTGTATGAGACGAACTATGAGAGTGCATGAAGCCAAAGAGTACTGTAAGGAAAGAACCTGTAGGAACTCTGTACTTCCTGCCTACCCCTACGTCCATCCTCACAAACTTTCGAGTGTATAATATTAGTCAGATTTCTACGCCTACCTCTTCATACCAAGGAGTCGGGACACATAAGCATAATGATAGTACAACACTACAAAAACAACCCGAGGACTATGACCACGAGTAAAATATTTGTGAACTTTACTCGTTGTAAAGACGCAACTCACCATGTGCTCGTTAGTCAGTTCGCTGGTGGGGAAGATTTCTTCCATGTCCTTCTTCAAGTCCCACACATCCTCGGTGTACCTGAAGGTGGTCCGCCGCTGGACTTTCAAGAGTGAGTCGTCGTCCGCCTCCGTGCCCCTTGACTCATCGGCCGCTGTCGGGTTGAACTTTTTCGTTTCTAGTTTCGTGTCTTCTCGTGATCCCTCTGCTGATTTTGACAATTCTGGCGATTCTGTTTGCGATTGTTTTGGTGATTCCTTTTTAGACGATTCTGGCGATTCTGCTGTTGATTGTTTTGGTGATTCTTTTCTGGACGATTCTGGCGATTCTGATTGCGATTGTTTTGGTGATTCTTTTTTGGACGATTCTGGCAATTCTATTGTTGATAGTTTTGGTGATTCTTTTTTAGACGGTTCTGGTGATTCTGCTCTCGATTGTTTTGGTGATTCTTTTTCGGACGTTTCTGGTGATTCTGCTGCCGATTGTCTTGGTGATTCTTTTTTGGACGGTACTGATGTTTCTGCTGTCGATTGTTTTGGTAATACTTCTGTCAATTGCACTGGTGATTCGTCTTTAGATTGTTCTCGTGATGTTTCTGGTGTTACTAGTTCCGAAACTGATTCTGGAAATAAAAAATAGTACAATGTTATTCGTCCAAATACGGCCCATTAGCAACTAAAAAATTAATCATAGCAATAAAAACTTTCCTAAGCGAGCACGAAGTACGTTTAAACGGCCATGCTCCCATGCTCGCACTGAAGACACACATTTTAACTAAAATTAGAAAGAGAGCGCGACTACATTTCAAGTAAATCATTCGTTTATGAGATATTAAAAATCAGTGGATGGTGTTCGTTGGATCATACTTACCTAAAAACTTGGGCTTGTGCCCGGGTGGTTATAACACGCGCGCGGCGTAGAAGGACCTAAGGTGTCCGTGCGTAGGAAAGCAACTCGTAAAATTTTTGCACTAGTTTACTTATTCCTGATATAGGCAATTCAAGTGCCCGCAATCAGCGAGCGTGTATGTGACGAATTATGAAAATATAGGAAGTCCTAGAAGTATCTCGCGTGATGATATAGAGAAAGGTGTGCTTATTCATACTTCTGTTCCATGTGTAATTACTTCATCCAAATCGCTCAAGTTACTCAGAAAATTAATTAGTATAATCGGAACGGATTCGAAGTATAGAAGGTTTCTAAAATATGCCAAAAAACTTATGCCATCAGAACCATATTCAGGCGTCCCCGAGTGATATGTATTATGCGCTCAACCAACGAAAATGAGTGAGCATGCGCCAATTTTCTTATCAAACAATATATATACTCACCAGTTCTGTAATGCTGTAAGGTTTTGTAAGCTATAACCATTCGCAGTTTTATCCGCACGCTATATCCAGTTGCTATGGAGGTGAGGACTTTGGCCACAGTTCCCATCGCAGCAAAGTGTCCGTCAAACATTATGACTACGCGGTCGAAGATCAACTGCATTTGACTTCTCTCTAAGCTAGAATAATTGACATATGAAACATGTTAGTACATTTTTAAGGGGTCAAATAGGTAGCCGCTTGAGTCGTGGACTGTTCCTGAGGACAGGCGTACCCTAACATACACTGTTAAAGTGATTGTAAGTGATGTAAGATCTTCGAGGCCAGGTGCTGAAGCCGTGCAGGTTCCCCAAAGCAAATGGTTTAACAAAATGAAACGTCTAAAAGTCACGGGTGCGTTTCATTGTGTTTGACAAGGCGCTAAGAGAATGTCATTAGAGTAAGTAAAGTTCGCGCCAATATTTGTGGCTGGTATGAATGTAGACTCACCTAATGACCTATCAAGTACATGGACATGCAATATGTATCTATGCACCCAGACACACCCTGAAGCCGGTTCGAGCGGCCGCGTGTACAGGTCCAGCAGCGTCATGGCTCCAGCCTCTACAGCAGCGCAGCCCACGCTGTATATATGGTACCTGGTCTCGGTGACGACGACGGCGGCGGCGTCGTGGAGCAGTCGCTTGAGCGCACGCATGACGAGCGGCCGCGTGTACGGGTCCATCAGCGTCATGGCTCCAGCCTCTACAGCAGCGCAGCCCACGCTGTATATATGGTACCTGGTCTCGGTGACGACGACGGCGGCGGCGTCGTGGAGCAGTCGCTTGAGCGCACGCATGACGAGCGGCCGCGTGTACGGGTCCACCAGCGTCATGGCTCCAGCCTCTACAGCAGCGCAGCCCACGCTGTATATACATGGTACCTGGTCTCGGTGACGACGACGGCGGCGGCGTCGTGGAGCAGTCGCTTGAGCGCACGCATGACGAGCGGCCGCGTGTACGGGTCCACCAGCGTCATGGCTCCAGCCTCTACAGCAGCGCAGCCCACGCTGTATATACATGGTACCT
Source organism: Phalera bucephala (assembly GCA_905147815.2). Lineage (NCBI taxonomy): Eukaryota > Metazoa > Arthropoda > Insecta > Lepidoptera > Notodontidae > Phalera > Phalera bucephala. The sequence goes on along the minus strand of LR990625.1, from coordinate 4,614,532 downwards.
GGTCTCGGTGACGACGACGGCGGCGGCGTCGTGGAGCAGTCGCTTGAGCGCACGCATGACGAGCGGCCGCGTGTACGGGTCCACCAGCGTCATGGCTCCAGCCTCTACAGCAGCGCAGCCCACGCTGTATATATGGTACCTGGTCTCGGTGACGACGACGGCGGCGGCGTCGTGGAACAGTCGCTTGAGCGCACGCATGACGAGCGGCCGCGTGTACGGGTCCACCAGCGTCATGGCTCCAGCCTCTACAGCAGCGCAGCCCACGCTGTATATATGGTACCTGGTCTCGGTGACGACGACGGCGGCGGCGTCGTGGAGCAGTCGCTTGAGCGCACGCATGACAAGCGGCCGCGTGTACGGGTCCACCAGCGTCATGGCTCCAGCCTCTACAGCAGCGCAGCCCACGCTGTATATACATGGTACCTGGTCTCGGTGACGACGACGGCGGCGGCGTCGTGGAACAGTCGCTTGAGCGCACGCATGACGAGCGGCCGCGTGTACGGGTCCACCAGCGTCATGGCTCCAGCCTCTACAGCAGCGCAGCCCACGCTGTATATACATGGTACCTGGTCTCGGTGACGACGACGGCGGCGGCGTCGTGGAGCAGTCGCTTGAGCACACGCATGACGAGCGGCCGCGTGTACGGGTCCACCAGCGTCATGGCTCCAGCCTCTACAGCAGCGCAGCCCACGCTGTATATATGGTAACTGGTCTCGGTGACGACGACAGCGGCGGCGTCGTGGAGCAGTCGCTTGAGCGCACGCATGACGAGCGGCCGCGTGTACGGGTCCACCAGCGTCATGGCTCCAGCCTCTACAGCAGCGCAGCCCACGCTGTATATATGGTACCTGGTCTCGGTGACGACGACGGCAGCGGCGTCGTGGAGCAGTCGCTTGAGCGCACGCATGACGAGCGGCCGCGTGTACGGGTCCACCAGCGTCATGGCTCCAGCCTCTTCAGCAGCACAGCCCACGCTGTATATATGGTACCTGGTCTCGGTGACGACGACGGCGGCGGCGTCGTGGAGCAGTCGCTTGAGCGCACGCATGACGAACGGCCGCGTGTACGGGTCCACCAGCGTCATGGCTCCAGCCTCTACAGCAGCGCAGCCCACGCTGTATATACATGGTACCTGGTCTCGGTGACGATGACGGCGGCGGCGTCGTGGAGCAGTCGCTTGAGCGCACGCATGACGAGCGGCTGCGTGTACGGGTCCACCAGCGTCATGGCTCCAGCCTCTACAGCAGCGCAGCCCACGCTGTATATACATGGTACCTGGTCTCGGTGACGACGACGGCGGCGGCGTCGTGGAGCAGTCGCTTGAGCGCACGCATGACGAGCGGCCGCGTGTACGGGCCACCAGCGTCATGGCTCCAGCCTCTACAGCAGCGCAGCCCACGCTGTATATACATGGTACCTGGTCTCGGTGACGACGACGGCGGCGGCGTCGTGGAGCAGTCGCTTGAGCGCACGCATGACGAGCGGCCGCGTGTACGGGTCCACCAGCGTCATGGCTCCAGCCTCTACAGCAGCGCAGCCCACGCTGTATATACATGGTACCTGGTCTCGGTGACGACGACGGCGGCGGCGTCGTGGAGCAGTCGCTTGAGCGCACGCATGACGAGCGGCCGCGTGTACGGGTCCACCAGCGTCATGGCTCCAGCCTCTACAGCAGCGCAGCCCACGCTGTATATACATGGTACCTGGTCTCGGTGACGACGACGGCGGCGGCGTCGTGGAGCAGTCGCTTGAGCGCACGCATGACGAGCGGCCGCGTGTACGGGTCCACCAGCGTCATGGCTCCAGCCTCTACAGCAGCGCAGCCCACGCTGTATATACATGGTACCTGGTCTCGGTGACGACGACGGCGGCGGCGTCGTGGAGCAGTCGCTTGAGCGCACGCATGACGAGCGGCCGCGTGTACGGGTCCACCAGCGTCATGGCTCCAGCCTCTACAGCAGCGCAGCCCACGCTGTATATACATGGTACCTGGTCTCGGTGACGACGACGGCGGCGGCGTCGTGGAGCAGTCGCTTGAGCGCACGCATGACGAGCGGCCGCGTGTACGGGTCCACCAGCGTCATGGCTCCAGCCTCTACAGCAGCGCAGCCCACGCTGTATATATGGTACCTGGTCTCGGTGACGACGACGGCGGCGGCGTCGTGGAGCAGTCGCTTGAGCGCACGCATGACGAGCGGCCGCGTGTACGGGTCCACCAGCGTCATGGCTCCAGCCTCTACAGCAGCGCAGCCCACGCTGTATATACATGGTACCTGGTCTCGGTGACGACGACGGCGGCGGCGTCGTGGAGCAGTCGCTTGAGCGCACGCATGACGAGCGGCCGCGTGTACGGGTCCACCAGCGTCATGGCTCCAGCCTCTACAGCAGCGCAGCCCACGCTGTATATACATGGTACCTGGTCTCGGTGACGACGACGGCGGCGGCGTCGTGGAGCAGTCGCTTGAGCGCACGCATGACGAGCGGCCGCGTGTACGGGTCCACCAGCGTCATGGCTCCAGCCTCTACAGCAGCGCAGCCCACGCTGTATATATGGTACCTGGTCTCGGTGACGACGACGGCGGCGGCGTCGTGGAGCAGTCGCTTGAGCGCACGCATGACGAGCGGCCGCGTGTACGGGTCCACCAGCGTCATGGCTCCAGCCTCTACAGCAGCGCAGCCCACGCTGTATATACATGGTACCTGGTCTCGGTGACGACGACGGCGGCGGCGTCGTGGAGCAGTCGCTTGAGCGCACGCATGACGAGCGGCCGCGTGTACGGGTCCACCAGCGTCATGGCTCTAGCCTCTACAGCAGCGCAGCCCACGCTGTATATACATGGTACCTGGTCTCGGTGACGACGACGGCGGCGGCGTCGTGGAGCAGTCGCTTGAGCGCACGCATGACGAGCGGCCGCGTGTACGGGTCCACCAGCGTCATGGCTCCAGCCTCTACAGCAGCGCAGCCCACGCTGTATATACATGGTACCTGGTCTCGGTGACGACGACGGCGGCGGCGTCGTGGAGCAGTCGCTTGAGCGCACGCATGACGAGCGGCCGCGTGTACGGGTCCACCAGCGTCATGGCTCCAGCCTCTACAGCAGCGCAGCCCACGCTGTATATACATGGTACCTGGTCTCGGTGACGATGACGGCGGCGGCGTCGTGGAGCAGTCGCTTGAGCGCACGCATGACGAGCGGCCGCGTGTACGGGTCCACCAGCGTCATGGCTCCAGCCTCTACAGCAGCGCAGCCCACGCTGTATATACATGGTACCTGGTCTCGGTGACGACGACGGCGGCGGCGTCGTGGAGCAGTCGCTTGAGCGCACGCATGACGAGCGGCCGCGTGTACGGGTCCACCAGCGTGATGGCTCCAGCCTCTACAGCAGCGCAGCCCACGCTGTATATACATGGTACCTGGTCTCGGTGACGACGACGGCAGCGGCGTCGTGGAGCAGTCGCTTGAGCGCACGCCTGACGAGCGGCCGCGTGTACGGGTCCACCAGCGTCATGGCTCCAGCCTCTACAGCAGCGCAGCCCACGCTGTATATACATGGTACCTGGTCTCGGTGACGACGACGGCGGCGGCGTCGTGGAGCAGTCGCTTAAGCGCACGCATGACGAGCGGCCGCGTGTACGGGTCCACCAGCGTCATGGCTCCAGCCTCTACAGCAGCGCAGCCCACGCTGTATATACATGGTACCTGGTCTCGGTGACGACGACGGCGGCGGCGTCGTGGAGCAGTCGCTTGAGCGCACGCATGACGAGCGGCCGCGTGTACGGGTCCACCAGCGTCATGGCTCCAGCCTCTACAGCAGCGCAGCCCACGCTGTATATACATGGTACCTGGTCTCGGTGACGATGACGGCGGCGGCGTCGTGGAGCAGTCGCTTGAGCGCACGCATGACGAGCGGCCGCGTGTACGGGTCCACCAGCGTCATGGCTCCAGCCTCTACAGCAGCGCAGCCCACGCTGTATATACATGGTACCTGGTCTCGGTGACGACGACGGCGGCGGCGTCGTGGAGCAGTCGCTTAAGCGCACGCATGACGAGCGGCCGCGTGTACGGGTCCACCAGCGTCATGGCTCCAGCCTCTACAGCAGCGCAGCCCACGCTGTATATATGGTACCTGGTCTCGGTGACGACGACGGCGGCGGCGTCGTGGAGCAGTCGCTTGAGCGCACGCATGACGAGCGGCCGCGTGTACGGGTCCACCAGCGTCATGGCTCCAGCCTCTACAGCAGCGCAGCCCACGCTGTATATACATGGTACCTGGTCTCGGTGACGACGACGGCGGCGGCGTCGTGGAGCAGTCGCTTGAGCGCACGCATGACGAGCGGCTGCGTGTACGGGTCCACCAGCGTCATGGCTCCAGCCTCTACAGCAGCGCAGCCCACGCTGTATATACATGGTACCTGGTCTCGGTGACGACGACGGCGGCGGCGTCGTGGAGCAGTCGCTTGAGCGCACGCATGACGAGCGGCCGCGTGTACGGGTCCACCAGCGTCATGGCTCCAGCCTCTACAGCAGCGCAGCCCACGCTGTATATACATGGTACCTGGTCTCGGTGACGACGACGGCGGCGGCGTCGTGGAGCAGTCGCTTGAGCGCACGCATGACGAGCGGCCGCGTGTACGGGTCCACCAGCGTCATGGCTCCAGCCTCTACAGCAGCGCAGCCCACGCTGTATATACATGGTACCTGGTCTCGGTGACGATGACGGCGGCGGCGTCGTGGAGCAGTCGCTTGAGCGCACGCATGACGAGCGGCCGCGTGTACGGGTCCACCAGCGTCATGGCTCCAGCCTCTACAGCAGCGCAGCCCACGCTGTATATACATGGTACCTGGTCTCGGTGACGACGACGGCGGCGGCGTCGTGGAGCAGTCGCTTGAGCGCACGCATGACGAGCGGCCGCGTGTACGGGTCCACCAGCGTGATGGCTCCAGCCTCTACAGCAGCGCAGCCCACGCTGTATATACATGGTACCTGGTCTCGGTGACGACGACGGCGGCGGCGTCGTGGAGCAGTCGCTTGAGCGCACGCCTGACGAGCGGCCGCGTGTACGGGTCCACCAGCGTCATGGCTCCAGCCTCTACAGCAGCGCAGCCCACGCTGTATATACATGGTACCTGGTCTCGGTGACGACGACGGCGGCGGCGTCGTGGAGCAGTCGCTTAAGCGCACGCATGACGAGCGGCCGCGTGTACGGGTCCACCAGCGTCATGGCTCCAGCCTCTACAGCAGCGCAGCCCACGCTGTATATACATGGTACCTGGTCTCGGTGACGACGACGGCGGCGGCGTCGTGGAGCAGTCGCTTGAGCGCACGCATGACGAGCGGCCGCGTGTACGGGTCCACCAGCGTCATGGCTCCAGCCTCTACAGCAGCGCAGCCCACGCTGTATATACATGGTACCTGGTCTCGGTGACGATGACGGCGGCGGCGTCGTGGAGCAGTCGCTTGAGCGCACGCATGACGAGCGGCCGCGTGTACGGGTCCACCAGCGTCATGGCTCCAGCCTCTACAGCAGCGCAGCCCACGCTGTATATACATGGTACCTGGTCTCGGTGACGACGACGGCGGCGGCGTCGTGGAGCAGTGGCTTGAGCGCACGCATGACGAGCGGCCGCGTGTACGGGTCCACCAGCGTGATGGCTCCAGCCTCTACAGCAGCGCAGCCCACGCTGTATATACATGGTACCTGGTCTCGGTGACGACGACGGCAGCGGCGTCGTGGAGCAGTCGCTTGAGCGCACGCCTGACGAGCGGCCGCGTGTACGGGTCCACCAGCGTCATGGCTCCAGCCTCTACAGCAGCGCAGCCCACGCTGTATATACATGGTACCTGGTCTCGGTGACGACGACGGCGGCGGCGTCGTGGAGCAGTCGCTTAAGCGCACGCATGACGAGCGGCCGCGTGTACGGGTCCACCAGCGTCATGGCTCCAGCCTCTACAGCAGCGCAGCCCACGCTGTATATACATGGTACCTGATCTCGGTGACGACGACGGCGGCGGCGTCGTGGAGCAGTCGCTTGAGCGCACGCATGACGAGCGGCCGCGTGTACGGGTCCACCAGCGTCATGGCTCCAGCCTCTACAGCAGCGCAGCCCACGCTGTATATACATGGTACCTGGTCTCGGTGACGATGACGGCGGCGGCGTCGTGGAGCAGTCGCTTGAGCGCACGCATGACGAGCGGCCGCGTGTACGGGTCCACCAGCGTCATGGCTCCAGCCTCTACAGCAGCGCAGCCTACGCTGTATATACATGGTACCTGGTCTCGGTGACGACGACGACGGCGGCGTCGTGGAGCAGTCGCTTGAGCGCACGCATGACGAGCGGCCGCGTGTACGGGTCCACCAGCGTCATGGCTCCAGCCTCTACAGCAGCGCAGCCCACGCTGTATATATGGTACCTGGTCTCGGTGACGACGACGGCGGCGGCGTCGTGGAGCAGTCGCTTGAGCGCACGCATGACGAGCGGCCGCGTGTACGGGTCCACCAGCGTCATGGCTCCAGCCTCTACAGCAGCGCAGCCCACGCTGTATATACATGGTACCTGGTCTCGGTGACGACGACGGCGGCGGCGTCGTGGAGCAGTCGCTTGAGCGCACGCATGACGAGCGGCCGCGTGTACGGGTCCACCAGCGTCATGGCTCTAGCCTCTACAGCAGCGCAGCCCACGCTGTATATACATGGTACCTGGTCTCGGTGACGACGACGGCGGCGGCGTCGTGGAGCAGTCGCTTGAGCGCACGCATGACGAGCGGCCGCGTGTACGGGTCCACCAGCGTCATGGCTCCAGCCTCTACAGCAGCGCAGCCCACGCTGTATATACATGGTACCTGGTCTCGGTGACGACGACGGCGGCGGCGTCGTGGAGCAGTCACTTGAGCGCACGCATGACGAGCGGCCGCGTGTACGGGTCCACCAGCGTCATGGCTCCAGCCTCTACAGCAGCGCAGCCCACGCTGTATATACATGGTACCTGGTCTCGGTGACGACGACGGCGGCGGCGTCGTGGAGCAGTCGCTTAAGCGCACGCATGACGAGCGGCCGCGTGTACGGGTCCACCAGCGTCATGGCTCCAGCCTCTACAGCAGCGCAGCCCACGCTGTATATACATGGTACCTGGTCTCGGTGACGACGACGGCGGCGGCGTCGTGGAGCAGTCGCTTGAGCGCACGCATGACGAGCGGCCGCGTGTACGGGTCCACCAGCGTCATGGCTCCAGCCTCTACAGCAGCGCAGCCCACGCTGTATATACATGGTACCTGGTCTCGGTGACGACGACGGCGGCGGCGTCGTGGAGCAGTCGCTTGAGCGCACGCATGACGAGCGGCCGCGTGTACGGGTCCACCAGCGTCATGGCTCCAGCCTCTACAGCAGCGCAGCCCACGCTGTATATACATGGTACCTGGTCTCGGTGACGACGACGGCGGCGGCGTCGTGGAGCAGTCGCTTGAGCACACGCATGACGAGCGGCCGCGTGTACGGGTCCACCAGCGTCATGGCTCCAGCCTCTACAGCAGCGCAGCCCACGCTGTATATATGGTACCTGGTCTCTGTGACGACGACAGCGGCGGCGTCGTGGAGCAGTCGCTTGAGCGCACGCATGACGAGCGGCCGCGTGTACGGGTCCACCAGCGTCATGGCTCCAGCCTCTACAGCAGCGCAGCCCACGCTGTATATACATGGTACCTGGTCTCGGTGACGATGACGGCGGCGGCGTCGTGGAGCAGTCGCTTGAGCGCACGCATGACGAGCGGCCGCGTGTACGGGTCCACCAGCGTCATGGCTCCAGCCTCTACAGCAGCGCAGCCCACGCTGTATATACATGGTACCTGGTCTCGGTGACGACGACGGCGGCGGCGTCGTGGAGCAGTCGCTTGAGCGCACGCATGACGAGCGGCCGCGTGTACGGGTCCACCAGCGTCATGGCTCCAGCCTCTACAGCAGCGCAGCCCACGCTGTATATACATGGTACCTGGTCTCGGTGACGACGACGGCGGCGGCGTCGTGGAGCAGTCGCTTGAGCGCACGCATGACGAGCAGCCGCGTGTACGGGTCCACCAGCGTCATGGCTCCAGCCTCTACAGCAGCGCAGCCCACGCTGTATATACATGGTACCTGGTCTCGGTGACGACGACGGCGGCGGCGTCGTGGAGCAGTCGCTTGAGCGCACGCATGACGAGCGGCCGCGTGTACGGGTCCACCAGCGTCATGGCTCCAGCCTCTACAGCAGCGCAGCCCACGCTGTATATACATGGTACCTGGTCTCGGTGACGACGACGGCGGCGGCGTCGTGGAGCAGTCGCTTGAGCGCACGCATGACGAGCGGCCGCGTGTACGGGTCCACCAGCGTCATGGCTCCAGCCTCTACAGCAGCGCAGCCCACGCTGTATATACATGGTACCTGGTCTCGGTGACGACGACGGCGGCGGCGTCGTGGAGCAGTCGCTTGAGCGCACGCATGACGAGCGGCCGCGTGTACGGGTCCACCAGCGTCATGGCTCCAGCCTCTACAGCAGCGCAGCCCACGCTGTATATACATGGTACCTGGTCTCGGTGACGACGACGGCGGCGGCGTCGTGGAGCAGTCGCTTGAGCGCACGCATGACGAGCGGCCGCGTGTACGGGTCCACCAGCGTCATGGCTCCAGCCTCTACAGCAGCGCAGCCCACGCTGTATATACATGGTACCTGGTCTCGGTGACGACGACGGCAGCGGCGTCGTTGTTACGTCGTAACATAGTTTTAAAAATATAAAATAAAAATAAAAAATCTTTACACACAGACAAACAAAATAACTAGTTGTTACATCGAATGGAAACCGCGCGCCTTAACTAGTGATAGCATCATAATGACCATATAAGGTATTCGTTGGCACCGGAAATCAAATTCCTTCTAGTACACCTAATAAGAAACGCCCACCACATAGAAGGATCTAGAAATAATACAATAGCGAACAACGGGACAATGATCCTATCTCACTCGGTTCGGTTATTGCTAACTTAGTCCCACAAGAATTTTATAAAAAACAGACAATAGTTTAGGGCGTGCCTTGCTTCGGTCGAGCCGTTCTTTCTATATCTCTGTCCTCGTCTCAGACGAAGGATCAAGAGATCTGGGGAGCGCGCACTGTTGCCAGGCAGGAAGTAGGCCGTTCTGGGGGGCAGTATATAAAAACGAGTTCGCGCATGAACAGCTTTTTCCGACGCCAGAGCTCGCACGACAACAAATCAGTTCAGTTCGAACAGTGCTTTATTAAAATAAAAAAAGTAAAAGTTTAAATTAGCAACATTCTTCAACCCCCTTGAAAACTGGGGGTCCACCGTACGGGTTGACAAGTACGGTTTGGGAGACAGCAGGCCTCATTTCTGCCCGTCGACTCCCGCTGACCTCGGCGGCTGAGGGCCTTCTACAGGGCACCTCCAGATTCCTCACCTAGCCGGTGGAGGCTGTTACCGAAGACCCCCCACGCGTCACGGGATCGAGCGGCCTAAAGATCAGTCCCCAGCGCCCATAGGTTTTTTTGTGGACCCGAAAACTCTCCTGTGCCGGGAATTCACGCCCCATTTTAATATTGATACTTATTCTAATTTTCTGGATTGTGTTTGCGTAATTAAATATATTTTTCCTGATAACAATAAACAATTGTATTTTTTTTTGTAATTGTGTGTTTTATTTGTACCCGCCGTCAGGCGGTCGTAACAAAGTTGCGCCCAACGTTGCGCCCAAAATGGGGCGTGAATTCCCGGCACAGGAGAGTTTTCGGGTCCACAAAAAAACCTATGGGCGCTGGGGACTTATCTTTAGGCCGCTCGATCCCGTGACGCGTGGGGGGTCTTCGGTAACAGCCTCCACCGGCTAGGTGAGGAATCTGGAGGTGCCCTGTAGAAGGCCCTCAGCCGCCGAGGTCAGCGGGAGTCGACGGGCAGAAATGAGGCCTGCTGTCTCCCAAACCGTACTTGTCAACCCGTACGGTGGACCCCCAGTTTTCAAGGGGGTTGAAGAATGTTGCTAATTTAAACTTTTACTTTTTTTATTTTAATAAAGCACTGTTCGAACTGAACTGATTTGTTGTCGTGCGAGCTCTGGCGTCGGAAAAAGCTGTTCATGCGCGAACTCGTTTTTATATACTGCCCCCCAGAACGGCCTACTTCCTGCCTGGCAACAGTGCGCGCTCCCCAGATCTCTTGATCCTTCGTCTGAGACGAGGACAGAGATATAGAAAGAACGGCTCGACCGAAGCAAGGCACGCCCTAAACTATTGTCTGTTTTTTATAAAATTCTTGTGGGACTAAGTTAGCAATAACCGAACCGAGTGAGATAGGATCATTGTCCCGTTGTTCGCTATTGTATTATTTCTAGATCCTTCTATGTGGTGGGCGTTTCTTATTAGGTGTACTAGAAGGAATTTGATTTCCGGTGCCAACGAATACCTTATATGGTCATTATGATGCTATCACTAGTTAAGGCGCGCGGTTTCCATTCGATGTAACAACTAGTTATTTTGTTTGTCTGTGTGTAAAGATTTTTTATTTTTATTTTATATTTTTAAAACTATGTTACGACGTAACAATACCCCCTCTCCCAGAGAAAGGATTTTACGTAGTAAAATCCGCTGCGGTAAGCGCCCAAGAAGGACAGAACTGCTCAGTAACTGTCTCACTTTCATACTTCCACTACCAAATACCTACCATGCGACCTAGCATACGACCTGTCATAGTTGTCTGAGGAAATTTATAATCAACAGACTGCCATACAAACAGAGTACAACCCTATTAAAAGATTGGACTCGAGAACAGTACTGCTTGACAAGAAGCGTCTAAGAGGAAGAATACTGAAACGTGAAACATTCGGACGAATCGGCTCTGTGAAATACATTTGGTCTTTGATGAATTTGTTACAGTCACGACCCGCTGTAACGAGAAAATTAGTGTAGGCTTACTTAAAGAGTCACTACCCGCTCTAACGAGAAAATTAGTGTAGGCTTACTTAAAGAGTCACTACCCGCTCTATACGCGCAGAACGCAAAACAACAAGACGAATCAGACCCATACAAGAGGTCGCAACCCGCCATAAATGCGCAAAACGCAAAACAATAAACGAATAAGGCCCATACAAGGCTCATAATCCGCTATAACGCGCAAAACGCAAAAAAAAACAATCTCCCAACTAAACGTCAACTTTCGTGTAGGCTTATTTTAATTCATCAAAGACAACGTAGACAGAGACCGAAACGCAACAACTTTTTAATTTGAAATTATTGTAGACGAAGAAAGAAAGAAAAAAAAATTAAACCATTATTCCGAAACACTATGTATTAAGGAAACCAAGAATCGAACCGTGGACGGTGACGACTATGATAAATATACGAACAATTGATTAAAACAAAATTAACTAAACTAAGCGGCATTGCGAGTATGTCTAGTCTTTAGCGAATTTGTTACAGTCACGACCCGCTGTAACGAAAAGAAAGCAGCAGACGAGTAGACCTATACCAAGAAACTGTCATACTCCGCTAAAAATTTGCAAAACGCAAATAAAACAAAACGTGTGTAGACCTATAAAGGAATCATACACACTAAAACAAAACTCCCAATCAAAACATCAAATTCGTGTAGGCTTGTTTTAATCCGCTAAAGACAAACATAATTAATTACTGAACGAAATAATGTTGAATTTAATATTTGCCGATACACGATAAAATAAAACGAATGCTAATATATCATAATAATGATTAGCAACCCTAAAAAAAGGAAAAAACATTTTATGAGTCGAACCCACGAAACAGAACGAAAATGTTAAGGTAAATTCAACGTGTATAACCCACGTGAATATAACAACTTAATAAGTGACTTGATATGAGGATCAGAGACACTATAAAAGTATGACAACATAATACCAAAACAAAAAAATACGAAGAAGAGGAAACCGCGTTTGGCTACTTCATACGTGAGCTCCGGTTCAGTTAAATGTAAACCTTTAATGGTACGGTCCATTTTTAATCAAAATTATTTTTAAAGAAATTGACTCATCAAGCTAATTTAAATAAATATTTTTATTATACATCTTAATTGAAGCTAAAATGGCTCAATATATTAAATAATATTTTGTGAGACAAATAATTGAATTAAAATAGTGAACTGAAATACGCGACGGAATGTGACACGATTGTGGGCAATGTTAAAAAAATATATTACAACGATTTAAAATAATGTACGTAACCGCAATTATCGTTTCAGAGTTAAAAAAAAATAAAATTGCAAAACAATAAATGATTGCAACAATAAAAAATGAATGCAATAAATGCACCAGTAAAAAATAAAATCTCTGAAAGGAAATGTCAATTACGCACAAACACAAATGCAAAATACAAATGCTAAAAAAACATGAAATGTAATGCAATGTTATAAAAAAATAAAAAAACGAAACAAAAATGTAGTAAAAAAAATTATTATTGCCCACTGTGCAGTTCACGCATATGTGGGTAATCAGAGATGGTATTTGATTACCCGGCGGAGCCAGATGACAATAATCGGCTACTCGTTCCTCTTTAAAGAGAAACGGGTCGGTGGTACCACCCCGTTCAGCCTCGTCCGCAAAGGCTTACCACCTGGATTTGAAAAATACCGACACCACAATAGTACGAAACCTTCTCTGTGCTTTGCCCTTCAAACGTTGGCGCCACTTTGTTACGACCGCCTGACGGCGGGTACAAATAAAACACACAATTACAAAAAAAAATACAATTGTTTATTGTTATCAGGAAAAATATATTTAATTACGCAAACACAATCCAGAAAATTAGAATAAGTATCAATATTAAAATGGGGCGTGAATTCCCGGCACAGGAGAGTTTTCGGGTCCACAAAAAAACCTATGGGCGCTGGGGACTTATCTTTAGGCCGCTCGATCCCGTGACGCGTGGGGGGTCTTCGGTAACAGCCTCCACCGGCTAGGTGAGGAATCTGGAGGTGCCCTGTAGAAGGCCCTCAGCCGCCGAGGTCAGCGGGAGTCGACGGGCAGAAATGAGGCCTGCTGTCTCCCAAACCGTACTTGTCAACCCGTACGGTGGACCCCCAGTTTTCAAGGGGGTTGAAGAATGTTGCTAATTTAAACTTTTACTTTTTTTTATTTTAATAAAGCACTGTTCGAACTGAACTGATTTGTTGTCGTGCGAGCTCTGGCGTCGGAAAAAGCTGTTCATGCGCGAACTCGTTTTTATATACTGCCCCCCAGAACGGCCTACTTCCTGCCTGGCAACAGTGCGCGCTCCCCAGATCTCTTGATCCTTCGTCTGAGACGAGGACAGAGATATAGAAAGAACGGCTCGACCGAAGCAAGGCACGCCCTAAACTATTGTCTGTTTTTTATAAAATTCTTGTGGGACTAAGTTAGCAATAACCGAACCGAGTGAGATAGGATCATTGTCCCGTTGTTCGCTATTGTATTATTTCTAGATCCTTCTATGTGGTGGGCGTTTCTTATTAGGTGTACTAGAAGGAATTTGATTTCCGGTGCCAACGAATACCTTATATGGTCATTATGATGCTATCACTAGTTAAGGCGCGCGGTTTCCATTCGATGTAACAACTAGTTATTTTGTTTGTCTGTGTGTAAAGATTTTTTATTTTTATTTTATATTTTTAAAACTATGTTACGACGTAACATCGTGGAGCAGTCGCTTGAGCGCACGCATGACGAGCGGCCGCGTGTACGGGTCCACCAGCGTCATGGCTCCAGCCTCTACAGCAGCGCAGCCCACGCTGTATATATGGTACCTGGTCTCGGTGACGACGACGGCGGCGGCGTCGTGGAGCAGTCGCTTGAGCGCACGCATGACGAGCGGCCGCGTGTACGGGTCCACCAGCGTCATGGCTCCAGCCTCTACAGCAGCGCAGCCCACGCTGTATATACATGGTACCTGGTCTCGGTGACGACGACGGCGGCGGCGTCGTGGAGCAGTCGCTTGAGCGCACGCATGACGAGCGGCCGTGTGTACGGGTCCACCAGCGTCATGGCTCCAGCCTCTACAGCAGCGCAGCCCACGCTGTATATACATGGTACCTGGTCTCGGTGACGACGACGGCGGCGGCGTCGTGGAGCAGTCGCTTGAGCGCACGCATGACGAGCGGCCGCGTGTACGGGTCCACCAGCGTCATGGCTCCAGCCTCTACAGCAGCGCAGCCCACGCTGTATATACATGGTACCTGGTCTCGGTGACGACGACGGCGGCGGCGTCGTGGAGCAGTCGCTTGAGCGCACGCATGACGAGCGGCCGCGTGTACGGGTCCACCAGCGTCATGGCTCCAGCCTCTTCAGCAGCGCAGCCCACGCTGTATATATGGTACCTGGTCTCGGTGACGACGACGGCGGCGGCGTCGTGGAGCAGTCGCTTGAGCGCACGCATGACGAGCGGCCGCGTGTACGGGTCCACCAGCGTCATGGCTCCAGCCTCTACAGCAGCGCAGCCCACGCTGTATATACATGGTACCTGGTCTCGGTGACGATGACGGCGGCGGCGTCGTGGAGCAGTCGCTTGAGCGCACGCATGACGAGCGGCTGCGTGTACGGGTCCACCAGCGTCATGGCTCCAGCCTCTACAGCAGCGCAGCCCACGCTGTATATACATGGTACCTGGTCTCGGTGACGACGACGGCGGCGGCGTCGTGGAGCAGTCGCTTGAGCGCACGCATGACGAGCGGCCGCGTGTACGGGCCACCAGCGTCATGGCTCCAGCCTCTACAGCAGCGCAGCCCACGCTGTATATACATGGTACCTGGTCTCGGTGACGACGACGGCGGCGGCGTCGTGGAGCAGTCGCTTGAGCGCACGCATGACGAGCGGCCGCGTGTACGGGTCCACCAGCGTCATGGCTCCAGCCTCTACAGCAGCGCAGCCCACGCTGTATATACATGGTACCTGGTCTCGGTGACGACGACGGCGGCGGCGTCGTGGAGCAGTCGCTTGAGCGCACGCATGACGAGCGGCCGCGTGTACGGGTCCACCAGCGTCATGGCTCCAGCCTCTACAGCAGCGCAGCCCACGCTGTATATACATGGTACCTGGTCTCGGTGACGACGACGGCGGCGGCGTCGTGGAGCAGTCGCTTGAGCGCACGCATGACGAGCGGCCGCGTGTACGGGTCCACCAGCGTCATGGCTCCAGCCTCTACAGCAGCGCAGCCCACGCTGTATATATGGTACCTGGTCTCGGTGACGACGACGGCGGCGGCGTCGTGGAGCAGTCGCTTGAGCGCACGCATGACGAGCGGCCGCGTGTACGGGTCCACCAGCGTCATGGCTCCAGCCTCTACAGCAGCGCAGCCCACGCTGTATATACATGGTACCTGGTCTCGGTGACGACGACGGCGGCGGCGTCGTGGAGCAGTCGCTTGAGCGCACGCATGACGAGCGGCCGCGTGTACGGGTCCACCAGCGTCATGGCTCCAGCCTCTACAGCAACGCAGCCCACGCTGTATATACATGGTACCTGGTCTCGGTGACGACGACGGCGGCGGCGTCGTGGAGCAGTCGCTTGAGCGCACGCATGACGAGCGGCCGCGTGTACGGGTCCACCAGCGTCATGGCTCCAGCCTCTACAGCAGCGCAGCCCACGCTGTATATACATGGTACCTGGTCTCGGTGACGACGACGGCGGCGGCGTCGTGGAGCAGTCGCTTGAGCGCACGCATGACGAGCGGCCGCGTGTACGGGTCCACCAGCGTCATGGCTCCAGCCTCTACAGCAGCGCAGCCCACGCTGTATATACATGGTACCTGGTCTCGGTGACGACGACGGCGGCGGCGTCGTGGAGCAGTCGCTTGAGCGCACGCATGACGAGCGGCCGCGTGTACGGGTCCACCAGCGTCATGGCTCCAGCCTCTACAGCAGCGCAGCCCACGCTGTATATACATGGTACCTGGTCTCGGTGACGACGACGGCGGCGGCGTCGTGGAGCAGTCGCTTGAGCGCACGCATGACGAGCGGCCGTGTGTACGGGTCCACCAGCGTCATGGCTCCAGCCTCTACAGCAGCGCAGCCCACGCTGTATATACATGGTACCTGGTCTCGGTGACGACGACGGCGGCGGCGTCGTGGAGCAGTCGCTTGAGCGCACGCATGACGAGCGGCCGCGTGTACGGGTCCACCAGCGTCATGGCTCCAGCCTCTACAGCAGCGCAGCCCACGCTGTATATACATGGTACCTGGTCTCGGTGACGACGACGGCGGCGGCGTCGTGGAGCAGTCGCTTGAGCGCACGCATGACGAGCGGCCGCGTGTACGGGTCCACCAGCGTCATGGCTCCAGCCTCTACAGCAGCGCAGCCCACGCTGTATATACATGGTACCTGGTCTCGGTGACGACGACGGCGGCGGCGTCGTGGAGCAGTCGCTTGAGCGCACGCATGACGAGCGGCCGCGTGTACGGGTCCACCAGCGTCATGGCTCCAGCCTCTACAGCAGCGCAGCCCACGCTGTATATACATGGTACCTGGTCTCGGTGACGACGACGGCGGCGGCGTCGTGGAGCAGTCGCTTGAGCGCACGCATGACGAGCGGCCGCGTGTACGGGTCCACCAGCGTCATGGCTCCAGCCTCTACAGCAGCGCAGCCCACGCTGTATATACATGGTACCTGGTCTCGGTGACGACGACGGCGGCGGCGTCGTGGAGCAGTCGCTTGAGCGCACGCATGACGAGCGGCCGCGTGTACGGGTCCACCAGCGTCATGGCTCCAGCCTCTACAGCAGCGCAGCCCACGCTGTATATACATGGTACCTGGTCTCGGTGACGACGACGGCGGCGGCATCGTGGAGCAGTCGCTTGAGCGCACGCATGACGAGCGGCCGCGTGTACGGGTCCACCAGCGTCATGGCTCCAGCCTCTACAGCAGCGCAGCCCACGCTGTATATACATGGTACCTGGTCTCGGTGACGACGACGGCGGCGGCGTCGTGGAGCAGTCGCTTGAGCGCACGCATGACGAGCGGCCGCGTGTACGGGTCCACCAGCGTCATGGCTCCAGCCTCTACAGCAGCGCAGCCCACGCTGTATATATGGTACCTGGTCTCGGTGACGACGACGGCGGCGGCGTCGTGGAGCAGTCGCTTGAGCGCACGCATGACGAGCGGCCGCGTGTACGGGTCCACCAGCGTCATGGCTCCAGCCTCTACAGCAGCGCAGCCCACGCTGTATATATGGTACCTGGTCTCGGTGACGACGACGGCGGCGGCGTCGTGGAGCAGTCGCTTGAGCGCACGCATGACGAGCGGCCGCGTGTACGGGTCCACCAGCGTCATGGCTCCAGCCTCTACAGCAGCGCAGCCCACGCTGTATATATGGTACCTGGTCTCGGTGACGACGACGGCGGCGGCGTCGTGGAGCAGTCGCTTGAGCGCACGCATGACGAGCGGCCGCGTGTACGGGTCCACCAGCGTCATGGGCTCCTCGAGCAGCGCCACCATCGGCGCCGCCAGCAGCGCGACGCACAGTGCCAGCCGTCGCGCGCAGCCCAAGCTGTACGTCGACACGTCCGTATTCGCGAACGACTGCAGACCTACCACATCACCCTTTTTCAATAAACAAGTACTAACGTTTTTACGAACTGCGCCATTTTTCTGTTCCTATAATATTTAAGGCCTAGACAAGTAGCAAGTTTTGTTTCTATTCTCTTATCGCAATCGATAGCGCATCGTTCCGACCACGTAACTTTTCGTTACCAAATGTCATTCTCATACTATTTTGCTTTCTAATATCTTTAACTACTGTAGAACATCCATTTGACTACAGCTACTAACAGGAATAATATGTTCTACAACACAAAACCCTGAGACCGTATGGTCCGACTGCTTAGTCCGATCACTCGGACCATTTGAACTTTTCTTCTTATTTCATCCGATTCATGAGACTAAGAGAAGTCACGAATTCTCATAGTCCGATTGATCGTTCTGGGGAAAAATAAAAATCTTCACGGTTCGATCACGAGCAAAAATATGTACCCGAAATTCGACCAAGAAGTTCTGGTTTCAAAAATAATGGCTATTTTATTTTCAGAACTAGGCTCGCGCTCATCATTGCCCGACATCTCAAGCGACCAGTGCTGCAGAATATTTGTCCCCTAATGACTACGAGGCTTAAATCTCACCCATGCATGCTATCATCTGTCTTGAGAGTCGGTTGCAAGTATAGTCCGTATAGCCTTGCAGTTTCGATATGAGCATCAAGTTTTGGTAGCCAGTCAGAAACCCGTCCAAACATAATTCTGATGATATAAGGTACACTTTGTGGAGATACTGAAATGATAGAATAATTAACACCGTGACTTACAATGCCCAAATAGGGGTGGCCCAAATAGGGGCGATGTTAAGAGCCTTTTGCCATTATACCAGGCAGGTCGACGGAAACCCATTGAACCCTAAAAGCGTAGCAGATGCCGTCGTTTAAGGCAGCCTTTAGAGCCGAGGGGCTAGAAAAGGAAGGTGTGTGTGTGTGTGTGTGTGTGTAAATAATCTATGCAGATGGCCGCAGGGCCTTTACAGCTTCAACGGACAAGAGGGCGAGCGTGCAGCCACAACGCTCGAGCCAAAAGGCTAAGGGGGTAATTAGCTCAAGGGTGTCACAAGGAGGAACGGCCTCGGCTTGGACAGTCGCTATGAGGGAGGGCATATACTAGATGTCTCGCCGTGGTGCTCTGCACCGGCCGGCGACATCAGACCTCGCCGGCGAGGTCGGTGTCTTATCCTGAAAAAGCAAGGTGATAATTAACTTTCTCGTCGTATGTCGCATCAGGCTACGAAGAATCCGTATTGAGTGGTGGAAAGAAATCCTGCGAGTATTAAATGTGTAGCAGCTATCGTTGTTTCAGTCGGCTTTTAGAGCAAGAGGCCTACGCTCTATAAGAGTAAGGTTATAATTTACCTCGCATCTTTTTCGTCGTATGCTGGATTTGACTACAATGAGTCCTCTGTCGATCGACAGACACCCAGCAACCATTTGCAGCATCAAACTACAATTCACCTAAATCATACGCCTTTGGTAATCGCCAAAAACCCATGAAGTATTAACACCACCTCGCGGCAAGGCAGCTTTTATGGCCAAGAAGCTTACGCTCAACAGGAGTAAAGTTGATGCATTACCTCGGTTCTATTCTTTCGTATGCTGCTTCCATCTATGAATGCCTTGCCTCTAGTCATGGACAGGTATCCTGCGAGCATAAGCAGCGTAGCAGTCTTACCAGAGCCATTTGGCCCTAGGATGCAGATACATTCACCTGTGGTATACAACAGCAATTGTGGAACCAAACTCCACTGCGAACGGTTACAAAGTGCAACATTCTAGCCCATAACTACACAAGAAAGCATCCGGGTGTCCGAATAACTAAGTGTGAATTTTGAGCTAGAGGTCTAAAAGTAAAGGGGCCGACTCTGCCAACTGCTAGGTCGATAGGTTTGCGAGTAGACTACTTAGCTCATTGGATTAAGTAGTCGCGGTTTCAATCCTCGGACGGGATCTTTGTAACCCACAACTGTTTACATCAGTCCGGGTGTTAGTGTACGTAAAATCTCTATCTGTAAACGCACCCTCGACACAGAAATATTTTTTAGGTAATGGCAAAGTTTTTAAGAAAATCTACTTCTATATCCTTTACCTCTTCATTTATTCCTCTTTGCTCTTTCTCCTAGACTCCTACTAACTTTTTTATTCTTTACCTTCTTTCCTTTATAAGTTAAAGGAGTTTAACTGGTTTTCTCTCAATTTTGAACGGCATCGCGGCAGGCTCAATTTGAGATGGCGGGACGAACTGGACATCTTTATTAACGATTGGCCCTCAATAGTCCCAAACAGGGTATAATGGAAATGATGTGGCAGCGGGAGTGGGCCACTAAAGGCTAGATAGTAATAACCTTCTGTTCTGTATATAGGTGAAAAAGGAAGACAAAAGCACTAACTCCCTCTTCTCATTTCCTCTTGTTTCTACCTCTCACACTAACAACACCTAGATTAAGAAGAAAATACTATAAAATTCTCATCCAAAATACCTCAGTGCCTCAAGACTAAAGTTTTTAGTCAATGTGTGTTGCCAGTGATGACATGCGGGCATGAAGCAAATACGAAGAAGAGATGGCCTAAGTTAACGAGCCTTGTGATTTCATAAAAGCATTGACGTCATCGGGCTGGGCGTGACTTACCTCAGTTTGTCATCGCTACTCGCTTAATTCACACGTCCGCTCGAGTTCGCATAGCTATGAAATATTATATATTTTTCAAATAAAAAAAAATCAAAATTTTTTTTTTCGGTAACAACAAAAATCTTATTTTTACTAAAAATAAAACCCTTAAAATGAAGTGATGTATCTTAACATGCAAAAATTATTTGGATCGACATTCTGGTCACACAAATAATGTCAGATTGCACTTGTAAGTATCTTTTCGTAATATATTAGAAAGCTTCTATATTTAAAATGCCATCTACCGTAATATAATTGAACTTACAAGTAACACTGACGTAGACGGAGCGTTTAGTTCTTACCAGTCTCCGCCAGATGGCAAATACAAATGTGGGTGTTCCCTCTCGCCCTGTGCCACCCCGCGCAACGACACATTTAATTCTATAGAAAAATCTGTTTAGGCCATTTCCCCTTCGTATTTGCTTCGTGCATGCGGGTCAGAGACGAGGTCTCTTACAATAGGTATCATAAAAAAGCTCACAGTTGCTCAGCGAGTTACGAAAAGAGCTAAGCTCTGCCTTTCTCTACGTGATCGAATCAGGAATGAGGAGATTCGTAGCAGAACCAAGGTCACCGACATAGCCCTCAGGATTAGCAAGCTGAAGTGGCAATGGGCGGGCCACATAGCGCTAAGAACGGACGGGCATTGGGGCAGAAAGATTCTAGAGTGGAGACCACGTATTGGCAAGCGCAGCGTGGGACGACCGCCTGCTAGATTGACCGACGATCTCGTTGGATACAGGGCATCGGATCGATTATGCTGGAAAGCGATTTTTTTTTTTAAAAAACGTAGCCCCACACTAGGATTTATTCCTGTGTCGTGGGTGCGTTTACAAACATGAAAATTCATCACACAAAGATTTGGCCCATGCGGGACTCGAACCCGTGACTATTAGACGCAGTGGGCAGAGCGGCTTAAGCTCTTAACCACTGCGCTAAATCGTCCGTCAAACTTTGGGGATTGGGGGAATTGGGAAGCCTTTGTCTAACAGTGGACACGTATAGGCTGAGATGGTAATGATGGCTATAAAATTACAACACTTACCATATTTGGCGGAAAAACTGACTCCTTTCACTGGCACCACGTACCTAGGAGAATATTTCTCATCTTTCTTTTTGAACATCGATATAACGTAATGTTTATGCAAATTGCACGCTAAAAGAACGTCCTCTTGGAAATCAGCTGAAAATATAACTTTTCTTACTTATTGATCATAGTCGGCGGCGGCTACGATTAACGGATTCGCATGGGTAGATGCGTTCGCGAAGTGTCGTGTTGTCGCCTTTTTAATATAGGCGCGAATAGGTTCGAGACCTAGATCGGAGTGAAGATCGACATTCCGTACGGACCAGGGGGCTCCTACGGCTTTACGGAGGAAGCGGTTTTGAACCGCTTGGAGTTAATCGATGTGAGAGGGGGCCGAATGCCCGAACACAACACACGCATAAGTCATGATGGGAACGGGTAGTCTATTTATATACACGGTGTAATTTTAGTCGTCGTGGAGCGAAAGTCCAGGTGATGTATCCAATGCCTACCGGTAATTAAAAAAATCAACACTCAATAAGCAGCAACTAGTTACTGTCCTATCCTTATATCATATCTAGGATGAAAATCCGGAACCTCGGAAGGTATTTACCGGCCAGCTGACGAGTCGCACCGTCCCTTAATGTCATTTTGCGCTTGGTATAGGTTAAAAGTTGTTATTTAATGCGCCTAATTAAATACAGCAAAGTTTTGGACGAGGCCGAAGATTTCCAGCAAGCACCGAAATGGAACGAGCTATTAGGTTTTATGACTTACGAATGCTTTAGGTCTTCCATAACGGTACTAATTAAGTGCATTAAAAAATCAACTTTTAATCTATACCAAGCGCAAAATGATATTGAGGGACGGCGCGGCTCGTCAGCTGGCCGGTAGATATCTTCGGGGTTCCGGATTTGTACCCTAGCTATGATATTTGAATAGATAGATGTTACTTACTGACCCCATATATCTATATCATCATGCCAGATTCCTAGCGGAGTAGTAAAGACTACTGAGTTCCAATCCTTACAGACTTCTCTAGCTTCCTCCACCCTCACATTGAAGAGTTGTATTTATTCAGTTTTTATTACCAGTGAACAGCAGGCATTTTTTTTATTTAAAAAACGAAGCCCTACACTAGGATTTCTTCTTGTGTCGTGGGTGCGTTTCCGAACACGAGAATTCACATACACAAACACAAAACATATATCTAGACCGAAACAAATAATTGTGGGTCACATAAAAATTTGTCTATATCTATCTATAACCTCACGCCAGATCCTTTGCGGGGTAGGCAGAGAGTACAGCTTCCTCGACTCTCATAGTTCGTCTCATACACGCTCGCCGGTTACGGAGACTCTTGACTTTTCCATCAGATAAGACTCGGTTTATTTGGTCGTGGTAAGATAGTCTAGGTCTTCCCCGGTATCTGCATCCTTCCACTTTCACATTGTATATCTGTTTTGTCATTCTTTCCTCTGGCAATCTTTCTATATGCCCGAACCAACGGAGCATGCCCTTTCTTATCTTTACACCGATACTATCTTTCATACCTACTCGCTGTCTTACTAAGCTGTTGCTAATGCGGTCGGTCAGCTTCACTCCGCACATCTTCCACAGAGCTCGCATTTCTACCGCATTTATCCTACTTTCATTCTCCTTCTTACATACCCAGCTCTCGCTACCATATAACAGCGTTGGGACAAGAACTCCGTTATGTATGGCCAGCTGCGCCTTATGGCTTAAGTGCCGGCTCCCGAGTAGCTTTCCCATCGCACTATTCACTCTGTTCCCTGCACTCACTCTTCTCTCTATGTCAGCAGATTATTTCCCATCCTTACTGAAGGCGCATCCAAGATATACAAACTCATTCACTTGCTCCAGCACATCGTTACCAACCACAATCCTTACATTCGTTCTGGTTTCTTCCCTTTCAAAAACCATAATCTTTAAAATTAAAATTTGTCCCGTGCGGGAAACGAACCCGCGACTGTTAGACGCAGTGGGCGAAGCGGCTTAAGCTCTATACCACTGGGCTCAATCGTCCGTCGAATTTCATTTCGTCATTGAATACATTACCTAGGATTTCGTTCCAGGTCGACTAAATTTATACTTTGTATAACGTTTATCGAATGATTAAAAGACTAGCCCTAAAGGATATATGATATACTATATGTACGTACTATGTCTATTCAAATTAAACTTTAAAACTTTTTAATTTTATTGATTCAGTCAACTACCGCATAGCTAACAGCATTTCCACTTCGATGTCTTCGGAAATACTGTCGCCATCGTATAACAACTGTCATAGATTGCAATCACAACTAAAACAACTAAAAAACGTGATGGTTTATTAAAAAGTTTTTAAGTCTGATTGGAATAGACTATACACAGCGGCATTTACTAACATTTTTTAACCATATACTCGACATATTCCCTCTCTTTTTTCACTGTTTGCTCTTCAAATACACGCACTGGCTCCTTATACAAATAATTGGAAATAGATTCCAAGAAGTTCGGGAATATACCAAAATCCACTAGTATCACTATAGTCTGAAAATTAACAGCGGGGAAGGGAGAGGCTTTAATCCTACTTAATATTATAAATGTGAAAGTTTGTATATTTGGATATTCGGATGTTTGTTACTCAATCACGCCAAAATGGCTGAACGGATTTGGATGAAATTTGGCACACTATTATCCCTAAAAATTGTTAGGTTTCTGTCTAAAGTCAACGTGATCGAAGTCGCGGAAGCGAAAGAATAAAAATAAACACGTCACGTCTATATTTCTCCAGCAGAGGTGTACTGTATACACTCACTTTTCACCGAAGTCCCAATGTCCCAATGTCCCAAGGTCCCAAGGTCCCAAGGTCCCAAGGTCCCAAGGTCCCAAGGTCCCAAGGTCCCAAGGTCCCAAGGTCCCAAGGTCCCAAGGTCCCAAGGTCCCAAGGTCCCAAGGTCCCAAGGTCCCAAGGTCCCAAGGTCCCAATGTCCCAAGGTCCCAATGTCCCAATGTCCCAAGGTCCCAATGTCCCAAGGTCCCAATGTCCCAAGGTCCCAATGTCCCAAGGTCCCAAGGTCCCAAGGTCCCAATGTCCCAAGGTCCCAATGTCCCAAGGTCCCAAGGTCCCAAGGTCCCAATGTCCCAAGGTCCCAATGTCCCAAGGTCCCAATGCCCCAATGCCCCAAGGCCCCAATGCCCCAAAGTCCCAATTTTGGAAGGTCCCAATGTCCCAAGGTCCCAATGTCCCAAGGTCCCAATGCCCCAAGGCCCCAATGCCCCAAAGTCCCAATTTTGGAAGGTCCCAATGTCCCAAGGTTCCAATGCCCCAAGGTCCCAATGTCTCAATGTCTAAAGGTCCCAATAGGCTTAATTCCAGACTTCGAATTGGAATTGGGATTTTTTCGATACTACGAACTACAGTATCCGAACTAGTATTCGAACCGGGAACCTCGTGATCGCTATGCGTATTATACGGTACTAAACCAACGAGGCTACTAAGAGTAATTGCCAGCACACAAATACAACAAAGGATTTTAGTATCCGAAAATAGAAACCAAGCAGTGATCAGAAGCAATTGCCTAACAGTGGGACGAGTTACTTTGTAATTGTAACAATTTGTGTGTACAATAAAAAAATTGAGGAACTAAGTCATCATCTCAGCCTATACTTGTCCACTGCTGAACATAGGCCTCCCCAATCGCTTTCCAGCGTAACCGCTCCGATGCCACCTGCATCCAACGACTTCCTGCGATTTTCACAAGATCGTCGGTCCATCTGGCAGGTGGTCGTCCCACGCTGCGTTTGTCAAGTGAACTAAGTGCTAGTAATAAATAAAGAAAAAATATAAAAAGGTACTTACGGAGTTAACAACAAAATGTATGACCAATAGTATAATATCGTATAAACCACTGTCAAATGATGAGAAGTAGCTATATGGATTTGACGATGATGATTCTGAAATAATTAAAAAAATTTGTTTAGATTACCCGAGTGGGGATGGGAGAGCTGTATTTTTTTTTAATTGGCTCGTGCGTAGTGGTTACAAGCTCGGCCTCTTATCCTATGAAACAGTAAAGGCCCCACGGCCAACAGCGTAGATCTAATGCCACACATTCCAACCACTGTAACTCCTGTCTCTATTGGTCACCAAGATTTAAACTTCGAGGTTTCCCGGGAAGCTATTTATTTTAATAAAATATTCTGATTCTGAGTACCACTGTGAACGATGGGCCTTATTATTAACGGTTTTTTTTATCTTCAAAAACGTTGCCTCACACTAGGATTTATTCTCTTGTTGTGGGGTGCGTTTACAGACATAAAATTCACATACAAACATCCAGAACGAAACATACATTTGTGGGTCACACAAAGATATGTCCCGCGCGGGAACCGAACAAACGACTACCCAATGCAGTGGGCGAAGCGGCTTAAGTTCTTAACCACTGGATTAAGCCGTGTGTCAATTTGCATTTGAAATAACCCTATTTCTTTGAATTATAATTTAATTATAATACACCGTCACGCCTATATTCCCCAAGCGGGGGTGGCAGAGGTGTACTGAGTACACCCACTTTCGCCGACGATGTTAGGTCCCATGTAATAGGGGGCGAGCCTATTCCCTTATACCGGG
Organism: Phalera bucephala; assembly: GCA_905147815.2. Classification (NCBI taxonomy): domain Eukaryota; kingdom Metazoa; phylum Arthropoda; class Insecta; order Lepidoptera; family Notodontidae; genus Phalera; species Phalera bucephala. The sequence goes on along the minus strand of LR990625.1, from coordinate 4,588,636 downwards.
CACAATTCCAGACTCCGGACTCACACTGGGAATTTTTCGGTAGAAAAACTACAGATGTCCGACCTAGGATTTAAACCCAGGACCTCGTGATCACAAAGCGATGCACTTTGCCACCAAACCAACGAGGCAGTCAATAAATTAATTATCTCCATTAAATTTTAATTTAAAGAAATAGGGCGATTTCAAGTGTAAATTGACAGACTAATATTATATAGAGGAAAGATTAATTTCTTAGTAATCGATAAACACTAACAGTGTAGAACCGATTTTAACCAATCAAGTAAACAAATATGGCCAATCAGTTAACAACATTCCAAACAAACAAACATCTAAACATTCCAAACAAACAAACATCTAAACATTCCAAAATATATCCATCCATAAGGTTTATATTAACCCGGTAGGTGGCGCTATCTAGACTATCTTACCATGACCAAATGGACCGGGTCTTATCTGAAGGACAAGTCAGAAGTCTCCGTAACCGGCGAGCGTGTATGAGACGAACTATGAGAGTAGAGGAAGCCAGAGAGGTATGTAAGGAAAGAACCTGTTGGAACTCTGTACTCTCTGCCTACCCCGTAAGGGATCTGGCGTGATGATATAGATAGATAGATAGGTGGCGCTAAAGTCGACCAGGTGCGAAGCCGCAGGAAACTGCTACTGTGAAACTTAATAAAACAGATTGAACGAGTAACAGCCATTTTTGCTAATTAAAAAAATGTATCATACATTAGGAATAGTTAAACCAATTAAGTTGCTGATTTAGAACGAACTAAGCTTGTGTTATGTATGTTACATCTTGTATACTTATCACAGCACTCAGCAGCTACAAAATGGATTTCCTTAACAATAAGATCTGCACTAATATTTCTGACTAATACACAAGGTGTAACATGATAAACGCAAGACCTCAGACATCCCGATTAGAGAATTGCTTCCTAAATTCAAAACGAAAACCAAAGTTTCAAATTAAAAGGTTTTTACCCTTTTTTAAGCACTTTTATACCCCAATTAACAATGAAACTTATACGTATATGTGTACGTTTGGATAAATAGGAATAGGAATGCATTTGAAATCTCTTATTGCTACGAATCAAGAATAAATTTAGTTATTTATAGCGCGCTGAAGGAGTAAAAGCATTTTTTGAAAATTTAAATTAATGTATGGTACATTAAAACCAAATTTCAAAAGTTAAAGTTGTTTACCCTTTTTTAAGTACTTCTTAACAATGAAACGTGTATGTAAATGTGTGCGTATTGAGAAATACGTTTTAGAAATGCATCTCTGTATTGCTTTGAATCAAGAATAAAATTAGTCTGTTAAAGCGCACTGAAGGGGTAACAGCATTTTAGTAAATTATAAAAAAATTTAGGTAAGGTACATTAAAAATTGTTGGAATCAATTCAGTTACCTATTTAGAATAAACTACTTTCAGGTCTTGCGTTTATTATGATACACTTTGTATAACACATAGAAAAAATCCAGACCCTTAGCATTCCGGCTAGAGAGAATTTAAAGATAGTACTGCAACAACATTTATGTCTGACTTCAGATTCTAAATCAGTATCGCTATGCTTAATAATCGCAACAAAACCAAGGAGACAATGATCTTCTTATCCTTTCGATGGTACACATGCTGTAATTATATAGAAGCCGCCCAGAACCACTTCAACTGCATTATCGGAGGCAGCCATTAAGTCCTGCTGCGAACAGGTGTTGGGGCACCCAGATCACTATGAAAGGTGGGATAAGCAGTAATTACATAAACAAATGTTACTAAAGGTATAAATAGTTACCACAGCACTGGGCAGCAACAAATTGCATGTCCTCAACAACGAGATCCGGGCACGTGTTAGTTGAGCGCGCAGAATACGTTGAGCCGCGCGAGTGACGTCAGCCAGCATAGGGCCACGCTTAACGTGTACACGGGGCTGCAGTACTCCAGTACGGTGAGCTACACGTGTGGCGCGGTGAGCCACGAGTACTTGTGCTTAACAGTGCCGATCACGTACAAAAAATGCAGACCCAATTTGCTACTGAGAATTCATCTATAGAAAAAACCGTAACAACAGTTTTGAGGGACTTTAGATTCTAAACCAAGATCGCTACGCGCAATATTCGCCACTAGAACAAAGAAGCAGTCAGCTATCTTCTTATCGTTTCTACAGCAGACATGCTTAACAGAACACAGAACGTGACCACTTGCATTGTCCAAGGCAGCAATTAAGTCCTGCTGCATACAGCTGTTGAGGCAGAGTACGATGTAAAGTGGGAAAGTCAATGATTATCTATATATTAATACGTGAAGCAAAAACTTTGTACACATTTTTACGAAAATTGCGTGGACGGAGGAGTATGAAATTTTCCACACTTATAGTTTATGTAGAGAAGGAGTGCAGAAAGCTAATATTTTTTTAAATTATGCGTAAAACATACATTAAATCAATGAAAAAAACATTACACACACTACCATGTATTGACACAATACACGTCAAATTGATGTTAGTCTTTAATATTATTTGTCTATAGTCTTACCGAATGTCAAACACAACTAGCAAACGATGAAAGAGTAGGTCGATTATCGACCTATGGGCGACCACTAGTATAGATAGAGAGACACACATTACTCAAGGCGTAAATACTTACCATATCACTCAGAAACAACAACCTGTATATCCTCAACAACGAGATACAGGACCAGGTGTTGATAGAGCACGCAGAATGCGTTGAGCCGCGTGAGTGACGTCCACCGGCACAGCGCCACGCTGAACGTGTACACGGGGCTGCAGCACGCCAGTCCAGTGAGTAACACGTGGGGCGCGTTGAGCCACAAGTATATGCGCTTTGCCGTGCTGATCACATATAAAAAAGTATCCAGACCCTAGATTTCTACTGAGCGAATATTGATAGAAAACCCCCAACAACATTTCTATCAGATTTAGGAATTTAAATCAAAATCGCCACAGGCAATATCATAACCAACACAGACCAACGAAACAGTGATCGATCTTCCTAATAGTTAGACAGCAGACAAGCTATAATTATAGAGAAGCGGCACCGAACTACTTCAACTGCATTATTGGAGGCCACCATTAAGTCCGCTGCGTGCAGGTGCTAAGGCAGAGCACGATGCAAGGTGGAACACTCAATGATGTCATAGATAAAAGTTACTAAAGGTATAAATACTTACCACAGCACTCAGAAGCAACAAACTGGATGTCCTCAACAACAAAATCAGGGCACAGGTGTTTGTTGAGCGCGCAGAATGCGTTGAGCCGCGCGATTGACGTCAGCCGGCACAGCGCCACGCTGAACGTGTACACGGGGCTGCAGTACGCTAGTGCGGTGAGAAACACGTGCGGCGCGTCTAGCCACGAGTATTTTCGCTTTAGCGTGCCAATCAAGTATAAGAATATCGGCGTCATTATACCTGGAATGGAAGTACATAAAGTTTATAATCGTGTGGCTAAGCGGCGCCCCTTGGCACTTTTAAGTATTGGGTTATTTTGTTTGGTGTTGGGGCGGTGTGAATTTAATATGGTTTTAACATAAAATATAATACCGCCTCCCCGTTTGTTAGTTCACAGCTGTGGGTAAATTTTAAAGCCTGATATATTAAATAAGTTACAAACATTATTTGAAATGCCAGCTCCTGTAATCACGATTACATCTAACGGGAATCGGCAACTATCAAAACATGATTTCGTGCATGAACCGATGATGCATTCAGGATTGTTTCTTTCGGAGAGAACTCTAACGATGAATGGGCCATTACGAAAATTTAACGTCGATTTATATCTTACGAGAAGACTAACACAAAATGAACTGACGAAACTTTGCTACATACTTAGCAAACAATGTACCGTTTTAAGATATGATTACGCTCGACTACACTTTGTCAGGGTAGGTAAAGAAGGTTCAAATCAGAAATATCAATATTAATAAAAAATATAAAGTGATAAACTAACAATCCTTCTTATAAAAAGAAAGGTATTGTATGTTTTTATTTGAGACAGCGTTAGTGGCGTGTGTTAAATAAGATCGCGCTATAGTTTAGTTTATATTTTACAAATACCACCTGTGCGAGCTGAGTGGGGCTGAGTCTGAACCCGGTGATAGAGAAATAAGTCTGGTGCAAGTTGACAAAATATAAAATATATATTCACACACGGTTCTTCCGGGATAGCCGTTATCTCTTTATATTAAAATAGCAGAATGGATCGTACTAACACTTTTAAGGTGTTTTAGGTCTCGAAATAATATTTGACCTGTTGGAACTCTGTACTCTCTGCCTACCCCGCAAGGGATCTGGCGTGAGGTTATAGATAGATAGATAGAATAATATTTGAGATACTTTTATACCCGAAGGAATAACGGTTCTTGCGACATAGCTGGTTAAACGAATTTAATTGAAACTTTGTATGAAGGTAGTTAGGCTTAAATCGTAAAATAAAACCCTATATCCTACTATCTAGAAATTGTCCTACAACAAAAAAAATCTCATTTTTAAGTTGATCTTATAAATACTTTTGCAAAACAAAGATAACTTGGTTTAACCGATGAAACATAGACTGCTTAACTTGCTTCGTCAAATATTTGCAGGTACAATCCCCGCACAGCTCACAAGAATATTGATTTACAATTTATGATTTTGAAATTAAGACGTTGTTTTAAGTGCATACAGGCACAATAGAGAACGATAAGAGGTTGTTTTAAGTGCATACAGGCACAATAAAAAAAATTTGTTTGTCCGTGTCCTGTGTCCAGAGCGGTGGAACCGATTTTAGACTATCACTGAAAAATGGAGGAATTTTCAGAGATTGTTTAAGACTACTTTTTAACTCGGGAACTTTTTAACTTGCGGAGCTGCATTTTGAAGTTGTACCAGAGTGTTTTTACATGTTTTGTTAGCGCTTCTCTTATGTAGACGCAATTTTCTGTCTTGTCCTTTGGTACATCTCATAAGAGAAGTCCAACGGTGAGTCTCTTCTCCTTACCAGCTTCTACCCATTGTTTACGAGCCAATTTAGACTTCACTTCGACACGTATCAGGCCCGGTTTATCTTTAAACCCAGGCAGACGTTGGGAGAATTGTATATCACTCCCATCCATGTCTAGTTTGGAGGTTATAATTCCTAGGGCATTGTTCAAATCTTTTGGTGATATTTCAGGTAATCCAACAATTTCTAAGGTGTTTGATAGATTTTCGTTCATAGCACCTGCGCTGGCGACGATATTTAATAGATGTGTAGAGAAAGGTAGGTTCCCCGACTTAATGAAACTTAGTAAAATTGTACCGATTTTTAAATCACGGATAAAAAGCGACCCTTCCAATTTTAGACCGATTTCCATCTTGCCGGCCTTGACTAAAATTTATGAAAAGATCCTACTCAATCAACTGCTTAACCACTTTAATGAGAATAAGCTGTTACACGGTGATCAATATGGTTTTACTAAGGGACGTTCAACCACAGACGCGGGAGTGGGTCTGCTTCAGCAAATTTACGGTACCTGGGAGGCATCGCAGAATGCAATTAGTGTATTCTGTGATCTCTCTAAGGCATTTGACTGTGTTGAGCATGCAACCCTCATTAAAAAGCTAAGGCATTACGGTATTATAAACACTGCCCTTAATTTATTAGCTTCATACATAAGTGAAAGATCTCAATGTGTTGAGATTAACGGGGTCAAGTCTCAGGAAGTTAATATTTCAATTGGTGTTCCACAGGGCTCCATCTTAGGACCCTTTCTTTTTTTAGTATATATTAATGACCTGCCGAACTTTGTCTGTGACAAAGTTCGGCAGGTCATTAAAAAAATAAAACACTAGTATAAACATAAACTGGTATTACCAATTGTTAGGCTTAAAAAGTATTTACTTCCTTCGTAGGAGTCGGTATTCGCTGCTTCAATAAGATACCAAAGCCCATGTTAGAGTTGCCACTTGACAAATTTAAAAGGTATATTAAATCATCACTAATGAGTAAAGGATATTATACACTAAATGATTTTTTAAATGATAAAAATGCCTTTACACAAATTAACTGAAATTTAGAAGAATATAATGTTAAGTGCAGCGTATCCTGCCTAGCGAGCGTTCATTGATTTTAAATATTATTCTCTAAGGATGTCGACAGGGTCGTGGATTGGTCATACTCACTAAAATGTCTTTGCTAGTGGCGGCTCTGTGGAGCGGGTCATTCTTTTCCCTCTAAAATGGTTGACGAGGGTGATGGCTGCTTCTCAGGTCATACTCGTGAACGGGTGCTGCTGGTGGGGACTGGTCCGTCCCCTGTCCTTTGTCTGACTGAACGTGTACCATAATGCTGTTGAATTTTGTCTCGTTCGGCATCACACTGGAGCTATGACCACTTGTATTGTACGCACTCTTTACATATTTTATAGTAACACTTTCTCTTACTATTATTATTATGCTTTTTATTATATACCTCTACAACATCTCTATTTTGTAAATGAGAGGACTATGTAGACACTGACCAATACCATGAATCTAAGTACACTTATGATTAATCTATACTTAAGCACATCTATTTAGCTCGTTCTGCATTGTTCTCCCATACTCCATAAATGCAATGTATACAAAAAAATTGTAACTCATTTTTAAAAAAAGAGTATTCGTGGAGTTTCTTGCCCTTTTTCTCCACAAGAAAGACTTTCCGAACGGGTGGTAGAGTCTTAAGTAATTAATAATTTTCTCTTTTTGACCTTGCCTTTTGGTATACATGAAAAAAAAAATTGATTTTGAAACGTTTGCAGTCCTTGTTCAAGAACATTCACTCTCAACTCTTAATTTTTATTTAATAGATTTTCGTTTTTATGCTCAAGGCTTTTTATAATATTGTCCTGCTTCTGAATTGAATTCTGCATTGCTCTAAGTTCGTCACTTAAAAACTCAAGTGAGGTCTCAAGATTTCCTATCGCCTCTCGAAAGGCTTTTTCACCTCTCGTTTGATGTCCTGAACGAGTTTTTTGTATCAATGGTATGAGTCGACGTAAAAGAGTTAGCTTGTGATTCATCGTCGTCTTCGTCGTCATCCGGTATCAGATAAGACGATCTACGAGAGGTATTTTGTGAGCACTCCACACAGCTTCATTCAATATCTGGCGCGTTTCGCAGGGTATTTAACCGCTTTATCGCATCTACTGCACTCCAATCCAGGCATTTTCTTTGTGATATTCTTCTTACACTTATCACATTTTTAGTACCATATTGAAGGTAGATATTGTTATTTATCAATCGTAAATTGTACACAACCTTTTACCACGGTGCACCAACGGTGAACCCCCTGAATTATTGTCAGGCTTGTTATAAATTAATGTAAAAAATAAATTGGTTTTAATTATTTTTACGCGACTGCCAAAATAGAGTGTTATTTATTTATTTATTACAATATATACATGCATATTCATAGGGGGTCTGTCCAAGAGCGTGCTCGTCGCGACCCCTGCCAGTCATTATGGCTGCAATCTTGGACCGAAGACGTACCGCAGTGCGGGCTAGGGCGTCCCCCCGAGGCGACGCGTACCGGCCCGCCCCCGTCGGTACGAATATAGGTGGAAGCGGCGATGGGGGCCGCCACCCATCACGCCGGGCCCGAACTGGCGAGTCGTGGGGTGCAGAGTGCCGAATAGGCACTTGGAATGTAAGAGGTGGTATGGAAGATAAGATGCATGAGGTGATTGATGTAATGAAAGAGAGACGCCTGGATGCTCTGTGTGTAACAGAGACTAAGCGGAGGGGCAGTGAAACCTGTGATCTGCCTGATGGAACGATGGCTCTGTGGTCTGGTGTACCGCAGAGCAGTCGTGCCAGCATGGGGGTGGGTATCTTTCTGTCCCGTCGCCTGGCCTCTGGAGTGAGAGATTATGGCCTGTGCGATGCGAGACTTCTCTGGGTCCGTTTAAAACTGGGTGTCACTAGAGTATTTTTGGTCGCAGCGTATGCTCCCGTAAGCTCGTCGACACCCCAGGACCTTGAGAAGTTTTGGGATAATGTCAGGGAAGTTCTGGATTTGGCTGAGGCTAACGAAAAGGTGATTCTGTGTGGCGATCTGAACGGATGGGTAGGAACCAGGCGGCAAACTTGCGACGCTGCTCTGGGTCCTTATGGTGATAAGAGAGTGAATGATGCAGGTAAGCTCATTGTAGATGTTTGTTTGGAAAGGGGTCTCCTTGTGTCTAATACGATATTCCAGCATAAGGACATACATATGTATACGTGGAGAAGGAATGAACAAAAAAGCATGATAGATCTGATCCTGGTTGATAACCGTCTCCGAAGCAAACTACAAGATACGCGTGCGTATAGAGGCCCCACTCTGGAATCAGACCACTATCTCGTAGTTGCGCGGTTTAGTGGTCTGTTCAGGAAGTGGAGGCACTGGCGAGAGCGTATCCCCTTCGGAGACCTTGAAAGATTAAAGGTTGAAAAGTTGCAAGATGAGAGCGTGAGGAGAGTGTATGAAGACAGAGTCCGGGACAAGCTTTTGACAGCAGGCTCTTCGGACTCAAATGTAGATGAATGCTGGAATAGCCTGAAAGAGAGTTTGGTGGAATCCGCGAAAGAAGTATGTGGTTGCTCAAAGAAGCATATTACAGCAAAAGGTGATGCATGGTGGGATGCGGAGTTGCAAAGCTCCGTAGAAAGTAAGAAGAAAGCGTGGCAGGACTATGTATCTTCTTTGAACCTGAATGCCAGTATGACAGAGATGAAGAAAGAAATATACCGGCAATGCAAGAATGCCACTAAAACTTTAGTGAAAGAAAAGCGTGAAAGAGCCAGTATGATTGAGGAGGAGAGGCTGGCGAAGAACTTCGAGAACAACACCAAACTCTTTTGGAGCAAGGTGAGAAAGGCTCGAGGTGATTCGTCAGGCTCCAGAATGGAAAGGATAAAATCTAAAGATGGTGACATTCTTGCAGACACACAAGCTGTGCTAAACCGGTGGAGTGAATATTTTGGAGAAATGTATGGAGATGACCCGGATGCTGATGCCGCAGACGTGCCTAAAGGCGAGATTGCGGCACCAGAATCAACGGAGGACATCACTATGGAAGAAGTTGAATGGGCGATAGGAAGTATGAAAAACGGTAAAGCTGCGGGAGTAGACATGATATCTGCCGAGATGATCAAATATGGTGGAACTTGCGTCCGGGACGCTTTCCGGGCCCTTGCAAACCTTTGCTGGAGGACCGGTAGAGTCCCTACAGATTGGCGCCGCGCAGTCATAGTACCCTTGTATAAAGGCAAGGGTTCACAATATGACTGCGCCAATTACAGAGCCATCAGTTTGATCAGCTTGGCAGCCAAGGTGTACGGTAAAATTATTGAACGGAGAATGCGCGTGAAGTCCGATGGAATGTTGTGCGAGGCACAAGGGGGTTTCAGGTCTGGAAGAGGATGTTCGGATCAAGTCTTCTCACTCCGCAACATCGTAGAGAAGCATCTGGCAGTGGGCCGGAAGGTTTTCTGCGGTTTTGTAGATCTGGAGAAGGCATTTGACAGAGTTGTGCGAAAGAGACTTTGGGACATTTTGCCAGAGTATGGTATAGATGGCACTCTGTTGCGAGCCGTCCAGTCCACTTATGTGGACTGCAAGGCATGCGTACGGGTGGGTGGTAACAGGTCACCCTGGTTTGACGTTAAAATCGGCGTCAAGCAGGGTTGCGTGTTGTCCGCTAGACTGTTTATAATATATCTGGACAAAAGTCTTCAAAGACTGAAAGCGATGAATGAAGGTGTACAAATGGGTGACTTAGTGGTAAACCATCTACTTTATGCAGATGACGCGGTTTTAATAGCGCCAACAGCCACTGATCTGCAAACACTAGTCACAGTTATGAAAGACGACTGCATGATCAATGGCTTACACTTGAATGTGAAGAAAACCAAGATTATGGTTTTTGAAAGGGAAGAAACCAGAACGAATGTAAGGATTGTGGTTGGTAACGATGTGCTGGAGCAAGTGAATGAGTTTGTATATCTTGGATGCGCCTTCAGTAAGGATGGGAAATACACCGCTGACATAGAGAGAAGAGTGAGTGCAGGGAACAGAGTGAATGGTGCGATGGGAAAGCTACTCGGGAGCCGGCACTTAAGCCATAAGGCGCAGCTGGCCATACATAACGGAGTTCTTGTCCCAACGCTGTTATATGGTAGCGAGAGCTGGGTATGTAAGAAGGAGAATGAAAGTAGGATAAATGCGGTAGAAATGCGAGCTCTGCGGAAGATGTGCGGAGTGAAGCTGACCGACCGCATTAGCAACAGCATAGTAAGACAGCGAGTAGGTATGAAAGATAGTATCGGTGTAAAGATGAGAAAGGGCATGCTCCGTTGGTTCGGGCATATAGAAAGAATGCCAGAGGAAAGAATGACAAAACAGATATACAATGTGAAAGTGGAAGGATGCAGGTACCGGGGAAGACCTAGACTATCTTACCACGACCAAATAAACCGAGTCTTATCTGATGGAAAAGTCAAGAGTCTCCGTAACCGGCGAGCGTGTATGAGACGAACTATGAGAGTCGAGGAAGCCAGAGAGGTATGTAAGGAAAGAACCTGTTGGAACTCTGTACTCTCTGCCTACCCCGCAAGGGATCTGGCGTGAGGTTATAGATAGATAGATAGATAGATATTCATAGGTTATAGAATATGTGTGCGGTACTTATTTTACCATAACTTCCAAACACAGTGACGCATTTGTTTATAACAATGAATCTAAATAGGAAGAAAAATTCATTGCTTCGGGTACAAAGCCGACAAGTGTGTAATACAGTCGATAGATGGCACTACATCGGGTTTTTTACTATGTAAACACACATATACGAAATTCACCCCTTGAGCATAGAGGATTACGTGGGTTCGGGTACTACACGAAGCCATGAATTTTAATTTCAATGCATTTCCCACTTGTTTGCACAGAACGATGAACTAAACGGCAAAAAAAATTCATTGCTTCGGGTACAAAGCCGACAAGTGTGTAAATAAAGTCGATAAATTGCACCACATCGGGTTTTCAACGATTTATCTATCTCTATCATCACGCCAGATCCTTTGCGGAGTAGGCAGAGAGTCCAGAGTTCCAACAGGTTGTCCAGCTGTATGTTTAACGGTTTAAACATACAGAAAGAAATACTTTCCGCCATGCTTAAGCATGGCGGAAAACGTGGGTTTGATTCCCACACGACGCGATGAATTTTGATTTCTATTTAGAATATTTTTTCCAGATTTAACTCACCTAAAACCAGTGTCATGACGTATAGCATACTTGTAGCGTGGTTCTTATACAGAAAGAAACTCAACACATATATATGTGCGAGAAAGGCCGGTCCGAATACCACCAGCAATGCTGTGAGGCAACCTGACAAAATAACACACCGTCACAACTATATTTCCCATGCAGCATACGCATAGGTGTACCGTACTGCCGTCCAAATCATAAACACAGCACTATGTTCTAATGTAGAACATTAGAACATAGTGCTGTGCATGTGTTCTAATGTAGAACATAGTTAACGTATTTATGATTTGGACGGCAGTGCACTACACCCACACTTAGTCGGCGAATTCCCAATGTAATAGGAAGTGAACAGATTCCCATTATATCAGACCCAAGTTCAGACTCAAGACAGCTACCGAGATTTTTTTTCACAGAAAGACTGTCTGATTTTGGATTTGCATCCTGACTTTCAACATTGATGTCCTCGTAATGATCGCATGCAACTAAACCAAAGAAGGGCTTGGGGAACCGATTTAGGGTTCAATTGCATTCTTATACCAAGAAGTTAAACGGTGTGTCCAGCGCGTACTCCCAGATCGAGAGGAGTACTTGCAGTGATCAAAAATCGGCGAAATGTGAGTGAACTTTGTAGAACTCGCCCCATATCAGCCAACAAGATGAACAAAAAGCCTTAGCAAAATCCAGGTACATTTGTATACCTCAGCTCACTTCTTCAGCTAACAGGTGACCAAAAATTCTTTTTTTGAACTAATAGAATGATCAGAAAAACGTCGGCTAAATGTAGGTATTTTGTATAACTCTGGTCAACTCTTCGACCGATAGGATAACCAAGAATATCTCGGCCAAATCTGTGAATAGTAAGTACATCTCTGGCCAACTCTTCGGCTAAGAGAATCAATAGAAAACGTAAATACAAATTACCTAGATACTCGAACTGATTCAGCGTTTGATCGAAGTCCAAAGTCAAAGTGACGAGTACCACTGGGATAGGTATGACCGCCATGTAAACAGCGGTCTGGGCGAGCAACTTGGCTCCCCAGTGGATGTACGGCGAGCAGCCTATCATGTAGTGGTTATGTCGGGTGCCATTCGCATACTCCCGGATCGACAGGAGTACATGAGGAGCCAGAGGGAGGATGGATACTGCAGGTAAAGAGATAAACAAAATTGTTCCTAGTTTACATTTAGTGCACTCGTGAAACAACATCGGGAAGTGTCCCTGAAACTATCCAACTTGATACCGTGAAATAATGTATGAAAACCATCATCCCTCCAAACACAAGAAAATTGATTTAGAATTTGTCCTGCAGTGGACGTCTTTCGGCTGATGATGAGATGTTTTAAGCTCCACCGCACCGTCAAGTTTGTCATAGTGTCTTTCGGGTGGTTCATTACGAAAGGCATATGAACCAAGTTATGGACTAACATGTACACAAGAAAATCGATTTGGGCTTCACAACACTGCCTGGATTTATAAACTCCACCAGATATTAGTCGGTAATTATTATGTGGTTCAGGATGAAAAGCATGCGGACTAACATGTGGGCTGAATTTTTTACTACTAAACATACTATAATTAAAGGTCTACTTACAAAACACGATCCATAAAGCCCACCCCATACACAAGAAAATAGATTTCGGCTTCACAACACCGTCTGAGTTTTTGAGCTCCACTGGATCATAGTCAGTATCGATTGTATGGTTCAGTAGGAAAGGCATGTGAATCGATATGTACACGTTACTGAATATATTGACAGCTTTTGATACTATTGTGTGGGAGTTAATCGGGTAGTATATAGTTGTTAAATTTTCTGTCATCTTGAAACCAACTGTATTTGGGGTTTTAGAGTCTGAAAAAAGAAACAATGGAGAATGAAAGACGACTGTTTGGTGTAATATTTTATTATTTAGAGTGTAGGATGCTGCGCTCATTGGATCCCAACATGAGATAAATCTTTATCATTGTGAGGATTTTCATTTATTCTCCGATTCTCTTTTTTTATCATAATGTGTGGGTACAATGTTTAGGTGTGTACAATCAATAGTTTATGAAAAGTCTCCAGTGTGATGCCTTAACCGAGATATGATATGATGTTATTTCTAAAGAGTAAGTATCTAAAGGATTCTGGATGGACCAGTCTCCGTGCGAACGTTCTAGACATGTATGGCGGATCGTCAGCGCTGTCGGTTGGTAGGTACTCATGTGTGTAAGATTACATACAATTAATAGTTTACGAACAGTCTTCAGTGTGATGCCTTGACTGAGATATGATACTAATGATACTATTTCTAAAGAGTAAGGATCTAAAGGATTCTGACCAGTCGCCGTGCGAACGTTCTAGACATGTATGGCGGATCGTCACCACTGTCGGTTGGTATGTACTCATGTGTGTTAGATTACATACAATTCATAGTTTACGAACAGTCTTCAGTGTGATGCCTTGACCGAGATATGAGACTAATGATGTTATTTCTAAAGAGTAAGTATCTAAAGAATTCTGGATGGACCAGTCTCCGTGCAAACATTCTAGACATGTATGGCGGATCGTCAGCGCTGTCGGTTGGTATGTACTCATGTGTGTAAGATTACATACAATTAATAGTTTACGAACAGTCTTCAGTGTGATGCCTTGACCGAGATATGAGACTAATGATGTTATTTCTAAAGAGTAAGTATCTAAAGAATTCTGGATGGACCAGTCTCCGTGCAAACATTCTAGACATGTATGGCGGATCGTCAGCGCTGTCGGTTGGTAGGTACTCATGTGTGTAAGATTACATACAATTAATAGTTTACGAACAGTCTTCAGTGTGATGCCTTGACCGAGATATGAGACTAATGATGGTATTTCTAAAGAGTAAGTATCTAATGGATTCTGGATGGACCAGTCTCCGTGCAAACATTCTAGACATGTATGGCGGATCGTCAGCGCTGTCGGTTGGTATGTACTCATGTGTGTAAGATTACATACAATTAATAGTTTACGAACAGTCTTCAGTGTGATGCCTTGACCGAGATATGAGACTAATGATGGTATTTCTAAAGAGTAAGTATCTAATGGATTCTGGATGGACCAGTCTCCGTGCAAACATTCTAGACATGTATGGCGGATCGTCAGCGCTGTCGGTTGGTAGGTACTCATGTGTGTAAGATTACATACAATTAATAGTTTACGAACAGTCTTCAGTGTGATGCCTTGACCGAGATATGAGACTAATGATGGTATTTCTAAAGAGTAAGTATCTAATGGATTCTGGATGGACCAGTCTCCGTGCAAACATTCTAGACATGTATGGCGGATCGTCAGCGCTGTCGGTTGGTATGTACTCATGTGTGTTAGATTACATACAATTAATAGTTTACGAACAGTCTTCAGTGTGATGCCTTGACCGAGATATGAGACTAATGATGGTATTTCTAAAGAGTAAGTATCTAATGGATTCTGGATGGACCAGTCTCCGTGCAAACATTCTAGACATGTATGGCGGATCGTCACCACTGTCGGTTGGTATGTACTCATGTGTGTTAGATTACATACAATTAATAGTTTACGAACAGTCTTCAGTGTGATACCTTGACTGAGATATGATACTAATGATATTATTTCTAAAGAGTAAGCATCTAAAGGATTCTGACCAGTCGCCGTGCGAACGTTCTAGACATGTATGGCGGATCGTCAGCGCTGTCGGTGTGTAGGAACTCGCAACTTTGTAGAAATGTATAGGATCGCTACATTACACTATTGAAAAGAACAAAAAGCAACTCACCTATATTAAAAACGTCCGAATAATGCGCTTGTATACTAGGCATACGGTATTGCAGGCTCTCCGCCACGCCACCTCTTCGAAAGGGGCCCGTGTTAAACATGAGGTCGGTCACTTGCAAGAGACGGTCACGGGCAGACATCAAACCGAAGCCGAACGAAGCATTCGTCGTCAGAGTTATTATAACCACGCTAGCCAGTGGAATAATTAATTGCTGGAACAAATTAACGACGAAAATATTGCGTGGTTCGTCGTGAAAGTCATTATAACCACACTCAACCAATGGAATTATTCATTGCTGGATCAATTTAACGACGAACACATTACGTGGTTCATAATGTCAGTAATTATAACCACACTAGCCAGTGGAATTATTGATTACTGGATCAAATTAACGACGAACAAATTATGTGGTTCGTCGTGAAAGTTATTATAATCACGCCAGCCAGTAAAAGAAGTAAATTTATATTCCAATCTGTGTTGTTCTTCTTGCGGGGTAGACAGAGAGTACAGAGTTTCAACAAATTATTTCCTTACATAACTCCACTCTCACTTTATGAAAGAAAGAAAGATATTTTATTTGTCACAGCATGAGAGACACGATATTTAGCTGATATGACACATACATATCAGCAATTTAACTATACAATTACAAAAAGTACGAACGATTAATATTTTCTCTAAAAAAAGGAGCACAACAAAGTAATACACATTAGTATGTGTCTCACGGCTGAGCCAAATAAGTATCCAGTACAGCTTCATGTCAGGCACAAGTGCGAGACGCTGATTTTCATATCGGACCCTCCTGAGTCTTCACAGATATCAATCCAGTATCAATTAATAATAAAAAAAACCTACTTTCATTCTCTTTCTTAGATCTCCATGTGATGTTCTTGATACGGCAATTGCCGTAATACACAGCATTTAAGTGTTAAACATAGTTATCAAAAATACAGTATTTAGCAAAACTTGGCGAGGCGCTAGTGGTGTTCGTACCGATCATCATGGTAAAGTAGCGTTCGACTCGGTCCACCTGAAATGGTTGTCAGTTTGTCGCATTTTCATATTCGAAGCGCGGTTGATCCCGGTTACCACTAAAGGTGGAAGTCGTTAAGCCGAGTTGGAAGTCTTATACGCGGCATTATAAGTTCCAACAGCAGGTCCACAAACCTGCCTCCACCAATCCGCACAGTCTGCGTGGTGAAGTACGACCTAATCTCTCTCACCTCGGTTTGTGAGACAAGGCTTTTGCCCAGCAGTGGGACGGTATAGGCTGGTATTTTAAGCAGCACTTTAACTACCGTATTTATAGATACACCAAGACCTATACACTATAGTACCCCAAATAGAAGTATTTTCGTACAAAACGGCATTTCTTAATTCTCTAAAATACGGCGATACTAACCCTAACTTTGTCAGGAACTACACTGATCCCAATATACAACATACCAAAAATATAAATTGCTTTCTCTTCGTCCACATATAGATGAAACTCCTGTTGATGAGGACTTTTAACTGTTGCATGATCAAATCGAACCCGTCCAATCTATCATCGTGAATATCTGGAATTAAAACAACGTAAACTATAAACGTGAGCGTGTATGAGACGATCTATGAGAATGGAGAAAGCCAGGGAGGTATTTACACACCCGTAGAGTTTCAACAGGCCCTTTCCTTACCTACCCCGCAAGGGATCTGGCATGATGATATAAAGAGAGAGAGAGAGAGAAAGAGTAAACTATAAACACCGTCACGCATTTATTTCCCAAGCTAGGGTGGCAGACATGTACAGAGTACACCCACTTTTCGCCGACGATGTTAGGTCCCATGTTGGGGGCGAGCCTATTGCCATATACCGGACACTATTCCAGACTCCGGACTCATACTGGGATTTTTTCGTTCGAAAAACTACATTTGTCCGACCTAGGATTCGAACGCAGGACCTTGAGATCACAAAGCGATCCGCTTTGCCACCAGACCAACGAGGCAATTACAAGACCAACAACGTAAAAAACAAGTTTTAGAGCTTGGTTATAAAATGACTCCCTACAGCTCCCTACAGCTGAGTCCCATTAAGTTATTATTTTAGGACTAAGGCCACACATTCCCACCATTGTAACTCGTGTAAACCAGGATCCACAATGGTCTCCTTAGATGACGCCAAGGTGTGAACCTTGGGGTATCCCGGGAAGCACCTTAATTGTCTCGGAACCCGCAACAAATTTAATTAGAAAGCAAAACAGGAGGGATAGGAGAAATAAAAATTCCACTACCCCCCTTTGCAAAGCGGGAAACACAAAAAACAAATTGGCAGATCAGCCATAGAGGAGACTACCACTAGGATAAGCTTAGTTGTAAAGCACCACGAATACGAAATAATATTACCAGGGCCTATTTGTGAGCCTCATTTCATTCCTAAGTTATTATTTATTGAATACTAAAGAGACATAGAGAGAAGAGTGAGTGCAGGGAACAGAGTGAATGGTGCGATGGGAAAGCTACTTGGGAGCTGGCACTTAAGCCATAAGGCGCAGCTGACCATACATAACGGAGTTCTTGTCCCAACGCTGTTATACGGTAGCGAGAGCCAGCTCTCGCTACTCGTATGTAAGAAGGAGAATGAAAGTAGGGTAAATGCAGTAGAAATGCGAGCTGCGGAAGATGTGCGAAATGAAGCTGATCGACCGCATTAGCAACAGCGTAGTAAGAAAGCGAAAAGGTATGAAAGATAGTATCGGTGTAAAGATGAGAAAGGGCATGCTCCGTTGGTTCGGGCATATAGAAAAAATGCCAGAGGAAAGAATGACAAAACAGATATACAATGTGAAAGTGGAAGGATGCAGGTACCGGGGAAGACCTAGACTATCTTACCACGACCAAATAAACAGAGTCTTATCTGAAGGAAACGTCAAGAGTCTCCGTAAGCGGCGAGCGTGTATGAGACGATGTATGAGAGTCGAGGAAGCCAGAGAGGTATGTAAGGAAAGAACCTGTTGGAACTCTGTACTCTCTGCCTACCCCGCAAGGGATCTGGCGTGATGTTATAGATAGATAGATATAGAATACTAAAGAAACTACTTGAAAAAATAGATAATTATTATACATCTAATAAATTTGCACGATTACATGGCTGCATTATACCTGGCTGATATGAAAAAGTTTTTTTTATTAGTATTAATTTATTTGAGACGAACTATGAGAGTCGAGGAAGCCAGAGAGGTATGTAAGGAAAGAACCTGTTGGAACTCTGTACTCTCTGCCTATCCCGCAAGGGATCTGGCGTGATAATATAGATAGATAGATTAATTTATTTAAACACCGGAGGAGGGGTGCTCGCTTTGTTTAATCCTTGCATAGTCTATTGTTTGTTATACAAGGTGTATCGTAAACAACGCAAGACCTCAAACACCCCGACTAGATAATTGCTTTACAAATTCAATACGATTTAAAATATTTAACCCCATTTTTAAACACATACCCCAATCAGAGATGAGCCAAATGTATTCAGATTAATGATTATAGTTGAAATTTGTAATATTCAATCATGATTCAAGAATAAAAGTGTATCATCATTGAAGATAACCAAATGTTATTGTAATCGTTAATCATTAATACACCATCACGCCTATATTCGCCTAGCGGGGGTGGTTAATCATTAATCTGATTACATTTTGCCCCAAAACTTGTACGTGTATGTGTGCGTATTGAGAAATACGTTTTAGAAATGCATTTGAAATCTCCGTACTGCTTTAAATCAATAATAATTTTAGTTAATTATAGCACACTAAAGGAGGGACAGAATTTTTGCAAAATAAAAAAAAATATGTAAAAGACATTAAAAAATTGTTGGAATCAACTCAGTTACAAACTACTTTCAGGTCGTGCGTTAATTATGCTACACCTTGTATAGGGTTATATGGCTGTTGTTAGAATGTAATGTTTGAAGGGGCATGGTGTAAACATAAAACATACTCACTCCGTAAGCTGGAATCGATGACTAGGTCATAGTCCATCTGTTGATCGATAAAACTGTAACAAATAATATTATTATCGAGATAAATTTCTACCTATCTATATATCTCTTGAGGTTTTTTTTTGTGTGTGTGAATGATCTACGCTGTTGGCCGCGGGGCCTTTACAGCTTCACCGGACAAGAGGGCGAGCGTGCAACCACTACGCTCGAGCCAGAAGGGCAAGGGGGCAACTAGCTCAAGGCCGCCTCAAGGAGGAGCGGCCTCGGCTTGGGCAGTCGCTATGGGGGAGGGCGTATACTAGGTGTCTCGCCGTGGTGTTCTGCACCGGCCGGCGAGCAAGAGATTCTTCGACCTCGCCGGCGAGGTCGGAGTCTGATCCTGTGTTCAGTATTGTGCTTTACACATCCATCTTGTGGCCAGAGAGGTATGTAAGGAAAGAACCTGTTGAAACTCTGTACTCTCTGCGTACCCCGCAAAAGATCTGGCGTGATAATATAGATAGATAGACTATTAGTATAGTTACTTATTATGCGGATCCAGTGCGGTGATGTGGAGGCAGATTGGGGCTGTTGTTGGAATTTATCAAACCGCCCATAAGCCTTCCAACGTTCACTAAAACATCTATGTTTGCAGTGGCTATTTAGTGCGAGTCACTTCCTCCGCTCTAATATGGTCAAGGGAGGTGAGGGATGTTCAAGTAGTCATACTCGTGAATGGGTGGTGCTTGTGGAGACTGGTCCACCCAGAATCCTACAGCTTATCATTATTACATTATTAATAACTATAATTCATTCAGCAAGTGCTGTGCACTTCTTTAAGTAACTGAGCCATCATGAAAAAATAATGTATGTAATAATTTAATTCTGTGATCTAACTGGTGTGGCCGTTGTTAAAATGCCTTTTTAAATAAAAAATAAATATATATTAAAATATTATTATTAATCTTCTACCTCAGTCGTAAGACATTACACTGGAGCTAGATCGCATAAATGATTTTGTATAATATTAAAATGTACCTATCTATACAGAAAATGATGAAAAAAAATTATGGAGAATTTGTAGCCCGCTGAGTATCTCGCCGGATCGTCTCAGTGGAGGCCGCGTTCTGAACCGGTGGCAGATTAGTAAATTAAAAAAATATATATATTCTATAGATCATTTGTATTTGTGTTTGAATGGCTGATGACATACCCCAAAAAGACTTCCTCCATATACATTCCCACATCTATCAAGGTAATGCTTAAATCTTCTTTTTGTTCCTCCAGCAAGTCGAAGAGCATTGGGAATCGCTCTTGCTCAGTCATTGGCAGTTTGAAGATGATGCGTTTGTTCTCAAACATCTTGGAAGTGGCTGCTACTATGGTGGACTCTACTAATGCTTTAATCCTTTCCGCGTTCCCTCTGTATTTGAATGTTATTGATAGATGGAAGCCTGCACCTGTTTTAAAATATTATGGTTAATCCTTACGAACGAGCAGTCAGCACCAATAAGATGGTACGGCCTTTGCAAAGACTTTTTTTGCGAAAATACACAAAAAAAAAACACCGTCATGCCTATATTCCCCAGAGGGGGTGACAGAGGTGTACTGAGTACACCCACGTTTCACCGACGATGTTAGGTCCCATGTAATAGGGGGCAGACACTCCGGACTCATACTGGGAATTTTTCGTTAGAAAAACTACAATTGTCCGACCTAGGATTTGAACCGAGGACCTCGTGATCACAAAGCGATGCGCTTTGCCACCAGACCAACGAGGCAGTCAGTTTTTTGCGAAAATAGTAATTAAAATATATATATACTGCATATAAAGGATCTATG
Organism: Phalera bucephala; assembly: GCA_905147815.2. Classification (NCBI taxonomy): domain Eukaryota; kingdom Metazoa; phylum Arthropoda; class Insecta; order Lepidoptera; family Notodontidae; genus Phalera; species Phalera bucephala. The sequence continues at coordinate 4,567,815 of LR990625.1, read as the reverse complement.
TATTCTTAAAAATACTGGTTAATATTAAATAAATGTTATAGTAAATGAAATTAATACTATTTACGATAAAAACCACATCAGAATTTTGCCAAATGTTACAATGTTATTGCAGCTGAATGTACATCTTTTTTAAAGGTAGTTTCATACTAGAAATTATTCCTGTGTCGTGCCCTCCTATTAGCCGCTACCGCCGTCCGCGGCATGTTCTCACCGACCCTCGCGATACTCTTACATCCCTTCTTCTTCGAATACAGACACCGCACACAGGATCAGACACCGACCTCGCCGGCGAGCTCGAAGAATCCCTTGCCCGCCGGCCGGTGCAGAGCACCACGGCGAGGCACCTAGTATACGCCCTCCCCCATAGCGACTGCCCAAGCCGAGGCCGTTCCTCCTTGAGGCGCCCTTGAGCTAGTTGCCCCCTTGCCCTTCTGGCTCAAGCGTAGAGGTTTCACGCTCGCCCTCTTGTCCGGTTAAGCTGTAAAGACCCCGCGGCCAACAGCGTAGATCACTAACATACACACACACACACACACACGCGCGTCGTGCCCGCGACTCTTAACCATTGAACCAAGCCGTCAGTCCCCGCATGGGACGAATTTTTGTGTGTCTCACAAATAGTAGTTTTGATCTGGGTGTTTATGTATGTAAATTTTATTAATAAATGCATTTATGACACAGAATAAAATCCTAGTGTGGAACTACATTACTTAAAAAAAATGGACAAGCTCGAGTAAAACTAGCGCTCTAAAGTTTCTGTACAAATGCCACAAGACGTCGCTATTTTAATTTAAAATTCGAGGATGACTTTTTTTAAGCGATATTATATTAGCCCTGTGTAGAAGCTGTCCCAACGTTGGGCACGGGCCTCCTCTCAAACTGAGAGGGTTTAGGCCATAGTCCACCACGCTGGCCCAGTGCGGGTTGGCGAACTTCACACACTTCGAGAAACTCTTAGACATGCAGGTTTCCTCACGATGTTTTCCTTCACCGTTAAAGCAAGTGATAGTTAATTTTTAATACGCACATGCTTTCGAAAAGACAGAGCTGCGTACCTGGGTTTGAACCAGAGACCTCTGACTTTGCACTCCGACGGTCTAACCACTAGGCTATCACTGCTTAAGCGATATAAGAACAATTTACCGTTTTTCGGATTTGACCCCTATTTTGTACTGTGAAACCTTTGCTTCTTGCCAAATGTAATGAGTCTAAGTTAACGACAAGTATTCTATAGGTTTTGATGAATGGGTTTCATAGTTCACCCCGTCAAGGTTCCATTAACCTTAGTATACAATATAAGTTTCAATTTGATATCTCTAATCGATCCAGAGATAAAAGGTCTTAGCCGTCAGACCGCCAAACAGGCAACCAAAAGGAGAAATAAAAGGTTCAAAAAAAGAATTAGACCGTGTCTTATCTGAAGGGCAAGTCAAGAGCCACTGTAACCAGCGAGCGTGTATGAGATGAATTATGAGAGTGGAGAAACCAGTGAGGTATGTAAGGAAAGAACCTGTTGGAACTCTGTATTCTCTGCCAACCCCGCAAGGGATGTGGCGTGATGATATAGACAGATAGATAGGAAAAAAAAGAATTACCGATGGCATTTTTGAGGAAGTGCGGTCGTCCATGGCAGCACAGTTTGCCCTGGTTCAACAGTGCGATGCGGTCACCCAGCGCGTCCGCTTCCTCGAGATGCGACGTTGACATCAACACCGTCTTGAATCCGCGCAACTCCTACACAGACAACTTCTATAGATATTCTTGGATCTCAACTACACTCTTTGATAAATTCTTAAGATACTCTGTCTTTAAATTTGATAAAAAAATGAGAATCTATTGATTAACACGTACTATGTACTAGAAGACATCTCGATTATTTTTTTTGTAGCAAAAGTTTAGAAACGAAATTCAAATTAGGGTACATTGAGTTACGTACTACATACTAGTCTATATCACCACGCCAGATCCCTTGCGGGGTAGGCAGAGAGTAGAGTTCCAACAGGTTCTTTCCTTGCATACTTCTCTGGATTCCTCCACTCTCATAGTTCGTCTCATAAATGCTCGCCGGTTACGGAGACTCTTGACTTGCCCTTTAGATAAGACACAGTCTATTTGGTCATAGTAAGATAGACTAGGTCTTCCCCGGTACCTACATCCTTCCACTTTCGCATTGTATATCTGTTTTGTCATTCTTTCTATATGCGCGAACCAACGGAGCATTCCCTTTCCCATCTTTACAGCGATACTCTCTTTCATACCTACTCGCTTTCTTACTACGCTGTTGCGAATACGGTCGGTCAGCTTCACTCCGCACATCTTTCGCAGAACTCGCATTTCTACTGTATTTATCCTACGTTCATTCTACTTCTTACATACCCAGCTCTCCCTGCCATATAACAGCATTAGGACAAGCACTCCGTTATGTATGGCCAGCTGCGCCTTTTGGCTTAAGTGCCGGCTCCCAAGTAGCTTTCCCATCGCACCATTCACTCTGTTCCCTGCATTCATTCTTCTTTCTATGTCAGCGGTGTATTACCCATCCTTACTGAAGGCGCATCCAAGATATACAAACTCATTCCCTTGCTCCAGCACATCGTTACCAACCACAATCCTTGCATTCGTTCTGGTTTCCTCCCGTTCACACATACTAGTGCTAAGATTTATTACAAAAATGTGCATTCATATACACTGAGATGTTTAAACAACCCCAGACACGAGAAGAATTCATTACACCTGCATGAAAACACAAATATTCCCGCTAATCCCGTGGTCATTAAGTTGGGCGTCCTACTAATATTATAAAGGTGAAAGTTTGTATGTTTGGATGTTTGTTACTCAATCACGAGAGAACGTCTTAATGGATTTGGATAAAATTGAGCACACAGATGATTTATTACCTGGATTACCCATAGGATACTGTTTATTCCATAAATGTCAGCTTCCCATCTAAAGTGAACGCGGACAAAGTCGCGGGCAGAAGCTAGTGCATAATAAATCAAACTTAAATTCACAGTTTTTAAAATCGCTTGCACACGTTTGTATTAAACTCATTATTAATGTCATCTATACTTGACACCGTCACGCCTATATTCCCCAAGCGGGGGTGGCAGAGGTGCACTGAGTACACTTTTCGCCGACGATGTTAGGTCCCATGTAATAGGTGGCGAGCCTATTGCCATATACAGGGCACAATTACAGACTCCGGACTTATACTGGGAATTTTTCGTTAGAAAAACTATATTTGTCCGACCTAGGATTTGAACCCAGGACCTCATGATCACATAGCGATGCGCTTTGCCACTAGACTAGTGAGGGAGTCTTGAATACCTATTTATATCATCACGCCAGACCCTTTGCGGGGTAGGCAGGGAGTATGGAGTTCTAACAGGTTCTTTCACAGATCCCTTTGGCTTCATGCACTCTGATAGTTCGTCTCATACGGGTGTATGAGACGAACTATAAGAATGCATGAAGCCAGCTACGGTGACTCTTGATTCTCTACACTCTATCTAGACACGGTTTATATGCTATATCGTCGCTTCATGTTTATTATTTTATTTTATAAATACCATTATAATATCCCAGAAACAATGTCTCGACTCAGGATCCATCCCAGATGTGGGTTCATCCAGTACCAAGACATCGGGTCCGCCGGCCAGCGCGCACGCCACCTGCCATACATAATGATTGAAAATGAAGATTTCTTTGTCGATTGGGTTTGCACTTAAAAACAAACACCACAAAACACATAATAAAAGTGTATTCAACAGAAACGCCAGTTAAATAAGACAATGTAAAAAAATCTATATTTCTCGCCGGATCGTCTGAGTGGAGATCGCATTCCACGATGGAAGATATACTAAATGTAATAATTTTTACATTTCTTAGCGCGAATTATAGATGGACTGTCGATTAGCGGAATGAAACTTACATAGATTAAAAAAAATATATATTTTGAATACTAGATGTAACCCGAGACTTCGGCCGCGTGGACTTTGACGAAAATCTTTTTCTAAAATTACTTGAAACATTTTTGTTGCCTAAGTTACTCCTAGTCAATGTGTGTTACCAGTGATGATATATGGATCAGAGACGTGGTCTCTTACAATAGGTCTCATAAAAAAGCTCAGAGTTGCTCAGCGAGCTATGGAGAGAGCTATGCTCGGCGTTTCTCTACGCGATCGAATCAGGAATGAGGAGATTCGTAGAAGAACCAAGGTCACCGACATAGCCGTTAAGATTAGCAAGCTGAAGTGGCAATGGGCGGGCCACATAGCGCGTAGATCGGACGGGCGTTGGGGCAGAAAGATTCTAGAGTGGAGACCACGTATTGGCAAGCGCAGCGTGGGACGACCGCCTGCCAGATGGACCGACGATCTTGTGAAAATCGCAGGAAGTCGTTGGATGCAGGTGGCATCGGACCGGTTACGCTGGAAAGCGATTGGGGAGGCCTATGTTCAGCAGTGGACAAGTATAGGCTGAGATGATGATGATGATGATGAAGTTACTCCTTATAACATCAGCTATCCGCCAGTGAAAGTCCCGTCAACATCGGTCACGCCGTTACGCAGATTATCCGGAACAAACAAACAGACAAAAATGTTGAAAATGTATTTTTTATTATAAGTACCGTATATACTACCATATAATAATAATATTAGCCCTATTAAGAAACTGTCCCACCGTTGGGCACGAGCCTCCTTCCAAACTGAGAGGGTTTAGGCCATAGTTCACCACGCTGGCCCAGTACGGGTTGGCGAACTTATGAAGTTCGCCAACCCGTACTGGGTCACCTTCGAGAAACTCTTAGGCATACAGGTTTGCTCACGATGTATTCCTTCACCGTTAAAGCAAGTGATAATTTATTTTTATACCGCACATGCTCTCGCAAAGACAGAGGTGCGTGCCTGGGTTTGAACCCGAGACCTCTGACCTTGGCAGTCCAACGGTCTAACCACTAGGCGATCACTGCTGTACTACCATATGAATTTAGTAAAAAGCTGTTATTTTGTAATTACAAACAGACCCTTCAATTTTATTTATTTGTGTATAGATACGTACGTCTGAATCTGACAACTAATATCGAGCGTCTGTCTTGTCACCCACGCACGATACATATATCATTTTGTGTGTGTATATGTGTGTGTGTGTGTGTGTGTGTGTGTGTGTGTGTGTGTGTGTGTGTGTGGATGGGTGGGTGTGTGTGTGGGTGTGTGTGTGGGTGTGTGTGTGGGTGTGTGTGTGTGTGTGTGTGTGTGTGTGTATGGGTGTGTGTGTTTTAATTTAAACACGAGCGGTATAATGGTTTGATGATATCTAAAAGTAATAAATGCATTCAAACTGGAATTATTTGGTATTTTTATAATATTATTATTACTATTTTTAATATTGAGAACAAACTAAATAACACGAATTTGGAAAAATCCTTACAAAGATCGAAAGCAGAAGGGCATCCAACTAGGTTGCGGTGGCTCATTACTCATAATAAATCTTGTCGAGTCGAGTTGCTTTACTTAAACAAACAAATAGCCTTTGTTGCCGTTCCCATGCCTAAAATAATGCTAGCCGGTGCAGAGCACCACGACGAGACACCTAGTATATTTATATGCCTTCCCCCATAGCGACTGCCCAAGCCGAGGCCCCCTTGCCCTTCTGAGACGAGCGTGGTGGTTGCACGCTCACTCTTTTGTCCGATGAAGCTGTAAAGGCCCACACACACACACGCACGCACGCACGCACGCAAGCCCGCACGCACGCACGCCCGCACGCACGCACGCACGCACGCTCGCACGCACGCACGCACGCACGCACGCACACACACACACACACAAGCATACGCACGCACACGCGCCCACAAATGCGCACGCGCACACACACGCACACGCAACTCATTTCACGTTCGCATTGTTTGTCGTTAAGGAGTTCCGTGGTGTATTTTTATATACTAAGATCCAATTCCAATGCACTTAAAATGAAGTCTTGAGCTAAACTAAGCCCAAACCAAAAAGAATCACCAAAAAATTTCATAAACCAAAATTTTAATTGAACAAGATCTTATAAAAAAAGCTTTTATAGCAAAAACCCCATGGCAAAAATACAACGGAGACCGACCGACCGCCCTATTGTACTTATCAAGACAGATCCAACGAGCCTCGATACATCGGGGTTATGTTGAGTAGTTGGGTAGTTCCGTTGGCTAACCCCCCCCCCCCCCCCCCCCGGCTCTATCATCAGACCCTTGACACCGTCTGGATCTATAAAACTCGTCAAACTTCAAACAGTGTGGAGCTATGTTGACTAGTTGGATAATTCTGTTGGCCACCCTCCGGCTCCATTATCAGACCATGGACACAACCCAAGTCTACAGAACTATGCAAGATAAATCCAACGAGCCCAAACACGGCGGGGTTAAGTTGAATAGTTAGGTAATTCCGTTAACCACTTTTCCACTTCACCATCAGACCCTGAACACCATCTGGTTGTATAGTATTTGTCAATATTAATCTAACAACAAACACGAGGAGATTATGTTGTGTAGTTAACATGTTTCCATGGTTACCTTCGACTCCAAGACCAGCTCCATGGTACATAATATTGCATTGTCACCGAACTTAAATACGTATTCCAAATTTCAGCTCAATCAGGTACCCGTAAGTGCTTGAAAAATGGATCACAAGATTTCAACCGGAACGACAGACAAACACACGAACAGTCCTAGTTAAATAAAAGCGTGTGTTACCTATGCCTCGAGAGTCTATTGGGGAATAACGCGTAGCGATCACGAGGCCCTGAGTTCGAATCCCAGGTCGGACCAAATGTATTTTTCTATCTATCTATCTATCTATAACCTCACGCCAGATCCCTTGCGGGGTAGGCAGAGAGTACAGACTTCCAACAGGTTCTTTCCTTACATACCTCTCTGGCTTCCTCGACTCTCATAGTTCGTCTCATACACGCTCGCCGGTTACGGAGACTCTTGACTTTTCCATCAGATAAGACTCGGTTTATTTGGTCGTGGTAAGATAGTCTAGGTCTTCCCTGGTACCTGCATCCTTCCACTTTTACATTGTATATCTGTTTTGTCATTCTTTCCTCTGGCATTCTTTCTATGTATTTTTCGATAGTAATATTTCCAGTATCAACTGGCATTGTGCCCGATGTAATGGCATTAGGCTCTCCCCCTATTACATAAGATCTAACGACCTTCTTTGGAGAATATAGGCGTGCAGATGTTTTTTTTAACGTAGCCACTAGTATTTATTCCTGTGTCGTGGGTGCATTTACAAACATGAAAATTCACATACACAAATACCCAGATCGAAACAAATAATTGTGGATCACACAAAGATTTGTCCCGTGCGAGAATTCACCCACGACTATTAGACACAGAGGACGGAGCGGCTTAAGCTCTTAACCACTGCGCCAAATCGTCCGTCCATTTATTTATTATATATTTATTGTTTATTTTTATAAATTTTACAATTTAAATGAACAACGTTGACATTCAATTATTTCCGTACAAAAAACACACCGGGAGGCCTACATTCCCCAAGCGGGAGTGGCAGAGGTGTACTATGTGCGCACATCAACTTATTGCTGGGAATGTTAGGTGCCAATGTAATAGGAGCAAGGCTATTGCCATTATACCAGGCACAATTTCAGACCCCGGACTAATACTGGGAACTTTTCGATAGAAAAACTACCTTTTGTCCGCCCTACAAATTGTATGAAATCCTCCGCGATCTCTACACGCATTATACGGTACCTACTAGACCAACGAGGTAATTCATAAAAATACCTTTTAAAAAAGCCTTATCTTAATAAAATGTTAGCTGTAATTGAATAAACTACATTTAATTTTCATTCTAATCATATAAACATAAAAGGAGAAATCGACAATCTTTACAAATTTACGTCCGACACTCGTGGGCTCAACAGATGGCGCCAGTCACGGTAAAATATTTATTCTCCACAAATCAAAATAGTTCCAAAAATTGTCACTAGATAGCGCTAATTTTTTTCATCGACATTGAGGGAAAATACTATTTTTTATATGACAATTATAAATTAACAGAACCATGAAAGTGGAGGATGCCAGAGAGGTATGTAAGGAAAAAGCCTGTTGGAATTCTGTACTCTCTGCCTACCCCGCAAGGGATCTGGCGTGATGATATAAATCGATAGATAAATAAACAATTTTTTAACTTTATAAATAACTATAATTTCTCTTTTATCTCTACTATTTCAGTTTTCTTGAAATTTTTTTGCCATAAGTACAACCTTTTTAGAGTGTTTTCACTGGGTACTTGACTGTACTTTATAGACGAAAACTAAGAGTGGGATGAGTTGATGAAAGCTAAAAGTAATTTATTTTAAATTTCACCATCTCGACCCGCGTAGCTTTTCATAAAAAAAAACCTACGCGGGTTCAGTTGAGGAAAGAATTAATTTTATAATATGAAGTTTAACCTACTGACCCGCGTGGGACGAGATTTGTTGGGTGAGATAGTGACTAACCCCTATAAGGGTTCTGTTTTACCGATTGAGGTACTAAACCGTAAAAAAGGGGGATAAGTTACATTTTAGAAAGAATAAAAAGTTACCTGTAAACACCTCTTTTTGCCAGTGGAAAGCTGTCGGCTAAAGTAGTCCGCTTGGTCTATGAGATTGAGTTTCGTCATCAAACGTTCAGCACAACTCCTTTGCAACTCTTTTACTGATTTAAGCTGTAATATTATATATCGATTTATAACACGAAGGAATAATTTTTGTTCGTGTAAAAACTGACGACTGCCTCGTTGGTCTTGTGGCAAAGCGCACCGCTTTGTAATCACGAGTTCAAATCCTAGGTCGGACAAATGTAGGTTTTCGAGGGAAAACTTCCCAGTATGAGTCCGTTTGTCCGGAGTCTGGAATTGTGACCGGTATATGGCAATAGGCTCGATTACATGGGACCTAACATCATCGGCGAAAAGTAGATGTACTCAATACACCTCTGCTACCCCCGCGTGGGGAATATAGGCGTGACGGTCATCGACGATCTGTTATAAATATCGATCAAATTATAATATATCGATGGTGACGGTGTATAGAAACAGAACTCAGGTCTTCTTTTATTTATTTATGTAAGTAGGTTAATATTTAACGTTTTTGTAAAACATCAAACTTAACAAAAATAAACCGCTACTAATGTGAGTAGGACTCGCACTGTGAGTAGGACTCGCACTCTGAGGGTTCCGCAAAAGAACCACTAGATGTCGCTATTTTAACTTTTCATCAAATTCGAGGATTTTTTTCATAACATAGTTACTAATTTTCGGTGGCTTGTACTATGAAACTTTACTTCTTGCAAAATTTTATAATTAAAGGTGAACAGAATCAGCCTTTGTGATTAAGATATTTGATTTAGTAAGATTCATTGACCTAAAAGTTTAATTTTTTCACCAGTAAGAGACCATAGACCTTACTTTTACCAGTTCCCGGGAACCGTTAACCGTCGGACGGACAGACAGACTGACAACCAAGTAATTCTATAAGTATTCAGTTTTTACCGATTCCTTAATCGTTCCGTAATCCTTCTTAGGGTTCCATACCTTTATGGAACCCTAAGAATAGAAATAGTCACTTAAAGGTACCATAAAATACACCAAAATTACATAGGTATTATTAAAAATTAAAATCAACTTGCGCGTAGTACCATTGTCCAGTTCCTTTAAGTTCATAACGGAACACATTTCAATCGTGAGATTCTTAAGGCCACTCAGGGATATCGTTAGGGAGATCTTAGCGGTACACCTAGGGGAACTTAAGAGTACCTCGACAGAGGTACCCCAGGCCAATAGCGATCAATATACGTACCATCTCGAAGAACCGTATATTCTCTCTGACAGTCAAGTACTCAAACGTCACGTTATTCTGTGGGCATAGTCCAAAGTCTTTCCTCATGTCTTGTGTTCTATGTGCTACCTCTAGCCCGTTGATGTACACGTGGCCATCGGTAGAGCTGTACATTCCTGGGAATAATACATATATTACCATTACACCAGATCCCTTGCGAAGCAGGCAGGCTTCCAACAGGTGCTTACAGACCTCTCTCGTCACCTCCACTCTCATAGTTCGTATAATATTATTTTAGTACGGACGATTTAGCGCAGTGGTTAAGAGCTTAAGCCGCTCCGCCCACTGTGTCTAATAGTCACGGGTTCGATTCCCGCACGGGACAAATCTTTGTGTGATCCACAATTATTTGTTCCGGTCTGGGTATTTGTGTATGTGAATTATCATGTTTGTAAACGCACCCACAACACAGGAATAAATCCTAGTGTGGGGTATGTACGTTTAAAAAAAAAAAAATCCGCCGGTTACTGAGATTATTAAGTAGCACATCAGATAAGACACGGTATATTTGGTCAAAGCAAAAGAGTCTAGCCCTTGGTCGGTACCCACCGACATTATTCCACTTTCGCATTTTATATCTATTTTGTCAAATTACTAATTATTATTGTTGAGTCAGAGAGGTCTGTTAGAACTCTGTACTTTCTGCCTTTTCTAAAATGACCTGGCGTATGATATAGATAGATACGCTCTACATTGTACACAGGTAACAAGGACATCAAAATAACTTTTGCCACCGTTCCTAACAAAATGGGCACTTCCCCCTTATAAATATTAATATTACTGACCTTTTCAGGCACATAAAAAAGACGCTTTTTTGCTTGAGGGTAGCCTAGAGTGAACACAACATTTTAAAGTTCTTACTTTTATTTTTATTTAAAATAGTACCATATTACATTTGATGCTACTTACGCACTAGAACTTATATTGGTCCTCCGGTGCACTTAGTTTCACTACAGTTCTCTCTTTGTTACACACTTTTACGGCACTTTCGTCTCACTGCACAATATGGATCTATATGCAAAGTTGTCGAGTTGCATGGAGGATCTATCTGCCACGTTTACGTCACGCATGGACCAGTACGAGGAAGACTTGCAGAACTTCAGCAGCAATGAAACAGCACACAAGACCATTGCCAGTCTTTCACGGGAGTTCACTGAATTTAAGTGTCTTATTTGGAAGACAGTCAGTGCACTTAAATCACAAATGGAGCTCCTGATAATGGGTTTGGATAGACATGAAATGGCGTCACGGAAGGAAGTCTTGCTTCTTCATGGCCTTCCCGAACAAAACGATGAACAACCAACATCCGTGGCTGTTGCTGTGCTGACAGGAAAATTAAAGCTGACAGATGTCTCCTTCACGGATATTATAGCTTGCCATCGCCTTGGTGTCAACACAAGGAAGCCTCGCCCACTTCTACTGCGCTTTCGGAGTCAAACTTTACGCAGACAGGTTTGGAGCAATAAAACTGCACTGAAGGGTTCTGGCCTAATATTCTCCGAGTTTCTTACAAAACCCAGACACGATACGTTCTTGGACGCTCGCAAACACTTCGGTGTAAAGCAGTGTTGGACCTCTGAGGGTAGGATTATCATCCTGCTGCCGGATAAGACTCGACGAAAAATTGAGTCCGCGGCCGAATTACGAAAACTTGCAGCGCAGTTCCCCATCGCCTCTTTGAAGAATGATGAGCCCTCAACTTCAAAGATCAAGCCGGCTGGTGACAAAAGGCCACGCAACAAAGCCAAGTAACACGTAGGCAGTGATAAGAACATGTTCTTTGTAGATGCATACTTGTCGCAATATCTTTTAATTTTTTTTTATTTTTTTTATTTTCTTTTGACGGTCACTCAATAGTTATAATCTTTGTCTTTTTATTTATTATTTTTTTCTTTGTTATTGTTTTTTTTGTTTGTTTTTTTTTTTATATTTACTTCTCTCAAATGTCACTTGTCACTCGTTCTTAGATAAACTCCGATTGGTCGGTAATTTGTTTGAGTGACGTTCAAACGCTCGTTCAGAAACCATTTAGAAACGATTACTAATTATAGATACGAGTTCTTTAAGCTATTTTGTCGTGAACTGGTGAGTGCATCGAGGACAGTTATCGATAGTTTAATTTTATTTTCGTTTTTATTATTTTATATATCGTATTATATATATATATATATATATCGTATTTTATATATATACATATAGATAAGTATTGTACATTATTGCAATGTGCGATAATATTGATGATAGCTTTTTGTCTTGTTCTTCTTCTTGTACATCTGATGAGAATTATGCGAGCGCGTTCAGTGATGATTCTGTCCATTTACGTGATCAACTTATTTCTACTTTTTCTCGCTATAACAAGTCTTTTAATATAGTTCACATTAATGCTCAAAGTGTTCCTGCACATTATTCTGATCTATTATCTTCCTTCGATTCTGATCTCATTCACGCTATCCTCATCTCTGAAACATTTCTCAAGCCTGTTCTTCCTTCCATTCAATACTCTTTGCCCGGCTATAAATTAGTGCGTAATGACAGAACAGGTAAGGGGTGCGGAGGCGTAGCTATTTATCTCCGTGGAGATATAAATTACAAGGTCGTCGATCAGTCTCCGAGTAATTATTCTAACTTTGCTGAACACTTATTTATTGAAATCGCCTCTAATCCTACAAAACTTCTTTTAGGTGTCTACTATAGTCCCTCTAGTCATATTGATTATTTTTCTTCATTCGAATCTAAATTAGAATCTTTTTCTTCTATATATGACGACGTTATTATCCTTGGAGATTTCAATACTTGTTTGCTCAAGGATAATGAGCGCAGCCGTAAACTCCGATCTCTTGTCTCTTCTGTCAATATGCATATCCTTCAGCTTAACGCTACTCATCATGCTCCCCATTGCACTCCTTCTCTTTTAGATTTAATTCTAGTCTCCGACCCCCAAAAAGTAGCCGTGCATGGGCAACTCGCTGCCGCTTTCTCGTATCATGATCTCATATTCCTGTCTTATAAAATTCGCGCTCCTAAACGCAAATCCAAATTTCACTTACTTCGCAGTTTTAAGAACATTACCTTGGATCGTTTGAGGGAAGACGTGAGTTGTATTGACTGGTCGCCAATATATAGCTGCAGTGACATAGACAATAAAGTGTCTGCTTTTAACAAGATTGTCTTAGATGTGTATGATAAACACGCTCCTCTGAAGAGGGTAAAAGTAAAGCATCTACCTGCACCCTGGTTATCGGATACCATCAAAAGAGAAATGTCAAAAAGGGACAAAGTCAAGAGACGTTATAAAAAACATCCTACTAATGAGATCTGGTCTCTATACAAAAAATTGCGGAATCGTTGTAATCGTCTGTGTAGGGATGCTAAAAGACGCCACATTCATAACTCAATCCAAAACTTCAGTACGAAACAAGTATGGCAATTTCTCAAGTCTCTGGGTATTGGAAAAACGTCTAGTAATGACTCACCCAATAACGTAGACCTTAACACTATAAATTTGCACTTCTCCAAGTCACCAGTTACGTTGGATGACTACATAAAATCCTTTACTCTCAATAATTTATCTAATCTTCCGTTGCCTAGATGTACTTCATTCTCATTTCAGCAGGTTACAGAGGGGGAAATTAAGAAATTAGTCTTATCTGTCTCCACGAAAGCGGTGGGTCATGATGGTCTTCAAATCCAAATGCTTCGTCCCATCTTAGATGATCTTATTCCTGTCATACACCACATCGTTAATTATTCTCTGCAATCTTGCACTTTTCCTTCAGCTTGGAAGAAGGCCCATGTTATACCGCTACCCAAAGTACCTAATCCCTCTTCTGTTTCCCAATTCCGTCCTATATCCATACTCCCAATTTTGTCCAAGGTCCTTGAGAGTGTTGTTCAAAATCAACTGTCTCACTATCTCTCCATTAATAATCTGCTTAGTCCCTTCCAATCAGGATTTCGCCCTGGCCATAGCACTGTAACGGCACTGGTTAAGATAACTGATGACATACGTATGGCCATGGAAAATAAGCTTCTCACTGTACTGGTTCTACTAGACTTCAGCAGCGCCTTTAATTCAGTTGATTTTGACATCCTCTTAGGAATTCTCTCCTCCCTAAATGTCTCTCCTTCTGTAACTGCTTGGTTCAACTCGTATCTTCGCGGTCGCTCGCAGTCGGTTCGTTCTGATGAAGTCTCCTCTGAGTGGTGTAATCTGGCTGCGGGGGTTCCGCAAGGTGGCGTACTCTCTCCTTTGCTTTTTTCAATTTTCATTAACGCAATCACTAAAGTTATATCTTCACACTATCATCTCTATGCAGACGACTTGCAAATTTATCAGCATTTCAAAGTCGATGATTTTACCGCTGCCATCGCTGCCATCAATAATGATCTCCTAAATATTAATAACTGGGCAAAAAGCTTTGGCCTTTTGATAAACCCGGCAAAATCACAAGCGCTAATTATTGGTGGCAGATATTTTAACAACCTTTTAGATCGCCAGTCTCTTCCGCAAGTTGTATATGATGCTATACCGATCCCTTTTTCAAGTAGCGCAAGAAACTTGGGCATCTACATAGACAGCAATCTATCGTGGAATGTACACGTTTCGGAAGTAAGCAGGAAAGTTTATTGCTCATTTCAATCTCTCAAACGGCTCCAAAAGTTCCTGCCATTTCAAACCAAGGTAACTCTTGCTCAATCTCTTCTATTGCCACTTCTTGACTATGCCGATGTCAGCTTTCTCGATGCAAGTGAGGAACTTCTGAATAAACTCGAACGGCTGCAGAATTTGTGTATCCGCTTCATTTTTGGCCTTCGGAAATTCGACCATGTGTCAGAATTTCGTAGGCGGTTGAAGTGGTTGCCTATTCGGCAGCGTCGGGATACTCATATTCTCTCTTTGCTTTTCTCTGTTCTTAATAATCCAAATTCCCCAGTATACCTTCGTGAACGCTTTGAGTATCTTGTCCCCAGGGGAAAACCCTGTCGCTCCACCTCTTCTCTTTTACTTAGTACACCCCGACATACCTCAAGTCGATATGATAGCTCATTTACTGTGCGTGCTGTGCGTTTATGGAACTCTCTCCCTCACTCTTTACGTGATAGCCCTACTCTACAGATTTTCAAGAGAAGAATTAAACAACATTTCCTATCTACGTAAGTTGTTTGTATGTATGTCTGTATATGTCTATGTAGTGTATTATTTTATGGTATTGTATAGTATGTAGTATATTTATGGATATATATCTGTAGTTTATACCTCTAATATCTTCTGTGTTGTACACTTATTACTATCCTCCTTTTGATGATTTGTTTCTCTTTCACTCAAAGGTTTGCTGGTAGAGAACTCGACTTTGAGTTAAGCTCGCCTTTGTACATTTACCTTTTCTTTAATTTTAATTTTATAATTTGTAACTATTTGTACAATAAAGAATTAAGAATTAAGAAAGACAATAAAGAAGACTACGAAGAAGACTGCTTTTCTCTTTTGTATCAGGTACCTATGAGGACTCTATGAGGCACTGAACAAAGAAGACTATGCAGAAGACTGATCTTTGCTCCGTGGTATTACATACCTGTAATAGTATACATTCTTGGCACACCCAAGGCGGCTTGATAAGTTCCAACAGCAGGTGGCCACAAACCTGCCTCCGCCAATCCGCACTGGGTCCGCGTGGTCCGCCAATCTCTCTCACCTCGATTTGTGAGGGAAGGCCTTTGTCCAGCAGTGAGCAGTATAGGCTGATATTATTAATATTATAATAGTATACATCAGCGTGGTCTTCCCAGCGCCGTTGGGACCCAAAAGAGCGGTTAATTCCCCCTCATAAATACTTATATTGCTGACCCTATGAGGCACTGAACAAAGAAGACTATGCAGAAATTTTCTTTGCTCCGTGGTATCAGGTACCTGTTATAATATACAACAGCGTGGTCTTCCCGGAGCCGTTAGCTCCTAACAAAACGGTCACTTCTCCCTTATAGATGTCCAGGTTTATCCTGTTCAATGCCATCACGGCGGACTTGCCGCGCCTGTGGAATATCTGCAAAGGGAATATCGACTACTTTTCTTTATTCTTGAATTCATTTTCATTATCTATCGAGCTTAGACACTTAAGTTTAATCTATACTTAAGCACATCTATCCAGCTCGTTCTGCACTGTTCTCCTATACCCCATGAATGCTATGTATACAAAAAACAATGAAAAACTCATTTTTAAAAAGAGTTATCTTACAGATTCTTGCTCTTCTCCACAGGAATGACTTTCCGACCGGGTGATAGTCTTAAGTAAGTAATCAATAATTTTCTATTTTTGACTAATCATAAGTGCCTTTTGGTCTACATGAATAAAAAACTTTTGATTTTTATTTTGATTTTGACTTCCTTAAGTTAAGTGAGCGTTCATCATAAAGCTATAGCAGTCCATTGCTGGACATAGGCGTCTCCAATAGCACCCTACTGACTTTGAGCCTACTCTCATCCAATTTCTACCAGACGCCCTACGAAGATCATCGGTTCACCTAGCCTGGGTACTAATTTTGGAACTTTGTTCGGCTTTTAAGGGACACACGATTGAGAAGCTTAAAAAATACAGGATTTACTTTGATACAGGATTTGATACAAGAACTCAGAAATAATGATTTATTTACGTATTATGAAAAACGTATCCTTCCTGCATAGCATGCGCGAGAGACAGTTATTTCTTATATATAAACAAAAAAAAACACCGTCACGCCTATATTCCCCAGAGGGGGTGGCAGAGGTGTACTGAGTACACCCATGTTTCGCCGACGATGTTAGGTCCTATGTAATAGGGGGCGAGCCTATTGCCATATACCGGACACAATTCCATACCATTTCTTATATACCTAATATTTTTTGGTAGTATAATTAAGGAGTAAGGATTAAAATTTAATATCTGCCTACTCCGCAAGGGATATGGCGTGGTGATATTAAAATAGTTTTGATAAGAACTCACCATAGATATCGCTCAAAAACAGTCCTGAAATTAAAATCACTTTTAAATTAAAAATATTGATGTGAGGAGTCCTATTTCAGTAATAAAAATACATAAATCACCCTTAAGTTTTACTCAAAGCTCGATCGAACAAATTACCAAAAAAAGATACATGCATGGTCGGAATGATTGCCGACCCTTCATTTAATCCAGGGTTTCCCAACCGTTCTTTTGTTGCGCACCCTAAATAATAATTAATATTTTGATGCCCCATTTCCCTTTTCATTCCAAACTAGGATTCCAAAGGACAACTACAAATATTTAACATCAATCATCAATCAATCAGCCTATCGCAGTCCACTGCTGGACATAGGCCTCTCCTAACACGCGCCATTGCACACGATCCTCCGCCTTCCGCATCCAGTCTGTCCTAGCGACCTTTTTGAGGTCGTCGGTCCATCTAGCTGGGGGCCGTCCTACCTTACGCTTACCAAGTCGCGGTCTCCACTCTAGGACACGTTTGCTCCATCGGCCGTCTGTCCTTCTGCAGATGTGACTAGCCCATTGCCACTTTAGCTTACTGAGTTTGCGAGCTATGTCGGTAACTTTGGTTCTTTGTCGGATTACCTCGTTACGAATTTTATCCTTCAAAGAGACGCCGAGAATAGCTCGCTCCATAGCCCGCTGTGCGACTTTAAATTTGTGGACTAGTCCCACTGTGAGTGGCCACGTCTCGGCCCCGTAGGTCATAACAGGTAGGACGCATTGGTTGTAGACTTTAGTCTTTAGGCATTGCGGTATAGGCGAAGAGAAAACGTGACGTAGTTTGCCAAATGCTGCCCAACCCAATTGGATCCTGCGGTTGATTTCTTTCTCGAAGTTGTTTATACCAAATTGGACAACTTGTCCAAATATTTAACATTCTATTATATATATATATATAAAATAACGTTTTAAATTTTTATATATATCTATCTATCTATAACCTCACGCCAGATCCCTTGCGGGGTAGGCAGAGAGTACAGAGTTCCAACAGGTTCTTTCCTTACATATCTCTCTGGCTATCTCGACTCTCATAGTTCGTCTCATACACGCTCGCCGGTTACGGAGACTCTTGACTTTTCCATCAGATAAGACTCGGTTTATTTGGTCGTGGTAAGATAGTCTAGGTCTTCCCCGGTACCTGCATCCTTCCACTTTCGCATTGTATATCTGTTTTGTCATTCTTTCCTCTGGCATTCTTTCTATATGCCCGAACCAACGGAGCATGCCCTTTCTCATCTTTACACCGATACTATCTTTCATACCTACTCGCTGTCTTACTATGCTGTTGCTAATGCGGTCGGTCAGCTTCACTACGCACATCTTCCGCAGAGCTCGCATTTCTACCGCATTTATCCTGCTTTCATTCTCCTTCTTACATACCCAGCTCTCGCTACCATATAACAGCGTTGGGACAAGAACTCCGTTATGTATGGCCAGCTGCGCCTTATGGCTTAAGTGCCGGCTCCCGAGTAGCTTTCCCATCGCACCATTCACTCTGTTCCCTGCACTCACTCTTCTCTTTTATATATATAATTTTATATATATAATATATAAAAATTTAAAACGTTTTTTATTGAAATCATTTATGTAATTGAAATACTTCCTGAACTTTTCCTGATCTCTCTACGCCCCCCTGGTTGGGAACTTCTGGTTAAATGTATCTTTATCATCACGCCAAACCCCTTGCGGGGCAGGCAGAAAGTACAGGGATCTTCTCTGGCTTCCTCTACTCTCATACTTCGTCTCATACATGCTCGCCGGTTACGAGACTCTTGACTTGCCCTTCAGATAAGACTCGGTCTATTTGGTCATTGTAAGATAGTCTAGGTCTTCCCCGGTACCCACATCCTTCCACTTCCGCATTGTATATGTGTTTTGTCATTCTTTCTACCGACATTCTTTCTATACGAAAAGAAAATCACCGTCACACCTATATTCCCCAAGCGGTGGTGGCAGAGGTGTACTGTTCTCGTCGACGATTTTAGGTCCCATGTAATAGGGGGCTAGCCTATTTCCATATACCGGGCACAATTCCAGACTCCGGACTCATACCGGGAATTAGAAAAACTATATTTGTCCGACCTAGGATTTGAACCCAGGACCACGTGATCCCAAAGCGATGCGCTTTGCCACAAGACTAACGAGGCAGTCGTTTTATTCATGTAAACCAATAAAGTATTTATGAATCGTCAGAAAAGTAACAAATACTCTACCACCACTTCAGAATGTCATTCTTTTAAAATTTGTTTTGCCTGTCACACTGCCTGTGTTTCTATATGGCAATCTTTTAATCCATAATAATATTATAAATTCGAAAGTAACTGTCTGTTTGTCCGTTACTTTTTTACGCCCAAACCGCAGTACCGATTCTCTAGAGGAACTAGAAAGGAACAAATCTAGTTCCTTTCTAGTTCCTCTATCCATACTGGGGAAGGACATAGGCTACCTTTTGTCTGAAAAAAAGCTTAGGGTAAGAAAAAACGCCAGAAAATAACGCGAACGAAGTTTAGGGGGGGGTTAGTTACAGCTAGACACCAATAAGTTAATAATATGACATACTTACCTTAGTAACTTTCACAACTTTGATCGCCACCTCGACTCTTTTTGGTGGTTTCTCAAAGAACCTGTCATCTCTAAGGATTTTATCTTTTTCAACTGTGACGTGAAATGTCACCTTCTTCCTTCGAGCCCACCGCAAACGAGTCTGTATAATGGAAACATCTTTATCCACGGTGAATTTTTGAGTGGCCAGCTACCTCAACCATTGTAGCTGACAGGCCACGGAGAATTCGCAGCGTTTTCAAACAAATTTAAAAGGCAAATAGCCCCAGTTGTTACTGCGACCCCGACCAACCACAAACACTAAAACATCTCTTGATTGAATTCCCAAAACTCGGGCATATCAGGTGCGGCCTCGAGTCC
This sequence comes from Phalera bucephala, assembly GCA_905147815.2. Lineage (NCBI taxonomy): Eukaryota > Metazoa > Arthropoda > Insecta > Lepidoptera > Notodontidae > Phalera > Phalera bucephala. The sequence goes on along the minus strand of LR990625.1, from coordinate 4,547,995 downwards.
GCAATCAACATGGAGTTGACCGAAGCAACATTATGTAATATGCTAGCTGACAAGGACTCAAGGAAACAATAAAAACGAATAAGCGCTGTAAGACCGCGGTGTTCTTACCAATTACCAAGATTATGCAGCGTTCGACTCGGTTGGCCCGAGATGGGTGACCGTTTGTGGCATTTTCACATTCGAGCGTCTCCGTGCGTCGGAAGGCACGTTAAGCCGTTGGTCCCGGCTACCACTTAGCGTGGTAGTCGTTAAGCCGAGTTCGAAGCCTTAAAGGCGGCTTGATAAGTTCCAACAGCAGGTGGCCACAAACTTGCCTCCGCCAATCCGCACTGGGTCTGCGTGATGGAGTATGACCTAATCTCTCTCACCTCGATTTGTGAGAGAAGGCCTTTGTCCAACAGTGGGCAGTATAGGCTGATATTATAAGATCTCCAACTCCAAGCAGTGATGGCCTAATGGTTACACCGTTGGACTGCAAAGTCAGAGGTCTCGGGTTCAAACCCAGGATGCACCTTTGCCTTATCAAAACATGTGCGCATTAAAAAATAACTATCACTTGCTTTATCCGTGAAGGAAAACATCGTGAGGAAATCTGCATGCCTCAGTTTCTCGAAGGCGTTTGAAGTTCGCAAGCCCGCAATGGGCCAGCGTGGTGGACTATGGCCTAACCCCTCTCAGTTTGACAGGAGGCCCGTGCCCAACGGTGGAAGAGTTTCTTAACAAGTCTAATATTATTATTATTATTATATTTGTATCTCGCTGAGATTCCCGGGCTTTACCTGGACCTTTGAAAGGCTTGCATGGGGACATTGTTCCAGCACGTAGAGGCCCTTTGCGAGAAGTTAATGTTATGTAAGTCACCTGCTGAGATCACTTGGTAAAAATGAAGAAACATAACCAGCGAATTGACCCCGGCCGGTGCAAGGACTATTGTAAATTATGGAAAGAAACCAAGGGCTATTTAAATGAGGTTTGATTGACAAAAACTGGACTATTTCAAAGGGGACGGATTATTATTATTATAGGGTGTCCAAAAAATATTTTAACAACCAATGTAACCACAGGAAAAAGCCTCTCAAGAGATTACCCTTAACTTTTTGCGAAATTTTAAGCTGCATTTGCAGATTTTGAAACAAATGTCATCAGCAAGAAAATGGGCAATTCACACTAAAAGCTTGTTGATGCCATTCGATCCTGCTTCTTATAAGGATCAAAACTTTATATTGGACCAACTGAGGTTACAGTACTAGAAAAGTCAGAAATCGCAATAACCTTTTTCCATACATTTTAAAGGAAATAATCGTGGGTTTGATAAACTTTCAGCATTATACCCTAACTGCGGATCAGTATTATAAGCTATAATTACACGTAATTAAAGTCCAAATTACCTTAAATATAAATCCATATTCCTCCGGTATTCCAAACCGCCCGGGCCTCACCAGATCCAGGTACCACGCCAAAATCATGATGATAGTCAACTGCATGAGGAAACACAGCCACAACCCTGCTATTGGCAAGGAATTTTCTATTGTCGATTCGAATATGTTATTAATATTCGATCCTTCTCCTACGTAAAAGAAACAAAAAATAAACACCATCACGCCTATATTCCCCAAGCGGGGGTGGCAGAGGTGCACTGTCTACACCCACTTTTCGCCGACGATGTTAAGTCCCATCTAATAGAGGGCGAGCCTATTGCCATATACCGGGCACAAATCCAGACCCCGGACTGACACTTTATAAAGGACGATTTAGCGCAGTGGTTAAGAGCTTAGCTTCGCCTACTGGGTCGAGTAGTCGCGGGTTCGATTCCCGCACGGGACAAATTATTGTGTGATGCGTCACACAATAATTTGTCCCGTGCGGGAATCGAATTGTTTCGGTCTGGGTATTTGTATTGTGACCAAATACCATGACCAAATAGACCGGGTCTTATCTGAAGGACAAGTCAGGAGTATCCGTAACCGGCGAGCGTGTATGGGACGAACTATGAGAGTATAGGAAGCCAGAGAGGTATGTAAGGAAAGAGCCTGTTGGAACTCTGTACTCTCTGCCTACCCCGTAAGGGATCTGGCGTGATGATATAGATAGATAGAAAAAGGTAATCTATTGCGTTAGGGGTTACCCTGTAATGAGTAAGTTGGAACTAAAAAAATAAATATTTTTATCCGGAATCAAAAGTATCCTATGTATTAATTAATTAATCCAGGTAATAAACTGTGTGCCAAAGGACATCTTCGAAAATGGCCCCAGAACCAACAAACATGTGACCTATACCATAATTATTTATCTGTTTTGCTGTAGTAGTTGCAAACATACATATCTAACGGACAATTTGCAATCCAAAACGAATATTTCACGGTACTGTAAGTACTTAAATCAAAGTCGCCAACGTATTTTCCGAATGTCAACGTTGTCATCGAATTACGGTTAGAGATGTCAATCCTATCAATCGGTCATATTCAATCGATCACATTCAATAATGATCGATTTGATTATTGCTAGTGTTTTATTACACAAAGATTTTACAAATGTATTGCGGGGTAATTAAATGCCGAATAACATGCGAAGTACTTTATTAGGCGCTGTACACACAAAACAGTACGTCAAACACTAGTACACACAAGCCCTTAACACACACTAGCACTACTCTCGTTAGTACCCAAATACTGCTTCCAAGTCGCTGAGTCACTCGTAGTATCCGTATATCGATGCTAAAGTCGCCGGTGTATTCCACTTAGATCGCTTGTTCTCCGGTTTGATCACTATCGCTTCCGAGAAGAGACTGTTTCGTACCCGCGCTCTGTGTTCCTTTTATACTTGTTTGAAAGTTCTAGAACGGACGCGAACCCTCCAAGTACATCGATAGGAGTACATCGAACAATAGCCGGCGCCCCACAAAGCGGATTATTATTGCATACCTATTTTTTACGTAAACAAATAGGTACTTGTATACCACGACCGACCCGGCGATAATTAAAGGGGTGGAACCTTCAAGACGTTTCACCACTTAAGCGCGGATTCTAGATCTTTCTAGTCAGATCACCGGGGGCCTAAGGGTGTGTTATGCGTTTCAGAATCGACATCCTCCAATGAAGACTTTTCAAGATATCGGGGTATATTCGGGTCGTAACAGTGTTGTTGGCTGCTAAATTATAACCTCAAAATCTAATACCTTTTTTGCAGTAACGCAATTCCCCCGCTTGTCCGTTTAATAATAAATGCATGAAGATAATTTGCAGGTAACTCGGAAATCATACACAAATTTTTTCATTGCTGTTGGTTCTGGGGCAAATCATATATGGACGCAGAACAATGTCCTTTCATCCAAATCCGTTTTTGTGTGATTGAGTAACAAACATACAAACTTTCACATTTATAATATTAGTAGGAAGTAGGATGAGTTTGAGTGAGTTCGTATTTAACCGATTTAAAAAAGGAGGAGGTTCTATGTTCGTCTGTATGTATGCTTTTTTTATGTACCGATATTTCCGTCCATTCTGAACCGACTTTGTTGATTCTTTTTTGCATTGTGTTCAGTATAGTTTTAAGGTGGTCCCATTTTAATTTCATCGGTATTAGATCTTGGACTCTGAAGATACACCAGAGAACTACTTAAAGAAAAATAATACGAATCTTTAGATTAAGTTATTATAAGTATTGTGTTAACCCTATAGGTGTCCTATGATAGAACTAATCAGAATATTAACCGACTTCAAAAAAGGAGTAGGTTTACAATTCGTCTGTATTTTTTATAGCGCCTTTATTTTGAACTGATTTTGATGATTCTTTGTGCGTTGGGTTTAGTATAGTATCGAGGTGGTCCCATTTTGATGAAATCCGCCTTGATCTTTGAAGATACCCCAGGACACCCGTTATCATGGGTATTATATCAACGTGTAGGTACCTTACTGTACAACTCAGCAAATTAATATAATATAGGTATATAAATATTAGTAAATAATTCACTCGTCACTTAAAATTGTAAAATAAAAATCTTCTCACAAAAAGCAAAAAATAAATAATTGAAGTCGGAGCTAAATAACCGACTGCACTAACCGGCACCGAATTCAAATGTTTATTTTTTGCTTTTTGAAGTCGGTTTCCTTTTTTTTACCAGTCTTTTCCATCGCCATGACTTCTTGCCAGAATACATAGATGGGTGCGTGAGGTAGCACGCAGCATATGAACTTGATGAAGAACCCAGCCTGAGAAGCGGTCGTGTACAGCACGTGGTTCAGTATAAACGTGCACATGTAGATGATCATCGCTAGGCTGTCAGCATGGTTATCTGTTTAATAGGAGACAAGGAGATATGGATCGGTTTTCGACATAAATTCAAGGGGAGACCTTCGCTCAGGAGTCATCATCATCATCATCTCAGCCTATACTTGTCCACTGCTGAACATAGGCCTCCCCAATCGCTTTCCAGCGTAACTGGTCCGATGCCACCTGCATCCAACGACTTTCTGCGATTTAAACAAGATCGTCGGTCCATCTGGCAGGCGGTCGTCCTACGCTGCGCTTGCCAATACGTGGTCTCCACTCAATAATCTTTCTGCCCCAACGCCCGTCCGATCTCCGCGCTATGTGGCCCACCCATTCCCACTTCAGCTTGCTAATCCTGAGGGCTATGTCAGTTGGTGACATTGGTTCTTCTACGAATCTCCTCATTTCTGATTCGATCACGCAGAGAAACGCCGAGCATAGCTCTTTCCATAGTTCGCTGAGCAACTCTGAGCTTTTTTATTTGACCTATTGTAAGTAGCTACCCTCTTATCATTCGCTACCGCCGTCCGCGGCATGTTCTCACCGACCCTCCCGATGCCCTTACATCCCTTCTTTCGGATACAGATACCGCACACAGAATCAGACACCGACCTCGCCGGCGAGCTCGGAGAATCCCTTGCCCGCCGGCCGGTGCAGAGCACCACGGAAAGACACCTAGTATACGACCTCCCCCATAGTGACTGCCCAAGCCGAGGCCGTTCCTCCTTGAGGCGCCTTTGAGCTAGTTGCCTCCTTGCCCTTCTGGCTTGAGCGTAAACGCTCGTCCTCTTGTCCGGTGAAACTGTAAAGGCCCCGCGGCCAACAGCGTAGATCATTCACACACACACACACACACACACACACACACACACACACCTACATAGAATACAAAATATCTGCTTACAATCCTGTGATAACGCGCTGGTGACGAAAGCCAGCGAGGTTATGATCAAGAAGTGGAGGACGAATGTGAAGCCAATCACGAATCCGCTGCTGTACGGAAGAATTGCGTCCGCAGGTAACTGTTAAAGAGAAGAATAATTTGTTATTAAGTCGGTCTTACCACTAGTGATAGCCTAGTGGTTAGATCGTTGGAATGCAAAGTCAGAGGTCTCGGGTTCAAACCCAGGCACGCACCTCTGTCTCTTCAAACAGTATGTGCGTATTAAAAATTAACTATCACTTGCTTTAACGGTGAAGGAAAATATCGTGAGGTAACCTGCATGCCTAAGAGTTTCTCGAAGGTGTGTGAAGTTCGCCAACCCGCACTGGGCCAGCGTGGTGGGCACGGGCCTCCTTCTAAAACTGAGAAACTAGTTTGAGAGGAGGCCCAACGGTGGGACAGTTTCTTAACAGGTCTAATATTATTTTTTTATTTATTTATTATGCAGACGAATTATGAGAGTGGAGGAAGCCAGAGAAGTCTGTAAGGATAGAACCTGTTGGAACTCTGTACTCTTTGCCTACCCCGCAAGGGAACTTTCTTGATGATGTAGATAGAGAGAGATAGAAGTCACTGCTTAACGTAGCATGTTAGGTATAAGATTATCAGACATAGTTCATACCACAATACGCGCCAAAACGAGATCGCTGATGTAGACGATAGGTCTAACAAGTTCAAATAGGAGTGAACAGGGCATGTTAGTTGAAGGCTTTCTTAGGGATGGGCTAGACCTCAAGCTATGGATGCCTGTAGATGGATATCGACGTCGGGGCAGGCCTAGGAAACGTTGGCGTGACATGATGTTACACGGATTACAATATATGTTAATCAAAAAAGTCACTGCTAACGGAAAATAAAACTTAAATAATAAATTTAATAATCCTCTGACTGTTGAATAAATATTCACAAATGATTCACAGCTAAGAACACTTGATCAAGTTACCTTTCAAACAAAAAAACTAAGTTACATACGGTTCATCGATTTAGGAGCTATGATCCCACAGACAGACACAGATACACATTATATTAAAATCCTTTTTTGCGTCGGCGGTTTAAAAAAACTAGAGTGCCTAAAGTGCCATAAAGCTATCGCGCAGTAGACACCGCGAAGCAAGTACTTTAAGGAGATAGCGTAATAAGATGTTCCTATATAATTTACGCGAGGCATTTACGGGGCATTTACGGGGGGCATAGGGCGAGAGGGAAGTTACGCCCAACCCACATTTGTATTTGCCATCTCGCGGAGGCTGGTAAAAACTAAACGGTTCGTCCATGTCAACGTTACTTGTTAGTTCAATCATATTACGGTAGATGGCACTTTTAATATAGTAAGTAGTATTGTAATAAATTAGGAAAAAAATACAAGTGAAATGTGATATTATTTATGTAACCAGAATGTCGACCCAAGTAATTTTTGATCACTTCAGTTTAAGGGTTATATTTTTAGTAAAAATAGATTATATTTAATAGCTATGCGATCTCGAGCGGACGTGTGAAAGGAGCGAGTAGCGATGACAAACTTAGGTAAGGCACGCCTACCACGATGACGTCAAGGCTTTTAGGAATTCAAAAGGCTCGCTAGCTTAGGCCATATCCTGTTCGTATTCGCTTCGTGGTAGACACTAATGCGCGCTAATACACATACCCACCTCTTAGCTGGCCGCAGTCGCGATTACTTAACCACTGACAAGCGACGTATTCACGTAAACATCAAAAAATATTTCTGCGTCGTGGGTGCATTTACAAACATGAAATTCATTTAAACAAATACCCAGAACGAAGCAAACACTTAGTACTTCTTTAATTTCTTTCTAGTACGATTTAGCGCAGAAGTTAAGAGCTTAAGCCGCTCCTCCCGCTTTGTCTAATAGTTGCGGGTTCGATTACCGCACGGGACAAATCATTGTGTGATCCACAATTATGTGTTTCGGTCTGGGTATTTGTGTATTTAAATTTTCATGTTTGTAAACGCACCCGCGACACAGGAATAAAAAGAAGAATAGAAAGATACGTAACATGTTTGACGGACGATTTGGAGCAGTGGTTAAGAGGTTAAGCCGCTCAGCCGACTGGGTCGAATAATCACGGGTTCGATTCCGTACGGGACAATACTTTGTGTGATCCACAATTCTTTGTTTCGATTGTGGTGTGTGTATAATACCTGGTGTTGGGCTACATTAAAAAAAAAACAAAGTAATGTGTTGATCGAACCCGCGACTACACGATTTAGCGGAGCAGCTTAAACCCTAAATCACTGGAAAAGATCGACTTAGTATTTGTAGAATATACCTTCAGAAATATAGTGATCAGGGCAGCATAAATGACGGCAATGATTGCTGTGTCCATTAGATGAGAAAGTCGAAGCGTGTTTGGTGTCACGTTCAACATTTTCATAAGTTCCTGTAAGTATAGATATCGTGTTCATTACACAACCCGTAATACAGAAGTATGCGGACGTCAAATTCATATAAGCTATGTAATCAACCGAAAGACGTGCACTTCTTCTTAGCGTTTCGACGGCAAACATGCTATAGTTATATGGAAGCAGCCCAGGATGCGGCCACATTGGCTGCATTGTTGGAGGCAGCCATCAATTCCTGCGTACAGTTGCGGAGCACGATATAAGTTGGGACATCGATTGCGTTACGCCGCACAAACATCCTAAATTGGTACCGTCTGTGAATTCCCACCTAAACATGTTTTCCTTGCCCCGGCCGACCTGGGTCCGAAGTCTATTTAAAGATTTCCAGACCGGTCATGGTAATTTATGTCCAGGTAGGAGACTCTCAGCAGGTGAAACAAAGGGATTTGGTAGGACTGAAAAAGTTAGGCTTCTCAAATATCGCCATGACCGACGACCGGTTTAGCGTTGTAAGTATTATAGTATTTACTAGCGACCCGCCCCGGCTTCGCACGGGGAAATTATACACATAAACGTTCCTCTTGAATCACTCCGTCCATTGGTGAAATCCGTATGAAAATCCGTTCGGTAGTTATTGAGTTTTTCGCGTTCAGACAGAGAAACGCGGCGGAGATATTTTACAAAATTTAATACCGAAAGGCAAGGACCTCCTCTCAAACTGAGAGAATTTAGACAATAGACCACCACGCTGGGCCTGATCGGATTGGCGAACTTCACACACCTTCGAGAAACTCGCAGGCATGTAGGTTTACTCACTATGTTTTCCTTCACCGTTAAAGCCAGTGATAGTTAATTTTTAATACGCCCATGCTGTAGAAAAAACAGATGTGCGCGCCTGGGTTTTAACCCGAGACCTCTGACTTTGCAGTCCAACGGTCTAATCACTAGCCTATCACCGGTCTAAGTTAAATCAACTAAGTGATACCGTTTTCGAAAATGGCTACATGGTTCCCTAATTTCTAGAGAAACAAAAACATTTTCATCTCCCTTTAGGAGTTCACTAGTTTCTGCCCACAACATCGTCCGCGTTGACTTAAGTCAGGAACCTTTGATTTTTCACACCGTCACGCCTATATTCCCCAGAGGGGGTGGCAGAGGTGCACTGAGTACACCCACGTTTCGCCGACGATGTTAGGTCCCATGTAATAGGGGGCGAGCCTATTGCCATATACCGGGCACAATTCCAGACTCCGGACTCATACTGGGAAGTTTTTCGTCAGAAAAACTACACTTGTCCGACCTAGGATTTGAACCTAGGACCTCGTGATCACAAAGCGATGCGCTTTGCCACCAGACCAACGAGGCAGTCACCTTTGATTTTTCCAGGATAAAAAGTATCCTTTGTAATTATACAGGTAATAAACCATCTGTGTGTCAAATTTCATCCAAATCTGTTCACCCGTTTTTACCTAATTTATCAAAAAACATCCAAACACCTTACCATACACATTAATAATATTCTAGTATTTTTCTCATAGGATGGGTGGTGCCAGTTCTAATTGCCAAACGAAATTATACTTTATTCAATGGCAATAAGATGCATGACCCGTTTCTATACTTATGGTTTTATACCTTAACACCATTGAATTAAATATTAATTTCGTTATATACTATAGAAGGAAGTGGGATTATGATACGTAAGTAGTGTAATAATAACAGACCTTCAAGCCAGTCTTGCTCTCGACGATCAGCCTTGAAGAGTTATACAAGAAGAACGGTAGAGGCGCGACTATGGTACATAGTACTAAGAAACTTTGAATCACATCAAATTCCATCGATACTTTTTGTGAAGGCGTCGCTAGTTGTATATCCTGAAAACAAATAAAACAGTGTAACTCTCTGCCTCGTTGGTCTGGTGGCAAAGCGCATCGCTTTGTGATCACGAGGTCCTGGGTTCAAATCCTAGGTCGGGCAAATGTAGTTTTTCTAACGAAAAATTCCCAGTATGAGTCCGGAGTCTGGAATTGTGCCCGGTATATGGCAATAGGTTCGCCCCCTATTACATGGGACCTAACATCGTCGGCGAAACGTGGGTGTACTCAGTACACCTCTGCCACCCCCTCTGGGGAATATAGGCGTGATGGTGTATTAACTCTCTGCCTGCCCTGCAAGAATTCCGGCGTGATGATATAGATATTCTGGCTCGAGCGTAGTGGTTGCACGCTGGCCCGCTTGTCCGGGAAGCTAGAAAGGCCCCGCGGCCAACAGCGTAGGTCACTCATACACACACGCACACACGCACAAGCACACGCACACACGCACAAGCACACGCACACGCACACGCACACGCACGCACAAAAGATATAGATAGATACTGTAACTTTTCACTATTACTTATAACTTTGGTTATTATTTATGTATTTATTGTGTCGTCCAATAAACCCGCATTCGCACGAGCGATTTTTCAACGCGCGGTTTGAAACTTTATAAGCGTTTTTAAAAAATTTACTGTTAGCCATTTGTTTAATGCCAGCGCTTTATCAACGCACGTTGAAAAGTTATTACACACAGTTATTACGCCGTTTTTTTGTGTATTAATTATTACACAAATAAAAACTTTAAAAAAAAAAAGGTAAACCGACTTCAAAAAGCAAAACATAAATATTTGAAGTCGGTGCTGGTTGGTGCAGTCGGTTACTTAGCACCGACTTCAAATATTTATTTTTTGCTTTTTGAAGTCGGTTTACCTTTTTTTTTAAAAGTTTTTATTTTACAATTTTAAGTGACGAGTGAATTATTTAGTAATTATATACCGATATTATATTATTTTGCTGAGTTGTAGAGTAAGGTACCTACAGGATTAATATAATGACTATAATAACGGAATCTATACATTCGAGCTGTTCGCCGTTAAGGAGTTCCCTCTTGTATCTTCAAGTTCCAAGGTCCAATACCAATAACATTAAAATAGGACCACCTCAAAACTATACTGAACCCAATGCAAAAAGAATCATCAAAATCGGTTCATAAGCACAGGAGTTATAAAAAAGGACGAATAATGAACCTCCTTTTTTGAAGCTAATACACTGCTTAGTTCTATAGTAGGGTACCTATAGGAGTGACCCATACCCATAATATCTCAATTTACACATTGTTTGTCGTTTAGGAGTTCCCTGGTGTATCTTCTAAGTCCAAGGTCCAATGCCAATGAAATTAAAATGGGACCACCTTGGAGCTATACTGAATTCAATGCAAAAAAAATCATTAAAATCGGTCCACTATTGACGGAAATATCGCTGAACATACATAAAAAAAAGCATACATACAACCGAACATAGAACCTCCTCCTTTTTGAAGTCGGTTAAAAAGAAAAATAAATATCATCACGCCGGAACCCTGACGGGGTAGGTTCTTTCCTACCAGACCTCTCTGGCTTCCTCCACTCTCATAGTCTCATACATGCTCGCCGGTTACGGAGACTCTCCACTTGCCCTTCAGATAAGACACGGTCAATTTTCTCAAAGTAAGATAGCCTAAGTATTAAATAATACTCTACCTAAATATTAAAAAAAACTTACGTGTTCGATACTCATATCCCCCAATTGTTCTATATACGCACTGTCAATCGCCCATTGCAACTGTACAAGAAAAGGACTGGGATCATCTGTGAAAAAGTTTCATACAGGATTCAAACAGAACTATATCCTGTAGTCCAGCGTTTCCCAAACTTTTATGCCCTGGCCCAGTTATTTTAATGTTTCCCTATCGTGACCTACCATAAGGTTTTTTACGCTGCCAGTGCATATAATATAATATTAGCCCTGTTAAGAAACTGTACCACCGTTGGGCACGGGCTTCCTCTCATACTACGGGTTTAGGTCATTGTCCACCACGCTGGCTCAGTGCGGGTAGGCAAACTTCACACACCTTCGAGAAACTCCTAGGCATGTAGGTTTCCTCACGATATTTTCCTTCACCGTTAAAGCAAGTGCTTTTGGAAGAGACAGGTGCGTGCCTAGGTTTAAACCCGAGACCTCTGACTTTGCAGTCCAACGATCTACCACTAGGCTATCAGTGCATATAGGAAAAGTAAAAAAACACATTTCAATGACCATGTCACCATGTGGGCGGGAACAATGCGCATGGCACAAGGCGTGTAAAACTAAAGCTACGCTGGACGCGTGACGACCACCGATACCACCTCTCACTAAGGGTGCAACAACGGAGCGCTCGCGTTGACACAAAATCAATACGTCTCTTAATCATGAACGAGAATGATTGATTGTAAACAATGAGACAATGCTGCGACCCGGTATTTAATTTCGCCCGGGGCTGGGGTCGCGACCAACCATATGGGAAACACTGCAATCAAATTGGGAGCAAACATCGTCCGCGAAATAAGCCAACGTCCATACCACGTTAAATACACCGGTTCTCGTCCGATCTCTAAAGTTAAGCAACGTCGGGTGCGGTCAGTACTTAGATGGGTGACGTTGGCGAAATAAAAGGAAACACAGTAAATCTTCGCAACTCTGGCTTTGGGAATATAGACGTCACGGACTCTTTAAAGTGCAAACTATACACACAATGGTGTCTATATATAATCACACCTTTCTATATCTCCTCGATAATAGTGCAGCGGTAAAAAGATTGAGAGAGGCCTTCACCCAGCAGTGGGACAGCACATGCTGATATTATTATTAAAATATTGATCCTGTTTATCTTTCTACCACTCCCCGATAATAGTGTAGTGGTAGAAAGGTTAGTGCCTTTAATCTTTCTACGACTCCACGATAATAGTCTTACGGTGGAAAGGTTAAACTTCTCGTACACACGAGCGCTTTATTAAAGCTTGTTTTTCAAGGGCTGCTTTGCAAAAGTCGCATAGTATTCCTGAAAGCCCAGCCTTTAGTCTTTACAAAAATAAAAAAGAAATTTACCATGCGAATTAACACTAATAAATCCATCTAACATTAATGATATTTCACTTCTTCCTCTGGCATCTACTTTACCTATCGAATACTTGAAGTTATTGGAATCTGCGTTCTACAAACAAACAAAAAAAAACTCAAATTACAAACAGCACTCGAATCCTCGAAGGTTTCTCGTGGGGGAAATTTTTTAAAAGGTCCCAAAACCTATATGGTTAAGATTGGATTATGAGGGCACTTTTAAAAAATCAATAGTAAAAAACATTTTTACAAAACTAGGTTAAGTGCAGTATAAAACAGCTAATAAAAAAGTAGATGTATATTGACGAACGACTTAGTCCAGTGGTTAAGAGCTTATACCGCTCCGCGAACTTGATCGAGTATTCGCGAGTTCGACCCTGTACGGGGCAAATCTTTATGTGACCTACAAATTTGTGTATGTGAATTGCTTATTTGTAAGCCCACGACACAGAAATAAATCGAAGTGTGTGGCTACGTTTACTTAAAAAAAAAGAATTTGGTTCGGTCTGGTATGCACACGCAATTCACGTTAGTACACAAACACATGTAAACGCACGCACACAGGTACACAGTAATTCCTAATGTGGAACATTATAAAACCAATAATTACCTCAAATATGACAAAAGCAATTTTATTTGTATCCAATGATTTGGCATAATCAAACAAGACATCCTCATTCGGAAAACCTTTGACAGCGGTTTCTGTAAAAAAAACTTATTCAGAATATACAAACTATCTGGAGGTGAGCGTCGGTAGGTCATAATCTGTCACTTGTGTGTGTGTGTGTGTGTGTGTGTGAAGGATCTACGCTGTTGGCAGCGGGGCCTTTACAGCTTGACCGGACAAGGGGCGAGCGTACAACCACTACGCCCAAACCAGAAGGGCAAGGGGGCAACTAGCTCAAGGGCGCCTCAAGGAGGAACGGCCTCGGCTTGGGCAGTCCCTATGAAGGAGGGGGTTATACTAGGTGTCTCGCCATCATGGAATGACTATAACGGTCGATGGCATTTCGGTCGAGGTCGGGACCCAGATGAAATACCTGGGTCTCATCCTCGACTCAAGGTGGAAGTTTGGGGCCCACTTTAAGATGTTGGCCCCAAAATTAGTCAGAGCAGCGGGAGCTCTCAGCCGGCTCCTGCCAAATTTGCGAGGCCCTAGCGCGAGCTGTCGCCGCCTTTATACCGAGGTGGTGCGATCGATGGCCCTATATGGCGCACCGGTGTGGGCGGACGCTCTGACCGCCCAGAACAAGACCCTGCTGCGACGGCCGCAGCGGGTCATGGCGATCAGGGTGATACGTGGCTACCGCACTATATCGTGCGAGGCGGCGTGCGTCCTAGCCGGGACACTACCCTGGGACCTGGAGGCCAAGGTGCTGGCTGCCGTCTATCGTCGTAGAGCGGAGCTCCGAGAGGACAGTGGCAGCACGATGCCAGAGGACCTGGTTACATGGCGGCGACAAGCGCAAGAAAGCGCAGTGAGTGAGTGGCGGGAGCGGCTGATCGAGCCAGCCGCCGGCCACTTAACCATACGGGCGGTTCGTCCAGTCCTCGCGGAGTGGGCAAACCGAAAGCACGGGGTACTTACCTTCCGGCTGGTGCAGGTCCTGTCGGGGCACGGCTGCTTTGGCAGGTACCTGTGGAAGGTGGCCGGGAGGGAAGTCACGCCAAGGTGCCATGAGTGTGGCGCCACTGAGGACACTGCGCAACATACGCTGGAAATATGCCCTGCTTGGGCGGCCCAGCGCGGTGTCCTCACGGGTGTAATAGGGAGAGATATCACGCTGCCCAATGTAGTGAGAGCAATGGTCGGCAGCGAAAGGTCTTGGCTGGCGGTAGAGGCCTTCTGCGAGGAAGTTATTTCGCGGAAGGAGGCGGCGGAGCGGAGCAGGGAAAATGATCCCCTCGCTGCTCCGAACCGTCGTCGGAGAGTCGGGCGGAGGAGGCGGGCGGCTGCCGACCTCATGCCACCGTGATGGGGGCCGGCGGACGACAGCAACGGGGGTTGCTGTCGTCTATGCAGAACATTTGGCCCCCGAGGTTGGAGGACGCGCCAAGTGTTCCGGTGCGCCCTCACCAAGTAGAAGGACCAGGGCGGGGATACCCTGATAAAGCCGAGTTCGAAAAACGGACAGCCGCTGACGGGTCGCGGAAGTATGTCCGCGTCCCCGTGACTCGCCTCTATAGCGGGCGATGGAACACGGTGGGGTTTTAGTGGGTAGGACTTGCTCCAGCGACGGCCGGATATACGCCGACCGTCGCTGAAGCGAGTAGTCCCACATAACCTGTTAACGTCCCCGTTGTTAACGGGTATCCAAGAGGATTTCCCCACTCAAAAAAAAAAAAAAAAAAAAAAAAAAAAAAGGTGTCTCGCCATGGTGCTCTGCACCGGCCGGCGGGCAAGGGATTCTTCGACCTCGCCGGCGAGGTCGGTATCTGATACTGTGTGCGGTATCTGTATCCGAAAGAAGGGATGTATGATCAGGGGGGTCGGTGAGAATATCGACGGCGGTAGCGGCTTATAGGAAGGAAGTATAATTTGTCACGTAGACCCAGTGCGGATTGGTAGAGACAGGTCCGTAGCCACCTGCTGTTGGAACTTATTAAGCTGTCCATAAGACTACCAAGTACGTAACAAAACAAATCCAGCGAAACCCAACACGGCGGGGTAATACCTATTGAGGAATTGGGTGGTTCCATTTGCCGCCTTTCTACTTCATCATCATCAAAGGTGTTGAGGGTCCGGTCTCAAGTACTCGTCACTACCAATCCAACAAGCACAAACACGAGGTTCTATTCTATTCTTTTCTATAACATCACGCCTGATCCGTTGCGGGGTAGGCAGTGAGTACAGAGTTCCAACAGGTTTTTTCCTTACATACCTCTCTGGCTTCCTCGACTCTCATAGTTCGTCTCACACACGCTCGCCGTTTACGGAACACGAGGTTATGTTGTATAATTTCCTAAGGCCACCATCCGACTCACTACAATATTATTGCACTTTGTGGTGGTACTGTTTTTCAAGAAAGGTGATATCACTTTATTAAAGAACTATAGGCCCATCACACTGCTGAGCCATGTGTACAAGTTGTTTTCGAGAGTCATCACGAATCGTCTCGAACGCAGGCTTGATGATTTCCAGCCTCCCGAACAAGCCGGTTTCCGGAAAGGCTTTAGTACCATAGACCACATACATACGCTGCGGCAGATTATACAGAAGACCGAGGAGTATAATCGGCCACTATGCTTGGCGTTTGTGGACTATGAGAAAGCCTTCGATTCGATCGAGACTTGGGCGGTTCTTAGATCTCTCCAGCGATGCCGCATTGACTATCGGTACATCGAAGTGTTGAAGTGCTTGTATAATAACGCCACCATGTCAGTCCGAGTACAGGGGCAGTGCACGAAGGCAATCCCCATAAAAAGAGGAGGAAGACAGGGAGACGTAATTTCTCCGAAATCGTTTACGGCCACCTTAGAGGACGTCTTCAAGCTCTTGGAATGACAAGGACTTGGCATCAACATCAATGGCGAATACATCACTCACCTAAGATTTGCCAACGACATTGTGGTCGTAGCGGAGTCGCTGAAAGATCTAGGACAAATGCTCGGCGACCTTAACAAAGTATCTCAACAAGTGGGTCTTAAAATGAACATGGACAAAACGAAAACAATGTCTAACGTCCATGTCGTACCCACCGCACTCACCGTTGGGAACTCTACTCTTGAAGTTGTCGACGAATACATTTACCTGGGACAGGTAGTCCGGTTAGGTAGGTCCAACTTTGAGAGAGAGGTCAATCGACGAATCCAACTCGGCTGGGCAGCGTTCGGGAAATTGCGCAACTCCAAAATACCTCAGTGCCTAAAGACTAAAGTTTTTAGTCAATGTGTGTTACCAGTGATGATATATGGATCAGAGACGTGGTCTCTTACTATAGGTCTCATAAAAAAGCTCAAAGTTGCTCAGCGAGCTATGGAGAGAGCTATGCTCGGCGTTCCTCTACGTGATCGAATTAGGAATGAGGAGATTCGTAGAAGAACCAAGGTCACAGACATAGCCCTTAGGATTAGCAAGCTGAGGTGGCAATGGGCGGGCCACATAGCCCGAAGATCGGACGGGCGTTGGGGCAGAAAGATTCTAGAGTGGAGACCACGTAGTGGCAAGCGCAGCGTGAGACGACCACCTGCCAGATGGACGAACGATATTGTGAAAATCGCAGGAAGTCGTTGGATGCAGGTGGCATCGGACCGGTTACGCTGGAAAGCGATTGGGGAGGCCTATGTTCAGCAGTGGACAAGTATAGGCTGAGATGATGATGATGATGACCAAACTTATGAATCGCATACCTGCAAGTGTTTCAAAAATAGATCACAAGATTTGAATTGGAATTACAGACACACAGATCCTGTTGATTCTGGTCAGGATATAAGGTCATAGTTGCAAAATTATTGCATTGTCATGGTCCTGGATACTATTTGGTAAGATATCCTATTTAGGAAGTGATCTCTCTCACACAATTTATAACTTCAGGCTTAAGACAATGAATAGGATGTCCAATCTATACTCTATACTAATATTATAGCAAGGAAAGATTTGGCCGCCGTCCGCGGCATGTTCTCACCGACCCTCCCGATGCCCTTACATCCCTTCTTACAGATACCGCACACAGGATCAGACACCGACCTCACCGGCGAGGCCGAAGAATCCCTTGCCCGCCGGCCGGTGCAGAGCACCATGGCGAGACACCTAGTACACGCCCTCCCCCATAGCAACTGCCCAAGCCGAGGCCGTTCCTCCTTGAGGCGCCCTTGAGCTAGTTGCCCCCTTGCCCTTCTAGCTCGAGCGTAGTGGTTGCACGCTCGCCCTCTTGTCCGGTGAAGCTGTAAAGACCCCGCGTCATACAGCGTAGATCGTTATTTGTATGTTTGTAACGAATAGACTCAAAACTACTAGACCGATTTCAATAATTCTTGCACCATTAGAAAGCTACCTTATCCAGAAGTAACACAGGCTATATAACTTAGACCCGGTCGGTGGCGCTGTTGTCGACCAGGTACAAAGTCGCGGGAAACTGCTAGTTTCTAATAAAACTAAAGTTAGGATAATTGTGCTACCTATTATCCAATTTAGCAATTAGAATAGGAATGTCTGGATCATGCCTTAGTATGTTAAACAAATAACGTTGCTGCGCCAGTTGTCTGACATGCCATGTGCCATTGTGCACTGAGCCAACATCTACAAGCTGTAACATAATAAATGCAAGACCTGAAAGTAGTTTGTTCTAAATCGGTAACTGAATTGATTCCAACAATTTTTATCTTAAATTTTTTTTTGAATTTGCAAAAAATGCTTTTACTGCTTCAGTGCGCTATAACAAACTAAGTTTATTATAGATTCAAAGCAATATGGAGATATCAAATGCATTCCTAAAATGTATTTCTGAAAACGCACACATGTACAAGTTTCGTTGTTAATTGGGGTATAAAAGTGCATAAAATCTATCTATCTATATCATCACGCCAGATCCCTTACGGGGTAGGCAGAGAGTACAGAGTTCCAACAGGTTCTTTCCTTACATACCTCTCTGGCTTCCTCTACTCTCATAGTTCGTCTCATACACGCTCGCCGGTCACGGAGACTCCTGACTTGTTCTTCAGATAAGACCCGGTCTATTAGTGCATAAAAAAAGGGTTAAAACCTTTAAATTTGGAATTTCGGTTTTGGTTTTGAATTTATGTAGCAATTCTCAAATCGGGGTGTCTGAGGTATAGGTGATACCTGTAAAATTGTTTCCATCAAATCTCTTCAGTTTCTGGAATGCACTACTCATGAGTACTTGATTAAACAATGAGGGAGGTGTGAAGAGAATCCCATCTATGTCAAAGTCGCCTGGCTAAAATAAAAACAATAAAATAAACAGCATTATGCCTATATTTCCCAAACAAGAGCTATAGAGGTGTACAGTTTACATCCAGTTGACGACGGCTTGGTCCAGTGGTTAATAGCTTGAAATGCTGGAGACCTACTCGCTCAAGCAGTCGTGGGTTCGATACCCACACGGGACAAACCTTTGTGTGACTCACTAATGTTTGTTTTGGTCTGGGCATCCGTGCATGTGAATAACATGTCTGTAAATGCACCAACAACACAGGAATTATTCCCAGTGTGGGGCTATATTTCAAAATAATAATAACATATAACTGAACTGAACCAACTGCCTCGTTGGTCTGATGGCAAAGCGCATCGCTTTGTGATCACGAGGTCCTGGGTTCAACTCCTAGGTCAGACAAATGTAGTTTTAATAACGAAAAATTCCCAGTATAATTCCGGAATGCTGAATTGTGCCCGGTATATGGCAATAGGCTCGGCCCCTCTTACATGGGACCTAACATCGTCGGCGAAACGTGGGTGTACTCAGTACACCACTGCCACCCCATCTGGGGAATATAGGCGTGACGGTGTTTTTTTATAACTGATGATTTTAGGTCCCAATATAATATGGAGCCTATTACCATAATACCAGGCCTGTGCCTGAATTCAGCCTGCTAAAAAAATCTTGCAAACAAACACCCCTACATTATCAGGCCGAGAATTCGACACTAGAACCTTGTGAAATAGGCCACTAGACTAAAGAGGCAGGCAATTTAAAATTGCGATTGTAGTCACAACTTCAGCGCTTTCAAAGAATATTACTGTTAGCTTTTTATTTCATTCTAGTGCTTTAATAACGCGCGATGCAAAAGCGCTCGTGCGAACATGGGTAACTTATGCTTACTATGTGTTCTATACCTACCTTAAACAATGGCACAGAACACATTTATTCAGAGATGCTTAAGCCTAATGATAAATTCGGATAATCTCATTACACGTCAAACATACGGTATGGGCGAAGAAAAACATCGCTATTCTCGTTTCTTAGCAATATACTCCCAGCAAATATATAAAATTTAAATAAGCATGTTACTTACAGGCGGTCGGGGTTCTGGAGCTTGCGTGAGCTGAAAGGTTTGTGTTATTAAAAAGAAAAGTGCAAAAACCAGAACACCGCTTGTAATTTCCCAAATAGTGTGGCCTAAACAACGTCTACGTTCTTTTAAATGTTTCCACATTAACACCCATATGGCGAGGCCGTAACCTTCCTTTCCGAATCTAGTAATAGAGTCATATCCCCACATATTTGTAAATAAGCAAAAAATAAAACCATTTCGAATTTGGCGGACACAAAATGACAGAAAATAAACCAAAGAGAATTTAAACCATAAACATGGTTTCACTTATTTTATTTATGGCAACACCGACTCTTGTGCATAAGATATGTTCCACTTGGCACTAAGAATGCTCAAAACATCAAACTTATTTTAATACCTTTACTAATTCTTTGGACTGCCTCGTTGGTCTAGTGGCAAAGCGCATTACTTTGTGATCACGAGGTCCTGGGTTCAAATCCTAGGTCGGACAAATGTAGTTTTTCTAACGATAACTTCCCAGTATGAGTTCGGAGTATGGAATTCTGCCCGGTATATGGCAATAGGCTCGCCCCCTATTACATGGGACCTAACATCGTTGACGAAACGTGGGTGTACTCAGTACACCTCTGCCACCCTCGCTAGTGGAATATAGGCGTGACGGTGTGACTAATTCTTTGAAATCTCAAAACCCTCCTTCCTTGCGTAGAAAATTATTATTCTTGCTGATACGCATTTATAACGACCCATATTATGACGGGGTAGATGGGCATAATAAATGGAAAGCTCTATGGCTGGTCGTAAAAGGTAACTAAATGTAGCAACTAATACTGCAAATAGATTATAATGTATACTTACTTAGGGGTCAAAGGCTAACTGCGATCGATCATTATCTACGATGGTGCTGGAGAGTGACTGTGATGTAACTGCTGTAAAAAAGGATAATAAGGGATGGATATACTGACCTAAACTAAACTGAAATAAACAACGCATGCGGAACACAAATTTTAACATTTTTTAAAATAACTTCACTGTGAAATAAAAAGCTGCTTGGGAGTTTTGGTGAGAAGTCGAAGAGTGATGTTGTCAATTTGTTTTAATTTCCAATACTTGTGTTATTTCGACTAATAATGTGTAACGTTTGTGGAATATTAACCATTACATGTTCTTATATGTGCATGAGTGAAAGTAATTGTAACAAAGTGATAAAACGTGCCTTTTCGACTTCCCTCAAAACGGCCGTGGTAATTGGTATGTCAAGTATCCACCGCTTTACTATACAGGGTGGGGTACTTTATTAATTTCATTATCATCGTTGTCATCAAATTCATCGGGGAGTCGAATTAATTTAAACAAACACGATTATATATCTCACTGGACACTGCCAAAATACACTTAAAATTAGTGTGTAGCCATAACTTAAAGAAGAAGACAAAGCTGCTATACAAGAACTTTGCTACGTTTTCAAGTTAATTATATTGATTAGTTCTTAAGCATTTCGCATTGGAATCAGCAAAATGTAAAGCAAAAGAGATAAGTTTAGGTTTTTTTTGATGATGGAAAAAAATTGTGTATTCATTTTACCGGATTTTAAAATACACATTCAAAAATACATTTTTGTAATATTAAGCCTCTAATATATAAACTTCATGAAGTGCATGGAGTACAAAAACAATTTAGAGCTCAATTACAAAAAAAAACTAAAAGTACAAGGTTTTCTATTTCAAATAAAGATAGTCTATTTCAGCTACTTTCATAGTATCATGTCTTATGGTATATTATTATGGGGTAGCGCAGCTGGCATTGAGTCTGTGTTTACCTTGCAAAAAAGGGCTATGAGGGCAATCTATAACTTGAGTAGTCACGACTTTTTAAGAGAACTGTTCAAAGAAGTTAATACCATGACGGTCTCATGTCAATATATTTATGAAAATATTATGTAAACTAGAAAAAATTCAGATCTCTTTAATCAGCTAGGTCATAGGTCGATAGGATAAACAGAGTGGGCCCATGTGCAAATAATTTACGTTTTTTTTTACTATTATTATTTTCCTCACTAGACATACTGTACATGTTTTTTTTTTTTTTTTTGTAATTAGACACTGCGGGCCCGGTTTGTCCCGCACCTTTTTTTGTGTAATTTATGTGTTGTTAGTATTTGCACTTGTATGGTACATGCCGCTTATTATTAGCTTATTGTTACAGTGCTTGGTATTTGTTTGTAGCGGTACTTCAGTAGAGGTTTTTTTTTTTTTTTTTTTTTTTTTAATTTATATTAATGATTTTGTAAGTGATGAGGCTTTCTGTTTTGGCTTGCCTTTGAGCGAGAATGCCTCAGTTGTGTAGGTGTTTGGCTGCTTGTGAGGGTTTCCTTTAGGCCTCCGCCTCCAGCAGCTTTTTAACAACACCATAACACCATACTGTACATGTTAGCTGGCGGGTGATGTGGCTATGTTAGTGCTACTGTTAGTGAGTTTAATTTAGTGTTTTTTATGTCATTATTATTTTTACTATAATTATTTACTTATATTTATTCTATTTTTTATGATATCAGATAATGCTTCATTTTATTCTGTAAACGATTCTACCGTTTCTTCATGCAATTTAAGATTTTGTTCTGTGGCGATAATCTTAAAGACTATCTCCATGATCAATTTGATCAACAATCAGGCCATTTGCTGAATGTATGCAGCATGAATGCAAAGAGTATACCAAGTCATTATAATAAATTGTATGACACATTCAGGAACATCAACGTTCACTCTATCCTGATTTTTGAGAGCTGGCTCAAACCTCACCTTCCTTCAACCAGTTATGCCCTTACTGGTTTTATTCTTATTCGGAATGACTGGGTTGGGAGGGGTGGCGGTGGAGTGGCTATATACCTCTATAGTGACTTACTTAGTTTCTCTTCCTTAAGGTTTGGGTCAAAGGAGTCAAAACCATAATATGAGTCGTATATTTGCCCTCCCACTACTGACTATTTCACCAAATTCGAATTGGTTTTGGAACCCTTGGGGTCTGACTACGAGCATTACATCATCATGGGCGATTTCAACACTAATCTCTTAGCCCACAATTCTCCCCGTTCCCGTAAACTCCTTCAAGTCGTAGAGTCAGCCAGTTTGCACATTCTGCCTCTTAACTCCACACACCATAATATCATAAGTGATGACACCTGGTTCGACCTCATACTTACCTCTAATCCCGCTCTCGCTTCCTCTCATGGCCAGCATGATGCTTCCGGTTTTTCCCGGTGTTTTGGATATCGGTAAATTAACTGAGGATGCATCCAAACTCGTCTGGAATTCCCTCATGTGAGCTAACACCATCGATGAAAATATTTGCATTTTCAATCAAACCCTAATTCAGCGCTATGATATCCATGCTCCTGTGAAAAAGGTGCGGTTGAAGCGACCACCTGCTCTGTGGATGATAAGGGGAATACGGATAGCTATGAGGCGCGGAAATCGTGCGTTCCGAAAGTTTAAAAAAGACCGCACGGAAGACAACTGGGCCTATTTTAAAATTGCCAGGAACCGCTGTAATAAGATAATACGTGACGCTAAATGCCGCTATATTCTAGATAATATTACATCCTCTTCGCCTCCCGATATTTGAAAATTCCTTGGTACTTTAGGTATTGGTAAGGCGCCACGTCATGAACTACCAAGTACAATAAGTTTAGACGATCTTAATAGCCATTTCTCCATTATTCCTCCTTTTGATCGTCTAACTGTACATCAAACTATTTTTTTCTTGGGTGGTCTTAGACGTCCGAACATTAATCCTTTTTATTTTTCTCCAGTCGACTCACGTGAGGTTAAGAAGATCATTTGACTTGACTATCTCCTACCGGTGATCACCCACCTCATCAATTTTTCTTTAGAGTCTTTAGAGTCAGTATTACCATATCTCTTGAGAAAAGCTTTTGTCCGCTCCCTGCCTAAAATACCCAATCCCTTCATTACCAGCTACTTTCATCCAATATCCATCCTTCCTTTTCTCTCAAAAGTGCTCGAAGCCCGTGTTCATAAGCAATTTTCCCATTTCATGTATACCAACAATTTAATTAACCCTCTTCAATCTAGTTCAGGCCTGGCATAGTACCGTTTCTGCCCTTCTCAAAGTGACTGGTGATATTCGAACAGACATTAAAGATACCAAAGTAACCGTTCTTGTGTTGATCGTTTTCACCAATGCCTTCAATACGGTTAATCACGATATCCTACTTTCTATTCTCTCCTACCTTCTGTGCTCTCCTCTCTCCCATGGTGCTGCCTCGACACTGGCGTTCCCCAAGGCGGTATTCTCTCTCCTCTTTTATTTTTCATTTTCATTGATTTAATAACTCAAGAACTTCAGTGCACGTATCATCTGTACGCTGAGAACTTGCAATTATACACGCAAGATAGTGTGGATACGAGTAACATTGCTGGCATTATCGTCTAACCAAATCGTCTAACCGGCTTTCAAGAATTGGCCCGACAGGTTTAGTGTCACGGTGAATCCTACAAAGTGCCAAGCGATTCTAGTGGGAAGCTCTAGGCTTATAAGCAGGGTCGATGTTGGTTCTTTGTCTCCACTTAAATTCAACGGGACCGTTATCCCCCTGGGCTCTAGCGATAAGGATCACGGTTTGCATACTGACACAACACTAAGCTGGCAAACACAAGTCATGGCTGTCGGTCAAAAGGTCACCGGAACGTTACGATACCTGTATCGATTAAAAAACTTGCTTGCCAGCAACACGAAAGCAACGCTTATGCAGTCCCTAATTTTTCCTATTTTCAACTATGGTGATGTGTGCTACCTTGACCTGAATGCAGATCACCTCGATAAACTAGAGCCTACTTAAAAACTGCATTCGATTCGTCTTCAATTTGCGTAAATATGATCATGTGTCTGAGCATCGATCATTATTAAAGTGGTTGCCTATTCGGAAGCGTAGAACTCTGAGGGCACTGACAACTTTATTTTCTATTCTTTATTCTCCAGTCTCGCCCGCTTATCTTACTTCTCAATTTCAGTATTTATGTTCTAATCAAGATAAACATCTTCGCTCTTCTGATTATCGTCTTCTTCAGTGCCCCCTTATATATCTATCCTCCTCAATGTTAATTGTTCCATGTCGTTATGTCGCCAAAGAACTTAAACAATTAAAAAATTGCGTTATTTAATAAATAATTACCTTTTGTATGCGTATTGATGCGTGTGTAATAGAAATACATTTAAGATAACCGTTACGCTTGGAATAATTATAAAATTTTGTTTAATTCAGCAATCAGAGCGAGTAACAGCATTTTATGAAAATTAAAAAAAAATTTACTTTAAAAATAGTTGGAATCAACTCAGTTGCCAATTTAGAAGAAACTACTTTCAGGTCTTGCGTTTATTATGTTACAGCTTGTATATATATATATATATATATATTTGACGGACGATTTAGCGCAGTGGTTAAGAGCTTAAGCCGCTCTGCCCACTGCGTCTAATAGTCGCGGGTTCGAGTTCGGTTAACACGAATATTATACATGAAATAAAACTATTTTTCGGATTTTATCGCTGTTTATTTTTGATTTTTAAGTTTTATTTCACTTTGTAAGCATGCTTATTATTCAATAGAAGATTATTTAAAAAGTAAAAATGCTTGGATAGATTCTATTCCATTTCCATTTGAGTAATGGCAGCCTGTTCAACTGTTGTTAGGTTACATTCCCTCTCTTCTTTCTATTAATTTAACAAAATGAAATTTTTTTGTGTCCTTTTTTTTTGTAAATGAGTGAGCCCTGTAGCCATTCTCATAAATAGTATAACGTAGACTCACATGATGACCAACCTACATTGTACTCCCATACCCCACAACAAAAGACAAATGAAAAAGTTTGTAAAATTATTATTTTAGAAGACTTAACGTGGAGTTTCTTGCCCTTCTTTTCCACAGTTGCCCTTCCTTTCCACAGGATTGACATTCTGAATTGGTGGAAGAGTCTTTGCTACTTTTCTGACGATTCATAAATACTAATGGTTTACATGAATAAAAAATAATTTTTTGATTCTGATTCTTTTTATTCGCGGTGGCCCCTTAACTCCTATAGTTCATCCGAAGTAGTATATGTAGTATGCATAGTAGGGCAATGCAATAACCTAATAGTGCAATTCATAACGGCTAATCAAAATAAAACGGGTTTACAAAATTTCCGCCGACAACGCGAACCGATGAAAGGTCGCGGGTAAAAATGGATGCGTACAGTACAAGGCCAGTTTTCATAACGGTCTTGGGGAGGCCTTTGTCCTGCAGTGGTCGTCTTTCGGCTGATGATAGATAAATGTATTTGTATATATCAGCAGATAAGGTGACGAGACCAACTTATGACATTGTAAGTCTGTTCACCTAAACTGGTTTTTATTTTTACGATTGAAAATGGTGTCATCACTTTCATCAATATTGTAACGACAGTATCAATATAATTTAAGGATAATTTTATAATGCTGTAGGACCTAAAAAAAAATGCAAATCTAGTAGAACTTTAAAATGATTATCAAATAATGTACAAAATAAAGAATGTTCACTAATAGGTAGGAAGGTTTTTTAAACCAAAGTATATTCCAAAGAAACCTAAATTTGATCAATTCTCACCAGTTCACATAAAAGGTTACTGCGATTGTTTCCTCATTACTACTATTTCAATCAACTCAGCAAAGTGTGATTGAAACGATTGAACTACATTTTTTTAGAAATTTTATTACTGATTTTAGAGCCATGATAACTTTTTGTTTAGTGGATTTAGTAAATTAATTGGTAACACTATAGGTGTCAGCCATTTTGAAAATTTTTAGTGATTCGGAAATTATCGTCTGCGATGGA
Source organism: Phalera bucephala (assembly GCA_905147815.2). NCBI lineage: Eukaryota > Metazoa > Arthropoda > Insecta > Lepidoptera > Notodontidae > Phalera > Phalera bucephala. The sequence goes on along the minus strand of LR990625.1, from coordinate 4,521,635 downwards.
GTCATATTTTTGCTTATCAAAATTTGAACATCTTTTTGTTGAGTATTCGCCAAAATTATGTCATTTGTCTATCGTTTCTCAATCCGGTCGCGGTCATTGCAGAAAATCCTCGGTCGTTTGACAAAATTCGCCTGAGATTATTATTGTTGTTTTAATCTCTGTCGACCCTGGAGACATCTTGTGATAAAAAACCATTATTGCGGCAAGTTACTTCGCTGTCTGAATTTGTCTTCACGTGAAACTGCTAACAAAATTAGATTGGTGCTATTTAGGAGTCCGCAATCATGGATGTGTCTTGGGGTAAGTGTGCTTAATTAGCTGAGTAAATAACGATTTTTGCTGTGAAGTTATGTGGTGATGTCATTACATGATAATTTCCAGACGCGGATAATTTTGAGCCCAAGCTACCGACCACGTTGACTGGCTCGAATAAATGGGAAGGCGAAGATGAGGAAGAGATCGTGAAGGTAACGTATGCGGTGCCAAAATGTTTATTTTTGTAGTGCGGAACTGCATTGTACGTGTAGGGTGTCTTTTCTTATGATTTTAGTACATAACCTATATCTTTGTGCCTACGTGTTGACGAGAGTGATTTTGCAGGAAAGTTGGGAAGACGAGGAAGAAGAAAAGAAAGATGAAGAGAAAACTGAGGTTGTCACGCCCGCCGTGAAGCCGAAAAAGAAAATTCATGACAAAATAGCTGAACGCGAGGTGAGTAGCGATTTGCGACAGAACATATGTGTTCGTGAATTTTTGGTGGCAAGGCCATTTGCGGGGGAAATATCTCTGGGCTTTAGTGTGTGTGTCGTGGCTATTAGACTGTGGTACCTTGACACTTGAGTAATGTTGCATTAAATATTTGGAACATGCTTGGAACATCTTATTTTGTGCACAATATTGTGCCTTGAGACCTACATTATAGACTTAATTATTATGTACTATAAATTCATACAGGTTTATCTAAGTAGCTCAGTATGTTGAGCAGTAGTGTATTTTCAAGTAGAGAAAGTACTTTCTAATCAGTTTTATATAGAGCATTGTGTGTGTTTGAGTGATAAACGCTGTTGGCCATGAGGCCTTTACAGCTTCACCGGACTTAAGTTAGAGAGCATTGTGGTGTTTTCACAATAATAGTATTAAACATGATTTATCAATCTTATCTATCTATATCATCATGCCAGTTACCTGGCGGGGTAGGCAGAGAGTAGAGTCCCAACAGATTCTTTCCTTTTAGACCTCTCTGGCTTCCTCCACTCTCATAGTTCATCGCATATACGCTTGCTGGTTACGGAGACTCTTGACTTGCCCTTGAGATAAGACGCAGTCTTGACCATGACCATGACCAAATGTCATGGTAAGATAGTCTAGGTCTTTCCTGGTACTTACATCTGTCCACTTTCACATTGTATATCTGTTTTGTCATTCTATCTTCTGACATTCTTTCTATATGCCTAAACCAAAGGAGCATACCCTTTCTCATCTTCATCATGAATTTATCAACTGCCAGTATAATGTTTAAGATGGTTTACTCTGTTCTGAATTAATGAAATTTGTGGGAGATACAAAGTCTATTTAGTAGAAATTCTTTGCAAAGTTATAATGTGATTTTTAGCGTAAATAGTGGTTAATCTTTGATACCCTACAAATAAAAAGACAGCCTTGGTAGTAAATAATACAAATAGCAATTACCAGAAATAGTGCAAATCCTGGGCTAGACAAAATGTACTTTTTCTATCAAAAAAGTCCCTGCATCTATCTGCTGTGGGGAATTCTGCCACACAACACTTTTCATACTACTTTTTTTTTCTTTTTTAAATGTAGCTCCATATTAGGATTTATTCATGTGTCGTGGGAGCATTTACAAACAAGTATTCCCATACAGAAATACCCAGATAATTGTGGGTCACAGAAAGATTTATCCTACGAAGTCAACACAGTGGGTGGAGTGGCTTAAGCTCTTAACCACTGCCCTAAATGTTTGTCTGTTAACCCTAGACACTAACATTTGAACTTTGAATAGTATTTTTATCTCATTGTAGCCGAGTACATGTCTGTTGCCTATTATACTCAATACAGTACAATGTCCATGTTGATATTTTAATGTCAGCATTAAATTATGGTCATGAGAGGGTACACAAAACACAATTATTTTAAGAGTGCAGTGATAATTACCGTAAATACATGTTAATTTGTTCATGTACTTACCATACTTCTATTTATATGATTGAGACAGATAGCAAAAATTGTTTGAGTGAGACAATCACATTTATTTTCAACATGATTTTCCTTGAAAATAAATTTAGTGAAGTCAAAGGACTTTCAGGGCTTGATTCTGATTTCAGAAATCATGAAGTGCCATTTGAATCAACAATTTCTTACTCAATTCTTACTTTTACCTTGATTATAATATCAGGAACCTGCCCTAAAACTCTTAAGTCTTCTTCACGAGCCATGGGTACAGTGACCTTTGGAATTTGACGTTTCTAGAAATGTGGTGATGATAAAATCGAATTATTGGTATATCGTATCGAGATAATTTATAATGAAGAATGAATCTATTTAAGTAACAATAATTTAAGAACAAAATAAAATACAATTATTTTATTATTTATTCACGAACCAAGGGATTGGTCACAAAAATCATCTGATAAATTGCTTAATTCATCGCTCACGTGAATTATTATTTAAAAATCTATGAAACCGTCTATTTTAATATATTCACGTTTCTATTTTATTAATTTTTTAACCATGAGCATATCATGTCTTTCTGTCGGATACATAGAACATTATTTGTAAACAAAAAGGCAATCGATTTTGTACATTTTCAAACCAATTACCAATTATAACGATTTCATTGTATCAGTCCCTAAAACGCAAAGCTTCCACTTTACATAATTAAGAAATAGAGTTATATAAAGTTTTAAGTTTTTTTTTTATATAATTACACAAATTTAAATACATTTAAATGCAAATTAAAATATATTTTTTGGTTTACATATGTGTTCTTGTTAATTTTTCTTCTAGAATACAATATGCGTTAAATGGGATTTGATCAAACATTCCTGTACCCAGGGCTCATGAAAAAGGCTAACTTACTGCGCCCTTATTCACAATGACCAATTAAACACAATGTAGAGCAAAACTATTTTTTCGGATTTTATCGCGATTTATTTTTGATTTTAAGTTCCCGACGTTTCGAGTGCTTTGCAGCACCCATGGTCACGGGACCAACAAAAATAATTAAGAAGTTTGAGGGTACCCCGGAGCAACTATGCCTTTTGGACGTCTAACACCTCAGTCCTTCCCGTGACCATGGGTGCTGCAAAGCACTCGAAACGTCGGGAACTTAAAATCAAAAATATACCGCGATAAAATCCGAAAAAATAGTTTTATTACATGTGTAATAGTCGCGTAAATCTAGGAACTCACAATGTAGAGTGCTATAATAACTTTGTGAAATGATGTTTAACGGTAGCCCAGTAGATTATAGAATACCATCAGGCCAATGTCTTCATGTTAGTTACCCAGAAATCAATCTTGCTAGCTAGCCACTGCTAACATGCCAACACTTTTGCAGCGTCTCGAACGCGAGAAGGTCGGGCGCGTATCAGTTGAAAAAACTGAGGAACTGACGCCAGAACAGAAACTGGCGGAGAAATTGCGCGCTCAGAAACTACAGGAGGAGTCAGACTTGCGGCTTGCCATGGAAACCTTTGGTATGTCATGAATCTGTTAAAATTTAAAACAAAGTAAGTAGGGATTGTTCCGTTGCGTCATAGGTGCATTTACAAATATGAAATTTACATAGATAAACAGCCAGGCTGAAATAAATTTTTGTGGGGCACACAAGGAATTGTCCTGTGCAGGAATCGGACACGTGACTACTATCTCCAGTAAAGGGCATTCCCTTTACTGGTTTGAGAACTGTCATTGCTTTGATTATTCAATCTGTATGTTTTTTAACGGTTTAGTCTTATAATATTTCTTACTAATCTATATCTATCTACCACCAGATTGGAATGTTTTCGAACTGAAAAGATCGGCGGGTCTTTTTTATGAAGTTTATAAGAAGTTGACAACATTATTAAGACGCATTATTCACCATTTTTAAGAGCAGTGATAGCCTAGTTGTTAGACCGTTGAACTGCAAAATCAGAGGTGCCACCTCTGCCCTAGGCATGCACCTCTGTCTTTTCAAAAGCATGTGTGGATTAAATAAAAAAAATTTTTTTTAAAAATAAAACAAGACCTCACGAAACTCAGTTACGGAAAAATAAATATTTAAAGTCGGTGCCAAGTAACCGACTGCACTAACTTTTAGAAAGTAGGTTTTTTTTTTTAAAGATTTTTATTTTACAATTATAAGTGACATTACCTATATTATGTTATTTTGCTGAGTTGTACAGCAAGGTACCTATAGGATTGATATAATAACCATAATGATATAATAACAAAGTCCTAAGTCCTAAGTTCAATACCGATTTCATTAAAATGGGACTACCTCGAAACTATACTAAACCCAACGCAAAAAGAATCATCAAAATCAGTTCATAAATGAAGACGTTATAAAAAAACACAGACGAATTGCCGACCTCCTCCTTTTTTGAAGTCGTTTAATATTCTGATTAGTTCTATGGCATTTGATTTGGTCCTATTGGATTGACGTAATACCCATAATATCTCAATCTACGCATTCATATTGTTTGTCGTTAAGGAGTTCCCTGGTGTATCTTCCAAGAGCAAGGTCCAATCCCAATGAAATTAAAATGGGACCACCTTGGAGCTATACTGATCCCAATGCAAAAAGAATTATCAACATCGATTCATAATTGGCGGAATGATCGCGTAACACACATACAAAAAAAAAACATAGTCGAATTGTGAACCTCCTCCTTTTTAGAAGTCTGTTAAAAATGGAGTATTACTTTAACGTGAAGGAAAACATCGTGAGGAAACCTGCATGCCTAAGGCTAGCGTGGTGGACTATGGCCTAAACCCTCTCAGTTTAAGAGGAGGCCCATGCCTAACGGTGGGACAGTTTCTTAACAGGGCCAATATTATTACTTGCAGGCATCACCGAATCCACCGTCGGCAAGCTGGACAGCTTCTTCCCGACAACGAAGGAAGAGTTCACAGAGTTTGCAGATCTTCTCACTAAAAAGATCAACTTCTTCAAGGTGAAGGAGGAATTCCCCGGCTTTGTCGATGACCTTATTAGGAATATTGTTGTTCAAAGTGAGTTCTTTACTATATTTGTCTCTTTAGTATTTAAAGGCAATACCTTACTTGTATTCGTTTATTTTACGAAAAGATAATCACGAGCAGTTAACCATTTTCCTGATTGAGCTTGGCAAAAACATAAACATACTAGGCCAAATAAATACTGTCAGAATAAAAAAAAGTTCAAGATGAGATACCAAATTGAATATGTTTCCGTTTTCTAATGACAATGAAATGTTAAATCAAGAAAATTATCCCGATTACAGCAGGATCCAGCAAATACATTATTTTTTATAATCTTGTCCAACATAAATTATTATTGGTTTGTGGGCCCGTTAACAGATAAATCTTTACAGAAGAAAAACATTGTGGGGAAAAAAAATTTAGATGTTTAGATTGCTGTGGGAAAGTCTAGAATAATTTTTATTGCACTAAAAACCCTCGCGATGCCTTTCGGCTTGGTATAGGGGCTCCGGAATCCCCATAAGAAATTTATTTCCTTTTCAATACACTCAGTTTAACAAATTGGTATATGGATATACTTTCAGTGCACTCAGCGGATATAAAAAGGATAAAAATGACAGTCGACAATCTGTACATTGAAAAGCAGAAAGCTGAGAAGAATGACAAAAGCAAGAAGCCCACGAAGGGCAAAGGAAAGGCTAAATTAAAAGTTGAAGGTGATAACGTGAGTATATTCAACTTGTTTTTTTTGTGTGTATGTAATCTACGCTGTTGGCCGCGGGGCCTTTACAGCTTTACTGGGCAAGTGGGCGAGCGTGAAACCACTACGTTCGAGCCAGAAGGGCAATGGGGCAACTAGCTCAAAGGCGCCTTAAGGAGCAACGGCGTCGGCTTGGGCAGTCGCTATGGGGGAGGGCATATACTAGGTAACTCGCCGTGGTGCACTGCACCGGCCGTCGGGGAAGGGATTCTTCAACCTCGCCGGCGAGTTCGGTGTCTGATCCTGTGTGCGGTATAGTGGCCTTTAGTTCGGCTAGTGATCATGAGTTCCTAAGTTTGTATTCTAGGTCAGAGAAAATACAATACAACTTACATTATTGCACACAGAAATAACGCCAGAAATTTGATTATTAGTTAAGACGGTACAGTGAGAGTGCCTTATGGCTTAATACGATTTCCTTTAGGGAACCTTTAACAAACACTTTAGAAAGTGTTGCTTTTCTATTGAAAGATTGTTAGTAGCAATCCTTAATATAGAAGCATGCCCGAGGGCCTAGACAAGTTGCAAGCGTTTTGTTTCTATTCTCTTGTCGCAATCGATAGAGCATTGTTTTGACCACACTTTTTGTTACAAAATGTCATTCCCATACATTTTTCCGCTTTCTATTAGCGTTAACGACTGTAGATTGTCAACTTGGCTATAGGCGCTGGTAATATTGCGATAGGCGACTCCCTATTGCTTCGTCAGTGTCATGTGGGATTACACAGTAAACATCTGCCTGGTTGGTTTTTATCTTACCCGCTCAATTGTGTCTTGTCTAATCTCAAATAAGAATAATAAGAATTTATTTCCTTTTACAATGTTTGGTGTTACAATATTTCGTGGCTAAAGCCTCCTTTTAAATTTAAATTCATTTATTTCATTGTAAACATAGGTAGTTATTACAGATCTTGTCAAGTTACAATACTATTATTGTCATGTTCTCTATGTTTTACCCTTTAAGGCATATAAAAACATGCATGTTCAGTTATTATAATTAATATTGTTTGTAATAAACATACCGACCGTATTCGCAACAGCGTAGTAGGAAAGCGAGTAGGTATGAAAGATAGTATCGGTGTAAAGATGAGAAAGGGTATGCTCCGTTGGTTCGGGCATATAGAAAGAATGCCAGAAGAAAGAATGACAAACCAGATATACAATGCGAAAGTGGAAGGATGTAGGTGCCGGGGAAGACCTAGACTATCTTACCATGACCAAATAGACCGTGTCTTAGCTGAAGGGCAAGTCAAGAGTCTCCGTAACCGGCGAGTGTGTATGACACGAACTATGAGAGTGGAGGAAGCCAGAGAGGTATGTAAGGAAAGATCCTGTTGGAACTCTGTACTCTCTGCCTACCCCGGCAAGGAGCTGGCGTGATGATATAGATAGAGTAATAAACATTATTATGGTTACAAATTGCAATATTAACTTTATTTATGAGTAATTTTTAGTCAAACAGGTAGTATAGGAATTTCTGTATAATGTCAGCTAAATGAATACCCAATCATTCAAACACTATTTTAATTTACTTAAATCATCATTTAAGAATTCGTCAACAGTATAATCAGTCAATAACATTTGTCAGTTAGTAGAGTAGTTCTTTTTAAACGTGAAGGAATCGGATATACCAATAATAACATTCTTTGCAAGTACGGTTTTGCCATTATGGGAACATATTATGGGATGCATTTATGGGAGCAAAGTCTCCTAATACAGGCATCATATGATGCCTGTATTGGGAGTTTTTGCTCTTCCCTCTCAGTTTCTAACTTATAAATATCTATAACTATTAATTTCTATCAAATTTTCACCGGATAATAATTAGTTTAGATTTTTTGTTAAGAATTTAATATTTTTTAAACGAGCCGCATGAAGGTCACACTTTACGCAAGCCTGAGGCGAAGAAGATAATTTCGAAATTAATAAACTGCTTTTAAAATACATTCACTTTTTAAGTTGTGGGGGCCAGTCGTCTATTGAGTAATTGCAGAATTATTTAGCTGCAAATAGAAAGGGAAGGGGTCTGTAGATGAGAAGCGTAAGAGAAGATATAGGAAATTTGTCAAGTCCAAAGTTTTGTGATATTTTATGTTATCTAATCCTAAAATTCTGGCATTGCCGAGCATTGAACAAATTATTGTGAGAGTATAGGTAGACCTCTTGCGGATTGGCAGAAGTATGTGGGCACCCACAGATAAAACTTTTAAAAGTAAATCGTAAGGCTTCCTACTTGGCTGAACCTACCACTATAAATGATAACAGGAGCAATAAGGTTTACATGTCTTCCAAACGATTAGACATTCAAATATAGGAAAGCCGTAAACGGTCACCCGTCTCATACTGACTGAACCGAATGTTGCTTAACCTCAGAACACCGCAGCTTTAGGAGCGCTTCAGTATTGACACCCTATCATTACAGTCGTGATCTTGCTTATCTAAAATTTCATTATCTGATAACGTAAACTTGTACGCCTTCAATCTACACTCTCTTATCAGCTGAAATGACAGCTATAACCCTATATCAGCGTTCGGCGTGCTTTATCAGTTCTAGGTCAGGTTCGGCACGTTCTGATAAGGTAGATTCGTGATAATTATCTATTTGTAAACAAAACATTGTATAATGAATTTGATAAGGGATGGCGGCCTCACGAAAGGCCTGTTTTGAAATTAGATAATGTACATTTAAATAATGTACATTTTGTGAAAGGTGATACAACTCGAGTTATAGCACTTCTCATATTTTTACATAAAATCCGCTATTTTTCAATCTTATCGCTATGGTCCTAAGGGTTAAAAAGAGAAAGGTTTAATTTGTACATGTTACTGGAAATGTATGTAATCCGTCATTACGTACATGTCCTAGGAAATGTATAATGCCCAAAATCACTATGAGATGTATGAAATAAATTTTATTATGCCCATTTCCTAGGAATTCTATAAATTTCTTAGGCATCAACCAAAAATGTGTTAAATTCAAGATGTCTGTAGATTGCCGCAGGGTAAAGGAATCTCAGGGGGTATGCTAACCTCGTTTTTCTGTAATGTAGCTGTTGTGGGCCACCTCGGACCTGTCACTCGCCAGCCGCTGCTACGGTTTGGTCACAGTTCTAACCGTTTTTTTTACCTGTAGAGGACTTCCACGAGTCTCGGGGAAGCTCGTTGGGCGGGTTGGATTCGTACCGACTAAAAATTCCAAGGTGGTCGACATCAGCACTTTGACACATTTGTAAACTAACTTTTTTACGTGAAGGAAATCTTTTAAAGCCCCCCCGTTCGCCTTCGGGTGGACGGACGGGGGAGTGTCGGACTCTGCTGTGGTCCTCGCCCCGCTGTTTCGCGGCGCGGCGACCGCAGCAGCATACCGACTAAAACCTCCACGGTGTTTCCTACTCGCCACCATAGTGGAGGGCCACGGGTCCAAGATGTCGTCCGCAGCCTCTCCGGCGGTTGTCCCTTTTGGACTCCTCTCAGGGCGGATATATCTCCGCCTCCTTCTCTCTCCCCCCAGGGGGCGTGCTGAAACACAAGCACGTCCCCTCTATCTCGCGGGCGCGTGTGCAATGCAGGTGACGGCCCCCGAAGCCATTACCCGCGCACGCCCTTACTGCGGAGGCATTAAATCGGCTTGTCGCCGTCTCCTCCGACCTACTCTTCGACGCCGGTGCGGGTCAGCGAGGGGATCATCCTCCCTGACCCGCTCCGCCGCCTCCTTCGCCGCCATAACCTCCTCCGCGAAGGTCACCATCGCCTTCCATGACCTCTCGCTGCCGACCATAGAGCGAACAATGGCCGACAGGGAGAGGTCTCTTCCCACAGTTGTGACTAGTGTGTCGCGCTCCTCACCCCAGGCGGGGCATAAACTAACCTAATCTAACCTATATAACATTTTATGGAATTCTCAGTAGGGGCCAAAATACGAACTACCCCCATACTACTATGGGTTATGTTAGGTTAGAACTGGGTTCGAGATGGCCTCTGTTTTGTTTATATGATTATCACAAGTCCAATTTAACCATACCAACTTTTTCATTATTTACTTAGCTTATTTCACTGTTTGTACATGACTGGTGCCCTTTATGATGATAAATAATACATTTCCTAGTACCCTTTTGGAATTATATACAGTGACTAGGACATATATACCCTTCCTAGGCAATGTATGAATTTATAAACTGTTGACAATTTACTTTACACATTTCCTAAGTAGGCTCGTTGTATATATTTCCTAGGAATTGTATACAATTTCTAAATATAATACATTTCCGGTTACATATACAAGCTGTAACAACTAACGCAAGACACGAAAGTAGTTTATTCTAAATAGGTAACTGAATTGATTCCTACAATTTTTAATGTACCTTACCTACATTTTTTTATAATTTACAAAAATGCTGTTACCCCTTCAGTGCGCTTTAACAGACTAATTTTATTCTTGATTCAAAGCAATACAGAGATGCATTTCAGAAACGTATTTCTCAATACGCACACATTTACATACGTTTCATTGTTAAGAAGTACTTAAAAAAGGGTAAAAAACTTTAACTTTTGAAATTTGTTTTGGGATTGAATTCGTGAAGCAATTTTCTAATCGGGGTGTCTGAGGTCTTGAGTTATTTACGATACACTTTGTATACTGATGCACTTAGATTACATGCATGCAACTTTAATCAATAACTTTTACACAATTCAAAAGAATAGATTAATAGCTGTTTAGGTTGATTTAATCACTATGCAAGCTGTGACTAAGACATAAACATCATTGGTTTATATTGGTTCACTGCTGGATATAGGTCTTTTCCAAGTGATGCCACTGAGTTTGGTTTTCGGTCCTTCTCTTCCAACCACTGCACGCCACCTTGCGTATATCTTCCCTCCACCTAGCTCTAGGGCTTCCTACACTGCGTTGTGTATGGTATGTTTATACCATCTAAATTGTATGGGATGCAAATAGCTGCAAACTATTTACCTAAGCTAAATTTTGCGGTGGCCTGTGACAGGCCGCCCTCTAGATGAGCCCTCAGAAGAGTTGATCCATCTATCTATCTATATGATCACGCCAGCTCCCTTGCGGGGTAGACAAAGAGTTCAGTTACAACAGGTTCTTTCTTTACATATCTCTCTGGCTTACCACTCTCATAGTTCGTCTCATACACGCTCGCCGGTTACGGAGACTAAACATATCTACTATTAATTAATAGCCTAATAGATAGAAAGCAGTGATAGCCTAGGGGTTAGACCGTTGGACTGCAACGTCGGAGGTCTCGAGTTCAAACCCAGGCACGGTCCTCTTGTCTTTTTGAAAGCATGTGCGTATTAAAAATTAACTATCACTTTCTTTAACGGTGAAGGAAAACATCATAAGAAAACTTGCATGCTTGAGAATTTCTGGAAGTTGGGTGAAGTTCGCCAACCCGCACTGGGCCAGCGTTGTGAACTATGTGCCTAAACCCTCTGTTTGAGAGGTGGCTCGTGCCCAACATTGGGAAAGTTTCTTAACAGGTCTAATATTATTATTATTATATAATTAATTACACCAGTGGTCGCCCATAGGTCGAAATTCGACCTACTCTTTCATCGTTTGCTGGTTATGTTTGATATAGTCTTACTAAAGTAAGACTATAGACAAATAATATTAAAGACAAACAATATTAATCTATTCTCAATTTGACCACAGACTTTAACAATAAACAAAAGTCAATAGGTGTCAAATACATGAATGATTTAATGTATTTTTATGCATTATTAAAAAAAAAAAATAGCATTTTGCACTCCTTCTCTATATAAACTATAAGTGTGGAAAATTTAATACTCCTCCGACCGCGCAATTTTCGTAAAAAGGGGTACAAAGTTTTTGCTTCACGTATTAATATAATGATAACTATTGTTCGCAGGCTCATCTCAACCAGTACGAATCGTACGGCAACTTCGATGACGACTACGACGACTTCATGTAAAGCATCACACCACGTCACCTCGGTACCTGGTGTCGCTAGCGCTCGCGTGTTTACACAGTTTTGTACCGTACACGCCTTGCGTTATGGGTGATTATTGCTTGTAAACTAATTGTCTTATTACTGTTTATCATGTTGAACAATTATCCTTCGTTGGCACGGGCCCTTTTACATCGCGCGCTAGTAAAGCGCTGAGTTGAAACTAACGATTAATAGTACATCTTTTTGAAAAGTGTTTACAGCGCTTTATCACTAATCATTAAATAAGCGCCCGTGCGATCAAGAGTTTAGTGTTAAATAAGGCAGTCAATACAATAGGTAATGTTGAATCTTAAGTTTTGTTGGGTAATAATATTAGGTATTATTGAATGCTAACATGGAAGGCTTCGTCTAATGGTCTGGGGATAGGTCGCCCAGTTCACTGAATCGTTGTCGCGGGTTTGAGTCCCGCATGGTAGAAATCTTTTTGTGACCGACATATTTGTTGCGGTCTACTGTTTGTGCATATACGTGACATTGTTATGATATGATTTCTTTTGTACTAAGAGTGTTCATTATTCGCCATGCAGTTGCGAACGTCATAAGGGTCCAGCAGAATCATTCATTGCAAAAAAGTCATTTGTTAGTTTAGTTTTTCCATCATTTCTCCATCGTTCTCAATCTTAATCTAATCCAATCGTGATCAATCCCGGTTATCATCTCATCATCTGTTTAATCTCTTAACTTATTCTTATCTGTTTGTAAAAAATATATTAAAATACTAATCTTGTATTTAAATTTACTTATTAATAATGTTTAATACAGGCAAATATCTCTTCTTCCATTCGGAACTTTAGTTTACAAGTGATAAGGTTTTTAATACTAAAATAAAAATATTATGTTTTAATGCATCATAGGATTATTTCGTATTTAATTAAATAAAACTTCCTGTCCTTCGAATCGCCCATAAATGTTAAGGATTATTTTTTTTATATTATTATTTAAATTATTTGTACTAGTTCTAATAATGTCTACGCTTTTTTTTATTTATGCGTTTTGGCACCAGGTACCTCGGCGCGTTACACTGACAAACGTTTCAAAACAAATGATTGATCAAAATTAAAAAAGAAATGTTATTGTAAATATTGTTTTTAAATTAGTATTGGTCAGTCAGAATGGGATCTATTTTCTAAACTGTATGAATCAGAACATTTTTTAATGTTCAGAAAAAACATCTAGCTTGTAGCCATCTATCGATTTAATATCGTATTTCCTTTATGGGAGCGATTAGCGAACTATGTCTAATTCATTTAGATAGGTTTTATATAGATTTTTTTTCAACCTTCATTATCATCACATACAAATCTCATCTCATATATAAATATTAAAAAATCGCAGCATTATAATAACTGTAATATACAAATATTGTGAATGTAACGCGCCATCAAAGCCATGTAAAGCCTATATACATATTATATACACAATGTAATATACAGTCGTTTCATTCTACGGTTATGGTCCGATGTTATGTTATATAGATAATAAATTTTTTATTGTGATAATTTTGGTTTCATTCACACCCAACATTTCGTAAGATTGCGTCAACATTGGGGACTGGATTGCCCGTTAAACGCGCCGACACTCCAACTGAACCCAAATTCTGAACACTGTTTCGCCCATAGCTGGTATTTATACTACATCGATGGTTTAAGCGGGGGTGACCGAAGTGTGAACACTTAGTATTCTCTTGATGTAAAAACACTCGATTCAGCGCTTTAACGCTCGAGTCTTAAACATGCTTTAACGCTCGAGTCTTAAACATGCTTTAATGCTCGATTCTTAAACATGCCTTAATGCTCGAGTCTTAAACATGCTTTAATGCTCGAGTCTTAAACATGCTTTTTTTTTTTTTCTTTTTTTTAAAAACGTAGCCCCACTAGGATTTATTCCTGTGTCGTGGGTGCGTTTACAAACATGAAAATTCACATACACGGCTACCCAGACCGGAACAAATAATTGTGGATCACACAAAGATTTGTCCCGTGCGGGACTCGAACCCGCGACTATTAGACGCAGTGGGCAGAGCGGCTTAAGCTCTTAACCACTGCGCTAAATCGTCCGTCAAATGCTCGAGTCTTAAACATGCTTTAATGCTCGATTCTTAAACATGCTTTAATGCTCGAGTCTTAAACATGCTTTAATGCTTGAGTCTTAAACATGCTTTAATGCTCGAGTCTTAAACATGCTTTAATGCTCGATTCTTAAACATGCTTTAATGCTCGAGTCTTAAACATGCTTTAATGCTCGAGATTTAAAATTGCTATAATGCTCGATTCTTAAACATGCTTTAATGGTCAATTCTTAAACATGCTTTAACGCTCGAGTCCTAAACATGCTTTAACGCTCGAGTCCTAAACATGCTTTAACGCTCGAGTCTTAAACATGCTTTAACGCTCGAATCTTAAACATGCTTTAATGCTCTAGTCTTAAACATGCTTTAACGCTCGAATCTTAAACATGCTTTAACGCTCGAGTCTTAAACATGCTTTAATGCTCGATTCTAAAACATGCTTTAACGCTCGAGTCTAAACATGCTTGAATGCTCGTAAGCGTCGTCTCAGCGCTGAACGCTCTACGTTAAGCGCACACCTACTTTCCGTCAACGATGTTAGGTCCAAATCTATAATATTTTTTATATATGATGGGTAGTGACAGTTCTATGTGCCAAACGAAATTAATATTTAAGTCAATGGAATTAAGGTATAAAACTATAAGTATAGAAACGGGTCATGACTCTTATTGCCATTGAATAAAGTACCCTTCCTTCATGAAAAATACTATAATAGGGCGCAAGTCTATTGTCCTTATATCGGTCACAATTCCAAACTCCGGACTTATACTGGGAATTTTTCCCTAGATAAATAATTACAGGCTGCCCAGATTCTAATAACATTAAAACCTAATCTTGCTGTCACCTATCGACCACGTTTACCGTTCAAACTCTGGTTATTTTGTAAAAACCCTACAGGAACACTTACAAATTTTTAATTTAAATTGTTTCTGTAACTACTAATCTACTTACCACCGGATCGGTACATGGCCTCCACTGAGAAGATCCGGCGAGAAACCAGCGACCTTGTCTTTTAATTTTTCTATTTTCTCAATCGTATTGTGTGGGTACAAAGTTTAGGTTACATATTAATAGTATACGATATATTTGTGTGTGTGTTTGTATGTGTGAATGATCTACGCTGTTTGCCGCGGGGCCTTTACAGCTTCACCGGACAAGAGGGCGAGCGTGCAACCACTACGCTCGAGCCAGAATGGCAAGGGGGCAACTAGCTCAAGGGCGTAATAATATGATTTCTAGTCCAAAAGAAATAGCAAATAAATTTAATGACATTTTTGTCGATAAAGTTACTTCTATACCAAATTCGGGCAAAAAGTTAGTGCACAAATCACAGCATGTAAAAATTCATTGTTCATGGCTCCCAGTTCACCTAATGACATTTTAAAAATTATAAATGCTCTAAAAGCAAAAACCAGTGTAGGTCATGATGAAATTTCTACAAAAATAATAAAAGCTGCAGGTGTTTTAATTTCCACTCATTTGAGTCATATTTTTAATCTCTGTATTAGTAACGGCACATTTCCAGACGATTTAAAAAGAACTATAGTTAAGCCATTATTTAAAGAAGGTGATAGAGAACTTATCCAAAATTATAGACCCATTGCGCTTGTACCTATAATTGCAAAAATTTTTGAAAAATTTATCTATAGTGAGGTTTATAATTATTTGGAGAAGAAAAATATTTTATGCGATGAGCAAAAAGGTTTCAGAAGAGAAAAAACAATAAGTATGGCGATATATGATTTCCTAAAGACGATTATGATTAACGTAGACAATAGAATACAGGTATGTGCTCTTTACTGTGATATGGCGCAAGCCTTTGATTATGTCAATCACAGCATCTTGCTTGATAAACTAGAAGCTTACGGGATAAGAGGCAACATTTTAAATTTATTTCAGTCATACTTATCCAACAGGAAACAAATTACCACAATTACAGAAATAGATAAAAACAGTAAACAGGAAATCACGCATTACTCTAAAGAACGGCTCATAAAGTACGGAGTACCGCAGGGGAGTGTTCTAGGACCTTTACTTTTTATTATATACATTAATGACATGGCAAAATCTGTAGAACACCGTTGACTTTATTCGCCGATGACAGCACAGTGACAATTTCTTGCAAAAATTCTGACAATTATAAAAGTGACATAAACAATACATTGACATCTTTAATTAAGTGGTAAGATAATAATAATTTAAAAATCAATCTAAATAAAACACAAATAATGCATTTCAGTCAAAGAATAATTAATCATAATATAGAAATATATTTTCTTAATAATAAAGTAACAAACTTAGATAATGCCAAATTTCTTGGAATAATCATTGTTAACAAACTTAATTGGAAGCCACACATTGAAGAACTCAGTAAAAAATAAGCAGTTCGGCATATGCACTGCACAAACTAGCCCCCCTAGTCAATAAAGATACCTTATTAACGGCCTATCATAGTTTAGTAGCGTCAAGACTAAGGTATGGGATCACATTTTGGGGAAATTCCACCAACAAGGAAATACCTTTCAAAGTTCAAAAGCGCTGCATCAGAGCTATGTTTGGTCTCATTGCTACTGACAGTTGTAAATCTTACTTTATTCACAACAGAATTCTAACACTTCCTTGCCTTTATATTTTAGAAATAGCGTCATTTGTAAAAGGTAATCCTCATTTATTTAGTCGCTTATCAGATATTGTACAACGCAGCCGCCGCAATCAAAGTAAACTTTGTTTGCAAACGTCTCGGACTGCACTTATGAATAAAAGTGTATTTTGCATGGCACCGAAAATTTACAAAAGATACCAAACAAATAATATAAGATACTATAATTATAAGTTATTTAGGAAAAATTTAATCAAAGTGCAAAAATATCAAAGTGTTACTATAATTTAAATGACTTTTTTAATGATCCCACTTTTACATAAATTTTTACATAATTTTTTTCTCAACTTGGTGTGTAGTTGAATTAAGAATTGTTAAATGTATTATTTTTTTCTTTTCTCGTTTTTAAATAAATTAATAATTATTGTTTTAACTGGCGCACTTTTGACTGAACAACAGTTATAATAAATAATAATATTTTATGTTTGTACCAACTTTGATCTCATTGACATTTATTTTATTTTACTGGATTAATTGATTTTATTGTTACTGTTAAAGGAAAAATATTTCATTTTATATTTGTACGCCTGATTTGGCAACAACATGTTGATTCTATTATCGATGTTTACTTCCTATGTGCCTACACATGTTTTGACAAATAAATATACTTTGACTTTGACTTTGACTTTGGCGCCTCAAGGAGGAACGGCCTCGGCTTGGGCAGTCACTATCAGGGAGGGCGTATACTAGGTGTCTCGCCGTGGTGCTCTGCACCCGTCAAGGCAAGGGATTCTTCGACCTCGCCAGCGAGGTCGATGTCTGATGTGCGGTATCTGTATATAGCTCCAGTGCGATGCCTTGCGTCCGAGATATAAGACTATCCTTCCTTCACCTTTTCGTTGAGTCTGTCCTTCCAATCCACTGAATCGACCAACTAGCGGGGCAGAATGGAAGTCTATAAAGTATTGACTACGCTGTTTACCAAGGAATCTTTACAGCTGATTTCGTATACTACTATAATACGAAATTGCCACTTTCAGGTCCACGTCCTTGCACACTGCTGTGCGTATAGGCCGAATGTAAAGCAAGGATCGGAGGTCTGGTTTCCAATCTAATTTCTTTGCCAAGATTGAAACATTTTTTATAAAACGTAAATGGTAGCCCGGACTAGTAATTATGAGCACGTGTATACAGTTTCTTGAGGATTATTTGTGAAATGATTACGAACAATTTTAAAGTAAAACCTTTCCAAATAAGTTTATACAATAAAAATAGTTTGGTCGTAGATGTAGTATCAATGTCAAGTTACTCTGCAATATCTAAGTGATTAGCACTTAAATTAGTACATACCAACCTGCCTACGCTAAACTAACACCATGCATCTTGTGTAGCATTGTAGGTGTATGGAATTAAAGTATATAACGAAATGTGTTATGCACTTGTTTAATAATGTCACGGTCTTACATGTAAAAACGAATTTAGGTAACTTCGATAAGATGTCATTTACATTATTGTAACGTCTATGTGTAATATAAATTAGGTATCTAATATGAAGTCAAAGTCATCCTATACTCTCTTACCATGAGCAAACAGACCGTGTCTTATCTCAAAGGAAATTTAAGATACTCAGGAATCGGCGAGCGTTCATGAGACGAACTATGAGAGTAGAGGAGCCAGAGAGGTCTGTAATGTGATAACCTGTTAGAACTCTGTACTCTGCCGACTCTGCCGCCAAAGTAGTAGATCAGGAAGGTATACATAGGACTTCTGCAGTCTTGGAAGTTTTTGCAGAAACGACTCATCAAGGCCTCATCAAGGTAGTGACATCGATACTTAATAAGGCCTAAGATCTCCGTGCAGACCGCACCGATGCCCCTTAACGTCTCTCTCCTAAAACCCTGTCGATGGGGGGAAATAAGACTTTTAACTTTCTATTTTGACGCGGCATTCATCTTCCTCAGGGTCATGTGTGCTGGATGACCACTTTGTGTTTTGTTAGGCCCGGGCACTCAGTTGTCATAAAAAAACAACTAGATAGATAGATAGAGTACTCTTTATTGTACACCAGTGATATTAACAATTAATTACATACAAGAAAAAAAAAATAGGTACAATTGGCGGTCTTATCGCTAAAAGCAATTTCTTCCAGACAACCATATATTATTTATTTATCATTTGTTCCACATATATTATACCTAACTACACTGGTTACGCGGTACTTTTGTTGCTCACACGCGAGACTTTCTGAAGGGCTTTGCAAAATTCAAACCCCTTTGGTAGGTTAGTTTTCATTGGTGAGCCAAACGGCAGACAGGTCCGTAGTTGGGCAGCAATTAGACTTATTATCAAATGAATAATGACTGACTTTTGTTAAAAACCTATCTATCTATCTATAACCTCACGCCAGATCCCTTGCGGGGTAGGCAGAGAGTACAAAGTTCCAACAGGTTCTTTCCTTACATACCTCTCTGGCTTCCTCGACACTCATAGTTCGTCTCATACACGCTCGCCGGTTACGGAGACTCTTGACTTTTCCATCAGATAAGACTCGGTTTATTTGGTCGTGGTAAGATAGTCTAGGTCTTCCCCGGTACCTGCATCCTTCCACTTTCACATTGTATATCTGTTTTGTCATTCTTTCCTCTGGCATTCTTTCTATATGCCCGAACCAACGGAGCATGCCCTTTCTCATCTTTACACCGATACTATATTTCATACCTACTCGCTGTCTTACTATGCTGTTGCTAATGCGGTCGGTCAGCTTCACTCCGCACATTTTCCGCAGAGCTCGCATTTCTACCGCATTTATCCTACTTTCATTCTCCTTCTTACATACCCAGCTCTCGCTACCATATAACAGCGTTGGGACAAGAACTCCGTTATGTATGGCCAGCTGCGCCTTATGGCTTAAGTGCCGGCTCCCGAGTAGCTTTCCCATCGCACCATTCACTCTGTTCCCTGCACTCACTCTTCTCTCTATGTCAGCGGTGTATTTCCCATCCTTACTGAAGGCGCATCCAAGATATACAAACTCATTCACTTGCTCCAGCACATCGTTACCAACCACAATCCTTACATTCGTTCTGGTTTTTTCCCTTTCAAAAACCATAATCTTGGTTTTCTTCACATTCAAGTGTAAGCCATTGATCATGCAGTCGTCTTTCATAACTGTGACTAGTGTTTGCAGATCAGTGGCTGTTGGCGCTATTAAAACCGCGTCATCTGCATAAAGTAGATGGTTTACCACTAAGTCACCCATTTGTACACCTTCATTCATCGCTTTCAGTCTTTGAAGACTTTTGTCCAGATATTATATAAAGGCATATATTGCTGATTGTTATTAACATAATTGGAATAATGTTGGAACTGAAATTCAGCAATATAGCCGTGGGAGATAGGGATGTAACAGTTTGCTTGTTAGAACATCATCCCTGGTTTGTAATGGGTAAATTCAGAAACCCTCTATTAAATAGCGCAGAGGGCCGAAACAAGTTGCAAGCCGTTTGTTTCTATTTTCTTTCCGGAGTCGAAAGTGCCTTCTGATCACGAGCCTTTTCAATGTAAAACTGGGGTTATTGACTACAACATTAAGTGGTGGCCGGGACCAACGGCTTAACGTGCTTTCCGAAGCACAGAGACGCTCGAATATGAAAATGCCACAAACGGTCACGCATCTCAGGCCGGCCGAGTTGAACGCTGCTTAATCTTGGTAATCGGTACGAACACCGCGCTCGCACAGCGCTACGAGCGCCTCAATACTAAAGCATCAAAATAGCGCCAAATAGTTAGTGGACTTATCTGTAGGCACCGTTATTTAACGGAGAACTACGACGAACTAACAGCAATCTTAGAACGAAACGTCATTGAAGCAAAAATTCGCACCACAAAATTCTTTAATCTTGTCTGATCTGTCATACATGACATGGCATGGACTTAAAATTTTGTAAGCGCCCACCGATCTCATCGTCGCAACATGTGGACAATGCGAATGGTGTAATAATGTTACATTGTTGGGAATCCCGTGTGAAAAGTTATCATTAAATTGTGATGCTCTGCTGAGAGGCAGATTTTATCAATATGTTTCATTTCCAATGTAGGTAGGGGAAAAGGGGGTAATGGGAGTCAGATGGCAATGGTGGTCAGCGTTCTAACATCTAGACGAAAGTACCTAAACAAACGAATATCGTACTAAAAGACTCGTTAAGTGATAGCTCGCGCCCCTCCGATCGCCCGTTCAGCACGCGTTCATCGTTTGCAAAAGAAGGCTGCTGCGCAGTTTCGCGCGCATTCGTAGTAATTTTGCGTGTGCACGAAATAAGGGGTAAGTACATTAATAAATTAAACTTAAGCACTTAGAGTAGGTTATTGTGTGCCTATAAGCTTCAATTATCGTTTAAAAAAACATTTCTGATATTTTAATAGCAAATTATAGTTTTATTTTCATTTTTTATACTTTTGGTATGATCGGGTAATAAGAGTCACTGTAATGCGGGCAATAAAAGTTGACTCCCATTGCCCGCATCATTGGGTAATATAATTAAATATTAATTGTCATAATTTATTATTTCAGAAATGCCGAAAATACGTCACAGGTCCACAAATAAGGCTCAGTGTTCATCTGACACACTATCAAAAGCTGAAGCCTTCATGAGTCAAGGCCACTCTATGAGGAGTGTTGCTAAAGCCATGAATATACCTTTTTAAGGCTCCAAAAGCTGTTAAAGAAGAACGATTCATCGGAACCACGCCTCGTTTGACTTCCTGTGTTCACAGCAGATGTAGAAAAGATTTTTTCAGACCGGATAAAATACTTATCTTAAATTTTTTATGGGGTCACAGCGATTCAAATACGGAAAGCAGCATACCAGTATGCAGAAGAGCTTAAAATTTCACACAACTTTGACACGACTGCTTAAATGGCTGGACGCGATTGGCTGGATGGTTTTTTGAAAAGACGATTTAGCGCAGTGGTTAAGAGCTTAAGCCACTCCGCCCACTGTGTCTAATAGTCCCGGGTTCGATTCCCGCACGGGACAAATCTTTGAGTGATCCACAATTATTTGTTCCGGTCTGGGTATTTGTGCATGTGAATTTTCATGTTTGTAAACGCACCCACGGCACAGGAATAAATGCTAATTTGGAGCTACGTTTTTAAAAACAAAAAATAAATAAAAATAAACAGGAAGTCCAACTGTTCTACAGACTATTGGGAGATCTAATGGACAAATATAAATTTACTCCTAATAACATTTATAATTGCGACGAGACAGGTATTTCCACAGTGCAAGACCTCGTAAAATATTAGCTCCCAAAGGCATAAAAAGAGTTGGATCCATAACAAGTTGGGAAGAGGAAAAAATATTATTCTCTTATGTGCCATGAGCGCTGGTGGTGGTTTCGTCCTTCCAATGTTCATCTTTCCGAGACGACAGAGAATGTCTCCTCAGCTGGAGAAAGACGGTCCAGCAGGAGCTATATCCCTTAGATCTATAGAAATTGCAAATAAAGCCAAAAAGAGCGTACTACAAGATCAAAACACTTCTTCAGAATCAGATATTAGTCTTAATCAGATATGTGAAGACGATGAAGACGACGATTTGAATAGATGCTTAGTAAGTGATTAATTTGGTCGCAATAATGAGTTGTGGTACAGATGCACTTCTTGTGGCTTGTGGGCACCCGCTAACTGCACAGGATGGGATTCGCCACGAGGTTACATATGTGACAATTGTTAAGCTAGGCTGACTCTCATTGTCCCCTTAGTGACTATAATTACCCTCATATGTGGACAATGGTGGTCAAAGATGATTTTTTTTAAAAGTTTAATAGGAATTAATATGTGATTCTAAAGGTAATGAAACTGTCTGAGACTGATAGTGTAATAATTAAACTACTACAAGAATTGATTTTAATAAAGTTTAAATAAAAATTGTGTGTTTTATCTTATTTCTTGCTTAGGTGACTCCCATTACCCCCTTTTCCCCTACTCTTATGACCATGTTCTAATTTACAATAAAGGTCCGGCCAAACTAACGCGTCCAGTCGCGTCTGCGATGGCGATTAGCTTCTACAGTAATACGAGGCATGCCTTTTAAGTTCTGTCGTTTCCATATTTCCCGGCAATTTTGAATTTGGAACTGTTCTATATTCGAATGTGTTTAAATTTTGAATCTCAAAACAGTTGAAAGTATTAGGATTAATCATATTGTTTAGTCATAGCGTCGATTGGAATCTGTCAGGTTACGTACGAAAATGAATCTTTCAACTTTAGAAGAGGCCTGACACGGCTTCAGTGTTTTGAAGAGCTAACATCTGTGTTCAGTGCTGAAGCCCCATGTCTGCGGACTGTCGAACGCTGGTATTTAGAATTCCAGCGTGGACATACTAGTGTTAGTGACAAATCTCGCGAAGGACGCCCAAAATCTGGGGTTTGTTTTGAGACAAGCTGGTCAATTTTCCAACATCGGAGCTTTAAAAGCATTGTATGAGGCTTTCGTAAAAAGTCATTTAGAATGTAATGCGGTAATTTGGTCTCCATATGAGGCCAAATACAGACTGATGTTGGAGCGTATTCAGAATAAATTTATAAGGTTCCTATATTTAAAACAGTATGGGGTTTATCCCGGATATCCGCTGTTGTATCCAACTTTATTTGTTCTGGGTATGGTAGGCTATATGAAACTGGAAGCTAGACGGGAAGTAGCCCTAGCTATCTACTTATTTAAAGTACTACGTGGCAGAGTACAAAACCCAGCAGTTTTACAGGAGGTTAGGCTTTGTGTTCCTGATGCGTACATGGGTCGGCGGCGGCGACCGCCACTGCTGCTGGTGCCGCGCGCGCGCGCCAACCTGCTGCAGCGTACGCCGCTTGTGCGGGCGCTGCGCACGCTTAACATGGTTGCGGGATTAATTGATCTGTTTATGTGCACGCTGAGCGAATTCACGAAAGCCTCATATTTGGTATTATCGTTAGAAGATTGTATTAGGTTTTAGAATTTGAATTAGTATTTATTGACTGTGCTACGCTATTGCATTAGGTTATTACCTGTAAAAATAGTGTATTGGTGAGATTAAAATAAATAAATAAATAAATAAATAAAATCCGCCTTCACTGACGATAACATCATTGCTGTGAGACAACTAATTCTCGAAGATCGTCATGTGACGCATCGAGAGATAGAGGCTCTATTAGGCATCTCAGGGACAACCATTCAGAAGATCTTGCATGAAGCGCTTGGTGTGAGAAAGATAGTTTGCCGTTGGATACCGCATCTGCTTTCCGACGATCACAAGGCGGCCCGCGTCAGATGGTGTAAGAAAACTCTGCAAAGGTTCAACCGAGGAGAGTCAAATCACGTCTACGACATCATCCTGATTCCAAACAACAATCTACAATCTGGGTTGAAAGACCCAGACGACGAGCCAAAGCCGACTCAAGTTGTTCGTTCTCGAAGCACTTCAAAGAAGATGGTGGCCACGTTCGTTGGAAAAACCGGCCATGTTGCGACTATTGCACTTGAAGATCGTAGAACGGTTAACGCAGAGTGGTATACCACAGTTTGTTTACCACAAGTCATCGCCGAACTTCGAAAATCTAACTCAAAGCGACGCATCATCCTGCACCACGACAACGCAAGCTCACACAGCGCTCGTTAAACGATTGAGTATTTGAAGCAGGAAAAAGTAGAAATTCTTGACCATCCTCCATACAGTCCTGACCTAAGCCCTAACGATTTCTTTACATTTCCTTAAATTAAGAAAAGTCTTCGTGGTCAAAGGTTCCAGTCCGGTGAAGAAGCAGTCGACGCTTTCAAGTCAGTCATTTTGAACACCCCCACTTTAGAGTGGAATAAATGTTATAATAACTGGTTTGAGCGAATGGAAAAGTGTATTAAGCTACGTGGTGAATACTTTGAAAAGCAATAAAAAGTACTATAAGGTTCTAGTTGTGTTTTTTTCTTCAAACGACAAAACTTAAAAAGCATGCCTCGTATTTGTATGGAAATGTTTACACCAACGCGTCCTGCGACCTGCATGCGCTGTCTGGGCCGCGTCTGCACGTGCAATCATAGATACTGATCGCCACCGTGATCGCCGCCGTGTACGCCACCGCGGCCGCTGCTGAATGCGTTGGTTTGGTCGTACCTTCGCGCTTTTTATTAAAAAAGTACTGTGTTCAAGCTCTATTGTTTGTTTCACTCTATCTATTTATACCATCACGCCAAATCCGTTCCAGGATAGACCTAGAGAGAGAGAGAGAGTACAGAGTTTCAACAGGATCTCTCGCTTCCGCCGCTCTCATAGTTCGTCTCATACATGCTCGCCGGTTACGGAGACTATCAAGAAATGTGCATAATAGTTAAATAGTCTTAATGTTGGACGAGCTAAATGCCTAGAAACCTAGATATGGAACCAATTCTTTATTAAGATTCCGATATCTAAATTTCTAGACACGTAGGTAATTTAAATGATATCATGATGCTATTGACCGTAGCATAGGCATATGCCAAATAAGCAGGTAGCATCCAAATATTTCGCAGTCAGATAAATTTTAATACCCACGCTTGCATATAGAATGAGTATCTGCCATGTGTAAGTCATTTCACAACATTTGTAAATTTCGATACTCAGTGGCGTAGCTTCGGCGGGGGCGGCCCGCACCGGGGGCCACCCGTTTAGAGGTGACAGCCGACCGTGAATTACATAAAATTTTTAAAATAATAAAATTACACCGACTTCAAAAAGCAAAAAAATATATATTTGAATTCGGTACCGGTTAGTGCAGTCGGTAACGTGGCACCGAGTTCAAATATTTATTTTTTGCTTTTTGAAGTCGGTTTTTTTTTAAATATTTTTAATTTAAATTTTAAGTGACAAGTGAATTATTTACTAATATTTATATACCTATATTATATTATTTTTCCTGAGTTGTACAGCAAGGTACCTACAGGATTGATATAATAACCATAATAACGGAATCTATACAATCGTGCTGTTCGCCGTTAAGGAGTCCCCTGATGTATCTTCAAAGTCCAAAGTTCAATACCGATTTCATTAAAATGGGACCACCTCGAAACTATATTAAACCCAACACAAAAAGAATCATCAAAATCGATTCATAATTGTCGGAATGATCGCGTAACATACACACAAAAAAAACATACTGTCGAATTGAGAACCTCCTCCTTTTTAGAAGTCGGTTGAAGAATCACAAAAAATACATAACAAAAAAAAACTCTTAACCATACATCAGTACCTACTGCCTATTAAATTCGCAAAACTGGGAGTTTACAGTAATGCCAAATGTAAAAATTTAATGTTATAATATATACAACATATTTTATTATCAGATTTTTATTCATTACTAGTTTCTGCCAGTGACTTCATCCGCGTTGAACTTTACATTTTTCCAGTTAATACAGGTAATAAACTATCTTTATATAAGTATACGAATTTTGTCCAACTCCGTTCAGCCTCTTTTGCGTGATTGAGCAACAAATGAAAGATAGTATTGGTGTAAAGATGAGCAAAGGCATGCTCCGTTAATTCAAACATATAGAAAGAATGCCAGAAGAAAGAATGACAAAACAGATACACAATGCGAAAGTGAAAGGATGTAGGTACCGGGAAAGACCTAGACTATCTTACCATGACAAAACAGACCGTGTCTTATCTGAAGGGCAGTTCAAGTCTCCGTAACCGGCGAGCGTGTATGAGACGAACTATGAGAGTAAGGAAGCCAGCGAGGTATGTAAGGAAAGAACCTGTTAGGACTAACTACTCTGACTCTACTCTACTACTAACTCTGTACTCTCTGCCTACCCTGCCAGGGATCTGGCGTGATGATATAGATAGATGGATAGAGTAACAAACATCCAAACATCTAAACATACAAGCTCTCACATTTATAACATCAGTCGAATAACAATTTGATTCTTGGGGTGACACCACGATATCCGCACCGGGTGCCACCCTTCTAGCTACGCCCCTGTCGGTACTTTGTAAAATTGATACTTATTATAATCGCAGAATAATTAAAAATAGGGAATTCATCATCATCAACCTCTTATAACCCTCTAAAGGGCCTACTGGTTGATGACCTGTAGTGGGAGAATGGCACATATGGTAGAAGCCTTTTGTGCGGACGTAGTTTATATAGTTGAACGCTGTCTTTGTTATTACGATGTCCAGGGTACAGCAATCCCATGGTAATTTCCAAATTTATGAGCAAATTGATGAACAATTTGTAGGCAAGTTGATAGGTATAGGTAGGTACTTTCCTACACAAACTATTATTTGTTTATCATTCGCACAAGTTACTAACTGCATATTTAGACTCAAGTGGATCTTGGGTTTCATAACCTAAGACGGATGGAGAATGCCTTGTTTACAAAAATTCACAATAACTGTTCGGGGTCACTTCCTCTATTCAAGGTGTATCGTAAATAACGTTAAACCTCAGGCACCCCGATTAGATTATTGCTTTAAATTCATTACGAAAACTAATTTTCCAAATTTCAAAATTTTAACCCGTTTTTAAGCACTTTTATACCTCAATGAACAAAGAAACTTCTACGTGTATGTGTTCGTATTGAGAAATACGTTTTAGAAATAAATTAGAAATATTTTAGTTTATTATAGCGCACTAAAAGAGGAACAGCATTTTTACCAAATAAAAAAAAATGGAATGTAAATTAAAAATTGTTGGAATCAATTCAGTTATCGATTTAGTAATACCTTGTATATACCTCTTCCACCGCTTGGGAAATATAATTGTGATGGTGTTTATTATTATATTTTTTACTTGTTAACTATATGAAAATAATTGGCGAAGATCAAACCATAGATAAATTCAATACGTTCCAATTGCACGTCCTTCAAACATCCAGTTACCTAAAATGATGCTGTTAAGAACTTACGTTCACCGCTTACAAGGCGCACCATTTCATAACGCCATGTTCAAATTGACCGCTAAATCGGATAATGAGATTATTACGTCACACTTGCATCTCCGTTGGTTTTGCGCTTAAAAATGCTTGCGAAATTGTAGACGAGTAAAAAAATAAACCCCGTCACGCCAACATTTCCCACGCAGGAGGCGGCAGAGTTCTACACCCAACCACTTTTCGCCGACTATGTTAGGTCGCATGAAAAAGGGATACACATACATAAAGAAAGAATGACAAAACAGATACACAATGCGAAAGTGGAAGGATGTAGGTACCGGGAGATGGGAAAGTCTTAGACTATTTTACTATGACCGAATATACCGTCTTATCTGAAGGGCAAATCAAAAGTCTCCATAACGAGCGAGCGTTTATTGGACGAACTATGAGAGTCGAGGAAGCCAAAGAGGTCAGGAAGGAAAGAACCTGTTGAAACTCTGTATCTACTCTATGCCTATCCTGCAAGAGATCTGAAGTGATGATATAGATAGATATTAAGTCCCATGTAATAGGAGGTGAGCCAATAGTCATTATACTGGCCACAATGCCAGACTCCGGACTGATACTAGGATCTATACCAACGAAAAATAACAAATTTTCCATCCGACATTCGAACTCGGGACCTCATGATTGCTACGCGTATTATTTGCCATTAGACCAACGAGTAGGTAACTCCCTAATTAAAGTTTTACCTTGGATTTATTATCCAAAACGGAGCACTCTGCGAAAAAAACGTGAAGACACGAATACTCACTTAGAGCCCTACGTCTCTTTCTAAGTAGGGTGACCAAACATTGGTACGATTATGGACTTGTTGACTTCTAACTAATGCATTATTCTCGGCCACTGTTTATCGCCGTAATTCATTCTTTTCACGCATGACCTTTTGTTATTTACTAAAACATTTTATTGTTTGTGCCACTGTTATTATACATATATATTGTTATAGTGGGGGGCTATAAACGTCTATTTGTTTCTATGTGCCATTCACTATTACGCTTACGCTAGCTATACGGCTACCAAATGGAAAAAAATATATTAGGGTTATTAATTAAGTGTGTGTGTGTGTGTGTGTGTGTGTGTGTGTGTAATTAAAACATTTATGAATAAAAAAACGATCATTTATTACACTGTACTCCATGTGCAGTTAGCGACAAAAATCAATGAGCAGAAACAATTTTTCACAAATCGTAAACACGATAACCATCAAAAGTCGGTGATCAGCTCCGGCAACGTAATTCGGTGAACACGTTAAAGTTACATGTATCGGTGAATATCTTCGAAAAAAATCTACTGAACACAGCCATATTACAAATTTGGTGAACTTTTATGAAACGTAGATTCTGGCATGTGTTCACGGAATATTGTTGAAATAACGCGTTCAGGTTATTTTGTTACACTTATTAATTGTTTAGGCGTTTTATTATAGTATTTTTTCATGTTTATAATTTCTGCTTTAATTCATTTAACTTCACTAAAAATTGAGAAAAGCAGTCCATTTTGTCATATAAAATATGCGAAGAAAATACGACTGCTGTCAAAAAAAGTCTCTTTTCAAAAAGTACAATCCAATATACGTAGCTAAAAGCACAGCTAATACTTTGTTCGTTATGGCATTTAACTAAACAACTGAAGAATGAGGTTCTTTAAATGTCCCTTTGTCGCTTTAAAATGTGTTGTACCTTAATTCCTACTTTATTATTGAAAAATAATGAAATATTTTAGTTTATAGTTTTTTTTAGTATATGTATATATATTAAACAAAATGTAGCCCTAAACTAAGAACAATTCATGTGTCGTGGGTGCGTTCACTAACACGAAATTTACATACACAAACACCCAGACCGACACAAATATTTGTGAGTCACACAAAGATTTTTCCCGTGTGGGACCGGGACCGTGTCACCCGCGACTTAGCAATCCAGTGGGCGGAGCGAATCAATCTCTTAACCACTGGACAAAGCCATCCGCAACACTTGAAAACAATTATTTGCGAATAATATTATTTCATATCATGTATTGTGATTAGCACCCAAAAAGAGAGGTGCTCAAAACCTTTTTATAAAAATTCTTGACAGTTGTCATCTGATGGAATCGAAACGCATACAATTCGAATTTTGTAAATTATCTTTTTTATTAGTGATAGCCTAGAGGTTAGACTGTTGGACTGCAAAGTCAAAGGTCTCGGGTTCAAACCCAGGCACGCACCTCTGTCTTTTCAAAAGCATGTGCGTATTAAAAATTAATTATCACTTGCTTTAACGGTGAAGGAAAACATCGTGAGGAAACCTGCATGCCTAAGAGTTTCTCAAAGGTGTGTGAAGTTCGCCAACCCGCACTGGGCTAGCGTGGTGGACTATGGCCTAAACCCTCTCAGTTTCAGAGGAGGCCCGTGCCCAACAGTGGGACAGTTTCTTAACAGGGCTAATATTATTATATATTATATCTTTTTTATTATTCTGTTTCTTTTGTCGCCCCTGGACTGATCGGACTTGTTTATTTTTATTTGATTAACAACGTATAAATTATATAGAAGATAATTATCAGAAAATTCATATAGGATTTAATTTATCATGACTTTTAGAGTGTAAAGAATCGATTGATCGATATGTCATAAAGCACGTCTTTAATGTAAACAAAAATGTTAAAGTGTAGCGTGTCGTACAAGCTCGAAGTACTACTACTTTTGTACACTTTTTCTGCACCCTGGGGTCTGGATTGTGCATGCTCACTAAAAAGTCTATGCTTGCAGTGGCTATTTGATGCGGGTCACTTCTTTCCCTGTAATATGGTCGAGGAGGTAATGACTGCTTAAGTAGTCGTACTCGAGAACGGGTGTTGCTTGTGGAGACTGGTCCACATAGAATCCTCTAGATTTTCATTATAACATGTATTTAAAAATATTTTTATTAGTCTTATATCTCAGTCGTAAGGCATTACACTAGAGCTGGATCGCATTAATGATTTAGTATAATATAAACATGTATGTATCAAAAAAAAAAAACACCGTCACGCCTAGATTCCCCAGAGGGGGTGGCAGAGGTGTATGAGTACACCCACGTTTCGCTGACGATGTTAGGTCCCATGTAATAGGGGGCGAGCTTATTGCCATATACCGGGCACAATTCCAGACTACGGACTCGTACTGGGAATTTTTCGTTAGAAAAACTACATTTGTCCGACCTAGGATTTGAACCCAGGACCTCGTGATCACAAAGCGATGCGCTTTGCCACCAGACCAACGAGGCAGTGTATGTATCTATACCAAAAATTATGAAAAAGTAATGGAGAATTAGACAAAATAGACAAGCCCGCTCCGCTGTGTTTCTCGCCGGATCATCTTAGAGGAGGCCGCGTTCCGACCCAGTGGTAGATTAGTAAGTAAAAAAAAATGACAATATGACAATTTGTCAACACTCCCGCAGGGTTTATGCGAAATAAACGGTTTGAGTTAGAGTTGTCAATTTTATATTTGCCATATTACAATAAGCGTCGCGACACCTCATTATTATTATTGTCGCGATGCCTTATCACAATAGGGTCGCAACGCCTTATTATTTTATGCGTCGCGATGCCTTCTTACTATGAACTTCGCGACGACCTTTTTTTACCAATATTTTTATCAATCAATCAGCCTATCGCAGTCCACTGCTGGACATAAGCCTCTCCTAACACGCGCCATTGCACACGGTCCTTCGCTTTCCGCATCCAGTCTGTCCCAGCGACCTTTTTAAGGTCGTCGGTCCATCTAACTGGGGGCCGTCCTATCTTACGCTTACCAAGTCGCGGTCTCCACTCTAGGACACGCTTGCTCCATCGGCCGTTGGTCCTTCTGCAGATGTGATCAGCCCATTGCCACTTAAGCTTACTGAGTCTGCGAGCTATGTCGTTCTTTGGTTCTTTGTCGGATTACCTCGTTACGTAATTTTATCCTTCAAAGAGACGCTAAGCATAGCTCGTTCCATAGCCCGCTGTGCGACTTTGAATTTGTGGACTAGTCCCACTGTGAGTGGCCATGTCTCGCCCCCGTAAGTCATAACATAATAATTTTATATTTATAGAAAAGTTTTCGGTGACCTGTCATGGAAATCTACCTGTAGTGCTTGCGAATTGCCATTATTTAGGTAACCATCTAAACCCAATTTTGTGACACAGTTTAGCAAATTGGTAGGAATTAATTAAAGTGGTAAAAAGCGTCAAACCGGAAGGACGGGTGTAACACAATGGCGAGCGGCGCCGAGACGATTCCGCGACTCTTGCGCAATGAATAAGACCGTTAGCTGTGGAAGAGTGGAGAGCGATATTTGTGCACGTATCATCTCGGTAGCTTAGATGCTTGGGATAGGCAGCGGCGTGCTAACAAGTTCTGTGTTGACTGATTTGTTTTACCGCTTAGACTTTGATATGCATAATAATTATAAACTTTTAACTAACTTTCAATGTTCGTATATCTGTCTGTTTGTCTTTCCGGTTCAAATCTTGTGTGATCCATGTTTCAAGCACTTGCACGTCCAATTAAGCTGAAATTTTGTATACGTCTGTAAAGTCGGTGACAATGCAATAATATGGTACCATGGAGCTGGTCTGATGATGGAGTCGGATGGTGGCCATAGAAACATGTGGACTATACGACGTAACCGCCTTGTGTTTAGGCTTGTTGGATAGGTAATTTAACCAGATGGTATTCAGGATCTGATGATGAAGTCAAAAAGCGTCCAATAGAATCACAAAACAACTCAATCTAACCCCGCCGTGTTTGGGCTCGTTGGATTTGTCTTGACGAGTACTTCAGACCCTAATGGTTTCCAGGGTCTAATGATGGATCCGGAAAGAAGTCATAGAAACACCACAACTAAGTAAAACATCTTTGTTGTGTTTTGCTTTAAAAGCTTGTTTTTAAAAAGGTATTTCTTTAATTATTTTGTTTTATTAAAAATAAAAAAAGCACGGTCTAAAATTCGATCCTAGGACCTCGTAAATGTTAAGCGCCAATCACACTATATGCCACCATACCAGCAATGCAAAAATGAGGCAAATACCTTCTAATTGAATAAAATAAGTTTGTCTTAAAACGGATACTTGACTAGATTTGGGACTTAAATCCCTGTGAAGAGATAATTTGATATAGACTATTATATTATCACGCCTGATCCTTTGCGGGGTAGGCAGGGAGTACAAAGTTCCAACAGGAAATTTGCAGACTTCTCTGGATATAATTAAAATGATCCCCTTTGTTAGTACCAAAGTCCATAATGTACTGAAATAGGTCCATATTATGTTCTACTAATATTATAAAAGCGTTTTTTTTTTCTTTTTAAACGTAGTCCCACACTAAGATTGATTCCTGTGTCGTGGATGCTTTAACAAACATGAAAATTCACATACACAAATACCCAGACAGAAACAAATAATTGTGGGTCACACAAAGATTTGTCCCGTGCGCTAATCGAACCCGCGACTATTAGGCGCAGTGGGCGGAGCGTCTTAAGCTTTTAACCCCTGAGCTAAATCGTCCGTCGAAGTTTGTGAGGATGATTTTTACTTGTTTACGCAAAATCTGCTGAATGAATTTTGATGAAACTTTGCAGTAAGAATATAATTATACATCAGTATAACACATAGGCTACAATTTATAAAGATGCATTCGCAGACCAAGTCGCGGGCGCCGGTAGTCCGCTTTATAGCCAGTTCCGTCTTTGCCATATGGTAAACGGGGTCCAAACCCAGGGCGCCCACCTTCACGAAGGCCCCGAAAGGCCGATACATTCGCTTATACCGTATTTTTTTCTATTTTAGACTGATGTAGCCCCACAAAAATGTTTAGAGAGTAAATGAGGAAGTTGTTTTACTAAGAAACAACAATTTTCCCTCCCTCTGGTTCCCGCTGTATATCTCGAGTGGATAGCACCAAAGTTTGTGGTACGGAACTCTCAGTGCGCGAGTTCGACTGGTGCTTCGTCAGTTTTTTATTTTTCAACAGAGCCTTATATTCTCGTGTGCCCTAAGACCCCGTAATGTTTTAAGACAACCCTGTATACTTGTATACAGGGCTAGATTAAACCATTCCGATACATCTTGGTGTAACATATGAAACGCAAGTATTTTGTTCTGAATCGATAACTGAATTTTTAATCTATAAGTTTTTTATTTGCTATAAATCCTGTTATTCCTTTAGTGCGAAAACTAAACTAAATTTATTCTTGATTCAAAGCAATACGGAGATTTGAAATACATTTCGTATTACCGTTACGTATTTATCAATACGCACACATACACGTACAAGTTTCATTGTTAATCTATCTAACTATCTATATCATCACGCCAGATCCCTTGCGGGGTAGGCAGAGAGTACAGAGTTCCAACAGGTTATTTCCTTACATACCTCTTTGGCTTCCTCAACTCTCATAGTTCGTCTCATACACGTCGTTCATTGTATTGTAATTGGGGTATAAGGGTGCTTAAAAAGGGGGTAAAAAATTTGAAAATAGGAAAATTATCTAATCGGGGTGTCTGAGGTCTTTCGTTATTTACGATATACTTTATATAACCGCTCCGCTATAAGGTCCGTTAATGAAAGTTGCGGCCTAACATGTTTTGTTTAGAGCTATTATTTCGTGCTTCCTAGATCATAATCCGTGAGTTCGGCCACCGAGAAAGTTACGTGGTAATCCATTTAAGTCATTATGAACACCGCTTTGGGACTGTTTAATACTGCTGGTAAACACAAGTAGCTGATGACGAGAAAAAGAAGTATCATTCGGGATTCTCAAAGAATTTGTAATAGGTAATAAGACAGACTAGAGATGAAATACCGTACGATTTCGTCCGAAACCACTGTTTGAAATAAGTTTCAAACAGATTGACATTATTCTATGTATTTATCTACTAGTTTTTGCCAGTGACTTCGGCCGCGTTGACTTTAGAAAGGAACCTTACATTTTTCCGGGATAGAAATAATAAAAAAAATAAACGCCGTCACACCTATATTCCCCAAGCCGGGGTGGCAGAGGTGTACTGAGTACACGCACTTTTCGCCGAGGGTGTAAGGTTGTAAGTCCTGTGTAGCCTATTGCCATATAACGGGCACAATTCCAGACTCCAGACTCATACTGGGAAGTTTTCGTTAGAAAAACATCATTTTCCCGACCTAGAATTTGAACCCAGGACCTCGTGATCACTAAGCGATGCGCTTTGTTACTAGACCAACCATAGAAAGTATCTTATGTGTTAATATAGGAAATGACTCACCTGTGTGGAAAATTTCATCCAAACCCGTCCAGCCGTTTTTGCGTGATTGAGTTACAAACATACAAACTAACAACATTTATAATATTAGTATGATCTTTAAAATCAGAACACTTTACATCTCCAAAAAAAGTTGGCAACCCCAACATTTAAAGTTTTGTGTCCGTATTTTGTCTCCCATTTCCACACGGATATAGAAACAATCGGAAGCGTTACATTACGTCATCGCTTAAGAAATGCGGCATACGGATTTGAAAATGTTGAACAAAGTTGCGAAAAGCAATAAAACATATCGAGACAGGTGGTCATTACGGCTATCCCGCAGAACTGGGCCACGACAACAATGGGTTACAAAATTGTAACATTTCTTTGAGATCCCACATAATGCAGGCGTGAATCGAATCTGTGAATGTGTTATTATCTTAGACAAAGGAAGTAATGTAGACTGAGGCAACGCTAGAATATGTAAACACGTATTTTTCTTTTGTGCGTGAGATGACTTACATCACAGCTTACGAGGTTTATTTACAATAGCTCAAAAGTATTTTTGGAGTTTTATATTAGAAGCGGAATGGGTAAAAGAAAATTCGGCAGGATAGCAGCAATCGTCCATTTTAATTGGTTTCAAACATCGAACAATCAGGAACAAACAACAATTGCCAACATTCTTCTTTTCATCATCATCAGACCGTGTCAGTCCACTGCTGGACGTAGGCCTCTCCCATGGCACGCCACTGAGCTCGATCTTCAGCTCTCCTCCTACAATCCCTGTTCTCTGCCTTAAGAATATCGTTGCTCCATCTAGCTATAAGGCGCCCTACACTACGTTTGCCGTATTTTGAACAATACATTTTCTGAAGATGTAAAATAATATTATTGCAGATTTCTATTGCTACAGCTAGTGTCTCATTAGAGACACTAGATTTGCACAAATGCAACCCGCGGCTTCGTTTGTGTGATTTTCAGATGTTTATTTTATAACCTTCCCCTGGATAACAACTATCTCCTTGTTAAATTTGGTAACAATCTGTACAGCGGCTTAGCTGTGAAAAGGTAATAGAAAAAAGAGAGACCGAGTTTCTTTCTAATTTATAATATCTAGTATGGATAACTTAAATTAAATAAGTATAGACAAATAAATCAGATCTGTGTGCACAACTCTCGGTCTAGATAATCATTTTATCTATTCTAAGTTTGTAATTAGTTTGATACTTAAATGAAGGTTATAAAATTGTTGGAAGGTCGATGTTTTGTAAGGTGGAAATAATTTTATGGATTTTTATATATATTTATAACATATGTAATAATATAAAGTACAATAATAATTTATCTATCTATCTATATCATCAGCCAGCTCCCTCGCGGGGTAGGCAAAGAGTTCAGAGTTCCAACAGGTTCTTTTGCTTACAGACCTCTATGGCTACCTCCATTCTCAAAGTTCGTCTCATAGACGCTCGCCGTTTACAGAGACTATTTGTTCGTCAAATTTTATCCACATCCGTTCATCCGTTTTAGCGTGATTGAGCAACAAACATCCAAACATACAAACTTTCACATTTATAATATTAGTAGGATTATTAATAACAACAAAAAATGTTGTCATTTGACCTACTTGTTTTGAAAATTTTGCTATAGTACATAACTCTGACAAAGTTCAAATTCTTAAGCATTGGAACGAAATAAGAATTTAGATATTGTTTCTTTAGTGTCGATCGTTTATTTGGTTAAAATAATATTAATATTTAGAATAGGCATTCCAATTAATACTGCCTGATTTAACATTTACTATAGATATTCCGTGACGATTCAATCTGAAATAAAAAACATTCACTGTTGGGGTCAAATTTTTAATAAGTTGCTTAGAGTGCAACGCCGATTAATTACAAAAGTGTACAAACCACTAACTGTGAAACATCTTTAAAAAAACTTTGACAGATTGATAGCAATTATTAAATTTCAGTTGTAATAAATAATGTAAATCGCAGGCTTTGAACTAGACTTGTATTGCAGAATAATTATGTAACGGTCGTGAATCTCAATTTAAAACAATTTACAAATGGAGTTTTACTTTGAATTAATTAATTAATTAATAGGTCTTTGTTTTTATCGTTATATAGCAGAGTAGTAATGACAAGTAAACTATATAAACTTAAATATCCACGTCTCTTTCACACATGTTTTTTTAAATGTAGCCCCACATATGGATTTGTTTCTGTGTCTTGGGTGCGTTTACAAACATGAAAATTAACATACACTAATATTCAGACCGGAATAATTAATTTTGGATCACACAAATATTTTTCCCGTGTGGAAATCGCACCTGCGACTATTAGACGCAGTGGGCGGAGCGGCTTAAGCTCGTAACCACTGCGGTAAATCGTCCGTCCTTATAAAAATCCGTAATTCCAAACTTAATATTATAAATTCGAAAGTAACACTGTCTGTCTGTACGTCTGTTACCTTTTCACACATGAACCGCTGAACAGATTTCAATCAAATTTGGCATGGAGATACATTTTATCTTAGAGACGGACATAGGCTATTTTTTATCTTAAAAAACACTTAAGCGTGGGAAATAGGCGATGAAAATTTGTATGGGGAACCCATCATTCATCATCATCATCATCATCTCAGCCCATACTTGTCCACTGTTGAACATAGGCCTCCCCAAAGGGGGGATTTGCCATACTCGCCACGCTTGGCAGGCGGGTTGGCGAGCGCAGTTTTTGATCGCAGAAGTGTTAAGAGAACGCTGCTGCCCATTCCCTAGTTTTCCCTTAGTCGCCTTGTACGACACCCGATGGGATGAGATGGGTTGGTCCTATTCTAAGCCGGGAACCACGCGGCTGATCACCATCATTATTCGCCACCCATCATTATTCATATGAAAATTCATACGTAGCGTTTTTGAAAAATCATTCCCCATGGAGACAAAACACTACTATACCTATGTCAAATTATAAAATAACCGCGTGCGCAGCCGCGGGTAACAGCTAGTATTTTTATAACTTACTGATTGACTGCCTCGTTGGTCCAGTGGCCGGTATTCGGATACGGTTCAAATCTTTGGTTTGACAATTTATAATTTTTCTATCATAAAAATCCGGCGTCCAAAAAATGTCAATAGGCTCGCCTCTTATTACGTAAGACCTAACATATTCGGAGAAAAGAGGGTGAACACAGCAACCTTTTCTTTGTTATTCCCGCTTGGGAAATATAGGCGTGAAGGTTTTTTTGAGATTTGAAATTGTACTAATTTTATTGCAGTTTGAAGCAGTGATAGCCTAGTGGTAAGACCGTTGGACTGCAAAGTCAGAAGTATCGGGTTTAAACTCAGGTACGCACCTCTGTCGTTTAGGAAGCATGTGCGTATTAGAAGAATAACTATCACTTGCTTTAACGATGAAGGAAAACATCGTGAGGAAACCTGCATACCTAAGAGTTTCTCGAAAGTGTGTGATTTCGCCAACCCGCACTGGGCCAGCGTAGTAGATTATAGCCTAAACCCTCTCAGTTTGACAATAGGCCCGTGCCCAATGGTGGGACAGTTTCTTAACAGGGCTATTATAATTATTTTATATTATATCAGGGCTATTATATCTGATTTTCGATTCCCGTCATTTTGAGTGCTTTACAGCACTTATAGTCACGAGGCGGACTAAAGCATTAGACGAGTTTATCATTATTATTCTGGGATGCCTTGAAACGTCTTAATTATTTTTGGTGATCAAATAAAAAGTCCAGCAAAACTCGCGTAAATGACATTAGAATCTAATATCGTCGGCGAAATTTGGGTGTACATATTACACCTCTACTTTGGGAATATTGGTAAGAGGGTGTTTATTTTAAATATTAAAATGAAAATGTGCGGAGTGAAGCTGACCGACCGTATTCGCAACAGCGTAGTAAAAAGCGAATGGGCATGAAAGATCGAGAAGAGAAGATAGTATCGGTGTAAAGTTGAGAAACGGTTCTGCTCCTTTGGTTTGGGCATGTAGAAAGAATGCCAGAAGAAAGAATGACAAAATACAATGCGAAAGTGGAAGGATGTAGATACCGGGGAAGACCTAGACTATATTACCATGACCAAATAGACCGAGTCTTATCTGAAGGATAAGTCAAGAGTCTTCGTAACCGGCGAGCGTGTATGAGACTCTAGGAACTCTATACTCTTTGCCTACCCCGCAAGGGATCCGGCGTGATGATATAGATAGATAGATAGAAAATGAAATTGAAAATAGAGATCTTTTGTTTTTTCCCATTCTTTTTTATAAAAGTAACCATGGAGATTTTTCCAAATCATGGGTCCGCTTCATCATCATCATCATCTCAGCCTATACTTGTCCACTGCTGAACATAGGCCTCCCCAATCGCTTTCCAGCGTAACCGGTCCGATGCCACCTGCATCCAACGACTTCCTGCGATTTTCACAAGATCGTCGGTCCATCTGGCAGGCGGTCGTCCCACGCTGCGCTTGCCAATACGTGGTCTCCACTTTAGAATCTTTCTGCCCCAACGCCCGTCCGATCTTCGCGCTTACTAAAATAAAATTCAGATACACAAACACCAACAACAAAACAAAGGTGTGCACTCATACAAAAATTTGTCCCGTGCGAGGATGAACCCGCGGCTATCGTTCCAGTGGGCTGCATACGCTCAAGCCATCTTCGTTTTCGATTGTTTTAGTCCACCATTATATGAACATGCCAAGGTCTTAAAAAATCCACACGCATATTTTTCTTGTCCACAATGCCGTTACAAAATATCCAACACTCGATGGTCCGCCTTTCCATTACTTATATCTTGCAAAACATAAAGAATTTGTTAACCGTAAATTGCGATATATCTAACGTTTTTGTTTTTATTAACTCAGATTACTCAAATATTACGATGCATGCTGGAAGACACCGATCATGTAATGATATATTTTTTTTGGAATACTGTATGTGTGCGTAAGTATGTAGGCTAACGATTTCAATTTCTTTAACAAACATATCATTACCCCAGTTCCATTGTGGAACCTTCCAACAGGTTCTTTCCTGACATACCTCTCTGGCTTTCGCCACTCTCATAGTTCGTCTCATACACGCTCGCCGGTTACGAAGACTCTTGAGTTGCCCTTGACACGGTCTATTTGGTCATAGTAAGATAGACTA
Source organism: Phalera bucephala (assembly GCA_905147815.2). Classification (NCBI taxonomy): domain Eukaryota; kingdom Metazoa; phylum Arthropoda; class Insecta; order Lepidoptera; family Notodontidae; genus Phalera; species Phalera bucephala. Next base: position 4,481,681 of record LR990625.1, on the reverse strand, counting down.
GGTCTTCCCCGGTACCTACATCCTTCCACTTTCGCATTGTATATCTGTTTTGTCATTCTTTCTTTAATTTTATGAACTCTAATAATCGATTGTTAGGTCGATCTGAACCATCAATCGATTCAGTGGATCGACAACAAGACTTATTAAAGTTGTATACTTTAAATTGAGGTGTGGAACCCTAAAAATACTTACCAAAGCCGTTAGGGGCTACTGAGGTAGTATTTGATATTTATGTTACCCTAAAATCTTTTTTAAAGTTTATTAATTTAACGCATAAAAATTACACTTCAAAGAGAGTTGGTAGGTATCGAGTAGGTATCTACTAATATAAAAAAAAAACTTAAATGAAATTATTAATGAAGATACGACAAATGGTACAACTATTGAAATAAGGCATATATTAACTATCTTTAAAAACGCCGCTACTAAATTAATCATTTAAATTAAAATACATCCATTCACAGTTAATATTCCTACCAAAACTCCGTAGCAATTTTTTTTGTTAAAACTAATGACAAGACCAATGACAGTTTATGATTATTTTTTATATTGTTGCTAGTTCGGACAAAGGTATTTCATTTTTGCAATGCCACATCTTTTGTTTAAAACATATACTTAATTGCGTAAAATAAGCTAATGCGTTTTGTAACTGTATTTTAGTACGCGTAAATGCGTGAATAATGTCTTAACGATGTATTTAATTTTAAATAATTATGTTGGTATTTTTAGTGCGTTCGTTACCGCTAATGATTAAAGCAAGATCAAGACCATACAGATTATAGCGCTCGTATAAACTCTCTTGTAAACCCTGTATTCACGTAAACAGTGAGTAGAGATATGGGCATGAAACTGACCGGTGCGAGAATGTAAACCCTGAAACACCACTGAGTCAGGAAATAGACATAAAACTTTATTCCCATTGCTTATTCAAAGTCAATAATTATTTATTGATTTATGCCAATACAAGAGCACTTACAAACGTCAAAATTATTAAAAAATTTTATATCTACCGGATCGGAATGCGGCCTCCACTGAGAAGATCCGGTGTGAAACTTAGCGGGCTAGCCTTTCAACTTAATTTGTTTGGCCATTCTGATAACCATATTGTTCACAAAGTATATAAATTCTATATTCTGTGTCACAAAGATATATTTCACCGCCTATTAATGGGAGATTTTTTTCATCTTTACTTTTTTTTTCCGTGACTCCTACCATTATCATTTAGTGTTTTAAATGTATGGGTCGTCCTTCAATAATATGAGTTATATAGGTAGATATCACCATCACGCCTATATTCCCCAGAGGGGGTGGCAGAGGTGTACTGAGTACACCCACGTTTCGCCGACGATGTTAGGTCCCATGTAATAGGGGGCGAGCCTATTGCCATATATCGGGCACAATTCCAGGCTCCGGACTCATACTGGGAATTTTTCGTTAGAAAAACGGTAGGTAGATATCGACGGTGCTATTATATTTTATTGTAAACTACTTGTGCCCCGCGGTTTCACCCGCTGTTTACCACGTAGCTAGTACGGTCGCAATGCATCGGCCGCCCGCGATTACTTTGTTTTCGCTTTGCGTTCTTTTAGACTTTTTTCTTTTAGGTAGACTTTTTTATTTTACTCCTTCCTTAAGAATTGGGCTATTAAATTCAAAAATATTTTTTCAGATCCGATTAGTAGTATCAGAGATTAGCGCGTTCACACAATAGAACAAAGATCGTCTTTAGCTATAGCACAGATGAAAGATCAGTTAAAATGGACGCGATTATGTTATATAATAGCAAGTCGTGGTATGATACAAGGATACATTTGCCTGTCTGTCCATCTACTTAAGATGCTGTTAGTGTAACCTTTAACCGGACTAAAAGCCAAATGTTTGGCATTTTTAAGTCTTAAGATCTTTAACAAATGTCCATTAGATATTACAGACTAAAAATTGGTCCATCTTAGATACTGATCAGCGATTGATCGCTATATAATCATAACAATAATAAGAAAAAACCTAATCGTTTCATCCCTCCTACATGGCTCAAACTCTCAGACTCACACACTACCATACGCACGTGTAACAATTTGTACCGGAAAAAACCAGTTGCTCTCATTCAGAGTGATTCAATTGCTATGCAGGCTTATGTAAGCAATTAGGTAATTATTTCAGCGCGGCGATCTAGACTCAGTATTTGGCGCAGAGAGGCGAAGATCGATGGATCGAGAAAGCTTTCAAGTCATGATAGTTCTATATTCTGCAGCATCGTATGCGCATGTATATTACTTAGGATATCTTTAACGCGTTCCCTATTTGTGAGTCAAGTACTTTTTTTTTAAACTGTTGTGACGGTTTTTTTTTAATAAGTGCGAAGGAGGCAGGAGTGAGCGATTCCTAACGTAATAGCTTATAGTCATAATAGCTCGCCTAATTGAAATATTGATTTTGAGATCGTAAATGAGATTCATATTGAGATTTTCTTTTTATAGAAAATCACCCTTTGTTCAATCTACGATCGAACCCAGGTTCCAGTGATGGATTTAATACTAATTTATTTGCTGATCAAGTAAACTTGAATGTGACAATTAAAAAGTTTTAGAACAAAAGTTCTTTAGACTGAAGTATAAATGCTACAATTTTCGGCATGACAGCCCAATTCTATATAAGCTATATTACAATTTAATTCTAACCTCGGTAGTAAAATAGTAGATAAGTATAGTAATAGTGACTAAAACACTTAAGGGCACTACCGCGATCGACCATTTATCGACCGGGAGAGTGACAGTGATGCATTTACTTTACACAAGAATAATAAGGGACAGATATATAGAGCGCGCGCTCGGAAATAAACGACGTATGTGCAAAAACAAATTTTAAGATTTTCAAAACAAGCTACACTATGAAATAAAAAAACTGCTTTACAAGAATTTTCTACATTTATTTATTATGTTTTTAAGTAAATTATATTGATTAGTTCTAAAGCATTTCGCGTAGGAATTAGAAAATATAAAGCCATAGAGATAACCAGATTTTAATTCTCTCTATACAGTCAAAAACATATTGCGAAATATAAAATCTCTATATACAAAATACCAAAAGGCAACGCGGTAGACCCAGGCGGAGATGGCGGGATGAACTGGACAACTTTTTGAAAGACTGGCATGACATGGCAACGAACAGAGAGGAATGGAAAAAGTGGAGGAAGGCATTTGCTCAGCAGTGGGACACAAAAGGCTCGTAAATATAATAATCCATATATGTCTTAAAGTGCATGGATTACAAAAAGACGTATTTTCCGCGGTAGCCACTTCATAACTCTCAATTTGACCACGCCCTAAGTCTCTACTGAAGCTCTATTACCTAAGATAATCAACGTACCAAGTCAGTAATAACTAGGGCTGTTAACTTCTTATATGAGATATAGTAGTTTTGATAAACTCAAACTCCAATTTATTATGTATAAGCCCTGCGGGGGCGCTTACAAATAGTCAATTTATATATTTTTTAAATCTAATATAACTATTAATCTACCACCGGATCGGAACGCGGCCTCCACTGAGAAGATTTAACAAAGAAACTGAGCGGCCTTGTCTTTATTATTTACGTCTCTTCATGTTTTTTCTTTTCTTTTTTTTCGATCATATTGTGTGGATACAATGTTTAGGTTACAATTAAATAGTTTACGATCTAGCTCCAGTGTGATGCCTAACGATCGAGATATGAATCTAATGATGTTATCTGTAAAGAGTGTCTAAAGGATTTCTACTTTGAGCCCTTAACAAGCAGTGCTTGTTTTTAATAAAGGCTTTACAGCTTTGATTTTATAAATTAATGTAAATACATTTAAAAGCCATTATCTCAGTTTTCATTAAATTTATTTCAGTTTCTATTAATTTATATCTATTCATTCATCAAAACTTGCCTTAATTTTAAATCCTAATAAAATATAGTATTTTCACCTACATTATTTTTTATTGGTACCGGGGAAGTCATAAACCATGACCAAATATACAGGGTATTTTCTTAAGTAATCTTATCGTGTATGAGATGAACTATGAGGGTGGAGGAAGCCAGAGACGTCTATAAGAAAAGAAATTGTTGGAACTCTGTACTCCCTACCTATCCCGGATGGGATATGGCGTGATGATAAAGATATAAATCGCACCGGTTGGTAACCCTAATAATAGGTATCATAATAATAAGCTAGGTTCATTAACACCTGTCCTAGTAGTGTATGTCGCAAATATGCGCAGACGCAACTCATCTCTTGCTAATTGCGTTCCTAATTATCTTAAAGCTGTCATTATTGGCAATATAACTGATTGCTAATCCTCCAGCGGGTTCTTTATGTATTGTCGTTTCTAAAAGAATGGCCATTATTTCAGTTTTCCGTTTTTGTTTTTGACTTATGGCCGGTTTCAATATCCAACTCAAGGATAGATTTGCTTGCTATCAGTATAGTAGAATTTTGACAGATTTTTCATACAAAATATATCAAAATTCTATCCATAGCAGGCAATGCTATCCTTAAGTTAAATATTGAAACCTGCTGTTAGTAATATACTTATAAGATACTTATACTAAGGGCCACTTTCACCAACCTCGACTAAAGTCTGATGTATGTTAATCGATAAGTTTCAAGAAAGTCTATGTACGAATTTCGCCATCTCCGGGGATTGAGTTATTATGTGCTAAATAACTCAATGTCTCTGAGTAGCCCTATCCGGCAGGTAACTAACTAGTTTTAATTGCCAAGTTACGCTATTGCCCTTGTCCAGTGGAGCTGTAAAGGCCCCGCGGCTAACGTGACTCGACTCTACTCGACTAAAATGTGAAGTACTGCCTCGTTGGTCTAGTGGCAAAGTGCATCGCTTGGTGATCACGAGGTCCTGGGTTGAAATCCTAGTTCGGACAAATGAAGTTTTTTTAACGAAAACTTCCCAGTATGAGTCTGGAGTCTGGAATTGTGCCCGGTATATGGCAATAGGCTCGCCCCCTATTACATGGGCCCTAACATTGTCGATGAAAAGTGGGTGTACTTAGTACGCCTCTGCCACCCCCGCTTGGAGAATATAGGCGTGACGGTATACGTGCTTAATAAGTCAATGTCTCTGAGTAGCCCTATCCGGCAGTAAAGTAACTAGTTTTAATTGCCAAATAACGATATTGCCCTTGTCCGGTAGTGCCTTTAGTAAGTTAGTAAGCTAGTAACCTCTACCATACTTTAGTGAAGTATCTATACGATGCGCTTGTAGCGCTTGCGACCGCGGTGTCCTTATTGATCACCAAAGTTAAGCAGTGTTCCGCTCGGTCGGTCTCCAATGGGTGACAGTTTGTGCCATTTTCATATTCGTGCGACTCCGTGTTTCAGAAGACACGTCAAGCCGTTGATCTTGGTTACTAATTAATGTGGTAGTCGTTAAATCAAATTGGGTGCCTTAAGGGCGGCTTGATAAATTTCAACATCAGGTAGCTACAAACCTGACATTTGCATTGGGTCGGCTTGGTGGAGTATGACCTAATCTCTCTCACTCTGATCGTGTGAGAAGGCCTTTGTTTAGCTTTGTGATAGTATAGACTAATTTATTAAGATATATGGATTCGTAAGGGTATTTACAAGTACTCTTAAAATACCTTGCCAGTAAAATCCGATATGCATAATTAAAGAGGTAAATCTGTCCGCAGTGGACGTCATGGCCTCAAGTTTGTCGTTTCTTGAAACTGTCTATATGTAAAAAAAAGATTCGTTAGTGTTATATTAAAAGTAAAAGAAAGAAATAGGATCGTATGGATATTTATATCTAAAAGACAAAGTTTAATGATTACACTAGGTGAGGTGACACTAGAAATATTTAACTATGTATGTATTATTCAAAATAGATTATAGTTAGGATTTTGTGTCACTGATATCTTCAACCCATTTCATCACGAGAAAGACTAATTGTGATGCATCTTAGTAAGATAATGTTAATTTTAATTATAATACAGATAGTTTATCGGAAAATGTACATATACATACATACACTCACTTCTTTATCCCACTGGGGTAGGCAGAGACTACAGTTCTACACACCATACATACTACCATTCTAATACACCTCTTTCGCTTCATCTACGTTCATACATCTCTTCATACATTTCCGTCGATTAAGAGTGCTACGCACATACGCACTTGATCCTTTTCCAAGAGACTATTGGAAAATGTGACGTAAATATTTTTTTTCGTTTAAAATAAGACGTTAAATGTTATTTTTATACCACATCTCAATAAACGCATAACGTTTTTTAATCGAAGGCCCACACAAGGAATTTTATTTCCTATTAATTTTATAGGAAAATCTATCGCGTTAGACGTAGATACTACTACCAACCTACCTTAAAAATTACGGCTTTAAGGCACGTTATCAAAACAGTTCTGCCGTTCTAGATTCACGGTCGGTGACACTAAATTTAAATGGAAGTGTTATATTATTATTATTACAAGGACACTAGTTCGCTTTCACTTCGAATGCCTTTCTATTCGGTCCGCGTATGACACGCGGATTTGTGATGCTCGCGTGGGACATACGACAGTACAGTTTTACGAACACTTAAGGGTCCTCTCACACCACCCCTGAGTAAATAATGCAATAGACTAACCGATAATTAAAGTTACAAGTAAGTGTATGTACCATCCCATTTCCATCCCTGAGTAGCCCTCTCCGACGGCTTATTAAAACTGTCTAGAAAGTTTTAATTACCGAAGAACGCCAATCGATAAGTTACTAACCACTACTTTAATCGAGGGTGGTTAGACACTTAGTTCAGATATTAATAAATGCTAATTAAGTGCTAAAACCTTGACTTTGATAAGATATTTTTGATGAATGTTAAACATTCGGTTTAATAGTATTCGTAACCCGACTTTGCACTTTCTTCAAGGCTAGTCGCATTAGAATAGAATAGAAACTTTTTTAATCACGTAACTAATACCCATACATGGGTTAATAGACTTAAGACTAATGTTAGTATTACCTATTCTTAATGGTCACTGACTCTATCCCGTGTAGATAGCACAGCAGCAAGTCACATATTCACAATCCAACCTACTGGCTATCATATTTGGAACGCTGTAAGAGATAATTTTACGTAATGATAATTTGTTAAAATTTAGGCCAATATTATCGTACCAAGAAGTATTCATCATCAGTTTTCTATATTCTAGTACAACGCATAATCATTCTTCCTCTTTTGCCATTCTTTGAGGTATTAAATTATATTTAATAGATTAATGAAAATACCATTTCTGTATCCTAAATGTTGATATTCTTAATTTATTTTAAAAAGCAAGTAATATGGTACATATCTGCGATACGAATGACACGAAATTATAAAGAGTTATATAGAAGATTGTGAGAGTGGAGGAAGCCAGATCTGGCGTAGTGATATAGATAGATAGATATAGAAAATTTGTTGGCTTAGTTGTCAGGCGTTTGGACCACACTACAAATTTTGTGGTTTGCCGCATTAACTGTCCGTGTGTCACATTGACACATCTCAATGACTCACACCCACATCCTGCGCAGAATGTAGAGTAGCGTAATAGTTTGTGTCTGAACTGGTCGCCTCTTTAGCTAATAAGAGGCTCTTTCTTCGCTCAAAAGATTATTAATTTAAAAAAAAATATACCATCTAGCGAGGGAATGCAGCAAGCGTTTTTGCCACCATTCCACGTTGTCGACGTTAATTTGATAATACTTATAATCTACACTAATATTATAAACAGGAAAGATTTGTATTTTTGTATGTTTGTAACGAATAAACACAAAAACTAATGGACCGATTTTAATGATTCTTTTACAATTAGAAAGTAGTATATTATATAATGATGTAAATAATTTATTATACTTTTTATTGTAAATATTGTTTTAAATATCTATTTGTTTTAGATATTCTTTGACATATGACTATGACAGACGACTGAGTCGAGTCAGCCGCTTCACCCACTAGAGTGAGCAGACACGAATTCGATTCCCGCACAGGACATATCTTTGTGTGATCTGTAAATATTTGATTCGGTCTGGGCGTTTGTGTATGTGAAATTCGTGTTTGTAAACGCACCCACGACCCCGGAATAATTCCAAGTGTGGGACTTTCTTTTAATATTTGTTAAATAAAAAACGTTGAACACGTCAAAACCATTAATATTTAAAATATCTAAAATTACTGCCTTGTTGGTCTAGCAGCGAATAATGCTCAGCCCAATAGCCCAGAGCTTAAGAATACGGGCTAACTCGTGCCCCCCGCCGTAATATTAGGCGGGCCCCCCTGCACCGACATCAGCATGGGAGCCTTGGGGGCCTCCCTGGACGCTCAAGGCCCCCGCCCTTGCTGAGCGTCGTTCACGAGCGACGCCGAGGAGGACGGTGGGCCCACGTTACAGTGAGCACATTTTGTCCGACTTAGAATTTGGAGCTTAGTGATCGCCACGCGCGTTGTCAGTTATAATTAACCCCACCACTTATCCCCCTGGCAGGGGTCTTTTTTACTAGCCTCGAGTAAAATCTGAAGTAGACTGATCGACAATTAAAGTTGCTAGTAAGTCTATGTACGAATTTCACCATCTCTGAGTAGTAAATATATTTTTTTTTATGAAATAAAACTATTTTTCTGATTTTATCGCAGGTATATTTTTGTTTTTTAAGTTCCCGACATTTCGAGTGCTTTACAGCACCAATGGTCATGGTAAGGACCAAAAATAAACCGCGATATAATGCGAAAAATAGTTTTATTTCATGTGTTATGTTCGCGTAAATCTAAGAACTCAGTATAATTTTTATACTTATCACTACCGGTAGGGTGAAGTAGAATTATATTTATACATATCCCTCCGTCCTGGTGGTAGTCTTTAAGTTTGAAGTCTTATAAGCATTTCGATAAGATCCTACAGCAGGTGGCCACAGACCTGCCTCCCGAATACGCACTGGGTCTACGTGGTATAGGTTTTTTAATTTATTTTTATGACAACCAACAAGAGGTACTGTAACAAAGAGATATGTAAGGAAACTCTGTACTTTCTGCCTACCCCGCAAGGAATCTGACGTGATGATATAGATAAATAGACCAACAAGACATACCCTAAATATTACATTGTTGCATGTTAAACCTTATCGTAAAAAACAATGCAGACTTAATTATGGGTTGCCACAGCATGTAAATATTAATGGATAGAAAACAATTTCGAAAAGGTGTTAAACTACAGATAAGGTCTCTTTGCCCAGCAGTAATGTAATTTATTATTATTTTTTTATTAAAAAAAACGTAGCCCCACACTAGGATTTATTTCTGTGTCGTGGGTGCATTTACAAACATGAAAATTCACATACACAAATACCCAGACCGAAACATTCTTTCGTTAACGTTTTGTTACATTTAGTTACTTGTTATTTTCCTTACTTACATTACTTTCTCTTGTATTTTTTTTATAAACGTATGTCACGTCACCTAACGGCCCGATGGGAGACCAGCGCTGGTTGCCGTTGAAGGCTTCCAGCAATATCCTGAGTTCGGGACCGTTTAGTAACGATGTTAGAAATTAAGTATATTTAAGTTTTTGTCTCTTAAAGTTTTATATGTACTAACGCGTTCCAAATTATTTTCATTCTTCTTTCTTAAACAAATAATTGTGTATCACACATAGATTTATCCCATGCAGGAATCGAACCCGCGACTATAAGACACAGTGGGCGGAGCGGATTAAGCTCTTAACCACTGCGCTAAATTGTCCGTCTAAATTTTAACCTATTCGTAACAAATTTGCCACTACACCTACGAGGTATTTACGTTTATGTAACATTAATCTTGAAAATTCACATACAAAAATACCCAGACCGAAAAAAATAATTGTGGATTACACAAAAATTTGTCCCGTGCAGGAATCGAACCCGCGATATTAGACACAGTGGGTGGAGCAGCTTAAGCTCTGCGCTAAATCGTCCGTCTAAATTTTAACCGATTCGTAACATAATTCGCCACTACACCAACGAGGTATTTAATAATATGTGTCTATATTTAAGTCGTTTATGTAACATTAACCTTGTAGGACATGTTAGTGCGGCGATCAACCGTTATATCATTACCATTCGTTTTTACCATCACCGCTCTGCGCCGAGTTGTGAAATGGCAGCCGTCCCTTTCTTTTTGTTGTCGAAAATAGCGGTCACCTGTTTGTTAAGGCTAAGACGAAATACTTAATATGTTTTTATTATTAGTGTGTGTGTTTGAGTGATATACGCTGTAGGCCGTGAGGCCTTTACAGCTTCACCGGACATAAGGGCGAGCGAGCAACCCCTACGCTCGAGCCATAAGGGCAAGGGGGCGACATACTCGAGGGCGCCTCAAAGAGGAACGCCTCGGTTTGGACAGTCACTACAGGGGAAGGAGGGTGTACTAAGTGCGTCGATCGGCGGGCTAGACTAGGGTTCTACGACTTCGTCGTCGTCATCGTCCGTATCCGGAACGGAAAGAAGCGATGTCAAAGCATCGGGGGGATCGGTGAGAACATGTCGCGGCCGGCGGTAGCGGCAGGGGTTGGGTTCGTAGTCGGCGGCGGCTACGATTAGCCGATTCGCATGGGAAGATGCGTTCGCGAAGTATCGAGTTGTCGCCTTTTTAATATAGGTGCGAATAGATTCGAGACCGAGATCGGAGTGGAGGATTTAATTATATTATTACTATAAGCCTAAGAAGCCTATAACATTAATAGCCTAGTGGTTAGACCATTGGATTGCAAATTCAGAGGACTCGGGTTCAAACCCAGACACGCACTTCTGTCTTTTCGAAAGCATGTGCGTATTATAAATTAACTATCACTTGCTTTAACGGTGAAGGAAAAACATTGTAAGGAAATCTGCATACCTAAGAGTTTCTCGAAGATGTGTGAAGTTCGCCAGCCCGCACTGGGCCAGCGTGGTGGAGTATGGCCTCTTCTTGAGAAGAGGCCTGTGCCCAACGGTGGGACATTTTCTTAACAGGGCTAATATTATTATTTATTGTATTATTACTTATTATAAGCCTATCCTGTCCCACTGCAAGGCCTCTTCTCTAAATACCTCCGGCCAAATACCTCTCCCTCTTTTTCCACTTATCCCGGGCTAGTGCGAGTTGTTGCCAGTCCTTTTCATATGACTCCAGCTTTTCTTGCCACCTGCCGTTTCGCGCCAGGTGGGACCCACTGTGCGGTTGTTTTTACCCAGAGGGCAGCTGACATACTGGAGGCTTCCTCATTTTACACTTAAGCCTACTAACCCCAAAGATCGCCATAGCTTTGTGCTATACACAGATTTTCCCGCAGCCTACACCAAGTCAACTGTCCAACTTGTAAAGGGCCTGCCTACTCTACGTTTTTCGGTACGTCAACCTTACTGGTACGGCCGTTAGTACTATGAGCGACATGCCTCCCAAAAAAAAAAACATTTTTTATAGTAATTACTTTTAATATAATATTTTTCACTTAAGATGGGTAGTGTTAGTTCTAAGTGCCAAACGAAATTAATATTTAATTCAATGATATTAAGGCATAAATTACCATTGAATAAAGTATAATTTTCTTTGACACTTACATCTGTTACAGTACCCATCTTACATGAAAAATACTATAGTGGGCTCGTCCCCTGTTATATTGGGACCTATCATCGGCGAGATGTGGGTATAAGAAGTACACCTCTACCCCCTCACTTGCTTAATATTGTCATGACCACTGTTATTTTTAATGACAGAATTAATAAAAATAAGTTTCATATCAGGCATGTAATTAAAATAACATCCAAAAAAAAATTTTAACACATTCAATCTATCTATCTATTTATATCATTACGCCAGATCCCTTGCAGGGTAGGCAGAGAGTACAGAGTTGCAACAGCTTCTTTCCTTACATACCTCTCCGGCTTCCTCCACTCTCATAGTTCGCCTCCTACACGCTCGCCGGTTACGGAGACTCTTAACTTGTCCTTATGATAAGACTCGTTCTATTTGGCCACCACTACACACAACTTGGCCTTAACTAGAGATGGGTTTGCGTTTTATCATGAACGTGTGAACCGCGGGGTTTGATCGCCTCTCGATCGTTACGCAATTATTACACTCACCGGAATTCCGACATTTTTGTAATAGCCTAGGCATTACGAATTGGCAAACTTTAGATGTGGTTGAACAGCATTTATTTACATGAAAGAAAAAGTTAAAACTTTATTTCAATATTTTGTGTACCTACTCTTGGGTATTGCCTCGTTGGTATGGTGGCGTTTACGCCAAAGTACGGTTAGCGATCCCCAGGTACTATATTGGAATCCTGGGTCGGACAAAGTGTGTTTTTTATGTCGAAAAATTCTAAATAGGTAGCGGGAGTCTGGAATTTTGCCAGGCATGATTGCAACATGCGCGTCCCTAATTACATTGTCTTTTTTTATTTTCTGTTGGGTATAATACAATCCCTATAAGGGCATCACTGACGTCAATGACCTTGAGAATTTTTGAGTCAAAATTTCCTTGTCTGATGACCTTAACAACAGTGAAAAGTATGCCCGGCGGACCCAAAATCCAGGTTTCTTTTCAAATAATTCAGATAATTAAAATAAAAAGTCATCCATACAAGTTATAAAGCATATCTTAAGCTTTTTGTTCGTTTATATTTTGAATGGAACATTTGCAATATTCAAGATAGAGTTTTTAAAAGTATTATTTTAGAAAAATTTAACACGTTCAATTAAATTTTACTCAATACATTACATTTACGACCTTTTCATCTTTATTTTTACATACATTTCTTATAATAAATATGCAGTACATTTATAAACAATCTTCTGTACATAGAGTCTATTTTTGGGAGTTACGGTGAGGTTCCCAATTAAGGACGTTAACTTACTATATCATTAAGTAGATACATATCTTTATAAATGGCTAGTGAAATAATAAATATAAACATTAACAGAACAATTTTAATGTTTTATTTATTCTTTCATTCTTTTCATCATCACACTTAACAAAGTGCAAATTTCTAGAATGTAACGAAAACCGAGACTGTTTTAAGCTACCTCAATTTGAACTGAAAGGTGACCCTACATCTCGACAGTACACAGTGACCTGGCTACGTTAGTGAAAGGATACCACGCCGCTTAGTTAAGCACAACACAGATTACGACACACCAAGAGGTATTTATAGTACACTTAGGTATAACCGCAGACTCACCCTAAGTTTGTAGAGCGCTTTATCAACGCGTGTTCATTAAGCGCTAGGATGACACAAGCAGCTAACAGTTAATTTTTCTGGAAAAAGCTTCCAGCGCTTCAGCAGAAATCGTTAAAAAAGGGCCCGTGTAAATGAGGGCTCACCTATAGTCTGTTTCACGGACTACCACCTCTGGTAGTATAGGTTCGTACGATTGACGTTGGTGCTGCCAATGAACATAAAACATATACCCGGAATAAAGGGCAAATACGTTAAAAATGGAAAAAACATATTTATCACATTAATCCATTCAAGATGACTCCAGAAATAGAGTTATCTATATCATCACGCCAGTTACCTTGCAGGCTAGGCAGAAAGTATAAAGTTCAATAGAATCTTTTATAAGGGTAAGGATCTTAGGGTAATAACAGTAAGTTAGTATTTTTCGAACTATACAAGTTAATTTAATTGAATTAAAAACGTAAATAACGTCCAATGATATCACAATATAATAATAATATTATTAGCCCTATTAAGAAACTGTCCCACCGTTGGGCACGGGCCTCCTCACAAACTGAGAGGGTTTAGGCCATAGTACACCACGCTGGCCCAGTGCGGGTTAGCAAACTTCACACACCTTTGAGAAACTTTCAGGCATGCAGGTTTCCTCACGATGTTTTCCTTCACCGTTAAAACATTGATAATTATTTTTTAATACACATATGCTTTCGAAAAATCAGAGGTGCGTACCAGAGATTGAACCAGAGACCTCTGACTTTGCAGTGCAACGGTCTAACCACTAGGCTATCACTGCTGCTATATTACAATATAATATCGATAAAAATGGGCAACTGAAATATGGACACTCGCAACATTATTTTACCTACCTATCATGGTGGCATCCTGTCATCATAATCGTCATAAGAGAATTAAAAGGACTTTGGCAGGTTTTTCAAGTTTACCGATTTTTTCTATCCTGAACACCATTTCTGTTTACCTCCTCTCATAGTCTTGGACATAATAACGCCGAGAACAATTATTATTCAACAAATTCATTAACATTACTTACTATATTCTAGTTATAATCTTGCAATAAACATTGTTTTTGTAGCTACCGGTCATTATTAACATTACCCCATACTACCCACTGTAAACCCTCGTTAGCGCCGCCACAGTAACTGATAAACATTTTAATATGAAATCAGTGGAATATTATCATCTTATTCTGGTAGTTTTAGCAAACTGTGGCATCTTAACGCGTCCTCACGTCGGCTATGGTAGGATCGAACTAATTCGAAATAAGACCACATCCCTACTTGTGCCTTTATTTTTCGGTCTGTTTTTCGGAACTTCACCATTTATCTATTACAAATAATATACCGATGTACGCGAATGAATAATACAATACGCGATGACAAACTTATTACATTGTGATGTAAGCTTTACGTGCGCGCGCATCAGGAAATGCAGCCACATTTTGTATTCATGTACTAACTTTCAACCATCCTTGACCTATAAATTACTCAACATCACCCCAGCTTACGTCCAGCTTGGCAAGCGCAGCGTGGGACGGCCGCCTGTCAGATGGACCGACGATCTTGTGAAGATCCCAGGAAGTCGTTGAATGCAGGTGGCATCAGACCGGTTACGCTGGAAAGCGATTAGGGAGGCCTATGTTCAGCAGTGGACAAGTATAGGCTGAGATGATGATGACCCCAGCTTACAGTCAGGCCCATAAATATCGTAATTATAAGATACTAGAAATGAAATAGCTTTGTGTGTGTGTGTGTGAATGATCTACGCTGTTGCCCTCGGGGCCTTTACCGTTTTACCGGGCAAGAGGGCGAGCGTGCAGCCACTACGCTTGAGCCAGAAGAGCAAGGGGGCAACTAGTTCAAGGTCGTCTTAAGGAGAAACGGCCTCGGCTTGGGCAGTCGATATGGGGAAGGGCGAGGTGTCTCGCCTTGGTGCTCTGCATAGGCTTGTGGGCAAGGGATTCTTCTTCTTCTCTTCGAGGGCGGTGTTTGATCCTGTGTGCGGTACCTGTATCCGAAAGAAGGGATGTACGGAAATAGGGAGGGTCGGTATTAACATCCCGAGGACGGCGTTAGCGGCTGATAGGTGAGCTCTTAGGTTCGTAGTCGGCGACGGCTACGATTAGCGGATTCCTGGGACGCGTTCGCGAAATATCGGGATGTCGTATTTTAAATAAAGGTGCGAATGGGTTTAAGACCGAGATCGGAATGGAAAAAGAAATAGCGAGCGATTTTGCTAAAACTACTATCGCCGGTTACAAGCTGTGCATATACATACATACTTGGTTGCCTGGAAGAAATTGCTATAAGCAATAAGGCCGCCAATTGTACCCTATATTGTTTTGTACCTTACATTATTGTTTATGTATAATTTGGTGTACAATAAAGAGTTTTCTATTCTATTCTATTCTATACACAGTTTGAAACAAATAGACACAGTTTCAAACATCCACATTGTTGCTGTAAAAATACTTTCCGAGGAATTGTAATACCCGTAATTATAGTTACAACTTTTGGAAAACTTGAACATGTTGCAAAATACCAATTTAGCCACTGTATCACATAGAGCAGTACTGATTCACATAATTTGCATTTGTGATATTTTTTCACAGGTGTCAAGATCTCTCTCTAAAACACTTCTTTAAATTTTTGTCTGTGTTGGATATCTAGCAAAAATCTTTTATAAAAAAAGGTAAACCGACTTCAAAAAGCAAAAAAATAAATATTTGAAGTCGGTGCTGGTTGGTGCAGTCGGTTACTTGGCACCGACTTCAAATATTTATTTTTTTGCTTTTTGAAGTCGGTTTACCTTTTTTTATAAAAGATTTTTATTTTACAATTTTAAGTGACCAGTGAATTCTATAGTAGGGTACCTATAGGATTGACGTAATACCCATAATATCGCAATTTACACATGCCTATTGTTTGTCGTTAAGGAGTTCCCTGGTGTATCTTCTAAGTCCAAGGTCCAATGTCAATAAAATTAATATGGGACCACCTTGGAGATATACTGAACCCAATGCAAAAAAATTATCAAAATCGGTCCACAATTGACGGAAATATCGCTGAACATACATAAAAAAAAAAAAAAAAAAAAAGCATACATACAACCGAACATAGAACCTCCTCCTTTTTGAAGTCGGTTAAAAAACTACTGAATCAACCTTTTCTTAATAAGTTGTTATGTAGCTTCACAAATAAAATTATTTTACTAGTACTAATACACTACCACATAATTACTAGCACTAGAAGCGATTCGCAGAAAGGGTAGGCACGGCCCCCTGCACCTTTTATAACATGATTTCAAAATACACCATATAGTAATCTTGTAGTTAGTTATCCAACTTGATCTAGCTTGTCAAGGGTCAAGCTAGTCATCCTTACGAAAACTAACGTTCACACAGACATGTAGGTAAAATATTGTGTAGTCATAAATATTATAAAATCAAATATCGGATGTCCCGCAAAGTCATTAACATTGGTCATTAGTGACATTAAACTTCGCCATTTTGCGGGTGGATGACTTATGTATATAATTAAAACATTCAATCATCCTAAATTAACATTTTCGAATATCGATCACAAATATGCATCATTACCAGAAGAATTAACAGCCAATTTGGGGCAAATGATCGCTTTAGGAGTTCCTGATAGATTTCCCCTGTGTCTGCGTGGTCAGACTGCTTAGTCCGACCAAACCAATGATGTGTGGTCCTTAGTGATCTGATAAGGATAAAGAGGAATCATGAATCCTCATAGTTATATTGATCTTATATTTACGCAAATATGCATGATATAATAATGTTTATTCTCGGGTATATTATCATAGTTCAAAATCAAAAGTTTTTTATTCATGTAGACCAAAAGGCACTTATGAATAGTCAATAATAGAAAAAATATCGATTACTTAAGACCACCACCCATTTGGAAAGTCATTTCTGTGGAGAAGATAGGCAAGAACCTCACTTTTTTACTCTTTTTAAAAATGAGAGTTTTACAATTAGTTTTGTATACATTGCATTCATGGGGTATGTGAGAACAATGCAGAACGAGCTAAACAGATGTGCTTAAGTATAGATTAATCATAAGATTCATTGTATCGGTTAGTGTCAACATAGTAATCTCATTTACGAAATAAAAATTTAATAATAAAAAAGTATAATAATAACAGTAAGAGACCCGCAGGGCAGCTTGTGACGAGCTATTGGTGAGTAACGACACCACGGACCCGAGTGCTTCAGAGAGTCGGTCAGGGGCCCCAACTCGGCGTGTCTTCGTCGGTAGAGTGGAAACCGAAGGGTGCCCGCAGGACTCTCGGCTCTGGCTAGCCTTAATTGGCCGTCCAGAGAGAAGCCGTGAGAGCTATATCGACGTAGGAAGATAATGCGTTCCGACGTCGATGCGCTCCAGGAGTGGAAGTGTTAACTTCAGAGAGAGCGCAGCACACCTCTCTACACCTCTGAGCCGCTCACACCAGTGTTGCCCTCAGTTGTCCTAGGACGACCGTTTGAGGGCCCATCTAGTAAGCGGCGAGTCACCGCCGGCCACGGGTAATTAGGTATCACTAATTATGGCCGGTGTCCGTCCCCTTTGAAATAGTCCAGTTTTTGTCCATCAAACCTCATTTACATAGCCCTTGTTTTCTTTCCATAATTTACAATAGTTCTTGCACCTGCCGGGGTCAGTTCGCTGGTTATGTTTCTTTATTTTCAGCAAGTGATCTCAGCAGGTGGCTTACATAACATTAACTTCTCGCAAAGGGCCTCTACGTGTTGAACCCATGTCCCCATGCAAGCCTTTCAAAGGTCCGGGTAAAGCCCGTGTATCTCAGCGAGATAATAATAATAGTAAGAGAAAAAAGGGTTACTATAAAATATGTAGAGTGTGTACAAAATAATTAGTTAAAGCTCCAGTGTGATGCCGAACGAGACAAAATTCAACAGTACTACGGTACATGTTTAATCAGTCAAAGGACAGAGGACGGACCAGACCCCACCAGCAGCACCTGTTCACGAGTATGACTTGAGAAGCATCGATCACTTTTCTGGACCTATTAGAGGGCAAAGAGTTTATTTTTAATTATATGTTCTCGATGTTTAGAGTCCTTTACAAGTGACCAAACAATGTGTCACAATTGTGTAATTAACGCAGTATGGAACGGGCAAATATTAATCGAATTCATTTAAATGTTCGTTTCTTGTAATTAAATATGAAAGCAGTTTGAAACATTTTTGTGTTCTTAAAATTAAACACAAAGTTTTTGTATGTTAATGTTTCACAATTATGCACAGCTAATTTCAAAACGAAAAACGTATTTAAATTTAACAGTAATTATCTAAATCGAAAACAACAATATATAAATAAGTAACTAAACTAAATTATTAATTAAGTATGAGTATAACTTAGACATCACTTCAAAATGATGACAATTAAAAATGGTTACTAATAATTAACAGGGCTAATACCCTGTTAGGAACTGTCCCACCATTGGGGACGGGCCTTCTCTAAAACTGAGAGGGTTTAGGCCATAGTCCACCACGCTAGCCCAGTAGCCAGTTGGCAAACCTCACACATCTTCGAGAAACTCTTAGGCATGTTGCCGATGTTTGCCTTACCGTTAAAGCAACTGATAATGAATTTTTAATACGCACATGCTTTTGAAAAGACGGTGTGCCTGCCTGACTTTGAATCCAAGACCTCTGACTTTGCAGTCCAACGGTCTAACCAATAGGCTATCTCTGCTCTTAAACAATGGTTACTAATGCGTCTTGCCAACTTCATACTAGGTCCGTACAAATATTTTTGTAAAGGCAACATACGAGTATTTCAATATTTATCAACCAAATTATAAAGATTTAGCTTTGATGAAATAATTAAGCATTTTATTTTACAGACTTCTTTTTTATAGCAGATTGTTTCCTGCCATGGCATGCCATTAATCCCATCTCCAGTACATCGTCGATATTCGCCAGCTCTACACACTGCAGCGGTATGTTATTACCTTCTATGCAAACCTTTACCAACCCTCTCGGTTTCCTATCAAACAGTTTCTGAGTGATCACAACATCCAACAGTTTCTTTACACTTAAAAAGCTCAGATTATTATACGCCAAATTTAAGTAGCACAATACATTATTCCCGAGGCAGTACGTTATATCATCTTTCCTAACCGTGTTCGTAGTATGAAAAGGCCCATTGAATCTACCTAGTATATCCTCAGCCATGATCGTTGCTTTCTCGAGTAAAACAGAATCTATGTTTAGTAGGCTGCTTTTTGCTGAGGGTTGAATTAGCGTCTTCGAAAATTCTTTGTCTAATCCTTTAGATTTTTTCGATATAGTCTGTGTTGGTTTCGCGGACTTTCTTTTAGCGAACTTCTTGTCGTTTTCTCCAGATTTCAAGTCCCAAGCAAACCTTTTACACAGTTCAGCTTTCTCTTTTAAATAAAACATGTGATCGTACCTTGCCGTCAGGATTTCCTCTGTCTTTAATGGGAATTCAGTTAAAACGTTGAGTATTTTCGAAGCGCCATCATCGGTTATCATGTTATCGGCTAGATTTAAATAATACAGTTGCCTATTCGCTCTCAAGACATCACCTAAGTATGTTGCACCTAGATCTGTGATTCTGTTTGAAGCTAAGTTTAGTAATGCTAAAGTTCTCGATGCTGGATGTGGACTTAAAAGTTTAGAAGTTATATGTTTGAGCACATTATCATCGATCCTGCATCTCGCTAGTGATAGGTTTTTTAGTGAACTCCGAGTTTCTAGTAGAATGTGATAGTTAGCTTCTTTGACGAAAGTGTCGTCCAGACAGATGTCTGTGATGTTTGACTTTGACAGCCAGTTGTTGAGTTCATGAACGGTATAAAAGTTTAACCCTCTGTTGATAGTTATTGTTGTTAAATGTGTTTGAAATTGTAATATTAACCCTATAACCTTCATCAATGTTCTTGGTATCGTACAGTTTTTATCCAATTTTATGTGGACAAGGTTGTCGGCGAGGTCGTAAGTTAGTATTATTTTGATGACTTTCTCATTGTTTGTGGCTACGGGTTGCCAAGAGGCGCTATCCTCGACGGAAATTACCGAGGACATGGCGTTTCTTTTTCGTTTGGTTTTGGAGCGGTCACCATGGTCTACCGTCATATATTCGTCTGAAACAGTAAGTTAAAGGAGTTATTGTACAAATTGTGGTTTAACAACATCAGATCTTCCTGTAATAACTATATAATATTTTTTATTTGTTTGTTCTGGATGTAAGGTTAAGTCACTGTTTACAATAATATTTGCAAGATAATGAAGTCGTTTTACGGCTTGGCTATCTCGCCGGAAAAATCTTTAATAGGAATTGCTAAGGTACGTGGGACCTTTAAAATACTTAGGACATACAAAAGTCTTTCCGAAATGTGATCAAATTGGTGATGATTGGTGATGCTAAAAGTATACGTAAAATAAGTAAAAATCTTTTGTATTGACATGTCTGATTACGACCATAGATTTATTATTATTGTCGTATGCAGAAAACCACATCACGTCTATATTTCCCGGGGGTAGCAAGGATTTGCATACCCACATATGGTCAACAATGTTGGGTCCCAGATCCCAATTTTATAGAGGGTGACCCTATTACCTTTATCCCAAACTTCAGATTGCCACCGAAAATTATTCAAAAATTACGCTTTGCCAGACTTCAAATACCAACCTAGTCCCCTCGCTTCGTTTTCTCATTGCTGAGGGTCATGACTTCAGATGTGGGATGCAGAAAGTATTCTCTTTTGCACGACGTATTTCCATCTTGAGTGATTTAAGGCAGTATCAATTCTGGCGATTTCGAACAGTATCTATCTATATCATCACGCCAGATCCCTTGCGGGGCAGGCAGAGAATACAGAGTTCCAACAGGTTCTTTCTTTACAGACCTCTCTGGCTTCCTCCATTCTCATAGTTTATCTCATACACGCTTACCGGGTACAAAGACTCTTGACTTGCCCTTTAGATAAAACACAAACCGAGTAGGTACTATAAAATCGCCACTAGACCTACTAGGCAGTAAAATATCCTTACTTTGCGTCGTTCTTGTGATTGATAAGGTCACAGGGCCATCCAGCTGATAATATGCCCACGGTAGATAGAGATCAAAGTCGTCCGGTAAAGGGTGGATACTCTCCTCCCCCTCCTTATTTAAATTTAAGGGGATCTTGCTTTTATTTAGAGCCATGTATAAAATGTATATATTTATAAAAAAAAGTGAAATAATTGGTTATGTCAAAAATTTTTCTTCTTTAGCATAGACCACAATTTGGATTTAATTACGTTTTTTCTTTCGTTTATGGAGGTTTTACCTATTTAATTATATCATTACGCTCTACCCCTCGCGTGGTAAGCAGAGAATACAGACTAACAGAGTTTAACAGGTTCTTTCCTTACAGACCTTGCAGGTTTTTTATGTACTACAAGTAGTCTATATATATAAAATTTCGGCGTATGTTTATGGAACCACTTGGATAGTTATAAACTACAGGTGGCACTATCGTCGACCACCTGCGGGATACTGCTTGTATAATAATTACGGCGGCATGATGGCTCTATAGTCTGGAGTAACACAGAGTGATCGTTCCAGCATTGGAGTGGGTATCTTGTTGTTCCGTCGCCTGGCTTCTGGAGTGAGAAATTATGGCCTGCATGATGCGCGACTTTTCTGGGTCCGTTTAAAACTGGGTGTCACTAGAGTATTGTTGGTTGGGCCCTACGCTCTCGCAAGCTCGTCGACACCCCAGGACCTTGAGAAGTTTTGGGATAATGTCAAGGGAGTTCTGGATCGGCTGATGCGAATGAAAAGGTATATGTTTGGAAAGAGGCCTCCTTGTGTCTAATACGATATTCCAACACAAGGATATTCATATGTATACGTGGAGAAGAAACTAACAGAAAAGCATGATAGATTTGATCCTGGTAGATAACTGTCTCCGAAGCAAACTTCAAGATACGCGTGCGTATAGAGGCCCCACTCTTGAATCGGACCACTATCTCGTAATTCGCGGTTTAGTGGTTTGTTCAGGAAGAGGGAGCACTGGCAAGAGCGTATCCCCTACGAAGACCTTGAAAGAATAAGGGTTGAAAAGTTTCAAAATGAGAGCGTGAGGAGAACGTATAAAGACAGAGTCCGGAACAAGCTTTTGACAGCAGGTTCTTCGGAGAAGAGTAAACGCAGGGAATAGAGTGAATGGTGCGATGGAAAAGCTACTTGGGAGCCGGCACTTAAACCAAAAGGCGTAGCTGACCATGCATAACGGAGTGCTTGTCCCAACGTTGTGATATGGCAGTGAGAGTTGGGTATGTAAGAAGGAGAACGAAAGCAGAATAAATACGGCCGAAATGCGAGCTCTGCGGAAGATGTGCGAAGTCAAGCTGACCGACCGTATTCGCAACAGCGTAGTAAGAAAGCGAGTAGGTATGACAGATAGTATTGGTGTAAAGATGAGAAAGGGTATGCTCCGTTGGTTCGAGCATTCAGAAAGAATGTCAAAAGAAAGAATGACAAAACAGATATACAAAGCGAAAGTGGAAGGACGTAGGTACCGGGGAAGACACAGACTAAATAGATCGTGTCTTATCTGAAGGGCAAGTCAAGAGTCTCCGTAACCGGCGAGTCTGTATGAAGTCTGGTCTGTAAAGAAAGAACCTGTTGAAACTCTGCACTCTCTGCCTACCACGCGAGGGAGCTAGCTTGATTATATAGATAGATAGAATAATAAGCCTTTAATTCAAGCAACTGTAATTTTACAACAATATATTGTTTAATTTACAGGCCCATAGAATATATACCTTACAGAGTAACATACATATACTATATAAAAACTTATAAAATAAGTAACATGTGTTGCCGGCGACATGTTGCGCTGTACAGGAGTATCAGTCTCCCACGAAATCTTCTAAAAACGGCACCCCTCAGCCAGAAGTCCTCGCTCACGAAGGTCTCAAACTTGGCAATGGGAACTCGCACAACAAAGGAATTAAAAGCTGTATTGTGTTGCGAATTCAGCTTCTCGACCCTCTGAGTATACTAGGACTTCTTGCGGGCATACTCCACAATGTCATCGGCTTTGGTGGTGTAGTGTAGCCGAGACACGTACAGCAGAGTCGTCGGTACTGCTGAACGCATGAGAGCGATGACGCATGACACACCATCGTCGACTGGTGCAGACCCACACCGGTTTCTTTGAGGAGATTTCTTCATAGTATAAACATGTATGTGTTAGGTTAGTACATAATATTTATGTTAATATTAGCAGGGTTCCTCTCCTAGTGTCTACTTTTAAGTAGAGAGAGGAAAGAAGGAGATTATAAACCAATAAAACAACTTGGATGCTGGTTATAAAGTGATGACATACTATATTAAATACTACTATGAGTAATTGAAGACGAGTTGTTCTAGTGGTCACAAGCTTTCGCTGTAAGCACCGCGTCAGTGCAGGGGAGAGCGGATCTATAGGCTCCCCCCACCGATGGTGGGCTACTCGGAGCGTGACATAGAGAGGCACCGGTGTGTTCCCAACGGAGACCCTGGAGCCCCTCCGACGTGTCGATGCCGGTCACCGTGGGGTTTGAGTCGGTGGGAGTCTTACACGCCCCGCCAAGGCTGGCGGCAGACCATTAAGATTTTCCCACGTAAAAAAGGGGTTCGCGGTTTAGACCTGTTCTGCTCACTGAATTGAGTAGTCACGGATTCGAATCCCGCATGGGACAACATATTAAGGATTACTTCTGTATCGTGTCCGCGTTTACACTACGAGCTGCGTCTTATCACACGCGTTCTCAATGCGCATGTTATCCCCTCAACCTTGGATCTAACCTTTCTGCTTGACAGCTAATAGCCACAGTTAGTCATAACGATCCATATTTAGCAAACTTCGCTTACTTAAATGTTATATAACTCAATCTTTGCCAATTAATATAATTATCATTGTAATTGCAAAAGGTATGTGTTAATACTATGTATTCTTATTATATGCGAATAATAATACATAATAATGTGGGTTAATGTTAATGAAATGGTGTTATGAGAATTGTAGTCATTATTATTAATAGTTCCTATTTATTTTTCGTGTTGCATGTGGCTTTTGAATTATATCACAAAATATATATAAAATGTGAGACCAACGAGGCATCGTTGGCCTAGCCGTGAAATGTGATCACGAGGTCCCGGTCTTAAATCCTTAGTCGGACAAATCTAGTTTTTCTATCGAAAAATTATCAGTGTCAGTCCGGAGTTTGGAATTGTGCCCGGTATAGGACAATAGTACTTGCCCCCTTTTACATTCGACCCAACATCGTCGACGAAAATACGGTGTACACGTATACAAATATAGGCGTAACTGTGTTTTATTTATAATATTGTGAAAAATGTTGTAACATGTGTGCTTTTATGTTATAGAAAACTTTGTCTACACTAGGAACTATTTCAGAGGATACGTTTACAAACATGAATTTTGCATGCATAAATCCAGTACAATAAAATATTAATTATGGGTAACACATAGATGTATCTAGTGGCAGAGGCTTACCTTGTACAGCCTCATTTCGCCGGCGGTGTTACGTCCCAATGATAAAACAGATATACCAACAATGTAAAAGTGGAATAATGTAGGGACCGGGTGAAACCTACACCACCTATCTTACCATGAACAAATAGACGGGTTTTCTTTGAGGGATCAGTCAAGAATCTTCGTTACTAGCGAGCGTGTATGAGACAAACTATGAGAGTGGAGGAAGCCAGAGAGTTCTGTAAGGAAAGAATCTGTTTGTACTCCTTGCCTACTCGGCAATGGATCTGGTATTATGGTAAAGAGAGATAGGTAGAAACCAGAGAAACAATCACTATCTAACAAATGATAAGAAATATAGACAGTTTTGTGGAGCTATGATTTAACATTGTGCATGTTTTTTTTTAACCTAGCCCCACACTAGCAATAATTCCTGTGTCGTGGGTGCTAGCAATAATTCCTGTGTCGTGGGTGCGTTTACAAACATGAAAATTCACATACACAAATACCCAGACCAAAACAAATAATTGTGGATCACACAAAGATTTGTCCCGTGCGGGAATCGAACCCGCGACTATTAGACACAGTGGGCGGAGCGGCTTAAGCTCTTAACCACTGCGCTAAACCGTCAGGCGCATGTCGCATTGTCTTATTGTTCTGTATACTAACTATCTCATCACGCCAGCTTCCTTGCGGGGTCGGCGAAGAGTACAGAGTTCCAACTCAAATGGGCCTTAAAGAGTTTTCAACCATTTAAGGCCCCTGGTCCGGATGGTGTTTACCCCATCCTACTACAAGAAGGGGAACCAGTACTCAGCCAACACCTGTGCAGACTATTCAGGGCGTGCGTGGCATTTGGGCATACCCCTAATATCTGGCGGCAGGTGACGGTGACGTTCATTCCCAAACCAGGGAAACCCAACTATGAGGATGCTAAATCCTACAGACCAATCAGTCTATCCTCATTCTTTTTAAAATGTCTAGAGAAAATGATAGATAGGCACATAAAGGATGGTCCACTAAAGGATTATCCCCTACATAAGATGCAATGCGCTTATCTACCTGGTAAGTCTACGGAAACGGCATTGCACTATGTGGTGAATCGTGCAGAGATGGCTCTGCAGCAAAAGGAAATTTGTGCTGCAGCTTTTCTGGATATCGAGGGTGCATTTGATCGCACAACATTCTCATCCATAGAACTAGCTGCTATAGAGCATGGGATAGAACCAACTCTTGTCAGATGGATCAAAAACATGCTAAAGAACAGGATAGTCCAGTCCACTCTATTAGGAGAAGGGCTATCTGTAAGAACCACTAAAGGATGCCCGCAAGGAGGGGTCTTATCGCCGACTCTGTGGAGCCTGGTAGTGGACTCCCTCTTGAAGATAATCAACAAAGGTCCGTTCTACGGAGTAGGATATGCGGATGATATAGTGATAGCAATCAATGGGAAGTTTCCAAACACAGTATCGACACTGATGCAGGAAGCTCTAGATAAGGTAACAAACTGGTGCACAACAAATAGCCTCTCGGTCAACCCGACGAAGACTAATGTCATCTTGTTTACAAGGAAAAAGGTACTGACGGGCTTACAGGACCTGTACATGTACGGAAGTAAAATTAAATGGGCCACTGAGGTCAGGTATCTGGGGGTGACCCTGGACAAGCAACTGAAGTGGCATACACATGTTGATCTAACCATAGCCAAAGCACTGAGAGTGCTGAACATGTGTAGGTCAGCGTATGGAAAGGCATGGGGACTACAGCCCAAAATAATGCACTGGTTATTTATCACTATGGTAAAACCGATAATAACGTATGGATGCATCGTGTGGTGGCCTAGAACCAAGACACAGACGTGCAGGGATTCCTTAACAAAACTGCAGAGGACAGCCTGCCTGGCCATCACAAGTGCTTTCAAAACAACACCGACGGCAGCTATGGAGAGGCTACTCAACCTAACTCCATTACATATCGTCATTGAAACTGAGGCAAGGAAGGCACTCTATAGGCTAGAGAAAGCTGGACTATGGAGCATAACGGCGCCAGGCCTCGAACACACCAAGCTAGAACCGGATAAGGAACTAGATGACATAAGGAACATGAGAAGTGACAAGATCATAACCACATACATGTTCAATAAGAGATTTAGCACTCATATCCCAACCAGGGAACAATGGAAAAGTGGTCTAAATAAGCAAGGCAAGGAGCAAATGATATGGTACACTGACGGATCCAAAACCAAGTTTGGAACAGGAGCCGGAGTATACACGGAAGGATATAGCCTTAGCCAAAGCATGGACAGGTTTACATCAATATTCCAGGCAGAGACCTATGCGATAAACATTTGTGCAAAAGAGATATTGGACAAACGAATCACGGGCAAGAAAATCTACATTTGTAGTGATAGTCAGGCTGCCCTCAAGGCCGTCGGCTCCTATGAGCTAAACTCAGCACTGGCTGCGGAGTGCGCATACCTTCTTGACAGATGTGGAGCGCGCAACACGGTCAGGTTAGTCTGGGTCCCTGGGCACACGGGAGTTGATGGCAATGAGCGTGCGGACGACTTAGCCAGGAAGGGAGCAATGGGAAAACCCGTTGGTCCAGAACCGTTCATAGGCATACCAGACGGCGCCTATAGAGGCGCACTCTTTAAATATGCCCAAGAACAACATAAGAAAGAATGGGAAGCACACACAGGGCTACGACACTCAAAGGAATTCCTTTCCACATGGTGTGAAAGCGACTGCAAGAGACTACTAAAATATAGTAGACTACAACTAAGGCAAATAACGGGAGCATTCACAGGCCACTATGGCACGAAAGAACATCTACACAAGATGAACCTATGCGGCGACGTGGTATGCAGGTGCTGTGGCACAGAAACTGAAACCATGAAGCACGTCATCTGTCACTGCGACGCTCTGGCTGCGCGGCGAATGGAACTACTGGGAGTGGCCTATCCAAACCCAGAAGAACTACGGCTCTGTCCCCCTGCTGGAATCTACAACCTAATACAGGGAGTACTGGACACCTCAGGTACGTAAGAGCATTAGGGCAAGGACAGCACAAAAGATCCCATGGGTCGAAGTGCGCCAGAGGTTTCCTCGGTCCGGTAAGCCAATATAAGATAAGATAAGATAAGACAGAGTTCCAACAGGTTCTTCCTTACATTCCTCTCTGGCTCCCACCACTCTCATAGTTCGTCACCTACACGCTCGCCGGTTACGGAGACTCTGGACTTACGTATAATAACGCTGTAGAATTTTCGCGAGAAATAAAATCGGATATTCCAAGCGGACAGCCAACCTTCATTAATTGGATTCACCATAGATGCACACGAGGAAGAAGAAAACATCGTTTTTATTCTAAATAAATAATGATATCATTATTGTTCTTCTGTTGAAAATTATGAGTTGAATACTACATAACGAAATTGTTTGTAACTATATTCCACGTGCTATTTACATAATGCAGTGGGGAAGCGAGATAGTGGAGACGCGTCTGTTGACCAACCGTTGTTGCGAAACGCATGCGATCACTACGATATTACTCACTTCGAGTCAAGCTCGAGCCATCTTTATTACTTTATTTAATCATTTAACTAACACGGAATGCACCATTTACATATCTTCGTAATCATTACTTTAGAATTTTAAGTGATGAGTAAATTAATTAAAAATGTTTATATTTCTACATTATATTGTTCTGCTAAGTTCTATAGTAAGGTACCTAAAGGATTGACATAATACCCATAACTATTTTATCTACACATTTGTGCTGTTAAAAGGAGCTCCCAGATGTATCTTAAAATCCCAAGGTTCAGTACTAATGATATTTAATTGAGACCATATTGCAGGACTGCTGAATCCAACACAAAAAGGATCACTTAAATTGGTTCACAATTGACGAAAGTATCAGTGAACTTACATAAAAAATGCATTCAGAAGAAGCAAATTGAAATATATAAAGCACATTCATTCCATTCTCGCGCATGCATCCGCGGATTCAGAAACAGATCGCAACCAGCGCCTATAGCCAAGTCGACAATCAACAGTCGTTAACGCTAATAGAAAGCGGAAAAATGTATGGGAATGATATTTTGCAACGAAAAGTCACGTGGTCAAAACAATACGCTATCGATTGCGACAAGAGAATAGAAACAAAACGCTTGCAACTTGTCTAGGCCCTCAGGACTGCTGTCGAAAAGAGCGTTCAGTGCGCCGAGATAAACTTGTTTACGATTAGACGTACGATGATAGTAGAGGCAAGAGAGGGCTGAAAAATCGGCCCTTATTGTAATACAAATAAATTTGCATCAATTTCAAACTGTTTGCACTATGCTTATTGCACAAACGGTGCACCAGTCGAGAGTCATTTCAAAAGCGAGTGAACGTACATTGCACACCCGTTGCATCGCTCTGCAACTAATATGAATTACCTTTATTGTTTTATTTTTCAATTACTTCATTTGAACGTTACGAGGACGGAAAAATCGTGAGATGTGGACCCTGACAACATTGATGTTGAATTTTGTTAGTTAATTGGCTACTTAGTTTGAGTTTACTTTTATGAATCCATTATTTATTTAAAAGCCACACCACCATCGACAATTCTCTAATTTTACATTACTATATTATGGCCCATTTATCATACTGTGTGAAGTATCTTTTTAGGCGTGTACAACACTCTTATGCGGGTCTTATATTATAAAAATTATATAAAGTTACAGCATAACTATAAAATTACAAAGATAACAGAATATAACATATTATAACAAGGAATTAGTAAAAACAAAATGAAATGATGAAATTAAATAACACATAAGGCATTTAAGGCGATAGACTTATATGAGACGAACTATGAGAATCGAGGAAGCCAGAGAGGTATGTAAGTAAAGAACCTGTTGGAACTCTGTACTACCTGCCTACCCCGCAAGGCATCTGGCGTGATGATATAGATAGGCTTATATATAGTGTTCGATCGATGCTTCAGCTTTAGCTTTAGCTTCGGCCACCTTCGGCAAATCCTCAAGCTTCGGCCAAAATGGGCCGAAGTTTTGACTGAAACGGAAGGTTTTCAGGAAGCTCCGAAATTGAACGATCTATTACGATTTATAACTTACGAATGCGTTTAAGTAAATAAATATTTTAAATAATATTAGTTCAGTGTTGTTTTTTAGCCAGTTGTAGGTGATTTTAATCATATCGTTCAGTTAATAAAGTCAACTAAAGTTTTTAAAAATTTAGCCATTCATAACCCAAAGGACACTGTTGAAAATTGCCCCAGAACCAACAAACATTTGACCCATGCCATCATTATTTATCTATTTTATTAAAACAATGGCAAATATCCGTATCTAACGGACAATTTGCAATCTAAACCGAATATTTCAAAGTATTGTTAGTACTTATATCGAAGTTGCCGACATCTTTACCGAATGTCAACACAATATATAGCCTCATATGTATTAATAACTACTGAATTATAACCTCAAAATCTAATACTTTTGTGCAATATTGAGATGCCCCCGCTTGTCGTTTAATAATAAACGTCTTAAGAGAATTTATGGGTGATTTGAAATCATACAAGTATTTTTTCATTTCTGTTAGTTCTGGGGCAAATCTTATATGGGCGCAGAACAATGTCCTTTCTTAGGTTTATTAAATATTCGGTTTCGGCCGTAGGTTTTGGCGATGGCCTATGAACGAGCTTTGGCTTGTGTGAAAAATCGAGTATAGAGATCTTATACTAAGTGTACGCTATTCAAAGAATTTTCTTTGAGTTTGCTTGTAGGATTAATAACACCAGGGCAAACAGAATACACGGTCATGAAGTGACCGTGTATTCTGTTTGCCATTGGACTGCATTTAAACGATCATTTCACGAAGTTATCGTAACGCGGTGTGTTTCCTTTAAGTTTCCTTTAAGTTTTAAAAGAAATTGACTACTCTACTAACTGATAAATATTATTATACTGTTGACGAATTCTTAAATGATGATAACTTAATTTAGTTAAAATAATGTTAGAATGTTTGGGTATCCATTCAGCTGACATTATACTGGAAATCGTATACTACCTATTTGACTAAAATGACTAATAATTCTATCTATATCATCACGCCAGATCCCTTGTGGGGTAGGCAGAGAGTACAGAGTTCCAACAGGTTCTTTCCTTACATACCTCTCTGGCTTCCTCCACTCTCATAGTTCGTCTCATACACGCTCGCCGGTTACGGAGACTCTTGACTTGTCCTTCAGATAAGACTCGGTCTATTTGGTCGTGGCAAGATAGTCTAGGTCTACCCCGGTACCTACAACCTTCCACTTTCGCATTGTATATCTGTTTTTACTCTGTTCCCTGCACTCACTCTTCTCTCTATGTCAGCGGTGAGTTTCCCATCCTTACTGAAGGCGTATGCAAGATATACAAACTCATTCACTTGATCCAGCACATCGTTACCAACCATAATCCTTGCATTCATTTTGGTTTCTTCTCGTCCAGAAGCCATAATCTTGGTTTTCTTTACATTCAAATGTAAGCCATTGTTCATGCAGTCGTCGTCCATAACTTTGACTAGTGTTTGCAGATCAGTGGCTGTTGGCGATATTAAAACCGCGTCATCTGCATATAGAAGATGGTTTACCACTAGGTCACCCATTGATACACCTTCATTCATCGCTTTCAGTCTTTGAAGACTTTTATCCAGATATATTATAAACAGTCTAGCGGACAACACGCAACCCTGCTTGACACCGATTTCAACGTCAAACCAGGATGACTTGTTACCTCCCACGCGTACGCATGCCTTGCAGTCCACATAAGTGGATTGAACGGCTCGCGATAGAGTGCCATCTATACCATACTCTGGCAAAATGTCCCAAAGTCTCTTCCGCACAACTTTGTCAAACGCCTTCTCCAGATCCACAAAACCGCAGAAAACTTTCCGGCCCACTGCCAGATGCTTCTCTACGATGTTGCGGAGGGAGAAAACTTGATCCTAACTTCCTCTCCCGGATCTGAAACGCTATCTATATGAATGTATCTAAAACTGTATTCTTAAATTAAAATTATTAACGATTATTCTATGTTTATATGATTTTTATTCAACGATCCGGAATCAGTGATCGTGTACTTTCCTCAAAAAACATTAGAACTAGGTCCCACAAAAAGAATGACAGTAATAAATGGAAAATTTTATTCGCAATAAACTTAATTTTATAATTGAATCAATCTATTTCATCGATTAAAATTAATTGGTTAATACTAATCAATATTAAATCAGTTTTAATCTATATTACCATCAACAGAAATCGACATAGTGCGTGCGGAAAAAGACCATAAGATTATTAATAAATGCAAATATTTTAACATATTACTCAATAATCAGGAAACGTGATCAAAATGTTCCCTTTCGTTATGTCATGGTTTATAATCATGTGTTACCGAAGCTATAGCACGCACACGTAGGTTGTATTCGAGGACGATTGCCCAACATTACTACTTTAAGTAATATTATAATCGTGATAGCATAGAATAAATATAATCAAGACACGTCAAATGTATCGTAACGTAAATGAACCGAAAACGTAAGCCTGAGTAAGGTAATGATTTCTTTTCCACTTTTTCTTTCTTCAAACAGTCAATAATTTTTAGAAAAAGTTCAAAAATATTATTTTCTTTATTTAATATATTCTTGTATATATTTCTCAATTTTATATTTTATGTGCTGATAATATTTACGGTTAAAAACATTTAGTAGGGAATTCCGTACTCCGTGGTAAGTATTTCATGAATACCCTTATTAAATAATGTATTTATTATAAAGTCCTTTGGAATGGGTGATTGTGAATAATTTTTATTCCTCAAAATATGCACTAAGCCATAGTTGTTGAGTTATTTTCTTCTTCGTGTAACTGAATTAGTTACACTTTAAAAAATATTTTATAATAGTAATGGTTTATTGTATTTACTGACTATCTTAGTTTTTATTAAATACTAGCAGTTTCCCGCGACTTTATACCCGGTCGACAACAGCGCTACCTACCGGGTCTATGTTATATAGCTTATGTTACTTCTCGATAAAGTAGCTTCCTAATGGTGAATTTTTGAAATCGGTTCAGTAGCTTTTGCGTTTATTCATTACAAACATAGAAATCCGTCGTCTTCATAATATTAGTATAGAATAGCATAAGTAGGCAATATCTAACTATATGAAACCGACCATTCTACAATAATTTTATTCTTTGAACGGTCGATATCAGGAAAATATATCTATTTATTATGCGAATCTCGCACCGTCCCTTCTTCTATGAACTACTGAACCCGATTGGATTCGTAGCTCTTCGATACTGGTTTGTATGTCACAAGATAAACGTAAGTACTCACTTCAAGTTATGTGTAGGTATATAAATAGATTTATAAGTGGTTTTAGTTCCATTTCGAAGCTTGTCTGAGAGAGTACTTTATGAAATAAAAATAATTTTCCTATTGAATTATTAAAAATACTACCAAGCTCAAGCGGAGATAGGCAAGTTACTCGTATTTGAATAGATTGAGTCCTAAGAAAAGTTACAACTGAATGGTGACCAGATGGACACCGACGCCGGAACAGACCTAGAAAATCATGACGCGACGATCTTGACGAGGAGAGATGCTCTGAAATTGTCAAGGATCGGGATAAGTGGAGAGTCATGGGATGGTCTTTTTCCCAGCAGTAGGACGAATTAGGTTATAAAAAATAAAAAGCTGTTCAGAGTGGCATATAAATAGAGGTACTCTTGGTTCGAAACCTTTTTCCGTGACATCTAGTATAATTCTCAGAAGTAAATAAAATCACTTCATAGTGCAGTAAATCAAACAAAAACCGTAAACGCTTTAAAAACGTTCTATCTCATAATTGTTTTTCAACTTTCTAATATTTAAAGTGAAATCCTCAAATATAGTTGTAAATTACGATTTAAGTAATTAGTGAGCATATTTACGTACATGCACGTGCAATTGGAAAAATATTATAGTAATACGAGTATTAAGTAATTACATCACCCCAGACCGTTTGCGGAAGACGCAGGAAGCATGTTTATACAATAAGAATATGGACAGCAAATCGTCAATAACAAAACTGTGCAGGAGCAGCATTATAAAAGCAAATTAAATTATAATATTTAACCCTTCTTCACCTCCCTACCTTAAAGCACGTTTCGAGTACCTTAAAAGCACTGGCACCCAATGCCCCAGGTCCTCAGAAAATCTTAGCCTAAGGATGCCCCTTTACAATAGCAGCTTCTATGATAAGTCTTTTACTGTCCAGGCGGTACGACTGTGGAATACTCTACCTATCAGTATACGGCGTGCATCGTCGCTCGAGAGCTTCAAGGGCCAGGTAAAGAAGTATTACTTATCTACTTGTTCACCGGGTCCTGCCGTCGTATCGTGATAGTTTATTAGTGTATGTGTGTGTAGTAAATTTTTGTACTATATGTCTCTGACATACTGTATTTTGTAGTATGTATTTGCTTAGATAAATCTATCTAGGAAGGAAGGAAGGAGGAAGCCAGTGAGGTATGTAAGGAAAGAACCTGTTGGAACTCTGTACTCTCTGCCTACCCGCAAGGGATCTGGCGTGATGATATAGGTAGATAATCTATCTATTATCATGGGGATAGTGGCGGAGAGTGTATCTACCCGTTTTCTTAAGCAGATGGTGTGGAGGACGATCCATTAGGGCCGTTATCTTCAATTGATCGTCCTGCATACGTATGCAGGACGATCAATTAAAGGTAAGCATAGGTGTGCTATATACAATCTGCACTGTTTTGGTTTTCTTCGTTTACTAAAACTAGGCCCAAATCGCCAGTATACTAACACTTTGGATCAATGTTATCCGTTAATAAATAATTTATTATTATTATGTATACCTTTATTAAAATACTATTATATACTGTATAAAAAAAATGCTGCAAAAATGCTCCACTGACAGCGAGGTCTACGACCCAAGCTACCGCTACCGGTGGTGGTGAGGGCTATTATTATTATTTTATATCAAGGTGCATGTCCCGCGCAAACGCGATTCGATCGGCCTGACATGCGTGTCCGTACTTCGAAAGGCACGTTAAGCTTTGATCCCTGTTACCACGTAAAGCGGTAGTCGTTAAGCCAAGTTGGAAGCCTTATACGTGGCTTGATAAGTTCCAACAGCAGGTGGCCACAAACCTGCCTCTACCAAACCGCACTGGGTCCGCGTGGTGGAGTATGACCTAATCTCTTTCACCGATTTATGTTCAGTATAGGCTAACATTATTACATATTTTATATGATAAACCTGTGTAATAGTTTAGAAGATATATAGTTATCTATTACTTACTGAAATTCATATTGCATCTTCAAAGCCTCTCATCATCAAATAATAATGTCAAGGCGCCGGATCTGAAGATGTCTGTCTAAAGTAGGGCTGTCAACTGCACTCGAATCTGCACTTGTGTTCTATTAAAATTACGGTGTCCGTGTGTTCGTGATGCCTCTCCTTCTAAATGGCTTGACCGATTTTAATGATTTAGTGCTGTTGAAGACTGGGTGCAAAACCGAGGATAACTGCTATACAAGTAGGAATACTCCACCTGCGTCACAATGTGTTAATTGTTAATATGTAAACCAAGACATTACGCAGATGCAGCCAATAATCGAAGTCTATAATTGAGATGGCAGCGGGTTAATTTAAGGCCTTTTTTAAAGCTTAACGTATCCACCTAGGAGCATAAGAATAACACTAATAAATTACCTTTCAATACTCTATTAGTACTACTAGCGCTGTGCGACCGCGGTGTTCTTACCGATCACCAAGGTTAAGCAGCGTTCGACTCGGTCGGCCTGAGATGGGTGACCGTTTGTGGCATTTTCATTTTTTTTTTTTTTTTTTTTTTTAATTTATTTAATTGCACAGTACACATTATAATCAAAAATATACAACTTAAAATATTATTTATTAGATCTAGATTATAACGTAAATTTATGTGCAAACAGCAAAATCATAACAACAATCTAAAAAAAAAAAACAACTTGTAACTGTATAAGGTGTGTAGAAAAAAGAAGTAAAGATTACAATAAGGACAAATAATGGGTAGTGTTAGGTACCTTTAAGAACATAACTTTTGAAGTCTTACATAAAAAAATAAAAGATTTGATAATTCTAATATTTGAGTTACTTTGTATTAACAGGGTCTGGGCTGACTTGAAGGGTATTTTTCAATTGTTTTAGAAAAATACTTAAACTAGGATGAAAAATGTCGATAACTATGTTATATTTAGCCAAATCATTATATTGACGAGCCATTCTCGTAAGTGGATTGAAGTAGGAAATGTTATTTTTATAAACTTGTAAAGAGAATAAATTAGTCTGATTAGACCTTCTGGCACTAAATTTAGTATTAAACGCTATTTGTGATAACAGTTCGGAACAATCAATAAAAGAGTGAATAACTTTATAAAAATATGCTAAATCAATATATATTCTTCTAGTTTCTAAGGATTGAATATTATACTTTGTTAGTCTATCTACATAATGCTGATCTGATCGACCTGGTTGTTGACGATAACTTAATATTCTGAGACATTTTTTCTGAACTTGTTCAACCGTGTCTATGTGAACCTTGTAATTAGGAGACCATATAGGACTGCCATACTCTAAAATACTTCTCACTAAGGCAAAGTAAAGATACAATAGACTATTATGTTTCTTGAAACCTTTCGTAGTTCTAAAAACAAAGCCCAGAAGTTGATTAGCTCGAGATGTGACGAGCTGGTAGTGTGGTCGAAATGATAATTTATCGTCAAATAAAATACCCAAATCCCTTGCAATGTATGATCGGCTAAGTGCTTGACCGTTGATGTGGTAATCATTTTCAATTTTATGACGCTTGTTTGTAAAAGATATTATAAAACATTTATTAATATTAAGCGACATATGATTGTTCTTGCACCATTCTGATAATGTATCTAAATCTTTTTGCAGCATCAGACAGTCTTCAATTCTAGATATAGAATGAAATAATTTTAAATCATCTGCATATAGAAGGCAGCGGCAAGTTAAACGTTTAACTAAATCATTGATGAACATAACAAAAAATAGGGGTCCCAAATGTGACCCCTGTGGAACTCCAGATGTTGCCACAACAGGTAAAGATAAAAATCCTTTGAATGCTACCAATTGACTTCTGCTGTCAAGGTAAGAGCATATCCAGCGGTAAAGGCTGCCATGAATTCCATATGCTGCTAGTTTAAGACAAAGCAACCTGTGGTTGACTTTGTCAAAGGCTTCGAGCGTATCCGTGCGTATTCGAGCGTATCCGTGCTTCGGAAGGCACATTAAGCTGTTGGTTCCGTTTACCACTTAATATGGTAATCGTTAAGCCGAGTTGGGAGCCTATCAAGCCGCCTTGGCTTGATAAGTTCCAACAGCAGGTGGCCACAAACCTGCCTCCACCAATCCGCAGTGGGTCCGCGTGGTAGAGTATGATCTAATCTCTCTCACCTCGATTAGTGAGAGAAGGCCTTTGCCCAGCAGCGGGCAGTATAGGCTGCTATTATTATATTATTACTCTATTGACGCTAAATTTGATTTTTTTGGCACTAATTTATTTTTAAGTCCAGTGAGGACTATACTGCTTGAAAATTTTAATAAATAAGTATTACTCTTTTTGGCACGTACCCATCCATGTTGTCACATCAAGGTTATGGAGGACACACAGCATTGGGACAATAGTGTGTATTCTATATTTATTCTATCTGAAATCAGACATATATTATTTTTTCTTTAAAAACATGGCAACCCTAGTCTTAAGGTATAATTATTTTTTATTGCAATGCGTGTTTTATTTACGAATGTAGACTCTAATTGTACTAAGTGGAACCGCAAGGTTTTTACTTTTCAATACGAAAATTAATAATCATATGGCCATGCAAGTAGAAAGGAGAGCCAGTTTTCTACTTAGTGCAGTAGTTAAAAGTTTAAGCCACTTCGCCCACTGAATTGAAAATTTGCAGGTTCGATCAGTGTCAGTATATTTTTTATTCATGTAAACCATTATAATATTGATGAATCTTTAAAAAGTAACAGACTCTACCACCGCATCGGAATGCCATTCCTATGGAGAAGGGCAAAGAAACCGCGGTTACTCTTTTAAAAGATTTTTTTTACTGTTTCCATCTACATTTTGCTGTGGGGTATAAAAGAACAATGTAGGCTAGTTTATCAGGTGGCTCTAAGTTATATATAATAAGTCTTTATTTTTAATGATTGCGCGTAATTATTCGTCCACACCGTGCACTTTTTCGTGAACACATTATACATTCTATTAAACCTCTGCTGTGATGTCATAGTTCTAGCTCCACTTTTTAAGAAGCGAGCACTGGTGGCAATAATACAAGTTAATTCTTAATTTGGGCACCACGGTTCAATCAAACACTTGAAAAAAAAGCACTCTTTAGAATTTTTAGATCAATATAGTTTTAATAAAAAGCGAGAGAAATCTGCAACAAAAGAAACCTGCTGGAACTCTACTGTCTGCTTACCTTGCAAGGGATCAGGGGCGATGATATAGATATATAGATAAATGCATTAAGAATTATTGCCTGGTTGGTTTAATACCGGATGACGCATGTGAGTTTTCAAAAACATATTTTGATTAACTTTAGTAATTGATTGAAAAAACGATAACAAAACAGATATAGGATGCGAAAGTTGAAGGATATAGGAACCGGGGAAGACCTAGACTATCTTATAATGACCATGTAGAAGTGTCTTATTTGTAAGTCAGACGTCTCCGTAACCGGCGAGAGTGTATGAAATTAACTATGAGAGTGGAGCAAGTCAAAGAGGTCTGTACGGGACGAACCTGTTGGTACTCCGTTTTTTCCCTACCCTGTAAAGGATCTAGCTTGATGATAAAGAGGTAATTAAAATATGATTTAACTAATTCAGAAGTGGGTAACTGGTACTACCCCACCAGTTACCCACTTCTCCACCAGTAACCCACTATTGATCTTACAATAAGTTTATAAGACAACCTTCAAACTCGGTCACCACTTCCTAACTTGCCCAACTATATTTATCAATTCACTGAACCACTATAGATGTTATTCTCACACACATACGCAACCAACCGAACATCCAGACCGAAATAAATATTCATGTGTCCAGAAAGATTCTGTGTTGGAATCGAACCTGCGACAATGCTCTAATCACTAAATCTTTCGTCAAAAAGGCTCATAAATCATGTAACAAACACGACTATAATTTCTCAGCTATTTTGACCTCTACTGTCCCCTTTAATTTTTTTATGGTATTGAATAATAGGTATAATCGATTATTATTTATCGCTGTCAGCACAGACCGATCATAATCGCATAGTTGTAGACAAACGCTATATTTTTGTAGGCATGTGCGAACTGGCCGTTCGTTGCAAACACAAACCCTCTCTGTTTATCCATATTATCCATTATAAATTGTGCCCGGTATATGGCAATATGCTCGCTCCCTATTGCATGGGACCTAACATCGTCGGCGAAAAGTAGAGGTGTAATCAGTACACCTCTGCCACCGCCGCTTGAGGAATATAGGCGTGATGGTGTAGTATTATAAATTCGAAAGTAACTATGTCTGTCTTTTACCTTCTCGCCCAAACCACTGAACAGATTTTGATCAAATTCACTAAGGGAAAAGAGTTATATTTTGTCCAGAAAAAGACATAGGCTACTTTTGTCTTAAAAAAAGCTTTAGGGTGTGAAATACACGCCTGAAAATACCGCGAATGAAGTTGCGGGTACAGCCAATATTTTTTTTTTGTTTGAAACGTAGCCACACTAGTATTAATTCCTGTGTCGTGGATGCGTTTACAAACATGAAAATTCACACACACATACCCAGACCGAAACAAATAATTGTGGGTCACACAAAGATTTGTCCCGTGCGGGAATCGAACCCGCGACTATTAGACGCAGTGAACGGAGCGGCTTGAGCTCTTAACCACTGCGCTAAATCGTCCGTCAGTTGTTTATAAAAAAACAGGTGTTTTTTTATAGCTTTACGGTTGATGCTTATATTCCCCCAGCGCAGGTGCTCTGACACCTGCACTGAGTACGGGTACTGTGTATACCCACTTTTCGCCAGCTATGCTATGTCCCAATGGATACGAGGCTATTGCCTTACCGTATACAAATCCAGACTCCGGACTGATAGAGAAAACATTTCAATGAACAAAAACGTTTTACTTCGACCTAGGATTCGTAACCAGGACCTCGTGATTAGACAAATAGAAAGGAACCGGGTAAAACCTAGACTTATAATATAATAATAATATTAGCCCTATTTATAAACTGACCTAACGTTTGGCACGGGCCTACTCTCAA
Source organism: Phalera bucephala (assembly GCA_905147815.2). Taxonomy (NCBI): domain Eukaryota; kingdom Metazoa; phylum Arthropoda; class Insecta; order Lepidoptera; family Notodontidae; genus Phalera; species Phalera bucephala. The sequence continues at coordinate 4,441,506 of LR990625.1, read as the reverse complement.
AGTAAGAGGGTTCATTCCATAGTCCACCACGCTGGCCCAGTGCGGGTTGGCGAACTTCACGCACCTTCGAGAAACTCTCAGGCATGCAAGTTTCCTCACGATGTTTTCCTTCACCGTTAAAGCAAGTGATAGTTAATTTTTAATACGCACATGCTTTCGATAAGACAGAGGTGCGTGCCTGAGCTCGAGACCTCTGACTTTGCAGTCCAACGGTCTAACCACTAGGCTATCACTGCAAAACCTAGACTATCTTACGATAACCAAATAGACAAATTATCTGATAGGCAAGTCAAGAATCTTCGTAGCCGGTAAGAGAAAAACGCGAGAGAACTCTTGAAGAAAATAACCTGTTGGAACTCTGTATTCTCTACCTAGTCTGGTAAAGGTTCTGGCGCGACGATAGTATCTTGTTTTCAAAAATATTTTATACATTTTTTATTAAACTGTCATAGATATCAGATATCAATATCATGTTTAAACTTGACAACCTATCTTTTGTTAGGCAAGGATTATTTAACCTTCAATCTCTCGATCTAAGTTTGACCAAGTCACGACCGACTGAACTCGACCTGTCAGGATATCCATACTAAATATTACACGCCCAATAATATCACACAATCTATCTATATCATCACATCCGATCCCTTGCGGGGTAGGTACAGTACAGAGTTAGAATTTTATCACATAATATACTAAACTCTATATATACAATTTATAAATTTCTCCGTAACCGGCGAGCGTGCATGAGACGAACTATGAGAGTGGAGGAAGCCAGAGAGATACGTAAGGAAATAACCTGTTGCAACTCTGTACTTTCTGCCTACCCTGCAACGGATCTGGCGTGATGATATAGATAAATAGATAGATTTATAAATTGAAGTTGCCCACTGCGTCTGTTAATTATGTATGTTGGCGTTAATCCCAGAGATTTGTTTAGAACTTTTTGCATAACGTATAAGACTTATAAATCAAAAAGGTCTAGGTATAATGATTTTTGAATATAGTTGATTCAAATTGGTCGAATTGTGATAATTTTTGTCGATTAAGTCGTTTTTATTCATTTATATTTGTTGACGTACTTTATAACAAATATAACTTAAATTAAGTGAATTTATTTTTGTATATAACTATGTAATGATCAAAGGCTTTCTTATGACTTAAATAAATAAAACCTAAATATAAAGTTATAAAAAAATGTGTCTACAGGAAGCTTCCGTGGTTTCAGTCTTGCCGATAAAATTATATATAATAATTATATATAACACACACACACACCGTCACGCCTATATTCCCCAGAGGGGGTGGCAGAGGTGTACTGAGTACACCCACGTTTCGCCGACGATGTTAGGTCCCATGTAATAGGGGGCGAGCCTATTGGCATATACCGGGCACAATTCTAGACTGTCCGACCTAGGATTTGAACCCAGGACCTCGTGATCACAAAGCGATGCGCTTTGCCACCAGACCAACGAGGCAGTCAATTAACGTAATTATATATAATAATATATAATTTTATAGGAAATATATAATTTTATAGGAAATATATAATTTTATAGGAAATATATAATTTTATAGGAAATATATAATTTTATAATAATACTTATTATTATAATGAAAGTGATGGAATTTATCAAACAATCCTAGTGAATAATCGACCGTTACATAGTGCTACATATGCAAAGCCGGGGCAAGTCGCTAGTAATATGATAAACACGATTACGTAATAATATTAGAAAGTTCACTCCGCCCGTTTTATTTGTGCGAAACCAGTTCATTGAGCCAAACATTTCAATTAGGAAGCTGAGAACTCAGACGGAAGAATGTTTAGTTATACATTTTCTAAGCTTCTAGGTATTATCTCGCCAAAGGACCTAGCTAATTTTCAAGCGTCGCGTTTTAATTTTCTTGTCGCAATCGATAGAGCAGTAGATAAGAAGTGATAGCCTAGTGGTGAGACCCTTGGACTGCTAAGTCAGAGGTCTCGGGTTCAAACTTAGGCACGCACCTCTGTCATTTCAAAATCATGTGCGTTTTAAAAATACCTATTACTTATTTTAGATAAATAAAAAATACATTAAAAAGTAGAAAAATATAATACACTATTACTTGCTTTAACGGTGAAGGAAAACATCGTGAGAAAACCTGCATGCCTGAGAGTTTCTCGAAGGTGTGTGAAGTTCGCCAACCCGCACTGGGCCAGTGTGGTGGACTATGGCCTAAGCCCTCTCAGTTTGAGAGGAGGCCCGTGCCCAACGGTGGGACAATTTCTTAACAGAGCTAATATTATTATTTTATTTTATAATCGATAGAACGTTGTTCCGACTGCCTTATTGGTCTTTGGTTCAAATCCTAGCTTGAACAAAAATGTAATTCTTCTACAGAAAAAAATCCAGTATCATAGGCTCGCTCCTATTACATGGGACCTAACATCGTCGGCGAAAAGTGGGTGTACACAGTACACCTCTGCCACCCCCGCTTGGGAAATATCGTAACAGTGTTTATTTTTCTGATTTGACTTTTCGTTGTAAAATGTCATTCCTGTAAATTTTTCTTTTTATATTAACGTTAATGACTGAAGAATGTCCACTTGGCTACTGACACTGATCCCTTGCGGGGTAGGCAGAGAGTACCGAGCTCCAACAGGTTCTTTCCTTACAGACTTCTGTCGCTGTACCCCGTATGAGACGAACTATGAGAGTTCCACAACTTCCACAACACGCTTGCCGGTCACGGAAACTAGTTATAAATTCAGTTTCAATAGTGAAATCAATAATACTGAGGCATTGAAAGTATATCTTTCTTATGTTAATCTACAACATTGGCATTAGCATTTAAAGTGGGAGAAACTTAAGTTTGTGCGTAAGTGAATTCACAGAGATTATTAGCAATTTCGCCTATTGATGCTGGTCTTTTTATTTTTTTATATTAAGTAAAAATAAACATCAAGAAATATGTCACACCTATATACCCTAAGCAGGGTTGGCAGACTCAAATTCAATTTTTATAAGCCCTGCGGGGGCGGTTACAAATAGCCAATTTACTTTTTTTTTTTAATCTAATTTTACTACTAATCTACCATCGGATCGGAACGCGGCCTCCACTGAGAAGGTCCGGCAAAGAAACTCAGCGGGCTTGTCTTTTTTTTAATTCTCATTCTCTTTTTTTTAATCATATAGTGTGGATACAATGTTTAGGTTACAATTAAATAGTTTACGATCTAGCCCTAGCGTGATGCCGTACGACCGAGATATGAGATTAATGATATTATTTATAAAGAGTGTCTAGGATTCCAGATGGACCAGTCCCCACAAGCAGCACCCGTTCACGGTATGTCTACTGAAACAGCTATTACTCCCATCGACCTTTTTAAAAAAATTCCATATATACTCACATCTAGCCTACGATGTTAGGTCCCTAACAAAATACACACAATTGATGCATAAAAATACCTTAAAAACAGTTTGTCCGGCCTATGACTCGATCCCAGGTCCATTTTCACAAGCAGCATGGTGCTGCTTGTGAAAATGCCACCAAACCTACAAGGTAGTTATTGTTTTTTGTTAAATAAACTTACCCTTACACTAGGATTTATACCATATACATAGAAAGCGTACGGCCTCTTTAGTCTAGTGTCAAAGCGCATCGATTTGTGATCACGAGGTCCTGGGTTCAAATCCTAGTTTGTCCCATACAATTATAGTTTTTCTAACAAAAACTTCCCAGTATGAGTCCGGAGTCTGGAATTGTGCCCGGTACATGGCAATAGGCTCGCTCCCTATTACATGGGACCTAACATCGTCAGCGAAAAGTGGGTGTACTCAGTACACCTCTACCACCCCCACTTGGGGAATATAACTCCAGGCCCTGGACTGATAATGGGAATTATTCGATGGAAAAACTACATTTGTCCGACATAGGATTTGAACCAAGGACCTCGTGATCGCTAACCACATTATTCACCAACAATTTGTTAAAATGTTTTCTAAAACATAACTAATTATTTCTCAGGTAGATTAAATAGTGTCCAATGGCCAAATGTAACTTTCAGTTATGTAGATCTGCGCTTGTTTATGAATGACGATCAGTTTGACAAAGATTTATAACTCAGAAGCTTATAAAAATCATTTTAAATTACAATAATAAAAAAGGATACACTTCTCTATCTACATATGTATCTATATCATCACGCCAGATCCCTTGTGGGGTAGGTAGAGAGGAATTCGCACCCCCATAGCAACTCCCCAAGCTGAGGCCGTTCCTCCTTGAGGCGCCCTTGAGCTAGTTGCCCCCTTGCCCTTCTGGCTCGAACGTAGTGGTTGCACGCTCGCCCTCTTGTCCGATGAAGCTGTAAAGGTCCCACGGCCAACAGCGTAGATCATTCACACACACAAAAAAAAAAGGAATTCACATGAAATCATTATTTAATATTCTTAGATCCGCAACCGTATTTTTCTATTTTAATTAGTATACTATGTGTTCTAAATTTCAGGTCAGTAAACTTGATCAGGCAACTGTGACTTGAAAAGTATGGTTTCCAAGGAAAATTGTTTTACATACATGATTGATTGATTATCTTCCAAATTTCTTTTAAAGCCAATTATAACCAATATAATTGGTTTTGGAAATAATTTTATAAAGATGTCACAATATAGTGGCAAGTTATTCTTAGTTAGGTCGTATGGTAGATAAAAAAATTAGAATAGCCTAGTACATTTTTTAATTTTTTGGGTACCTATATAGTTCTTCTTTGTGTTTTGAAATGTATGTACATATTTTTATGTTCGTCATCAATAAAAAACATGGTTTGCCTGAAGCGACATAAATGAATCCTAAAAAAAACATAATCTTAAAAATATTCGCACACAAAAACAAATTTTCAAATTACCGCAATTATATTCATAATGCACTTGCGTTTGGGTTTTTACATAATAGGTAATGTGAAGGTTGTCTACTTTCTTTGGCGGGGATGCTCTGCGGCGGCGCGCGCACTACCACAGGCAGTCGCCGACGCCGCGCGCACTCACGCGCATGTGAAGTGACAGTTCCAAAAACAACTTATTTTTTACCATAGTGCTGTGCTCGGATATCATGAGGCTTATATATTGGGTAAGTTGATAAATATTGGGTACATTTTTGGGAACTGCCAACTTTCTTTTGTGAAAGCCAGTGATGTTACAGAGGGCCGGCTTTTATCGATTCGTCTCCGATCGCGTTTATTTGTATCGATTTATTCATGTGGTATTGGGATGATGACTGTGTTAATCTACGATCTTAGAACGTGAGGTGTTAAAGATGCTGTGTTAAAAATGTGTTTATTTTTGTGTAAAATTTCAGCATAGAATTTACTGTGTAAACCTACAAAATATTGTATATATTCAAAAAGAACATTGATATAGGAAATTATAAAATATTTGAAGAGACCCTAATGTGTACTTCAATACTTTAAAGTATGTAAAAAATTGAAACTGCATATAGTAGTATTCATAACGCATGTCGCAAAATCTATAAAAATAATTTACAAAAATAAATCAATATAATTATTAAAATAAATTAGTAATATTAAATAAATTTGAACAGTAATTAAAGACCGCCATAAAACTTTCTTCTTCTAGATTCTACACTATAAATTATTACAAACGAAAAAATGCCAATTTAAAACGGAAATCAAAAATAAATCACACCAATTTACAATGCGAAACTTTCATAAATCAATTATGTAAGTATTTTGTACATCACGATAAACATATTTAAAATCTTACCAAACGCTGACATCCTCTCAAAGATTACGTAAATACACAAAAATGTGTTGGAAGTGGGTCATCATGCGAGATGATATTCGCGAACGGAACTTGGAGTAAAAGACATCGACGCGCGCCCGGCGAGCGGTGCTCTCGAGAGGCGAGTTTTCACCGCTTACTCGTAGATAATATTATACAACTTGTAATGTTGACTCTCTATATTTATCTCGGGAACAGAGAGTGTCCGTCGTGTCTGTTAGCGCTTTGGAGATTTATGTGTCTTTATATTTTGTATGAATAAGTTGACATTCTGTAACTGACGTAAAATGACGGACGGCTTAGTCCAGTTGTTAAGAGCTTATCGAGTGGTCGCGGGTTCGATTCCCACACGAGACATATCTTTGCGTGATCCACAAATATTTGTTTCAGTCTGGGTGTTTACGTATGTGAAATTCATGTTTGTAAATGTACCCGCGACACCGTAATAATACACAGTGTAGGTCTTCGTTTAAAAAAATAACTGTAATAATATAGATAGATAGAAGATGACATTTTGTCTGGTATTCTCTTATATATTTCTATTCACCTCGATTTGTAGGAGAAGGCCTTTGCTCCGCAGTCTTTACAATACTCTCTATCGTACCAAAATTCCCAGCCGGGACTCAAACCAGAGAGACCTTGATATTACAAGGTACACCTTACACTCAGCTGTCACCGCTTATATATCGTAATATAACCTTATTTGTTACTGTATTAACTGCTATAAGCATGAAAAATTTGTGACATAAAAATACTGTTACAATAATCGTAAAATTATTTTTGAAGTAGATATACTTAAACGGAATGTATTCAATTTAATTAGGCACTGACCCAGTTTCGCCCTATACAGCGAGTTTCTCACCTGCCAAAATGTTTTCGGTGCTAATAAATATTCATAATATAAAGACCTACTATATAATTAATTACTTATATACATATAATAAATAATAATAATATTAGCCCTGTTAAGAAACTGTCCCACTGTTGGGCACGGGCCTCCTGTCATACTGAGAGGGTTTAGGCCATAGTCCACCACGCTGGCCCAGTGCGGGTTGGCGAACTTCACACACCTTCGAGAAACTCTTAGGCATGCAGGTTACCTCACGATGTTTTCCTTCACCGTTAAAGCAAGTGATAATTAATTTTAAATACGCACATGCTTTCGAAAAGACAGAGGTGCGTGCCTGGGTTTGAACCCGAGACCTCTGACTTTGCAGTCCAACGGTCTAACCACTAGGCTATCACTGCTTATATACATATTTAAAGGATATTGCTCGGTGTATTGGTTAATCAAAGGTGTGTGAAGTTCGCCAGCCTGTACTGGGCCAGCGTGGTGCACTATGGCCTAAACCCTCTCAGTTTGAGAGAAAGCCCGTGCCCAACGGTGGGACAGTTTCTTAACAGGGCTAATATTATGTTATTATTCTTATAAGGATATGGCTCTGGTATTAGTAACTGTTAAAAATGCAAGGAAATATGACCGCCTCGTTGGTCTATTAGCCTACAGACCAGCTGGGGATCACGAAGATTTGCGTTCGAATCCTAAGATGATACAAATATAGTTTATTCTATCTAAAACATCTCGTTATCAGTCTGGAATACGGAATTGTGCCCGGAAAATGAGAATAGGAACACCCCATATTACATTGGAAAGACATTACATTATTATCGATATCCGTGTGAATAATATATATCTGCCATCACTGTTTGGAGAATATAGGCGTGACGGTGTTTGTTTTAACTTAGAATTTCAAACTCAAAATCTATCAGTCATTAATATTGTGTATCGGATTTCAAATGTTGAAGCATTTTACTAAACTGGTATTACGTGATGCAATATCAAACTAACATTTAAGATAACTCCGTTTCCGTTAAAACGAATACATTATTTCCACTCAAATGTCAATCTGCACGCTTCAAGATGGCTTCGAGATAAGATGAGACTACGGCTTCAGACTTCCGGTCCCGGAGATTTATGCAACAAAATATGGGTAATGTTAATTTAATGTTAACGTTTGCATAAATGTGTTTGTGTTTAATTGCAGTACATTTTCGTAATAGTTATGAGAATGTAGTATTTAATTGTCGTGAGATGGACATAATAGATATGTATTTTTATGATAGCCGAAGTAATTGGTATCGTTAGATAATAAAATATACACTCATATCGCTATGACATGCGGTATTCATAACTATCAGGAAGGTTAAGGCTTAAGTCACTTTCGGCGTGGAAAGTATGATATGTATTTTTTAGAAAAATCTGTCATTTTTTTTGTAGTCACACACTAGCAATTATTCTTATGTCGTGGGAACTTTAAAAAACATGAAATTAACATATATAAACATCCTTTGTATTATCCAATATTCTTTGCGGGGATCAAACATGTGGCTACTAGATCCAGTGGCCGGAGCGGCTGAAGTTCTTACCACTGAACCAAACCGACGCTAAGTCTGAGATGAGTGATCGTTATTGGCATATCCATTCTGGAGTATTTCCGTACTTTGGAAGGTACATTGCCACACGGAACATTGGCAGGTACATGTACACATCCCTTGTTCCATTCCTCGTTACCATTTCTTGTAGCAGCCTTTAAGTTAGGCTTGATAAATTCCAAGTGCCGGTGGCCGTAAAAGTGTCTATAGTAATATGTGCGTGTGTGGAGTATGACCTATTTTTTGCACCTTGGTTTGTGAGAGAGAGTCTTTGCTTGGCAGAATTGGCTACTTTATTAATGTTTAAATAAAATATACCTATGCAGGTATACACGTTACGGCTCTCCAAATCTCTCTGGCATCAAAGTCAAAGTCAAAATCATTTATTTGTATAGGCCATCATTAGATACTCGTACACACAACAGAGTGCGACCGTTTTATCCTCACAGATATATATTTTCTTCTGCACACTAAAACCACAATTCTGATTCATAAAAAAAAACCTGTAAAAGATTTTAGTCTCTCAACCTGGTGACGCATATTTCTTGACCAAGCCCATTTCCCACGTTTTGTCCTACATTTAAAAAAGACATTTATATTATTTAAATTAAATGCGAAAGTTGCTCAACCCCTGATTTTAGATAAGTATTATTATTTTCATTCATTAACCAAAATGTCAAGGACATTTCGAAATTGCACACTGTTACATTAGTGTTTTAATTTTTTAATAATGACCGGTGATTTAGATCAGATGTGATCTGATTTTATCTTACAAGTCTATAACTTTTTATAATACTTCGAAGTAGGCGGTTAAAATTAAAAAAAAATAAAAATTCTTTATTTCTGTACCAAAGGATTACATCATAATAAGCGAGGTTGGGATCTTCTATTAAGTATATAAAATACTTGTGCCAGAAGGTCCCGCACTTCCATATCTAAAGTTACATTAATATTTAAGTACAGCTTAAAGTGAAAAGAAAAATAAAATATAAAGTAATCATGAAAACAAGATGAACAAACTCAATTGTGTAGGATATGTGTGCGTAGTGTGTGTGTGTGTGTGTGTTCATATGTGTGTGTGTGTGTGTGTGTGTGGGAGTGTGTGTGTGGTTACGACTTAGGAGTGGTTAATTGTATGCAATTGGGCGTGGCTGATTAGTTAATTAGAAGTTTTGAATGATGAAGTAGTCATACTTATGTAGGGATGCTGTTTGTGGGGACTGGCCCATCCGGAATCCATTAAAAACTCTTAAGAAATAACATCATATCTCCAACTAAGGCATCATATTGGAGCTATGTCACAAACTATTAATTGTGACCTCAACGTTGTACCCACACAATATGATTAAAAGAAAGAGAATAAAATAACACTGTCACGCCTATATTCCCCAGAGGGGGTGGCAGTGGTGTACTGAGTACACCCACGCTTCGCCGACGATGTTAGGTCTCATGTGCAAGGGGGCGAGCCTATTGCCATATACCGGGCACAATTCCAGACTCCGGACTCATACTGGGAATTTTTCGTTAGAAAAACTACATTTGTCCGACCTAGGATTTGAACCCAGGATCTCGTGATCACAAAGCGATGCGCTTTGCCACCAGACCAACGAGGCAGACCAACAAACCAACGAGGCAGTGAGAATAAAATAATAAAAGACAAACCCGCTGAGTTCTTCGGCGGATCTTCTCAGTGGGAGCCGCGTTCCGATCCGGTAGCAGATTAGTTAAAACAGTCAACTGACAATTTGTAAGTACCCCCTCGCTACAAAATATAAAATACTAGTTTCTGCCCGCGACTTCGTCCCGGTTGACTTTAAACAGGAACCTAACATTTTTCCGGGATATTAATTATCCTATGCGTTAATCCAAATGCCAAATTCCACCCATATCCGTTCAGCCGTTTTTGCGTGATTGAGTAACAAACATCCAAAAATCTTAACATACACAACTTAAACATTTATAATAATTAGTGGGATTTGAGTTTATGTTAATTTCAACATAAACTCAAATCCTACTTATTTGATATTAGATGACGGCTTTTTCGGATGGCTTAGCAGCCGATATATGAGAATAATATAAGGTAAACGTTATAACCAATGAAATTAACCGATTCAGAATTGACATATTATATGCAGTAATCACAAGTTTTAAAAAGCGAAGAGCTAGGAAAGTCTAAAGTTTTTATCTATCGGTTATTCTGATGTAAAGATAAGTTACAAAGCGTTTTTCTTCCTTCCGCTATCGATAGCGCGTACAAAGTACGGTAGTGCCTTATTCTGACCTCGTGACCTTTTGTAGTAAAATGTCATTCCCATATTGTTTTCCGTTTTTAATTAGCGTGAAAGACTGCACAAAATTATCTTGGCTACAAGCAAAGTTGTGATATCTGTGTAATTTACCGTCACGCCTATATTCCAAGTGGGGGTGGAAGAGGTGTACTGAGTACACCCACTTTTCGCCGACGATGTTAGGTCCCATGTAATAGGGGGCGACTCTATTGCCATATACCGGGCGCAATTCCAGACACCGGACTCTTAGAAAAACTTCATCTGTGACGAACGATTTAGCGCAGTGGTTAATAGCTTAAGCCGCCCACTGTGTCTAATAGTCGCAGGTTCGATTCCCGCACAGAACAAATCTTCGTGTGATCCACAATTATTTGTTACGGTCTGGGTATTTGTGTATGTGAATTTTCATGTTTCTAAACACAGGAATAATATGCAAGTGTGGGGCTAAGTTTAAAAAAAAAAGTCCGACTTAGGATTTGAACCCAGGACCTCGTTCGTGATCACCAAGCGATGCGCTTTGCAACTAGACCAACGAGACAGCCTGTGTATGTTGTTTAATTTAAATAAAATCATTATAATTCTAGAAAACGAGATTATGAAACAAAATTTACATTATTCAAAGCCATTTTAAAAGTCGTAAACTATACTAATCTCTTCTGTTGACTCGCATAGATATTAATTATAACAAGCTTTAACATTAATTTTACTTAGAAAGATACATAAAACGAATTACATTGTAACAGCTACCACCATTTTAACGGCATAAAGAATAACAACGCTATTAAGTAATTTCATGAGTAATAATAGGCTAAATTATGTGTTACATCATATTATGCATAGTAAAAGTGAATTGACTGCCTCGTTGGTATAGTGGCAAAGCGTTGCGCTTTGTATTGCCCAAGCGGGGGTGGCAGAGGTGTACTGAGTACACCCACTTTTCACTGACTTAGGTCCCATGTAATAGGGGGCGAGTCTATTGCCATATATCGGGCACAATTTTCAGACTCCGGACTCATACTCGGAAGCTTTGGTTACAAAAACTATATTTGTCCGACCTTGCGCTCTGCCACTAGACCACCAAGACAGTCATCATAACAATAATGTTACTGTTAAAAGATTGTAGTCCCCTGGTGTGTTCATCTATCATACCATAAACCAAAAACAGCAATAAAAACTAGATTTCAATATATACGACCGTAATAATTCTCTAAACACGACACGGCATCACATTGGCGATAAAAAAACGTACACAAAACAGTGTGACCGACGACCGACGGCGGGGCACACCGATTGCTTTCTACCTGAGCGACAGGATGCCCCCACAGTTGTCCGTCGTGACGATACATTGGTGGTAAGAAAGTTACGCTCGAACCACTTCGTGAATTGTTCGTTGAAAATCAGTGAATTGTTGTTGCATTCTCACTAGACGGAATAATAAACTTGAGTAGCTGAAGGTTTGTAGATTATATAAATAAATTTGCTTATACTAGGCCCTGTCCCACTACTAGGGCTTTTTAACTCACAATAGAGTGAGAGAGAGAATAAGTCATATGTCCAGTCCAATATTATTTAATGGCCTTCTTGTTAATTTTGGCTAATTTCTATGAGATACGAAATAGAACCAAAGATTTTGTAATGGGGTCTAAATTATTGCGAGCTAATTAAAGAAAATTTATGCTAGTTATTGGTTTATAAACGTTAAGATAAAATATAAAAAAGTAAAGTGAGACGTAGTGATAGCCTAGTAGTTATACCGATGGACTACAAAGTCAGAGATTGCGGATTCAAATGCACAGTCGCACCTTTGTCTTTTCAAAAACATGTGCGTATTAAAAATTAACTATCACTTGCTTTAACCTGCATGCCTAAGAGTTTCTCGAAGGTGTATGAAGTTCGCCAACGTGGTGGTCTTTGACCTAAACCCTCTCAGTTTGAGAGGTGGTCCGTGCTCAACAGTGTGACTGTTTCTTAACAGGGCTAATATTATTAGACCTCTGTAAACAGCGGGTGTAATGGTTGATTAAATTGGCAGAATCTTACTTTGCGGGCTTACAACTTCTTTACTAGTGTTTTTTTTCGAAGTTTATATAATATAGTAGTAGAGTATCCGAATTAAATCGCATGCCAAATATAGGTTCTTATCAAAAGGAGAGTTTCGATTTATTGGATATAACGACAGCTGCATTAAATTCGATTGTGTATAAGCTTGCGGCATAATTCAGACAGTGCGTTGGTGTGTTTGAGAAACTTCATGATTTGCGGCCTCCGGTCAAATTACTGAGGTTAAACCGCGTTCGAAATGCTAAGTAGTCCACCTTAACCTCAGTTTGTAAGGACATATCCGTGTTTTAGTCCCTTTTACTTATTTTTTTGTGTTGCGAAGGAAATGCTAATTAAGGAATTAAGTCGAACGGCAGCGTGAGTTTTTTATACAGGTTATTAAATATCAGTAGTTACTGCACGATTGAAACTGTAAAGGTCATGTGCAGACAACGTTTAAAATTCTGAAATTAGTTTTTGATTTCCAATTAACCATGACGTGAGTTATAACCTTTTTCGGTATTTGTTTACCAGTATGGCCTAAGGGTGACCTATCCATCTTTTGACATAAGGGTGAACAAAAATTTGGTACTTATTTTTCTGTATATTTTAACATTAGTCCTACTCAGTTGGATTACTGTTTAATCCTGAGAAAGGTGAAGGTCTGGTAGACGGTAGTCATCTAGAAATCATTATTAGATTTTAAGTGAAGTCTTATCTTTTTTTTATTTTTTTTTCTTATCCCAAATATGTTACGCTAACCCCAGACAATGCTTAAAGCAGACGATAATACTCTGCATCAACAGTTTAATAAACCTCCTATTTGTAAGTGTGTGTGAATGATCTACGCTGTTGGCCGCTGGGCCCTTATAGTTTACAGCTTCAGCGGACAAGTTCTATTTGTAAGTCAATCATTGTCTGTTGGGTATGCCAAGGATCTGGTATTTAATGTAACAAATTAACTGCTAGCTTAATCATGTTGTGTACACATGTTTAGGGGCATAGTCTAACGCATAACTTATTTATAATAATAATAATAATATTAGCCCTGTTAAGAAACTGTCCCACTGCTGGGCACGGGCCTCCTCTCAAACTGAGAGGGTTTAGGCCATAGTCCACCACGCTGGCCCAGTGCGGGTTGGCGAACTTCACACACCTTCGAGAAACTCTTAGGCATGCAGGTTTCCTCACGATGTTTTCCTTCACCGTTAAAGCAAGTGATAATTAATTTTAAATACGCACATGCTTTCGAAAAGACAGAGGTGCGTGCCTGGGTTTGAACCCGAGACCTCTGACTTTGCAGTCCAACGGTCTAACCACTAGGCTATCACTGCTTATGACTTATTTATGATTACTAATCTACAGATCATTTTTTTTATTATGTTCTGTTCTGTGTGCCTTATTAAATAAAATAATATAAAAATACTCTAATAATACCTCTAATAATATAAAAATACTCTAATATAACTAATTACTAGTAATTACGTGCAAATTGCTAAAACCAACATGATATAATACAAGCAAGGGCTGCAGAAATGCCTCGCTCGGCTGAGCACAGCCTTGAACTTGACAGATCGACTGTGACTTCGCGGTTATGGTTCAGTATAAATAAACCAGATCCTTTAAAAAAGAGATCTAGATTTATTAATGTTCTTATTTCTATCTATCTATCTATCTATCTATAACCTCACGCCAGATCCCTTGCGGGGTAGGCAGAGAGTACAGAGTTCCAACAGGTTCTTTCTTTACATACCTCTCTGGCTTCCTCGACTCTCATAGTTCGTCTCATACACGCGCGCCGGTTACGGAGACTCTTGACTTTTCCATCAGATAAGACTCGGTTTATTTGGTCGTGGTAAGATAGTCTCGGTCTTCCCCGGTACCTGCATCCTTCCACTTTCACATTGTATATCTGTTTTGTCATTCTTTCCTCTGGCATTCTTTCTATATGCCCGAACTATCTTATTTCTATCATTCATATACTCGATAACGTATAAATTCATCACTTTTATTTTAGATTTACAGATTACTTCGATATTTACAGGGTCAATCTGCACTAAATAACGACGTCATACTCTATTCTACTTCTTCTGTAAGGTATTTTATAGTAATAGTTTTAATTTTAAACATGTAGAAGTTTTGTTTGTAACGTTAACATTGTAAATCTGAAGTTAAAATTATGTGCGTTATACATTTCAATATTTAGAATATCTTAGAGTGGGGGAAGTCAGCCACAATTATTTGTTCAGGTCTGGGTATTTGTGTATATGAATTTTAATGTTTTTAAACGCACCCATGATATACGGATCAGAGACGTGGTCTCTTACTATAGGTCTCATAAAAAAGCTCAGAGTTGCTCAGCGAGCTATGGAGAGAGCAATGCTCGGCGTTTCTCTACGTGATCGAATCAGGAATGAGGAGATTCGTAGAAGAACCAAGGTCACCGACATAGCCCTTAAGTTTAGCAAGCTGAAGTGGCAATGGGCGGGCCACATAGCGCGAAGATCGGACGGGCGTTGGGGCAGAAAGATTCTAGAGTGGAGACCACGTATTGGCAAGCGCAGCGTAGGACGACCACCTGCCAGATGGACCGACGATCTTGTGAAAATCGCAGGAAGTCGTTGGATGCAGGTGGCATCGGACCGGTTACGCTGGAAAGCGATTGGGGAGGCCTATGTTCAGCAGTGGACAAGTATAGGCTGAGATGATGATGATGAAACGCACCCACGACACAGGAATAAATCCTAATGTGGGGCTACGTTTTTTCAAACAAAAAAAAGAAAACAAAATGAAAGAGATAATGTTAAGCTACTGCCTAGCTATGAGAAAGGTGGAAGCCAGAGAGGTCTGTAAGGAAAGAACCTGTTGGAACTCTGTACTCTCTGCCTACCCCGCAAGGGATCTGACGTGATGATATAGTTAGAGATAAATAGATAGAATATCTTACATGGGATCTAACATCTATCTATCTATCTATCTATCTATAACCTCACGCCAGATCCCCTGCGGGGTAGGCAGAGAGTACAGAGTTCCAACAGGTTCTTTCCTTACATACCTCTCTGGCCTCCTCGACACCCATAGCTCGCCTCATACACGCTCGCCGGTTACGGAGACTCTTGACTTTTCCATCAGATAAGACTCGGTTTATTTGGTCGTGGTAAGATAGTCTAGGTCTTCCCCGGTACCTGCATCCTTCCACTTTCACATTGTATATCTGTTTTGTCATTCTTTCCTCTGGCATTCTTTCTATATGCCCGAACCAACGGAGCATGCCCTTTCTCATCTTTACACCGATACTATCTTTCATACCTACTCGCTGTCTTACTATGCTGTTGCTAATGCGGTCGGTCAGCTTCACTCCGCACATCTTCCGCAGAGCTCGCATTTCTACCGCATTTATCCTACTTTCATTCTCCTTCTTACATACCCAGCTCTCGCTACCATATAACAGCGTTGGGACAAGAACTCCGTTATGTATGGCCAGCTGCGCCTTATGGCTTAAGTGCCGGCTCCCGAGTAGCTTTCCCATCGCACCATTCACTCTGTTCCCTGCACTCACTCTTCTCTCTATGTCAGCGGTGTATTTCCCATCCTTACTGAAGGCGCATCCAAGATATACAAACTCATTCACTTGCTCCAGCACATCGTTACCAACCACAATCCTTACATTCGTTCTGGTTTCTTCCCTTTCAAAAACCATAATCTTGGTTTTCTTCACATTCAAGTGTAAGCCATTGATCATGCAGTCGTCTTTCATAACTGTGACTAGTGTTTGCAGATCAGTGGCTGTTGGCGCTATTAAAACCGCGTCATCTGCATAAAGTAGATGGTTTACCACTAAGTCACCCATTTGTACACCTTCATTCATCGCTTTCAGTCTTTGAAGACTTTTGTCCAGATATATTATAAACAGTCTAGCGGACAACACGCAACCCTGCTTGACGCCGATTTTAACGTCAAACCAGGGTGACCTGTTACCACCCACCCGTACGCATGCCTTGCAGTCCTCATAAGTGGACTGGACGGCTCGCAACAGAGTGCCATCTATACCATACTCTGGCATCGTTGGAGAAAATGGGTGTACACAGTACACCTTTGCAACCCCCGCTTGGAGATTATAATGGTAACGTTGTGTAGAGTGTCTTATCTTAAGGTCCTCCACAAATCTCCGAAAACTAACAAAATTTGGCGAAAGCCAATTTTTCTTTTTTAAAAAAGAAACGTAGCCCATACGAGGATTTATTCCTGTGTCACGGGTGCGTTTATAAACACAAATATTCACAAATACCCAAACCAAAACAAATAATTGTGGGTCCAACAAAGATTTGTCCCGTGCGGGCATCGAAACCGGGACTATTAGACACGGCGGGCGAAGCGACTTAAACTCTTAACCACTGCGCTAAATCTTCTGTCAATAACAGTGAAGAACGTAATATTAATCTGCATCACTTTCTTAAAGATTAAAACATATCTACTATAAACTTATTCAATTCAAATTATAGAAAATTTTGCACTATGTGTGCATGATTTTAGAAAATTTTCTATAAGTTGAATAAGTTTATAGTAGATATGTTTTAATCTTTAAGAAAGTGATGCAGATTACACTTACGTACAACCAAGACAACTGAATAAGCATATCAATGATACATTTTCCGTTCCCACAATAGGAAAGATAAAAGAATAAATAATAGACCACTGCATAGGCTTCATAAACTCGTTAATAAACGTTGCTAATCAATTTCACGGTATAATAAACAGGTTTATTCACAGCAAATTGGATAATGGGCATGTTGGTTTTGCACAGCTATTGTTGGGTTCGGTAAATAGAAGCAGAAGTTCGTTCCGGACAGCGAGGTGAATGGAGTCGCCTTTGTTACGAAATATGTTACAAAACAATTGTTTGTTTGGCAGTTGTATAATATTACGATTGGTTATAGATTTTCTTGGCAAGATTCTTCATGTCGTTTACAGATTACTGTTACTTTTAAAAATTGTTTGACTTTAGTTTCATTTATCTAGTTGTTTGAGAAGTGTTTTGAGATACTCAAAAAATTAATGAAAAAATAATTCATGAAAAATTTTTGAAATTTATGAAAAAGTTTACAGAAATTAGGAAGCGTTAAGAAAATAACAAAGACTCTTTATGATAACTTAGGATTGTTATTCTTATGGAGAAAAAGTTTATAAAACTGAATTTAGTATATTTTTGTTTGAACTGGTCTATGGTTGAAGACAATTATTTTTGTTCGTGAAAATAAAACTGAAATTTCTAATCAATTAACTAATTTATTGATATATTTCATAGGATTTAAGGACCAATATCGTCTCTACATCTTTGCATCATACGACCTTCAGAGAAAGTCCACGTCTAAGTTAGAAAAAGCAATTGACACATCCGACGTAATACAAAATTATGTGCCGCTCCAGCTGTATAGTGCCATTGAAATATCAACCTTATCTTTTACTCCGAAAGTGTCATTATAACAGCTTCTACTTTTCAACAAGTAGGTAATTATGAATGCAATATTATCGTAGTATTCACTTTCATTCTTCACATCTTGTATTTATTTTAACGTAACATTATACTATAGTAAATCGTGTATACTATACGTGGAGGGGTTAATCTTTGATAATATTATTAATTAATTAATTCAGTGCATCTAGTTATCATTATCATTTCCAGCTCATTCTACTCACTACACACACATAAGCCACATCAATCAATCCAGCAGATTTCTGCAATGACAAAGGCATTTGTGACGATTTCACTGGTGGTAAACGATTATTCTGGTCTTCCCTTTAGTGGGCTCTCCAGTGAACGACGTGTCCAATTTTGGTCGTAAAAGTGAGAGCGCAGCGTGGACACGTCAACACACTATTTACTATTTAAATACTATGTATTGTGCATATAAGTAACATAGATATCCCTATCCTTAGCTAATTTTAACCAAGGGTCATCTACATTATAAGACCAGCTATTATCATCATCATAATACCTAAATATTTTACTTGAAAGTTTTTATATTATGTAGAGATCTTGATAGATATATCATTACGCCAGATCCCTTGTGGGGTATGCAGAGAGTACAGAGTTCCAACAGGTTCTGACCTTACATACCTCTTTGGCTTCCTCCACTCTCATAGTTCGTCTGATGCTCGCCGGTTACGGAGACTTTTGACTTTTATTATTATATGGAGATAAAGATTATATTTAGAATTAGCTTCAGAAAAGTAGCAAGAAATAAATATATATCTCCATATTATTGTCCTTTTCTAACATAATTCACCATTTTATACGTGTATGTAATACGTGACACAGTGAAACCCAGTAGGGTTTCATTGTAACACGTATTATGCCAAAAAATTGCACGCAAAAAAATACGTGCACACATTTCAGTTCTTCTGTTCAACAATTTTTTTTTTCACTTTCCTATAGAAGTTCACGCTAGCAATAATAAATAAATACAAACCTAAAAAATGTTTGGGCTGATGTATAAAGGCAACAAACCTTCGACATGATATTTTACCCTAATTCTGTGTCACTTTGTACATATCTACCTATTTTGCAACTCATACATATTAAAGAAATGAGGGATGGATTAGACAACATCCATGGAATACATTTCCTTAGAAATCGCCTGGATCTATCTATTCTATTACATTTTTTAATAGTTTTCTTTAATTATAATAAATTAAATCTTATATGTTAATTAAAGATTTTACGTTGCGTGTATACAATCATTAAGTTGGATCACAAGTTTATACTCATGTGACATAACTTTATGGGCGTTATTTATCTTTACGACCGAGAGGATAGGCGATAACAGTGTAGTAAATGTATTTTGAGTATTACGAGAACTTTTTAGACTTTGTAATGAGCATAATTTTAAACTTGTTTTAATAATTAAAAAAAAAATTAACTTTGAAGCATTTTACTTGCAATAAAATTAAACATATGTTTTCTAAGTAGGGGTGTTATGTCCCAATGTAATACGGGATAAGCTTATTTCCATTGAAACACAATTCCTAACACCAAACTGCTATTGAGATTCCTCAAGGATACGAATCCTGCTTCTGTAGCCCAGTTCAATCTTTCTACAATCATTAACGCTAAAAAACGGGAAAACTCAAACTCAAATTATTGATTACTCTAAACCCTGCGGGAGTACTTACAAATGGTCATATTTACAAAAAAAAAGTTACTAATCTACCACCGTATCGAAACGCGACCTTCACTGAGAAGATTCGGCGAGAAACTTAGCGGGATTGTTTTTTTTTGTCTTATTCTCTATTCATTTTTTTCATCATTATCTGTGTAGATACATACATTGTTATATTATATCAATCAATATACGATCCAGCTCCAGTGTGATACCTTACGACTGAAATATACGACTTAAAATAATATTTTGAAGAATGATAAGCTAAAGGATTCTAGGTGGACCAGTCTCCACAAGCAGCACCCGTTCACGAGTATGACCACTGGAACAGCCATCGCCTCTCTCGACCATATTATCAAATAACGAAGTACTCAATTGTGTATGTAGGTAATATATACGGGAATGACATTTTGTAATGAATATTCGCGTGGTTCAAGCGCTATTGATTGCAAGTGATTATATTCTTTTCGATCGATTGCGGGAAGAGGATAGAATCAAAACTTTTACAAGCCAAAGGCCCACATGACTGGGCTTACCACACCATACATACTTATAATAACACACTATGTGCCATACAAAAGTTTTGCAACTCGGTTAGCGCAACAATTAAGCAACTTGTCTCCCTTGATTCCTTTAAAGTTCAAATATTTGAGATAGGTATTTGTTACTCCCTGAGTGTTTGTGCATATGACATTTGTATTTGTAAACGTACCTACACATGATACAGGGCCTTTATTCGCAATGTACACGCAACGCAGCGTGTTACGATCACTTCGTCAAATGATCGCTTAAGGGTACACCAGTGGCATACAATACATGATAATTTCATAAAGGTAGCGTAACGCACCGCTGTAGCTTACAACTTTAGATGCTAATTTCATGAAGTAAGCGTAACGCACCGCTGTTGGTTATACCGTATCATAATGAAGGCCCCGGACAGATAAAATTCCTTGCCGCGGGCCATTTTTTATTTTACAAGAAAGCTTACACAATCACTCGTCTATAATTTCCGTTGACAAATTCAAAAGTCACACTTTTTATGGTTTTATTAGTTTACACACGGATTAGAAAGTTGTGTAAAGGCCAAAGAATGAACTGCCGATGTCACAAGCTTTATTGGGGAGTTCATTCAGCAAGGTGACACCGATATGAAAGGTTATACAGGGTTATTGGAATTTATTAATAACTTCTTAAGGGCAACTTCTGTATATCGTGACGAGTAACTTATGTACTGCTGTGTTCAAAATTTTTTGAAAAAAAAAAGAACAGCTGTGTGATACACTTTCCCGAGTATCAAAATAGTACAAAGTTGTTTCTTATTATGTACAGAAGTTGCCCTCAAGAGGTTTATAATTAATTACCAATAAGCCTATACAACTATACCCTATATTATTCGGGAAACTGCGCAACATCTTCTCATCCAAAATACCTTAGTGCCTAAAGACTAAAGTTTTTAGTCAATGTGTGTTACCAGTGATGATATATGGTTCAGAGACGTGGTCTCTTACTATAGGTCTCATAAAAAAGCTCAGAGTTGCTCAGCGAGCTATGGAGAGAGCTATGCTCGGCGTTCTCTACGTTTCTTTATCGAATCAGAAATGAGGAGATTCGTAGAAGATCCAGGGTCACCGACATAGCCCTTAAGATTAGCAAGCTGAAATGGCAATGGGCGGGCCACATAGCACGAAGATCGGACGGGCGTTGGGGCAGAAAGATTCTAGAGTGGAGACCACGTATTGGCAAGCGCAGCGTGGGACTACCACCTGCCAGATGGACCGACGATCTTGTGAAAATCGCAGGAAGTCGTTGGATGCAGGTGGCATCGGACCGTTTAAGCTGGAAAGCGATTGGGGAGGCCTATGTTTAGCAGTGGACAAGTATAGGCTGAGATGATGATGATGATGAACCCTATACAAGGTTTATCGTAAATAACGCAAGACCTCAGACACCCCGATTAGATAATTACTTTACAAATTCAATACGAAAATCAAATTGAAAATGTTTACCCCTTTTATACCCCAATTAACAATGAAACTTGTCTTGATAAATAAATGCATTTGAAATCTCCGTATGGCTTCGAATCAAGAATAAATTTAGTTTGTTATAGCGCAGTGAAAGAGTAACAGCATTTTTTGCAAATTTAAAAATAAATGTAAGATACATTAATAATTGTTGGAATCAATTCATCCATTTAGAACAAACTACTTTGAGGTCTTGCTTTTATGATTTTACACCTATAAGTAGTAATAAACAGATGAATAATAGTCGGTCATCATTCATAACCGCTAAAGATCTTCGAAAATATCATAAATTGCAGTTCATTTTTAACCGGCTTCGAAAGGAGGAGGTTCTCAATTCGACTGTGTTTTTTTTTGTATGTATATTACGCGATCATTTCGCCAATTATGAATCGATTTTGATGATTCTTTTTGCATTGGGTTCAGTATAGCTCCAAGGTGGTCCCATTTTAATTTTATCGGTATTAGATCTTGGACTTGGAAGATACACCAGGGAACTCCTTAACGACCAAAAATACGAATGCGTAGATTGAGATATTATGGGTATTACGTCATTCCTATAGGTACCCTGCCATAGAACTAATCAGAATATTAACCGACTTCATAAAAGGAGGAGGTCGACAATTCGTCTGTGTTTTTTTATAACGTCTTTATTTATTAACTGATTTTGATGATTCTTTTAGCGTTGGGTTTAGTACAGTTTCGAGGTGGTCCCATTTTAATGAAACGGTATTGAACTTTGGACTTTCAAGATACATCAGGGGCCTCCTTAATGGCGAACAGCACGAATGTATAGATTCCGTTATTATGGTTATTATATCAATCCTGTTGGTACCTTGCTGTACAACTCAGCAAATTAATATAATATAGGTATATGAATATTAGTAAATAATTCACTTGTCACTTAAAATTGCAATATAAAAATCTTTTTTAAAAGATTTCATATAGCAAAAAATAAATATTTGAAGTCGGTACCGATCAGTGCAGTCGGTTACTTTTTAAAAAAAAGATTTTTATTGTCTCCACGTTGTACTTATCATTTTTATTTATTTATATAAGTTAGCCGACAGCTGTTACAGTGATCTAAGGTAAATTTATAAACCATGATGTCTGTAGCAATACTACGCACCTAATTGTAGGCACACACTCTGTATCTACCTTTACAGAAAGATAACAAAATCAAAAAGTATTATTTGGACAAGTTTATAGCATTAATAGCCTAGTGGTTAGACCGTTGGACTGCAAAGTCAGAGGTCTCGTGTTCAAACCCAGGTTCAACCCACGCAACTCTGTCTTTTCGAAAGCATGTGCGTATTAAAAAATTAACTATCACTTGCTTTAACGGTGGACAAAAACACATCGTGAGGAAACCTGCATGTTTAAGAGTTTCTAGAAGGTGTGTGAAGTTCGCCAACCTGCACTGGGCCAGCGTGGTGGACTATGGCCTAAACCCCTCTCATTTTGAGAGGAGGCCCGTGGCCAACGGTGAGCTAGTTTCTTAACAGGGCCAATATTATGATTATTTAGACAAGTTAATACAAAACAAAAAGAAACCATAATAATAAATAAAACAAACAGAATTGAGAAAATTAATAGGAGTAATTAGTCATCATAGATAATAGGTACCTACAATAGAATCTGAGATCAGTCATGCCATTCTCAAAGTATCAGTCTATGATCTACAATATGCCATCAGTACTCCAAGAAAAAGTAGTTAAGCAAAATCATAAAAAGCTATAAAATACTACATAATAGCCCACCCAAATATATCTTGTTGACAAACAGATCAAGACATTACACCGGCACACATAAGCGTAGTCACATTTCCGACCAAAACTCGTAACAATGGCCCTCTAATCGTCGTTACATCATAATAACGACACGGACATAACTCAAAGAGCGCAGTTTACATCGAATTACACGATAATTTGTCAAAATACAGGCCTTTTACCTGTTGAGATTAGACCTTTTGAGGTTTTGTTTATAATTATTTATTTCCTCTTGTTGAACGGTTTTCTGACCTAGGATTTGAACTCAGGACCTCCCGATCGCTAGCCACACTATGCGAAATTAGACACACTCATTTATTTTGTATTATAATTTTACAGTGTCGTAAATGCTAAAAATATTATTTTAGAGCATGGCAGAGCATTATAGATCTTGACATACTGTAATAAACGAATAAATTCAAAGGTCTCAATTAAATTCTTCGTAAAGTCAACTTTTCCGCAGGTTTATCATTTTTTAAAGAAAAACCGTAGCCACACGCGAGTATTTATTAATGTGTCACAGGTGCGTTTACAAACATGAAAATTCACATACACAAATACCCAGACCGCATCAAATAATTGTGGGTCACACAAAGATTTGTCCCGTGCGGGAATAGAACCGTCCACTATTAGACACAGTGTGCGGAGCGGCTTGAGCTCTTAACCGTTGTGCTAAATCGTCCGACAACTTCACTTAGATTCGCTTAGATCCATAGAACTACAACATTACACGCAAACTGAGGGCTTAGTCAAAAAAGATTAACGTTAGGGTGAGTTGATTGCCACCCTTGTCACACTGAAAATTAACTAAATAAACATGAACATGACTGCAAACTTACGTGTTTACTTCAATCTTTTCATGCTAAGCCACTAAGCTATGCTACTTTGTCACTAAGCGACTATGAAAGGAAACCACAAAATGGTGCTTACACTTAACCGCGATCACCTGTATAAATGCCTATCAAAGTGAAACCTTTGATCCGAACTCGATCACAGACGTAATTAAGAAGCTCTAGAACCGGTACTATCTGGTCCACAAACATCCTTCCACAGAAGAGATTCGTGTTTCCCACGGCGACTTGCTCAAGTGAAAACTTTGTGAAATTGTCGCCATAGCAAAGTAAGATATAACTATTTAAGTACATATGAATTGTGACCAGAAGGCTGGCGGTGTCTCGCGCAAAAGATCATCACTGCTATTCAGCGCGGGAACGCTGCCAGCCTTCTGGGCACCCTGCCGAACGCCAGCGATTTGACACAGTCGTGAATAGTGTATTATATATTCCAAATTTTTACTGGATTTTATTTGTGTTAATAGCTTAAGATATAGCAAAAATAATTTAACTGGATAAACTATCTATCTATATCACCACGCCAGATCCCTTGCAGGGTAGGCAGAGAGAACAGACTTCCAACAGGTTCTTTCCTTACATACCTCTCTGGCTTCCTCCACTCTCATAGTTAGTCAGATAAGACTTAGTCTATTCGGTCATGGTAAGATAGTCTAGGTCTTCCCCGGTACCTACCTACATCCTTCCAATTTCGCATTGGATATCTGTTTTGTCATAGTTTCTTCTGACATTCATTGTATATGCCCGAACCAACGAAACATACCCTTTCTCATCTTTACGTCGATACTATCTTTCATACCTACTCGCTTTATATGTATACATATTTTTTTTAATAAATCTTATTACCTTTTCCAATACTAAATGAACAAACTCCCAGAAGATAAGAACTATCTACCGATCACAATAAAAATATTCAATCAGTGCGGAGTTCGAGCCCAAGATTTCACGATCCAGTCGGCCAACAAACCTTCGTTCAAACAACTAGAGCAAACGAGCGTAAAACATTGATACCATGCTGGCAGGTTTACCAACAATTGTTTCGATATTTCTCGAAACATGCAGACACACAGCCCTCAAACCTAAACCTCTAAATCCAACGGTTGCTGGGAACACGCGAAATCGCGTTCCATCGCCATAACAAGGTGGCAGAGGTTAATAGGAACATTAACATAAATAACACCGTAACGCCTATACTCCCCAAGCGAGGGTGGCAGAGGTGTACTGAGTACACCCACGTTTCGCCGACGATGTTAGGTCCCATGCAATAGGGGCGAACCTATTGCTATATACCGGGCACAATTCCAGACTCCGGACCCGCACTGGGAATTTCTCGTTAGAGAAACTACACTTGTCCGACCTTGGATTTGAACCCAGGACCTCGTGATCACAAAGCGCTGCGCTTTGTCACTAGACCAACGAGACAATCATATATATAACATAAATATTAAAAACAACATTATTTTGTTATCTGAGTATTAAATAAGACGGTTAATTTTATTATAGTTGTCAGTATAAAATAAAATAAACCCATTGTTTCACTTTTAAATTTTAAATTTGCTTAATGGATAACTTTATAAAAACAAATACAAGGACCCAATGGCTCTCCACCACTCCCAGTTGGAGAACCTAGGACGCTGCATCGACATCCATTGATTGAAAAAAAAATATATAGACGAATCTCCTCCATTTTGAAGTCGGTTAAAAATCAGCCCTAAATCCAATGTTCCAAAAATCCAAAACTCCGTTAGGACGTCTTTTAAGCACACCTTTCACAGTAAACCTCGATTAAGGATACCTACCAATATTGTTAAAAAAATCTCGGCCCAAGTAGTATGTCCAACCAAGGTACTTCGTTTGTCCAACTTTCTCGTGCTCCTAGTAAGCCTACGCCAGGTTGTGACAACATTGTGCCGGATCGCCGAAACGCAGGCGCGATTACGATGCACGGCTCGCTCAGCTTTCTACGACATTCTTGCCTGACTAGTCTGCAGGGCTACTGTTGTCTCTCGAATATCATTCACGATACAACTTAATGATCGCTTTGTGTTTTTACAAGCTTTTATTTAACTTACAAAGTGTGTTAGTTCAAAACTTATAAGCTCTATTAGAACCACTTTTTCTTACCTTAAGTAGTTGACACTTGACATGTTGGTACAGTTCGGATGACAATACATTGTTATGGTAAGTATGACTCGATTCTAAACCCAGGATTGGATTCAGATGAAGGAACTCCTCAACGGACCAACAGAATATAAACCAAATTTTGTGTACACATTTTGTATCCCACCCAACGAATTATCTGTGTGTCGTGCGTGCGTTTACAAACATGAAATTCACATACACAAACACTCAGACGAAAGAAACATTTGCAGGTTACACAGAGATTTGTGGCATGCGGGGATCCAACCAGTGACTACCCGATAGCTGGCGGAGCGGCTTAAGCTCTTACCTACTGGACAAAGCCGTCCGTCAGTAGTCGTCTTGAACTAGTGCTCTGATCGGCTACTTGGCTTTGGATCGAAATATGACAGGAATTATTAACACATCATCATCATCTGGGAGACGGTCGTAGGCCACCTACAAGATTGCCAAAATGATCGGCTTTAGTCTGTATGTACTGGCAAGTCGCAAATGTGTGATTTTATGGTCTCGGTTTTAGTAAGGATTTTGAGATATGTTAACATTTGGCAAGCGGCAGTGTTTGCCTACCCTTTGGAATGTGGGATTCGTACTCAAATAAGACTTACTAATTTATTTATAGTACTTCTTCTTCTTCGTTGGCCGCCAGCTTTGCAAGCCTTTACTGAGAGATCTTTGCTAAGCCATACAGAACAACTGCTCAGCGCTGGCAATTTCGGTCCACTCCCTTATGTTTCGCAGCCATGATTTCTTTCGTCGTCCAACACGTCTTTTGCCCATCATAGTCAATTGAAACAGGTGTTATCTAGTGGCGCAAGACGTGTTCGAGATGTCCGATTTTTCACTTTTAACACGGCTTGAATACATAATACACCCACTGATTTAAGCGATCCAACATTTGCGAGCGGTTTTTCAACACGAAGCAACACGAGCAAGTAAGTGCTTTAAAAAAATACTTTGTTTCAAGCCAGCGCTTTATACACACGCGTTGAAAAAAAATGCTAGTACGAATACGGGTATACTCTACATTTTTCTATTCATACTATCCAAAACTGGGAATATAGTTAAATATACATCACTTTCAACGAACAATACTCTTAACTCGGCTTCCTCTATCGGTAGCATCAATCAGCGCGTACACATGTCGTTAGAAAGCCGGCGGATCATACATCGCAGAGTGCATGCGCATGCATTTGCATTCAGTCTGACCGCTCTAGTGACGGGCAAAAAGCATTTCTGACAATAAAATGGAAAACATATATAGAGATATTTGATTTTGTTGGTTACTTTATTTTCAATTTTAATTAAATGTTGTAGTAAAATTATCGTTACCTTTTTTAGAGTTTTGTACCTGCAAATGTAAAAAGGAACCGTTTAGTTCATTTATGCATGTGTAGGTGTATGTATAAAAACTGCAGTGACTGATTTGTCGGGAAGTCATAATGCTGAATTCTAGGCTATTAGGTTGTACCGTTTTTGTAAAAAGTGACAGGAAGACATATATAAAACCGAATTAATAATAGATTGTAATTCTACCTCAAAAAAACGACTTAAAATTTACTGTAATTAACAGTTCTTTTTAACTGTCTTAGTAACAGGTACAAACATCAACTTCGAGAAAGAAACAATTTCTATCTATATCATCACGCCAGCTCCCTCGCGGGGTAGGCAGAGAGTACAGAGTTTCAACAGGTTCTTTCCTTCCATACCTCTCTGGCTTCCTCCACTCTCATAGTTCGTCTCATACACACTCGCCGGTTCCGGAGACTCTTGACTTGCTCTTCAAGAAACAATTTTTATTATATATTTACGCAACCATGAGAATTCTAGATTATCCAAGACATAAGCTATCGAATTTATCTAAGAACTCATATTTGTACTATCGTAGTTAAAGAGTTTCGCGGTCGACCGAATATCGATCAACACGCCTACTTTACTATTCTTTTGTACTGGTAGTACGTGATGGTGAATGTAGGACAGTGAAGAATATCGGTACCGAATTTATTCGTTCATTCTCCTCATTGACACACTAGCGGTTTGCCAAATTGGACGCATAGTCACTTTAACAATATGGTTGGTCATAGTGATAGGACTTAAAAGCATAGAGGGATTATAAACCCAGTTCAGCTGTACACTTTTTGTGGACAATTGGTACCATTTAGGTAACCAATGTAAACATTTTGTTCCTATATGGTTTGTCCTATGTATGGCTTGTCATTTTGACGTAGGCTTCACGCATATTTATCGGTTAATATTTGTTTGTCTAGTTACAGTGTTCTCGACAACTTTTTATTTGTTTTCAAGTAATAATTCTATCTATCTATATCATCACGCCAGATCCCTTGCGGGGTAGGCAGAGAGTACAGAGTTCCAACAGGTTCTTTCCTTACATACCTCTCTGGCTTCCTCCACTCTCATAGTTCGTCTCATACACGCTCGCCGGTTACGGAGACTCTTGACCTGTCCTTTAGATAAGATTTGGTCTATTTAGTCGTGGTAAGATAGTCTAGGTCTTCCCCGGTACCTACATCCTTCCACTTTCTCATTGTATATCTGTTTTATCATTCTTTCTTCTGACATTCTTTCTATATGCCCGAACCAACGGAGCATACCCTTTCTCATCTTTACACCAATACTATCTTTCAAGTAATAATTAGTGTCAAAATAAAGTGTACAAGAGTGTAACTGAATACGATAGATTTGTCCCTTTTGTCTAGATTTGTCTTATCACTGGCATAACATAAGTGTAAGCCACATGGATATAATACAATGGATTAAGCACTCTGCGAAAAAAACGCGATGACAAGGATACTCACTGAGAGACCTACGTCTCTTTCTAAGTAGGGTGACTAAACATTGGTACGATTATGTATTTGTTGACATATAATTAACGTATAATTCTAGGGCACTGTTTACTGTCGTAATTCTTTCTTTCTACGCATATGCCACATCTTAAATGAGTAGTAGTCACGCCGTCGCGCTGAGCGTGGCTGCGCTGTGTGGCGTCTCCCGTAAATTTTAGTACACTACAACTCCTCAGGTACACTCGCGCTACCGTCGCGCTTCCGTCGCGCTGCGTCGGCTGTGTGGTGAAACCTTAAAGATTGCAATGATTACCGACTTTCTGCTGTTTGCATCAAGCTTTAGCCTTGACCTTTACAAAGTCATCGGTTGATCTTGTGGGGCCCGTTTACGTCTTCCTTTACGTGGTCCCCATGCGATCCAATTTTAGGGTTTCCTAAGTCATATAGGTTATCCCTTACCATACACAAGTTACAATCGTAGTACATAGGTTTCGAAAGACCTAGAGGAGCCAGGATATAAATTTTGGACTGCGCTCACTGCTTTTTCAAATTAATACGTGTCACACCAAATTGTATTGATCCAGGGGCTTTATTTACTATAACCAAGTAAACACGAAAATCTTGTGAAATGATTGTTTAATGGTATTCCAGAGCCATGGCATACAAATTCACATACGATAATTTTACGTATTTATACTAACGCGCCATAGGGACCAGGGGCTCAACACTGCTATTTTTACGTAATTTGTCATTATTACAAGCTGCAATAACCATTCAATTGATATTAAGCCGAAAGTTGGTACTCTATTACATTATCCAACACCGTCACGCCTATATTCCCCAAGCGGGGGTGGCAGAGATGTACTGCGTACACCCACGCTACGCCGACGATGTTAGGCCCCATGTTATAGGAGGCATAATTCCAGACTCCGGACTCATACTGGGAATTTTTCGTTAGAAATACAACATTTGTCCCAGAATCTCGTGATCACAAAGCGATTTTCTTTGCCACCAGACCGATGAGGCAGTCATTACATTATCAATAGTATTATTAAACTATAACGAATTGATTGTACGAAAAAGACGATCATTGCATTTAATTTGTCAAAAAATCCGTCAAAATAATAACAGAGGACCGAATAAACAAACAAATAAATTGTCATTTATTACCAGATTACCATAGATACCATACCAGATACCATTTGCCTATGGAAACCCTGACTGGTGTTAAATGGTTTTAATCCTATAGATTACCAAATCTGTCAAAAATCAACAACTTTAAAACCAATGAACAACATTTTATTTAAAATAACAATAGAGTTAAGCCATTGAGGGTTAAAATTGTGGGTTCGAATTTAAGGAACGATTGGATATCGTTGCTTGCTAATCACTAGTCTCACTGACCCACTATTGCTGCTCTAAAACAATTATTTGAAGCCCACTAGCCTTGAAAATATTAGTTTTTGTGAAGTAAAGGAAAAGTTTTAGTTCATTATGTTTGCTCGCTTCAATGGTGACGAGTGAAATTTGTTTCATTGTGAGTTTTCGAAGCTATTGAATTTAGTTAATGATCTCTCTCTGTTGTCTATGTTTTACATCCTACCGTGTTTGAAAGATCAAGGTATGACTACGTAATGTGTTATATGTATTTTAAAGATATACTAATAATAAAAGAACAAAATTCTAACCTACCTGAGGGCTTACCACGAATAGATTGACGTTAGCTTTAGTTTGCCAAGAAAGCATGCCATCGCGTTCATATTTATTTATAGTCGTGTTCAAAAATCTACGGTGCGTTCGGCGTTGGCAGTGTTGTCAGGATTTGAAACTTTTTAAACAGTCATGTACAAAAGTTTACTAACTTCTTTTTAGTAAGTGTTGAATGTTAAGACAGCTGTAAAAAAGATATCGATAATATTTTATTCGCAAGTTGTATTACTTTAAAAAACTTAAGTAACAAGTATTTATGTTCAAAATAAATTCATTTACTACACTATTTACTATATTAATGCGAGCAGAGTAAATTTCAACCTTAATTTAATTAATATAATAAATATTCTTACATATGTCGACAATTTATGTCGATTGATTTAGTTGTTACCTTTACACTAGTCGTCTTAAGCTGATAACACTTTTTGTTTTCACATTTGCACTTGTCAAATTGTCCGTGAATTTGTGAACACGTTTATAGTATATCAATGGATTTGTGAACACGTATATTTGTGGTGTGAAAGGGGTGGTATATCAACTCAAAAGCGTTACGGTAGCGAAAAATTTGTAGCATAATGAACTTAGTCATAACTCATAGCCTTTCTTTGGCTATGAGCTATGGCTGAGTTCAGACTCCTTAGTCTTTATGGAGGAATGCCATTATTACCGTTATGGCAATCTTTGCGAAGGCATTTGTAAGGCAATGGACGTTTTTGGCTGACGATAATGATGATAACGAAGTAGTTACACCGAGTATAAAATGTTTGACAAATCGTGTAAAATAATACTAAGTATCAATAGACTATCTTTCCATGACCTAATAGACCGTGTCTTATTTAAAGGGTCAGTCAAAAATCTCCGTAACCGGCGAGCGTGTATGAGACGAACTATGAAAGTGGAGAAAGCCAGAGTGTGCTGTAGGGAAGGAACTTGTTGCACCTCTGTACTCTCTGCTTACCCCGCAAGGGATCTGGCGTGATGATATACATAGAAAAATTACTAATACTCGTTCATTATACAACGCGGTTAAGATTTCATAGTTTATCCTAACTTTATTTTGGATACCTTTTGTCAATTAGTTTAAGTATATCTTTTAAGATTTATACTCAATGTTGCCTTTAAATTAAAGTGGAAATCATTAAATACTTGTCATAAAGAAGCAATAACTTCTATACGTGTCCTTGACCTGTTGAAACAAGTTTTTTTAATGTCTGCAGACTATCCGTTTTCATAATAGATCAGAGATTTATATGCAAATTCAATGCATGTGTTCATATCCGTCTGTCATAAAATGAGGCCACCCCTTGTGATTAAAAAGGAGATTATTAAAATTTTTGATATATTGGTATTAAATCTACCTAGCACATCGACCAAAGCTTCGTGCAACTAATAATCATTATAAAAGTTTATTTTTCAACGTACACGTAGTTCCATCAAAGCTAATGACTAAATAATGTACGTAACAAGATGACATGAAGTAAGATAACAATTATAAGATAGAAATAGGACGTGCGTCACAATAATAATAATATCAGCCTATACTGCCCACTGCTGGGCAAAGGCCTTCTCTGACTAATCGAGGTAAGAGAGACCACGCGGACCCAGTGCGGATTGGTAGAGGCAGGTTTGTGGCCACCTGCTGTTGGAACTTATCAAGCCGACTTTAAGGTTTCCAACTCGGCTTAACGACTACCACATTAAGTGGTAACCGGGACCAACGGCTTAACGTGCCTTCCGAAGCACGAAGACGCTCGAATATGAAAATGCCACAAACGGTCACCCATCTCAAGCCGACCGAGTCGAATGCTGCTTAACCTTGGTGATCGGTAAGAACAATGCGGTCACACAGTGCTACGAGCATCATAAAAAGGGTCCTAACTCGGCAAATTTGCTGACTGAATACAGCCAGCGCTGATCTTACGTTAGCTCCTTGTAACGGACCGTGGACGTGACAGCATGATATACCACAATATACTCAATGAAGAGAAGTCTTGGTCAGAAAATTTTTCAGCATATAACGTAAACCTAGATAGATCTCCCATGAGATATCTTATTTTCTGTTCAGATTGTTGTTCCTTGCATATTTATTTATTTAAAAAGTAATCTATTAAATTAATTAAATTTGCAAGGCTCAGTTATAAATTTTTGTCGTACATTTTTTCATATATTTATAGTACAATGCATTCAACTTAGAAAATTAGAAAATTGAACAGGGAGGGGCATCTGCCCCCCTAAAGATTAAAAAAAAATAGCCAAAGCACCAAACTCTAGTCATTTGATTTTGTTGATCGATCTATCCCCTACGTCGGAACTCGAATGAAGTATCCCAGTATTCCATTCGCGCTGCTATAGTATGTTGGTAAAACGGCGCAAGGGGGAGTGGGGATCATCATCACATATAAACTTGCCCCCCATCCCTTAACCATCGGCTGGCGACGTCTTTGAATTGTATAACTTTTTATACAAATAAATTTCATATAAATGAACGTGCTTGGTATTGTAAATGTTTATTAAAAAAGCTTGCTGCGAAAACTTATAGTACCGAAAGACACCATTTGAGGTTATTCTAGTGAATCTTGGCATACTATACTGAAAAGCATTTCCCTAAGCATTATTTCCAAGATATTATTTCGTGGTGAAGCAGTGATAGCCTAGTGATTAGACCGTTGAACTGCAAAGTCAGAGGTCTCGGGTTCAAACCCAGGCACGAAACACGTCTTTTCGAAAACATGTGCGTATTAAAAATTAATTATCACTTCTTTAACGGTGAAGGAAAACATCGAGAGGAAACCTGTATGCCTAAGAGTTTCTCGAAGGTGTGTGAAGTTCGCCAACCCGCACTGGGCCAGCGTGGTGGACTATGGCCTCTCAGTTTGCGAGGAGGCCCGTGTCCAACGATGGGACAGTTTCTTAACAGAGCTAATATTATATTATTTCGTGGTAAATGTAAGTCGTATATAAACAAACATCATAATAATTTTTGACCGTGCCCGGCCGGCGACTTTTTACCAGCCCTCCAGCTAATTATATCTTATTTATGTTGTTATAATGAGTTTTACCTGTGTATCTAACATATTTTTTTTCTATTTTGGACAACCGTGTTGATTTTTGCACATATTGGCTCTAATTACGAACGAAATACAATGATAAATGTATTTTTTATCAATTTATTTTAAATAAAATAAAACACCTGAATGGTGTAAGAATCAATGTTGCTGCAACATATTCACAAAAAATCATTCTTGTTCACAATTAAACAGATAATATAATAAGACAAACAATAGATAAAAATCTATAGCGAAAGTTTTTAAAAATTTTTTGCACGACTTATCAATAAAGGAACATTCAGAGAAAACTATGTAGATGCTTATACTTTCCAGTTAGATCAGAAATATGCATCAATTAGTAATATTTTGTTGATGTGTGTAAGTGTGGTTTAAAAAATACTCGTCGACAAATTCTTAGATCATCTAGTTAAACTATCATTTTAAAAGGATAGTTAAAATACAAATAGATATAAAAGAAAGATAGAAAAGACATTTAACCACATCTACACATAGACAACAGTACATAGACAAGGTACTAAAAATTAGGTACTAAGTACTATATTTATACTAGAAATAACAAAGAAATAAGAAAAGCTACCAGAGGTTGTGTGGGGTTAGACAGGATACTGCCTCAACATATTTGCTACACCATAAGGTTGTATCATGATGCAGCACTGGTATATCGATGATGGTGGCCTAAACGTTAAAATATAAAGTTCTGCATAAGCCCTAAGACCTTATTTCGTACTATCCATGGATGGGTAACAACAACACATAAGTACATAATATTAGTACAAACTAAATTGGAAACTCCTGTAATGGTTGATTTATCAATGTGCGACCTTAAACAAAAATTCGTATTATAGCAGGTTTTTAGTGAACTGGATCTTCTCCAGAGTCGCGGGATGAGTGGACTAATAAATTTATGTTTTTATTTTTATTTGGTTGCAACCACTGACTTTCTAGACGGATCTTCTGCACCGAAACCCGTTGCATAAACCCATTACCCAAACATGTAAAATAGTGGCAATATGTAAATCCGCCAGTGTAGTACAAAACAAATCGCTGACCGAATCTAATGGTGAGAGAACTCTAAAATATGATTATTTGATTTAGCATTGTAAATTCAATAATATAAAGCTTATTTTCTATTGTTCTTGCTTCTTAGTTGTGGCGACGTAAATTTCCAGCGAAATAAATTATCTTGATGTATAACACTTCGCCCACTGGCAGTGGGTCCCCGCATCGTCGTGGAAGGCGGATGCATGCGTTTGCGCACTGAATGCGTAGGGGCTCATTACAGCCTTCTATCGACCAATATATCGCCTCATTGCCGTGGTGAAAGTGTCTCTGAACTTGATCTTATGTTTGTGAAAAGATGTCACTACTTAATGTGTTTAGTGGCTGTTTAGAATACGTACAATACATATAAAACACTACCTGATACGATAGACGTCCTGTCTAAATACATTTTGGAATAGCGGACCCGTTCGAAGATAGGGCCATCTACCGGTTCTAACTATAGCTAAGAATCATCGAAGTGATACAAAGAAAAACATAAAAGTCGGTTAAGCCGTTTAGGAGGAGAAAAATCACAAATACACTTTTTCTAAGATATCATCATGGTGTATAGGCGGAGAGTACAGAGTTCTAACAGATACTTTCCTTATAGTGAGCCTCAGCAAGTTGCAAGTAATTTATGGCTACTCCTGTGACTTTTCGTAGTAAAATGTCATTCCCGTCCCTTTCTCCGTTTTTATTAACGGCAACGAATGTAGAAAGTCAGCTTAGCTATAGTACTCTCGTTTACTCTACTCTCATAGTTTATCTCATTCATACGCTCTTTTAAATATTAATTTATTTTTCTATTCGAATATATGTAGATGTTTTGTTTATATAGTTTTTTTAACCATGTAAATATGTAATGCTTCATTATATTAGATTATTTGTCTAATCTCTATTCCTCTTACTGAATATTTTATACGCTCTTGATTCCACTTTGAGAGTTTACACAGTCTTGATTTACGCACTTTTAGAGTTTTGTAAACGAAACACATTTAAAAGCCTATAAGTATTATGGCTTAAATTTTAACATAAATATACATAATGATGAGCTGTTTGACAGAATCTTAATGAATATTTATAACAATCCGAATATTTTTAAACAATATTTTAACGAAATGGTCGTTTAGATTACTGTAAGTGCATCATTACCATATGTTAGATTACAGCCCTGTTACATAATATAACTACCAATCTAAGTATCTGTAAACATTGCGTGTCACGTGCAAATATGGTTCTTACTTCACAATCTACAGTCGTCTCGGAAAAACTCCCAATTCATTAGCATAACGTCTATAAGAGAAATGTATTTAGCATAATATTCTCATTGAGTGAATTCAAATTCGATTTATGCAATTTTCAACCTTAAACATCTAACATAAAGAATGCAGATATAAAATGAAAGTAAATGAAATGTGAGGTAACCGGTGCCATTGTATTTTTTTTCTCTCACGGCGAAGATATATAATTTATTGTTGGCATCACTGATTTGCTACTTTTTTTCTGAAGCAGTTGCATGCACTGGCGATACAATGCTAAGCTCTTAAGTACTTAGCATTTTTCTTGAATAGGCAAATTCTTATTACCAAAAACATTACCCTCCTGTGAAAGTGGAAGGATGTAGGTACAGGGTAAGACCTAGTCTATCTTGCCACGACCAAATAGACCGAGTCTTATCTGAAGGACAAGTCAAGAATCTCTGTAACCGGCGAGCGTGTATAAGACGAACTATGAGAGTGGAGGAAGCCAGAGAGGTATGTAAGGAAAGAACCTGTTGGAACTGTGTACTCTCTGCCTACCCTGCAGGGGATCTGGCGTGATGATATAGACAGATAGATTACCCTCCTTTGGGCAGTCGAGAACAATAGTAGGAGATAATTTATACAGATCGCTCGCTAAATAATATCCTTAGAATTGAGACTTATCCAAGAATTCAAAGAAGCCAAAGCCTTGCCGGGCAAGGATCTCCACCTCATTAATGATGACGTCGAATGTAGCCCATTGCCAATTATTTTCATAGTCCTGAAAATCCTCTAATGAAAGTAAGAATTCTGTTACTTGTTGTTTAGACGTTGCCTAAGAGATAACTTAGCTACCAATCACAAAAGGTTAGAAGTTCAACTCGGTTGCTTCATAACTTACTTAACTTCAGTTTAATTGGCAGTCAGTTTAGCCTACATTTTATTAGCACCTATTCATGTGAAATGCCAGGATGCGCATGAGTCCAGTATTGCTGTAACTTTAGTTCTCGGCACTCCATCGTTCACATCCCGTAATTGTACTGAAAAATCTATTTGGATTCGTTGAGTTATTAAATACTAGAAAAGATACCCTAGGACTAAGTTCAAATTCAAACGTTTATTGCTTTCCATAGTGTTGATAGATGGTTAAAATATTAATTGTACAATTATGGACCCTGTCGCGCGCAGCAAGTTAGGAGAGAGGAAGGCCGATTATCTCAATTGAGACCATTATACAATATATTATGTAAAATATATAATTTTAAACTTTATTTATACTTTCTTATAATATATTATCGTCTATTTATTTTGATTAAAATTTATCATCCGGGTATTCATTTATAGTGTAGTAGGATTTGCTTATTAAAAATACCTTTAACTTCTATATAAATCTATCTATCTATATCATCACGCCAGATCCCTTACGGGGTAGGCAGAGAGTACAGAGTTCTAACAGGTTCTTTCCTTACATACCTCTCTGGCTTCCTCTACTCTCGTAGTTCGTCTCATACACGCTCGCCGGTTACGGAGACTCCTGACTGGTCCTTCAGATAAGACCCGGTCTATTTGGTCATTTCTTTATAAATGTAGTGTATTTATTACGTATATATTGTATTTAATGTAGTGTATTTATTACGTATATATTGTATTTAATGTAGTGTATTTATTACATATATATAAATTGTTTGTACCATGTTTGTACCACACGCTAGAGTGTATTCTTGGTCAATAGATGTTTCCCGTAACGTGACAGGTACGAGTGCTAAGTTAGTGCTAACTCGAGAAACATAAGATTATTTACCGATGAAAACACAAACCACCTCAGTCCGCAATTATCTAATTGGATCGACGACGGCTTCACTCGGTTAAGGGTTTAGCCACTCCGCCCACTGGCTTGAGCAGTCACGGGTTAGATCCCCGCAAGGGACAAACCTTTGTGTGACTTACAAATGTTTGTTTCGATCTGAATTGCTTGTTCGTATACGCACCTTTAATAGACATCCCTAGATCGGGGCTGTTTTATAAAAAAAATGCGACTATTTTTTTTGTTTGATATAGCTGCCATAGCACGTTTATCCGCTTCTCTGGTTCGTGTAGTATGTATAATAAGTAAATAATTCGATTTGACGTCTTTCAAGAATTTAATTACAGGCTATGTAAGTATCTAAAGAATCCTTACTAGATAGTTTTCTGCAAAACCTAATGTTGTTCTGATATCTGCATAGAGGATTGTGACGTGGAATGGTTTGATCGGAAATTGTGACGTATCTATGAAAAAAAGTGGACTATGCATTCATTCTCCTAGTGGGAGTGGTACCTAGAGGTGTACTTTGTGCACCTTTATTGCTACAATTCCAGACTTCGGACGTTTGGATTACAAATACGACAAAAGAACTTTTTCCGCCCCTAAACCAAAGAATCCGTCGTATACAAGGTGTAACATAATAAACGCAAATACTGAAAGTAGTATGTTCTTAATCGATAACTGAATTGATTCCAACTATTTTTAATGTAGACTGATTTTTTTTAATTTGCAACAAATGCTGTTACTCCCTTAGCGCGCTATAATAAACTCAATTTATTCTTGATTCAAAGCAATACAGAGATTTCAAATGCATTTCTAAAACGTATATCTCAATTTGCACACATATACGTGCAAGTTTCATTGTTAATTGGGGTATAATAGTGCGGTAAAAAGGTGTTAAGCATTTTAAAATTGGAGAATTGATTATCGTATTTAATTTGTAAAGCAATTATCTTATCGGGTGTCTGAGGTCTTGCGTTATTTATGATACACCATGTATATTTAATTTTTTGAAGTTCTTTGAATACCCGCTCGAAGCTATTATAATGTTCATCTATCTATCTATCTTAGTTGGAAGCCTTAAAGGCAGTTTGATAAGTTCCAACAGCAGGTGGCCACAAACCTGCTTCCATCAATCCGCACTGGGTCCGCGTGGTGGAGTATGACCTAATCTCTCTCACCCTAATTTGTGAGAGAAGGCCTTTGTCCAGCAGTGGGCAGTATAGGCTGATATTATTATCTATCTATCTTTATCAACACGATCCCTTGCGGGTTAGGTAGAGAGTACAGAGTTCTAACAGGTTCTTTCCTTACATACCTCTCTGGCTTCCTCCGCTCTCATAGTTTGTCTATGCTCGCTGGTTACGAAGACTCTTGACTCTATAATGTTCATAAAGTATATATACATGTTTACACATGTCACAGCATGACGCCTAAAACTATATAAATGAAATAATTACAACAATTACCTTTACATAATTACCAACACTTTCGTTTACCGTAATCACACGTAACAACTGTAATATCTTCACGGTGCCTTTATGGTCACCATTGTAATGAAAAAAAAACGATTTAACCACATCCAAAATTACAATCAAATTCGAACTCCAACTGCGATGAATAAAATTCAATTTTCAATGCATTATATTAATGATCGATACATTATTGCTAATCTGTGTCCAATTCGTAATACGGTAATTATGTAATTTCAATCAAATGTCATTAATTTTCATTGGACTATTATTCTTTTCGGATAGTCCTTTGTGTTGGGTCCATTGTGTGGTAAATAATTATTGGGATGTTGTTCACAAGTATTGAATAATACAGTTTAAAATTGGGAGGTCGTCCTATTGTCTGAATTGGTATTAAGTAATACTAATGAAGACTGGTTCTAGAGTAGAGTCACTCCTCAATTATCCAAGGTGTAACATAATAAAAGCAAGACCTGAAAGTAGTTGGTTCTAAATCGGTACCTGAATTGATGACATGGACACGGGAGGGACATGGACATGGGTGTTGCAAAGCACTCGAAACGTCGGGAACTAAAAATCAAAAATAAACCGCGATAAAATCCGTAAAATAGTTTTATTTCATGTGTAATATTCGCGTAAATCTCTCAGTATGTGATCCTGAATTGATTCCAACAATTTTGAATGTATCTTACATTGTATTTAAAATATGCAAACAAATGCTTTTAAACTTTCAGTGCGCTATAAAAAACTTAATATTTATTCTTGATTTTTAGCAATAAGATTTTAAATGCATTCTTAAAACGTATTTCTCAAAACGCACACATACACGTACAAGATTTATTGTTAATTGGGGTATAAACGTGTGTACTTGGAAGTCCTTTTAATATTTCATGACTTTAAAATAATTTTTATATCAGCCTATACTGTCTCCCTGAAAAAGGGTGGCAAATATTAAAAAGAAATTGGATTTGTTAAATATAAAGTCGCAACGAAATTTTGCAAGTGTAATTTGATGCACATAACTTATTCGCCCAGTTTTGGTACTTGCATATTATTTCAATTATACACGATGCATCAGAATTAGACGCGCTAAACTTCGCCGCTTTTTTAGATTTGTCTGTCGTTCGCCTTGGATATTATGCCATAAGCCCCAGGTTTTTAATAATTACGAAAGTTAACAGAGACTGCAGACGAGTTGACTTTCGCAGTCGTCATCGCTAATAGCAAAACAGTAAACTGCACGGGAATGATGGAGTGACATCTGACAACGAAGTCACGTGATCAGACCAAAGCGATACCTATTCAGAACGAAAATTAAAAACTTAAGTGCGACAAGGATATGTTGGCCCGTGGATGTCATTGACGGGGCGTTTGTGTGAAATTATCATTTAGTATTTTTTTTTACTTCCAGGGTAATATTTCAGCAGGTGGCAGGTGTAGTCCGCACAGTTACTTATTAAAAAAAGAACTTGGGTAAATTTCATAGCAAACGGGGCCTCTGCTACTGACATGACGTGTCTTTTAACCTGGTGACAGCGTTAGTTTCGATTTTGGCCGCGGGCTAAAAGATCCTTGTTAACTGTAAATGCTTGAAACTTGTCTAGGCCCTCTATAGTTGCATGAATTGTTCTTGTCTTCTATCTATCTATATCATCACGCCAGATTCCTTGCGGGTTAGGCAAAGAGTACAGAGTTCCAACAGGTTCTTTCTTACATACTTCTTTGACTTCCTCCACTCTTATAGTTCGTCTCATACACGCTTGCCAGTTACGGAGAGTCTCGACTTGTCCTTCAGATAAGACACGGTCTACTTGATCATGGTAAGATAATCTAGGTCTTCCCCGGTACCTTCATCCTTCCACTTTCGCAATGTATATCTGTTTTTTTATTCTTTCTTCGGACATTCTGTCTATATGCCCGAACCAACGGAGCATACCCTTTCTCATCTTTACAGCGATACTATCTTTCATACCTACTCGCTTTCTTACTACGCTGTTGCGAATACGGTCGGTCAGCTTCACTCGGTTATGTTCTTGTCTTATTATCTTTTTTTAAACATCTGACCGCTGTAACGTTCATCGTCTGTCATCATTAGGTGCACAAATAGATATAAATAAGTAGATATGGGTTGAATATAATTCTTCATCTTATGCAAACCATTTCTCTAGAATACTGTGATAACTATAACAATAGTCTGTCTTCCATTGAACTGTTGTGTAATTTCCTCGGGAACTAACAATTGTGTCCGCTGTTTTTTGTATGATTTCTTTCACTCGCGTTCACTTTTCAACGTTTTGATACAATCTTCGCTATTCGCTACATAATTGAGTTAGGGAGGAGTTTTTGGTTAATTAGTTTGCTGTATTGTTAATGTGAATGTTTGTAATCGGTGTCTTAATCTATTTTGAAAGTTGTTACCTTGTATATAAAAATTAAAAATTCTCAGTTTAAGCTATTTGCCTACTAGTTACTTAATTATGCGAGCGTAGAAGACAAAATAGTAAGGAAAAAATGTGTTGGAACTTTCACCTTTTGCTTCCTTTCCACTTTCTGACTACTTGTACTTTGTAAGCAAACTTATTATTCAATAGAAGATTTATTTAAAAGATAAAAATGCTTGGATAGATGCTATTGCAGCTCCACTTGAGTCATGACAACTTATTCAACTGTTATTAGTTAACATTCCCTCTCTTCCTTCTATTAATTTAACATAATGTCATTTTTTTGTGTACTTTTTTTTGTAAATGAGGGAACCATGTAGCCATTCTCATAATAGTATATAATGCCCTTTTTTAACTTAGACTGAACTAATGACCAACCTACATTGTTCTCCCATACCCCAACAACAGAATGTAGATGAAAAAGTTTGTACAATTTTTATTTTAAAAGAGTAACCGTGGAGTTTCTTGCCCTTCTTCTCCACAGGAATGACATTCCGAAGTGGCGGTAGAGTCTTTGTTGCTTTTCTGACGATTCATAAATATTGTAATGATTTACATGAATAATAAATATTCTGATTCTTGCCATTTTTTGCGTATAGTGCTACAAGGATCTTTTGGCCCATGTACGACATTGGGAGGCATTGGTGTGAAATTAGGGTAAATATTTGAATTTTTCTACTTCCAAGAAGACAGTCAATAAGTGGGTCCGTCCGCACCGGTACTAATTAAAAAAGGAATTGGGCAAATTTCTTAGCAAATGGTCATGATGCGACATTTCACTTGATGACAGCGTTAGTTCCGATTTTGGTCGCGGCCTAAAAGATGCTTGTTTGTCCTGAAAATTTAGCGTGATTCCATTTTATTAAACTTAGCTCTCATAAAAAAAAACAATAAATTATGCATAATAAAACATTAGCGCTCGTAGCGCTGTGCAACCGCGGTGTTCTTACCGATTACCAAGGTTAAGCAGCGTTCGACTCGGTCGGCCCGAGATGGGTGACCGTTAGTGGCATTTTCATATATGAGCGTCTCCGTGCTTCGGAAGGCACGTTAAGCCGTTGGTCCCGGTTACCACTTAATGTGGTAGTCGTTAAGCCGAGTTGGAAGCCTTAAAGGCGGCTTGATAAGTTCCAACAGCAGATGGCCACAAACCTGCCTCCATCAATCCGCACTGGGTCCGCGTGGTGGAGTATGACCTAATCTTTCTTACCTCTATTTGTGAGAGAAGGCCTTTGTTCAGCAGTGGGCAGTATAGGCTGATATTATTATATAATTCTTACTAATAATACCTTAATGCGTGATACAACACTGGCAATCTTTTATCGCTGACTATCGTTTGCAGAAAATCGACCAATAATAAAGAAATAAACAGTACCATTATAATCGTAGACTAAGACTTGTATAGACAGAGCATTGCTTTCAAAAATGGCACCTAAAAACGGCCTCAGTTACGCACTATATGTGTGCGTGATGCCAGTACTCGCTACTTTTTTCAAAAATACGTACTACAATGTATCTTCTCTAAATATAGATCATTTTTATGCCGTTTTCGAGAGCGCGATGATTCATCTAGACTAGTAATTCATCTAAGATTATAATGTATGTGTGTGTGAATTTTATTTACTTCAGTAATCTA
Organism: Phalera bucephala; assembly: GCA_905147815.2. Lineage (NCBI taxonomy): Eukaryota > Metazoa > Arthropoda > Insecta > Lepidoptera > Notodontidae > Phalera > Phalera bucephala. Next base: position 4,397,814 of record LR990625.1, on the reverse strand, counting down.
CGCTGTAAGCCGCTGGGCCTTCACCGTCTTCACTGGACAACTAAGATTATAATATTGATCGAAGCAAGGGCCTTGCCGACGACAAAAAATAATAAAAGTTCGACTAAACATGATTGGATATTTCATGGCCACAAATCACTGAATAGTGACCACATTTCTCTGACTCCATAACCTCTTTTCCTCCCCTGCACAGTGTAAACGAGACCACACACATAATCTGTAGTTTATCCATGTTTTGCAGCCACCTTCCCACGGCCTAGCAAATTGCAGTGAATACTCTTTCAACTCTTGGTAATAGGTAAACATCGAAAACTGACACTTCCACACTTCACTTATTCCGTAGATTATTGTGATTTTTTTAGCGATACAGATATCTGCGCTAGATTTCTGTATCCCTAAAAAGATTCACACCACATTTCGTTATCCAGTGGACGTACAGCTATCGTAGGGTAATAAGAATGTTTTTTATTCATGTTTACGATTATAGTATTTATAAATCACAGGAAAAGTAACAATGACTCTACCATTACTTCGTAATTTCACTCCTGTGGAAAAGAGCAATAAACTTCAAGGTTACAATTGAAAAAAAAGTCATCTACATTTGTTGTAAGGTTGGGAAAACAACGTAAGCTAGTCTATCAGGTGGGTCTAAGTTAAATCAATCACATTAAATATAGTTCATTAGAATAGCTATATGGTTCCCTCATGTATAGATAAGAAAATAAATGATAATGGCAATTATGCTAAATTAATAGAAAGAAGAGACTGAACATTAACTAATAATAACTAAACAAGTTATGCATATTCAAATGGATCTGGAATAACACCTATCTAAGCATAACCTTTTAATCTTCCACTGCATAAATAGGCATAATACAGTGTAAGTCTACACAATTTAATCTTAAAGTATACCTACTTAAAAGTGACATGATGTAGAGTTTGCAGAAAAGAAATGTTAAAGTCACGGAGTGCCCCATTTTCGTAGATAGCCTGCACCATAATGGCAGGTTGCTATTAGAGGTCGAAATGAGGAACTACTCGTTTACAAATGATGGATTTTCTTGCGGTGTGGTAGGAAGTGGATTAGGTTTTGATGATGAAGCTAAAATATAGATTGTAACCACATTTCTACAATACAGGAATCTTAAGTTATGTACCTATTTTGCATTTTGCCTGATAGATGAATGACTGATAATTTAATAACTATTCCATATGCAAGTAGGCTCCACAGGCTCACGTTGAGCTTTAAATGAATGCCTGTTGTATGAATTCAGCAAGATCTGCAGCTACAATAGTCTAGTTGCTAGAACAGTCGCCTTGTAACCACAAGGTCTAGGGTTTGATTCGCTGCTCTCATCTCTGGGTTTTATGTAACCGGTACGATTGGTTAAGTAAAATATCTGGTGAAAACCCCATGTCCGAAGGAACCTAAATTATATTTTATATTTCTCAGTACACGTGAAATAACATTTGTACCTAAAGAGTGGCGACAGATTTGGATCTAGTAAAATAGAAATAAATAAAAACATAAAAATAAACACCGTCACGCCTATATTCCCCATGCGGGGGTGGCAGAGGTGTACTGAGTACACCCACCTATCGCCGATGATGTTCTACTTCTTCTTCAACTGCTCTCCATTACTGAAGGTTGGCCGTCAGCTTTGCATATGTGTGCTTCTTTCTTGAGCCATACGACGATGTTAGGTTTCATTTAATAGGGAGCGAACCGGACCCAATTCCAGACTCCGGACTCATACTGGTAATTTTGAACCCAGGACCTCGAGATCTCGAAGCGATCCGCTTTGCTACTAGATCAACGAGGCAGTCAGTAGAAGAAAAAAAAAGTGAAGACGGGTCTATTACTTCTGCTTACTCCTGCCGGATTAAATGACGAAAGAGGTACATTTTCAATAGCTAATTGAAGCATTCACTGCTAATTTTAAGTTAGTAAGGCCAAGACTTGCGAAGATCTCGTGATGACTAAGTGGTATATGCCTTTCACAAACGTAGAAATCAGCCAACATTTTCCTCACGCTCATAGTTGACAAGATAAACATAATTACCATACGTTTGAAGATTGCGTAGCCTATTCATATAGCACAAAATTATACTCAATAGCACACAATATACAAAGAAAACATCAATCATCTTCATTAATTATTACGGTAACAGGAAAAACTTTTCGCAACAAGCATTTACATCGCACAATCTCGATTAAACTAGACTAACTAAACAGAGGAGTCTTTCATAACACATATTATTGCGAAATTGATGCAATAGCAGTATTAAAAGGCAATTATAATAATAATTGTATTAATAAGAGATTGTTAAAATCTGAACGAGAATTAAGTATAATTTAATCCTTGAGTTTATACTCTATTAATTGGTTAACAATTTTTAAAGGAGTGTAAAAAATAAAACCACTCCTACCACCAAAGGCTTCAAGATTTTTACGCACACAAAAAAATTCAAATCAAATCATATATTTGCGAATATGGGTGTTACAGATGTTACATATTGATGTTGTGACGCCATAATCTGCTGTTAGGCATGTAAATACATAATTAAATTACATTGAACCATCATTATATACACATATTGGTTAAAATTTATTACTAGTCAAGATATAAAACTACATAATGGAGTGCTTGTCCCAACGCTGTTATATGGCAGCGAGAGCTGGGTATGTAAGAAGGAGAATGAAAGTAGGATAAATGCGGTGGCAATGCGAGCTCTGAGGAAGATGTGCGGAGTGAAGCTGACCGACCGTATTCGCAACAGCGTAGTAAGAAAGCAAATAGGTATGAAAGAGAGTATCGGTGTAAAGATGAGAAAGGGTATGCTCCGTTGGTTCGGGCATATAGAAAGAATGTCCGAAGAAAGAATGACAAAACAGATATACAATGCGAAAGTGGAAGGATGTAGGTACCGGGTAAGACCTAGACTATATTACCATGACCAATTAGACCGGGTCTTATCTGATGGACAAGTCAGGAGTCTCCGTAACCGGCGAGCGTGTATGAGACGGATTATGAGAGTTGAGGAAGCCAGATAGGTATGTAAGGAAAGAGCCTGTTGGAACTCTGTACTCTCTGCCTACCCCGTAAGGGATCTGGCGTGATGATATAGATAGATAGATAGATAGATAGATATAAAATTCAGTGACATAGCACTCCGAATTTCTAAATTTAAGTGGCAGTAAGCGGGGCGCATCGGCAGAAAGGTTCTCGAGTGGCAATTGCGTACCGAGGGGCATGGAGTGGACAGGTCCCCTACAATATGGCCTGAGGACTTGGTGGAGACCGCGGGTAATAGGTGGATGCGTGCAGCACGAAGCCGTTTGTTGTGGCGATCTTTGGGCAAACCTTTGTCCTGTAGAGGACCACTTTAGGCTTAAGACAGATACTCCAATACAATATAATTCTTGAAACGAGTTTTCTCGTTTCATACTTATGTCGCACCACACAGAAAACGACAAAATTGTTGCTTGTCGATCGCGATGCGAAGCGTTGTTTTATAAAGCACTTTTGCATGACTTGTTATTGACAAAATTGTTGAACTGCCGCATTGTCACCTGTCGCCAATCGTCGTCACTTTTATCAAAGAGGCCTCAGCCTGTTCAGCTGGTCAAAGCTGGATGCAGCATAAAGCCGACGTGGTGGCAGTTTTTGGGTGGAGGCATTGACATTTAGTGGGATGATTTACCACATCTAGTAACAGATATCCAAATGTCTTAATCGTTGCAAGTATTATTATATTAGAATAACTTTACCTTGTTACTAAGCTCATCGATTTTATAACGCCGCTCCGCTTACAACGACGACTGAAATCGTTGCACCACTTACTTAGGGTTGCCTAATTTTTGTATAAGTTATAAAGTTACATATATTTTCTTCAGGACTAAAAACTTAAAATTTATTATTATTGTAAATATCGAAAATTTATTCAGGACGACATCCAACCAATACTAGAAAATAGAGTTTACTTAACTTAGGCCCATAAATTTTATAAGATACCGAGGTAGAAAACTTGAAAATATCTGAACAGATAAATAAAAATAATACTTTATTCCTAGAATTACATGAGAAAAGGGAAATAACAGTATTTTTTTTAAGTCTTTTCCTTGCATTTTATCAAAGCTTTTGGCGCAACCTAACTATTTAAACACACTCGCGTGTATCGTCTGTCAGCGTTACAAAGTTTCAATAATTAATTTGACATTGACAGTAGTACGAAATAGTTTATAGCGGCCCGCCCACAAGTTCATTGTTAAACAACCAAATATTATTCAATTTCCGTTTTATATATGACAAGTAAATAAACACTTTATTTCTGTTCTGTGTATTTAAGAGCGAGACAGTTCAATACTGTTTTTAACTGTATGGTTGGCAACCCTACACTCACGTCACATAAAAACGGGTCAGTTACGTCGAGTTATTACGATTACGGACGGACAATCTAACACATGATCGTGATACAGTTTTCATATGATGTGGACGCAATACGTGAATGTAGAGTGCCTACGGACGCCGGGCGTTCACTTTCAATAAGTGCAAAACGCTCGCTGAAATGTTGTGCGATTTTATATGTATACTAAAATGGATTTGCCTCCTTCGTCTAGTGACGTAGCGATCACGAGGTCCTAAATCGGACAAAGCGTAGTTTCTTCTTCGTAGTTCTTATTAAAAACTCCCAGTACCAGTCCAGAGTCTAGAATTGTGCCCAGTATAATGGCAATAGGCTCGTTCCTTTTAAACACACCTCTGCCACAAATGCGGACATCAGGCCTGGCGCCAGCATTATCCGCGGGCGAGTATGCGTGCCCTGTGTGGAGTCCGTTCGCCCATGCAAAGCTAGTGGATACAGCACCGAATGAAACTTGCCGGATCATTACGGGTTGCCTCAAACCGACTCCGGTAAAACTGCTGTCTCCACTGGCTGGTATAGCGCCTTCAGATGTCCGCAGGGCTGTGGCGAGCTCCGCAGAGATAGACACACGCCACTCTATGCATGGCCACCCACCAGTGCAGCAAAGACTAAAGGGTCGTAAAAGCTTCATAAAATGTGTCGACCCATTAACCCTGGAGCCAACAAAAGCGAGGTGCAATTTTTGGAGGAAAGAAGCATCGCTACCAAATCCTTTTATCTCACATGCTGAGAGCCGTCCACCTGGACATAAATTACCATGGCCGGTCTGGAAGTCTTTAAATAGACTTCAAACCCAGGTCCGAGCAAGGAAAACATGATTGGGTGGAAACTCACTGACAGCACGAATCTGGAGTGTTTGTGTGGTGCAACCCAAACGATGTCTCAACTTGTATCATGTCCTGCGTGCCCTAACACCTGTACGCAGCAAGACTTGATGTCTGCATCCGAACATGAAGTTCGTGTGGCCGCTTTTTGTGCCGCATCCATATAATTGTATCATGTTTGCCGTCGAAACGCTAAGAAGAAATCTGCCACACACTTAGGGTATTTAGGCGTGACGGTGAGTTTGTCTGTGCACACTCGGTACTACAGAGCTGAATATAGGTAAATCTGAGGTATAAATTACAGCAACTTTACTGACTAATCTATGTTGTATCTGATAATACTTAATGTTCCATGCTAGTACTACGTACGAATTTACTTTCAATATCAAATACAAACTGAACAACACACTTACCAAATTACAGATAACTAACATATTCATCAAGCAGAGTTATAAAGAGGGCTCTCATTATTATCAACCTATAGCCGTTCACTGAAAGTCATAGGCCTCTCCAAAAAGGCTATAGTTTTATTGAAAACTTAGATTAATTACTTGACAAGTCTTAATGTTAGATTATGCAAAACTATTCCACGCGCCCTAATCTTCCGAATGTATTGTATGAAAGTGAGAGATATACGCAAATTCATATTGTATTTTTATGAAAAGTGTATATAACATAACATTGTAAAGTGTCGTCACAACAAAGCATTTATTTTGTAACCGCAAATAAGAACGCCTCGAAAAGGTTAAATAAATACGATAATTTAAGTTTGGGTGTTGCCGAAATTGTGTCAAAATTTTTACTGTTGACTTTTACCTAATTTTATAAAAATTATACTTTGGTTGTGATGTAATAAGTAAGTATTTAGCGTGGTAGTAGGTTAAATCAGTTCCATAATGAAGTAAGATTTTAATATTTTAACTCCTGGGATGAAAAGGATAATAACGATGATATATATATATTTTTTTAAATGTAGCCTCACACTAGGAATTATTCCTGTGTCGTGATTGCGTTAACAAACAGACAAACAAATATTTGTGGGTTACACCAAGAGTTGTTCCGTGTGGGGATCCAACTCGCGACTACACGACAGCGTTGGCAGAGCGGCCTAAGCTCTTAACCATTGAACCAAGCCATTTAAACACCGTCACGCCTATATTCCCCAAGCGGGGGTGGCAGAGGTGTACCAAGTACACCCACTTTTCGCCGACGATGTTATAGGGGGCGAGCCTATTGCCATATACCAGGCACAATTTCAGACTCCGGACTCATACTGGGAAGATTTTCGTAAGAAAAACTTTATTTGTCCGACCTAGGATTTGAACCCATGACCTCATGATCACCAAGCGATGCGCTTTGCCACTAGACCAACGAGGCAGTCGACCAAGCCATTTAAATAAATTTAATTGAATGGATATTTAATTAGACGAATGAATTGAGGTAAACGTTAATTTTAATTTTACTATATAAAAACAGACTTTTACTGTATAAATACTACTCGTATTTAAAATATTTAATAAATTCGTTTGAGGAAGGCAGTGCTTATGTGCCTATAAACAATATACAAATGCCTATAAACGATGGATACTTAATTGATCAATGCGTCAGGTGTTTTGGGGAAAATGGAATGTAACGTTTTGTCACTTTTCTATTTCCCGCAAAAACGTACACCTCGTTATTGACAACCCAGATGAAAAAAAGAGGTCACTTTTACTTTTTTGAGTTTGCCAACACCATAGTTAGTGATGCAATGTAATAAAAATCTTTTGCAACACGCGGGAAGTGAATTCATGTAACAGTTCATGAAGTGGTATGTGAAATACGTAGGTTTTAAAAAATTAAGGTCGTTATTATGATAATACGTCATGATTTATGATCACCGTCCATATATTTTCGTGAAATAATAAATTTGAACATTTATAGCTTAAATAAGAACTTAAATATCTTTGCTTAAGTACATTTTTGATGTCTCATTGTCCATTACCATATCCAGATTTCCAAAACTACTATACATCGTTAGCATACCTACATAAGTTACCTACTGAATAAGACTAGAACCAGAATTAAATGAACATCGTAAAAGGTCAAAATTTATTAATAATAACTGAACATTATTCTATCAAAATATATAGATAGATGTTACCTAGCTACCTACTTACTTATATTAGGATATAACTAGATACCAACTTTATTTAAAGATCCTTAAGGCTACCGCGATATGTGTGTTTGTGTTCCATGCCCTTCAAGAAGTATATGGATTTGAGATTTAATATTTGGAAAAATTATTTTTGCCTCTATTTTTTGGATCTGGTACAAGGAATGCACGACTGAACGAAATTTTTACGATAGTAAAACAAAATCTAAAGTCATATCTATTCCTTTACATTGTCTGATTCCAACGCGAAACGTTTAAGAACTAGTCAACAGAATTTATTTAAAAACATAAAGAATAATTAAAACAAAGTTCTTGTAAAGCAGTTTTTTATTTCATAGTGTAGGTTTTTAGAAAATAATAAAATTTATTTTTGCACATACCTCATTTTGCGAGCGTGCCTTCAACATATCCGTTCCTTATTATTTATATGTAAAGTAATTGCATAACTTTCTCTCTCCCAGTTGATAAATGGCCGATCGCGGTAGGCCCTTAATATGTTTAACACAAACATGTTTAACTGTCGTATTTTATGGCTATAAAATACGACAACCATCATCTCGGCCCATACTTATCCACTGCTGAACATAAGCATCCCTAATCGCTCTCCAGCGAAACTGGCCCGATGCCACCTGCATCCAACGACTTCCTGCGATCTTCACAAGATCGTCCGTCTATCCATCTGCGCTTGACAATACGTGGTCTCCACTCTAGAACCTTTTTGCCCTAACGGCCGTCCGATCTTCGCGCTATATAGCCCGCCCATTTCCACTTCAGCTTACTAATCCTATGGTATATGTCGGTGGCCTTGGTTCTTCTACGAATCTCTTTATTCCTGATCTGATACTGAATTTCTTCACTCTTTCCATAGGTCACTTAGAGACTGAGCTTTTTTAAGAGACCACGTCTGTGATCCGTATTGTATAGATGGTAACACACATTGACTAAAAACGGTACTGAGTTATTTTGGATGAGGAGACGATGCACAGTTTCCCAGTCCACACATGCCCAGCCGAGTTGGATTCGACGATTGATCTCTCCCTCATAATACGACTGTACGACGATCATCATCATTAATCAAATACAACATTAAATATTATTTATTTACATCGCGTAAAAAATACACTTTGAATATAAAACATGGCTATGGGCATTCATATTTAACATAAAATAAAAAATCCTATTTGAATACGATTGTCATGATTACGCGGTATCCCATCGTGTGGTGACCAGGTGGGAGTGCCCAATGGCGACGCATTCTCAATGGTACACTTTTAATCTTACCGGAATGCTGGCTGACTGGTCAGTTAACGAAATTTTCTTACGTATGCCCAGTATAAAGCTTAAGAGGGCAGCGATTTTAAAATTTTAAGACTATTTTAATTAAATAAAAAATATGAACTTTAATCATCTATCTATCCATCTATAACATCACGCCAGATCCCTTGCGGGGTAGGCAGAGAGTACAGAGTTCCAACAGGTTCTTTCCTTACATGCCTCTCTGGCTTCCTCGACTCTCATAGTTCGTCTCATACACGCTCGCCGGTTACGGAGACTCTTGACTAATCATCCCGAACATAAAACAATTCCATTTATGTTTTTAAATAATGCCACTAATTTTTACACTACCTACGTATCTATGTGTTCACTTTTATCCAGTGGCAGGTTACCAATCATTTAAAAAAGTAATTTTAGACTTCCCTTTACCTAATTATACCGAACGCCAAAATCCTAGTTTGATTATATCTTAGATCATTTGGCTAACATTGAACCAAACGAAAAATCTTTCTTTTATTAAGCAACTCAGCAAATTGTCTCCAGTCCAGTATATGGCAATAGGCTCGCCACCTATTACATGGGACCTAGCTTCGTTGGCGAAAAGTGGGTGTACGTAGTACACTTCTGTCACCCCCACTTGGGGACTATAGGCGTAACCTTGAGCGACGGTGTTTTTATCTCAACAAACTCCCTATAAATACTGATAAAATATACTAAAATATTCCTAATTTAAAAGATCCATAAGAATATTTTTCTTATAATCAACTTCCCAGAGAGTGTTTATAAAATAATTAAAACTCGCCTGTCTCTCATCACTTGGATCACACTACTTTGTCATACGTCCCAAAGTGGGTAAACATCACGCCAGTTTTTAACATTAAAACACTTTCTCTGTCTCGAAGGCATGTTTAATATGCGGACGTTTATACGCGTAAACGAATTAACCGAAATCAATGTAACATTTCAATTTTAACTTTTATTTATAAAGGATGAAGTTGGTTTTTCAGCTTGTTTGTTCTATGATTGCATAATAAATTATTAACTATTGGATATTGTTCGATGATCATCATAATAGATTTGTTAGTCCGACCATTGTGTTTGTGTGTGTGTATGAATGATCTACGCTGTTGGCCTCGAGGCCTCTACAGCTTCACCGGATTTTAACGGCGAGCGTGCAACCACTACGCTCCAGCCAGACAGAAGGGCAAGAGGCGACATACTCGAGGGCGCCTCGAAGAGGCGCCCTCGGTTGGGACAGTCGCTGTAGGGGGACGGGTGCACTACTAAGCGCACCGGTCAACCGCCGGCTATGGGAGGGGATCTACTACTACGTCTACGTCGTCGTCGCCCGTATTCTGAGCGGAAAGAAGGGATGACAAGGCATCAGGGGGCTCGGTGAGAACATGTCGCGGCCGGCGGTGGCGGCAGGGGTCGGGAGGGTGATCGTTGTCGGCGGTGGCTACGATTAACGGATTCGCATGGGTAGATGCGTTCGCGAAGTGACGTGTTGACGCCTTTTTAATAAAGGCGCGAATAGGTTCGACACCTAGATCGGAGTGGAGGTCGACGTTCCGTACGAACCAGGGGGCTCCTACGGCTTTACGGAGGAAGCGGTTTTGAACCACTTGGAGTTCATCGATGTGAGAGGGGGCCGAATGCCCGAACACAACACACGCATAAGTCATGATGGGTCGAACGCAAGTTTTGTAAAGTGTCACCTTATTTCTAAGGGACATTTTACTCCGCTTGCAGATTAACGAATGGAGACGACCGAGCACAAATGATGCTCGGTGACGGACCCGCTTGATGTGCGGGCCGAAGGACATGGTACTGTTTAGGGTGACCCCTAGATATTTGACCTCTTTGACCCAGGGAATGGGTCGGTCGAACATGGTCACTTGGCCGAGATTACTTCTAGGGCGGCGCAGGGAGTGGCGCGGGGTGGCACCTCTGGAGAAGAACACCGCAGCGCTCTTGTCCGGGTTCACCTCAATACGCCACTTTCTGAACCAATTCCCTAGGGAATTGGCGGATGCCTGAAGGTATCTGGTAATGAAACCCTTATTCCTATGCGAGACGTAGAGAGCGGTATCATCCGCGAATAGGGCTAGATGCGCCTTACTCGAACGAGGAATGTCGTTCGTGTAAAGGCTAAACAGGAGCGGAGAGAGAACTGAGCCCTGTGGGACTCCAGCACTGATGGAGTGGGAAGTGGAGCGCGTCATTTCGACGCGATAACGGAAGGCGCGATTCGACAAGAAGTCTCGTAAGATGAGCACGAGTCTGTCCGGCACACCCAATTGGTAGAGCTTGTAGATCAAGCCGTTGTGCCAGACTTTGTCGAATGCCTTCGCGACATCTAGGAAGAGGGCGCCCGTGTCGATGGGTTTGGGTCTATTGAGACCGGAGAGGATGTGCTCCGTGATGCGGTGCACTTGGTGGACGCAAGAGTGTTTGGCTCGAAAGCCAAACTGCTCGTCGATAAGGATACCCCTGGACGTTACGAAGTCTTTGAGCCTCGCCAGAAGTAGGCGCTCGTATATCTTGGCCAGGGAGTTGAGGAGACTGATAGGGCGGTAGCTCGCGGGGAGATTGCGAGGTTTGCCGGGCTTGGGAATGCCTATGACGTCCGCCTCCTTCCACTTAGCGGGGAAGGTGCAGTTCGCCATGGCGGCGTTCAATATGGCCACTAAGAGGCAGATGAGTTGGGCGGGCAGGCATTTCAGAACGCGATTCGAAATGCCGTCAGAGCCGGGGGCTTTTTTAGTTTTGAGACCCATAATTAGATCTTCGACCTCCGTTTGGGTGATAGGAGGTAAGGAATCGACGGGGCGGAGGGATGCCCTGCGCTCGACTTCCCTGTCGACCGCGTCGACCATTTGAACGCTCTTACAGTGCTTTGGCAAAAAATATATTGATATTTTTTATTATATAGATAGTTAACTAGGTATTATGATTGTAATTCGACACAAATTATATTCACTATAAAATGTACTTATGAAATATAATGTTAGCAACAAATTACAGTCCTACAAGGATCTTTTAGCTGCGGCCAAAATCTAACGAAACTAGCGCTGTCATCAAGTAAAATCACACTACATGACAGTTAGAGAGTTGCCGTTTGCTATGAAATTTACCCAAGTTCTTTTTTTAATTAGTAACCGTGCGGACCTACCTGTTGAAAATTTTACTAAATGGTAACCCTAATTTCACACTAACGCCTCCCTGTCAATGTTATCCACGAGCCATAAGATCCTTGTCGCACTGTACGATGTATTCATTTAGGTGATAGAGAATATAAATCCGTGTTGCTACGCTGCGCTGACAGCAAATTTGCGCCCGATAAAGTAATTTTTCGAGACTATTTCGCAAATGTAACCAAAACTATTCATACACAGTCTCAAAGTGTGTTGGTCGTAAACTTATTTAAGCGGAAAAGATCGACAATATTATCTATCTTAAATTATAATTAACCACGAAATGGAATTACCAATAAGTGTATCCACAATTATTAATTATTTAGTTATATGTTCTTCATATAACTCAATGTTATTTATTATCAAATGAACTTTCATGGAATTCCCGAGACTCAGATCACAAAAATAACCAACTTAGAAGTTAATGAATAACAAAGTGATGAAATGCGGCCTTTCTTTCCCACCCATGACAAACATGCTAAATGAAGTTTTGGCGGGAAGTCGAAGAGTGATAGTGTCAATTTGTTTTAAATTTCAAACATGTGTAATATCGAATAATAATGTGTAATGTTAATGGAATATTAACCATTATGTATTATTATATGTGCATGAGTAAAGATACCTAATTGTTACAAGTGATACAACGTGCGTTTTCGATTTCCCTCAAAACGGCCGACGCATTGGTATGTAAAGTATCCATCGCTTTACTATCCAGGGTGGGTGGGGTACTAAATCACTTCCATTATCACTGTTTTCATCGGGGAGCTGAATTAATTTAGATAAACACGATTATGCATCTCACTGGATACTGGCAAAATACACTTAAATTAGTGTGAAGCCATATAGCGATGCGCGACTTCGAATGATTGCATTCGAATCATTCGACTTTATAAATCATTCGAATGATTCACGAAAATTAGTTACTAACTGCCTCCCATTCGACTGACTTGCTAGACTGAATGAACAAATAATAAATAAAAAGTTCGGCGAACGAATAATGAATTTACCGTACCACAGACTACAAAGGAACGTAAGTTAGCATCATTTGGACAGCAGCCTACGCTCACGTAGCGATGGTCGATTGTTACGAAAAAAAACTATCGAATAAATCGACAATCGTAGTTACACCATGGATATAATACAATGATTGAGCAAGAGTGAGCTTTATTGATGATTGATCAACAAGGATTGAGCACTCTGCGAAAAAAACAGGATGACAAAGATACTCACTGAGAGCCCTACGTCTCTTTCTAAGTAGGGTGACCAAATATTGTTACGATTATGGAGTTGTTGACATATAATTAACGTAAAGTTTTCGTGCTCTGTTTATTGCCGTAATTCTTTCTTTCTACGCGTATGCCACATGTTAAATGAGTAGTAGTCAAAGCTTCTGATTAAATTGCCCATTTCCTTGCAGACTGTAATTTTTGTTCAGAATCTGTAAGAGAGTGTCTCGCAGAGTGCTCAATCCATTCTAATATATCCATGGGTAATACTATAAACATTGCCTATGGCAATAAATGTAACTCGATTCGAATAATCGATTAAAATTATGAAAACTAATGTCATTATTTTATTGTTTCAGGTCACAGCTCTAGCTGTGCTCGGCATAGCATCAGGAAAGAATTCGACAGCAAAAACGAAACCGAAACGACAGCTGGATAGCATACGAACACATGAAAACCTGCAGTATTCTCTCGTACTTCCACATTCAAGAGTGGCACATTTTCGGTCACTACCAACTAACCGAAGAATTTCCCATGCGCCCAAAGGAAAGTTGCCACCATATGCGGTTCAAATGGAACCTGTAGTACAGTACTCGCAGAAAGATCCCCTTTACGATCCAGCACATGGCAATGTGGATGAGACTGTGGAAAATAAGAATGAAATTTATGCTCAATCGAAAATTCTTAACGTACAAGACCAATCTGATGAGAATTATGGACCCCCCTATGGATCTTTGCCAACTGCTCCTCTTTATAGTCATGAACCGCATCCGCATTACTACGAAGCTCCTGAGCCCATAATTGAAATTATTATTAAAGAATCCAATGAATCACTGCCTGCACCACCTCCTCCTCCAGTACAAAAGAAGAAGAAAGAGCCAGTCCATGTATTTTACGTAAAATACAGCAAAGACCCACATTCGAAAGATAAAGTTATTTATGAAAAACCTATTCCAGCTATTACGCCCCCTACAAATGATGAAGATGACCATGACCATCATCATGACGAATATGTCACTGTAACCCCAGAGCCTTATATACCACCTAAAACCACTACATTAAGAGCCATCATTAAACCTGAATCTGAAGTCTATCACAGCGAAAGTAGCGTAAGAGTTACTTTCGGTAGTGAAGGTAGACATTACAGTGATAGGCGCGAAGCAAACACACATACGGAAGATCATGAGGAAACCGCGCCAAAACCTGCGATTGCCTTCCCTAACCAACCATTGCATCATATTCATCCACCTGTAGAACGCTCTGCATCACCTAAGCCACAGTTTTTCGAAACTAGTACAAGAGCATCCGTAGGTCAAGCTAGTGCGCAGTCATTCAAATCTGGATCACAATTAGCTCAAAGCCGTATTCAGTTCCAACCGCAATATGCATCTAATGACCAACAACTGCCAAGACAAGGACCTTCCATATCTCCTTTCCGGCCACAATCTCCAACACCTCAACACGTTCAGTTTGGACCCCCGCCTACTTTTAATGCTGCCTTTTCGAATGGCCCAATTAGTCCCGTCTCACATTTTGCTGGACCTAGTGTTCCCAGCCCTGTGGCGCCGGCTTTCCCGACTTCATTTCCTAGACCAAATCCAGGACCTACCTTCCATTCTCATGTTAATCCTACGTCTTTTGCCCCAAGACCTCAATCTAATGGTCCTCCCAGAAGTAGCTTCCATTCTGGACCTCAAAGACCTTTTTCTACTCAGCCTAAGAATTATTTTGATGATCCCAAATACTTACAAGAAAACTATCACACTATCACCAGTGAACAAGTAGAGCCACCTAAACATCAATTATTACCAAACAGGCAACCGCAGACATTTAATAATCTACCACAACCAAGCCCTAGCCCAACTCCAGCTCAATTCCAACAGCGCCGGCCTGCAGTTATACCACTTAACCAACAACTGCCACAGCAGAGACCACACCAACAATTTACAGACACAACTCAAAGCAAACCGTCTCTTTCAGTAAACCCTAGTACTTCTCCATTTTTCAATCTTAGACCGTCTCCCCCACACGTTGAAAATAGTCGTCAACCATTCCAACAACAACATTCTTTTAAACAATCCTTCCAACATCCGGCTCAGCAACAATTCAGTTTCCATCAAGGACCTCAAGCGGTTTCTAGACCCTCTCATCAAATATCGTCACAACAAAGTTCCCAACAGCATGCTTTCTCTGGAACAATTTCCCCATCACCATCCCCCATTCCTCATACTCAATTCGTGCCACAGCCCTCTTCGGCTCCTTTGTACAATTTTCACCCCCAACCTTCTCCAACACCTGAAGTTTTCCACACCCAAGGATCTCCATCTGAGAGACCTCAATTCCAACATGGTCCATCTGAGGGACCTCAATTTCAACATGGTCCATCTGAGAGGCCATTGAGTCATCATAGCAGATTAGAAAGTCAAACAAATGTTCAACATCAACAAAACATTGGGTCTTTGGTTCCCAATGGTGGTGAATTCATTCCTTCTATTTCTAAATATGAACAACACATAACTGTCAATGGCCCTACAGCTGAGCCGTTTAATGGATTAGGTGATTCTAGCCCTAGTCAACCCACGCCCACCTCTAGTCATATTGAACCTCAGTACCATCAGGTTCAACAACAACAACATCTAACTCGACATCAGCAGCAACCACAACAACAGCCACAGATTCAACAACAGCAGTATCATGACGCTGAACAACAACAAGTCAGGCAACAATTAGCAGAGAACGTTAAAAAACAACAGGAAGAAATTCAACGGCTTCAAACACAGTTACTATATACACAACATCAACAGCAGCAGCAACAGCAACAACAATTGCAACACAATTATCAACAGCAAGTGCAAGCTACTTCACCGCAGTCGCAGTACATCCAAGAAAGATCACGTCCACTTCCTTCAAGCACGGCCTCACCATCTTTCTACCATTCAAGTTCCAGGACCGTTGAAATTAAACCAACTACTCAGAAGTATATTTCGTCTACTGAAAAATCGGTGAGCACTACACCCGAACCGAAGAAAGAGGAAAAGAAAAAGAAGCCCACTATAGAACTTCCTGATGAAGTCCCGGATGATCTGCGTGAACAGCTTTTGTCTTCTGGTATTCTAGATAACGCTGATATAAGTGTTTTGGACTATGACAAAGTGGGTGAAACACCATTAGAATCCCTGCCTCCAGATCAACTTGCAAACTTTTTCGGCGCCGGAGGTGGTCAACAGTTAGCATCGAGTGAGAATAAGCCTGTTTATGTAAAGCCCAATGGTGACCGCATCGAATCTAGAATAGACGAAGAAGTTGACGAAGACCAGGAATTTGCTGCTTCAGAAAATGTTCCAAGTTATGTAGCTGCACCCCAGTCGAAAGACCAAGCTGTGGAAATGAAAGTTGTACATTTTGACCCTGAAACACCAGAAGGTCAGAAACTTGCGAAGGAATATATTCAAGAAAACGCCACTCAAGTCGACCCTGTATCTTTAAACGACAAAAAATACAACAGATATTTACCTTTGAAAGTCAGTGGTAATCAGTTCCCATTGCCTGATATTCTTAATGGCAGAAAGATTACTTCTGTTGTTGTATTGGCCCCTGTCCAAACAGAAGCCTTGGGTGATCACACAAAAACGAAGCGAGCGGCAAGCGAAAACTTAAAAGGAATTAAGTTTGTCGCTGGTGAAAGCTTGCAAGATTTACTCAAACGCCCAACAAAAGACAACTTTGAAAAATGGTTAGAAATTGAAAAGAAGACAGCTACTGATTTGCAGTCCGTTATTTTACTCGTGACAGGGTAAGATTCTTAAAAAAGATATATGGAATGATAAATATTTAAACTATTTTAATTAAATGTTACTTACTGAGTTCTTAGATTTACGCGAATATTACACATGAAATAAAACTATTTTTTTCGGATTTTATCGCGGTTTATTTTGATTTTTAAGTTCCCGACGTTTCGAGTGCTTTGCAGCACCCATGGTCACGGGAAGGACTGAGGTGTTAGACGTCCAAAAGGCATAGTTGTTCCGGGGTACCCTCAAACTTCTTAATTATTTTTGTTTTTGTTGGTCCGATCTACGCAGAATGAGCTCACGGTGTCTTGAGGTCTTGCAGTGTTATGCTTGGTTTTAGATTTGATTATGATCTTTGAGCGACGAAGAACAGGACACACGAAGAACCGGAACAACTATGCCTTTTGGACGTCTAACACCTCAGTCCTTCCCGTGACCATGGGTGCTGCAAAGCACTCGAAACGTCGGGAACTTAAAAATCAAAATAAACCGCGATAAAATCCGAAAAAAATAGTTTTATTAAATGTTACTTGTCTTTTTAATTTTTATAATTTGATTTCAGGGATGACGAGGCTTCTGATGGCAGGGAAATCTTTATGTACGACATTGCATCGGGCAACGTGAACAAACTAAGTGGCGAATTATCAAACGCGTTTGTTGAAGCTGCAGAAAATAATTCTTTAAGCAAAGATATTGAATCTCTTGCTATCGAGGGTGAAGGTACCCCGGAAAACTTTAACAAAGATTCAAAAGACGACATGGCTGCAGAAGGTTCAGAAAATGTGCCATTATTTATAGATTTATCGGGTTTAAGTTTAGATCAGAAAAATAAATATCAAGTTTCAATATCTTCCGGGTACAGTAAAACTAAACATGGCAGGTCATTAAGGAGACACTGATTAATTTAAAGCGCCAAACGGCGTCTGATTCTTGTAAATAGTATATAGCATTAGTATTACTAAATTAAAACGACGCGATTATTGCGTATAGACGTAATGTTTTTTACAAAAGTGATAATGGTTGTACAATATAAAATAATTGAATTTTAAAGATATTTTTATTTAATCCTCATTTTTCCTCAAATAGATAACACCATCCCAAAAACAACTCAACATTATAATTAAATATCTATTAGTTAGGTAGGTAATTGAGAGTTTAAAAAACTTGATCAAGATAATCACACGCTATCTCAATTTGAAAACCATACAATTTATTACGTCAAAAAGTGTACTTTTTGTAATATTCATTATATACCAAATGGCGGTAAGTTCTAACTAAACAGACTAAAGATATTAAATGGCCGAACTGTGCCAACTAGAGCTGTAGCAAACCGTATGTATTCGGTACCGAGTAACGGGTACGCTATTTAGTACCGAGTACCGAAACCGTTACTCGCATTTTTCGTATTTTCGTACTGATGCTAGTTTGATTGATTCTTTATACTAACAAATACAACTGTTTCAGTTCCCGCAAGTACCGTTGATGTGTGAATTGGGTATTTGCATGAAAACAACATAACTCAAAAATTAAATAAAACAATTCTTTAATATATATAAAGTTTGAAAATGAAATTAAATATCAATTTGAACAAATAGTTTTTAAACGAATAAAAATGCTCTAAAATTGTATAAAAGTCACGTGACGTGAAACGCAATCTGATTGGTATGAAGTTATTGTGCATATTTTCAGCGCGTAATTTGAATTCATAACAAGTCTGGTTCAAAATAAGGTAAAGTTAAAAAATGCACCTTACGCAGTATGTAACGTATAAGTATGTTTTCTACAAAGAAATAACGACGCGACGTCAACGTCATACCATACGCAATACGACTCGATGCGATGCTCTATGTTATTAGGTATCAAAGGTACCGAGTAACGTAACGATACGATAGTAACGAGTACTGATTGTTATAGTAAAGAATACATACGGGTACGCTATTTTTCGTTACTTTTACAGCTCTAGTGCCAACTTATTTATATTAATGGCATTCACAGACATGTAGCATTATCGCCGGTAATAACGACAATATCGATTCTAAATTATATGTGAATCGATTACACAAATATCGATTTAAATTTTCACAACTGGCAATTTCACATGGAACTGTCAAACATATGGATTATTTATGGTAGAAGGTTCATACCGCAGTGTTAAATTCAGAGTCTTTATTTTTTCATGTGTTTTGATAGTTATTTTTGACTTATAATCATGATGGAGGGTTCACTGAGTAAATGGACGAATGTGATGAAAGGGTGGCAGTACCGGTGGTTCGTGCTGGACGAGAACGCTGGCCTGCTTTCGTATTACACGGTAAGTGACGTTTATGAAAATAATAATGTATTACGTTTGTACTGTTATTTCTAAATGAATTGTTCAGTAAACATATTTATTTCCCACTTAACTACATAAAATAACCCTCAGCTGGCTCCTATTTACAATATGCTCTGCTTATTTCTTTTTGAAACTTCAAAATATTTATTACCTACTCTGCGCTTGATTTTCGACCTAAAAACTGTGTAAAATAAGTTCTAAAGATAAGGTACAATTTTAGAACAATAAGGGAATGATCTTTCTTATCAATGTCAAGGTTAACTCTTGTTTATATTCATCATGCAAAATACAATTATCTGCATAATATCAAAGGTAGTGCTTACGTGCCTGATTACAATCACGTCAGGGTCCTTTAAGGATAGGAGAAAGAGAATAGCATGTAAGCAGATGCTGGCAAATAAACCTAACAATCATCTTGTATGTCTGCATGCAAAATCTAAATTAAGTTTTTTGAATGTAGTTAAGTAATTTAACTTTAGTTTTGAAGTTCCTGTGAGGAATTCAATTTAATCACAAGATGATTGCTTACCTCATCTCCTTTTACTAACCTAATTCCCATGTTATTCAACTTGCAATAATGTTTTTTAAAAACCATTCTGTTTCTTCCCATTGGCTAATATAAATCCCTCTTGCGTGTCAGTGAGCAGAAAGGCTGGAAATGGGCAGTGACAGAATTTTAACTCTTTTTAATTATTTATCTTATTTGTTAAAGTATAATATTTGTATAGTTTTATTTTTAGTATTGGTGAGTCAGCACAGAGTTCTTGGATTACCTTACCTCCTTGTTTTTTGATTGAAAACCATTCTAGATCTTGTGTGGTTCAACTTGATAGTAGTTCCATCTATCTCTACTATCACATCAGATCCTTAGTATTTTTATCTCAATAACTTGTTATGTTTCTTACCTGGCTAACATTAATCCCTCTTGTGCAGCGATGGGCAGAGTAGTCAATATGTAAATGAGCAGTAAGAGAATTTGGACACTCTTTGGATGTGTATTTAACTTATTTACCTGTGATACTGTTCTTTAGCACTGCCATTTCATTTCTTTCTATTCATTTATCAATTATTTGGTTTATCTGACACACCAACTATTGTTGCATACTTCTAATATGTTCTTTCCTTACATACCTCTCTGGCTTCCTCCACTATCATAGTGTGTCTCATACACGCTTGCCGTTTATGGAGACTCTTGACTTGTCCTTCAAATAAGACTGTCTATTTGGTCATGATAAGATAGTCTAGGTCTTCCCCTGTACCTACATAAAAATATTCAACAATATATTTAATCTATGTTGACACATACTTACTAAATAGGAATAATAATTATTCATGGATTGAGTATTGACTTATAACACTAAATATTATCAATAGATAATAGAAGATGTTCTCATATTGACTTCTGTTTGTTGCCTAGCAATTTGTTTCTTTTCAGGCAATAATATTGTACATTTAATAGAGTATTGCTTATTTGGGACCATATATGGAACTATAATGATATTTGTTCATGCTACCAGTGAGAAACCAGGATTAGTTGCTAGTCACTACATATCATAAAACAAAGTCCTCCTTCGCGTCTGTCTGCCAGAACACGATAAACTCAATAACTTCCGAACATATTTTCATATGGTTTTTACCAATGGACGGAGTGATTCAAAAGGAAGGTTTATATATATAATTTACCCATGCAAAGCTAGGGCAGGTCGCTAGTTTATACTAAAACTAACAAGTTGATATTGTGATTTTGTTAGCGGATTTAAATCTAACTATAATTTATTCATCATTGTACAAAAATAGTTATAAACAAGGACAGTCTGATTTGAATTTGTAATGCAAAACAAGATTATGTGTCTGGTATCTCACTTGAAATGGCACTTGATTAGTAGTTTTGACATAATAACTTGGAAACACATTTTTTTATAGTGACATAAATACATTATTTAAATCATTTTATTCTATATAATGGATGACCTATAACATCTAATATCAATGATGAGTAATGAGTAGATTAAATAAACCTCTTGGTGGGTGGTTCTTTATTATTTGAGGTTTTATTACATATTTAGAATGACCAAGGTGTAGCTAAACTAAGGTTATATTTATTTATATAACATCTTGCCAGATCTCTTACAGGGCAGGCACCAAATACAGCGTTCCATCAAGTTCTTTCCTTACAAATTTCTCTCACTTCCTTCACTCTCATAGCTCGCATCATAAACACTCACTGTATATGGAGACTCTTGACTTGCTCCAGTACTGGTAAGATATTCTAAGTCTTCCCTGGTAGTACCTACATCCTTCTACTTTCGCATTAAACTGAACTTAGGTTAGTCTCTAGAAATGTTCACATATTTATCAATTCCAAAGATTAACTTAAGCATACCTAAAACATGTTCTATAATGTAGCTACCCTTTAAATATGTAACAACAAACCATTAGTCTACATTTACATAGAGATCACATAATTATGCTGACAGTACCATTCTTTGATATTAATTTTAACATATACATAGTACTAGGTAGTATGTTTATTCTGCTTAAGAACACTTCCCATCATAAGTCAAGCTTACAGAGTAGTTTTCATCAATAGACTTTCAATAGCCATACCAAATCTTGACAGCAAATACTGTATTATGCATAGATAGCGCTGACTCATAGCCTAAAAACCTTCCTAACAGCCATTGAAACATTTAGTTCTTTATACTATTAAAATATATTTTAAATCTAAATCTATACTAATATAATAAAGAGGAAAGATTTGTATTTTTGCATGTTTGTTATGAATAAACTAAAAACTACTGGATTGATTTTAATGATTTTTTCTCTATATCATCACGCCAGATCCCTTGCGGGGTAGGCAGAGAGTCCAGAGTTCCAACAGGTTCTTTCCTTACATACCTCTCTGGCTTCCTCCACTCTCATAGTTCGTCTCATACACGCTCGCCGGTTCCGGAGACTCTTGACTTGTCCTTTAGATAAGACTCTGTCTATTTGGTCATGGTAAGATAGTCTAGGTCTTCCCCGGTACCTACATCCTTCCACTTTCGTATTGTATATCTGTTTAGTCATTCTTTCTTTAGACATTCTTTGTTGTTCTTCAGATTTTATGACCAATTTTTTTACCAACCACGAAAGCTACATTATCCAGAAGTAACATAGGCTATAAAACATAGACCCGGTAGGTGGCACTGTGGTCGACCGGGTACGAAGTCGCGGAAAACTGCTATCTATAATATTACAAAGAGGAAAGATTTTTTGTTTGTTTGGAATTCAAAAACCCTGATACTACTGAACCTACGTTAATAATTCTTTCACCATTAGAAAGCTACATTCCGCAGGAGTAACATAGACCCGATAGGTGGCGCTGTTGTAGATTGGGTGCGAACCCGGGAAAAAACTGCTTGTATGTAATATATTATTCTAAAAGTGTAAAATTGGAAATTGTGATCATGAGGTCCTGGGTTCAAATCCTAGGTCGGACAAATGTAGTTTTTCTAACGAAAAATTCCCAGTATGAGTCCGGAGTCTGGAATTGTGCCCGGTATATGGCAATAGGCTTGCCCCCTTTTACATGGGACCTAACATCGTCGGCAAACCGTGGGTGTACTCAGTACACCTCTGCCACCCCCTCTGAGGAATATAGGCGTGACGGTGTTTTTTTTTACTGTAAAATTGGATTTTTTTTTTGAGATTGATATGTTACCACCTCTTCGCCACATAGCCGACGCAGCGCGACGGGAGCGCGACGGTGGCGTGGCTTGGGGAGTTGTAATGTACTGAAATGTACGGGAGACGTCACAAAGCGCTGCCCCGCTCGGCGCGACGGCAAATGTCACAACCGAACGCAGCTGAGCGCTTCCGTCACGCTCTCGTCGCGCTCCGTCGGCTATTTAACTAAACTTTATGTGTTTATAAACACGAGAAACACGAGCGTTATAACTTCAAGAATGATTGTTTAATAGAACTCCAGTGGCATACAATATTCCGGTTCAGAATTATTTCACGAAATTATCGTAACGTACCACGTTTGGTCACAGCGAATAACGGCCTAGATAGCATAGTGAAATCGATTTACAACATTGTGGGGCATTGGAAGTCTATTCACTTATACTGGTCTGTTCTTACATATATAATTGGAATTAAATAATTTGCACCTAAAACAATAACCCCCATACATTGTATAGCGGCGGAACAGTTATACAATTTTTTGTTTTCTTCTTTCGCATGTCAAAGTCGCAGAAAGAAAGGAAACAGTGAGTACAGTCCCACAAGGATTTTTTGGCCTGCGGCCAAAATCGGAACTAACGCTGTCATCAAGTGAAATGTCACTTCATAACAGTCGCATATTTGCCGTTTGCTATGAAATTTATCCAAGTTATGTTTACAAGCTTTTATTTAATTTGCAATGTTCGTATGTCTATCTGTCTTTCCAGTTCAAATCTTGTGATTCATTTTTCAAGTACATCCAGTTGAGCTGAAATTTGGCATACGTATGCAAATTCGATGACAATACAATAAGATCTGATGATGGAGTCGGAAGGTAGCCATAGGAATATGCAATTTATACAAAGTAACCCCCTCGTGTTTAGGCTTGTTAGATTGGTATTGACAAGTACTTAACAACCAGCTAGTGTTCAGGGTCGGATGATGAAGCCGAAAGGTGGCGAATGGAACCACCCAATTACTCAATATAACCCACCGTGAATGGGCTCGTTGAATTTGTCTTGGCGAGTATTTTTGACCTGTATGGTGTCCAAGGCCTGATGATGGAGTGAGAAGGAAGTCCTCACCTAAGCAAGATATTCTCTTTGTTTTTGCTAAAAATGCTTGTTCTTCTTCTTCTTTTTTAAATTATGGCTTCACACTATTTTTAAGTGTATTTTGCCAATGTCCAGTGAGATGCAATAATTGTGTTTTTAAATGAATTCAACTCCCCGATGAACTTGATGCCAACGATGATAATGAAATTGATGAAATACCCCACCTTGGTTAGTAAAGCGGTGGATGCTTTACATACCAATTGCGACGGCCGTTTGGAGATAAATCGAAAAGGCACGTTTTATCACTTTGTCACAATTACCTTTCACATATAAGAATACATAATGGTTAATATTCCACCAACATTACACATTATTATTCGAAATAACACAAGTTTTAGGAAATTAAGACAAATTGACAACATTACTCTTTGACTTCCCGCCAAAACTCATGCTTGTTTTTATAAAGGATTTATAAATTATTTATTTTAATTAGTAACTATGTGTACCCACCTCAGCATTCTCTAGAAGTAAGAAAATTTTACCAAATGGTTACCTTAACATCAAACCAAACGCCAAAAAATGCCTATCGCGCTATAACTATTCACATGCTATGCAACATTATATAATATGAGGCCCTAATTGTGTTTCATATCACTGTTTCCATTCTCAGTCTTAATATTATTTTTGTTCACATAGTTCTGTTTGTAAAACTCATAAAATAAGTAGTAGACACATATGACGTTAGGGAAGTAAAGAACGGTGATACCGAGCGGTGCTGGGCAGCTGGGCAGGAACACTTGTGATGAGTATATCAGCATCACTGTGAACTGGATCTGCGGAACATAATATGAGAAGGAAGTTACATGGTCAGTCCGACAAACAAAAAGAGATATATACTGTTATCACTCTCTCTCTCTCCTTGGCAATTATTTTTCCCATCTGATGGTGCTGGTGCTCGTAGCGCTGTGCGACCGCGGTGTTCTTACCGATTACCAAGGTTAAGCAGCGTTCGACTGGGTCGGCCCGAAATGGGTGACCGTTTGTGGCATTTTCATATTCGAGCGTCTCCGTGCTTCGGAAGGCACGTTAAGCCGTTGGTCCCGGCTACCACTTAATGTGGTAGTCGTTAAGCCGAGTTGGAAGTCTTAAAGGCGGCTTGATAAGTTTCAACAGCAGGTGGCCACAAACCTGCCTCCATCAATCCGCACTGGGTCCGCGTGGTGGAGTATGACCTAATCTCTCTCACCTCGATTTGTGAGAGAAGGCCTTTGTCCAGCAGTGGGCAGTATAGGCTGATATTATATATCTGATGGTGGGGTCTGCCTTCATAATTTTTCGCTCTGTCGGACGTGTCATGTTCGGAGGCATTACAGATACACAGCTCTTTTTTGACCACATCTGCCCATCTTGTTTTTGGCCGCCCTCTGGATCTGGGCCCTGATAGGTTTAGGTTGGCCGTAATATTACCCACATAATCGGGAGGTCTTCTCTTTATGTGGCCATACTAATATATACTGTTATCACTTCATATTATAAAACAAAATACATTTTTTGCGATAGAAAAACCACATTGGTCGGACGTAGGATAATCTGCAAGCGGAGTAAAATGTCTCTTAGAAATAAGGTGACGCTTTACAAAACTTGCATTCGACCCATCATGACTTATGCGTGTGTTGTGTTCGGGCATTCGGCCGCCTCTCACATCGATGAACTCCAAGTGGTTCAAAACCGCTTCCTCCGTAAAGCCGTAGGAGCCCCCTGGTTCGTACGGAATGTCGATCTCCACTCCGATCTAGGTCTCGAACCTATTCGCGCCTATATTAAAAAGGCGACGACACGACACTTCGCGAACGCATCTACCCATGCGAATCCGTTAATCGTAGCCGCCGCCGACTACGATCTAGTCACGTATCGTAATCACGATGAAGTAGAAACATAACCATATCTACTACCTTTTACTGATTGATATTTCGCCGGTTCGATCCCTGCACAGAGCAAACCATAAACTTGACTCATAAATTATTTGTGTCGTTCTGAGTGTTAGTATATATGAAATTCATGTTTGTAAACGCACCCAATGCGCAGGGATAATTTCTAGTGTAACATCAAAAAAAAATTTTTTTTTATAGGAAAATGTTATAACAAGTCTTTTTGAGAAAATGTAATGATACTTAAACTCTACCATTGAGCATATAATATGCTTCATTTTTAAGTCAAATTTTATCTTGAGTCAACTGATATTCGCACTTCGCAGCTAATAATATTTATTTTCTTAAAAAAAATCCAAATGTCCACTTCGCCAACCGTGCAAGGATCTGCCGAAGATAGAGAGAGAAACACTTGTAAAAAGAAAACAAACTATGAGTCATTTAACTAACCATTTGGATGATCGTAAGCCATTTCTTGTACTTGTGGAGAACGGCCTTCAACCATGGACTGCCTTCAGCGGACAGTAGATAGTAGGAGTACATGATGACGTGGACGGCGTTATTCAACATCGGCGAAAACGATGTGATGCCACCTGTGAAAACGAACTTCGATTATGTGTGATATTACCATCAGCTATAAGACGTCCACAACGGTACTTAGGCCTCCCCAAAAATAACCATGACGATCGTCAATAGTAGCCAACACCCTTATTGGCTTGTAATAACAAAATCCACAAAAATTTAGGGCTTAGCGTGAACAGATTGACGCTATCGTGTTGATATGCCATCCTTTTTACACTGCAAATTTAAGAAATAAAGATGAATATGTCTGGACGCTTTCTTGACAGCCTAGATAAACTAGATTACGGTAACAGCTAAACCCGATGGAATTGAGCTGGATTTTTTTTGGTAGAATTGCTCTCTAGAACTGCACGCTGAACACTGCACTCTCTAGAACAGTCTGGCTGCCTTGTCCAAGCTGGCGTATTTCTTCAAACAAATTCACTAATCAAATCTTTGCAAATATAAAATATATGACGGACGATTTAGCGCAGTGGTTAAGGGCTTAGCCCGCCCCGCCCACTGTGTCTAATAGTCGCGGGTTCGATTCCCGCACGGGACAAATCTTTGTGTGATCCACAATTATTTGATCCGGTCTGGGTATTTGTGTATGTGAATTTTCATGTTTGTAAACGCACCCACAACACAGGAATTAATCCTAGTGTGGGGCAACGTTTTAAAAAAAAGAAAAAAAAAATAACATACCTCTCATAACATTTATTTACTTATGTGATACCCGCGTTGTCTAGACTTTTTACCGTTTTGTCTGGACTTTTTTGGGACAAATGGTTATTTTCTACCCCAGGGTGCAGTCTATCTATTCTATTCAACGGTTTAGGTAAGAAAAGGTAACAGACAAACAGTTGTATGGCCCTTCAAAAAAATCGTTCACAGTCATTAATTTTACATGCACTAACCGCAGCATGGGGGTCACACAAAGTTTCATCGAGCGACAATTCGATTGCGACTATTAGATCCAATGAGCTGAGCTACCAGTTCGATCTATCAAACAACTCTATTACCTAGTATTATTTAATTTCATGCACAACTAATCAGCCGGGCGCACATAATTTAAAAACATTAATATTCACTTTCACTATCAGCATTAAATTAACAAATACTTTTTTAGGCTCTTGTCAAGATGAAGATAGTCTTTGGTGCACTCAGGTGAATTAATTTACTTATTTACCGAAAGTAAGAGTCAAACTTCAGTCATCGTTTTTTTAACAGACTTCAAGAAGGAGGAGGTTCTATGTTCGGTTGTATGTATGTTTTTTATTCTTTTTTTTTATGTATGTTCACCGATATTTCCGTCAATTGTGGACCGATTTTGATGATTTTTTTTGCATTAGGTTCAGTATAGCTTTAAGATGGTCCCATTTTAATCTCATTGGCATTGGACCTTGGACTTATAAGATACACCAGGGAACTCATTAACGACAAACAATAGGCATGTGTAAATTGAGATATTATGGGTATTCCTATAGGTACCTTACTATAGAACTAAGTAGTATATTAGCCAACTTCAAAAAAGGAGGTTCATAATTCGTCCTTTTTTTATAACTCCTTTGCTTATGAACCCATTTTGATGATTCTTTTTGCATTGGGTTCAGTATAGTCTTGAGGTGGTCCTATTATAATGTTATTGGTATTGAACCTTGGACTTTGAAGATACAAGAGGAAACTCCTTAACGGCGAACAGCACGAATGTATAGATTCCGTTATTATAGTCATTATATTTATCCTGTAGGTACCTTACTGTACAACTCAGCAAAATAATATAATATTGATATATAAATATTACTAAATAATTCACTCGTCACTTAAAATTGTAAAATAATAATCTTGTCGGTGCTGGTGCAGTCGGTTACTTGGCACCGACTTCAAATATTTATTTATTGCTTTTTGAAGTCTGTTTACCTTTTTTTTTAAAAAGATTATTATTACCAAGAATTATCTACAAGCAACATTGATAAAATGAGATAATTTTTATTAATATATCTTTTGTTCTTTTAGATTTGAGTATACAATGCGAAAGTGGGAGTATGTAGGTACCGGGGAAGACGTAGACTATCTTACCATGACCAAATAGACCGTGTCTTATCTCAAGGGCAAGTCAAGAGTATACGTAACCGGCGAGCGCGTATGAGACGTACTTTGAGGGCGTAGCCAGATAGGCATGTAAGGAAAGAAACTGTTGAAACTCTGGACTCCCTGCCTACCCACGAGGGATCTGGCGTGACATAGAGATATATTTTTGAGAGATTTCAGATTGATAAGCTTTAATTTTAAGTAGCGGCAGAGTAACAGCTATTTAAGTAGTATATACATAAAATACAGAGAAGCGTTTCCATTTATTCATAACGGTGTAGACTTTGCTGTCTGTCTTACTTATCTAAATTAATTAATATTAGAAACGCGTAGAGCAGAACATCGAAATGTTATTTTAATTCTGTCAAATTATTGCAGGCTTTAAGAGCTAATTTTGCATGATATTTTGTACTTCTTATCACTTTCGTACTTAAAATTAATGTGTAGGATGGATTTTTATTGCCATTGAAATATTTGCATAGGAATTACATACATTCATTTTCTTACTTACGAGATTCTCTCGTCCCAATTTATAAGTCTAGAACTAAATAAACTCTCAGTTTACACAGCAAGTTATCTGATGTCATATAAAGATAGTATTAATTAGATACGTCACTATTACCAAACATAATCTATCTATCTATCTATCTATAGATAGATAGATTATGTTTGGTAATAATAATACTAAAAGAAATCCCACCTTGCCACGACCATAATCTATCTATCTATAGATAGATAGATTATGTTTGGTAATAATAATACTAAAAGAAATCCCACCTTGTCACGACAACCAGTAGTTAAACAAATTTCCATGACATATGCATTATACATTGTTATACAATAACATTAAATATGATATCACCGCTCGGACAGGCCCACTAACATTCTAAAATGATCTCTGACTCTTTAGTAATAAGTGTCTTTTCATATTTTCGTCGATCTGGCCACTGCCTGGCCCATCACTTTCACTTGTGTCTGCTATGATATCTGCAGTGTATGCTATATGATAAACTCGGGAGATATTGCCAAGGGTCAGTTTTTACTGCTTGGGACGATACATAAATAGATATGGCTTTATTGATCGTGTCCAGTCTGGAGGAGGTATTTAGGACATCACACACAATCTGAATACAGTTTGGACAGGTTTGTACCAGAAGAAAGTACCCAAAGTGAGGAGGCAAGAAACGCATAAAGTAATTCTTTTACAATACTGGTACTCTGTACCAGAAAAGCTATGAAGGAAAATATTAGTTTTGTGCGTATGCGTTCGTTGTCCCAAAGAAAAAACTATCATAATCTAAACTTCTTTACATCTGTGATTATCACTTCATCCCTATCACTAGGGGTGAAGTGATAATCACAGGTGTAAAGAAGATCAGAATAGAGATTCCTTGGCATATTTGTATATATTTTACTTCCAAGTACAAGCTAGCTACTTAAATTTTCGTTCCAGATATTTGTTACGACCCATGTTCAAACCAAATTGACCTACATGTACACGAATTCTAAACGTGACTTTATTACAATTCCCAAAGCCATCGGTTATTGCGTTCCCATTTCCATAAATTTGTACCAAATTGGAAACCTTCTAATCTTTCATTACGAATACTTGGAGAAAAAACTCAAGACCCTCAAGATTCGCGCGAAACAAAAGGAATTGAGGGTCTATTTATAGTGACGGTAGAAACGGAGGCTTTCACGTTTTTATTTTTACATGTTTTATTTAAAAGACGTGTTTGTGATGGCGACGACGCAGCGAAAACATTTAAATGATATTTAAACAAGCATACTATGGGACGATTTCGTTTGTATTCTGGCGTGATTGTAAATGAGTGGATAATGAGCGAAAGAAGGTCGAATGCCGATAAATAAACTTGTTTTGTAAGTGCTGTAACAGAATGTGAAACTTCAGATTGTAGCTTAAAATGCCGAACTCACCGTAGGCTTGATTCCGTTTATATTCTCCTGATAGCCCCTTCAAAAATGATGTATAAACCTGTCCTTCCTTACCACTGGTAAATAAATCTAGATTAAATATGAAAAACTAATATTACGGTGTGTGAGTGATGTACGCTGTTGGCCGCGAGGCCTTTACAGCTTCTTTTTTTTTAGCAGCAGATCGTAGTCGGCGGCGGCTACGATTAACGGATTCGCATGGGTAGATGCGTTCGCAAAGTGTCGTGTTGTCGCCTTTTTAATATAGGCGCGAATAGGTTCGAGACCTAGATCGGAGTGGAGATCGACATTCCGTACGAACCAGGGGGCTTCTACGGCTTTACGGAAGAAGCGGTTTTGAACCACTTAGAGTTTATCGATGTGAGAGGGGGCCGAATGCCCGAACACAACACACGCATAAGTCATGATGGGTCGAACGCAAGTTTTGTAAAGCGTCACCTTATTTCTAAGGGACATTTTACTCCGCTTGCAGATTAATGAATGGAGACGACCGAGCACAAAGGATGCTCGGTGACGGACCCGCTTGATGTGCGGGCCGAAGGACATGGTACTGTTTAGGGTGACCCCTAGATATTTGACCTCTTTGACCCAGGGAATGGGTCGGTCGAACATGGTCATTTGGCCGAGATTACTTCTAGGGCGGCGCAGGGAGTGGTCTAGGGCGGCGCCTAATATTACGGTTTAGTAGGTTCTTGCTTCCAGAACTATAAAATGATAATATGTAATTTCGTAAACTTTAAGGCCTCGGACACGAAGTCAGCGGGAGCGGGGCGGCGGCGGCGGCGGCGCGGAAACGCTGTACCCGGTCTCGAAGTCAGCGGGCAGACCGCACGGCGCTGGAGCGGCGTAATGTTGTGTTACGAGAAATTAGTATCTTTGTTCTATCAAAAATCATTGTAATAAGTTGCTCCAAACGTCGGCGGGCATTTTAAAACTTCGCCGCCCGCTCCCCGCGCCACTGCCTTCGAGGCCAGTTCCTTATAAATGTATGCATTGAAACGCGCCGATCCCCGCGCCGCCGCCCCGGTCCCGTTGACTTCGTGTCCGAGGCCTAAAGACTGATCCCATTTCTATTATCTGGGGGTCGACGCACCATATCTTACAAATTGTATGCCATATTAGGTGTGTGATATTACTTTGTGATTATTCGCCTATCAGACGTCAACCTTTTTCGGGGTAGCAGTAACCCAACTGACTAGAGCGGTAGATGCCATAGATGCCGCCATTTCAGACAATGGTGTCCTGCTTCCAACAACACCTAGCCTTAATTTTCTCTTCGATGAGGCACCAGAGTAGTGCCTGGCTGGAGCTAACGCTTTAGAGGTAATTTGTTTCTGGATTTATTCGATGACTCTGTTACTTCAACGTCGGGTGAAAGACGTCCACTGTAGGCCAAATTTCGCCTTGTAGTGGGGAATATAGAGTCTGTCTAATGAAAGCTGAGAGGGATTATTTAACCTTTTCATAAGCTGGCAATACTGAGATTAATTATCTATTGTTCTAGTGAACCAAAGACATAGACGAATTGATTTTGATACGCGCTAGATTTATTTAATATTATGTTATCATTCCATAAAATTCTACATCAGTTAAATTTTACTCCTCTGAATTTGACATCTTATTAAACTCCGTGGTATTGCATTGATGGATTGCTTAGATGATGCTTTAAATCTTCAGACAATCCGTATTATAATTAATTAATTGAAATACAAGAAGTTATAATAAGAATAAATATCTGAATGCCGATGAGCATCAGGTTCCCATACCAGAAATCCAAGGACTTGTAAACCATTAACACGAAAGAATGTAATATTTTAGAACGCTATAATTATTGTGTAACTCCCTCCTTTCTCCTCCCTCGTCCTCCCAATTTCCGGTGTGTATAATATGTTCTTTAACATGATAAACATATATACACGATTTTTTGCTGATGCTCTACTATTTTTTTCATAACACTATTCTTGAATTAAATCCATTCCAATCCAAGTATCAAATCCATATTTTCCTCGTTCTTCCGGGGTTGCACTCTCAGCTTTCATTAGACAAACTTTCTGTGGTACTAAGGGATGAGTAAAATATAAATAAATTTGACTCATCCCTCTTTTTCTCCCATCCCTCTACTCTTTATTATTATTGCCTTATGACGACATCATAAAATTCAATTCTTTCTGAAATTTTATTCAAATTTTGTTCTTGAAGTTTTGCCGTCACTTTCGTTCGAATGAAAGGCGTTTACAGCTTTTGGTCCGTGCCTCTAATTAGAGTCAGTGTTGATTTTTATGCAGTTGAACGAAATCTTGTAATGACCTGGTTTCGTTTAATGTTTTGCTCGCGTTCTGAAAATTAAGCCACTTAGTGTACTAATGTTATGTATATGTAGATCTACGCGAATATTACACATGAATACATATTTTTGATTTTTATTTTGGATTTGAAAGACCTCAAATCCTCGTAGTAGAACACTGATTCTTACCATAAATGGTTCGCGAGGCTATTGAAATTAAAAATACATCATAATTTCAATAGAAAAGATGTCTGGGTGTGTCCTTTGACTTGGGGTCCGGTAATTAATATAATTAAATCCAAAACCAAGCATAACACGACAAGACCTCAATACACCTCGAGCTCTTTCTGCGTACATCGGACCAACAAAAATAATTAACTAGGTACCCCGGAACAACTATGCCTTTTGGACGCCTCACACCTCAGTCCTTCCCGTGACCATGGCTGCTGCAAGGCATTTGAAACGGAAACTTACAATTTCAAATGTTATGTATTTTATGCACCTATACTTAATCAATTTACTGCTTCTGATACCGTTCTTTACATCCATGATTTTTCGCTTAATTTGCCGTGATCAGTGATATGTATTGTCATTCTGCGGAACCGGCATTGTAATATCCCTTGGAAATTTAGGCGGCCGGGTCTGTAACTGCTAGCGCTGCCGGCAGCCAAAACTAATTAAGCAGCTAAATCGCCTTTGACAAGAGCGATTCGCAATATATCACAGTCGTCATATTTACGCGTCCGTTGAGTTCGGAAAGGTTTTAATGTATATTATTTGTTATTGTACCTAAAATATTTTTTATTATTATTATAAGGTTATACATTTTGTTCTTTTTTTTTAATTTATCTTACAAATGATTTTGCAAATATTGTTATGTTTATTTAAGGAGCTGCACTATTGCTTTGGGTTCTGATCTGTAATGATACATGTATACGGATAGAATAAATAAATATTTTGTCATTATTCTGATAAGACCATTTCAGAGTATTTGACATTATTCATCTTTGACATAAGTCGTGTAAATCGTTTTTCCGTGTCAGTACAATTACAATCGATTTTGGCTAGCTTAGTCTCATTGAATCATTATTCTTAACATTATCATAATTAAAATGATGGTATTATAATATTTCCTAATAATTATAACGGGTTTCCATTCAACTCTTATTTATGACTATTTTCGGCCCGCGACTTCGTCCGGGTTGACTTTAGACAGAACCTGACATTTTTTCCGAGATAAAAAGTATCCTATATGTTAATCCAGGTAATAAACTATCCGTGTGCCAAAGGACATTGTTCTGCGCCCATACATGATTTGCCCCAGACAAACAGCAATGAAAAAAATCTTTTATGATTTCAATTACCCATAAATTCTCTTAAGGCAATTATTATTAAACGGACAAGCGGGGGAATCGCGATATCGCACAAAAAGTATTAGACTGAGGTTATAATTCAATAGCCATTAATACATATGAGGTTATATTGTGTGTTGACATTCAGTAAAGATGTCGGCGACTTCGATATAAATACTTACTATACTTTGAAATATTCGTTTTAGATTGCAAATTGTCCGTTAGACACGGATATTTGCCATTATTTTAATAAAATAGATAAATATTGATGGCATTGGTCAAATGTTTGTTGTTTCTGGGGCAATTTTCGACAATGTCCTCTCATCCAAATCCGTTTAGCCGTTTTTGCGTGATTGAGTAACAAACATTCAAAAATCCAAATATCCAAACATACGAACTTTCACATTTATAATGAACGTTTACTTTTGTACGTCCCCTAATAAATAAGCCCTGAAGCTCTTTAAAAACCGAAATAATTCGAGCAGCTTATATACAACGAATTTTTTCATCAAAGTCTTTGTTCAGTAATTTCCCTCGGAAATTCTGCCGACGGGCATTGAAGGCTCGAATTTCAAAAGACTCGGACCCTTATCCACTATGATCATTTAAACACATAACGCGGCGAGTTACGAGAACTTCGTTAATTCAATCAATCAAATCAGCCTATTGCAGTCCACTGCTGGACATAGGCCTCTCCCAATTTGCGCCACAATACACGGTCCTCCGCCTTCCGCATCCAGTCCCACCCTGCGACCTTCTTCAGGTCGTCGGTCCACCTAGCTGGGGGTCGTTAATTGTAAATATAATAAATTTCCATTTCAAACAAAAATGACCAAAACCGAAATATTCATATTTAAAAGCAGTTCCCCATACTATAATAATGTTTTTTCTTATTTTATTTCTAAAATACAAGTCTAATCACCAAAGAGGTCTCATATATATTTGTTGACCACTAATATAGCAACTGAATAGTGTGGTTTAATTTTAGGAAATTACGACATTGTTTTTGCAGTCGCCTTTATCTAGCCGCTTGAGTCATCATCATCATGGCAGCCTACACTGGTCCACTGCTGAACATAGGCCTGCCCAATCGCTTTCCAGCGTAACCGGTCCGATGCCACCTGCATCCAACGGCTCCCTGCAATTATATTATCTGCTTGTATATGGACGTTCCATTGCATCAATGACATACATACCATTACATGATAATTTCTCGATGTTATCGTAACGCGTCGCGTTTGGTTATACCGAATAAGTGCCCCGAACAAAAGCTACAATTTCTGAGTACTTTCAAGAGGTAACGTAAACTTGGAAGTTTCAGGTTTGTGCGTAGGAGTATCGCCAATTACCCAAGAGAAGCGAGACGATAATTGGTCGTTGCTTTCAAATTTTGTGTTATCAGGTGACAAGTTTCGAGTGATTGTGTAATTGGTATGAGGTTTAATTAAATGTGTGGGAATGTTACATGTGGTAATCAGGCGGATAATTTTGATTTCGTAATATCTTAATGTTCTCTGTGAAAGAGTTGAATCGTTTATTCTCGGCATATATTGGTTACAGCAATTATCAAGCTATACATGAGTTTTAATTATTGTGGAGTGTGTAATTGTGTGTTGGTATTGATTGTAAATCGAAGACATATACTTATATGATCAGAATAAAACGTTAAAACATCTTAGAAGATATGGTCTCAAAAATATAAGTGTGATGGACTAAATTTAATTAGGTATGTTATAATGATAACAATATTAGCCCTTTTAGGAAACCGTCCCACCGTTGGGCACGAGCCTCTACTCAAACTGAGAGGGCTTAGGCCATAGTTCCACGCACGCTGGCCCAGTACAGGTT
This sequence comes from Phalera bucephala, assembly GCA_905147815.2. NCBI lineage: Eukaryota > Metazoa > Arthropoda > Insecta > Lepidoptera > Notodontidae > Phalera > Phalera bucephala. The sequence continues at coordinate 4,361,806 of LR990625.1, read as the reverse complement.
GGCGAACTTTACACACCATCGACAAACTCTTAGGCATATAGGTTTCCTCACGATGTTTTCCTTCACCGTTAAAGCAAGTGATAATTAATTTTTAATACGCACATGCTTTCGAAAAGACACAGGTACATGTTAAACACGAGACCTCTGACTTAGCAGTCCAGCGGTTTAACCACGGTGCTGTAACTGCCTCATGTTGACGACGGCTTGGTCGAGTGGTTAAGAGCTTAAGCCGCTCCGTCCACTCGAGTAGTCGTGGGTAGGATCCCCGAACGGGAAAAATCTTTGAGTGACCCAAAAATATATCTTTAGGTGTAGGTATTTGTGTATGTGAATTTTATTTTATATCCTAATTTGGGGATTTAAAAAATATCCGGAGGTATTTAACCAACTAGTCTAAGGCCTTAATTACGGCCTTTTTACGTTTCTACTCTGCATCGTTTGTACTGTCAAACCTCTTTCTCTGTTTTTATTTTGGTAACAGGGGAAACTCAGTCCCCAAAGCAAGGCGGCTTTGATTACACAGAATTAAATCCACCGGCCTAGCTAAACCCGACGATCATCTTCACTGAGCTCTGAAAGGGTACCGCACTTAAAATAGAACCAAAAGCTCTTACGCGGGTACCGGGGACGGTTTGATTAAATAATGTATGTATAATGTAATTGTCCTATCTCACTATTATCAGTGAAAATGTGGGTGTTTTAATGCAACCAGACGGCCGATTCTCGTAATTAAAAAAAGTTCTGAATGGATTTTCGTTCTAATCTTAATATCTGCTATCTCTATATCACGTCAGGTCCCTTCGGAGTAGGCTTAGAGTACGTAATTTTAACAGGTTCTTTCTTTACATACCTCTCTGGCTTCCTCCACTCTCATAGTTCGTCTCATACACGCCCGCTTGTCTCGTACAATATCTTAAACTTCATATATGGAATTCATATAACATGCTTCAGTTATATGTATATTGACCGAATAATACAAAATACTTCAGTAATATTGATCGAATCGAGATCGGACCAAAAGTTGAACAAAATGTTAAGGGTATTCTCGGTAAAATTCATAACTCATATGAAAATAACAAACTCTAAATCTTTTCTACTTAACTGTGGCAGCTGAGATTAACATTAGATAGATAGATTAAATTAAATAACTTTACATTATATCGAGATTAGACTGAGATGGACTGAAATCGTCCCAATATTTCAGTGGCGCAGAATATCAATTGGTAGTCTCAATTCAGTCAACATTCAGCATAGTGTAAATGAAATACAAGAGTCTATCCATCCATCATCAGGTTTTAAGGTGTTTTGGATCGAATGACTAGTTATCTTCTAATAATCTATTCTTTTAGAAATCAATATTTCCTAGCGGAGCATTCAATTCGGAAAGGACATTGTTCTGCGTCCATACATGATTCGCCCCAGAACCAACAGCAACGAAAAAATGCTTATATGATTTCAAGTCACCTGTAAATTATCTGTGTGGGATTTATAATTAAAAGTACGGGCGAGGGACTCGCATTATTGGAAAAAAAAATCTTTATCAATCAATCAATCAGCCTATCGCAGTCCACTGCTGGACATAGGCCTCCTAACACGCGCCATTGCACACGGTCCTCCGCCTTCCGCATCCAGTCTGTCCCAGCGACCTTTTTGAGGTAAAATCTTTATTATTCTATATAATTGTAAAAATATATTAGCAATAGTCAAATCGATTATGAATGAATGTAATCGATTAAATATAACCGATTGATAGGATTGACATCTCCAACCGCAATTCGATAACAATGTCAACGTTGCAGAAAAAATGTCGGCGACTTTGCTTACTTACAGCACCTTGAAATATTCGTTTTGGATTGCAAATTGTCCGTTAGATACGAATATTTGCAAGTACAAAATAAAATAGATAAATAATTATCGTATAGGCCACATGTTTGTTGGTTCTGGGGCCATTTTCGACAATGTCCTTTACACAAGTGTTCGGAACATGTTTTCGGAACGTACACATTGCGCCGTAATGATTTCAAAAGGTCCTTGTAATAGACAGTAGAACCTTTTAATCAAGTTTAAATAATTCACAAAGAAGAGTGACCGTATTCTACTAAATTAGGCTTTATTAGCTTAGAGCTTAAACCGCTCCAACCACTGGTCAAATTTTTGTGTGATCCCCAATATTTTTTTCGGTCTGGGTGTTCTTATATGTTAATTTCACGTTTTTAAAAACACCCACGACACAGGAAAAAATGCTAGTGTAGGGCTATGCTCTAAACAAAATAATACAGTAGCCTCACTAATCCGGCACTATTAAAAACTAGGGGATGCCGGATTATTGGAATGTTCGGATTACTGGCTTGTATAGAAAAGTTCATTATTACTAAAATGAAGCATTTCGTAAAAGGATTATATTTCTTTTCCGCGCGTCTTTACAGTTAATAAATATTTACATTACGATTTTACAGATGTGTTGTTTGCTACTAAATTATAACATCAAAATCTAATATTTTTTTTGTAATAATGTTAGTCCTCGTCTTGTCCGTTTAATAATAAATACATGAAGATAATTTATACGTGGTGTGAAATCATACAAGCGTTATTCATTGCTGTTGGTTTCGGGGCGAATCATGTATAAAAGCAGAACAATGTTCTTTAGATATCACTTCCTTATTTCTATCAATATTTAGAAATACCAGCCATCCTGGTTCAAATATTCAGTAAACCAATAACGGATGTCTTCGTTAAATAAATGACATGTTTCCACCATAATGATATCCGAACCGGATCGTAGGGCTGTTTAGTGACCATTAAATTGAACGTTTTATAGCCCATAAAGCGAGCACTAAAATTAATATCGTGCAGAAATAACAACATTTAGCACACTGAGTGCGAAATCTGAGATCAAAGTTTTTCTATATTAAAGTAAGGGTTGTTCCCACAAACCTTTTTAACGTAAAAAAACCTGAAATGTATTTATATTTAATAGGATATTTCAATGTATGCAGGACGAGAGAATCCCAAGTGGGATCGGGTGGGTAGTGCTCATTTTTCCTCGGAGGAAAACTGTCTCTATTCTGCTGACCGATAATTTTATGTGTCTTCCAAAAATCTTTAGATTTTCTTGGACATGACCGTTTTCCGTTTTTGTTAGTACGATGAAGACACGCCTTAGCAAATTTAATAATCAAATATTATCTGCAATATAACAACAATTGGCCCTATTATTTTGTTTCGTATCCGTGGTGCTTTACGACCGGAGTTTTCCAAGCTTTAGCTTTGTAAAGGAGGGAAGTCGAATTTAATATTGGACTCCTTCTGTTTTATTTTCTATCTCCACTCTGATCTATCTCCACTCCGATCTAGGTCTCGAACCTATTCGCGCCTATATTAAAAAGGCGACCACACGACACTTCGCGAACGTATCTACCCATGCGAATCCGTCAATCGTAGCCGCCGCCGACTACGATCCACCCCCTGACCCCTGTCGCCACCGCCGGCCGCGACATGTTCTCTCCGATCCCCCCGATGCTTTGTCATCCATTCTTTCCGCTCAGAATACGGGCGACGACGACGTAGTCGTTGATTCCCTCCCATAGCCGGCGGTTGACCGGTGCACTTAGTAGTGCACCCTGTACCCCCACAGCAACTGTCCCAATCGAGTATGTCACCCCTTGCCCTTCTGACTCGAGCGTAGTGGTTGCACGCTCGCCCTTAAGTCCGGTGAAGCTGTAAAGGCCTCGCGGCCAACAGCGTACATCACTCACACACACACACACTTTATTTTCTGTCTAATTAAATTTGTTGCCGGTTCCAAAGCAATTGAAGCGTTCCCCAGAACACCGATCCAAACCCTGGTGTTATTTATAGAGACCATTGTGGATCTTGGCCTACAGAAGTTACAGTGGTGAGAATGTGTAGCGGGCTTCGCGCCAATTAAAAAAAATATAACTGCAATACAAACATCTTTGTAAGTAGTGTTTAAAACTTCTATCGGACTTATAGCTTTTTCAAGTTTCCCTTTGCAGAACGTAACTTAAGACAATATTCAAATAATACATAATATTTGCTAATCGTATAATTCATTTGACTTAGCGTGTCATTAGCTGTTAGAAACATCGATAGCGCCAAGCGAAAGCGGGCACTTATCGTAAAGCAAATGTCAACACGGCTCCAGTTACTATCGTTTCAGCACGCCCTGCGCAAACTAATAATGCCTTTGGTCTTTCCATAGTTCGATTAGACTATAGCCACGGAAAAAGCTAAAAAATTGTACATTTCGTATTCTAAAATGACGAACCTATTGCTTACCGCATTGGTCTAGTTGCAGATTATAAGCCAAGAGATCACGACTCGGACAAAGTGTAATTTTTACTAGCTTTCATGTAACTTGCAATATTTCTATCTATCTATCTATCTATCTATCTATCTATCTATCTATAACCTCACGCCAGATCCCTTGCGGGGTAGGCAGAGAGTACAGAGCTCCAACAGGTTCTTTCCTTACATACCTCTCTGGCTTCCTCGACTCTCATAGTTCGTCTCATACACGCTCGCCGGTTACGGAGACTCTTGACTTTTCCATCAGATAAGACTCGGTTTATTTGGTCGTGGTAAGATAGTCTAGGTCTTCCCCGGTACCTGCATCCTTCCACTTTCACATTGTATATCTGTTTTGTCATTCTTTCCTCTGGCATTCTTTCTATATGCCCGAACCAACGGAGCATGCCCTTTCTCATCTTTACACCGATACTATCGTTCATACCTACTCGCTGTCTTACTATGCTGTTGCTAATGCGGTCGGTCAGCTTCACTCCGCACATCTTCCGCAGAGCTCGCATTTCTACCGCATTTATCCTGCTTTCAGTCTCCTTCTTACATACCCAGCTCTCGCTACCATATAACAGCGTTGGGACAAGAACTCCGTTATGTATGGCCAGCTGCGCCTTATGGCTTAAGTGCCGGCTCCCGAGTAGCTTTCCCATCGCACCATTCACTCTGTTCCCTGCACTCACTCTTCTCTCTATGTGTTATCCTACGGAGCTGAAATTTGATTATATTCTGATTAGAATTCTGAATAGATTGAATTCTGATTACAATACATTTTTATGGTAAGCAAGACCTGATTTTACACCTAGTTTTGGCTCCAGACGAAGGGACTTCTCAACGACAAAGACGAAATTTTGACAGGCTGCAAAAAAATTTGGTCTACAAAATTACTTTTTCTAATAAATTTTTATCGAAACATTCTTAGTAGGACTCCGAAGACTGGAATCAACTGGAATTGCAATACGTTTACCCCCCCTATCACATTGGGACCTACCATCGTCGGCGCTATGTGTATACACAGTACACCTGCTTGGAGAACACAGACGCGGTGTAAAGGCAGAGACTACAGAGTTCCAACAGGGTCTTTCCTAAAAGACTTTTCTGGCTTCCTTTATTCTCGTAGATTGTCTGATAAAGACTTGCTGAGTACAGTGACTCTTGACGTGCCCTTCAAACAAAACACGGTCTATTTGGTCTTGGACCATATAATAATACATTTCGTTGGATTACGTTGTTTCATATGTATTACACCTCTACCTCCCTTACTCAGGGAACATAAGCGTGACCGTGTTTATTTCTTTTAAATACACTATTGCTACTAAAGATATAAATGCTCCGCACGCAACTGTACTCAAAACAACTATAATTCCAACAGCCCACGCACCGGGTACTGATACAATTATATTAATAGTAGAAAATGCGTATAAATTGATTATTATGGCTAATTGCTTAGCAAACCTACACCGGCCTAGTTTGTTTGTACACTTTCTAGCTCTACCGTACCTTGTTTAATAAATTCATGACAAGGTAAGGCCTATTTATGTAGCTTATAAAGCGATTTGTCTTACCTACACGTGTACTATCAGTAAATATATTGAGTTTCGGTACAGAAGAAAGTTGTTTTAATTATATTGGAGGGAAATAAGTTTTGGTGGTAAGCTCTTTCTCTATAAATAAACCTAACTTTTTGTGTGTGTAAATGATCTACGCTATTGGCCGCGGGGCCTTGACAGCTTCACCGGACAAGAGGGCGAGCGTGCAATCACTACGTTTGAGCCAAAAGGGCAAGGGCGCAACGAGCTCAAGGGCGCCTCAAGAAAGAACGGCCTCGGCTTAGGCAGTCGCTATGGGGGAGGGCATATACTGAGTGTATCGCCGTGGTGCTCTGCAACGGGCGGCGGGCAAGGGATTCTTCGAGCTCGCCGGCAAGGTCGGTGTCTGATCCTGTGTGCGGTATCTGTATCCGAAAGAAGGGATGTAAGGGCATCGGGAGCGTCGGTGAGAACATGCCGTCGACGGCGGTAGCGGCTGATAGGAGGGGAGTTACGTTCGTAGTCGGCGGCGGCTACGATTAGCGGATCTCTATGATTGGACTCGTTCGCGAAATATCGAGTTGTCGCCTTTTTAGTAAAGGGGCTAATAGGAGGAAACGGGTTTAAACCGTTTGGAGTCTATCGATGTAAGAGCGGGCGGCGTGCCCGAACACCTCATAAGCGTACGTCATAATGGGCCGTATACAAGTTTTGTTAAGTGTTACCTTATTCCTAAGGACTCCGCTTGCAGATCATCGGGTAAAGACGACCGAGCATAAAGGCTGGTCGGTTACGGACTCGCTTGATTTGCGGTCCAAAGGTCATGGTATTGTTTAGGATGACCCCTAGATATTTGACCTGTTTGACCCAGGGAATAGGTAGGTCGAACATGGTCACTTCACCGAGATTACTTCTGGGGTGGCGCAGGGGGGGGGCGGGATGGCACCTCTGGAGAAGAACACCGCAGCGCTCTTGTCCGGGTTCACCTCAATACGCCACTTCCTGAACCAATCCCCTGAAGGCTGCCTGAAGGTTTTTGCTAATAAAACCCTTAGCCTAACCTGGCCCACTGCTGATTATATGGCTTTACTTACTAATCGAGGTGAGAGACAATAGGTCATACTCCACCATGCTAATCTACTCTGGATTGGTGGAGGCAGGTTTGTGGGCACCTGCTGTTGGAACTTATTATAGACGCATAAGGCTTCTAACTACTAAGTTTATCAGTGTTCGACGTGGCCAATCTGAGACGAATGACCGTTTACGGCATTTTCGTATTCGAGCGTCCCTGTGCTTCAAAAGGCACGTTGAGGGCCTACCGCGATCATTTATCTACTAGGAGTGTGACAGTGATGCAATTACTTTACAAAAGAATAATAAGGGACGGATATATTGAGCGCGGGCTCAGAAATAAACGACGTAGGTCTAAAACAAATTTTATTATTTTCTAAAACAAACTGCAATATAAAATAAAAACTGCTTTATAAGGGCTTTGCTACAAATTATTTGCTGTTTTTAAGTAAATTTTATTGATTAGTTCTTAAGCATTTCGCGTTGGAATCAGAAAATGTAAAGCAATAGAGATGACCTTAGATTTTTTCTGTCGACAAAATTTCGGTTAATCGTGTATTCCTTTTACCAGATCCTAAGACCCATATTACAGAACGTAAATGCCGTGAATCTAGTTTTAAAAACTGATTTTTGTACTTAAACGTTGCTTTTAAATTTAGATGCACGACTGATTTGCGTTATGTAATACGGGCTTATATCTCTAATGCATATACTTCTTGAAGTGCATAGAGTATAAAAAGACGTTTTTTTTCGCGTTGGTCTCTTAAGCCGTTGATCCCGGTTACTCATTAAGCCAAGGTGGAAGTCTTATTCCCTGAAGATGACGGCGGCGTGATGTGCCCCACGTCAGCGTGACCACCGCGTCGGTGCTTATGGCGGGCTCTTCAGAGCGCCACACAAACGGGGCACCGGTGCGTTTCATACGGAGATCCCGGAGTCCCTCCAAAGTGCGGATGTCGGCCACCCTGGGGTTTTTAGTCGGTAGAAATCTGACACGCCCCGCCAGCTTGCCCCGAGGCTCGCGGAAGTCTTATACAAGATTTATCCCCAGTTAAAAAAAAACAATGTGGAAGTTTCAAGAGTGGCTTGATAAGTTCCAAAGCTAAGTGGCTACACAACTGCCTCAACCAATCCGCACTGTGTCCGCGTGGTTGAGTTTGACCTGTTCTCCATCACGTCAATTTGTGAGACAAGCCCATTGCTCCTGATATAGTATATATGCAGTAGGCTGATTTATTATATTCTCTCTCTATCATCACGCCATGCAAGGATTGTGGTTGGTAACCATGTGCTAGAGCAAGTGAATGAGTTTGTATATCTTGGATGCGCCTTCAGTAAGGATGGGAAATACACCGCTGATATAGAGATAAGAGTGAGTGCAGGGAACAGAGTAAATGATGCGATGGGAAAGCTACTTGGGAGCCGGCACTTAAGCCAAAAGGCGCAGCTGGCCATACATAACGGAGTTCTTGTCCCAACGCTGTTATATGGTACTGGAAGCTGGGTATGTAAGAAGGAGAATGAAAGTAGGATAAATGCGGTGGTAATGCGAGCTCTGCGGAAGATGTGCGGAGTGAAGCTGACCGAACGTATTCGCAACATCGTAGTAAGAAAGCGAGTATGTATGAAAGATAGTATCGGTGTAAAGATGAGAAAGGGTATGCTCCATTGGTTCGGGCATATAGAAAGAATGTTATAAGTAACAATGACAAAACAGATATAAGAGGTTTGTAAGAGAGGTTTGTAAGGTAAGAACCTATTGGAACTCTGTAGCCTCTGTCTACCCCGCAAGAGATCTGGCGTGATGATATAGATATAGATAGAAAGATAGATCATCACGCCACATTCCTTGCGGGGTAGGCAGACCGTATAGTTACAACAGGTTCTTTACTTACAGATATACAATTCAAAAATGGAAGAATGTAGGTACCGGGAAAGACCTAGACTATCTTACTATTATAGGATACTAAATTAACAAACTTATACTTAAACAGAATACATAACATTCTGTTCACACAACCAATGACTTGTCGGTTTCCCTCGTCCGCCCTATTCAAGATAGATCAATATTTAAGCTTTCAGCTTTCACCGCCCGGTCGGTCGGTATCAATAAGTCATTCCTTAATTGCCCAAGAAGTCCAAGTGCGCAATAGGAGCACCTATTGCGAACTATAATTTCTATTAAAGTTCTCGGGAGGTATAATCGTGTTCACAAATTCACGGACAAATTGATAAGTACAAATGTCAAAACAAAAAAAATATTACCAGCTTAAAACGTCTAGTGTAAAACTAACAACTAAATTAATCGACATATGTAAATATATTTACTGTGTTTATTAAATTAGGCTTTAATGTTACTCAATGTGCATTTAAACAATAAAATAGTGTAAGTAAGCGAATTTTTTTTTTTGGACATGAATACCGCTTTTACTTAATATTTTTAAGTAACACAAATTGTGAATAAGAGGTTATCGATATCCTTATGTCCTGTCTTAACATCCAAAACTAATTAAAAATAAGTTTTAGTTGTATGTGATTTTTATTTTATTTACTCGTAGCATCGTGCGCCCGCGAAGTTCTTAGTGATCACCATGGTTAAGCAACGTTCGATTCGGTCGGCCTAAGATGGGTGACCGTTTGTGACATTTCATATTCGAGCGTCTCTGTCCTTCGGGAGGCACGCCCAATTGAAAGCCTTATAGACGGCTTGATAAGTTACAGCAGGTGGCCACAAACTTGCCTGCGCCAATCCGGACTGGGTCGGCGGGGTAATCTCTCTCACTTCGATTTGTGAAAGAAGGCCTTTGCCCAGCAGTGGGACTGAGAGCTGATATTATTATTGACAAAAAAGTAAATTGTGGTATATGACTATTTTAAGTGTCAAATCCTGACAACACTATAAAAGTCAATTTGTCTGTAGATATATGAGGTGACATCGATATATGCCTCGTTGGTCTAGTGGCGAATAATGCGAGTAGCGATCACGAGGGTTTGAATCCTAGGTCGACAAAGTGAAATTTTTCAGTATTTGTTTAGAGTCTGAAATTGTGCCCATAATGACAATAGTCTTTCACCCCTATTACACAATATACCTCTGCCACCCCTGCTAGGGGAACATAAACTGTGTTTATTTTTTTAGAGATATGAGGAGTGTCTGTTCCAAACGGACGGATTGACGGACCATTTGGCGCAGTGGTTAAGGGATTAATTCCCGCACGGATTCAATTTCGATTCCCGCACGGGAAAAATCTGTGTGACCGACAATTTTTTTTGCTCCGTTCTGGATATTATTGCATGTGAATTTTAATGTCTGTAAACGCACCCACGACATAGGAATAAATCATAGTGTGGAGCTAAGTTTTTTAAAAAGTAAAATAAAAGAAGTTCAGAGGGCAATGGGACTGGCTCCTGGCTAAAGAACTAATAGTTCTTTTACAATCCCGAAACTTGCCAACAACTAAGATGATCCCCTAGAATATTGAGTAAATAGACAGAATTATCTCCAGTTAATAATGAAAACAACAAACTCGGTCCATTCGAACTAAACTCATTGATTGTCTGCCGGAGCGTTTATCCGTTGGATCGGGAGCGCGGCTCCGGAACAGGTATTTGTTCAAACTGGTGATAACTCCATTCGCGAGGGCTTTGTTTCAACCCGTCAATAGTTGGCCGATATAGCAATGTATTGTTATTAATTGTAGTGTGTTGATCCTAATATCTAAATAATCGAATGCAGTGATTGCCTAGTGGTTAGACCATTGGACTGCAAAGTCAGAGGTCTCTGATCCAAACCCAGGCACTCACCTCTATCTTTTCGAAAGCATATGCGTATTAACAATTAATATTACTTGCTTTAACGGTAAAGGAAAACATCGTGAGGAAACCATACCTGAGAGTTTCTCGAAGGTGAGTAAAGTTCGCCAATCTGCACTGGGCCTATGGTGGGCTGGTGGACTATGGCCTAAACACTCTCAGTTTGAGAGGAGGCCTGTGCCTAAGGGTGGGACAGTTTGTTAACAGGGCTGATATTATTATTTTTGTTATATCTAAATAAGATAGGGTAGGGTTTAAAGATAGGGTTTAAGTTTAATTTGGTTTTGATTTGTAAAGAAAAGTCCTCATTGAAGGCAAAGATTGCAAACATTTTAGGATGAGCTCTATCTGGGTTCAATAGTTATGCTGGTTACCACATTGAAATGCGGGGTACGCAGAGATGAACACTTAAGCCTGCACCTTCGACAAGAAAACTTCTCTATTTTTGTTACCCAAAAATTATTCAGTTATCTCTACATTTATTTAACTTGTGTGTTCGCAAATTGCAAAGATTATTTGTGTTAGACCCATTTGCAGGAACCAGGGTTAGCGTTACCTATTGACTAATGGCCGGTTTCAGTATTCAACTGAAGGATAGATTTTCTTACTGTCAGTAGAATTTTGACAGATTTTCCATACAAAATATGTCAAAATTCTATCTGTAGTAGGCAAATCCTTCTTTGAGTTAAATATCGAAACGGGCCGTAACTCTAGACTTGCATGAACCAGAACGTTAAATTGTCTTCAATTTAACGTTATAATCTCAAGTTAGTCAATAGATAACGCTAACCCTGGTTTCTGCAAGTGGGCCTAACAAAAATAGTGTTTGCAATATGCGAACACACCAACAAAGTAAATGTCGAAAAACCTAAATAATTTTGGCGTAACAAAAATAGAGAACAAAATGGAGAGTAGAGTCTACGTAACCAGCGAGCGTGTATAAGACGAACTATGAGAGTGGAAGAAGCCAGAGAGGTGTGTAAGGAAAGAACCTGTTGGAACTCTGTACTCACTGCCTACCCCGCAAGGGATCTGGCGCAATGATATAGATAGAAAAATAGACAAGTATTGTTTGTCGAAGGGGAAAGCAGATGTGTACTTAGTTCACCTCTGCGTACCGCGTATCTTTTTGCTCGCGACTTAGTTCTCCTAGTGTGACACCTAGTGACCTGTCCACACCAAATCTTTCGCCTTTCCGCTGGATGCATGCAGATACCTAAGCCAGGCGTCTGTATCGTGATGATATTAGGGGAACCTTTAACCCGCAGTGAACGTCGTTCGACATGATATTCAAGATCCATTCCTTTTCACAACTCACGATACCTTTGTCATATAAGCCACAAAATAATATCAGCCTATACTGCCCTCTGCTGGCCAAAGGCCTTCTCTAACAAATCGAGGTGAGAGGGATTAGGTTATGACCTAATCTCTCTTATACTCTTCCTCGCAGGCTTAGTGCGGATTGGTGGAGGCAGGTCTGTGGCCACCTGCTGTTTAAACTTATCAAGCCGCTTATAATGGTTCAAACTCAGTTTAATGACTACAACATTAAGTGGTAACTGGAACAAACGGCTTAGCGGGCCTTCCGAAGCACAAAGATGCTCGAATATGAACACGCAACCAACGGTCACCCATCTCAGGCCGACCCAGTCAAATGCTGCTTAACCTTGGTAATCGGCAAGATCACTGCGGTCGCACAGCGTTACGAGCGCCTCCAAGGCGATGGTTCAAGGCGCCTATAAGCATAATGGTAATAGTTAATATAAGAATACTACATATCTCCACAAGCGCTCTTCATCGATTCGTTAGTCCGATTCTTGCGAGCAACCAGCTCGCGACGTAATTAAATTATGCCTACAATGAACTCAGCACACTTGTGCTAACATGTAAACACGTTAAGTGTGTAGATGGAATGTAAATGAATACGAATGCGTTACCTGTGATCATTTATCAGATATCATATTGGAAAAAATGGTTTACATTTGAATGTAAAGAAAACCAAGATTATGGTATTTGAACGGGAAGAAACCAGAACGAATGCAAGGATTTTGGTTGGTAACGATGTGCTGGAGCAAGTGAATGAGTTTGTTTATCTTGGATGCGCATTCAGTAAGAATGGGAAATACCGCTGACATAGAGAGAAGAGTGAGTGCAGGGAACAGAGTGAATGGTGCGATGGGAAAGCTACTTGGGAGCCGGCACTTAAGCCAAAAGGCGCAGCTGGCCATACATAACAGAGTGCTTATCCCAACTCTGTTATATGGCAGCGAGAGCTGTCTATATAAGAAGGAGAATGAAAGTAGGATAAATGCGGTGGAGATGCGAGCTCTGCGAAAAATGTGCGGAGTGAAGCTGACCGACCGTATTTGCAACAGCGTAGTAAGAAAGCGAGTAGGTATGAAAGATAGTATCGGTGTAAAGATGAGAAAGGGTATGCCCCGTTGGTTCGGGCATATAGAAAGAATGTCCGAAGAAAGAATGACAAAACTGATATACAATGCGAAAGTTGAAGGATGTAGGTACTGGGGAAGGCCTAGACTATCTTACCATGACCAAATAGACCGAGTCTTATCTAAAGGGCAAGTTAGGAGTCTCCGTAACCGGCGAGCGTTGAGACGAACTATGAGAGTAGAGGAAGCCAGAGAGGTATGTAAGGAAAGAACCTGTTGGAACTCTGTACTCTCTGCCTACCCCGCAAATGATCTGGCGTGATGATATAGATATTGGAAAAAATTGGGATCTTTCGATTTGAGTTTGGTCTTGTCTATTTATATCATCACGCCAGGTAGGTGGTATATAGGTTTTGGTACGGTTCGAATTATATTTTGATTGGTGGGCTCAACTTGCACTTGAGTTCTGTTTTTAGGTAGGTATGTCTTGACTTTTATTTAATAACATCAAGAAGCGCATGGACCTCATACTCGCCAGTCGCACCATGGGTGTGGTCCTGTATTTAAATCGTAGGTCGAAATAAAAATCCTAGTAGCTCTCAAGATACTCAGTTTCTTGATAACTATTGCCACTATAGTAGTAATATCGCTATTGAAATATATTAACTCTACTACACCGTCACGCCTATATTCCCCAAGCGGGGGTGGCAGAGGTGTACTAGTACACCCATGTTTCGCCGTCGATGTTAGGTCCCATGTAATAGGGGGCGAGCCTATTGTCACATATCGGGCACAATTCCAGACCCCGGATTTGTACTGAGAAGTTTTTCTTTAGAAAAACTACACTTGTCCGACCTAGGATTTGAACCCAGGACCTCGTGATCACAAACCGATGCGCTTTGCCACTAGACCAACGACCAATATAATAACTCATAAATATTAATCAAAGATGAGAGTCGAGAAAGCCAGAGAGGTATGTAAGGAAAGAACCTGTTGGAACTCAGTACTCTCTGCCTAGCCCGCAAGGGATCTGGCGTGATGGATGAGAGAATCACCATAATTTCTTCTTCTTGCTTTCAGTTTTATCGCTATGTAATTACACTAGCGATATGCTCGCTCTGAGTTACATTGGGACCTACCATCGTTGGCGATTCTGAGGGTACTCAGTACACCCCCCACACTCCCGCACCGGTAATATAGTGACGTAGTAGTAATAAAAGTAATCGCAAACATCAAATTTTAATCAATATTCTCCCAGTCCTCATTACGGTCTCGTTATATGACATACTTTGTCTGGTATCGTATAGGCTAATAGAGCCATCAAATATGGACCTCCTCTAGCTTTATAGATGGTGTCAACGTCTGTCTGTGGCCTATATACTGATATACGCAATATATTCTATTTAGCCTTAGCATATTGGAATATTTATCAAGAAGTCTACTAGTAAAATGGGCCATCAGAGATGTAAGCAGATTGTCTATTTATACCACGCCAAATCTGTTAGGGGTTAGGCATATCTACACTAATATTATAAAAAAAAAAGATATATTGTATCGAATAAACTCAAAAACTACATATATTCTTGCACCATCAGAATGCTACATTATCCCTGAGTAACATAGACTATATTTATTACTAAAAAAAATATGAATCCCTACTAAGACTTCAATAACGTAACCCGTGCGAAGCCGGGACGGCCCGCTTATAGTGTATAATTTTGTAATAATTCAAAATTTGACTACATAAATATCTTAGTCTAATCAGTACAGTCTAAAAAGTCAACAAGTACCGTAAGACCTAAACTTATTTTGGCTTTATTACATACAACAACATTCTATAATATCCTAACTCACTACAGAAAGTAATTCATTTAAGCAAGATGCATGCAAAATTACCGCAACATCGTTATGCAACTCGTAAATAATTCCATACAATTACCAGTTGCTTTATAAAATGCAGCATAATAACAGGAGTCACGGATTAAATTGGATCATACAGATGCAAGAGAATTTTTTCGCTGCCGCTTACGTAAATTACCCGACAGAACTTGGTGGTCTCCCAAACGATGGTAGATCACGCGATGTGCGAATAAAACTGCCTGTTAGATATATCTAGCATTAACAAGGGTATTTATTCGTTCCCTTCAATTTGTGTACTAATTAGACTGCGTTGTCCTGAGGGACTTGATTGCTGGTTGTAGTGTTAATGAACATTCGCGCCTTTGTTAAAAAGGCGACAACCCGATATTTCGCGAACGCGTCCAATTAGAAATCCGCTAATCGTAGCCAACGCAGACTACGAACCTAACTCCTCCTATTAGCCGCTACCGCCGTCCGCGGCATGTTCTCACCGACTCCTGATGCCCTTACATCTCTCCTTTCGGATACAGATACCGCACACAGGATCAGACACCGACCTCACTGGCGAGCTCGAAGAATCCCTCCCCCGGCCGGTGCAGAGCACCACGGCGAGACACCTAGTAAAGGCCCTCCCCCATAGCGTCTGCCCAAGCCGAGGCCGTTCCTCCTTGAGGCGCCCTTAAGCTAGTTGCCCCCTTGCCCTTCTGGCTCGAGCGTAGTGGTTGCACGCTCGCCCTCTTGTCCGGTGAAACTGTAAAGGCCCCGCGACCAACAGCGTAGATCATTCACACACACAATTTAAACTTCAAGAAGTTTTGGTCGAGAAAACTAATCAATTACAATATAAATATATTAAATCAGGCTACACGGGGGCTTATACTACTCCACTGCTGGGCGAAGGCTCTCACAAATCGAGGTGAGATCCCGGTCCCTGATTCGATTGGCGTAGTCAGTTTTGTGTCCACCTACTTTGGTAACTCATCTAATTTGTCTTAACGACTACCATATTGAATGGTAACCGTGACCAAACTATTGGGTTCACCAACCTGCCTTTTAAAATACAGAGATTCTCGTATATGAAAATGCCACAAACAGTCAGCCATCTCAGACAGACCAAGCCCGAACGCTGTTTAACTTTGGTAATCACTAAAAAGATCGCGGTTGCACATAGCTCTGAGCACTTCGTTATACTTGACATATAAACTGGAAAATCAGGATAGTTCCAATTAAAAGATGGCAACTCATCTGACATAAACTAGCTTTTTATCAGCTATTTGAGCCATATCACTCATCACTAAATATAGTCTACTTCCATTATCAACATCGCCAGGGCTACCGGTTTCTATTTACTTTAATGCAATGACAAATCCATTTCATAAAAGTTAAATGAGTTCGTATTGAACCCTTCATTTATTATTGAGTTCCACTTAGCATTTCACCCCACAGGGGATTCCAATGTTGAGTGGGTTATGATTACCTTTGCCGAGCTATGTCTGTGCAGAATTTTTTATTTACCCGGCGCTTCGTAGCATCTGACGTAACTTTACTGCGTCATGTTTAGATAAGGTTGAAGATAAATATAGGAAAAGAGAAAAAAAATAATGTGTCAGTTGTTTTATCCAAGATTTGTTGTGAAAAGTGATATGTTATGGTCTGTCTCTGACCTTTTGTAACGTTATAATTGCCGGAGTTTATAATTGTTGGGCGTATTCAGGTAGTCAAATCGTTAGCAATACTACTGTACTTACTAGTAGTGATTGCTAATTGCAATGAAATTAAATTTTATAGCGTTAAAAGCTCTTAGGAGTGCTTTTATTACAAAAAATATTTTGAGTAAAGTCAAAATAAACATTTTTACTAGCGTCCTTTTAAAAGCCATTTGTAAACTTAACCACTTCAAAAATATGTATCTCTATTATCAGCTTACTTTGTCACTTGTCACCTTGTTGTTGTCAGCTTGAAAGTTTGGAGGTTCTTTATTGTTTGTTTTTTTTTCTCGCAAATAAAGGCTACTGGATTGATCCTATATCGGCTAAAATTCCCGAAACCTTAAGAGCGTACCGTCAGACCTTATAATAGGTCGTTAGAAAACCTGGCTACAGCTGATAATTGTTCCAGGAAAATAATACATTGGTATTATTTCCCTGGAACAATCCCACTTAAAATCTGCAATTTCACTCACCTCCAACATACTTTACCGCTGTCCACATAATCACCATCGAACTGATATGGTGGTAGATGTGAAGAAACGAAGCCTGCCTCTCCCTTTTTCGCAAGATGAAGAATGTCGTTTCGACCATCTCCAACATCTTCAACAAAATCGTCCACCAAAGGTACCGGAGCATCCTCAATGCTTCTGGGTTCATTGAGTAGTCCGGGAGCATACATCCGAAGTGATACGTCGTGGTCCAGCCTGATGTTGCTATCTGAAATTAGCATAGCGCGCTTGAGATAATTATGGAACATTTAAAGTTACTTCTGTTAGGGATCTGGCATGATCATATAGATAGTATAGTATGTAGTAATGTTACAGTGTAACGAATTAAAATTGGAGGATAAGTAATTGGCTGATTTGCAATCTTGTCCAGACGATAATACTATTCACGTATAATTGTTAATGTGGAACACTTTCTTCTGACAAGTAACAGAGATGATAAACAGAGCTTAAATCTAATCTTCAGTTGAGGAAGAGCATTGCAGCACGACATAAATCTCTATTTGGTGATGTAAAAGCAGTATGGGTTATCACCCATACTGCTTTTATCTAGTCAAGCCTAAGACAAGAATGTAAAGTATATATATGCTTTAGCCTTTACAGTTACCTTAGATCAGGGATTCCCAAACTATTTCGGGCCATTTATCCCTTTTTCAGTCAGTTTATCAGTTTTCGTTTATGTCGACCCCTGGGAAACCGTTATCGACACCAAAGGATCGATATTGACCACTTTGGGAATCCCTGCCACCAGCGATAATTGTTAGATGATTTGAACACATTTTTGATCCGAGGCTCCCTTTTTCCATTTTAGAGCCTACCACTAACAGATGAGGGTGACATTCTCACGTGTCCGTATTCAGGCTGATTACATAGTTCAGTAGTGACCACGCAGGGAGCTTCAAACCATTGCACCGCATTAGATAATCACTGAGCCGACGGAGCGTAAAAACACGCGTGAACATATTTACACATTGATAGTGACTTTGTGGTTAGAGAAGGCAAAACTACTAAAGCTCTGTCCAAATAAATAATATAAATTTTTTTTACTGAAACATGTTGCTATCTTTTGCATATCAGTGCCGTCTAGAAATTTGAACTCAGCTTGTGATAAAAGTCAGGCACATTAATATTACTGAATAAATTATCATATTGTCAGAATAACTTAAATCGAAGCTGGTTTTATTGTAGTTTCTAAATAGATCAAAATGTTACAAAAATAAATCAACAGTCATAACTCCTTTGATAAAGATGTTAAAAAAATCATGTAGATGACTACCCGACAGATAAATCCAAAAACAGCACCTGTGATTATTAAAATTACTAATGGATTTTTTAGCTAAGTATTATGAAATGCCATTCGCGAATCTGAATTAATCAACTTCGTTATAAACGTGGGAGGAACTAGTTATTAATTCATAGCGACATTTGCGGGTTGGCTTCTGCTTTTAATAGAATCGCGAGCTCGTTTGCATTGATTTTTATCCGTATTTTCCTGCATTGGCTTTTCTCTACGACTCTATCAGTTATCGACAAATACGTTACGAAGGCTCTCCTTGCAGCTATCTCTTTCATTGCCACTTTAGCTCATTACATTACACTCAAAGTGATAATCACATCAATATTTTAGATTGCTTGATTACTGTTAACTGTATCGTAACCGCTATTGCCATTAATAATATGATTGTTGGATCAAAAAATCATACAGCCACATTTCATATTGATCAAATAATCCTGCCTCATCTCTTACAAACAAATGTCTTGTGATTTATATCAGAGCTCCTATGCGTTTGATGTGCAATGTGGAAATAGATTTGATCTGTCAACAAGGAAAAGCTCAAATGCTCTTGCGTTTTACATCTTAGTGAAACACTACCGTATCTTTTTTTCCTTTCATCAGTAGGAACTCCATTATAAATAATTCTTGACTTGAATTCTTCACACATCTAGTAATTGAGTATAAATTTCTGTCCGAATATTCAAGGGGCAGTAAAAACCGGCTCAAATCCACTCACTATATGACTCACATGGGACTGAGTAATCTATTAACATCACCCGGATATATCTATGGCCATTAAAATAGCGGGAAAGTTTAAAGCAATTAAAATTGTTGGAAATCGGCCAAAATTCGTTCACTCTGCTTAGAGAGATAAAGTTAATTGTCATGTTAGACAAGCGTGGCAGCCGCAGAATCAGTTTTATTCAGCAAATTTAGTATTTAATAATCATGCTAGTTGTTTTATTATAGTTTGGTAGGTTTATAATCAGGCTAACGGGATACTTTAATATGACATAACATTTACTAGATAAAGCTATTTTGGAATGCCTTAAGCGGTAGAGGTATAAAGGTATCCCAACTGCCGATTTTACCTAAACTTCAATGAAAACAATTTGAAACCTGTTATATTGCATGCTGAATGAATAGTGACACATCCATAAAGAACAAAAAAAATAAAACTTTTTTAGAGTTATGCCACTAATTCTTCTGGCCATCGATGTTTAAAAAAAAACGTAGCCCCACGCTAGGGTTTCCTCCCGTTTCGTGGGTGCGTTTATAAACATGAATATACACATACACAAACACCCAGACCGAAAAAAATATTTGTGGGTTACACAAATATTTGTCCTGTGCGGGGATCGAACCCTTGACTGTTCGATCCAGTGGGCGGAGCGCCATAAGCTCTTGCACCAAATTGTCCGTCAAATAATCTTTTTTTTTCTACTTAAAAAACATAGCTCCACACTAGGATTTATTTCTGTGTTGTGGGTGCGTTTACAAACATGAAAATTCACATACACAAATACCCAGACCGGAACAAATAATTGTGGATCTCACAAAGATTTGTCCCGTGTGGAATTCGAACCCGCGACTATTAGACACAGTGGGTGGAGCGGCTTAAACTCTTAACCACTGCGCAAAATCGTCCGTCAATATTATAAACAAATATTATGGAGTCTTATCCGCTTTCACGTCGCTAGTTTACTGGCCTACTCTGGCGGGTGTCTTCAATACAGCTATAACACACAAGCGTCATCGCTAATAGGATTTTTACTTTGCTACACTGAAATTTCTAAAATGTCTTGCAGCATTAAGTTCTACGGGCGATAAATACGAATAATTGTGTGATTAGCAATGTTACTTACTGAAGATGCAATTGAATTTTCGAAGAGAAAAAGAACAGATAACTTGGTCTTAGTCCATGGTCTTAGTCCCGTAATTAGGCGCCTTTGGAAATACTTAAGTGGCCTATTCCAAATACTACACCAGATTTATCTCTAACTTCTCATAATAAAATGTGAGCATAATGTTAAAAAATGATAACCAAATTTTTCTCTAAATTAATTCCTCGCGAGGTATAAAAAAGGACAGATTTCTAAAAAGTTCTTTCTTAACAGACCTTTTGCTTTTAAAAGCTTCCATGTTAGAGACTACAGAGTTCAAACAGGTGCTTTCTTTACATACCTCATTCGCTTTCAAAAAGGTTTAATATTGACTAAGATTTTTGTCTTTTACGAAGTAAGAAATGGTGCTAATCTACAGTCCTGATAAGTTGACAGGTATCGTATACGTGTGCGACGCACAGGCATGTATAAATGATGCCGTTATTGTTCTTGTGGCACGGGTATACGGATCGAAAATGTCACAGATCACATAAACTGACACGGAATAAACATGTGTCACAGATAATAAACGTCTATTACGTTACAGTCGCAGGCATAATTGTATTGTGTGGTGCACTCGTCACCAATCAACCCATTACGCTCGCACGCACTACTGGTAAACCACACGGATAGTACGGTGACAAAGTGTTTTGAAATCGAAAGGAATTTGAATTTCAAATCGATTTAAACAATACGATAAATATTTTGCATATCAAAATTCTGTATTTAAATATTAAAGCTGTTTCGTGTAATTTTCAGTATTAAATGGTGCTGACAATTTCTGAAAAGTTGACATCGATCCCTACTATAGGTCATTTTTAGAATATTATGATGAGAAAGTGCATGCTCCGTTGGTTCGGGCATATAGAAAGAATGCCAGAGGAAAGAATGACAAAACAGATATACAATGTGAAAGTAGAAGGATGCAGGTAACGGGGAAGACCTAGACTATCTTACCACGACCAAATAAACCGAGTGTTATCTGATGGAAAAGTCAAGAGTCTCCGTAACCGGCGAGCGTGTATGAGACGAACTATGAGAGTCGAGGAAGCCAGAGAGGTATGTAAGGAAAGAACCTGTTGGAACTCTACTCTCTGCCTACCCCGCAAGGGATCTGGCGTGAGGTTATAGATAGATAGATAAGATCATCACTTCCATCTCATTTCACTCACTGTAGGACATTAGCGTCCTCCTTCCGACGCCACTTATACTATATGATTTAGATTTCTTCTACGATAAAAATCGGCTGTGACGAATTAAATAACCCAAACGGAAGAACCGATCTACTGTTTCCATTATTTCTACCTGTTTTCTTAATGAGTAAATTGTATATAACAAGTTATTCAGAATTATGGTATCATGCCAAACATTGTGGCATTTATACCTCAGTCTCAACAACTTTTGGTCTGCTAGTTTTTATTTTTCACTAAATTAGTTTTTCGTTTTCAATACAAATTCATCAACTGATCGTGTGAAAGTAAGGGAAAGTGAAAAAAAATGCAAATGCTAAATCTGAAGGCATGATACTTCTGTATTACCGTATACTCCCCTAAGTCAATAAAATTAATTTAAATGGCAAGTGCAAAATGTTCAAAAGATGCAATAAATCATGGTAACACTATTTGTGGACACAATAATCTCGGGTGGGCGACACCCGACTGATCAACTGATCAAATTGTCACTTGCGTGACACAGACACACGTAATTCGGTCAGCTCATCTAACATCCGGTCTCTAGCACGCATATCTGTTTTCTCACGACTTAATTGAGCACAAAATTATGTAGTTAATAAGTTTGGAAATTTCCCTCATTTACATTGTAAACGTATAGGGCAGGCTTGATATCATATATCTATTACTTGAAAACACCTATTCGCCAGGTTTTGTATAATAATAATAACTAGTGGTCGCCCATTGGTCGAAATTCGACCATAATTATTTTAAATTATAAGCTTGAACATTATTAAGGTTCTATTGTCAAAGACTATACTTCTATAATCACAGATTTCGCCAAGGGTACACTGTTAATTAGCCTATTTTTTTCAAACAAACTAGATGAAATTTAAATAAAAAAAAAACAAATTATTGAAATAAAGAATACCTTTTTTTATGGTAACACAAAACCATGCGATAAAGAAAATGCTGACCATTGAACTTGACATACATATTTCGATGGTTTAATTAATGATACGAAACTTCTTTGTAAGCGATGTTTTTTGTAAAAACTCTTTCATCGTTTGCTGGTTATGTTTGACATTCAATAAGACTATAGACAAATAATTTGCAGTGTCTTGTGTCAAATACATGTTAGTGTGTGTAATGTTCTTTTTTTATTGATTTAATGTATGTTTTATGCATAATTTTAAATAAATATTAGCCTTCTGCACTCCTTCTCTATATAAACTATAAGTGTGGGAAATTTCATACTCCTCCGTCCGCGCAATTTTTGTAAAAAGGGGTACAAAGTTTTTGCTTCACGTATTAATATAATGATAAAGCCTTTTATTCGGAGAACAGATATACAATTGTTTCTTATACTACTGCACTGTTATATACGTATTTTACACAATTAAAATTTTTCGCGTATTCGGTGCTTCTTTACTTTCTGTAAGTCCGTTTGCCAGTTGGCAAAGGCCTCCTCCAACCTACTCTATTCTGGTCTCTCTCTGGCTACTCTATTCCATGTTACGCCTGCAACCTGCCTGTTATCATCGTCCCACCTTTTTGTTGTCTGCCTCTTTTCCTTTTACCTTCCCTTGGGTACCAATGTGTAATTATTTTGCTCCATTTGTCCTTTCCTCTGACCATGTGTGCCGACCACTTCCATTTTAGCCTTTTTATTTTTAGAGTTACGTCCTTATCCTGGTCTTTTTCCTAATGTTGATGTTTCTTATTCTATCCCCCCTCTTTACTCCTATCATGCTTCTCTCTATTGCTCGTTGGCAAATAGCAATTCTAAAATCTTTCATCTGTACGATCCAGTCCTTTTTGTTAGTTAACTCCTTATATGCCGTTTTTATTCCTCCTGTCTGTAAAATGTGTCTCTCTTTTGTTTCCATTCTTTTCTGACTTCTATCTTTTCTAATACTTTCTTTTATTGCTTTGCTAAGTTTTGCTATTTGCTTTCGATTATCGTTAGTATTTTTTCCATTTATTAGGTCAGCTCTTTGATTAAGAAGGTTAATGGTTTTGGTAGTCATCTACTTGTTAGATATGTCTTTATCCCTTGTTGAATAGCTGCTTTGATTGTTCCTTCTAACGAGATTGTATTCCTGTATTTTTCTCGCATCTCTATGTTTGTTGTCTCTTTATTGTTATCTATAAGTTTTGTCATTATAGAATTTGCTATTTGGACTGTTTGGTATTTGGTAGGTTTTGTGTTCATCATATTGTTTCTTGGTCTTGGGTTTATTGCCGGGGTTGTCATCAGTTCTGCTCGAATAATACGATGGTTGGTATTGAAGTTGAAATTGCTAATGACCTGCTTTTTTGAGAAGTATTTGCTTCTCAAGATTCTCAAGCCATTCTCCTGTGCAAAGTTTACAAGCCTTTCTCCGTTTATGCTTCTGGCCTTTTTCCCATATACAAATGGTCCCAGGACTGTGTCTTCTTCTGGTTGTCGTTCTCCAATTTAGCCATTGAAGTCTCCTATCACAACAAGGTTTTTGAGAGCATGGTTTTGGATTGTTTTATTTAGCTCTAGGTAGAATGAGTCCATGATCTTGTATCGGATTGTTCCGTAGGTGAGTATACTTGTATGATGGGCCATGGATCTTTGTATCCCGATAGCTTAAGATTCATCTCTGCTATGCGCTCTGATACTCCTATAAAGCTCTCCACATAATTTGTGAGGTATTTTTTGATAATAAAACCAACTTTCATCAGCTGACCATATCGCTAAACACGGCCAGTACTCAGCTGACGCCTTCTCCTATCATGACTTACTTTTCCTATCTTATAAACTTCGGCCACCTAAAGCTAAAGCTAAAATCCTTTTGCAGCGTATTTTTAGTGGTATTAATTTCGACAGGCTTAGGGAGGATGCCGCTAACATTGATTGGGACTCGTTGGTAATGTCCGATTCATTGGATGACAAGGTCAATATTTTTACATCGACTTTAATTCAGTTGTTTGATGTGCATGCTCCTATTCGCCCTGTTAAAGTCAAACATCTTCCGGCACCCTGGCTGACTGATGACATTAAGCTCTTAATGAACAAAAAGGTGGCAGTCAAATCCAAATTCAAAACGCGTCCCACTGACGCTAATCGGAGCAAATATGTCGCCATTCGAAATCACTGCAATAAGGTGTGTAGGGATGCTCAACGCCAACATATTCATAGTTCTGTTCAGAACGGGAATCCAGCTAAAGTCTGGAAATTTCTCAAATCTATGGGGGTCGGTAAATCTCGCCAAGATAATGTTCCAAAAAACTTAGATATTAATCTTCTTCTATTCCGGCACCTGATTATTCTCCATTCGTCTTTAGTCAATTTTCCGCTTGTGATGTAAAAAAGAGCATAGAAATGATCACCTCTAATGCAGTCGGCAGTGACTGTATCAGCCGTAATATTATCCTTCCTATCCTTGATGAAATCCTTCCTATCCTTTGTCATATCTTAAACCAATCGATCTCCAGCGGCAACTTTCCGCCTTCGTAGAAATTATCCCATATAATACCTCTCCCTAAAAAAACGAATCCCACATCTTTCGCTGAATACCGTCCTATATCCATCTTACCCTTCCTGTCCAAGGTTCTTGAGCGTCTTGTTCATGATAAATTAGGCAAATTTCTTAACAAGAATTGTCTCCTTAACCCCTTTTCAATCCGGTTTCCGTCCTGGTCATAGTACCGTTACTGCTAACAATACTAGCACTGCTTGATTTTAGTAACGCATTCAATACTGTAGACTTAGATGTTCTTCTTGGTGTGCTACGCTCTATAAACGTATCTCCAACGGTGATTGAATGGTTTCGTAATTACCTGTTTGGCCGCCGGCAACGTATTCGCATTGAAGATTCTTACTCTTCGTGGTGCGATACTGATGCTGGTGTCCCACAGAGTGGCATTCTATCTCCTTTACTCTTCGCTGTTTTTATTAACACCATATCCAATCAATTAAATTCTTCCTACCACCTATATGCAGATGATCTCCAAATTTACAGTCAAGCTCCATTACCCAGGTTGTCGGAGGCTATTACTTCAATTAATAGTGACCTTGCAAAAATATGCGAATGGAGTAAGATGTACGGCCTCAACGTGAATCCATCAAAGACTCAAGTTATCATTGTTGGCAGTTCCAAAATGACCACACGCATCGACTGGCTGCATCTTCCTAAGATCATGCTTGACGGCATTATGATACCTTTAAGTAAAACAGTCAAAAATTTGGGTATCTACATAGATACTAATTTTACTTGGAGACGCAGCTTCAACTCAGCAGGTTCACTGCGAAGGCTGCGAAATTTTCTCCCTACTGCCACTAAAATTGCGCTCGCTCAATTACTTCTCCTTCCTATCCTCGACTATGCAGACACCAGCTATCTAGATCTTTCAGAAGAACAACTGAATAAACTTGATCGACTTCAAAATTTTTGCATACGGTTCATATTTGGTCTACGCAAATATGAACATGTCTCTATTTTTCGCGCAAAGCTCAAGTGGCTACCTATTCGACTTCGCCGGAACGCTCACATATTATCACTTCTATACAGTATTCTGTTTAATCCAATATCTCCTCCTTATCTCAAAAAACGATTTGAGTTCATCCACGAAACACATCCAGGGTTCTTAAGGTCATCGGAAAACCTGAAACTGAACACACCGATGCATTCCACAAACTTCTTTAATAAATCCTTTACAGTTCAAGCTGTACGTTTGTGGAATGCATTGCCCGTGTCTTTCATAATTCTTCTATTGTGTTTTACCTATAAGTATGTATTAGTGTGTAAGTATATGTATATATATATATATATATATGTATGTAGTATGTAGTGTAGGTCTATGTATGTAGATTAGTATTTAGATTTATTAAACGTAAATAATTCAATGATAGTGTACGCCACCAACTGCCTTATTTCTGTCTTCAGCTCTTTGTAATGTTGGTTGCCTGGAAGAGATTGATGTTAGTAATATGGCCGCCAATTGTGCTACCATTTGTATGTGTATATTTTATTTTCTTTGTTTGTTGTTCTTGCTTATGTTGGTGTACAATAAAGTGTATTCTATTCTCCATACTGACCTGGGGTCGTTCCTATATGATATAATGGGAAATAATTCTTTCCCCCATCCGCCTTACCTCACTTAGGCCGACGATGTCCCATTTGATCTGTTTTAACGCATATGGTAATTATGTAAGGTTTTCATCGTTTTTCAGTGTAAGTACATTGAAGGCTGCAACATAGATTTTTGATCTTGTGTGGCTGTTTTCGCAACTGTTTTCCTGTGTTGTTGGAGGTTCGTGGTCTCTATTCCCCACGAGGATCAGTCGGCTTGGGGGAGATTGTGTTATTTCTTTTGTTTAGTTTTCGTACTTTGGTTGGATTATCCGTTTGCCAGTTGCTAATTGCTATTGGTTTTTATGTGTGAGGATATCAGTGAGGGAGTTTGATCGGGTTCTCATCAAATCGAAGGCGTTTGTCCTGTTAGTTTTAATGGAACTTATCGTTTGTTGCTTTTTAGGTTTAGTAGTTGACGTCGACTGTGGTGAAGTAGATAGTTCTCTTTTCCTTTTGTCGGAGTTGGGTCCTTTAACTACTAGTTTATCATATTTCAGAAAAGCAATATTTCCCTTTTTCTTTTCCTCTAATAGCTGTGGTAACAAAAGCCTTTCTTTTTTTCTATAACTTTCTTAGAATAGTCTTTCGATATATGGATTCCCTTTAAACTTATTTATTTTTTATAATTTGGTCTTTTTTCCACCCGTTTGTAAATGATAATAGCACAGGTCTATTTTTGTTCTCGACTTTACTTTTTCCTAGACAGTATAGTCTGTTCACTTCATTTCTTCCACAAATAAATTAAGGTCTCTTTTAAACATCTCCTTGACGGTGCGAAATAGCTCTAATATCGGTTTTTCTCTGTCTTCTAAACCATTAATAACTATATTATTACTATTCTTCTCTTTTTTTAGATATTCAATCTCGTTCTCCAGGTTACAATTTTTTTGTTTTAATTTTTCATTTTCATAGGAGTTAGTATTTTATCTATCCGATCCATTATATTCTTCGTAAGAGATTTTTTAGATCATTTGTCTGTTTCTCCATTTCTAACTTCATTATATCGAATAATAATTGATATTGCTTATCCATGTTGTCGAATGAAGTTGTGTGAAACGGAACGTAAATGCGAATTGGTAGAAAGTATTTGTTTGTAATGGTAATACTCAAGTTAGTTGTTTATTTTACCGGCTGTCAAGTTGACGTTGATTAATTAGAAGAATTAGATGATGTTGTATTCTAACCTCAATTGTGGATATATATTTGAGTTTACTTTAATGACTGTATCTTGAGAATATCCATGGATTATTTCTTCTATGTCTTCCAATGTTGTTTTGCTGATGTTTGTAGCACTACAGTTCCTAAAATGTAACTTTAACTATTTTTAATAAGTGTTTTATTGACGACGAACATCACAGACCTGTTGACACTTTAGCGACCGGAAACGGAAACCTTAACGACCGGAGACGGTTTTGTTTAGCATATACCTAATACTTGACAACACCTATTCTCCAGATGCCGCTAGGCGCTTATAATAATAATAATTATTATTATTTTTGCAGGCAACAAAACCCCATTGTTTTAGTATACTTAAACTTATGACTATTATTAGTACCTTTAACTTATTACTAATATTTATGAATTATCCACTAAGCATGAAGGACAACAAACAGAAAGATTAGTTACTCCTCAGTTAATCGTCCTCCAAACAAAATGTCTCAAAATGGGAGAGCTAAAGCTCTCTGCCACCGTTTAGAGGATGCTGTTGTGACTGCTTGTTATACCCTGTTACCGTTAAGAGTGGATGAGGTGAATGAGGGCTGTAAGAAAGGGACCTGTTGTAAGTCTACGCTTTGCCTGCCTAGTTGATCTCTGATCAATTGCTGTAAGGGCAACATCTAAAGAGTATCTGTATAGTACATATACCTACTGGATTTCCAAAAAATATAGTGCGTCTTGATATCACTACTAATGAAAATCGTTGAGGTTTCTACAAAGAAAAAATAATAATATAAAAAAGGTATCGTAGTATACTTACCCCCCAAGTAACAATAGTATTAGCGACAATCTGCACTATATTGTACCATTTGATAATGCTTCTCAACTTGTACGGTTTTCTGTTCTTCATGTACAGTGGCAGGATCAGTTTGATCGTCAGCAAGTAGAGAGCTATGATCGCCACGACCGGCATCGGTGTTTTCATTAGCACCCAATCGTTGACTCGAGGGTCTGGAAAATCATTAAAATCAAGGTTATCATTAAGATTTTTTTTTTTTATAAAGTATCGACCTGTCCCGGTTTCGTAGCACAAACAAATGTCATCCTAGTTCGATCAATTTGCATGAAATATTTAAAGATTCTATAACTAAACCTTCCTCGTAAATCTGTGTAGTCTCAGAAATTAGGGCATATGTACTCGTACAAAAGTATCGCCGCGGGTGACTTTGGTTTATAGATTCATCATCTCTTCCAGCTCAATCAACTCACTGCAGGGCATAAGCCTCTCTTACCCTACATCTCCCTGTCCTGAGCCAATCTTGGCTTTGACCAGTGTTGATTTGCCAGTGATGACTTACGGCATTGAGACATGGTCGCTTACGATGGGCCTCGTAAAAAGGCTCAAGATCACCCAAAGGGCGATTGAGAGAGCTATGCTCGGAGTTACCCTGCGGGATCGAATCAGAAACAAAGACCAAAGTCATTGACATAGCACTTAGAATTGCTAAACTTAAGTGGCAGGGGGCGGGGCACGTCGCTCGTAGAACTGACGGCCGTTGGGGCAGAAAGGTTCTCGAGTGGCGACCACGTACCGGGAGACGTGGAGTGGGCAGGCTCCCTACAAGATGGACCTGGTAAAAGTTGCGGGTAGAAGTTGGATGCGTGCAGCATAAAGCCGATAATTGTGGGGGTCTTTAGGGGAGCCCTTTGACTTGCAGTGGACGTTTTTCGGCTGAAGAACCTTAAATTACTTCATCGATTCATCTTTGTATTCCTTATACAATGTGTAACATATTTAACGCAAGATCTGAAAGTAGTTTGTTCTAAATCGGTAACTGAATTGATTTCAACTATTTTTAATGTATCTTACATTTCTTTTTAAATTTGCTAAAAAAGCTGTGCTCTATAATAAAACTAAATTTATTTTTGTTTCAAAGCAATACGGAGATTTCAAATGCATTTCTAAAACTTATTTCTCAGTACTACTTTTTATAAATCGTACACATATACGAGGCATGCCTTTTAAGTTCTGTCGTTTCCATATTTCCCGGCAATATTTAATTTGGAACTGTTCTATATTCGAATGTGTTTAAATTTTGAATCTCATAACAGTTGAAAGTATTAGGATTAATGCTATTGTTTAGTCACAGCATCGATTGGAATCTGTCAGGTTACGTACGAAAATAAATCTTTCTAAGGAAAATGTTCGTGCAATAATTTTCTACAACTTTAGAAGAGGCCTGACACGGCTTCAGTGTTTTGAAGAGCTAACATCTGTGTTCAGTGATGAAGCTCCATGTCTGCGGACTGTCGAACGCTGGTATTTAGAATTCCAGCGTGGACATACTTGTGTTAGTGACAAGTCTCGCGAAGGACGCCCAAAATCCGCCTTCACTGAAGATAACATCATTGCTGTGAGACAACTAATTCTAGAAGATCGTCATGTGTCGTATCGAGAGATAGAGGCTCTATTAGGCATCTCAGGGGCAACCATTCAGAAGATCTTGCATGAAGCGCTTGGTGTGAGAAAGCTAGTTTGCCGTTGGATACCGCATCTGCTTTCCGACGATCACAAGGCGGCCCGCGTCAGATCGTGTAAAAAAACTCTGCAAAGGTTCAACCGAGAAGAGTCAAATCACGTCTACGACATCATCAGTGGAGACGAATCTTGGATCTATGCCTACGATCCTGATTCCAAAAAACAATCTACAATCTAGGTCTTTCAAGACGAGCCAAAGCCGACTAAAGTTGTTCGTTCTCAAAGCACTTCAAAGAAGATGGTGGCCACGTTCGTTGGAAAAACCGGCCATGTTGCGACTATTGCACTTGAGGATCGTAGAACGGTTAACGCAGAGTGGTATACCACAGTTTGTTTACCACAAGTTATCGCCGAACTTCGAAAATCTAACTCCAAGCGACCCATCATCCTGCACCACGACAACGCAAGCTCACACAGCGCTCGTCAAACGATTGAGTATTTGAAGCAGGAAAAAGTAGAAATTCTTGACCATCCTCCATACAGTCCTGACCTAAGCCCTAACGATTTCTTTACATTTCCTAAAATTAAGAAAAGTCTTCGTGGTCAAAGGGTCCAGTCCGGTAAAGAAGCAGTCGACGCTTTCAAGTCAGCCATTTTGAACACCCCCACTTTAGAGTGGAATAAATGTTATAATAACTGGTTTGAGCGAATGGAAAAGTGTATTAAGCTACGTGGTGAATACTTTGAAAAACAATAAAAAGTACTATAAGGCTCTAGTTGTGTTTTTTTCTTCAAACGACTAAACTTAAAAGGCATGCCTCGTACACGTACAAGTTGCATTAATAATTGTCGTATAAAAGTACTTAAAAAAGAGTAAAATCCTTTAAATTTGGAAATTTGGTTTTTCCGTAATATTTTTAAAGCAATTGTCTAATTGGGGTGTCTGAGTTCGTGAGCTATTTACGATACATTTTGTATATTACCTACTTACTTCATATAATTGTGCTAATTATGCATGAGTATACTGAGCCCATATATGTTAGGTATATAGAAAGTAGAAGTTACTTTTTGCGACTGCAAATGTCCCGTGTCTTCATTACTTTTTTTCACTTCATAACAATTCTGCTACCCCTGCTTGAGTAAGTTGCAGTTTTTTATCTTGTAGAAATGTAATATCGGTTCATAGCAATAAATTTAGATGATAACGATGAGTAATCATAATTACGATTTAAGTAATCAAAGCAAGAGCATTCTATAGGTCAAATGTCATCACTATCCCAATGCCGTAACGCTTTTAACGGAGTTGTGTTAAACAATTTTGTAACCAATTGCTATTTGATGAACGACTAATAAAGATTTTTGCCTCGTCAGCGTATTGAGGAACTCGATAGACTAATCTAGTGAACACATCGAGGTGTTATTAATCAGTATTGCGTTTAAACCCGCGATGACTACCAAGTTCGGAGTGACCCAGATGTTGAAACTGCAAATTGCATTGTAACGATCATGTTAAGCACGAGCTCTTTGAAATAATCTCAGCATGATGCATAAGAAATGATAAATTATAGGTTTCGAAGTTGCCAAATAGCTTGGTTAGAATTTTGGAAAGTAGCAGTTGCAGTAAATGGACAATTGACCGAGAATAATAACGTTATTTGTCGGTACCCTAAAAGCACGAAATAAGATACCGATTCCATTATTTTTATCCATGTATGTACATTGTACATTTGTATATGTATGACGATGCTTACTTACACAGATTCAAGTTTAATAGTTGAAATGTACGATTCTACAAGGAAGCGAAGAAATTTGCATAGGAGTCCTAAAGTTCTAACTCAGTAGGTGAAGCTCTTAAGTGGGTGACAGACGTACGAGCTTTAAACTCGCAGTTTTAAAAGAACGCGTACTTGCTCGGCTCGACGTCGGCGACACACGGCCGACTTGCTCATACTGATCCGCGATGTCTTGTGTTATTTAGGAATAATATCAGATTATGTTATGAAAAACAACAAAAGAAGATGTAATCAGAGAGTCTATGTAAAGGAATGGTTAACCAAAAGAGAGAATAAAATTCGTAAGCGCGTCCCATGTGCAATCGATTCAAATTTTTAAACAAAATGGTGGCTCGCGGCTCGCAGTGCTGCCACACACGTATGAGCCGAGACGAGCTATGAGCAAATTTTCAAATCGGTTATATCGCCGACGAACTTGCTCGGCGATTTTAAAGTACGCGTACTTAAAGTGACACATACGCGAAAAAGGTCGTCAAACCACAACTACGCGTACTTAATCGAACGTCTGTCACCCGCTCTACAATGGCAGGTGAGCCTTTCGACATGACAATTTTTTTTTTCAAAAAAAAATAATTCTGGCAAGTTTAAAGTAAAGGGTTCAAATTTGCCAATGAGACATCCCATCGGGGAGATGACTAGAGATATTGCACGGTCCCGCCATCCGTGCGCAGTATTTTTGTCACTCAGTGACGCGGTGGCGCGGCCTACATGCATATCGGCCTGAATGGACGGCATTGGCCAAGGATAGGACTGTTTGGAAAGAGGAGGGGGACTCCTTTATTCGGCAGTGGGATACAACAGGTTAGTTAAAAAATGGCACTGATGGACATTATACAGCGTACCCTTATGTTCAAAACTATTTATTGTCGCAATATCTAACGTGACTACGGGTAAATAAAATTATCCATTGTGTGATAATTTGGTGTACATATGCATGTTTATACGCAATCTTCAACCTTTGTCAAACAAACTCCAGAATTTGCTATTCAAATAAAATTAAAGCTATTATAATATAGACTGTGTCTTATCTGAAGGGCAAGTCAAGAATATGCGTAACCGGCGAGCGTGTATGAGACGAACTATGAGAATGGCACAAGCCAGAGAGGTATATAAGGAAAGAACCTGTTGGAACTCTGTACTCTCTGCCTACCCCGCAAGGGATCTGACGTAATGATATAGGTAGATAAATAGATAAAATTAAGCTATACAAGTAAAGTTAATAAAATGAAATCTAAGGGAAATGCTCGTAAAACACCAGCACCCTACATTTCCTCCGCGTTTTTTCCAACGTCGATTTTCCCAAGCCGATTTTACGACTTGTATATAAAGAGGAACCCTCACGTAGCAACCGACTCAGCCATTTAAAAAATATACACCGGACATGATTTTTGTTTTTCTTGCTTTAGTTCTGATTTACACGAGCGCTTTTTCAACGAGAGATTTCGTAGCGCTGTAAGCGCTTTTAACAATGTAACGTTAGCCATTAGTTTTATTCCAGCGCTTTATTCCGCGAATTAGGGGTTATTGTAGATTTGACAACGGTTTGGTCTAGGGGTTAGCAAGTTGTTGTTTGACTTAAGATGAAAGAAGAAATAGTGGTGTGCACTTAAGATTCTTCTTGCCCCTAAAATTCTTATATTTTTCACGATGCTGGTTAAACAGTGTATAACAAATGATGTTACTTATAAACAATGACTATTTTAAGGACCGCAGATAGGTACATTTTATTACTGAGTACTTACAATAGAGACAAGGGTAAGTAGATAAGAAAGTTGTACGTATTTTGCGTCTTATTATCGTAGTAGTTATTTCCGTTTGCTATGAATATACGGCAGCATTAATATGTTTTGTTTACACTCTAGATACACGATTTGTATATGGAATCAGGTTTGTAGCCAAAAACCCGGATTTCGATAAATCCAAATCATCATATTCCCTCATATAAATCTTTTATAATTCACTTAGTTTTCTCAAAATATGAGGTTCGTCAACGACTCACTTATTGATATGTCAATTGTAAGATTACTAATCACAAACAAAGTAATAGCAAAGAAACGGCTGCGTTTGCATACCGTCGTTGTCAAATGAATATCTGCTATGTACAAAATGTATAACTTTGAAATATTGAATAAGAACATTTTCCTGTAAACTTTTATATGAAGCATATTTTTGAAGCAGATTTTCTTAGCGACCGCAGTTCGCCGTATAATGCCTAGACTCACATAGCAGCCGTTTAATGCGAAAATTTGGTTAGTAAATTAGTCATAATAGTAAAAATGTCGATATTTCCATATAGCAAATATTCATTTGACAACAACGATACACTAACACATCTTTACTCTTAGCTAGCAACTGTAGAAAGTCTTAAAGAATTAATTACCTGAAATCTTTTTATTATAGCAGTTTTTATAACTGCTATGACGAGGGGGAGGGAAGTTCAAGTCGCAAACTAGAATTTTATCGCGACCTTTCGTTGCCTAGAGTTCGATAGAACTAATTCGAAATAAGACTCAGACAAGTAGTGCTCAAGTCCGCACTTAGGTAGGTAGTTGCAAGCAAAATCTGTGCACATGGGGTTCAGAGATCAACATTTAACAGGCTGCGATTGTGGTGCGACCTCACAGACTATGTCGCATCTGATGGTCTGTCCCTTGTGCCCCACCACCTGTACAAGGGAAGAGCTGAGCGCGGCCGCTGATGGCGAGATTGAGCTAGCTGCTTAGCTAGACAAATATAAACCATTATCACGAAGAGAAGAAGATAATTGTGATCTTATTTATCGGGCCGTTTTTGGACTGTCATCTTTCATTAAGTTCAAATATAAACACTGTCACGCTTACATTCCCCAAGCGGAGTTGGCGGAGGTGTCCTGTGTACACCAACTTTTCGCCAACGATAGAAGGTCCCATGTAATAGGAGGAGAGTTTCCCAATTCCAGACTCCGGACTGATACTTGGAATTTTTCGATAGAAAAACTACATTGGTTCGACCTGGGATTAGATCCCTGGACCTCGTCATCGTAACGCGCATTATTCGTTATTAGACCAACAATGCAGTCTTGTTCTTTAATCGAGTCTAATATATCCATAACTCCACTGAACCCTAACCGCCTGCAGTTACAAACGCTATATGCGCAAACGCACGACTTACTCCCTGTATCTATTAATATCAGCATAAATTAATCTAAAGTCGACTGACGATGTTATCATTGCATCAAATTGTTTCCAACACAAAGGTGTATTAAATCGCATTCATCGGTGTTTTGCAACTCGGCCGTCGGTTTTACCGGCTAGTGAAAGGATTAATGATATAACTCCTTTTAGTGAGGATATGCGGACGCCCCATCGATCTGATGGACAAGGTGGTCTCTTAATTCTAGAATGTTCCATTTAGTTGTTTAGGGGAAACTCTGTGTGGGCACTTATCCCATTTTTAACCCCCAAAGCTTTCGTTTTTTTGTTTGAAAGGTGACTTGATCGAGGGTGTTCTTAGCTATGATTCAAATAAAATGTGTTCAACCTCATAGGAATGGTGTCAATGAATAAGTTAAAGATAAATGGTGGTCAGGGTCTGATGATAAGTCGGTGGTTTTGAAATTTTTTATTTATACTTGTAGACACTGTTAGCATTTCAGCTCTTTCGAACTTTGTCAAAGTCAAGTAAAAAAAGTTCTACGTTCCAAATTACTTTATCAAAGTAACGCCTAAACATTACTTTGATAAAGTACTTAAGTACGTACATATTAGTGCTAGTGATTGTACATATATATATATCGGAATCCCAAACATCTATAACTCACCTTAACGATCTTAATTAAGGTTCGATAGCAAAGTCAAAAAGGCTGATCAAATGATCTTGGTCGGTCTAAATGTGAAAGAATATTTATCAGACAGCTCAACCAATATACCTACTCAAAGTTTATCTTGCCATCATATCGAAGCTTCATTTAGAAAATTTCATTAGCAAGCTCATCGAGCAATATCGTTGGGAAAATCTATAAAGCGCAAAAAGAACTAACCATATTTCAGTAAATCCTACTCATATTATTAACATGATTGTGAGGTGCTCGGGAGCCGGCCAAAAGGCCATACATAACGGAGTGCTTATCCCAACGCTGTTACATGGCAATGAGAGCGGGGTATGTAAGAAGGAGAATGAAAGCAGGATAAATGCGGTCGAAATGCGAGCTCTGCGGAAGATGTGCGGAGTCAAGCTAATCGACCCTATTCGCAACAGCGTAGTAACAAAGCATGTAGGTATGAAAGATAGTATCGGTGTAAAGATAAGAAAGGGTATGCTCCGTTGGTTCGGATATATAGAAAGAATGTCGGAAGAAAGAATGACAAAACAGATATACAATGCAAAAGTGGAGATACCGGGGTAAGTGGAGGTAAGACTAGACTACCTTACCATGACCAAATGGACAGTGACTTATCTGAAGGGCAAGTCAAGAGTCTCCGTTACCGGCGGGCGTGTGTAAGACGAACTATGAGAGTAGGGAAGCCAAAGAGGTATGTAAGGAAAGAACCTGTTGGAACTCTGTACTCTCTGCCTACCCCGCAAGGGATCTGGCGTGATGATAAAATATAGATAGATAGTTTGTGAGTATGGAGGGATGGATGTATGCATGTTTGTTACTATTTCACTCAAAAACGACGACGCAGATGTGCGAATAGATTCGAGACCGAGATCGGAATGGAGATTGACGTTCCGTATGAACCACGGGGCTTCGACGGCTTCGCGAAGAAAACGGGATTGAACCGTTTAGAGTCTATCGATGTGAGAGCGGTGGGGCTACGTTTATTTTAAACGAGTCTACTGAACGGATTGATGAAACTAGCTTATGTTTCAAATTAACACAAGCTATAATTTATAAAGATATCTATATCATCACGCCAGATCCCCGGGGTAGGCAGAGAGTACAGGGTTCCAACAGGTTCTTTACTAACATACCTCTCTGGCTTCCTTCACTCTCATAGTTTGTCTCATAAAGATATTATAAAATAAACGTGTGCGCAGCTGCGGTAACTTATTTGTAAATACTATCCATCGACGTAACATCAAGCCTTCTCGTTTTTATTTCAAATTAAATTGCAATGCGCTACTCCACTAGATAAGTTTTAAAAACAAAAAATGTATTTTACATCATAACAATCATCAAATCATATTTCCGAGATTCTGTAACACATGTACCATTTCGTTTGGCCTCAAATCGTGAGTAGTATTAACTGTAAGCTCAGACTAAAATAACAATGTAGATGGAGACCGTACAAGTGACACTAGACAATATAGCCCTATTTGATCTTTGCAAGGAAATAAATGTGTCTAAAGTAAACTTCTTTAAAGATCGTTTTGCCAGCTAAAATCTGTTTATACACCGTTTTTACATCTTATTTCGAGTAGTGAATTCCCATCGCAGAAAGCCTCATAAGACTGTTTTACTGACTAACGACGAACGGCTTTGAGTTGTGCGCAACCTTCTCTAGGTCATGGGTCCTTCTTGGCCTTTGGGGGGGCCTACCCGTTTTACGTCTTCCGGAACGAGGTCACTACTCAAGAACCTTTGGGTCTGTCTTATATCTTTAATCTGAAACAGTGTAAGTGTGTGAGAGAGTAACATGATCGCTTTGGACGATCGTGTTGTCGTGATAACAGACACGGAAATATTACGTCTAAAGCTGGTTTTCAGACTCGTTTTCGGTCTATAGTGTAAGGCCTGGGTGTTGATGGTCTGTAGACCTTTATATTAGATTTAGTTCTACATAGTATAATATATATATATAGTATGCTGAATGGAATACAAGGTGATTAGTATAGATAGGGTTTTTAAAAACATATGTAGCTGGGTTCAGTATAATTTACCCCGATACCTACATCCTTCTACTTTCACATTGTATATCGGTTTCGTATTATTTTTTTCTTCCATAATTCTTTCTATATTTTCGAATCACCGGACCGCGCCTTTTTTAATATTTACACCGACTTATTTCCTTATTTCTAATTTTTTTTTAGACTAATTAAAAATAAAACGCTTGCCTGAATGCAGTCCTTTTATGTTTAAAAGGAGAAGTAGTAGTAGTAATAGATGATCAGTTTATTCGTCCTGATTTATAATATCAGTCAGCACTCAAGATTTTTTATATTTCGAATCGTTAACGATCTTTTATCTTACCAAAAAAAACACAAAACCAATAATTAGCAACATTGACATATATTTTGATCAAAAAAATAAAAGACTTGATGCAAATCAGAAGACAGAATATTCAGCTACTTACGTCATTTTATTACTTGCCCAGACGTCAACCCCTCATTACGAAAACGAACATACCACGAACATAACATAACGAAAATGTCGCCGTCATTTGTGAAAATCCACGATTTCGCAAAATGGGATGACTTTTAACGAAATGTCAGTGGCGTAAATGGTTTTAACCACTTCCGAAAATCGATGTTTTGGAGACGAGTTATTATGGTGCTATTAAGAACGTTACTTTTATTGATAAGGCAATAAATGTCTGCGGTACACCCTGATTTCCATAAATTTATATAATACGTTGCACAACTCTTCGCTTCCTGCATGAT
The DNA here is from genome assembly GCA_905147815.2 of Phalera bucephala. Taxonomy (NCBI): domain Eukaryota; kingdom Metazoa; phylum Arthropoda; class Insecta; order Lepidoptera; family Notodontidae; genus Phalera; species Phalera bucephala. The sequence goes on along the minus strand of LR990625.1, from coordinate 4,323,160 downwards.
CAGCAAAAAAAATGCATTGAACGATTTATTTTAAACCCAAATAGTTACATCAGAATTCGCTGGCCAAATATTATCGATAAATTATTATATCGATTAGCCTAATACATTAGCCATCACTTTTGACAGATTTACAAGGACTCTGAAAAAGCTCATAATTTATCCTCTGAATAATTAATTTGCCGTCATATTTTTTAAAGACGTGAATCATCAATATGTTTTTTATTAATATGAACGTTATTTTTACAGTTAGGTAGATAACAGTCTATACTTTTAGTCTAAGGTAAAAAAGACAAAGTCTTTGACCAGTGATGTATTACGGCACTGAGACACGGTCGCTTACGATGGGCCTTATAAGAAGGCTCAAGGTCACCCAAAGGGTGATGGCGAGAGCTATGCTCGGAGTTACCCTGCGGGATCGAATCAGAAACGAGGAGATCCGCAGGAGGACCAAAGTCACTGACATAGCACTCAGAATTGCTAAACTTAAGTGGAAGTGGGCGGGGCACATCGCTCGTAGAACTGACGGCCGTTGGGGCAGAAAGGTTCTCGAGTGGCGACCACGTACCGGAAGACGTGGAGTACGCAGGCCCCCTACAAGATGGACCGATGACCTAGTGAAGGTCGCGGATAGAAGTTGGATGCGTACAGCACAAAGCCGTTTGTTGTGGCGGTCTTTAGGGGAGGCCTTTGTCCTGCAGTGGGCGTCTTTTGGCTGAAGAAGAAGAGAAAAGGCTTTGGGCAAAAACGTTGCTCGATACTTAAAATTAATCCTGTTCCGTTTGCGTTGAATAAATCAACTTATCCTGTTCCACTGCTGGACTGCCTCTTAGAAATCGAGGTGAGAGATTAGGTTTGGTGTAGACCACTTGCTGTTGGAATTTATCAAGCCACCTGTATAGCATCAGACTGGACTTGACAATAGCAACATTAAGGCACACTTGCACTTACCAGGGTTATCGTTCCCTATTGTCTACTCGTTCAACTTAACCTCCAGTTAGACAATTGGTAATTCTAACCCTGGTTCCTGCAAGTAGGCTTAAGCCAGTCCGCACGGTTGGATTTTCAAAGCGCAGAGCTGAAGCGTTATAAGTGATTTCTAAAAAGATGTATTGCTAGCCTCTTTTCCATTACAGCGCTTTATTAACTTGCGTTGGAAATGCGAATGAGGGTTAATGGAAGCCGTCGCCAGCAGCTTAACGTACCTTCTGAAGGTTCGGCCACCCGTGGCGACCGTTTATAAACCCACAACATTAGAACAACTTCTAATACGGGGCGTGTTTTTAAGAAACCATAAATTTAAACCTGCCCAACCCGCAAAGGATCTGGCGTGATGATATAGATAGATAGAATAAATTTAAATATTTTACCAGCTCTCACATAGAACACTATAATATACACTATTTTTGACAAAAAAATAATTTGAATAGTATGGCACCCGGGACCCACAACATTAGAACAACTTCTTATACGGGGCGTGTTTTTAAGAAACCATAAATTTAAACCTGCCCAACCCGCAAAGGATCTGGCGTGATGATATAGATAGATAGAATAAATTTAAATATTTTACCAGCTCTCACATAGAACACTATAATATACACTATTTTTGACAAAAAAATAATTTGAATAGTATGGCACCCGGGACCAAACTCCGCGGTTTTACAAGCTTTTATTTAGCTTACAAATGTTTGTTAGTTTGTTTAGGTCAAATCTTGCAAGGTGTGTAAGAACCACTTCCTTTAATCCTATAATATATATATATATATATATATATATCTCACCGTATCCTATCATACCGTGAATCTCAGCGAGATACATGTAATAATATTAGCCCTGTTAACAAACTGCCCCAGCATTAGGCACGGGCCTCCTCTCAAACTGAGAGGGCTTAGGCCATAGTCCACCACGCTGGCCCAGTGCAGGTTGGCGAACTGCACACACCTTCGAGGAACTCAGGCATGAAGGTTTCCTCACGATGTTCCTTCACCGTTAAAGATGTGATAGTTAATTTATAAGACGCACATGCTTTCGAAACGACATAGGAGCGTGCCTGGATTAGAACCCTAGACCTCTGTTTTTACAGTCTGACGGTCTATAAATGCTTTTTTTTCTATAAATTTATTAGAAATGCATCTATTATTTTTTATGGTAATAAAGAAATAACATACCTGCTCTCTCATAAAACACAGTATTATACATGCGGTGAATATAATCCATGTTTTCGTTGTTAACGACAGTTTGCACGTCACACCGCACGACTTGTAAGTCAGGGAAATGATTTGTAATTAAAATACACGAACGCGTTTCAGTATGCAAAGGGAAATTATACAGGGTGTACTCTGCGCATAGGTATCTTTAGGAGCTTAGGTTTTTTCTACGATTTTTTGTTTAGTAGAAAATGTGAGATTTTTGAGGATGATGGTTGAACTAAAAGACCGAGACCGATTAAATAGACCGAGTCTTATCTGAAGGACAACTCAAGAGTCTCCGTAACCGGCGAGCGTGTATGAGACGAACTATGAGAGTGGCGGAAGCCAGAATGGTATGTAAGGAAAGAACCTGTTGGAACTCTGTATTCTCTGCCTACCTCGCAAGGGATCTGGTGTAATGATATAGATATATTGTTCAACTATCGGGTATTCCCAGAAACCCATTGTTTCCGAAAAAATATTCTTTCATACATTAATTCCCGCGACTTCCACGACGGTATATTTTCTAAAGCTACGAAGTTAGAAAATAAACAACAGTGACACTCCGGGAGTGCCGACAGAAGTAAAAACTTGAACAACGTGCATACATCCGTACGTCCATACACAATATATGTACATACTTATATACAGATGTGTCGATAACGGTAACAGTGTCGCGAGTTCCATTGTTTTTTCCCATCTCAAAAATGCCCAACGTGCCTAAAGAAGTTTTCACTTCAAAGAGGTGTCGGTAACAGTGTCGCGAGTTCAATTGTTTTTTCCATCTCAAAAATGCCCAACGCGCCTAAACAAGTTTTCTCTTCAAAGAGGTGTCGGTAACAGTGTCGCGAGTTCAATTGTTTTTTCCATCTCAAAAATGCCCAACGCGCCTAAAGAAGTTTTCACTTCAAAGGGGTGTCGGTAACAGTGTCGCGAGTTCCATTGTTTTTTCCCATCTCAAAAATGCCCAACGCGCCTAAAGAAGTTTTCTCTTCAAAGAGGTGTCGGTAACAGTGTCGCGAGTTCAATTGTTTTTTCCATCTCAAAAATGCCCAACGCGCCTAAAGAAGTTTTCACTTCAAAGGGGTGTCGGTAACAGTGTCGCGAGTTCAATTGTTTTTTCCATCTCAAAAATGCCCAACGCGCCTAAAGAAGTTTTCACTTCAAAGAGGTGTCGGTAACAGTGTCGCGAGTTCAATTGTTTTTTCCATCTCAAAAATGCCCAACGCGCCTAAAGAAGTTTTCACTTCAAAGAGGTGTCGGTAACAGTGTCGCGTTTTCAATTGTTTTTTCCATCTCAAAAATGCCCAACGCGCCTAAAGAAGTTTTCACTTCAAAGAGGTGTCGGTAACAGTGTCGCGAGTTCAATTGTTTTTTCCATCTCAAAAATGCCCAACGCGCCTAAAGAAGTTTTCACTTCAAAGAGGTGTCGGTAACAGTGTCGCGAGTTCCATTGTTTTTTCCCATCTCAAAAATGCCCAACGCGCCTAAAGAAGTTTTCTCTTCAAAGACGGTAACAGTGTCGCGAGTTCAATTGTTTTTTCCATCTCAAAAATGCCCAACGCGCCTAAAGAAGTTTTCACTTCAAAGAGGTGTCGGTAACAGTGTCGCGAGTTCAATTGTTTTTTCCATCTCAAAAATGCCCAACGCGCCTAAAGAAGTTTTCTCTTCAAAGAGGTGTCGGTAACAGTGTCGCGAGATCAATTGTTTTTTCCATCTCAAAAATGCCCAACGCGCCTAAAGAAGTTTTCACTTCAAAGAGGTGTCGGTAACAGTGTCGCGAGTTCAATTGTTTTTTCCATCTTAAAAATGCCCAACGCGCCTAAAGAAGTTTTCACTTCAAAGAGGTGTCGGTAACAGTGTCGCGAGTTTCATTATTTTTTCCCATCTCAAAAATGCCCAACGCGCCTAAAGAAGTTTTCACTTCAAAAATATTTTTAGGAAGTAGCAATTTTCTGATGGCCGGTAGTTTTGCTTACTGGCAGTAGAATTTTGACAGATTTTCCATACAGAATATGTCTAAATTCTATACGTAGTAGGCAAATCTATCCTTGAGTTATATATTGAAACCGGCCGTAAGAAAAGTGTTTTTACAATCAAGTTTGTGTTTTTATTTCACGGGCGATTATCATAGGAATAGTAAGAAAAAGACTACCTAATCCAAATATACCCAGTAACTTCCATCAAGTTATCGACAATGCACCTTCTCTCCCTGTTCATTTGACCGTACTATCTATCTATATCATCACGCCAGATCCCTTGCGGGGTAGGTGGAGAGTACAGAGTTCCAACAAGTTCTTTCCTTACATACCTCTCTGGCGTCCTCCAGTTTCATACACGCTCGCCGGTTACGGAGACTCTTGACTTGTCCTTCAAATAAGACTCGGCTATTTGGTCATGGTAAGATAGTCGTGGTACGATATATCTTCCCCGGTACCTACATCCTTCCACTTCCGCATTGTATCTGTTGACCGTACTGTGCTGTTTATTTCTTGGATGTCGTGGGAATTAAAAATATAAGTCATGGAAGTGGTGGGAATAACATTTTGGAATTCAGGGAACAACCCGAATTATCCACTTATCTTTGACGGATTAAGGGCTTAAGTTGCTCCGCTCACTGGATCGAGTTTACAAATATGTTCGACCCACAAATATTTGCCTTTGGTCTGGCTGTTTGTGTATGTTAATTTCATGTTTATAAACGCACCGATATAGGAATAATCAACAGTGAAATGCTACGTTTAAGAAAAAAATGGATACCCTACATTATGACCAAAGTCCAAAAATGTTGCATTGATTAGTGTCGCGAATGTTATTGAAATTCGACCGTGGTGCGAGCAAGTAAGTAACCTGTGACCCGGTATTGACGTATAATGCCGAAAGGCCTTGCATTCACATATACACGGTGTCATTTTAGTCGACATGGAGCGAAAGCCCAGGTGATGATGCATTCAATCAAAAAATGAAAAAATAACAATTAAATAAGTAACATTTACATAATAATAAGATTTTGAAAGGGAAGAAACCAGAACGAATGTAAGGATTGTGGTTGGTAACGATGTGCTGGAGCAAGTGAATGAGTTTGTATATCTTGGATGCGCCTTCAGTAAGGATGGGAAATACACCGCTGACATAGAGAGAAGAGTGAGTGCAGGGAACAGAGTGAATGGTGCGATGGGAAAGCTACTCGGGAGCCGGCACTTAAGCCATAAGGCGCAGCTGGCCATACATAACGGAGTTCTTGTCCCAACGCTGTTATATGGTAGCGAGAGCTGGGTATGTAAGAAGGAGAATGAAAGTAGGATAAATGCGGTAGAAATGCGAGCTCTGCGGAAGATGTGCGGAGTGAAGCTGACCGACCGCATTAGCAACAGCATAGTAAGACAGCGAGTAGGTATGAAAGATAGTATCGGTGTAAAGATGAGAAAGGGCATGCTCCGTTGGTTCGGGCATATAGAAAGAATGCCAGAGGAAAGAATGACAAAACAGATATACAATGTGAAAGTGGAAGGATGCAGGTACCGGGGAAGACCTAGACTATCTTACCACGACCAAATAAACCGAGTCTTATCTGATGGAAAAGTCAAGAGTCTCCGTAACCGGCGAGCGTGTATGAGACGAACTATGAGAGTCGAGGAAGCCAGAGAGGTATGTAAGGAAAGAACCTGTTGGAACTCTGTACTCTCTGCCTACCCCGCAAGGGATCTGGCGTGAGGTTATAGATAGATAGATAGATAGATACATAATAATACTTATTTAATTCATTAAACACACCAACACCAAGCGCAATATGACATTGTAGGGTGGCGCGGCTCGTTAGCTGACCGATAGATCTCTTTATTTGGATTTCACCCTTAATATGATCTTCGGATAGGTCAGTAGATTGATGTAACTTATCGAAATGTTCTTTTTAGTCATTTTTTATTACCGGTGAACAGTAGCGAGGTGCAACCTTTGGACAGACAGAGTGCCCCTTTCAAATCCTTTTGTATCACCTGCTGAGTCTTCCACCTGGCCATAAATTACCATGGCCGGTCTGGAAGTCGTTAAATAGACTTCGAACTCGGATCGGCCGGAGCAAGGAAAACATGTTCAGGTGGAGACTCACAGACAATACCAATCTTAAGTGTTTGTGCGGTGTTACGCAAACGATGGCCCTCCTTACATCGTGCTCTGCATGCCCCAACACGTGCACGCGGCAGGATTTGATGAATGCTACCAACAATGCGGTCGAGGTTGGCGCGTTCTGGACCGCCTCTATATAGATTTGACATGATGGATACATCATCTGGGCTTTCGGCCCATGACGATTAAAGTCACACCTTGTATACATCAGTATATAAAACTTAATGTCTTATAGGCGGTTTGAAAGGTCCTCCAACAGCAAGTGGCCACCAATCTGCCTCCACACATTCGCACTGGGTACGCGTTGTGGAGTATGACGTAATCTTACTTGTCTCAGTTTATGAGAGAAGTGCCGAGTAATCGGACAGTATAAGAAAACCAGTCCAGCGACTCTTGAGAGCACAAACGATAGGAATAGACAGGAAGATATCATGACTAACGGTATTAAAGGCGTTGGAAAAATCAACTAACACAAGGACTGTAACTTTGGTATCTTCCATGCCTGATCGAATATCACCAGTCACTTTAAGAAGGGCAGAAACGGTACTATGGGCAGGCCTGAACCCAGATTGGAGAGGATTAATTAAATTGTTGGTATAAATGAATTGAGAGAGTTTTTTATAAGCGCAGGCCTCAAGCACTTTTGAGAGAAAAGGAAGAATGGAAATAGGACTAAAGTGGCTATTAAGGGAAGGATTGGGAACCTTTGGCAATGGGCGGACAAAGGCTTTTCGCCAGCGAGAAGGGAATATGCCTTAAAAGAAAAATTGAGAAGATGAGTAATTACCGGAAGGAAACAGTCCAGTATTGCTACGATCATATCTCTACATATTTTATCACAACCAACAGCCTTGGACTTAATAGACATAATAATTTTCGTATCATCACAAGAGTCGACTGGAAAAAAGTGAAAAGGGTTAATGTTTGGACGTCTAAGACCACCCAAGAAGGTAATAGTTTGCTAAATACTTATATGATCAAAATGAGGAGTAGTGGAGAAATGGTGATTAAGATCATCTAAGCTTATTGTTTGTGATACAACTTGACATCGAGCCAATACCTAAAGTACCAAGGAATTTCCAAATATAGACAGGCGAAGAAGTTGTGATATTACTCAGAATGTGGCGGAGTTTAGTGTCACGTATCATCATATAACACCGGTTTCTTGCAATTTTGAAATAGGCCCAGTTTACTTCCATACGGTCTTTTTTTACACTTCAGGAACGCACGATTTCTACGTCTCATGGCCATACGAATTCCCCTAGTCATCCACAGAGCAGAGCTCCTGCTCTGCTTTAACCTCGCCTTCTTCACAGGGGCATGGATATTGTAAAGCTGGATCACAGATTTATTGAAGATGCAAATTTTGTCATCGATGGTGTTAGCTTCCATTAGGGAATTCCAGTTGAGTTTGGATGCATCTTCAGTTAATTTTTTAATATCCATCCGGGCAAAGCAACGCCTGTACAGAATCTTAGGATGTGGTTTGGGAGATTTGAGAATATAGGTAAGGAAAACAAGGTAATGATAGGAAAAACCGGAGGCGTCGTGCTGACCATGGTAGGAGACGAGAGAGGGATTAGATGTGAGTGTGAGATCGAGCCAGGTATCATCGCCTTTGTTGTTATGATGAGTGGCATTAAGAGGCAGAAGGTGCAAACTGGCTGACTCTATGAGTTTTCGGAGTTTATGGGAACGGGGGGGGGGGGGAATTAAAGGCCAGGAGATTGGTATTGAAATCGCCCATGATGATATGATGCGCGTAATTAGACCCCAAGGATTCTAGAACCGATTCAAATTCGGTGAAATAATCAGTAGTGGGAGGGCAATATACCACTCCAATTATGGTTTTGGCTCCTTTGACCCAAACCTCAAGGAAAAGAAACTCAGCAGCATGCGAGTCTTTAGAAGATGTGGCTACGATTTTAAAAGGGAGTTCACCACGAAGATATATATCCACTCCACCGCCTCCCCTGCCAATTCGGTCATTCCGAATGAGGACAAAACCAGGGAGGGCGTAAGTGGTTGATAGAAGATGAGGTTTGAGCAAACTCTCGGAAATCAGGATGGCGTGAACGTTAATATTTCTAAATGTATTATACAGTTCGTTATGATGGCTAGGTAGACTTTGGGCATTAATGTGGCATACATTAAGCAAATGGCCCACCTGTTGGTCAAATTTGTCACGAAGAAAGTCTCCAAGATCGTCATCAATGGAACAAAAACTTACATCGCACGACGAAGCGGTAGATTCGTTGACAGAATAAAAGTATTCACTATCTGATATCATATGATAAATATTGGTTTAAATATAACAATAAATAAATATTTATAATATTAGTAATAAATATATAACAAAGTGGCTAACAGTAGTACACTACGTAACCAAATCACTATGTCCGACCCGGAATTTGAACTTAACCTCGTGTTTGCTATGCGCATTATTTACCACTAGACCGACGACGCAGTTACTCGTGTAAATTCTGCGAAGATAACAACAACCTGTATTTTTTTTTTACATATATACATACCTTAATCCCAGAGGGGGTAAGCAAAGATTACATTTCGGCACACACTACGATTCTGACACACCTCTTTCGATTCATCTACTTATTGAACTATTTTTTTACAGGCTTTTATTTATTTTGCATATTTCGTACGTCTGTCTGGCTGTCTTTTCGGTTCAAAGGCAGGTATCCGATTAAGCAAATTGAAATTTGGCATACGTATGTTACTTCGATGGTATAATATGGTACCGTGGACTGATCGGATGATGGAGTCCGAAGGAATAGGAACTCCTCAACTGAGCAAGATATCTTCGTCATGTTTTTACTATTTAAGCTTATTTAAAAAGGTATTTTTAAATTATTTTACAGTCAAAAGAGAAAATGACCCGGGGCGTAAGACGCGGCTGCGTGCGACTGCGGGCAGCCGTCATAGGCATCGACGACGAGGACGACTCGACCTTCACCATCACCGTGGACCACAAGACGTTCCACTTTCAGGTTAGAATCTCATTGGAAAAGCCAGATTGTCCAGTGTGATGCAACGTATTTACCTTGACTTGGGAATATATTATCAAAAATACTTGTTTAATTATTCTTTAAGAAGTTAACGCAGATTAACATTAACTTCTGATATGTTACATTGGCTAGTTTACAGTTGTGGCGACGACATACAGACGGACAGCAAAGTGATCCTATAAGGGTTCCGTTTTTACTAATTAGATACGGTCAGCAATATAAGTACGGTTAAGCAATATAGGTACTCTTTATTTTACAAACGTTGACGAACATTGTCAAAACCAAATTACTTTCAACATAATAATAGATTTGTGGTAAACCAAATGTGTGCAAGAAATTTGAAAAACTTAGAACGTTAAGTATACTTAAGTTGCTGACCCTACCTCAATCGGTTAAAACAGAACCCTTATAACATCACTTTTTTGTTCGTCTGTATGTCTGTCCGACGGGTAAGACCCACTTTTCCCAGAAACAGATAAAGTTGTTAAGTTAAAATTTATGTTAAATACTAAGGTCCCTTGGTGTTGTTCGAATTGCTTCTAAGTCAATGTAATAATAAACCTATCCCTGGCGTTTTTAACGCCGATGGCCTTCGCTCCCAGCGAGATCAGGTTGCTGATTTCCTCCGAGATCACCAGCTTGATATCCTCCTAGTGCAGGAAACATTCCTCAAGCCCGCACAACGCGACCCTAGGATCGCAAACAACAACCTCGTGCGTAATGACAGGATCGGCTCCCGTGGAGGTGGTACTCTCATTTACTACAGGAGGTCCCTTCACTGCATCCCTCTCGATCCCCCTGCGCTCACCAACATCGAAGCCTCGGTCTGTCGCCTCTCTCCCTGGGCACCAGCCCATCGTGATCGCCTCCGTATACCTTTCCCCCACTAAGGTCGTCCTCAGGAGTGACTTTGAAGCACTCTTCAATCTGGGAAGCGCCGTCATTCTGGCGGGCGACTTCAACAGTAAGCACGTGGCCTGGAACGGTCTCACCACTTCCCCTAACGGTAGGAGCCTTGACGCCCTGGTCGACCTTCTCGACTTTGACGTCATCGCACCTATGCACCCTACCCACTATCCCGGCAATCCTAACCACCGACCCGGCATCCTGGACATGGCGCTTCTGAAGGGTTTTACCTTACGGCTGCACTCCTTAGAAGTAGTCCAGGAGCTCGACTCTGACCATCGACCTGTAGTCATGAGACTCGGTTCTCCCCCTTCCACCCCTCAGCGACCCAAAAAGACGGTGGTGGATTGGCATGCGCTAAGCACGGCCTTGGCGGATGCCGACCCTTCCCCCCCCCCTCCCCCTCCCCCTCAGCTCGGACTCCATCCCGTCCTCTCAGGACACCGATCAGGCCTTAGATGCCTTCACGGACCACATCCGATCTGCTGTCCGGCGATCGTCTAAGCAAGTCGAGGCGGAAGATCTCAACCTCAACCGCTTTCGACTGCCGGACGATGTTAGGGATCTCATTCGTTCCAAGAATGCCTCAACCCGGGCGCACGAATCTTACCCCACCGAAGCCAATCGGGCCCGGATGCGCGCTTTACAACGAGAGGTAAAGCGTCGTGTCGCGGAGGTCCGGGAGGAACGGTAGGGTGACTTCCTAAAGGGGGTCGCGCTATCGCACCTGGCCTACTGGCAGTTGGCGCGTAGCCTCAAAACCGACTCCACGACTGGCATGCCCCCGCTGTCCCGCCCTTCAGGCTCACCCCCAGCCTTCGACGACGATGAAAAGGCCGAGCTTCTCGCCGACTCCCTCGAGAGCCAGTGCACCCCCAGCTCTCAGTCCGTCGACCAGTCCCACGTCGACGCGGTCGACAGGGAAGTCGAGCGCAGGGCATCCCCCCCCTGCCGATTCCTTACCTCCTATCACCCAAACGGAGGTCGAAGATCTCATTATGGGTCTCAAAACCAAAAAAGCCCCCGGCTCTGACGGCATTTCGAATCGCGTTCTGAAATACCTGCCCGCCCAACTCATCTGCCTCTTAGTGGCCATATTGAACGCCGCCATGACGAACTGCACCTTCCCCGCTAAGTGGAAGGAAGCAGACGTCATAGGCATTCCCAAGCCCGGCAAACCTCGTAATCTCCCCGCGAGCTACCGCCCAATCAGTCTTCTCAACTCCCTGGCTAAGGTCTACGAGCGCCTACTTCTGGCGCGGCTCAAAGACTTTGTAGTGTCCAGGGGTATCCTTATCGACGAGCAGTTCGGCTTTCGAGCCAAACACTCCTGCGTCCACCAAGTGCACCGCATCACGGAGCACATCCTCTCCGGTCTTAACAGACCCAAACCCGTAAACGACGTTCGACGTCGCGAAGGCATTCGACAAAGTCTGGCACAACGGCTTGATCTACAAGCTCTACCAAATGGGTGTGCCGGACAGACTCGTGCTCCTCATACGAGACTTCTTGTCAAATCGCGCCTTTCGATATCGCGTCGAAATGACGCGCTCCACTCCCCACTCCACCCGAGCTGGAGTCCCGCAAGGCTCAGCTCTCTCGCTCCTCCTGTTTAGCCTTTACACGAACGACATTCCTCGTTCGAGTAAGGCGCATCTAGCTCTATTTGCGGATGATACCGCTCTCTACGTCTCGCATAGGAATAAGGGTTTCATTACCAGAAACCTTCAGGCAACCGCCAATTCCCTAGGGAATTGGTTCAGGAAGTGGCGTATTGAGGTGAACCCGGACAAGAGCGCTGCGGTGTTCTTATCCAGAGGTGCCACCCCGCGCCACTCCCTGCGCCGCCCTAGAAGTAATCTCGGCCAAGTGACCATGTTTGACCGACCCATTCCCTGGGTCAAAGAGGTCAAATATCTAGGGGTCACCCTTAACAGTACCATGTCCTTCGGCCCGCACATCAAGCGGGTCCGTCACTGAGCATCCTTTGTACTCGGTCGTCTGCATTCGTTAATCTGCAAGCGGAGTAAAATGTCCCTTAGAAATAAGGTGACGCTTTACAAAACTTGCGTTTGACCCATCATGACTTATGCGTGTGTTGTGTCCCTCTCACATCGATAAACTCCAAGTGGTTCAAAACCGCTTCCTCCGTAAAGCCGTAGGAGCCCCCTGGTTCGTACGGAATGTCTATCTCCACTCCGATATAGGTCTCGAACCCATTCGCGGCTATATTAAAAAGGCGACGACACGACACTTCGCGAACGCATCTACCCATGCGAATCCGTTTATCGTAGCCGCCGCCGACTACGACCCCCGACGAAAGTTCATGTACACAGTTCCGATACCTCTGCCACCCCCGCTTGGAGAATATAGGCGTGGTGGTGCTTATTTATTTTTGTATTTTCTTATCTTCCAGGCCCGAGACGGGTCCGAGCGCGAGCGGTGGGTGCGCGCGCTCGAAGACACGATAGCACGGCACGGCCGGCGCGAGCGCTGGTCCCGCTGCGTGCCGGCGCCCAGGCATCGCCACGGCGACCTCGAGCGCAGGATAGCGGAGGCCGATGCCTACCTGCAGATCATGATAGAACTAGTATCTGTAAGTTATGGTACTGTAGAGACTCAGTGCAGACTATCCAGCACATCGTGGAGGACTGCCCGACTAGGAAATTTTGCGGCGGATTCCTCCACTCAGGCATAAATTTTAATAGTGGGTCGCATTACTGACAGTTCATCGCTATACGATGATGATGACGGTACAATGGATCCTGGCTGACAGGAGTTAGCGGCCATCTATAAATAATGTCACACGAATTTCATGATTTTGGGAGCCCTCCCGCGCCCGTGTCACTGTATTGTATTAAACCTTTACCTTCTGCCAAAAATCGACCTTCGGTTGAACACTATTAGATTTGAAGTTTATTGTTTTAATACAGTGTAGCTTTGAAAAAAATTAAAACATACCCGTTTGTTTCAAAATCTATGGTTTTCATGTTTCATTTGAAAGAAACAAATGACAGCTGAGCGGAATTAAACTTGTTTTTTCTTTTCTAATAAAACGGTAAAAATCGAGAATCAGAAAGAAACTATGGTTTCTTTCATTTAGATTTAGAGCCCGTGAGCATTAATGGCTAAAATTTGCCACAGTGAGACCGACCAGAGGCGGCATATCTCAATGTGTGAATGTACCTTTTGCACTCATATTTTGCCAACGATAGGTGTGCTTTCTACGCTGACTTTCGCCGATGATATTAGATACCAAAATATATTTCCTCAAGCGGCTATTCCAAAGGTGTACTTTGTATAGCCACATTTCACCCATGATAGGTGTACTTTATACGCATACATTTCGCAGACTCAACATAGAGCCCTCTCGTTGGAAACGTTTGGCAGCACGGCGGCCAGAATGGCGCAGGATGGTGAACAGCCAAGTACGCGAGTTCGAGGCTCAGCGTAAAGCTGACCTGAATACCAAACGCGATCAGTTAAAGGCTCGCCCACCTGTTGCCACAACATACAATTATGAGAATAGCATACTCACGTGCCTCAGTGTGCACGGAGTTTCGCCGCGAAGATAGGCTATATAAGCCATCTTTGAGCGCACCAGCGCCATTACTCCGACTGGGTCAAAGTGATCGCCATGGCCGAAATCGATCGGATCAATCATCACATTTCGCCGACTATTTTAGGTTCTAAAATATGTTCCCCAAGCGGTAATAGCAGAAGTGTACTTTGTACACCTGCACTTCACCGACGACAAACGATGCAGTAATGTTTAAAACGTTATTAAAAACATCATGTTGACCGGTTTTTTTTCAATGATATCCGTTCTATTCATAAAAATGATACGAAAACAAACTGTTGCTTCCTTTAGGATCGTTTGGCTCGCGGCCTAAATCGAAACTGACGCCGCCATCAAGTCAACAAGTAACAATTTGACTTTCTACAGTCGTTAACTGTAATAGAGAACTATAAAATGTACAGAAATTAAATTTTACAACGGAAAGTCACGTGGTTAAACTAGGGTTATCGATCGCCACATTCAGAGATGGGAAAGATGTAATCAGATTAATGATTAACCACCCCCGCTTGGGGAATATAGGCGTGATAGTGTAATAATTATTAATGCAAACAATAACATTTTGTAAAAATCAACGTTTACGATAACACTTTTGTACTTACCAACCACAACGACCAAATAGACCGAGTCTTATAAAGGACAAGTCAAGAGTCTCCGTAACCGGCGAGCGTGTATGAGACTAACTATGAGAGTGGAGAAAGGCAGAGAGGTATTTAAGGAAAGAACCTGTTGGAACTCTGTACTCTCTGCCTACCCCGCAAGGGATCTGGAGTGATGATATAGATAGATAGACTTTTAATTTTGAATCATGATTGATTCCAAAATGCAATTGTAATCATTAATCTGATTACATTTTGCCCGTCTCTGGCCACAAGAGAATAGAAACCATATAGATAAGACTAAAAGCATAGAGGGAGCGTTAACAAGATATATTTGCACTGCTTACACTTATGTCATGTCGGTGATAAGAAAGGGGACAAATCTATCCTAATCAGTTACACTCTTGTACATCTTGTTATGACAATTATTAGTTGAAAACAAATAAAAAGTCACCGAAAACACTGTAACTAGACAATCAAATATTAACCGATAAATTTGCGTGGAGCGTACGTTAAAATGACAAGCCAGCCGAACCATGTAGGAACGAAGATTTTGAATTTGGTTACGTAAATGGTACCAAATATTCACAAAAAGTGTACAGTTGAACTGGTTTTACAATCTCTCTATGCTTTTAGTCTTATCTCTATGATAGAAGCAAACAACAGAAAGAATCGGAACTAACGATGTCATTAATAAAATGTCACTTCATGACATTTCGCTGAGTTGCCGTTAGCTATGAAATTTACCCCTGGATTTATTACCCAAAACGGATTGAGCACTCTGCGAAAAAAACGTGACGACACGGATACTCACTTAGAGCCCTACGTCTTTTTCTAAGTAGAATGACCAAACATTGGTACGATTATGGACTTTTTGACATCTAACATAATTCTCGGGCACTGTTTATTGCCGTAATTCTTTATTTCCACACATATGCCACATCTTAGCATCAAAAAAGTTTTTGAGTAAATTGCCCATTTTCTTGCTGCCTGTACATTTTTGTCCAAATGTCGCAAAAATTAAGGATATCCTTCTAAGGCCGTTTTTCTGTAGCTACAACAGTTAAGATAGCTGCTCTTATTGTCCCATCTTAAAAATCCGTCCTATATATACAGATGAATTGAGAATCTTGTTCCTTTTGAACTCTGTTATAAATTGTTTACAGCGTATTTAAACGATATCTCATAAATAGGTATAGTCCGTATTAGTCCTACCTTATGGACACTGTACTGCATCGTAATGGGTGCGAGCGAGACACCGGGTTCCAGCTTACTACTCTCACTCATCATGGTTTCTTAAATTGTTTAAATCATAGAGAATTCAATGTTGTGTCTGTGAGTAAGGGTTTAATTTTCTCTAGCAATATTTTGACCTTCTTCAATCCGTTTTAGGTAATAAATTCATAAATTTACCAAATTTATTTAATTAATTTGTAGGAAAGTTATAAAACTTTTTTATTTTTATTTTGTTCTGTAATTCAATTTGGTTTATTATTCAATGAATTAAAATGTATAGAAACCAGAATCAAAGGTCAATCAAATAGATCGAAATGTAGAGGCAACATATACTAGCTGGTTTAGAAAGAAAAGGATAGAACTTGTCGGCCTCCCCTTCCCACTGTCATGAATATGTAAATAACCTTTAAATATAATTTGTTGCAGAAAATGAATACGAGGGTGTCAGAGCTCGCAGATCCACAAGAGAAGAGCAAAGGACAAGTAATATTAGACCATTCCAATGTGAGTTCGAACCTCTTTTTAACTAAATAATTTTTATGATGATAAATTTTAATTAAGACCGATGAAATTGAAAAAAATGTACACCTCTGCCACCTTGGGTAATGTATTCGAGCGTGGTATTCATTTTTAAAGTCAATAAAGGAGAATTTACTGTTGCATG
The DNA here is from genome assembly GCA_905147815.2 of Phalera bucephala. Lineage (NCBI taxonomy): Eukaryota > Metazoa > Arthropoda > Insecta > Lepidoptera > Notodontidae > Phalera > Phalera bucephala. The sequence continues at coordinate 4,306,844 of LR990625.1, read as the reverse complement.
CTATTAATTTTTTTTGTAAGATCCTTCTTAATAATATAAATGTGAATGTTTAAATGATTGTTACTCAATCACGCAAAAATGGATGAACAGATTTAAATGAAATTGCGCACACAAATGGTCTATTACCTGGATTAACACATAGGATACTTTTTATCCTGGAAAAATGTAAAGTTCCTGTCTAAAGTCAACGCATCCGTTTATAATAATTGTGTGGTTTAACTTAACTTTCTAAATATTAATTTTTGTCCACAGGTCATGTTGGATAATATTAAACATTCCATAGTGCTGCTACAAATAGCTAAGGTAATTAAAACACTACCTTTTCTGCCTACTTAAGCAATGCCCTTAATTTCATTCAACCAACCGCGTGGCAGTGAGCAGAGAAACGTACATTAAACTAGCCAGCACGAGATTGTGAACTATGGCATTTTGCAAGCAATGGACATTATTCTGCGCCCATACATGATTTACCCCAGAACCAACAGCAATGAAAATATACTTGTATGATATCAAATCACCCATAAATTCTCTTAAGGCATTTATTATTAAACGGATAAGCGGGGGAATCGCAATATTGAACAAAAAGTATTAGATTTTGAGCTTATAATTTAGTAGCCATTAATGCATAAGAGGTTATGTTGTTTGTGTTGACATTGAGAAAAAATGTCGGCGACTTCGATATAAGTACGTAAAATACTTTGAAAAATTTGTTTTAGGTTGCAAATTGTCCGTTAGATACGGATATTTGCCATTATTTTAATAGAATTAATAAATAATGATGGCATGGGTCAAATGTTTGTTGGTTCTGGGGCAATTTTCGACAATGTCCTTTACTCATGTAAAGGATATTGTCGAAAATTGCCCCAGAACCAACCATTTTGTGACAGAGATACAACTATGTTCATTGTCATCAATGAACATAGTTGTCTCTCTGTCACAAAATGGTTACTATAGTGCCACATACCGTGGTCGGAATAAGTACATACTCGTATCCCTCTTTTACAAATCGACTTACTGCACACTAAATCCCGAGTTCGGCTGTTTTTAAGGACTACACTTAATTTAGTGGTAATTTAATAATTTGGTTTTTTAATATTATGATGTCAAAATGGTAAAATTAATTTTCAAAATAGATCAACAAATTTTTCATTACTAGCCCGATCAGATTTAATCAATGTTTTCAATTTTTATATTCTTTTAATAGCCTTTGCCCCACTTCTGGGGAAAGGCCTCTCCTTAACGTCTCCACATAGTACGATCCAGGGCTAGTATAGTATTTTTAACATAGGATAGGTAATGACAGTTCTAAATGCCAAACGAAATTAATATTTAATTCAATGGTCTTAAGGCATACAAACATAAGTATAGAAACATGTAATGCCTCTTATTGCTATGGAATAAAGTATAATTTTCTTTGACACTTAAAACTGTCACAGTACCCACTTAACATGAAAAATACTATAGTATCGATTTCTTTCTCGCAAATGTATCTAAGTCATCACACCATCTTCGTCTCGGTCGACCACGACCCCGGTGATCGACTTTAGGGATCCACGCCGTGACGATGTTTGCCCACTTTTTTGCATACGCACGACGTGTCCCGCGCAACCCACTTCAGTTTTGCGGACTTTTTTCTTATTTCAAAATGGTGCGTTCCATTGAGAGAGCAATGAAATGCAATCATAATCATAAAAATAAATAAAATTGAAGTGTCTGTTTTAATGTCAAAATAATAGGTTTTCACTAAATACATATGAAAGTATGTACGGTACTTATAGAAAAGAAACAATTTTTAAAATTTGTGTCTATGTCTGACTGTTTGTTCCGGCTAATCTCCGAAACAGTTGGATCAATTTTTAGAGGGAATTTCACTGGTTATATATAATTTAGTTGACGCATGGATATATTACAATGGATTGAGTACTGTCAAAATAATGCTGAAGAAAATTTAACTTTTACTCACAGACACAACATTGAATTTTCTATGATTTAAACATCTCGAGAAACCATGATGAGTAAGAGCAATAACTTGGATCCCGGTTTCACCCTCGCACCCATTAAGATGCAGTAAGGTGACCATAAGGTAGAACTAATACGGACTATACCTATTTATCATATGGTTTAAATACGCTGTAAACCATTTATTACCGAGTTCAAAACGAACAAAGTTCACAACTCGTCATTATATACAGGATGGATTAAGATGGGACAGTAAGGGCAGCTATCTCAACCGTTGTAGATACAGAAAAACGGCCCTAGGAGTCTATCCTTAATTTTTGCGATATTTGGAGCTGGATTTACAGATACTGAAAAAAAATGAACGCAAAGCAAGAAAATGGACAATTTAATCAAAAACTTTGACTACTACTCATTTCAGATGTGGCATATCCGTAGAAAAGAAAAAGAGAAATACGGCTATAAACAGTGTCCCAGAATTATACGTTAATTATATGTCAATAAGTGTATAATCGTACCAATGTTTGGTCACCCTACTTAGCAAGAGACGTAGGGCTCTATCGGAGGTAGTATCCTTGTCATCAGGTTTTTTTCGCAGAGTGCTCAATCCATTCTAATTTATCCATGAGTTGATGTTATAAGGAGTAACTCAGGCTTCTTTTATTTAAGAAAAAGAAAATGGGGTTCTGCGCAAAAAAAAATATCATGACTTCCACGCGGACAAAGTAGCGGGTGACAGCTAGTTTCTAATATAATTTTTATTTTTTCAATCTGAGCAGAGTTGAATGAACTTTGTAAAATATGAATTCCAAATATGCTTCCTAAATCCATAAGCAATCTATATCATCGCGCCAGATCTCTTGCAGGGAAGGCAGACAGTACATAGTTCCAACAAGTTCTTTCTTTACATACTTCTCTGGCTTCCTCCACTCTTACAGTTCGTCTCATACAGGCTCGCCGGTTACGGAGACTCTTGAAAGAAAGAAAGAAAAGACATTTATTCAACAACACTTACATAGACATTAAGATATAAAATTATTAACGAAAAATCTATCTATCTATATCATCACGCCAGATCCCTTGCGGGGTAGGCAGAGAGTACAGAGTTCCAATAGGTTCTTTCCTTACATACCTCTCTGGCTTCCCCCGCCCTCAAAGTACGTCTCATACATGCTCGCCGTTTACGAAGACTCTTAATTTTCCATCAGATAAGACTCGGTTTATTTGGTCGTGGTAAGATAGTCTAGGTCTTCCCCGGTACCTGCATCCTTCCACTTTCACATTGTATATCTGTTTTGTCATTCTTTCATCTGGCATTCGTTCTATATGCCCGAACGAACGGAGCATGCCCTTTCTCATCTTTACACGGATACTATCTTTCATACCTACTCGCTTTCTTACTACGCTGTTGCTAATGCGGTCGGTCAGCTTCACTCCGCACATCTTCCGCAGAGCTCGCATTTATCCTACTTTCATTCTCCATCTTACATACCCAGCTCTCGCTACCATATAACAGCGTTGGGACAAGAACTCCGTTATGTATGGCCAGCTGCGCCTTATGGCTTAAGTGCCGGCTCCCAAGTAGCTTTCCCATCGCACCATTCACTCTGTTCCCTGCACTCACTCTTCTCTCTATGTCAGCGGTGTATTTCCCATCCTTACTGAAGGCGCAACTATGATATACAAACTCATTCACTTGTTCCAGCGCATCGTCACCAACCACAATCCTTACATTCGTTCTGGTTTCTTCGAAAAATAATAATCATCATGGGTTGTGTGGGGTTGAATAGGATACTGCCTCAGTATATTGCTGCACCATAACGTTGGATCATTGTGCAGCACGGGTATTCTGGCAGATTCCGATAAGACTCGGTCTATTTGGTCATGGTAAGATAGTCTAGGTCTTCCCCGGTACCTACATCCTTCCACTTTCACATTGTATATCTGTTTTGTCATTCTTTCTTTCCATAAGCAATGTTAGTATAATATTCATCCTTCCGTGTAATATTGATGTTTTTTTTACAGAACACAGTAAATCCAGTCAATGGGGTATACCAAGGGCCCACAAATCCACAAGCACATATCAAACAAGGTAATATTTACATTATTATCATCTCCGAAGTAAAGTTCTTAGACATTTGAAATATACATTTACATTTTCAACCGGCGTGCATGTATGACACGAACTATGAGAGTGGAGGAAGCCAGAGGTCTGTAAGCAAAGAACCTGTTGGAATTGTACTCTCTGCCTACCCCGCAAGGGATCTGGCGTAATGATATAGATAGATATACATTTTAAGTGAAAACTCTATCTAGTGCAGGCATGTCAAGCATGCGGTCTAAGCATTTTCACACGAATCAATTCTCAAAACAGCCAGACAATGCGGCCTGCGAAGGTTTTAAAAGCTGTTTTGGAAATTGAATAAATATACTTGTCCTATAATAGTACTTTTTTTACGTTAAGATTTTCAGTAGTTTGTGTTCTTTAAGATTAGGTTTTGCAGACTACCTAGTCTACGGTATTCTTGCTTTTGGCCCACCAGTGACTGAGTTTGGCATGGCTGGTCTAGTGGCGCATAGTGCGGCTGGCGATCACGGTCGGATAAATTAGTATGCGCTTACCCTGTTGACTGAGTCATAGCAACAGAGATCAGTAGCAGTCTGATGTATGAAATTGTACCGGCCATAATGACAATAGGCTAGCTATATATTACATCAGAACGTGTGTACTACATTGATATTAAATACCCACGATAAAAAGTCAACGTAAGAAAGGGGCCTTCAGAAAAAAGCGCACAATTCCAAGTTGTGCGCCTAATTCCGATCAGTCTGGTTTCACTTGCTTCGACGCGTGGTTGTTAAACATGGCAGGTCTCGTAAATTTTGCAAAAATAAAACGTCCAGAACGTTGGAATAACAGGGAATTTTACATTTTCGGTAAGGATAATTTCATAAACATATTGTTTATATTGAATAATTGACTCTATATAAGCGGAATATTTGATATTTGTTTTAAAATTCATTCTAGGCCACAAGTATAACCCCGTATATTTTAGCTGTCGTCCAATGATCGTTGTATCTTGTTTTTTTTTATATCAATGGTGCACTAGTGTTGCCAACCTTTTTTTCCGGTCCCAAAGGACAAACGATCGTAAGCGAGATGATTTCAAAGAAAAACAAATTTGATGATTAATTATTATTATTATTTTAATAATAATTATAGGAAAAAATAATCATTAAAATATTGTTCAACTTCGTTGTATAGCTGCGTCGTTTCCAGGGCATGTATAAAGCATTTGGGTAACGGACGTGCTACAGTGTTACTATTGCCTGTATTAGGTTTTGCTGATTACAAATTACCATTAGAAATTTCGATAAGTTGGAATCAAAATTTAACAGAGAGACCCGAGAGAAAAGTCGTAGAAAAGATCTGACGAGTAATACCTACTCTAAGATAAACATTGTGCAACACTATTCGAAGGAACAGGCCATACATATTCATACCCTATTGAAGTTAAGGTCATTTATAGTGTTAACATTTTTAAAAACAAATAAAAGACGCTATTACTGAGGAAAAGCTATTATAGTATAAAGAAGTTTGCTCGCCTCAACTTATTTAATTTATAATTTTTGGTTATATTATTCATAGATTGGATTTTTTTATACATTTGATATTTTTTTGTTATTCTTTGACATTATTATTGATATAAACTTGACTTGACATGAGAAAAAACATAATAATTTATTTATCTATCTACTCGTATCTATATCATCACGCCAGATCCCTTGCGGGGTAGGCAGAGAGTACAGAGTTCCAACAGGTTCTCTCCTTACATACCTATAGCTTCCTCCATTTTCTTAGTACGTCTCATACACGCTCGCCAGTTACGGAGACTCTTGACTTGATCTTGAATTTATAATATTTGATAATTAATAATTGATATTTTAAGTTAGTTTTGTATTTAAATTTCAACACACAAATGTATTTTGTATAAATTAAATAAAATGATTTATGACTTGTACTATAAAACCTTACAGCCTATTACCTATAATAGTGCTAAGGCCCTGGTGATATCACCTGTGTGTGCAGACGCTGAGCTGTCCCCCCGTGTAGAACTGGGCGCTGAATGCCGCGAGCTGTCCTCACCGACTACCCTGGAGCCTCTAGGAGACATCGACACACCACGTAAGCACATACTTACTCCCGTATCTTTAAACAAGCATTGAGTTCTTAGATTTACGCGAATATTACACATGAAATAATACTATTTTACGGATTTTATCGCGGTTTATTTTTTTAATTTTAGTTCCCCACGTTTCGAGTGCTTTGCAGCACCCATGGTCACGGGAGGGACTGAGGTGTTAGACGTCCAAAGCGCATAGTTGGTCCGGTTACCCTCAAACTTCTTAATTATTTTGTTGGTCCGATCTACGCAGAATGAGCTCACGGTGTCTTGAGGTGTGGCAGTGTTATGCTTGGTTTTGGATTTGATATATTCTCTATTGAAATTAGGATGTTTTTTAATTTCAATAGCCTCGCGAACCATCCTTGGTAGGAATCGGTGTTCTTTCACGAGAATTTGTGGTCTATCAAATCTGGTGTTATGGCGGGTGCGGTCAAGGACATGTTCACAGACTGCAGACTTCTTTGAGCGACGGTGTTTTAGGTCAGCTATGTGTTTTTTAACCCGAGTTTTTACCGGTCTTTTTGTTTGTCCTATATTAGAAAGACCACATCCACAATCACAAGCTTGTATACTCCTGCATCTTGTAGAGGGATCTGACACTTGACAGATGGTAAAAATTGACTGATCTTCTTCGGCGGCTTATAAAATGTTTTAATCCAAGCACGCTTCAAGATGTAGCCGGTGCAGGGGGACGCTCGACTGTGGCTGGTTTCACTCGGCCACTGTGACGTTGGCGTGGGACTCGAAGCTTATTGTCGTGCAGGACTTGCTTGACATGTTGAAGCTTGGCAGCCAGATGTTTCTTGTCACAGATCCCTTGTGCTTTCTGAAACAAAGATTTACCCACGGTAGCTAACTGTGTTGGATGGTGGTGAGATTCACCGTTTAAGTACCTATTAGTGTGGGTCTTTTTTCTATAAATCGTATCGCTTAAGGTGTTGTTGGGGTTACGGATTACTAACACATCTAGGAAAGCTAGCGAATTGTTTGCCTCCAACTCCATTGTAAACTGAGAGTATCATCTACGTACCGCTTGTAGAAACTTGGCTTTACAGGTGAGATACGAAGGGCTGTCTCCTCAAAGTCTTCCATGAACATATCGGCAACAATGGAAGATACAGGGGAGCCCATCGCCACACCGTGACACATCAAGACACCGTGAGCTCATTTTGCGTAGATCGGACCAACAAAATAATTAAGAAGTACCCCGGAACAACTATGCCTTTTGGACGCCTAACACCTCAGTCTCTTTTCTTTTTTTTTTGGTTACCATGGGTGCTGCAAAGCACTCGAAACATCGGGAACTTAAAATCAAAAATAAACCGTTATAAAATCCGTAAAATAATTTTATTTCATGTTTAAACAAGTAGTTACAAGCCGTATAATCTAATGTATTTAGAATTTTGCGACGGACGATTTAGCGCAGTGTCTAAGAGCTTAAACCGCCCCGCCCACTGGGTTGAATAGTCGCGGGGGTTTGATTCCCGCACGGGACTAATAGTTGTGTGACCCACAATTATTTGTTTCGGTCTGGATATTCGTATATGTGATTTTTTATGTTTGTTAACGCATCCACGACAGGAATAAATCCAAGTGTGGGGTTACGTTTAACAAAAACTGTCACTTGAAATTCTATTCTATAGACAAGCAATTGCCTTACTTACTTGAGCCAAAGGCAGTTTGACTTTACTTCAGCTTTTTTTGAACTGGCAATATTACGTCTTCATCATCTCAGCCTAGACTTGTCCACTGCTGAACATAGGCCTCCCCAATCGCTTTCCAGCGTAACCGGTCCGATGCCACCTGCATCCAACAGCTTCCTGCGATTTTCACAAGATCGCCGGTCCATCTGGCGGTTTTACGTTTGGTTTATTAGTGAATAAGTAGAAAAGGTGTACAGGTATTATAAGATCATGAACCTTTACAAGTAAAGCTCATTGCTTAAGTAAAGAAAATAGTTACTATTGCTTGGCCAAGAATACAAACATTCGACATTTCTTACTATCTATCTATATCATCACGCCGGATCCCTTGCGGGGTAGGCAGGGAGTACAGAGTCGCAACAGGTTCTTTCCTTACAATACCTCTCTGGCTTCCTTCACTCTCATAGTTCGTCTCATACACGCTCGCCGGTTACGGAGACTCCTGAATTGTCCTTCAGATAAAACCCGGTCTATTTGGCCATGGTAAGATAGTCTAGGTCCTCCCCTATTCCTACATCCTTCCACTTTCGCATTGTATATCAGTTTTGTCATTCTTTCTTCGGACATTCTTTCTATATGCCCGAACCAACGGAGCATACCCTTTCTCATCTTTGGACCGATACTATCTCTCATACCTACTCGCTTTCTTACTACGCTGTTGCGAATACGGTCGGTCAGCTTCACTCCGCACATCTTCCGCAGAGCTCGCATTTCCACCGCATTTATCCTACTCTCATACTTTCCCATTTCCTACTTCCTACTTTCACATTTCTTACTTTTGTCAGTTTTTCAACTATAGAATAGAGGTGATGTACTAACTGTAATTACTCGAGTTAAATCAATTATTTAGGCAAAGATACGGGTGTTAGCCCTCAATCGCACGAATGCTTTTACAAAAGCGCTATCTATAGACGTGTGTTTATCAAATTCTTCCTATTTAAAAAAAGACGTAGCCCCACAATATGAATTATTCCTGCGTTGATGCGTTTACAAATAGGAAATACTCATCATAACACTGAATAATATATACATACATATTAGCGTGTATGAGACGAACTATGAGAGTGGAGGAAGCTAGAGAGGTCTGAACGGAAAGAACCTGTTGGAACTCTGTACTCTCTGCCTACCCTGCAAGGGAACTGGCGTGATGATATAGATAGTTAGACAGATTATTATGTGTCGCAAGTCTTATCCGGTAAAACTGTAAACAGCGTGGATCATTTATACACACACAAAGTATCAAAAGAAAGTTTGTTCACATCCTACATACAATTATTATAGTTTTCTGGCCGTCCCATAAATGGTGCTATAACTTAACCTGCCATCTATCGGTCAAATTCTTTCCCTGACTTCTAAATTGTAGTCCTTGTGCAGGCCAAGCCATGTCCCTATTGGTGCCAGATACGTCGTACTCGTCCTCGGAGGGCGAGGACGACTTCTACGATGCAGATGACGAGCCCGCAGACATGCAGCCGGGACCCAGGTGAGTGAGTCATGTAATAAGATGGTTTAGTTCTTAGTCTAAAACAAGTGTTTGATTGTTGCTTTGGTAATTTAAGTTTTGCGTTAGATGGCGCTGCATACCACTTGGATTTTATTGCGATTTTAATTATTTCGTAACTTATATTACTCGTTGCAAAATAAATATTTTTTTCTTAAAGAAAGATAACAATATGAGACGAGCTATGAGAGTGGAGGAAGCCAAAGAGGTCTGTTAGGATTGGAAAGAACCTGTTGGTACTCTATACTTTCTGCCTTCCCCACAAGGGAATTAGCGTGATGATATAGATAAATAGACAGAAAATATAGTACTCGTTATTTTAATGACGCACTTAAAGCTGCCACAATAGACAAGTTTTTGACTTATCTTGTAGGTTGTGGAATCAAAATAAATCGCCTCGAAATTCCGTGACAAAGCAGCCGAGAGGTAAAAGTATACCTCTGTTAAAGCTGAAGCCACTTTTTTACGTTTTGCGTTATTCTGCTGTGGCTATAATTTCTTGTATAATTACAGAAATATATTCATTGTAATCGAATTTATAACGAGTTTGCAAAAGTCTTCCTACGTAAAAAAATACGCGCGTTCCCGGCATTGAACATTCATTCATTATACCCACATTGGCCACAGATAACATTCAGAATATTTTTAGAATAGATTAAAATAGATTATTTTTATGAAAACATGGTGTACAATAATTATTGTGGTTTTAGTTTCATAGAGATGATGTACATGTTTTACCATTGTGTGGCATGCAAAATTCCTAGAGTATCATTAAATTTCTCAACTAAAATAACTTATATCTGTTTCTTTAAATCATTAATTTTTAATTCAGCTCAGAAGTTAAGAATTCAGTGATATCAAACACAAACATTATCAAAATTTATACACTAAGCCAAGTTATGCAAATATTAATTAAATAACATCCGTATTTCATATTTAATAAAATTATCTATCATGATTAATACAATAGGACATCACAATTCATAAAATAGTATGCGAAAATTAATAAAATAATAATAATGTCTGCCTCGTTGGTCTGGTGGCAAAGCGCATTGCTTTGTGATCACGAGGTCCTGGGTTCAAATCCTAGGTCGGATAAATGTAGTTTTTCTAACGAAAAATTCCCAGTATGAGTCCGAAGTCTGGAATTGTGCCCGGTATATGGCAATAAGCTTGCCCCCTATTACATGGGACCTAACATCGTCGGCGAAACGAGGGTGTACTCAGTACACCTCTGCCACCCCCTCTGGGGAATATAGGCGTGACGGTGTTTGTCAATAAAAATATATATGAGTTAGTTTTTATCTTCGAGGAATTCTGCTATGGTGTAATATTCTGTGGTCGTTAGAAGTTTCATTAAGTTATCTTTTAAAAAATGGGAATTATGTTCTCTCCAGTCTTTTAGGAGTTTATTTTAAATTACTGGAGCCATGCCGAAAATGTTTTTTCGCATGAGCATGGTTTTTGAGCTGTGTAGGCAAACTCTTCTATTATCACGTCTGTTCTTTCCTATGAAATCCGCTAGACGTAGAAATGAACTAGGATTAGAATGTACAAACATAACAGTTTCGAAAATATACAACGAGACAAGTGTTAGTAACTTGTACTTATACAGAGTTCTTAGATTTACGTGATTACACATGAAATAAAACTATTTCGCAGATTTTATCGCGGTTTATTTTTGATGAATAGAATGAATATCTATGAGAGTCGAGGAAGCCAGAGAGGTATGTAAGGAAAGAACCTGTTGGAACTCTGTACTCTCTGCCTACCCCGCAAGGGATCTGGCGTGAGGTTATAGATAGATAGATAGAGATTTATTTTTGATTTTAAGTTCCCGACGTTTCGAGTGCTTTGCAGCACCCATGGTCACGGGAAGGACTGAACTGGGAACTTAAAATCAAAAATAAACCGCGATAAAATCCGAAAAATGGTTTTGTAACTTGTACTTAATAAAAAGTGGTAGTGGTAAACCATCTACTTTATGCAGATGACGCGGTTTTAATAGCGCCAACAGCCACTGATCTGCAAACACTAGTCACAGTTATGAAAGACGACTGCATGATCAATGGCTTACACTTGAATGTGAAGAAAACCAAGATTATGGTTTTTGAAAGGGAAGAAACCAGAACGAATGTAAGGATTGTGGTTGGTAACGATGTGCTGGAGCAAGTGAATGAGTTTGTATATCTTGGATGCGCCTTCAGTAAGGATGGGAAATACACCGCTGACATAGAGAGAAGAGTGAGTGAAGGGAACAGAGTGAATGGTGCGATGGGAAAGCTACTCGGGAGCCGGCACTTAAGCCATAAGGCGCAGCTGGCCATACATAACGGAGTTCTTGTCCCAACGCTGTTATATGGTAGCGAGAGCTGGGACGTAAGAAGGAGAATGAAAGTAGGATAAATGCGGTAGAAATGCGAGCTCTGCGGAAGATGTGCGGAGTGAAGCTGACCGACCGCATTAGCAACGCTACTTACGCTACTACAGCGAGTAGGTATGAAAGATAGTATCGGTGTAAAGTTGAGAAAGGGCATGCTCCGTTGGTTCGGGCATATAGAAAGAATGCCAGAGGAAAGAATGAAAAAACAGATATACAATGTGAAAGTGGAAGGATGCAGGTACCGGGGAAGACCTAGACTATCTTACCACGACCAAATAAACCGAGTGTTATCTGATGGAAAAGTCAAGAGTCTCCGTAACCGGCGAGCGTGTATGAGACGAACTATGAGAGTCGAGGAAGCCAGAGAGGTATGTAAAGAAAGAACCTGTTGGAACTCTGTACTCTCTGCCTACCCCGCAAGGGATCTGGCGTGAGGTTATAGATAGAGATAGATACTTAATAAAATATGCCTTACAGCTGTCTATCATTTAATGACATTGACAATTGATTCATACAACTTAATAACTATCACTCGAACATATAATATCTTTTCTCAGCAATCATAAATTAAGTAAGTGCATTGACCTGCATGCAAAATGCGCGTCGCCCCGGGCGTCGTCGACCCGACCTACTTCTGTCCGGTCAAAACACCCCATGCATATTCTATGCACACAAGAGCTTAGCTTATTTTCGGCTGGACCTCAATTCGGATGATAAGAAATTTGAATCAAAGGAAATTGTTCTGCGCCCATACATGATTTGCCCCAAAACCAACAGCAATGAAAAAATACTTGATGATAATTTCAAATCACCCATAAATTCACTTACGGGGCCGAGACGTGGACACTCACAGTGGGACTAGTCCACAAATTCAAGTCGCACAGCGCGCTATGAAGCGAGCTATGCTCGGCGTCTCTTTGAAGGATAAAATTCGTAACGAGGTAATCCGACAAAGAACCAAAGTTACCGACATAGCTCGCAGACTCAGTAAGCTAAAGTGGCAATGGGCTGGTCACATCTGCAGAAGGACCGACGGCCGATGGAGCAAGTGTGTCCTAGAGTGGAGACCGCGACTTGGTAAGCGTAAGGTAGGACGGCCCTCAGCTAGATGGACCGACGACCTCAAAAAGGTCGCTGGGACAGACTGGATGCGGAAGGCGGAGGACCGTGTGCAATGGCGCGTGTAAGGAGAGGCCTATGTCCAACAGTGGACTACGATAGGCTGATTGATTGATTGATTTTCTATTAAACGGACAAGCGGGGGAAATGCAATATTGCACAAAAAGTATCAGATTTTGATGTTATAATTCAGTAGCCATAAATACATATGAGGTTGTATTGTGTGTGTTGACATATAGTAAAGATGTCGGCGACTTTGATACTTACACTACTTTAAAATATTCGTTTAAGATGGCTAATTGTCCGTTAGATACGGATATTTGCCATTATTTTAATCAAATAGATAAATAATGATGGCATGGTTGTTGGTTCTAGGGCAATTCGACAATGTCCTTTGCTTTCGATCGACGCCAACCAACCATAGCCAACAAGAGCCTGCCAATACATCCTAACTTATATTTCTAATATAATTAATTTAATACTTTAATTGTACAGAATTAAAATTGATTTTTATACAACCGTGTTAATGCACCTAATAGGTAACCACGTCACGAACGATAAGTACTTATTTTTTATAAATACATGCAATATTTAGGGCTTGTCTTTTAATATTATAAAACCCTCTTTAGTTATCCTTTTAATGTCAATTTTTAAACAATAAAATCGACTAACCTGCTCTCCCAAAAATTACTGAACAAAAAATAATTAAAAAAATATTATTGATTTGACAAAACTTTTCACGATGATTGTTGTAAAGATGTGCAATGTGTGAACAAATCACACCCACTAGGAGAAATCACCTTGCTCTTTTCGTTTTTTTTCCAACTAATTTACATTTTGTAATACTGTCATTGCAACTTTAGCGTGACGACCTTTGTTATTGTTTATTCTATCTATCTATCTATATCATCACGCCAGCTCCCTCGCGGGGTAGGCAGAGAGTACAGAGTTCCAACAGGTTCTTTCCTTACATACCTCTCTGGCTTCCTCCACTCTCATAGTTCGTCTCATACACGCTCGCCGGTTACGGAGACTCTTGACTTTTCCATCAGATAAGACTCGGTTTATTTGGTCGTGGTAAGATAGTCTAGGTCTTCCCCGGTACCTGCATCCTTCCACTTTCACATTGTATATCTGTTTTGTCATTCTTTCCTCTGGCATTCTTTCTATATGCCCGAACCAACGGAGCATGCCCTTTCTCATCTGTTCTCATGTGTGTGTGTGGTGTGTGTGTGTGTGTGATGTACGCTGTTGGCCGCGAGGCCTTTACAGCTTTACCGACTACGTGCAACCACTACGCTCGAGCTAGAAGGGCAAGGGGCGACATACTCGAGGGCGAGGCGCCCTCGGTTGGGACAGTCGCTGTGGGGGGACGGGGTGCACTACTAAGTGCACCGGTCAACCGCCGGCTATGGGAGTGGATCTACGACTACGTCGTCGTCGCCCGTATTCTGAGCGGAAAGAATGGATGACAAAGCATCGGGGGGATCGATGAGAACGTGTCGCGGCCGGCGGTGGCGGCAGGGTTCGGGGGGGGGGGGGGATCGTAGTCGGTAGCGGCAGGGTTCGGGGGGGGATCGTAGTCGGTAGCGGCAGGGTTCGGGGGGGGCGATCGTAGCCGGCGGCGGCTACGATTAACGGATTCGCATGGGTAGATGCGTTCGCGAAGTGTCGTGTTGTCGCCTTTTTAATATAGGCGCCAATAGGTTCGAGACCTAGATCGGAGTGGCCACACTCGCCGGTTACGGAGACACTTGACTTGCCCTTCAGATAAGACACGGTCTATTTGGTCGGTTATTGTTTATTACTACGAATTATAAAAAAAAGTCCCCCCATCGCTTCTATCTGTCTGAACGCGATAAACTCAATAACTACTGAACGGATTTTCTTCGGTTTTCGCCAATGGACGGAGTGATTCACGAGAAAGGTTTAAGTGTTTAATTCACCCGTGCAAAGCCGGATTGGGTCGCTAGTGATGAATATTTAATAGCGCAAATAATTCTATAAATGGTGTTCTGTATATTTAGGTGACTGTAAATAATGAAATAGCACTGTTTGTACATGTATTCTGCTCGTAATTTGATAGTTTATTATTTTATCAGTATCGTAAATCGTTGGTTTAGTGGCAAAGCACATCGCTTTGTGAACACGAGGTGCTGGGTTCAAATCCTAGGTCGGACAAATGTAGTTTTTCTAGCGAATAATTCCCAGTATGAGTCTGCAGTCAGGGTTTTTTTTTTTGTTTAAAACCTAGCCCCACACTAGGATTTATTCCTGTGTCGTGGGTGCGTTTACAAACATGAAAATTCACATACACAAATACCCAGACCGTAACAAATGGATAACAGCTTAGCTTTCAATTCAGAAATGTATAAAAATAATGTATTGATGCATGGAATGGGATAGGTGGGGCAATTCGACTGTTTTTAAAATCCCATATGGAATAAATAGGGCGATATGTTACGCTTTTATTTATGTTGCTTAATATGTTGTATCTAGCCTATTGCCATATACCGGGTACGCACAATTCGGACGATTTAGCGCAGTGGTTAAGAGCTTGAGCTGCTCCGCCCACTGTGTCGAATAGTCGCGGGTTCGATTCCCGCACGGGACAAATCTTTGTGTGATCCACAATTATTTGTTCCGGTCTGGGTATTTGTTTGTGAATTTTCATGTTTGTAAACGCACCCACGACACAGGAATAAATCCTAGTGTGGGGCTACGTTTTTTAAAAAAAAAAAAAAAAAAAAAAAAAAAAAAAAAAAAAAAAAAAAAAAAAAAAAAAAAAATAATAATTGTGGATCACACAAAGATTTGTCCCGTGCGGGACTCGAACCCGCGACTATTAGACGCAGTGGGCAGAGCGGCTTAAGCTCTTAACCACTGCGCTAAATCGTCCGAATTGTGCGTACCCGGTATATGGCAATAGGCTAGATACAACATATTAAGCAACATAAATAAAAGCGTAACATATCGCCCTATTTATTCCATATGGGATTTTAAAAACAGTCGAATTGCCCCACCTATCCCATTCCATGCATCAATACATTATTTTTATACATTTCTGAATTGAAAGCTAAGCTGTTATCCATTGCTCCAAATTGGCCCTCTTTATTTCCCGCCATTACCCGTATCGAGAGGGCCGTATCCGGGTTACGGGACTGATCGATGTGCATTGTTGTTTTTAGGTCAAATGCCATCGGTTACTCTTAAAATAACCGGGCGATGAACTGCGAAACCGTTTCGCGGCCGTTACATGCGGGCGCTTAATGGAAGGCTATGGTGGTATATGTCAATGTTTCCTACAGTGGGTTCCGTCTATATTTCATAGAATCGTGTCATTGTATCATTGGATTTATTTAGAATAAAATATTTCAAGTTTTACAAATATTATTTTGAAATAGCGCAAAAATGCTATGAGTAAAAAAAAACGGTGAAAAGAACTAGTGAGAAGGTGGTACCCGGGCGTTTAAGTGATTAGTAGTACGAGTCTATATTTATAATGCGAATGGTGGTACTCGAACTGACGGACGATTTAGCGCAGTGGTTAAGAGCTTAAGTCGCTCCACTGTGTCTAATAGTCGCGGGTTCGATTCCCGCACGGGACATATCTTTGTGTGATCCACAATTATTTGTTCCGGTCTGGGTATTTGTGTATGTGAATTTTCATGTTTGTAAACGAACCCACGATACAGGAATAAAACCTAGTGTGGGGCTACGTTTTTAAAAAAAAAATAATGCTGTTCATTGTATTTCTCGTCTCTTTAGGACTTCGTATAATAATGATCGAACTTCACTTCAGGTAAGTTCGTTTGATCACTTATTATACTGTGTCCTTCGTTCTCGATATAAACTATATTAGCAGCTGTTTAGAGCTATAAGGGTAAAGTTGAAGTATACCACGTAAAGGCTTTTTTTTTTTTTTTTATTGAGCGTGACCTCTAAAAAGTAACATATCATGAGTATATTTGTACTATAACACATTCCCGTTCTTTGTATTGCCATACAACACAAACACAACAAATATATACACCTATATTGTTTCTTACAACCAGTCTCTATGCTATAAACTTATTTAAAATAAATTTATATAATCAAATTCTATAACATGTTATGTTTTGTAGTGTAGATCCATCCCAACAAAACCTTTAAAGCACCTGTTATGTACCTTTATACCACACCTGTTGTCCAAAATTCATTAATACCGGGTAATATTAATCAATCATTACTTATCAGATATCAGTGCAGTCTCCATCTGTTATGTCTTCTATAGAGATCTTTCTTCTATAGATATCTTCTATATAACAAGAGTTGAAGAATTACCCATCTAGAGTTTTGTTTATATAAAATTAAATCCTTTATAATAATTCTTGTATCATTGACAACCATTATGAGACGAACTATGAGAGTGAAGAAAGCCAGGCAGGCATGCAAGGAAAAAACCCGTCGGAACCTTGCACTCTCTGCCCACCCCGCAAGAAATCTGGCGTCATAATATGGATAGAGATAGATAGATAGCTAGAAACCCTTACTGTGTACTAGACCTGAAAACAAAGTCTGTTAGTACCCAATCTATAACAATATGATACAAATATAACAGGGAAACCTATTTCCCCACTAATGTGTTTTCCAACAGGCATGTGGTTTTTTTTTTTTTTTTGTCAAATGATCTCTTTTTGAGTACAGTACCAAACAAAGGCTACGAATTAATTTGGTGATTATAAGAATGTTTTTGCTATCATTACATATTTAATTTATGTTTTTTTTTTTTTTTTTAACATTCTGCTATATTTAATGACAGTTATATTTTTAATCTTTAAAGATGTACATATATCAAAATTTAACATTTTTTGTACTAGAGGCCTTTGTACTAATGAGCTTATATGGAATTAAGTCCGGTGAAGCTGTAAAGGCCTCGCTGCCATCAGCGTATATTACTCACACACACACATCTTATCTGGAGATATTCCTCACATAAGGCTATGTGCTTTACCTATATAATCTCGCCCCCCCCCCCCCCCCAATTTTAGAGTCTGGAACGAAGGGCAGTATTAATGCGTGGTAAACAAACATAACCTACCCCAGTGTTATTACTATACCACTATTATTAATTCAATTTAAATTTCGAAACTATCCCGGAATCATTTCCATGTTCTGAGTGTGCGCCGACAAATAAATCCTTGGCTACATAAAACTTTATGTATTACTTAACGATTCGTTCCTGCGCAATAACGCCCGCGAACATTCGTTTTGGCAATATGATCGGGCCACACCTGAACCAATTACATTACTGATGAAAAAATACACTCCTAATTTAGTAATAACTTGAGAAGCGAATAAGTTACAGTCTGCTAAACCGAACCACGGGTTACAACTGTATCATATTGGGTATCCTATTCATAACTGAATTATTTCATACCATGAAATTTTCATTTCAAACCATACTTCCTTTGCTTCTTTGTATGTGACTGTATTTATAAGTAAAAAAAAAAAATTGCAATGCGTAACTTTCTAGTTAGTTCTAGATGTCCAACCGTGAGAATCGAGTGCTACTCAACTTATTATTATGTATCCCCCATTAATTATAAATAAATAATATCAAGTTCCTTAGGACTTCGATTATTGCTGATACTACATAATATTTATCATACCTGTGATAAGAATATACTTTTGATTATTCTTGTTTAAGATAATCCATACTTTCAAATACTGTAACTCAATATTTCATCCACCGTAGCTTGTCAACATAATATCATTAAATTTTCAAATGGATATTATTATCAAGTCATTTGCATGACTTTATTTTCTTTTTATATATAGATACCTATTTATAAGATACATGTAACATGTGGATGTAATAATTTAAATATAACAATACCAAAATTGCAAATTTTTGTATGATATCTCAATCCAATGTTTTTACTGAAACACCTTTAAATAAATTACAACATATATAGTGCTCTTAAACCAACTTGTTACTTTAATGGTAGCAGTTTGTGCTTGTGTTATCATAACTATACCAGAAAACATCACTGGTGTTCAAAATAACTGTACACATTCCAAACTAATTACAAAACTATTTTTTATAGTTATTAATTTCTTGAATAATCTTATTTAATTACATATTATTTATTGCTTATCATATGATCAAACAAAAATACAGTAAAAACATCTAATTCTCCAAATGATGAATTGATGTATAGCTTTCCATTGTGTGTGCCTCAAATTTCTAATATTATTAAGTACACTATAATTGATGCAGGAAATAATCAAGAACCCAAAACCATTGAACTCATTACATGATAGAAAACTGAATAGGTACTAATAAATTTTCTATTAGTATATTTATTATGACTGTAAGGTCTAGCGTGTTAGCATAAACTTTTTTTTTTTTTTTTTTTATAATAAAAATGGCTATAAATTATATTTCAAATTATTAAACAATAGTGTTTCTAATAATAATGTTTCTATACATAATGTTAAACATATGTAGGACAAGATTCACTTGTCTGAAGTGCAAGTAATTGCACAAAACCAATAAAATTATGTTTGTCGTTGAAGGCATTATTAGTGTCATAGATACATACCACAGTCAGTGAATAACTTTAGCCTCCAATATTATGGTTTCTTTGTAAAACCCATGTTGTATTCCTGATTGTTTTTCTGAATTTTTCAGCAACTTAAAAACCAAGTCCTTGTGTAAAATGCCTATCATGCTTTTTGTACCTCACTTTCTTTGGTAGGAGATTTCCAATATCCAACGTGTTGTTGTTTTTGGTGAACTGATAGGTACACTGTGACTTAATATTTTCACACCCAGGATGAGGATTGTTGTTCTATATTGGTTACAACGGTGGTCGTTTCATGAAATTTTAACTACTGGCTATGACTAGCTAGTTAATAATTCCATATTGATAATCCACTATATTAACACTCCTTTTATGCAAAATATATACTGCTGACCTTAAAGGTTCTTATCTCAATAAAGGTTTCATGACTGTATTGTTAGGATTAATCTTTTCTGGCTACCCTGCAAGGAGTCTAGGTTGATAATATTGATAAATAATTATTAGTTCTATGTTAACTGGATAGACCAGGTATTTTATATTATCTTTTAAGTATCTTTGTGCATAACACAAATTATGCCACAACCTGCCTGCCGCAGCATCGGTAGGATAAGATATTATATTTGGAATGTATCTACAGTCCTGTTGCTTGTCAGTTACAACAGGCATTGCCATTAGTATATTACTTTGGCTTATTTGGTTATAAACCCTGTTCAGGAATAAGTATTGCTGGATTTAACTTTTGTAATACAAGTACTCATAATTTTGCACAATTCTTTGTGTAGTTTGGGCTATTTCAGTATTATTATACAAGTATGTCTAATAATGAAATCAATAAAAACACTATGTTTCTGCAAAGGAGTGACTTTTGTTATTAATAATGTATTGTTATACATAAACAATGTCACTTTAATTACCCTTTCAGTAAGTCTCCTTTTGGAGATATAATATGACAAATTGCTTATAGTTTATAGCAATAGTCTTTGTATTTACTGTTTTAGGCATGTTTAAGGTATGTATTTTAGGTAACATTTTTGATTCTTACCATTGTAGAAATGTGAACTGCACAGGAACACCTCATGGATGAAACCTATGAGTAGTATGACCTTCAGCACATATCTCGTATGGGCCCCAAGTCTTGCGGATCACGCCGATGTATCTCGTACGCCACTCGTGTCCTGGAATTATCGTCAAGTCTTGCGGACCACGTCGATGTATCTCGTACATCACCCGTGTCCTTAAAATACCATCGATCCTGAACAATCATCATAATTGATGAACGTCCCCCTAATTTCTCTTATTGGAGGTATAACATTGCCAATTTATAGACGGTTAATAATCGTTTTCAGGTATATTTCGTGTTAAACTGTTTGTACACGAATAGGGACATAGACTTCATAAGTTTACTTTTCGGACGACGAAGCTTTCCCAAATTTTAATATGACGAAACTCACGTCTCCAAATATTAGATATTATATAAATAAACAAGTTAAGCTGAAAACACCACACATAAACAACTATCGGTTGATCTTTTTAGAATGTACTCCTTTGCCAGGACGTAAACTTTTCTAAATTTGCCTATACGATGTTTTAAATTTATTTCACACGGTCACTTGAGTATATTACAACCTTTTTGTTATATAATTTCAGTGCCATAACACGTTATTAAATAAAATGTCGACCAAAAACTTTATTACAAAGCGTCGGCTGCCGCGCTTTCAAAAGAATGGTTCCAGAGGTTATGTCCACAGATACCATAGAGGCTTTCGAAGTTTCTAAATGACGCGCGGTTGCCAAGCGACTCGAGAGAGCTGCTAATATAGTTTATATCGAGAACGAAGGACACAGTATAATATCTCAATCTACGCATTCGTATTGTTTGTCGTTAAGGAGTTTCCTGGTGTATCATTAAAGTCCAAGGTCCAATACCAATGAAATTAAAATGTGACAACCTTGGAGCTATACTGAACCCAATGCAAAAAGAATCATCAAAATCAGTCCACAACTGACGAAAATATTAGTGTACATACATAAAAAACATACATACAACCGAACATAGAACCTCCTCCTTTTTGAAGTCGGTTAATGAGACTTTTTTGCTGTACATCTGTTTCGAATCTTGTAGTTCTCGTTAGTGTTTCATATCACTGTATCATATCAATAAAGATCGACACATGTCTAACACGCTCGCCGGTTAAGAAGACCTCTTGACTACCCTCCAGATAAGACACGGTCTATTTGGTCATAGTAAGATAGTCTAGGTCTTTCCCGGTACCGACATCCACCCACTTTTGTATTATATATCTGTTTTGTCGTTATTTTTTCCGACATTCTTTCTATATGCCCGATCTACCGGAGCATACCCTTTTCATCTTTACATTATATTTAGAACCACGTATAATCGTGTTGACATATCCACGGACAAATTGACATTAAACTGTTGGGATTTGGCTCTTAAAAGTGATAGTTTCACAATAATTATTTTGTCGATACTAAAAAAAAATATAAAATTGATCTTATACAACTAAAACTTATTTTCAGTTAGTTTTAAATGTTAAGACAGTAGGTCTACCATGAAAGTTTCAATCCGAAACTTCGGAGCCGAACGATACACGAACGAAATACGATGCGTGTACCTACCATGAAGTTGCATCGGATTTATTTCTTTCGGTCGGGCACCATAGACTGTGTTCGTGAATGAATGACAGATGCGAAATATGTTTCCGTTTACGAAAAAAGTAATTATTAAATGAAGTAGTATAAACCAACCAAATAGAAAGTGCATTTGTTTCTAATCAGGTACATGGGAACTTATGAACGAAGTTAGTCGTGTAAAATGATTAAATGTCAAACTGTCATAATGACATAAAAGCACGAACTATGCATATAATAATCCAAAATTTCGTGATTTCTTCTGAAGTCGAAATGGCGCAATAAATAATGTCATGGTTGCTATAGAATTCGATGCGAGTTCGGTATCCACTACTATTGGTACTTTCTTTTTGTTTGTACAATTTTTATATTTTGTTATTAACGGCAACAAAGGCTATTTGGTATTTAAAAGCAACTCGACAAGAAATATTATAAGAGTCATCGCAACCTAGGCGGATGCCCTTCTGCTTTCGATCTTTGAAAGGATTTATAGAAAAATCGTGTTTTTCGTATGTTTGTACTCTATGTTAAAATAGCAATAATCATACTATAAAAACAGTTTAAACGCATTTATTGCTTTAAGATATCAACAGAATCTCCATTAAACCATTCGTGTTTATATTTAAACAGCTGAAGAATTAAAATTCATACTTACGAAAGTAAAAAGTTACTTCTTTAGTTTTCGTATAATTGAGGTTAAAATCACGAAAGAAGTGCTGTCAAAATGCCGAAACTTCGTTTGTTCGAATCACTTCATGGTAGCATTTTACGACGGACGTCACACGCCGTTTTCGGGACCGATTTCGGAACGAAAGCACTTCGTGGTAGGAATCGCCTGAAATTTCGATCCGAAACTTCGGAATTACGTTTCATGGTAGACCTACAGGTGTAAAAGAGATATCATTGATATTTTATACAGAATCCGAATTACCTAAAAATCTAAAATGGAATCGTTATTCATTTACAAATTAAATTTACAGCATAACTACTCTGTTTGTGGTTTAAATGCACCATGAGTAAAATTCAATCCAAGTTTAAAAAAAAAAAACATTTTTTTTAGATAAATTTAGTTGTTATCTATACACTAGTCACCTTAAGCTGGTAATTTTTTTTTATTGATTTGACATTTGGACCTGTCATGTCGCTTGTAGCGATTTGCGACCGCGGTTTTCTTAGCGATCAACAAAGTTAAGCAGTGTTAGGCACGGTCAGTCTGAGATGGGTGGCCGTTTATGGCATTTTCATAAGCAAGCGTTTCTATACTTCAGAAGATACTAATGTTCTATTGAGCCCAGTTATCACTTAGTGTGGTAGTCGTTAAACCGAGTTGGAAGCCTTACGCGGCTTGATAAGTTCCAACAGCAGGTGGCCACAAACCTGCCTCCACCAATTCGCACTGTCCCCAATTCGTCTGAGTGGTGGAGTATGACCTAATCTCTTTCACCTCGATTTATGAGAGTAGGCCTTTGCCCAGCAGTGGGTCAGTATGGACTGAGATTATTAAGTTGTCTGTTGATTTATGAACACTAGTTTACACCAAGCGATCATTAACCCTGGCCAGTGTTATAATTAACTCAGTCATTACTAACTAACCCTGACACGGTTATATTTAAATACGATAGTACTAATTATTTTACTCATTACATTTGATTTGCTTTTCACGTACCAGTGATTTAGGATCCAGATTGGGTAGAAGCAATCTTTTTGAAGTTGAAGCAAGATTGCCTAGTTTTTGGTTAAAGCTAGTTCATATTATTCAGGGTATACGATCCAGGGAAGAATGTAGACAGTGATTTATCTCATACCTTCTGTAGGCAGTTATTTGTCTAATTGCAGTAATGCGTTTGTCAAGTAAACTAGTCTGGCAAACGAAACCTGAATCAGTAAATCTGATGTTCTTAGCACTTAACTATACACTGCGTAAGCTGTATTGATACTTATTAACATTAATATAATATCAGCCTATACTGCCCACTGCTGGGCAAAGGCCTTCCCTCACAAATCGAGGTGAGTGAGATTAGGTCATACTCCACCACGCGGACCCAGTGCGTATTGGTGGAGGCAGGTTTGTGGCAACCCACTGTTGGACTTATCACACCGCCTTTAAGACTTCCCACACGGCTTAACGACTACCACATTAAGTGGTAACAGGGACCAACGGCTTAGCGTGCCTTCTGAAGCACGGAGACGCTCGAATATGAAAATGCCACAAACGGTCACCCATCTCAGGCCGACCGAGTCGAACGCTGCTTAACCTTGGTGATCGGTAAGAACACCGCGGTCGCACAGCGCTACGAGCGCCTTTAATAATTTAAGAGAAAATAAAAATCACTTGCTTCAAGAGTAAAGGAAAACATCGTGAAGAAACCTGCATGCCTAAGAGTTTCTCGAAGGTGTGTGAAGTTCGCCAACCCGCAATGGGCTAGCGTGGTGGACTATGGCCTAAACTCTCTCAGTTTGAGAGGAGGCCCGTGCCCAACGGTGGGGCAGTTTCTTAACAGGGCTAATATCATATTAATATTATATAATTTAAGGGAAATTAATAAAATTAGTTTAAGTTGAACTATGTGAGTGGAGTAAGCCAGAGAGCTCTGTAAGGAAAGAACCTGTGAACTTTGTAACTAAACTTTGGCTCTGGTGTGATGGTATAGAATAGATTGCTAATTAACATTTAACCACTATAAAGACATCAATAAAATTATTTTTTAATCCTATGCAGTGTAGAGTTAACAGCTGCAGATTCATAATTTGCCAAAATTTTTCTGGGTCTATTTTCATTGGCTAGACTCTAGTTATCAGTAACTAGATAATTGCTACTTATGATAGATTCTATGAACTAGTTAAAGTGTTCCTTTTATGAAATTTAGCCCATTCCAATACTCAATCAATTAACAGGACTAATTCCACTACCTCTATGGCATTGTGTACTTTACCGTGAGAAAGAGATGTTCATATACGCAGTGTGTACCTCCATCTCTTTCTCATAGCAAAGCAAGATTGCAATATACTGCTAAAATTAAAGGCCTCTTAGATTTTAATACTTAGTCCTAGATTTTAATATTAGAATTGTAGCACAGTACTAAAAGTTCATAAATAAAACTCTTTACATAAAATTCCAGTACATTGATCATTTTTTTTTTGGAACATTATTGGAGAAGGGTGTTAGTAGATGATAAAATTGTGTACATACATCTCCTTTATACTATATACAAGGTCTAACATGACGACGATTTAGCGCAGTGGTTAAGAGCTTGAGCTGCTCCGCCCACTGTGTCTAATAGCCGCGGGTTCGATTCCCGCACGGGACAAATCTTTGTGTGATCCACAATTATTTGTTCCGGTCTGGGTATTTGTGCTAGTGAATTTTCATGTTTGTAAACGCACCCACGACACAGGAATAAATCCTAGTGTGGGGCTACGTTTTTTAAAAAACAAAAAAAAAAAAAAGCGCAAGACCTCAGGCACCCCGATAAGAGAATCTTCTTCATTAAGTCAAAACGAAAACCAAATTTTCAAATTTAAAGGTTTTTACCCTTTTTAAAGCACTTTTATACCCCAATTAACAATGAAACTTGTACGTGAAAATGTGCGTTTTGAGAAATGCGGTTATAGCGCACTGAAGGTGTAAAAGCATTTTTTCAAATTTAAAAAAAAATGTAAAATACATTAAAAATTGTTGGAATCGATTCAGTTACCGATTTAGAACAAACTACTTTCAAGTATTGTGTTACAGCTTGTATATGAAAAAATAATGCATTATTTCTCTTTTAAATCTCTTTATCTACTGATTTATGAATGCGGACAGAAACTGCGTAGATATTGCCCGAACCTAAGCTGTTACTTAATCGCAATAATCCTAGAAGAAAATATGGCCTACTTTTATCTCGACCGAAAACCCTTGTTAAATTCCTGAAATCCACGCGAGCACAATCTTGAACAAAAAATGTGATTGTAGGATATGAGCCTTTTTATCAGTAATTCCCACTGAGGTAATTTATTTCGGCTACTGCAGTCTATATCAGACTACTCGGTAAAATTCATGAATTCAATTCGGTGCAATTGTAGAGGCTATCAATGGGAGGCAAAATAATCCTATAACAAATCTCAACGAATCGATTTTGAAACTTGCCTCGAATTAGACAAGAAGGAAAATGCCTAAAGTTGTAATTATGTAACGCCATTATTTTTTCCGTCCGTTTTAAGACAAAGGTCACCTAATTACATATTCATTACATCACCCTAGAACATCTATCGACTCTAGTTTTTATCTCCCAAAGGGACAGAGTTGGGATAACAAGTCACGCCCAAAAGGTCCTCAGGGTACGAGAATGCCGCAGTCAATAAATTGTCTTTAATATATGTTGAGAACATGCGCTAAGCTTGCCTATGCAGACCTATTTAGGTTATGGAGAAAAATCATAAGATGCTGCTTCGAGAATGCAGACGAGAATGTTCGCTTACTTCATGTTACTTGCTAATAATTTTAATTTAAAAATACCTTTTTATAAACGAGCTTTTATAGCAAACACAACGAAGATATGTTGCTTAGTTTAGGAGTTCCTATGGCTTCTTTCCGTTTCCATCATCAGACTCTCGAAAATATCCGGGTCTAAAGTACTCGTCAAGATAAATCCACCTAGCCCAGACACGGCGGGGTTATATGGAGTAGTTGGGTAGTTTTATTGGCCACCTTCTGACTCCATCATCAGACCAGCTCCATGGTACCATATTATTGCATTGTCACCGAACTTACATACGTATGCCAAATTTCAGCTTAATCTGACAACCGCAAGTGCTTGAAAAATGGATCACAAGAATTGAACTGGAAAGACAGACAGACATTGGAAGTTAAATAAAAGCTTGTTAAATCCATGACGCGTTTGTCTGAGCTGTCAAAGTTTCACGGGAATCGTTAACGATAGTCATATTCTGTGGACCTCTCCAGCAACTTAAGAAACTTAGCCAGAAAAATCTTCGGAAGATTCTCCATGTGTATTTCTGCGCAAAAATACTCTGAACCAGTTTAACTATTTAGAACACTGTTATCTAACAAACAATTATATACATACATACATATAGCTGACCGACCGCATTAGCAACAGCATAGTAAGACAGCGAGTAGGTATGAAAGATAGTATCGGTGTAAAGATGAGAAAGGGCATGCTCCGTTGGTTTTCCGGCATATAGAAAGAATGCCAGAGGAAAGAATGACAAAACAGATATACAATGTGAAAGTGGAAGGATGCAGGTACCGGGGAAGACCTAGACTATCTTACCACGACCAAATAAACCGAGTCTTATCTGATGGAAAAGTCAAGAGTCTCCGTAACCGGCGAGCGTGTATGAGACGAACTATAAGAGTCGAGGAAGCCAGAGAGGTATGTAAGGAAAGAACCTGTTGGAACTCTGTGCTCTCTGCCTACCCCGCAAGGGATCTGGCGTGAGGTTATAGATAGATAGATAGATAGACATATAATCACGCCTTTATCCTACTGGAGTAGGCAGACATTACATTTTGCCCCTCAATCCGATTATGACACACCTATTTCGCTTAATCTAGGTTGACACAAAAAGCCTAGATATTAACTTAACGTATCTACGGACGTCGCAAATGAGGGCAATCACGGCATACATGAACACACGGCTTATCTGACACGTCAAAACCCTAACCCTGGACTGCTCATAATGGGGGCGTAAAGTTGCGTGACTACAGTCAAAATAACATAAAGGTCGAATATCAAAATACTTCTGGAAACAACGAAACGGATGGATTTGACACGGGGTGGATATGACACAGAATGGACATTATCTTGAATTAATCCGTTTTCTGAAAACAATTTGCCGATTGACGACGATTTAGCGCAGTGGTTAAGGTCTTAGCCCGCCCCGCCCACTGTGTCTAATAGTCGCGGGTTCGATTCCCGCACGGGACAAATCTTTGTGTGATCCACAATTATTTGTTCCGGTCTGGGTATTTGTGTATGTGAATTTTCATGTTTGTAAACGCACCCACGACACAGGAATTAATCCTAGTGTGGGGCAACGTTTTTTAAAAAAAGAAAAAAAAAAGATTTCGATATTTTAATTTGAATTAATCAGAAATATTATGCTTTTCCTCTATTTCTTTTCATGAGACACTCGTGGAATTTATTTTGATAGAGCTAAAAGTCCTATTCCACTATGAGAGTGGAAGAACCCAGATAGGTATGGAAGGGGAGTACCTGTTGGAACTCTTCAGGGTGATTCAGAATTTGGGTATCGTGTCGAAAATTGTAGCATTTCTATGTCAATATTAAACAACTTTTGCTTTACAAACTTTTTATTTTTCGCGTTTTTTTTCACTCCCATAGAAGTTTACTCGATAATCTGAACAATCTATATTGGGAATGCAAAAAAAACAGTTTACAAAGTATAAAAAGTTGTGGAACAAAAGTTATTTAGACTGCTGCATTTCGGCATATACCCAAATCCAAATCCGTTTTTGTGGAGAAGGCAGAGAGTATACAGGTATACTCTTTGCCAAGGGACCTGGCGTGACGATATAAATAGATAGTAGTTGATGGATGATTTAGCGCAGTGGTTAAGAGCTTAAGCTGCTCCGCCCACTGTGTCTAATAGTCGCGGGTTCGATTCCCGCAAGGGACAAATGTGACCCAAAATTATTTGTTCCGGTCTGGGTATTTGTGTATGTGAATTTTCGTGTTTGTAAACGCACCCACGACACAGGAATAAAAAATAGGGGGGTTCTACGTTTAAAAAAGAAAACTAACCCATCGTGGTTTTACCGGATTATTCAAATGATTCTAATGGTTTTCCTCAATATGTCCACACTAATTCTAATGTCCCACAAACAATCTAGCAACCGCGCTATTATTGCGTACTGTCTCGTCGCAGAAATAAATCAGTTTGCTCATCCGAGCGTTCTCTATTTAGAATCTTTTGGGCTGCAGACATATTGATTGCATTCTGTATGAAATATTTATATGCCCCTGAAAACTGGGCTGACGGAATGACGTAAGTACGTTGTTTTGGTTTTAGTAACTAGCGCTGTAGGGCTGGCACAATCCGGCTGGAGAGTAGGCCACGTTCCCGTTGAAGCTGTAAAGGGCCCTCGGCCAATAGCGTAGACCATCATCACCAAGGCAGCGCGACGAGTTATATTTATTTATATTTCTATATGTATACACATCTACATATGTATCGGACCGTAGGCGTGAGATAAGTTTGACGCGGGAAAACTAGTTTATTTATTAGTCTGTTATATTAACGTATACACAGTGATATCACTGATATCCATACAGAACCCTTGACCACAATTATTCATCATCATCATTTCAGCCTATATTTGTCCAATCTTGAACATTGGCCTCCCCAATCCCTTTCTAGCGTAACCGATCCGATGCCACCTGCATCCAACGACTTCCTGCGGTCTTCACAAGATCGTCGGTCCATCTGGTAGGCGGCCGTCCTACGCTGCGCTTGCCAATACGTGGTCTTCTCTCTAGAATCTTTCTGCCCTAATGCCCGGCCGATCTTCGCGCCCTATGTGGCCCGCCCATTGCCACTTCAGCTTGCTAATCCGGTGACCTTGGTTCTTCTACGAATCTCCTCATTCCTGATTCGATTACGTAAAGAACCCCGAGCATAGCTCTTTACATAGCTCGTTAAGCAACTCTGAGTTTTTTATGAGACCTACTGTAAGAGGTCTCCTATCCATATGTCATCACTGGCCACACACCGAGACATAGGTTATTCACACCGTTGTATTATATTCATAAGCATGCTATTTACTTTTAATTGATTGTGCAGATCATAAGACTGAACTGTTATAGCTGTTGATAGAACATAAATGAATGGAAATGACTATTTTGCGTAAAAGACTCGAATCACGGGCCAAGAAAATTTTGTCTTGCACAAGAAAGGTCTTACTGTCCGCGCTAGACCTATGGTTCATGTGTGGAACACTTGTAAAGCTGTAATATCGCAGTCTTTAGCGATTACCAAGTATAAGTAGCATTCGGCTCAGTCTATCTGAGTTACTGTATGTGGCATTTACATTTTAGATGTCTGTAGGTATTTCGGAAACACGTAAAATGTTGGTTGGTTTGGTCTCTGCTGCCCCCTAATCAAATTCAAAAGTTTTTTGATCATGTAGACCAGGGCTGCCTAGGTCTAGGCGCTCGTAGCGCTGTGTGACCGCGGTGTTCTTACCGATCGCCAAGGTTAAGCAGCGTTCGACTCGGTTGGCCTGAGATGGGTGACCGTTTGTGGCATTGAAAATGCGTCGAGCGTTCGAGCGTCTCCGTGCTTCGGAAGGCACGTTAAGCCGTTGGTCCCGGTTACCACTTAATGTGGTAGTAGTTAAGCCGAGTTGGAAGCCTTAAAGGCGGCTTGATAAGTTCCAACAGCAGGTGGCCACAAACCTGCCTCCACCAATCCGCACTGGGTCCGCGTGGTGGAGTATGACCTAATCTCTCTTACGTCGATTTGTGAGAGAAGGCCTTTGCCCAGCAGTGGGCAGTATAGGCTGATATTATTATATATTATTATTATAGGGCTGTCTAAAGCACGGCCGCGAGCTTCGTGGGACCTACGGCTTGTGTTTGTGCGGCCCGCGACATATTTCTAGAAGCTTTTATTGAACTTGGAGTGTTCGTATGTCTGTGTGTCTTTCCGGTTCAAATCTAGTGATCCATTTTTCAAAAACTTGCAGCTATCCGAAGCAGCTGAAATTTGACATACGTATGTATGTTCGGTGACAATGCGATAATATTGTACTATGGAGCTGATCTGATGATGGGAGTCGAAAGGTGGCCATAGGAACATGTGAAATGTACAACGTAATCGCCTGTTGTTGGATTGGTATTGATAAGTACGATACAACTGCAAGAGTGCTCAGGGTCTAATGATGAAGCCGAAATGCAACTACTCAATATAACCTGTTTAAGTGCCAAACGAAATTAATATTTAATTCAATGGGTATTAAGGCATAACACTATAAGTATACTTATAGTGTTATGCCTTAATACCCATACTTAATAGTATACTTTGTGATCACGAGGTCCTGGGTTCAAATCCTAGGTCGGCCAAATGTAGTTTTTCTAACGAAAAATTCCCAGTATGAGTCCGGAGTCTGGAATTGTGCCCGATATATGGCAATAGGCTCGCCCCCTATTACATGGGACCTAACATCGTCGGCGAAACGTGGGTGTACTCAGTACACCTCTGCCACCCCCTCTGGGGAATATAGGCGTGACTATAAGTATAGAAACAGGTCATGCCTCTTATTGCCATTGAATAAAGTATAATTTTCTTTGACAATTACAACTGTCACAGTACCCTTCTTTCATGAAAAATACTATAGTGTAGATTTTTCAAACTTGTGCGGTCTGCGCGTAACACGCACGCAAATTGCACTTTCATCGAACTAAAAAAACAATATATTAATAAGGCGACAACACGACACTTCGCGAACGATCTTCCCATGCGAATCCGCTAATCGTAGCCGCCGCCGACTACGTGCCCCCAGTCGCACCATGTCCCATTATACCAAGGAGAATTAAGTATTTGTAGGAAAAAAAATGATTAGCGCCCCTAGCGGTTCCGCAACGAACTACATTTTTTATTAACAAATGTGAAAAAGATTTCAATAAAAATCAAATGTTATTTATTCATGTAGACCATAAGGCACTTATGAATAGTCAAAAAGACAAAATTATTGATTATTTAAGACTATCACCCGTTCGGAAAGTCATTCCTGTAGGGAAGAAGGGCAAGAAACTCCACGGTTACTCTATTTAAAAATGAGAGCTTTACAATTCTTTTTGTACGTATTGCATTCATGGGATATGGGAGAAGAGAGCAGAACGAGCTAAATAGGTGTGCTTAAGTATAGATTAAACTTAAGTGTAGATTAGATTCGTAGAATCAATCAGTGACTACATAGTCCTCTCATTTACAAAATACGATACATATAAAATTAAATGACTGTAATAATAGTAAGAGAAAAAAAGGGTTACTATAAGATATGTACGCAATATAAATATGAACTATGTTAAAAAAATAACATAAGTAGAACTCATGGTAGAGATTCAGTATTGTTTTTTTTTTGACACATACATATCTAGATGTACATGCGCGAAGCCACCGCGACAAAGTCGCAGCAAATTCACAATTTTTCGATACGGTACGGTACGGTACGATACGGCCTATAGCCAACTTGACAATCTACAGTTGTTAACGCTAATAGGAAGCGGAGAAATGTATGGGAATGACATTTTGCAACGAAAAGTCACGTGGACAAAACAATGTGCTATCGATTGCAACAAGAGAATAGAAACAAAACGCTTGCAACTTGTCTAGGCCCTCAGATACTCTTTATTTTACAATTTTATTAACTTCACAAATGAACATAGTTTTTAATAAAAGCAGCAATTAGATCACGAAAAATAATAGATTTTACGCTACAGAAAGTAAGCTAGCGAGTTGGAAAACTGAAAAAGTTCAGAGAAAGAAAGGTTTGTTGTAGATGCCATCATTTGGAATCATTTATTTGTGTTTAAATAACGTTAGTATGACTCAACACTATTGTCCAAATTTGTAGTTGTCACAGTAATGAATTTTGTGGTTGTTGTCGATTATATTGTATTTATTAGTGTAGTGTAGTAGAAAACTACTCTGTACTAGATATGAATAATAGCGCTACAAGGATCTTTCGGCCTGTGGATGACATTGACAGGGGGCGATGGTGTGAAATTAGGATTATCATTTAGTAAATTTTTATCATTTAGTAAATTATTTGGTCGTGGTAAGATAGTCTAGGTCTTCCCCGGTACCTACATCCTTCCACTTTTGCATTGTATATCTCTTTTGTCATTCTTTCTATATGCCCAAACCGGAATCGAAAACGAACATACCCATTCTCATCTTAACACCAATACTATGCTTGGGAAATATAGGTGTTAATTTTTTTTATCGCAGTGGTGACAAATTATTGGAACGGTTTTAAATGATTTACACTTAATGCTAACTTCTTCTTTTCGTGTCAATGGTTCATATTTGTCCCGCTAAGTGAGTGGCTACTTCGATCTCGCCGTCTGCGGCCGTGCTCAGTTCTTCCCTTGTACAGATGGTGGGGCAAAAGGGCAGACTAGCAGGTGCGACATAGTCCGTGAGGTCGCACCACAGGCTGTTAAATTTAGATCTCTGAATGAATAAATGAATGAAATATTTATTTGTAAAAACAGGTAAAAAAATTAGACGGTTAGTACATGTTTTTTTCTAAGTTCAACTATGTTTCACCATAATGGTATACAAATTTAATAAAATTAGTGGATTGAAAATTTATAAGTTTAGAAATTTAACATATTATAACAATAAGAAAAAAATTATTAGTGAATATTTTTTTTTTACCGAATACCCAATCGATTTTAATGAAATGATACTCGTAGGAAGTAAAATATAAAGAGAGAACATAATAAAGGAACATCATATACTACTATCATATAAAAAGTCATTTATGGCATAATAACATTTTTCAATTAAAAATATCGTCAATATTGATTTAAATTCCTTATCAGTATATTAATTAATTTAATGTCATTTGGAATCTTATTATATATGCACGTAGCCATTCCTAAGACACTCTTACGAGCAGCCGCACTTTTGCATTTAGTTTTATCCCCATGTACACAGATTTTGCCTGCATATACCTACCTGCGTACGCAGTCTATTCAATGATTTCCACACCGGCCATGATAATTGGTGCCCTGGCGGTAGTTGCTCCTGACATAGGACGAAGTTAGGGGGTGGGGGTTTAGTTTCTCTCCATAGTTTCAGTCTGGCCATTGTAAGGACATCCCACACACTTTAAGTGGTCTTTGAAAAGCTTTTACGGGTTTTGAGGCGGACATGGGAGATTTGGTGGCCATACAAGAGGTGTCTAGTGTCAGCCTTGTTTTAACTTTTCTATGGAGCAGACCACATTCCGCCGAACTTCAGGGGGCGCTAAGCCTGCTTGTAGGTAGGTTATGATTAGTGGAGTCGGCTTTAGACATCGAATGATGATGCGACAGGTGTCGTTTCGTGCGACATCCACTAATCTCGCAGACCTGTGCCACACCGGTCCCGCGTATTCTCCAGCAGAAAAATAGCTACCGGACTATCTAAAATGTAGACTTTATTTGTTATGTTATCTTGATTCTAAATAGCAGAACAAATAAAATGATCAGTAGTCAAGATTACTTGAAACACGAACTTTAATGTACAACTACAATCTTGACCTATACGACACATATTTTAAATGTTAAAAAAAACAATGTCACCTATATATTTGATCATTAATATTCAGTTGTAAACACAGGGATAATTTAAATTATTAACTTGTGTGAGGCAGATAGCATTTTCCTGCGGCCCCTATCAATTTTGAAAACAACCAGATAATTCGGCCCGCGAGCGTCATAAAAACCGTTTTGAAAATTTAATAAATGTACTTGTAGTTAGTCTTCTTTAAGATTAGGTTTTGCGACCCACCTAGTCTACGGTCTTCATGCTTTTGACCCACCAGTGACTTCGAGTTTGACATGGCTGTTTTAGAGCATATAAACAACCGTTTATCATCTCACCTCATCAATATCGTAAAAGCTCGTAGAGTGGCTTTGTAGCCACTGCACTAATGTATTGTGGACCGACAAGCGTACACGGGTATGGGTAATAGGTAACGCTCCCATTGTTACTTGTAACGCTAGCTTTGGATCAGTCGCGAAACAAATAAAAAAATAGAACATTTTTATACGCAATAGCAATAATCTCGACTCCTAGCTACATTAGGAGCTAACATCGTCGGCGAAATGTGGGCGTAGACAGAACACCTCTCATCCCTGCTTGGGGAAAATAGGCGGGGCGGTGATATTTTTCAATAAATTATTTTTGAAACATGCTCGAAAACGTACTCTGATTATTAGGACTACGAATCAAATTCTCCATAGCATGTGGATTGTTATTTGTACGGAAAATTATGCAGCATCCCTAGCGGATATCCGAGCAACCATAATCTGTAACTGTCTGATTTCTTAACTGAATACAAACGTAAATACACCTTATGGTAGGGCTATCTAACACGTGTCTATTGAATTTGTACGTTTGCAGTAAATGCGGACGCATATATCGCGTTTATTTATAAACAAGGGTTAGGATGCGTTTCGTTCGCGGCTGTCGATCTGCGGCGATGCGCCGTCGCGGTGCGCCAGCCGGCCACAGAGTAAAAAGCTTAAGATAGATTCGACTACGTATTTCTTACCTAATGACGTCACACGTACTTCGAATTGCCCGATCAGCAACCTAAGGAAAACATTCTCAGTTTTTCAAATCGGTTGCACACTTATGTTTTGCATCAAATCTATTATCTTAATATTTAAATATGTTGTTTTTGTCTGTATGTGCTTATTAAAATATCGGCTGTTGTCGAATGTACGTGTAACTTTTCGGCAGGGTAAATAATAGTGAGTTTAAGTTCATTATTAAATACTTGATGGCATGGAATTCTTACTGGTATGATTTTGCGACGGCTATTACGAAATGCCTAATCATTAGTAGTTTTTTTACAATAATGATCATAAAACCTGGTCAACGACTTACTTACTTCAGGTATGACGTTCTTAAAATATGATTTAATAGTGTAATGTATATTTTACTAAAAGTAGGTATACACCAGTCAGACAAGCTCTAAAAGGTTGTTTTCTTACGGATTTCTCTAGTTTCCTCCACTCTCGCCAGTTACAAAATAGGTATATATCGAATAATTTCCTGTTACTAATTGTAGTTGTTTTCAAGAACAATACGCTTTTGGGAAGTTTTTCATTATATTATGCTACGTCTTGCAACTATCTAGGCTTTCGTAATCCCTTTGTTCTAAAACTTGTCATTTAGCTAACTCGTTCTGTCAGACTTGACTTTAAAAGAAAGGTGACATTTTAGTCACGCCCCACCATTGAATATTTACCACTCCATATAAATAATATGACATAATATCGTGCAAGGCAAAACACAACAATGTTATGATTAACAGGAAAATATCAACACCAATAATCGTTTATTTTAAATATTTAAATGGATACTAGTCTACTATCATAATATTGATTTTTATTATCTACTTAACAATTAGTCACTATCATTAATTAATATCCATTTTGCTTACTAGATACATTAATGTTTGTGTGTCACACGATTTGTTTAGTGCGGGCATCGCACCCGCGGCATCTGTATCAACTGAGCGCGCTTCGCCTATGTCTTAACCACTAGGTTAAACCTAGCATCGTGGCCGGAGGCACAGCACCTCTCTGAGTGCCAAAAGTTATCCTTATAACCGTATCTTTACTTTCTCCACTCTCATCTTATACACATTAGTCAGTTCCAGAGAATATTTAGGCAAATATTTATCGACTAAATATCCTAAGACCGTCTGCTCTGTATAATCTTTGGTCATCTCGCTCGTTCGCACTTCAGTGCACGACGGTACGTGCCGCGCGGCACACGCCATACGGTTGACGCCATTACGAACGCGATCGATACACAACCACACCGTCGGCAACTGTACCCGACTTTCCCCATCACGTCCAATAAAACCGGCAAAATAACGTACGTGTAATAGTGATTTAATGGAGTTTATTTTTTAAACGCATGCCCGGCTTGTGTTTGTCTGTGATGTTTTCATTTTTAAGCCAGTGTTTATGAGTTCTATTTTTAAAGTTTATCCCATTGTTGTGTTCGGAAACGCAAACTTTGTTATATTTTTTGTTTTTAAACTGGGGTGGTAAATTGGTAATTAACGTTAAAGAAAAACCAACCTTATCATTGATGTAGTAATGTTGAATTGTGAGTGGTGACGTTTAAAGGTTGTTCCGTTCTCATTAGCGGTGAAAACGACTTCCCTTTCAGCACCAGGTGTTAGGTTTTACGAGCGGGTTGTATTTTTAGTGTGAGGTTTTACATTGTATTGCGTGGGCTTCTGTTAATGTCATTAGGTGTACTCTTTCATGATAAATGGAACTGTTGTAAAGAATTTAAAAGTTTGACGATCTCTGACGATTACGTCAGGGGTTTACATTCTAGATCCTTCTAAGGGTAACGTCTATCCAGTAATTTCATAGTCCGTAAGATTGATGGGATCCATATATCATCTTCTTGAGAGTCATATCGTAGGTTCCAAAAAAAAAAACACCGTCACGCCTATATTCCCCAAGCGGGGGTGGCAAAGGTGTACTGAATACACCTACATTTCGCCGAGGATGTTAGGTCCCATGTTATAGGGGGTGAGCTTATAGCCATATACCGGGCACAATTCCAGACTCCGGACTCATACTGGGAAATTTTCGTTAGAAAAACTACATTTGTCGGACATCGGAGGATTTGAACCCAGGACCTAGTGATCACAAAGCGATGTGCTTTGCCACCAGACCAACGAGGCAGTCAGTTTCCTCCACGCTTATAATTCGTTTCATACACGCTGTCCGGTTACGGAGACTCATTGTCTTACCCATCGGATAAGACACGGTCTATTGGTCATGGTAAAAGAATCTAGGTCTTTCTTTCCCGGTATCTATAATGGTGATGCTTCCTTCTACATTCGTACTGTATATCTGTGTTGTCATTTTTTCTTCTGATATTCTATCTATATCATCACGCCAGATCCCTTGCGGGGTAGGCAGAGAGTACAGAGCTCCAACAGGTTCTTTCCTTACATAGCTCTTTGGCTTTCCCCACTCTCAATGTTCGTCTCATACACGCTCGCCGGTTACGGAGACTCTTGACTTGTCATTCAGATAAGACTCTGTCTATTTGGTCGTGGTAAGATAGTCTAGGTCTCCCCCGGTACCTACATCCTTCCACTTTCGTATTGTATATCTGTTTTGTCATTGTTTCTTCTGATATTTTTTCTATATGTCCGGACCAACGGAGCATACCCTTTCTTGTGATATTATTTCTCATTAAACTTCCTCTATAAGATAACAGATAGTAACCTAGGATACCCTATATCAGAAATTCCTAAACTTTCAATGTAATGGAACATTCAACATGTCCTTCTTTTTCTAATGACATTTCTCCCCTAATTAATACGAGGCTGTGAAAACAATGTGTACAAAAAAAAATAGATCTATTTAATCAGCTAGATGATAGGAATTGCTTTAACACGTGACATATCAAACTGGAGCTAGATCGTAAACTATTTAATTGTAATCTTAACATTGTATCCACAAAATATGATTGAAAAAAAAGAAAAGAGAAAAAGAAGTAAATAAAAAAGACAAGCCTGCTGAGTTTCTTCGCCGGATTTTTTCAATGGAGGCCGCGTTCCGATCGGGTGGTAGATTAGTAGTTAAATTAGATTTAAACAAAATGTAAATTGTCTATTTGTAGCGCCCCCGCAGGGCTTATACAAAATAAATTATTTGAGTTCGAGTTTGAATATAGAAATAAATTAGATCAACCGCAATTTCGTCTGTCTAATATTCACACATCTTTCATGAGGTACTGTGTTAGATTCTATAATAAAAGCCCACTTGACGTTACTCATATCATTCAAAATAAATTCAAATCTAGTATTAAAGGAAAGCGAGCTTATTATACTCTAGATGATTATTTAAAACATAAAAATGCTTGGATAGATGCTGTTCCAGCTCCCCCTGAATATGGATAACATGTTCAGCTATTATTATTTAATATTCACTCTCTTCCTTCTAATAATATAATAACATTGTTTATTTCTATTTCTCCTTTTATTTTCTGTAAATAAGAGAACCGTGTAGCCATTCTCACAAAATAACAAAAAGTGGCACTCCGGGAGTGCCGACAGACGTGAAAACTTGAACAATTACGTGTGTATTTTTTGAATCGTAAGAAAATATTTTTTGATTTTTTTTATATACAGAGGTGTCGGTATCTGTAACAGTGTCGAGAGTTCAATGTTTTTTTCCCATCTCAAAAAATACCAACGTGCATGTGTTACTATGTACGTACATACACAATATATGTATATACATATATACAGAGGTGTTGGTAACGGTAACAGCATCGCGAAATGAAAAATGCCTCACTCGCCCTCGTTTTCACTTCAAAAATATTATTTTAAAAGAGTAACCGTGGAGTTTCCTGCCCTTATTCTCCACAGGAATGGCATTCCGATGTGGTGGTAGTCTTTTTTACTTCTCAGATGATTCATAAATAATATAGTGGTTTACATAAATGTAAAATATTCTGATTCTGGTTCTGAACACCAACAATACAAGTGACTCCAAAAAACTCTCGGGCTCTGCGGAACTCGCTTTAGGAATTGCTGCCCTAGATATTTGCACATACATAATAGTTAGTAACCCACTGTCCCACAGTCCATTACATTTTAGTAACCTACATTACATTTTGTTACTGGCGTTGTATATTTTTATTGCACTTACATACAAATTAACCTAATACGAGTTAATTTTTACTGTAGTGAAAGCAATTTAGGTCTCAGACTTTTGGCGGCTGACGTTAATGCAATTGCTTAGAATGCCTTCACACCGCGTCACAGTGACGATTGCCTAAACTGTTTCAATAAAGGCCTTGAAGATATTTATTTATACTAATATTATAAATGCAGAAGTAACTGTAACTTTTTCACGCCTGAACCACTGAACTTATGATTATATTTTCGAAGGAGGTAACTAAATGCATCTAGGGGTTAGGACAATTAGGACAAAAAGGCTATTTTTTGTTTTAAAATCAATATCGCCGATGAAGTCACGGATTCACCAAATTTAAAAAAATATTTATTTTAATTGCACAATATCTTCATTAAACTGTCTCTATTGTGGTCTAATAGTGCAAGGTGCGGTTCGCCATCCGCACCTTGCACTACTAGACCAAACGTCCCGAAGTCCTGGGCTCGAATCCTAGGTCGATACCTCAGATTTCCTCTACAGAGGACTAAGAATGATCTAAGGATTTTCCGCTGCGTCAAAGAAAAAAATAACATCAACAGTCCACCGTGTTTGTTTTTGTGCCCGATATAATTGGCAATAAGCTCGCAAATATTGCCCTGGTATCTAACTTTGTGGGTGAATTTTAGGTGTGTATAAAACACCTATTTCACACCCGCATAATAAATATAGGCATGACGGTGTTTTTAAAAGCCAATTAAATTAGATTTAGTAAACCGCGTGTACTAATTGTGTTTGTGTGTGAGTGATCTACGCTGTTGGCCACGGAGCCTTTACTAATTCTCCGGACATGAGGGCGAGGGGGCAACCACTACGCTCGAGTCTAAAGGGCAAGGGGGCAACTAGCTCAAAGGCGCCTCAAGGAGGAACGGCCTAGGCTTGGGCAGTCGCTATGGGGGAGGGCGTATACTAGGTTTCTAGCTGTGGTGCTCTGCACCGGCCAGCGGGCAAGGGATTCTTTGACCTCGCCGGCGAGGTCGGTGTCTGATCCTGTATCCGGTATCTTTATCCAAAAGAAGTGATGTAAGGGCATCGGAAACGGCGGTAGCGGCTGATAGGAGGGAGTCAGGTGGGTAATCAGGGTAAATAGGGTGGAGGCTACTATTAGGGGCTTCCGATGATTGGACGCGTTCGCGAAGTAGCAAGTTTTCGTATTTTTAATATAGGCGCGAACAGGTTTGAAACAGAGATCGGTATCGACATTCCGCTTGTACCACGGGGCACCAACGGCGGTGGAATCGGGAGTGGCAGCTTGGAGTCTGTCAATGTGAGAGCGGGTGGCGTGCCCGAACACCTCACAAGCGTACATCATGATGGGCCGTTCACAAGTAGTAAAGGGTCACCTTATTTCTAAGGGACATTTTACTCCGCTTGCAAAACATCGGGTAAAGACGGCCGAGCACAAAGGCGGCTCGGTTACGGACTCGCTTGATGAGAGTGCCGTACATTCTGACAACTAAAGCAAGTTTTTTTACTCCAATACCTTAGACATTGACACACAAGAAAGGAATGCAAGCGGTTGTCAAACTTAGAAATGAAAGCCGGTATTGTTCATTGTAAAATCCAAGGTTCTAATCAACTTTATATTTCTTGCCCCTTTGCATCGAAATAATAAAGGCCCATTAATTCACGCAACTTGAAAACCCCTAACTGGTTTACGATTTAGGCAGAGTACAGAGTTCTAACGGGTTTTTTTCCTTACATGCCTCTCCTTCCACTCTCATAGTTCGTCTCATACATGCTCGCCGGTTATGGATACTCTTGACTAGCGCTTTATATAAGACACAACACAATATCCGTATTTTATTTCTAAAGTATGATAGTCTAGGTCTTCCACAGAGAACAGGTAGGCCGTCTTGCCATGGCCAAATCGGTCAACGTTTGATGGACAAGTCAAAGAGTCTCCATAACCGGCGATTTTGTATGAAACGAACTATGAGAGAGAAAGCAAGGGAAGTCTGAAAGGAAAGATCCTGTTGGAACTCTGTACTACTTAAGGGATTAGATAGAAGGCGATGCGAATATATGTCGTATTTTATTCCCTTTTGGGTTCAAAGTCCTTAATGATGCATAGAAATAACATTTGATCCGTACGATGACCTGGGTCCGCTAATATAATATTGAAAAGCTTCCGTAGCGAAATGAGTTATGGCTGAAGAACTTCATACAGCCGTATACTGTTCGATTATTCTAGGAATGTATAACTTTTTACCTAAGTATATGTAGAAGTAGTAAAAACCTTGATTTACTTATAATATGAAGGTATAAAGCAACTCGCAATATAATAGGGGATATTAAGACCCAACATCGTCAGCAAAAAATGGGCGTACACAGTTTACCTCTGCCACCTTCGCTTGGGGAATATAGGCGTGACGGTGTTTTAGAAGCATAAACTTGTTAGTAATCACCAAGGTGAAACAGCTTTCGGCTCGGTCGGTGTGAGATGAGTTAACGTTTGTAACAATTCCAATTTCAGATGTCATGGTGCTTTGGAAGGCACGTTAAATTTTATTGGTCACAGCTACCGCTTATCGGCCGGTTTTAATATTTAACTGAAGGATAGATTTACCTACTACGGATAGAATTTTGACATATTTTGCATGGAAAATCTTCTTTACTCTGTTCTTCTTAACCCTCACTTACCTGAATATCTTTGTGAAAGTTTCAAATTCCTTATTCCCATGGGCAAAGCTTGTCGTAAGGCTACCTTTCTTCTTCTACGTACTCCTCGTCATATTTCCAGCCTTTATGATGGCTCTTTTACTGTACGTGAGGTGAAACTCCCTTCCACATTCCATACGCGAGAGCTGTTCTCTAGATGTTTTTAGAGGAAGAGTTAAAGAGCATTTCCTTTCCAATTGATATAAATTCTATTATATTATTTATATTATGACTATTTATATATAGTATATAGGTGTATTTATTTATACATGTTTTGTTTTGTATATGTAATATTAGTATTAAGTATGCAGAGAGTTTGGTTTGTGTTTTCATACTCATCTTTACTATTTTCCCTTTGGAATTATCGAATAGTTTGTTGCACAATTGCTTTCACTTACAACAAATATTCTCCATGCACTCCAAGGTTAACTGGTAGACAACTCAAATTGAGTTAAGTTCGCCTTTGTACATCATATGTGTAAATGTACTTACAATTTTTATTTTTATGTACAATAGAGATCAATAAAAATAAAATTCTACTTACAGCAAGCAAATCTATCGTTGAGTTGTATATTTAAACCGGCCATTAATGGTAGTCGTTGATCCGAGTTAGATACCTGGTAGTTGAAGTGTAGGTTAGAATAACAGGTGGCCTTGATCCTGCTTTTTTCTAGCCTATTTGACTGTCTCATCCCTGAACAAAGGCCCCACCTTTAAACACAGCTGTCGATCTATTGCCATTTCAGGCCACAAAGTACCCCAAAGGTAGCCAAATTATCGCGCCACCTTTTTCTAGGTCGTCCTCGTCGTCTGCTACCATTTGGTATCCAGTCGGTGATGCTTTATAAAGTATTTTTTCTTCCGTATGACCTATTCCCTCTCACCTGTATTTCTAAGAGAAGGCTCTACCCTACAGTGGACAGTAAAGGCTAGTTTATTAAACAATCAATTTTATGTCCCCAGATTCGTATTCAAGTTCCCAAGTGGGTACTTCTCGCGCCCGACCGTGTCTAAATACACAGTTTTATTTCTTGCGACTTCAAACAAACGTGACAATATTTTATTCCGTGTGGTTTGTTTATATTGGCACATGTGTGACGTCACACGTGTGAATCGTCCATTGTCACACCTGCACTTTCGCACGTTGCAGCGTTCCTTACTAATTATGAAGTTATTTCTTGTTTTAATTAAGTAGTTCAACTAATATCATTTGACATTCTCTCTCTTCTTTTTTTATTGATTTAGCATGACTTTGTTACTTTTCTGACGATTCATAAATATTGTAATGGTTTACATGAATAAAAAAATCTCAAACACCAGCAATATTATGCTTAAATGAAAACTCGAACTGTTGTAAAACTTAGTACCATAAGTTAAAAAAAATAAACATATTCAGTTCATTTCAAAAATTATTCGTATTCTGAAAAAAAAACAAATTCGTTAATCTAGGTACTGATACCCTGTAGCTTTTACGTTAATTGTCTGTATTGGTGTTATGGCTCATAATGGCTCAGTTTTAAATAACTTGCGGTAAAATGACGTATTACGAAGTCCGTATTAACGAAAATAATGCCCTCTTGAATATTAACTTTAAATGTGGATAATAAAGTTACAATAATGTCTATAGAAAACTAACTTTATCGCTATAACCGATCACCTACCTAAAACCTACCTGAATAATATTTATAATTTACAGATAAGAATATTAAAAATGGTCGTACCCAAACATATAAAATATATGTGTAAAAACAACGATAGCGAGCTATTTAAACATTGTAATGTAATCTTTGAAAAAAAATGAATAGAACACATACAGAAATTAATAAACCCGAATTGCTAATTTTTTTTTAATTTTTTTTTTTTTTTCTGATATATAGAGATCAATTCCACACAGCAATAAATTTGTACTATCTAAGGCCAATAACGTATAGGGGAAAAGAGTAATAGTAATCTATATGAATAATACTTGGTTCCTGTCTTTTTAAATGAACTATCTGAGAACCTACAGACATTGTACAAATCAAATCCAAAATGTTTCAAGCAAGACCTAAAAAAGCACTTCCTATCGAACATCTTAGGTCAAAAATAACGGCTCACCGATACCCAGATAAACCTTGTAGGTTTTCGTGGTACGTT
This sequence comes from Phalera bucephala, assembly GCA_905147815.2. Lineage (NCBI taxonomy): Eukaryota > Metazoa > Arthropoda > Insecta > Lepidoptera > Notodontidae > Phalera > Phalera bucephala. The sequence continues at coordinate 4,262,509 of LR990625.1, read as the reverse complement.
TTGATACTATTGTAATTTATTGTACGGATTTTTGGAAATAAATAATAATAAACACGTAACAACGCACGTTACGATGACTCCATAAAATTTTAGTTTGAGTGACATGCAGAATTCGCGATTATTTCAAGAAGATATCGTAACGCGCTGAGTTTCGTCTATCACAGAATAAAGGCGCAGTCGCCTCCTTTGAAACTCCAAACAAAAACACTCCCTTTTAAAATCGTTCACGTTTTTACTGGCATCCTTAGAAAAGAATTCACGGTACTTCATCACGTACCCTCATTATCAGGTCTGTGACCCTTGCAGCCGGCGGACGGTCACCGTAAAGGACGGTGGCCCTTCGACACGGTCCATAAAATACCAGGGAAATACAGCTATCACTTGTTCGGCTGTAGGGTTGACAGGAACCTTTTTTGGGAAATTATTGCGGTCCTTCTTCCGTGGCTAACTTAAAGTTATTTTTTATACATCCCGAATCAACATATTATGAGGATTTATGTTTCGTAGTTATTTTGATAAATCTGTTTAAAAAACAGCACATCATGCTGATGTATACCAAATATTCGATATATTTTGGAGTAATGCACCCAATAAAGACGTCAATAACTTAAATTTACTTACATGAGTATCTATATATATTTATGAATTAGTGGTATTTATAAAACAAATAAGAATTTATTCGGAACACTAAAATACACATACAACGGCATTATTTTCAAATATCATTCTCGGGATGGCATCTAAAATCTACAATAAATTACCAAGCTTTATTTTAAATACTGAAGACCTAAATGCTTTCAAGAAATTGCTACATGATTTACTGGTGACAAAATGTTATTACACTATCCAGGAATTTCTCAATCACGCATTTTGATAAGATGTATATTAAAACAATTGTAATTACTTTAATTTTTTCCACTGCATTTTAAACAATGAATTATTATTTTTATTTTCTCTTTTGTGTGCAATTATATTTAATTTCGTGTATATAATTTGATTCTTGTAATAAGTTTAATTTTATTCAGTCACCTCTATTATTGTATGTCTAATTGCAGGCCGGACATAATGAAACGTGCTCTATAATATAATACAATACTTACCATCTTTGTAATCTATGACCACAATAAATGCTTATTGATTTAATTTTAGGAAAATAATTAGAGTATTTTATTCCTTTCGTTAGTCGCCTGTCACGCATCCTCTCCACGTGCCTATACCAATTTACATTCCTCTTTCAATTCTAGTCATCACGTCATCCCTCAACTTACCTATGACCACAATAAATGCTTATTGATTTAATTTTAGGAAAATAATTAGAGTATTTTATTCCTTTCATTAGTCGCCTGTCACGCATCCTCTCCACGTGCCTATACCAATTTAACATACCTCTTTCAATTCTAGTCATCACGTCATCCCTCAACTTACATCGGTTTCTAATCACACTATTCATTCGGTCAGCAAGGATGACTCCACATATACGCCGTAAAGAGCGCATTTCCACAGTATTCACTCTACTTTCATGCTTCTTTTGCCATACCCAACATTCACCGGCATACATAAGCGTTGATACTAACACACCATTGTGAATATTCAGTCGAGCCTTTGTTGAGACAGACTCGACGAAGGCTCGACTCTTTCTCCATCTCTCTCCCACACTACGCAACTCATGCTTAGATTAGCATATGCAATCGGTAATATAAAGACGTCAACCAACTCAATCAACGTAACAAATCAACATACAAATCACGCCTTAAAAAATTTAAAATGACATCTTTGGATAGAAGGAGATATATGATAGATTTAACCATCCTATATAAAATAGTTAATAATAAAATTGATTGTCCCGAACTTTTTTCTTGCGTATGCTTGAGGGTACCACGTCGTTCTCCTAGAAATCCCATAAAGCTACTTGATGGACCAATGCGTAGATCCGTGCTTGGATGTAATTCACCATTGGCCAGGCTGTGCAAGCTATGCAACGCAACTGATCAATCAATAGATATGTTCGAAATGTCACTTAAAAAGATTAAACTCTCATTATCGCCATGAACCTCAACAATTTGCCCATCTTTTTCCTTCGATCATCAAATAACATTCGATCATTAGATATAAGTCACTGCACTTAGTTTTACTATATTTTAAAAATTTTATTAAAATGTAAGAGTGTAACTGTTGTTGGTGAACCAAAAAAAAAAAATTAAAAAAAAATCTCTAATCTCCGTCAAAGGAATTCTAAAACCGTGAGAAAACCCTTAATTTAGAAAAAACTGGGAACTTGATGGAACCCTTTCGTTGTTTTTGGAGCGATATCAGTTTCCACGCGTACTAAAATACAAGATAAAATTTTGGCAGTCGACTGTAGGCATTTGTATGTTAATTAATTTCCATGAATTAATAAAAGAAAGTTTTGGGTGTTTTGTGAGGCGGTTTCAGACGGGACTTCTATTTCACTGTGGGATGAATGTTTTAGGCATATGTTTTGAATTTATACCACTCGGAGGTTTAATTTACTAAGTGGGTCTAAAAATAAAAGGACGAATTACATAAATAGGACTCATTGGCAAGGTTGAAACCTCCGACGTTCAAATGAATAAATTATCCCACTGCTGGGCAAAGACCTTCTCATATATTGAGATGCGAGAAGTTAAGTCATACTCAAACACGAGGAATAAATGTGCCTATCTATAGTTGAAACTTATCAAGCCGCCTAAAAGGCTTCCTACTTGCTTTCACCTTTTGAACCTACTATCTCTAAAATTGTCCCAGTTAAGCTTTTGAGCTAGTGAGTATGCATATTTTATTCCTATCAGCCGCTACCGCCGTCCGCGGCATGTTCTCACCGTGTCCCGATGCCATTAATCCCTTCCTTCGGATACAGATACCACACACAGATCAGACACCGACCTCGCCGGCGAGGTCGAAGAATCCCTTGCCCGCTAGCCGATGCAGAGCACCACGGCGAGGCACCTTGTATATGTCCTCCCGCATAGCGGCTGCCCTAGCCGAGGCCGTTCCTCCTTGAGGTGCCCTTGAGCTAGTTGCCCCCTTCCCTTCGAGCGTAGTGGTTGCACGCTCGCCCTCTTGGCCCCGCGACCAACAGCGTAGATCAATCACACACACATGTTTGTATCTACATAGTTTGTATCTACATATCAGACGATTTATTTACAAAATTCAAGCTTTCATAAAATCACGTAAGTCCAGCTAACCTGCTTCTTATTCAATACAAAATGTCACACATCAACACCATCAGAGGATCGGATTAAATCAAACCTTTTGATTTTATCTTTAACTATTATATTAGTACATATAGTAGTAACGGCGGCGGAAAGGTTGCCTGGAAGAGATCACTATTAGTGATAAGGCCGCCCATTGTTACACTACCTTTCAATTGAAATATTGTATCTTTTTACTTCCTTCTTGTATTTCTGGTGGAACAATAAAGTATTATCTATCTATCTATCTATAGTAGTAACGGCTGCGTTTGCATATACAGTCGTACAAGGATCTTTTTACCAGCGGCCAAAATCTGAACTAACGCTGTCATCGAATGAAATGTCACTTCATGACAGTCGCAGAGTTGCCGTTTGCTTTGAAATTTACCCAAGTCCTTTTTTTAATTCGAAACCGTGCCGACCCACCTGTTGAAGTATTAGTAAGAAATAGGGGAATTTTACTAAATGTTAACCCTAATTTTACACCAACGCTATCTACGCTTTCTATGTCATCCATTATTAATCTAGTACAAATAATAAATTAATGACTAGTTTTCGCCCGCGACTTCGTCCGCATTAACTTGAGACATATTTGCGGGATAAAAAGTATCCTATAATGAAACCCAGGTAATAGACTATCTCTGTACCAAATTTCATCCAACTCATTCAGCCGTTTTTTCGTGATTGAGTAACACACATACAAACTTTCACATTTATAATATTAGTAGGATTATTTATATCAGGTCTTTTAACCCCACACCAGCCACCACCAGCTCTTTCAGCCTCAAACCAGTGCCTCAAGTATTTTAAACTCTTATAAAATAATCATACATGTGATACAAAGTGATAACATAGTGCATTAAAACGATGACTGTTTCATACTAACCCTCCGTGCTGTGATGTTAACAATAGTGATTTGAATAGTGACATTATGATCCGTGCGTTGACTTCTAGGAGGTGGTCGCTGAGGCGAGACAGTGGAAGGTGAGAAATGTTTCTAATACATATTTCGACCACACTTATGTGGAAGTGTGGTCTGAGACATTAAGAAAATGAATTCTGAATTTTTGAAATTGAAGCAACAAATAATTTTCGCTTGTTTTGACGTTTGCTAAGTGAGAGTCCAATACTGTGCCAATAGCGACGTCTTTAGTCACGACTTTACCTGTTACGCAAGACCAATAAATTTTCTCTTCTTCATGTGTGGTTGTCGTGATTCGTGATTAAAAGATATTGTTCTGCGCCCATACATGATTTGCCCCAAAACCAACAGCAATGAAAAAATACTTGTATGATTTCACATCACCCATAAATTCTCTTAAGTCATCTATTATTAAACGGACAAGTGGGGGAATCGCAATATTGCACAAAAATTATTAGAATTTGAGGTTATAGTTCAGTACATATGAGGTTATGTTACATTCAGTAAAGATGTCGGCAAATACGATATAAGTACTTACAATCCTTTGAAATATTCGTTTTAGATTGCAAAATGTCCGTTAGATACGGATATTTGCCATTATTTTAATAAAATAGATAAATAATGAGAAGGTATGTAAGGAAAGAGCCTGTTGGAACTCAATACTCTCTGCCTACCCCGTAAGGGATCTGGCGTGATGATATAGATAGATAGATAGAATAATGATGGCATTGGTCAATTGTTTGTTGATTCTGGGGCACTTTTCGACAGTGTCCTTTGTTGTCTGACTGAAAAAGGTATCCATATTCATGAGAAGGGCAGTTTTCTCTTGTTTTCTTCACGGATCTATCCCAAAATGTTCAACTAGGACGAACAATACTCGTCTAACTAGAAAGTATTGTTTTAGCTAATACGTTAGAATTAATAAACTGCTAGTGAGTTTATAGAGCGTGTTAGTTATTCGAAGCTCCAGATTCGAGTAAATTGTTTGTAAATATTAGACGTTGGCGCGCAGATTTGCATTAAAAAATATATGACTTTGGTTGAATATAAACAATACCTTGAAGAAAACCACTGACCCTTCTCACTATTACTTGCCTGCATACAACATAAAGGTCAAGCTATAACTCTGGTTATTAAAAGCCGATTTGATTATCCGGTCTTCACTGTATTTCCCTTTACGTGTTGATCGAAAGGCGTCTCAAGCGAGAATGATCCTCCGCTAATGTGCTTGGCATTAAACAGTGTTGTCATCATTCTCGCCTTTACAGTGTTGCCATTACAAAATAATAATTATTTATAATCGATACAGACTAAGTAACAATCGACTTATTAATATAAACGTAATAGTTATAATTATAAACTATCTAACATTACTATTATTGTGTATAATCTAACACGCTTATTGTATTTAATCTAACATTATATTAGACCGATTTGATCATATAAAGCGCTGACTTAATATAATATAGACACAAGTCTACGCAACGCTGCCACTAAATGTTGGAATAATATTCCACCGCTGAGGAACCTGCAGTATGACATTCGACATTTTAAAAATAAAATCACAAAAATCCTGCTTGTCCATCAGAACAGCCATTAAATTGCATGCATGACACCAGCTTAATATAAGGAGACCTTGTGCTGGCAAATAGGTAATAAGGATCGTAATAACCTTTTAATTTATTATAGGTAATAAATTTATACTTACCGGTCAGTGTACATTCCTTTTGCTATCGTGAAGTAATTGTTTCCGCCATCTAAGATCGACCGATGTACCTCGATACCACTTATCTATCTATCTATCTATAACCTCACGCCAGATCCCTTGCGGGGTAGGCAGAGAGTACAGAGTTCCAACAGGTTCTTTCCTTACATACCTCTCTGGCTTCCTCGACTCTCATAGTTCGTCTCATACACGCTCGCCGGTTACGGAGACTCTTGACTTTTCCATCAGATAAGACTCGGTTTATTTGGTCGTGGTAAGATAGTCTAGGTCTTCCCCGGTACCTGCATCCTTCGACTTTCACATTGTATATCTGTTTTGTCATTCTTTCCTCTGGCATTCTTTCTATATGCCCGAACCAACGGAGCATGCCCTTTCTCATCTTTACACCGATACTATCTTTCATACCTACTCGCTGTCTTACTATGCTGTTGCTAATGCGGTCGGTCAGCTTCACTCCGCACATCTTCCGCAGAGCTCGCATTTCTACCGCATTTATCCTACTTTCATTCTCCTTCTTACATACCCAGCTCTCGCTACCATATAACAGCGTTGGGACAAGAACTCCGTTATGTATGGCCAGCTGCGCCTTAGGGCTTAAGTGCCGGCTCCCGAGTAGCTTTCCCATCGCACCATTCACTCTGTTCCCTGCACTCACTCTTCTCTCTATGTCAGCGGTGTATTTCCCATCCCATCCATCGGTACCACTTATTATTATTAAAACGTCATATCAGTACACACAATCACGCAAATCGTAAAAAACAAGTCAATAATTGTAGATTTTTCATTATTTCATATTTTAATGCAGGTAATTGACACGTACAATATTTTTTTGTACATTTTTTTCTGCGTGTGCGGTACCTGGTATTGTCGAGTGATATACTCGTATAGAAGTCGCCAGATGACACTAATAGTGCGATCCGGTATCTGACCGTAACGCTCATGTTCGTGTGTGAAACATTTATCTGTTCCACAAGGCAATAGGCTGATGGAAAGTTTTGGGCGATTCTAACAGTAACTGGAACGCACTATAAAAAAGAAATGCCTCATTATTCATTTTTTACAAATTATAATAGCTGACTTAGGTTAAGAATTACTTTTTTCTTTCTATTTTTGTCATTTCTTTTTCTCTATTATTTGTCTTTATTAATTCGTAAATAATAATGTGTGACGCCGTGACGTCAACGGTCCTGCAAAAAGGTACTAACGGAAAATCAGCGCTGGCTGTCCACAGCCAGCAAACCTGCTGTTTGGACCTATTTCATAATGCACTTTAAAGTTGCTCCGCCTCTTTTAATAGGTACTTACCATATATACATATGCCATCATGTACTTGCACAGTGTAATATTTAATCTTATCTCTGTATTGTACGTTGCAAAATAAACGTTTTTATTATTATTATGTATCTCGCTGAGATTCACAGGCTTTACCCGGACCTTTGAAAGGTTTGCATGGGGACATGGGTCTAACACGTAGAGGCCCTTTGCGAGAAGTTAATGTTAGGTAAGTCACCTGCTGAGTTCACTTGCTGAAAATGAAGAAACATAACCAGCGAACTGACCCCGGCAGGTGCAAGGACTATTGTAAACTATGGAAAGAAAACAAGGGCTATACAAATGAGGTTTGATGGACAAAAAGGAGTACATCGACGTAGGACCGCATTATCTTCCTACGTCGATATAACCTTTACGGCTCCACTCTGGATGGCAAATTAAGGCTAGCCAGAGAGTCCTGCGGGCTTCCACTCGACCGAAGACACGCCGAGTTGGGGGCCCTGACCAACTCTCTGGAGCACTCGGGTCCGTGGTGTCGTTACTCACCAACAGCTCGCCACAAGCTGCCCTGCGGACAAATTATTATTATTAATACAAGTTAAAAATTTGATTAGATGAGTCAGGTCATAAATTTCAAGACGATAGAGCTTGATTTCCCCTGTTCTTGTAGCTGTGTCATTGTTCCATTCAGCCAACGAAAGTATGACGGTCTGGGTCGGCGTGGTAGAGTATTACTTATTCCTCTCATCTCAATTTCTGACAGAAAGCCTTTGGCTTATGAAGGTACAAGCTTCAAAAATGCCGCCAATGTTTGTGCATTACCAGTATCATCGTATGGTGTAACCAATTTATCTAGCCATTGAATTCGACCGATAATGATGATATAAAGTATGTTATTAAGATCTCGAATAAAGAAATGAACAGACTTCAATATTAAAGGGAACTTCGGTTCTTCACAAATGAAATATAGCAATAGATTGTACTAGTACTTCTTTCAGGTAAATTGGAAAGAAAATATGTTCTGATCTTCTCCAAAACATACTAAAAAACAATTTTCTTCCTCATCCAATATGCTGAATCCACGAAAAATATCCAATAAGCTTAGAATAACATTTGCCTATACCATCTCGCGCGGATCAAGCCGTCTCGTTAGCTCGCAGAAAATAATCTTGACTTATCCCAAAAACCCACTGCCATGTCTTAATACAACAACTTTTCTAGAATATCTCAGGGTTACCGTAATATCCTTAAAACCCGTATACTTGATTATATTAGTTTAATAATCATTTTGCTTCATTGAAATTCATGTTAGTTTCTTTTTTCTTGTAAGAATCTTGAAAGAAACTGAGGAGTGTTTTCAAAACAGGATATTTCTACACTAAGCAAACTATACTAAAAATAAAAAAGCTTAGTTAACTGCATGAGACTGCCTCGTTGGTCTACTGGCAAAAAGCATCGCTTTGTGATCACGAGGTTCTGGATTCAAATCCTGGGCCGCATAAATGTAGTTTTTTTTACAAAAATTTTCCAGTATGTACCCGGAGTCTGGAATTTTGCCCGGTATATGGCAATAGGCTAGCCCCCTATTACTTGGTACCCAACATCGTCGGCGAAAAGTGGGTGTACTCAATACATCTGCCACTCCCGCTTGGGGAATATAGGCATGATCGTGTTTATTTTTTTATTTATAGAAACCATATGGCCGAAATAATCCCTACTAAACAGACACTTCACAATTCATACCCAATGTGTTAATTTCCATTCGGTTTTTATCGCTAAAATTGTTATTACAGATGCTTGCTACACTGGATTTTCTAAATGTTCAAACCTCATCAAAATTATGATAAACATAATTAAAGGTCGAATAAGTATACTACCGTAAAATGGTGAATGGGGTAATTGGTTATTTCTAATACATTATAATAATAATAATATTAGCCTATATTGACCCACTACTGTGCAAAGGCCTTCCTCTCACAAATCGAGGTGAGAGAGATTAGGTCATACTTTACCTCCACCGAGGTGAAGTATACCTCGCGGACCCAGTACGGATTGACGGTGACAGGTTGGTGGCCACCTGCTGTTGGAACTTATCAAGCAGCCTGTGAGGCTTCCAACTTGCCTTAATGACTACCACATTACGTGGTAACCGAGACCAACGGCTTAACGTGCCTTCTGAAGCACGGAATTGTTGTTATACATTAGTTAACTTAAATACTAAGCGAGCTCTGCGGAAGCTGTGCGGAGTGAAGCTGACCCACCGTATTCGCATCAAAAAGAAAGTAGGTATGAAAGATAGTATCGGTGTAAAGATGAGAAAGGGTATGCTCCGTTGGTTCTGGCATATAGAAAGAATGTCAGATGAAAGAATGACAAAACAGGTATACAATCCGAAAGTGGAAGGATGTAGGTACCGGGGAAGACTTAGACTATCTTACCACGACCAAACAGACCGAGTGTTATCTGAAAGACAAGTCAAGAGTCTCCGTAACCGGCGAGCGTGTATGAGACGAACTTTGAAAGTGGTGGAAGCCAGAGAGGTATGTGAGGAAAGAACATGTTGGAACTCTGTACTCTCTGCCTACCCTGTAATGGATCTGGCGTGAGGATATAGATAGAGGGACTAACATTAATAACTTTAACTTTAAGAAGATATTACATCTTATGTATATATGTCAACATAACATGCAATAAGCGTAGAGTAGTGATATTTAGTGGAAAGAAAAACTACGAAGAGAGGATCAACCATGCCAAGGCGAGTGCTCTCTAACCACTGAGCTACCAATGCAGGTAGCGGAAGCTATGAATTTTTCATTTTGCGTATTTTCATTGCTAGAAACCCAATGTGGTGTATCATCTACATTTAGATCAATCAATTTTAGATGGTTATCGTCCTTGTAATCATCATTTTAGTTCCTACTTAAAGGGGTTTTCTGTCTATTAAGAATCACTATTCCATATTGTACAATATGTAAATGTGATATGCATTATAATAAAACGAAACAACATCCAATGCAAAATGAAATCACGAATAAATAATTTCTTCTTTTTTAGTAGCTTTTATAATATCTACAGATAAGTGCGTGTTTATTTAACTTTGTGTTTTTTGACAACCACACCATAAATCGCTCAAACTGAAAATGTTGCCAGCCAGTTTTTTTTTTTGTTAGACAAATTTTATGCCAACAAAATTAATTGATGTTTTGGTCTACATTTTCTGAAACTTAAAGCTTGAATTTTCTAAGTCATTCAACAGGGACTAATTAAGTCCCTCCAAATTTGTAACGCAACCAAAATTCTGGTACATGAGACGAAGTTTAGAAATACGATTACTCTGTTAAATACTTTATGATAATTAATGTTGTTGAATAAACATGAAAATTTAAATACAAAGACAGCACCCGGGCTAATGTCCCAAGTGGGGGTGGAAAAGGTGTACCGACGTTTAGCTGACGATGTTGGGTTCATATACATGCTAGGCACAATTATAATATCATCATATACTGAGTGTGAATATTTGTACTGTGAATGTTTCAAGTCTTAAATATACCTGTCTCCATCTAAAACCACAAAATCTGTTCGAGTTGCACACAGAGCAAAACTTCTTTCTCCTGAAGTGACAGCCGCATACAATGCATTTTATAAGCTCGTTATCTTCAATGGTTTAAAACAAGTTCTGTCAATGACCTGTTATTCGAGGACTTGAAATATCGTTGCGCCTGTTATACCTACAGGTAGAGTTGTACATAGTACAACAACTTGTCATTGAGATAATTGGCCTCAAAATGACAGATAGGAAACCTCTTGGCAGTCTTCGAGAACATCATTTCATATATTTATCATCATTAACTGAGATGATTTGGAAGCTCTTCACCAATGCACTCGAAGACGTCTTCAAGACGCTGGACTGGACTGGGCGGGGCATTAACATCAACGGCGAATACATCTCACACCTTCGGTTTGCCGATGATATCGTCATCGTGGCAGAGTCACTGGAACAGTTAAGCGAAATGCTGCATAGCCTAAATGAAGCCTCTCGAGGTGTCGGTCTCGGCATGAACTTGGATAAAACCAAGATCATGTTTAATGAGCATGTCACGCCGGGACCGATCTACATCGATGGTTCGATGCTCGAAGTTGTTCGGGAGTATGTCTACCTTGGACAAGTTGTCAAATTAGAAACAACTTCTAGAAAGAAATCAACCGCAGGATCCAATTGGGTTGGGCAGCATTTGGCAAACTACGTCACGTTTTCGCTTCGCCTATACCGCAATGCCTGAAGACTAAAGTCTTTAACCAATGCGTCCTACCTGTTATGACTTACGGGGCCGAGACGTGGACACTCACAGTGGGACTAGTCCACAAATTCAAAGTCGCACAGCGGGCTATGGAGCGAGCTATGCTCGGCGTCTCTTTGAATGATAAAATTCGTAACGAGGTAATCCGACAAAGAACCAAAGTTACCGACATAGCTCGCAGACTCAGTAAGCTAAAGTGGCAATGGGCTGGTCACATCTGCAGAAGGATCGACGGCCGATGGAGCAAGCGTGTCCTAGAGTGGAGACCGCGACTTGGTAAGCGTAAGGTAGGACGGCCCCCAGCTAGATGGACCGACGACCTCAAAAAGGTCGCTGGGACAGACTGGATGCGGAAGGCGGAGGACCGTGTGCAATGGCGCGTGTTAGGAGAGGCCTATGTCCAGCAGTGGACTATCATAGGCTGATTGATTGATTGATTTGGAACATCGAAAACATCTTGAAAAATCTACTAACGAAATTACATTAAAAGTACGATGCATCGCGGAATTATCGATATTATTCTTGCTATACATCGTCCTCTTCGAAAATATTGTCTTAAAAGTCTTTGATCTGTCGCTTAAATATTTGGCCCTAAAATGGTAGATTCCTGCCTACCCCGCAAGGGATCTGGCGTGATGATATATATAAATAAAAAAGGATAGATTTTAAGATCTTCCAAAAGCTTGTAAAACTATCTCCGAAGTATTAACTACAGTGTTTTCGTTATGATCCTTACTTCGATATGTAAATAGAAAGCAAGAAACGACATGTAATTGTTCACTTACTTTTTCTTCTTACCCACAACACTAAAACGATTGTGATTTATTTATGAGTACCTACCGTCCTTCTGTATTTAATATTTAAGATGAACTTGTATTTTTCATGTTATAAGTGAATTGTATTCTTTTTGAGAAATAAATGTCTGAAACCGTAATAGTGCCTAGAACACCGAAGGGCATTTTTTAAGTGTAAAATTAATTTATGCTCCATTGTGATGCCTTACGACTGAGATATAAGACAATAATATTATTTTTGAATATATGTTATAATGAAAAGCTAGACGATTGGATCTGGGTGGACCAGTCTCCACAAGCAGCACTCGTTCACGAATACGACTACTTGAGCAGCCATCACCTCCTTCGACCATATTAGAGGGAAGGAAATTACCCGCACCAAATAGCCACTGCAAGCATAGACTTTTTAGTGAGCGAGTGAGAATGAGAATTCAAGCCTTGTGCTTAACAAACATTTGATTAACTTGTCCATCGTAGATTTCATTTCAAATTATTTTAGCCCTGACATGAACGTTTGATCAGTTTAATAATTAAAATTCCATTCCATATTATTTCTTCTCTCTGTAACACAAAACGTAACTTGAAATATCCTGACATTCATCCCACAGTTACTTAAACCGTCTGATCTTTTCACTTCAGTTTATACTTCATTAATTTTTGCACAAATTAAAATGTCAAAGGTAAGCGGAGTGGGTGAGACATCGTCATCCCTTTGTAGTACTCTGACCTTTATTTGAAGAGAAGATATTATGACATGCTCGCGTCTGCTTGTACCTGTATTGCGTGGGTTTGATCTTGCTTCAGATGTTTTATTTTGCTTTGATGTTCGCTTATAAGGGATTCCTTTGTTCGTGTCGGTAGACATATATTAGGGCAACGGAGAAACGATTTTTGTTGTTTTTTTTGTTTCTTAGGGCGTTTGTTGCGTTAGATCCAATCTACAGACTGTAGGATTATTTGCTTTCTTTTATTTATTACTAGCTAAACCCGCAACTTCGTTCGCGTTATTTTCAGGCCTATATTTCACACCCTAAGATTTATTTAAGTCAGAAGGTAGACTGTCCTTCCCCTGAATAAAATCTTATGTCCTTGCCGAATTTGATTAAAACCTGTTCAGCGGTTTGGACGTAAAAAGGTAAGAGACAGACAGAGTTACTTTCGAATTAACAATATTAGTATGGAAAATATGGAACAGTATGTATTCCCTGGTAGAAGATTACTTCATACACTAAATGCCGCCTAAGCACAAGGTTAAAAATATATGTTGGATAAATGCAAAATCTAACTTTAAAAAATATACATTGTAAGACAAAAAGACTTGTCTCTGTCTGCGAAAATTTCGAAAATCTCAGAAGTGTGAAAGATTAAAACTTCCTCATATATAGTATTACATGCGATGTCTCACGTCGTAGGTATATCCGTGGTAGGTATAACTATACCTACCAAGATTTTAAACGTATTTTTACAGACCTCTTTCGCTTCATCCACTTTCATAGCTCCACATTACATCTATAACTTACTTGCAACCAGAAAAATAATCTCATAGAGCTTTATAAGTTGAGGTTATATCGTGAGCCGGTGGTATAATACACCCAGTTAAGTAGTATTATCGCTTCCAAGGGATTTTATTTCGCAATTTTCCTGTTTAGCTTGCGTTTGGGTAGAAAATGGATGGTGTCCCTTAGGGCGCCCAAGGGTGCTATACTAGTAAGCCGGTAATACGTTTTTTGTGAGCTTTTTGTTGTGAAATGAAATTCCCGAATTGTCTTCCCAAAAGACTTTTAAAATAAAAGTACGGTTTTCTAATTCGTTTCTCAAATAATTATCTACTATTAAACTAAACCTCTGAACGCAGTGATAGCCTAGTGGTTAGACCGTTGAACTGCAAGTCAGAGGTCTCGGGTTCAAACCCACGGCCCGTACCTCTGTCATTTCGAAAGCATGTGCGTTTTAAAAACTAACTATCACTTGCTTTAACGGTGAAGAAAAAAACATCGTGAGGTAGCCTGCATGCCTAAGAGTTTCTCGAAGATGTGTGCAGTTCGCCAACCCGCACAGGGCCAGCTCGGGGCACTAAGGCCTAAACCCTCTCAGTTTGAGAGGAGGCCCGTGCCTAACGGTGGGACAATTTCTTAACAGGGCTAATATTATTAAACTAAACCACACAGAGTTCATTATTTCATAAGAATCTATCAATAATTTATTTTGTAAACAAGTAATTGTGTATGGAAAGATATCTTATTGTAGACCGCTATATAAATCAATGATTGATTCTTGTCTTAGTTCATATAAAAATAATATACGACGAGTATGTTATTGAAATATAAAAGTATAAATATCCTTTTTTGTATAGATAAAATCAGATTGTCTGACTTGAAGGAAATTGTTTCTTTATTAAAAATGAACAAAAGGCTCTTGAATGTCAATACTGTCAACACAGATTTCTTATTTCATTGTTCGCCAACCAGCCAATATCTATTTTTAACGAAGTAAAATTATATTACCAACTTAGGAGACGATAGAAGGTTACTTTATAATAAGGTACAATAAATATTCGAGTCTCGGAGCACAATAAAATATATTTTTTGGAGTTTGAGGTCAAGTTCATCCTTATGCACGAATGCAAGGATTGTGGTTGGGAACGATGTGATGGAACAAGTGAATGAGTTTGTATATCTTGGATGCGCATTCAGTAAGGATGGAAAATACACCGCTGACATAGAGAGAAGAGTGAGTGCAGGGAACAGAGTGAATGGCGCGATGGGAAAGCTACTTGGGAGCCGGCACTTAAGCCGAAAGGCGCAGCTGGCCATACATAATGGAGTGCTTGCCCCAACGCTGTTATATGGCAGCGAGAGCTGGGTATGTAAGAAGGAGAATGAAAGTAGGATAAATGCGGTGGAAATGCGAGTTCTGCGGAAGATGTGCGGAGTGAAGCTGACCGACCGTATTCGCAACAGCGTAGTAAGAAAGCAAATAGGTATGAAAGAGAGTATCGGTGTAAAGATGAGAAAGGGTATGCTCCGTTGGTTCAGGCATATAGAAAGAATGTCCGAAGAAAGAATGACAAAACTGATATACAATGCGAAAGTGGAAGAATGTAGGTACCGGGGAAGACCTAGACTATCTTACCATGACCAAATAGACCGGGTCTTATCTGAAGGACAAGTCAGGAGTCTCCGTAACCAGCGAGCGTGTATGAGACCAACTATGAGAGTAGAGGAAGCCAGTGAGGTATGTAAGGAAAGAACCTGTTGGAATTCTGTACTCGCTGCCTACCCCGTAAGGGATCTGGCGTGATGATATAGATAGATAGAGTCATCCTTACTTTTTTATCTATTCAAATTGCCTAAATTGTTCCACTGCTGTGCTGAGGCCTTCTATAACAAATCAAGATGAGAGAGAAAAGGTCATACCTAGTGTAGGTCGCGCTATTCGAACTTATCAAAAAGGCGTCCAATTTAACGACTACCATAATAAATAGAAACAGTAGAAACACGGAGGCGACTTAAAAATGAGAATGCCACAGCGCGTCTACCACCACTTCAAAATGTCATTGCTGTGGAAAAAGACAAGAAGTTTTACCGTTACTTATTAATAATAATATTAGTTCATATACAAGCTGTAACATAATAAACGCAAGACCTGAAAGTAGTTTGTTCTAAATCGGTAACTGAATCGATTCCAACAATTTTTAATGAATTTTACATTTTTTTTTAAATTTGCAAAAAATGCTTTTACTCCTTCAGTGCGCTATAAAAAATTAAATTTATTCTAGATTCATAGCAAGAAGAAGATTTTAAACGCATTCCTAAAACGTATTTCTCAAAACGCACACATACACGTACAAGTTTCAATGTTAATTGGGGTATAACAGTGTTTTAAAAAAGGGTAAAAACCTTTATATTTAAAAATTTGGTTTCCATTTTGACATTATGTAGCAATTCTCTAATCAGGGTGTCTAAGGTCTTGCGTTTATTATGTTACACCTTGTATATACTATACTCCCTAAACAGTCAGAATAACCCTTAGTCGATGTTAAGAAATATTCTTTCACGCGATGGGCATTTAGGTAGTATTTATGTTGCGTTTGCCCCGACCACGCGATTCACCCCACACGATTTTTTAAAATTATAAATAAATAAGCAGTGATAGCCTAGTGGTTAGACCGTTGGACTACAAAGTCAGAGGTCTCGGGTTCAAACCAAAGCACGCCCCTCTGTCTTTTCGAAAACATGTGCGTGTTAAAAATTAACTATCACTTGCTTTAACGGTGAAGGAAAACATCGTGAGGAAACCTGCATACCTAAGAGTTTCTCGAAGGTGTGGGAAGTTCGCCAACCCGCACTGGGCCAGCGTGGTGGACTATGGTCTAAGTCCTCTCAGTTTGAGAGGAGGCCCGTGCCCAACGGTGATACAGTTTCTTAACAGGGCTAACATTATTATTATTATAAAGTAATAAAATACATAATTAACGCTTCGCGTTTCGTTTTTTTTTGGGAAATTGTGACTGTATATTACCATGACATGCTGCTTCATCGTTAAACGTTAGTAACGTGCCGTATAGCCGGCAATACTTTGTTTCGATTCTTGATGGAACTAGAACCGTCGTCAAATAGAGCGTCACACTTCCCTACTGGCCAATGAGAGTACAATGAACGCTTCACGGCTCGGTCGACGTAACGGTGCCACTTCACGCGCTTTGCTCTTGAACATTTTATGTTCATATTGACGTATCGGGCCGTAAACAATCGCACTTGAATAACAGTCCTATTTCCTCTCACCACCGAACAGGCAGCTAATCTATTAGATCCATCTATCTATCTATATCATTACGCCAGATCCCTTGCGGGGTAGGCAGAGAGTACAACTCTGTACAGGTTTTTTCCTTACATACCTCTCTGCCTTCCTCTACTCTCATAGTTCAACTATTAGGTAATTATAATTACTAGTGGTCGCCCATAGGTCGATATTCGACCTACTCTTTCATCGTTTGCTGGTTATGTTTGACATTCAGTAAGACTATAGACAAATAATATTAAAGACAAACATCAATTTGACGTGTATTATGTCAAATACATGGTAGTGTGTGTTATGTTTTTTTCATTGATTTAATGTATGTTTTATGCATAATTTAAAAGAAATGTTAGCATTCTGCACTCCTTCTCTATATAAACTATAAGTGTGGGAGTATTCATACTCCTCCGTCCGCGCAATTTTCGTAAAAATGTGTACAAAGTTTTTGCTTCACGTATTAATATATAGATTAATAACTCCTAGGTCGGACAAATGTAGTTTTTCTAACGAAAAATTCCCAGTATGAGTCCGGAGTCTGGAATTGTGCCCGGTATATGGTAATAGGCTCGCCCCCTATTACATGGGACCTAACATCGTCGGCGAAACGTGGGTGTACTCAGTACACCTCTGCCACCCCCGCTGGGGAATATAGGCGTGACGGTGTATTAATAACTAACTATGAGAGTGGAGGAAACCAGACAGATCTGAACGGAAAAACCTTTTGGAACCCCGTACACTGTCTACCCCGCAACGGATCCGGCGTGGTGAAATAGATAGATAAAATGACCTCTTCCAGGCAACAAGGCAACTTTTTTACACCATGAGAAACAAGTTTGTTCGGAGAAAAAAAAACTGTTTCATAGGAAAAAAATAATATTGAAACTCAGTATGTAATAGCTAAAAGCTAATTAATTACTAATTACCCTGTTTAGGCCTACCTTGCTTCGTTGAAGTGGTGAGATTTAAGGGGGAACCTAACCCTAACTCCCAAAAAATAGGCTCTATTTACAGAAAATTGTTGATAAATGTATTCCGTATTTGTTATAAGAAAATATATGAAAATGATATCAATCAATCAATCAGCCTATCGCAGTCCACTGCTGGACATAGGCCTCTCCTAACACGCGCCATTGCACACGGTCCTCCGCCTTCCGCATCCAGTCTGTCCCAGCGACCTTTTTGAGGTCGTCGGTCCATCTAGCTGGGGGCCGTCCTACCTTACGCTTACCAAGTCGCGGTCTCTACTCTAGGACACGCTTGCTCCATCGGCCGTCGGTCCTTCTGCAGATGTGACCAGCCCATTGCCACTTTAGCTTACTGAGTCTGCGAGCTATGTCGGTAACTTTGGTTCTTTGTCGGATTACCTCGTTACGAATTTTATCCTTCAAAGAGACGCCGAGCATAGCTCGCTCCATAGCCCGCTGTGCGACTTTGAATTTGTGGACTAGTCCCACTGTGAGTGGCCACATCTCAGCCCCGTAAGTCAAAACAGGTAGGACGCATTGGTGATGATATATAAAGATAAAATGGTCGTGAATTTAATTTATGGAGTACAATTTAATTTTATGCATTTAATTTTTTTTAAATAATACTTTTAAAAAGCTTCATCTTGAAATATTGTAAATGTTCTATTCAATGGTAGATTGGATATGTATATAATAAAATAAGCCCTGTTACGAAACTGTCCCACTGTTGGGCACGGGCCTCCTCTCAAACTAAGAGGGTTTAGGCCATAGTCCATTTGTATATACACGAAAAAAAAGCTTAAGATATTTTCTGTAACTTGCAGGGATGACTTTTTTATTTTAATTAATTATATCTTAATAATTTGAAAAAAAACTGCGTTTTGGGTCCTGAAATTTTCAAACAATAATTCTCAAGGTCATTGACGTAGTAATACCCTTAATAAAAATAGATAACGCCAAAATGTCACAAACACCAAAAGACTGGTCGGCTTTTTGGCGGGAAATCGAAGAGTGATGTTGGCAATTTGCTTAAATTTCTAAAGCTTGTGTTATTTCGAATTATAATTTGTAATGTTGGTGGAATATTAACCATTATGTATTCTTGTATGCACATATGTGCACGAGTGAAGGTAATTGTAACAAAGTGATAAAACGTGCCTTTTCTATTTCCCTCAAAACGGCCGTCGCAATTGGTATGTAAAGTATCCATCGCTTCACTATCCCGGGTGGGGCACTTCATCAATTTCATAATCATCTTTGTCATCAAGTTCATCGGGGAGTTGAATTAATTTAGAAATGAATATTCGTAATACTTGACATTGGCAAAATACGAATCGTCGTGATGCCATAAACATAAAAAAATACTACTGGTCGGTCGTCGGTGCACCTTGTGGGGACCAGAAGGTCGCGGATAAAAGCTGGATACGTGCAGTACAAAGCTGGTTTTCCTAACAATCAATACAAGAGGCATCTGAAGGAGACGTCATGCATATTCATAACTTCTAGCAAAAGTACTCTACTCCTCTAGGTAAAACTTATTGGCGGTAAAAAAACTGCGTTGATGTATCCATATAATTAATCAAATAAGTACAAAGCAACTGCTTGTTTGTGCATAAAGGAAAATCAATTTCTTAGTCTTAGCTTGTAAAATTATAGTGCGTATGTCTAGATAGATAATTGGCAGCCTAAACTAGTCTCTGATTATATCGACTTGGCATCGGCAGTGTAAATAAACAACGGCCGAAGTGTTTACCATAATCGGCTGTTTAGTTTTGGCATCGATATCCTAATCGTACTCTATTAAGTATTACGAACAAAACGACAGCCAAGAAAACGGCTTCTAGATATACCTCCACATCTATACCTACTCGTACAAATTAGTTTATCTTTCCACAAGGTGTATTGTAAATAACGCAAGACCTCAGACACCCCAATTAGATAATTGCTTTATAAGTTAAATACGAAAACCAATTTTCCAAATTTAATTTTCTTTAACCCCCTTTTATAAGCACTTTTATACCCCAATTAACAATAAAACTTGTACGTGTATGTGTGCATATTGAGTAATACGTTTTAGAAATGCATTTGAAGTCTCCGAACTGCTTTGAATCAAGAATAATTATAGTTTATTATATTACATTTAATAAATAGTAAAAAATTGTTGGAATCAATTCAGTTATCGATTTAGAATAAACAATTTTTAGGTCTTGCGTTTATTATATTACAGCTTTGATATTTCAGGTCTTTCAGGTATTTTTATTATGGTACTTGTAGCAAAGTATAGCATTTTGACGCGTCCATACGCGGGGTATGGTTGGATTAAACTAATTAGAAATAAGGCCATACTCTTATTTTGGCTAATATTCTAGTTTTCGGACTCACTTTTAATTTCTTACAAATAATATATCGATGAGCTTTGGCAATGTGGACCACATCCTTCCGGGAACTGAAGGATGGATCATTTTATGCGACGCTCGTAGCTGTGCAGAGCAATCACCAAGGTGTGTGTGTGCGAATGATCTACGCTGTTGGCCGCAGGGACTTTACATCTTCACCGGACAAGAGGGCGAGCGTGCAACCACTACGCTCGAGCCAGAAGAGCAAGGGGGCAACTAGCTCAAGGGCGCCTCAAGGAGGAACAGCCTCAGCTTGGGCAGTCGCTATGGGGGAGGGCGTATACTAGTTGTCTTGCCGTGGTGCTCTGCACCGGCCGGCGGGCAAGGGATTCTTTGACCTCGCCGGCGAGGTCGGTGTCTGATCCTGTCTGCGGTATTTGTCACCAAGGTTAAACAGCGTTTAATTTGGTTGGCATGAGACGAGTGACTGTTTTGGCAGTTTCATTAGTAAGCCTCTTCGTACTTCTGAGGGCTCATTAAACGATTGGTTTATAATGTTCTGGTCGTAAATCCGATTCGTATGCCTTAGTTGCCTCCACTAATCCATACTAAGTTCACGTGGTGATCACCTAAATTTGTGAGATAAGGCTTTTTGCTCAGCAATTGAAAAATATTGGCGGCTGTATTGCGTTCTTTCCTTAATTGCCTTTCTGGCTTCCTCCACTCTCATAGTTGGTCTCATACACGATCGCCGGTTACGGCGACCCTTGACTTGTCCTTCAGATAAGACCCGGTCTATTTGGTCGTGGTAAGATAGTCTAGATCTTCCCCGGTACCTACATCCTACCACTTTCGCATTGTATATCTGTTTTGTCATTCTTTCTTCTGACATTCTTTCTATATGCCCGAACCAACGGAGTATACCCTTTCTCATCTTTACACCGATACTATCGTTCATACCTACTCGCTTTCTTACTACGCTGTTGCGAATACGGTCGGTCAGCTTCACTCCGCACATCTTCCGCAGAGCTCGCATTTAACCTACTATCATTCTCCTTCTTACATACCAGCTCTCGCTACCATATAACAGCGTTATATTCGTATTCATCAATATCTCTTTAAATTACCATAATATCAAATGAAGGAGAATTTCGCACCGGTCAACACTTTCACTACCAATCATTACCAAGAAAACTTTATAGTAGTTTGTTATTGAAACTTTCCCAAGGTTCTCCAACTCCAAATCGATACGCATTCATAATGCAATACACCCCTGACACTGACCGTCAATTCACCACATGATGGGTTCTCATAACTTGTAACCACGACTTGCTAGTTATAAATTAACTACCATACATTTTGAATGAAGTACACATATTAATCTTTCATTCCGAGCAATCGATTCATTATGCGTTATTGAATAATCACGATTTGTTTTGGTTTTAAGTTAGTTTTTATTGAGTGTGTTTTTAGCGCTTGCTAGGATTAAAAGTGAGTGCATGTTATAAAATGTAATGTAAATACATTTTATAACATGTCCGATTGTATTTAACAACTAGCAGTTTCCCGCTTCGTACCCGGTCTACAACAGCGCCATCTACCGGCTGTTATATAGCCTATGTTACTTCTGGATAAGGTAGCTTTCCAATAGTAAAAAGCATTAAAATCGGATCAGTAGTATCAGAGATTACCCAGAACATCTAAACTCACAAACTTTACCTCTTTATAATATTAGTATAGATAATCAGATAATAAAAGTACATTATAATGATTACTCGGACTAAGCGAGATATGTTGCTATGATAATACTATCAGGCGCTCGCAATAACGTCGTTTGAAGTGACTGGCAGAAGTGAGAGTCCACGCAAAGAGTGCAAGTTTCGAATGTTAGCTTTTAACAGTATTCTGTTCAACATTATTTTAAAACGAGCGTTCATACTGTGATGTAGGTTAGCATAATTTTTATGACCCCTTAGTACCTGCTACCTTCTAACGGCCTCGCTTAGCATGCATACGTTTATAACTACACATAGGATTATTCACCTTGGTCCAATACAGAAATACTAGGCATGCCTTTTAAGTTCTGTCGTTTCCATATTTCCCGGCAATTTTGAATTCGGAACTGTTCTGTATTCGATTGTGTTTAAATTTTGAATCTCAAAACAGTTGCAAGTATAAGATTTAATAATAAAAAAAAAAAAAACATTGTCACGCCTATATTCCCCAGAGGGGGTGGCAGAGGTGTACTGAGTACACCCACGTTTCGCCGACGATGTTAGGTCCCATGTAATAGGGGGCGAGCCTATTGCCATATAAATTATTATTAATGCTATTGTTTAGTCACAGCGTCGATTGGAGTCTGTTAGGTTACGTACGAAAATGAATCTTTCTAAGGAAAATGTTCGTGCAATAATTTTCTACAACTTTAGAAGAGGCCTGACACGGCTTCAGTGTTTTGAAGAGCTAACATCTGTGTTCAGTGATGAAGCCCCATGTCTGCGGACTGTCGAACGCTGGTATTTAGAATTCCAGCGTGGGCATACTAGTGTTAGTGACAAATCTCGCAAAGGACGCCCAAAATCCGCCTTCACTGAAGATAACATCATTGATGTGTGACAACTAATTCTCGAAGATCGTCATATCACGTATCGAGAGATAGAGGCTCTATTAGGCATATTAGGGACAACCATTCAAAAGATCTTGCATGAAGCGCTTGGTGTGAGAAAGCTAGTTTGTCGTTGGATACCGCATCTGCTTTCCGACGATCACAAGGCGGCCCGCGTCAGATGGTGTAGGAAAACTCTGCAAAGGTTCAACCGAGGAGAGTCAAATCACGTCTACGACATCATCAGTGGTGAAGAATCTTGGATCTATGCCTACGATCCTGATTCCAAACAACAATCTACAATCTGGGTCTTTCAAGACGAGCCAAAGCCGACTAAAGTTATTCGTTCTCGAAGCACTTCAAAGAAGATGGTGGCCACGTTCGTTGGAAAAACCGGCCATGTTGCGACTATTGCACTTGAAGATCGTGGAACGGTTAACGCAGAGTGGCATACCACAGTTTTTTTTACCACAAGTCATCGCCGAACTTCAAAAATCTAACTCAAAGCGACGCATCATCCTGCACCACGACAACGCAAGCTCACACAGCTCTCGTCAAACGATTGAGTATTTGAAGCAGGAAAAAGTAGAAATTCTTGACCATCCTCCATACAGTCCTGACCTAAGCCCTAACGATTTCTTTACATTTCCTAAAATTAAGAAAAGTCTTCGTGGTCAAAGGTTCCAGTCCGATGAAGAAGCAGTCGACGCTTTCAAGTCAGCCATTTTGAACACCCCCACTTTTGAGTGGAATAAATGTTATAATAACTGGTTTGAGCGAATGGAAAAGTGTATAAAGCTACGTGGTGAATACTTTGAAAAACAATAAAAAGTACTTAGACGGACGATTTAGCGCAGTGGTTAAGAGCTTGAGCTGCTCCGCCCACTGTGTCGAATAGTCGCGGGTTCGATTCCCGCACGGGACAAATCTTTGTGTGATCCACAATTATTTGTTCCGGTCTGGGTATTTGTTTGTGAATTTTCATGTTTGTAAACGCACCCACGACACAGGAATAAATCCTAGTGTGGGGCTACGTTTTTAAAAAAAAAACAAACAAAACAAATACTATAAGGTTCTAGTTGTGTTTTTTTCTTCAAACGAGAAAACTTAAAAGGCATGCCTCGTAATTCACAGAACGTATCGATTAGTTTTCTCAAATTGATAATATTGATATTAGACATGGAATGAAACATTTTTTTTCGAGATATGGTTCAAGTGCTTTATAGCACACATGGTCATGATCATAGGTACTTTAAAGCACTCTATTAGGACCCTAAAATTAAAAATAAACCGCCATATAACCCGTAATAAGCCGAAGTGGCAATGGGTGGGCCACATAGCGCGAAGATCGGACGGGCCTTGGGGCAGTAAGATTCGAGAGTGGAGACCACGTAATAGCAAGCGCGGCGTGGGACGGCCGCCTACCAGATGGACTGAAGATCTTATGAGGTATCGGACCGGTTGCGCTTGAGAGCGATTAGGAAGGCCTATGTTAAGCAGTGGTCAAGTATAAGTATAGGCTGGGATGATGATGATATAATCCGTAATAAATAGCTTGATTTTAATACATTAATCATTACAAAATAGCAATCGAAATATATCAAAAGTCCATCAAGCGGTCAATGCCAAAAGTATGTGAGAATGGCCATCGATTTTCTGATAACCTCCGTCCCTTTTGATAAATATACTTTTGTTCCACACAAAGGCCAAATAGAGAGGTTGGTGAAGGCAAACATGCCCAAGGCTAGTGTGGTTGCCATTTTTCCTTTATCGGGACCTTAGAACCTTGATCATTTGATTAGTCTAAGGTTTGTGTTCCGTAACATTAGACCTTTTCACTAGAAAAATGAGGTGATTTTTCTAAATGATATTTACAATCCCTATTTTACAAAGAGAACAATACCTAAGTTTGTCGAAGATGCTGAGATGAACGACTGCCTAAATTTGTCTCCGTAATAAGAAATTCAAATTTTGCTTTAAAATATTTATAAGTACTTTGGAACCCCGACAAAATGGGTGTGATAAGTTTAAAGCCTATATCTATCAGTTGTGTCTTAACAGTAATCTCGAAATAAGAATGTATGAATAGATTTTTAACGAGGGCTTTTTTGTGTATTGTCCCTATTCTTCTGCTTCAGCTGCTTCGTAATGTCCGTCCCGATGCCCTTACATCCCTTCTTTCGGATACAGCTACCGCACACAGGATCAGACACCGACCTCGCCGGCGAGCTTGAAGAATCCCTTGCCCGCCGGCCGGTACAGAGCACCACGGCGAGACACCTAGTATACGACCTCCCCCATAGCGACTGCCCAAGCTGAGGCCGTTCCTCCTTGAGGCGCCCTTGAGCTAGTTGCCCCCTTGCCCTTCTGGCTCGAGCGTAGTGGTTGCACGCTCGCCCTCTTGTCCGGTGAAACTGTAAAGGCCCCGCGGCCACACACAATGCTTCGTAATGCGTTGATTACCACGTTAAAGTTACAACACGGAACGTTAGGCAAAAGTAGGAAATATGTAATGCACTAGTTGAGATGTTGCAACGAGTTATTACACGCCTTATTTACATCGCATTTTGACGCAGACGTTAACATTATTGCAGATGGAGTAGTAACATAATAGTTATACATGTAAGAAATTATAGCATAGTAGTTACTGCCCGCGACTTCGACCGCGTTGATTTTAGACAGGAATCGTAAATTTTTCCGGGATAAAATATATCCTGTGTTAATCCAGATAATAAACTGTGTGCCAAATTTCACTGCCTGGTTGATCTAGTGGCAAAGCGCATCGCTTTGTGATCACGAGGAGGTTCAAATCCTAGGTCGGTAAAATTTACTTGTTCAACCAAAAATACCCAGTATGAGTCCAGAGTCTGGAATTGTGTCCGGTGTATGGCAATAGACTCGCCCCCTATTACATGGGACCTAACATCGTCGACGAAAAGTGGGTGTGCCCAGTACACCTCTGCCAGCCCCGCTTGGGGAATATAGGCGTGACGGTGTGTGTGCCAAATTTCATCCAAATCCGTCCAGCCGTTTTTGCGTGATTGAGTAACGAACATCCAAACATTTAAACATCCTTGGCACCCACCCCTCCATCTTTTGGTACACAGACAGTATATTACCTGGATTACTTACTTACACCGGATACTTTTTATCTTGGAAAATTGTAAGGTTTCTCTCTAAAGTCAACGCCGACGAAGGGCGGGCAGAAACTAGTTAATAAGTAGGATAGCATATCTTAAAATAAACTTGGATTCCAGTAAGGTGGTTGTCAGAACCAAACAAAAAGAAGAGAATTGAAAGACAACCTCTAAGGGTATCCCACATTCTATATACGTAGTAATGTGCTAGTTAGCCATAACTAATGGCTCCAATCATAAAATTCTAGCTCATATATGCAGTACTTTCAAGGTCAATGTTACTATTAGTCCCGGGTGATACGGCAGATAATGTCACGACATTAGATCGTGATTTATAGTCATACCGACGTTATTTATACGTCAGCTGTGGAAGATAATATAGTGACTATTTACTACTAATGTTCACAAGCTTATATTTTTATGACATTTCGTGATGTTGCCAGGCCCTGCCTAAATAAGACTATAAGACCTGGGCTCGTACCACAATCATTTTAACAAAGTGATTATAATCTGACGTGGTTACCCTCTGAGCTTAAACCATATAAATCTTCAACTGAAACAGCGAAGTGCGGAGTGAAGCTGACCGACCGTATTCGCAACAGCGTAGTAAGAAAACCAGTAGGTATGAAAGATAGTATCGGTGCAAAGATGCGAAAGGGTATGCATGCTTGGTTCGGGCATATAGAAAGAATGTCAGAAGAAAGAATGACAAAACAGATATACAATGCGAAAGTGGAAGGATGTAGATACCGGGGAAGACCTAGACTATCTTACCATGACCAAAAAGACCGAGTCTTATCAACAGTCAAAAGTCTCCGTAACCGGCGAGCGTGTATGAAATGAACTATGAGAGTGAAGGAAGCCAGAGAGGTATGTAAGGAAAGAACCTGTTGGAACTCTGCACTCTCTGCCTACCCCGCAAGGGAACTGGCATGATGATATAGATAGATAGATAGATGTGTAATAACAGTGGGGCGTATAAACCAGCCTATACTGTCCTACTGCTGGGAAAAGGTCGCGACCACTCGGACCCATTACAGATTAGTGGAAGCCAGTTTGTGGTTACCTGCTGTTAGTACTTATCAAGCCGCCTATGAGACATTTAACTTAGCTTTACAACTATCTACCACGTGGAGTAACTAGGAACAACAGCTCAGCGTGTTATCCGGAGCATGGAGACTCTCGAAATGTCACGAACGGTCACCCATCTCAAGATGACCGAACCTGTTTTACCTTGGTAATCGCCAACAATATGGCCACGGAACGTTATGAACGCCTCGTAGCATTGCATCGTATCGTGTGCATTGTATGTGTATACAACTTGCAACATAATTAATGTATGACCTGGAAGTAGTTTGTTCTACATCGGCAATTTGAATCGATTTCAACTATTTTTAAAGTATGTTTCCTTTTTTGTAATTATCAGGAATTGTTGTTACTCGTTTAGGTCGCTGTATTTAACGAAATTTAATAAATATTCAAAGCAATACGGCTATTTTAAATGCGTTTCTAAAACACACACCTCAGTGTGCACAGAAAAGTACAGGTTTCGTGGTAAATTTGGGCACTAAAGAGCCTGAAGGAATGGTAGAAAACTCCTTAAAATTTGTAGTTTAATTTTTGTATTGGATTCGTATAGCAATAATCTAATTAGGGTGTCTGAGGTCTTACGTTATATATGTTCCTCCCCCTCCTCAGCGAGTCGTTTTCCTCATGTCTAATGGTCGTGACCTTTATCTCCCAGGAGTTTTGCTCTAGTGATGTTTTGCCATTTTCCTCTGTCCTCGGCGACATGCAGTGCGTTGTAGACTGTAGTGTCCAGAGTGGTGTGAATCTGGGCAGACCAACATGTTGGACTGCGGCCTCGAGGTCTTTGTCCATCGACCTTCCCACCATGAGCTTCTCCAAGTTGTCACCGTCTTTTCTGGCAATGTGGCCAAAGAACTCTAAGATACGCTTAAGACAGATGGTAGAGAGTCTTGTCGTGACTCTGAGCTGTTTCAGTATTGATACGGTAGTTCGATAAGTTTTATATGTAACACGTTGTGTAATGTGCCTGTTAGAAGGTGATATTCGGTAACTAGTTTAGAGCCTGTTGTTACTTTTCCTATACCTACAATAAGTAGGTGTGTTATACCACATCTCTTCAGCTACATTATTCCTGGGTACGCGAGATGCCTATTGTGATTTTTCATTACTTAAATTTTCATCTTAAAGCCCTGATTACACCGATGGGGTTGTCGCCAAGCACTTGAACTTTAGGTGCTCAACGAATATCTAAGCTGGCCTGCACGTCCGCTTCCAGCCCCGTAACTATGGAGAGCATTGTAACATTACGGTCATTAGCGCACATACTGAGTATCAGGGTCACGTCCGGGGCTTCCGTGACGTCACGGCCATGGACGCGCACGTCCATGGCCGTGACGTACGCACGTCCACTAAAAAATGTTATACGCGACCGCCATTTGCGAGTGGGGAACCATGGGTAGTCAGGCATAGTATGCTCGTCCGAGACAGCATGGACGTCTATCACTGGACACTTATCCAAAAGCACTGACTAGTGACTCGCCTCTATGCCCGTTCCATGTAATCAAGCCTTAACATTCTCGATTGATCCGTAGTGCGATTGTAAAGCTATCAAGCGGTCAATGTCAGGGATATGTGTGGGAGTACAATATTATTGATTGCTCTCTGTCGAACAGAGTGTAACATTAAATGATAGAAATTGATCATTATTTCAATTATTATTATATCTTGGTGTGTTACTCATAACTCTTTTCAGTAATTCCCAAATACCACATAGAGAAACCACAGGAAACCCTATTATTTATATATTTAAAAATATACCAAAGGAAAATCTGGCTGATTTATTTATGTATGAACGTACTAGCCAAATTGGAGAGTATAAAATTTAACATAAAATTCATAAGCACTAGGAAAGTGTTTTTAGAATTATTTTTAAACAGGAAAACCTTCGACAATCTCAAAATTAATATTTAAGCTCATTAAAATCAAAAAATCTGATGGTCGCATTTGATATCATTTTTAAGTAACACGCGGACTAAATCGTTAGCAACAGCTAATTAGGTCTATAAACGGAAAAATTTTCACCTTCAATATTTGGAATACCAATTCACCGGACCAATCGGCACATTGTGTAGACCACTACGTACCTACAACCTACGTCATTATAACGGCCTTACTGCCAATAAACGTGACTTTGATTTCCATTGTGTAGCTTTGAGGTCAACTTCTAATGGCCAAGAGTTCACCACAATCTCAAGGACGGAGGTTATCGCGGTGGAAATACGAAGTACTAGTCAGTGTAGGTTACAATCTTGTTGTAAAAAAAATTCGCTGAAATAGCGTCATAACTCAAAAATCGTATTTTTTTTATTACAAACTGTTATTTAATTTATATGACATGCAACATTATACTCTCGGCCGCTGTGTTACGGCGTTTTGAAGTGATTTCGCGTGTCTCCGCAACTTGCAAGTAAATGAACTTGAAATGATAAAAAATAATAAACAATTTTGAGTTATGACACTATTTCAAAATAGACCTTATCGTCTTTGGCGACCCTTTGTGGAGGCCTTTGTCTTGCAATGGACGGCTTTCTACTGTAATAGTCTTTACTCAAATATGATTAGAGAAATTTATTAAGCATCGTCTGCAATATAAAATATGGTTATTACGTCAAAGAATAGCCCAAGTATTAAGGTTTCGTCACATAGCCGACGGAGTGCGACAGGGGCACGACGTTGGCGCGCCCCGGCATACCGCAGCGCGGCGCGCACTTCACACTAGGGGCGCGACGTCGCGCCGGCCGGCCGGGCGACCTCCGTGTTGCTGTCAACGTCTAAAATTCAAACAATAATACTAGCATCCCGCTCGAAAGCGTAACGGCGTCTCGCTCGTACACGTGACGGCTTCTCTCTCCTGCCGTGCTTCGTTTGTAATCGCGTCGGGCGCGAACGCGGCTGATCGTGACTTTTGCCGTCGCGCCCGGCGTGGCAGCGTTGTGTTACGTCCTATACATTTTTACTCACCGACCCTCCCGATACCTTTACATCCCTTCTTGCGGATACAGTTACCGCACACAGGATCAGACACGGACCTCGCCGGCGAGGTTGAAGAATCCCACGGCGAGTCACCTAGTATACGCCCTCCCCATAGCGACTGCCTAAGCCGGGGCCGGTCCTCCTTGAGGCGCCCTTGAGCTAGTTGCCCCCTTGCCCTTCTGGCTCGAGCGTAGTGGTTGCACGCTCGCCCTCTTGTCCGGTGAAGCTGTAAAGGCCCCGCGGCCAACAGCGTAAATCATTCACACACACAAAAGTCCTATACATTTCAGTACATTACAACCTCCCAGGTCGAGCCACCGCCGCGCTCCCGTCGCACTGCGTCGGCTATGTGGCGAAACCTTTAACCTAAACCTTTTGGGAGCTTCCTAAGCTATAAATCAACTTTGTCTGAGAAATCAAATAGCAAAATGTAACATTTCTCCTGAAACTGTTGGGAATTTTTAATCAAAAATTTTATCGAAAGATTTAAGTACTCGTATTTTCTTAGTATGAAAATTTTAAAAGCGATTAAAATCATACAGATCAAGTTTTTTAATTGACTTGTTTATCTACACAGGTAAATCTCGATCTGATTCTGTTTTTAAAAAAGTTTTTTTTACTTTTAATTTATTCTTTTGTGCTCAGCCAGACCTATTAATAGACGACTTCAATCATTTTTTCCTAATATGCAAACGGCCAGTCCACAGTATTTTATAGTATATAAATTATAATATAATTGCTTTTGTATTCCTATCAAACAAGAACATATCCAAACGCCCATCGCTTTCCCGACACATAATAAGCAACTGCCTAACATAGGAAAACGATCAAGAAAGTTCTCAGAACATAATAACTGAGGTGAATCACGCACATTTGAGTCCAAATAATGTACTTCCTACAATGTAACCCATTGTGCTTTCACCTTGAGCTGGAGGTGATAAGCGAACGCTGATATGCCATGGCATGGCGTTATAAATAAGTACCTATTGTGGTAGACAAAGTATTAATGTATGTAATACACCGTCACATCTATTTTCCCCAAGCGGGGGTGGCAGAGGTGTACTGAGTACACTCACGTTTCGCCGACGATGTTAGGTCCCATGTAATAGGAGGCGAGCCTATTGCTATATACCGGGCCGGGTATGACCCAATCTCTCTCGCCGATTTGTGTGACAAGGCCTTTGCCCAGCTGTGGGACACTTTAGACTGATATTATAAGTATACTAAGTGGGCTGCTATATGCTGATATGATGACGATGAAGTGTAGGCCTCTATCCGTTCTAGTTATTTCACGCTCACAGTTGTTCCAGTCCTGTGCTAGTCTATTTCCGTGTGACCATTTCGTCCGACAGCTTAGTTCGACTATATAATACAACATACGACTATATAATTTAATCTCGTTCTCCTCATGTTCGGACACATCGGACAAAGAGGAGAACAAGTCCAAGGTCCAATGTCGATGAAATTATAATAACCTTGGAGGTATACTGATCCCAATGCAAAAAGAATAATCAAAATCGGTCCACAATTGACGGAAATATCGGTAAACATACACAAGAAACCATACATACAGACGAACATAGAAACTCCTCTTTTTTCTATCTATCTATCTATCTATATCATCACGCCAGCTCCCTCGCGGGGTAGGCAGAGAGTACAGAGTTCCAACAGGTTCTTTCCTTACATACCTCTCTGGCTTCCTCCACTCTCATAGTTCGTCTCATACACACTCGCCGGTTACGGAGACTCTTGACTTGCCCTTCAGCTAAGACACGGTCTATTCTCGGTCGGTCTCCTCTTTTTTGAAGTCTGTTAAAAAGAAAGCATAAGATATGCTCTATAACTTGTATGAATGACTTGTTTATTTTAAATTCAAATCATTTATTTGCTTCAATATGGGTTACAATATGGGATCTTATTATTATATCATTATGTTCTTAAGCCATATTCTACCAGTTAGGCATGCAAATATTATTTTTTTAGAAGATGTATGTAATTATAAGATTAGTCTATGTCAATTAAAAACGTGATGAAAAATTATATTAAATAGTCATTACATTTTATATTTCTTAAGCATACTACATTAATCAAGTAAATATTCGTTGATCGTATAATAGGCTTTATTTAATAGACATGTCTTTAGATGATATTTAAAAAGATTGAAATTTTGTATATCTTTAATATGTTTAGGTAATTTATTATATAATTTAGGTCCCATACATAGTGCGCTTTTGTCAAACAAAGCCGTTCTGTGACTACTTACACAGAGTATGTCAGCATGTCTAGAACTTTTCAATTTTTGATAAACAACAAGAACAAACATACACAGGTGTATGTTTTTTCTTGTGTATAATATTAACTCAAAGATATATAGCGACGGGAATGTTAGTATTTTTAGCTTAATGAAATGTGGTTTGCACGTGTCAGTGAGCTTTAGAGAGCATATAGCTCGTACGCATTTCTTTTGTGCCTTAAAAATTGTGTCTCTCTCTGTAGCATTTCCCCAGAATATGATACCATATCGTAGTACGGAACCAACGTAGCCATGGTAAGCTGATAAAAGTTTACTCTGGTCTACAGTTTTGCGTAACATGTAAAGGGCATATGAGTATTTATTTAATTTTGTACAACTGTTTGTTTAACTAACTTTATCTAAATTATTTGAAAAAATTCCAAGTAATGAAAGAAGCCAGAGAGGTATGTAAGGAAAGAACCTGTTGGAACTCTGTTCTCTCTGCCTACCGCGCAAGGATATGGCGTAATGATATAACATAGGTCGATTTTAAAAAAAACCTGCATTCTGGGTCATCCGGGCACACTTTTCACTGTTGTCAAGGTCATCAAACAATAGCAAGTTTCAAACAAAAATTCTCAAGGTCATTGACGTCAATGACGCCCTTAATTAAGTCAAACTTCCGAGAAAGTTGGCACCAATAGCTCTGTGCAAGTAAACATTGTCTCGGGCATCACCTACTTGTTTCTTACAAGGTCGATTCCAACTCCGACCTTCGCTCCACAAATATTTAGTGATTTTCCCATATTTGGATTAATGCGCTGATTAATAGAACAAGATTGGCATGTCATTTATAAGTCCTTCAGAAATATTACGTCTGTAATATGTCTGGAGGACCACCTCTACCACCACCGCTTGGGATACCAAGCGGTGGTGGTAGACGTGTATGTAATAAGGGGCGTGTCTAATCGATATTACTTGGAGCATAAATTCAGACTTGGATAGCTACCATTTACCTAAATAAGCGCATTGATTTAACACATAAAAATAAACACTAATATTCATTAAGCAAACTTAGCAGAGGTGTACTGTATACACCCTCTTTTCGTCGACAATGTAAGGTCTTATGTAATAGGGGACGAGCCTATTGCCTTTCTACAGGCACACTGTAAGACTCCGGACTGATACTGGATTTTTTTCTATCGATAAATTATTTCTTTGTCTTACCTCTGATTTGTACCTAGGTTTTCGTGATAGCTACCCGTATTATTTGCTACTAGATCAAGAAAGCAGTCATAATTTAATATCTTGGGCCAAAAAATCTCGATGAATCGTGAAAATATCATATCAGCCACAGATTTCCCTACTTCCTTACAGCCATTATAACGTACTTTCAAACCAGCCTCAGTATCGATTTTCTACACCCGTTAAAACCGTTAATTACTCCACTGATTCATTATTCGCCAGGTTTCATGTTAATTGTGCTATTTTAATTCGCAGCTGCATGCAAGCCAGTCATTAGTCTGATCTCGATACACCTTTGTGAAATATTCTTTTATATTACTCATACTTGTGGCGCTCGGATAGCTGCGTAGCAGTTCTTACCACAAAGCAAATACGAAGGCAAGATGGCCTAAACAGATTTTTCTATAGAATAAATGATTTTATGAAATCAAAAAAGCTTAGGCTTTCGTGGTTCTTACCGATGACCAAGGTTCCACTCGGTCATTCTGAAATAGATGACCATTTATACCGTTTCCACGTTAAGCCGTTGGTTCCGGTCACCGCTTTATGTAGTTGTCACTAAACCGAGTTGGGAAGCCTTATGGGAGTTCTAACAGCAGATAGCCACAAACCTTCCTCCACCAATCCGCACTGTGTCCACGTTGTAGATTATTACTTATTCAATTTGTGAGAATAATGAATGAATGAAGCAATGGAGCTTGCCTGATGACATAGAAAGACACAGCATAACCATATTTCCTTATTTAGATTAAATACAATGGCGATATATACGCTACTCTCTTGCCACGATACGACAAACCGCAAATAATGACTAACTATTCACTCGATAGTTGTCAAAGAAATAAGTCCGTCGTACCTAATTATGTAGAGTACACGCGAATTCTAAAGGTTTGGTCAAATAGCCGACGGAGCGCGACGGGACCGCTCGGCTACGTTCGGTTGTGACGTTTGCCGTCGTGCCGAGCGGGGCAGCAGCTGTGTGGCGTATCCCGTACATTTTAGTACATTACAACAGCCGCGCTCCCGTCGCGCTGCGTCGTCTGTGGCGAAACCTTATTTGTTTTATAAATGATATGGAATGGGCAGGCCCCACACAAGTTGGACCGTTGAAAATGTTTTAATCTGCGACCTTCGCTACGAAGGTTGCAGGTAACAGTTTGTTATGAGATTATGATGTGTATCGTCGAGGCCTATGCCCTGCGTTGGACGCTGAAGACGATGAAACGCTACATTGTGACAAGATTCTTAAAAAAAATATTGCTCCGTTATGAAACTGTCCCACCGTTGGGCATGGGCCTCCTCTCAGACTGAGAGGGTTTAGGCCATAGTCCACTACGCTGGACCAGTGCGGGTTGGCGAACTTAACACACCTTCGAGAAACTCTTAGGCATTCAGATTTCCTCACGATGTTTTCCTTCACCGTTAAAGCAAGTAATAGTTAATTTTTAATGCGGACATGCTTTCGAAAAGACAGAGATGCGTGCCTGGGTTTGAACCCGAGACCTCCGACTTTGCAGTCCAGCGGTCTAACCACTATGCTTATCACTGCTATTACTGTAATTGTCAAAGAAGCTAATTGTGGTGTTTGTATTGTTACAGCGCGAGTCGCACTTGTCCGGCGGATGGCGCGTCTGAGCAGGACTCGGCGCAGCCCGCCGTCGACCTGCCTAGGACCAGAGATGGCGAGATCGATTACGATGGTAACTTTTAAAAACTTGTACGTGTTGACTACTTCTATCTTCAGCCTAAAGATGTCCCCTGCAGCCTACAGGACAGAGGCCTCCCCCAAAAACCGCCACGAAGACCGGCTGTACGCATCCACCATTTACCCGCGTCCTTCACCAGGTCATAGGACGGACGATTTAGCGCAGTGGTTAAGAGCTTAAGCAGCTCCGCCCACTGTGTGGGGGTTAGGCTCAGAATGACTACTTTCTCAAAATGCCTACTTTACCAAAATGACTACTCCAATTCTCAAAATGACTACATTCCCAAAATGACTATTTTTTAAGATGACTACTTTCCCAAAATGACTAATATGCCAAAATGACTACTTTCCCACGCACGGGACTAATATGTGTGACCCACAATTATTTGTTTCGGTCTGGGTATTTGTGTATGTGAATTTGTATGTTTGTAAACGCACGACACAGCAATAAATACTAGTGGGGGGCTAGGTTTAAAAAAAAAAGAATAGTGTACGGAGCCTGCCCACTCCACGTCATCCAGTTTGCTGACTACATAGATTTACACAAATATAGGGCCCTTACATATATACTATGACCGATTGAACACGTAACGCGAAGCTTGACGATTCTTATAGTCTTTTATAGAGACATGGGTAAGGTGACGTTTGATCATATTCATCATCATCATCATCATTTCAGCCTATACTTGTCCACTGCTGAACATAGGCCTCCCCAATCGCTTTCCAGCGTAACCGGTCCGATGCCACCTGCATCCAACGATTTCCTGCGATTTTCACAAGATCGTCGGTCCATCTGGCAGGCGGTCGTCCTACGCTGCGCTTGCCAATACGTGGTCTCCACTCTAGAATCTTTCTGCCCCAACGCCCGTCCGATCTTCGCGCTATGTGGCCAGCCCATTGCCACTTCAGCATGCTAATCCTGAGGGCTATGTCGGTGACCTTGGTTCTTCTACGAATCTCCTCATTCCTGATTCGATCACGTAGAGAAACGCCGAGCATAGCTCTTTCCATAGCTCGCTGAGCAACTTTGAGCTTTTTTATGAGACCTATTGTAAGAGACCACGTCTCTGATCCATATATCATCACTGGTAACACACATTATCATATATCATTTCACGCATATTGTATTTATGAATATTGAAAATATAGAATCCAAAAATTAAACAGGAATATAAAAATACTACAAACATCTACTTTACTTTTCATTTATATCATATGCTGTTCATAAATTTGCGTTATTATTAAAATAAAACTGAACTGTAACTGGAACTCTGTACTCTCTGCCTACCCCGGAAGGGATCTGGCGTGATGATATAGATAGATAAATTTAAAGAAAAACTTAATAAAACCCTATTACTTAATAATGTCAATTGTAACGGTTTGCGTTTTAGAGACTGGCACAATGAAATCGTTATAATCGATATATTGTTTTTAAAATGTACAAAATCGATACACTTAAGCGACGAATCCAGCGATTTGTCAGACGATATTTCTAACCAATGACTTTATTCGTAAATAAATAATTAGATTATTTATTTTGTTCTCTTTTTATTCCTAAATTATTTTTATTAATATCTTCCATTCTTCGATATAAATTTTCCTCGATACGATACTTAATCGATTCTATGTTACACTCACCACATTTCTAGAAAAGTCAAATTCTAAACGTCAGCGTAGCCATGACTAGTGAACAGGACTATAGTTTGTGAATTGATGGTTTAATGATACTCCAGTGACCTACAGTATACGTTTCGCGATCATTTCACTAAGTCATCGTGACGCGCCGCGTTTGGTCAAAGCGAATAAGGATCCTGCATATGAAATGGTATCCGTTATTTCGAGAAGTTATATTTGTGTTGTCAATTCATATCACAAAGCTTAGGGCAGCCAAAACATTTGTTTAATTCCAACTCGAAAAAACAAACAGTCTTTTTCATGAACTTACACAAAGCCCTTACAAAGTATATATTCTATAGTATTTTTATGCTATGTTGTAAAAGGAGACTTAAAGCTTCAATGGGCAAATAGACTTTCTCTAAATGCTCCAAACTCTCTGTGCCCATGTGTTTTAGGGTGATAATAGATTCCTTCATACATTTTTTTTCCCTCGTTATTCGCTCACAGATATGCAACATACAGCTTAAAACTGGAAAACAAGAAAACGTTACCTTTAGCAGTGCATTGCCGTGAACGAATTCCCGTCACGTGCACAGGAACACCGCCAACACACGTGCTCCGTGACGCATGAGCCGTAGCCATATGATAGCATAATGGAGATTTGCATACAATGTGGTACAATGCCTTCGCAAATTTGACGGCACTGAGTTGCGTGGTATTGTTTCAGCTGACTGATTACGTATATGATTTGACACATCGAGTCCGTTTACATAGACCGGCTCGAAGAAAAGAGCAAATTTTGATCGTAGTTAATATAGTTTTGGGACATTGAAATAAAATATCTCTTGAGTCAGAGTATATTTTCCATGATAATAATGATGTGACTGCCTCGTTGGTCTGGTGGCAAAGCGCATCGCTTTGTGATCACGAGGTCCTGGGTTCAAATCCTAGGTCGGACAAATGTAGTTTTTCTAACGAAAAATTTCCAGCATGAGTCCGGAGTCTGGAATTGTGCCCGTTATATGGCAATAGGCTCGCCCCCTATTACATGGGACCTAACATCGTCGGCGAAACGTGGGTGTACTCAGTACACCTCTGCCACCCACTCTGGGGTATATAGTGGGGACGGTGGTGTGACGATATAGACAAATATCTATCTGTCTATTTCATCACGCCATAATGGAAAATTAATTATCCATTTCACGTATTTTATTTTTATTTTATTTAACAAGTACCACAAAACGGAACATAATCAAAAAAAAAATGATCTGTAGGTCAATAATATATAAATAAGTTATGTGCTAGAATATGTCCCTAAACATGTGCACACATCATGATTGAGTTAGCTGGTAATTGGTTTCATTAAACTAGATACCCAACAGACAATGGTTGACTTACAAATTTTATCACCCTGTTGATGCAGAATTATTCATCAATATGATTTGCCGAAAAGGCCATGGCATTCGGCATTTTGTGATAAGAGGATGCTTATAGAGCCGTCCTAATGCGCTTTGTGTGAAAGAGCACAATCGAGACCTCCAGTCCTCCAGTCTATGAAGAAAAACAAGTGTCTGATGTTTTTTGAGACGATATAGACCGGCTTAAAGAACCTCAAAAGAAGAAAACTGGGTACTTCAAAAAGGTGGAACTATTTAGATTACCAGCGATCGAAAGTCTGAAAAGTATTGGCTTGGTAATCTTAAAAAAGTTCAACGAATTTTCAACATAGCAATACTTGTTCGCCACAGTGACGTGTCAAGCATACTACACCAACAAAATCGCGCTTTTTAATTATTTTGTTTCTTGAATCTCTAGAATAATTTTATTTTTGTCCCGGTAGCGTTGTATGAGGACGAGTCGGATAGCGACCTCGGCTCCATGGAGAACCACGGCTCCGTTGTCACGCACCTGCTCTCGCAAGTTAAGATCGGAATGGATCTCACTAAGGTACGGTAAGAATTTTTTTTTCATGTAAATCATTATAGTATTTATGGATCGTCAGAAAGTAACCAAGACGCTACCACCACTTCGAAATATAATTCTCAGTCACGCTTAAAACCCATTTTTAAGATAGT
The DNA here is from genome assembly GCA_905147815.2 of Phalera bucephala. Classification (NCBI taxonomy): domain Eukaryota; kingdom Metazoa; phylum Arthropoda; class Insecta; order Lepidoptera; family Notodontidae; genus Phalera; species Phalera bucephala. Next base: position 4,223,505 of record LR990625.1, on the reverse strand, counting down.
GACCGTGGAGTTTCATGGTCTTCTTCTCCATAATGATGACGTTGCGAACGGGGGTAGAGTGACTAGTCACTTCAGTGTTATGTGTGTCTTGACTATTCAAAATTACCTACTTTAAGTATAAAAATAACTTGATTTTTATCTAAGTAGGTATATCTGTATATAAAAATAGCGCTGTTTTATGATGTCGTTCACAGTCAACTGAACTTAAAGACACCACTTTTGTAATCATTGCATAGAAATTTAACAATCAAATGTCTACTTTTGTGTTGTTAATCATTTATCATTTAATCATCTCCTTTTTTCTAGGTTGTACTCCCAACATTCATTTTGGAGAGGCGATCACTTCTTGAGATGTACGCGGACTCATTCGCACATCCTGACCAGTTTGTAAAGTAAGAATAATTGATTTTATATATCATCACGCCAGATCCCTTGCGACGTAGGCAGAGAGTACAGAGTTCCAACAGGTTCTTTCCTTACATACCTCTCTGGCTTCCTCCACTCTCATGGTTCGTCTCATACACGTTCGCCGGTAATAATTCATTTTTTTTGGATAAAATAGAGGGCGAGCATTTTGTCTTAATTCGAGCCTCCAGATTCCTTTTCATTGAAAGTTTTATGATAGGGTAATTACACTGTCCGACCTAATTATTCATACGAGGATGCGGGTGTAGCCAGATCATATCAATTCGGAACTCGTTGTAACTTCCGTCTCCTCAGCCTATTTCAGAGTTTTTTACTACTTTACTGAGTCAGCGAGCTACGATAAGTTCCATAAAATAACGTTCCATTAGCCGAGATAAGAAATACTCGCTGACCAGTCCTTAATACAAAATACCCCAAGACGTCATGATTGCTCGAAACATACGCCTCTATACCGATGAAGGAGTCTCAGCAAAATTCCTTTCTTTAGATCTGGATACTTTTAAAAAAGATTGGCCAGAGATGGTCAATCACAGATCCTTCTTAAAAGATTATGGGGAGACCTTAAATGAATTACTTACTAGTATTTACTTAGTGATAGCCTAGTGGTTAGACCGTTCGCCTGCGACGTCAGAGGTCTCGGGTTCAAACCCAGGCACACACTTCTGCCTTTTCGAAAGCATGTGCGTATCAAAAATTAATTATCACTTGCTTAATGGTTCACCGTTTAAGCAAATGATAATTAATTTTTGATAACATCGTGAGGAACCTGCATGCCTAAGAGTTTCTCGAAGGTGTGTGAAGTCCGCCAACCCGCACTGGGCCAGCGTGGTGGACTACGGCCTAAGCCCTCTCAGTTCAAGAGGAGGCCCGTGCCCAACGGTGGGACAGTTTCTTAACAGGGCTAATATTATTTACTTAGCACATCATTTTTATTCTAGAACTGAGAAACTGTCAGAAGTCAGTAAATGTCAAATGTTAGTTTTCTAAGTATAGAATTTTAAACATGATAATACTCGGCTAAGTAATATCATAAGACTAAGAAATTAAATGTCTACAGATATTATTCTAAGGGGGAACCTTTGCCTAGCAATACGACAAAATAGGTTAACAAAAAAACTCATTTTCTACCCAGGATAGTAGACCAGCCCACGCCTCGCGACCGCATGGTGCAGGTGGTCCGGTGGTACCTCAGCTCGTACCACGCGGGTCGCAAGTCCCAGGTCGCCAAGAAACCGTACAACCCCGTCCTGGGTGAAGTGTTCCGCTGCCACTGGGACCTGGACGGAGTCGTTGATGGTCATACCACTAATAGCGAGAAGGTAATTATACTGTTCATGACATATATTGATGAGGTAATCCCATGAGTTAAGTTACAAAAGCACACCTTTGCTGAAATATTGTCATAAGTCGAAATTTTACTTTATTTATATACCACTTTCTTAATATTTTTTTTATTTTTATTTTATTAAATAGATGCACAAACAGATAACAATCAATAATAATAACAAAAAAAACATAAGTAACTTAATTTAGTTCTGGGAAGTAACCCTTAATAATGTACACAAAAAGAATAACACACCATCATTAACTTAGTTAAGAGTAATCTAGACTAATATTATTACGAGGAAAGTTTTGCTTTTTAACCGACTTCAAAAAGGAGGAGGTTCTATGTTCGGTTGTACGTATGCTTTTTTTTTTTTATGTATGTTCAGCGATATTTCCGTCAATTATGGACCGATTTTGATATTTTTTTTGCATTGGGTTCAGTATATCTCCAAGGTGGTCCCATATTAATTTTATTGACATTGGACCTTGGACTTAGAAGATACACCAGGGAACTCCTTAACGACAAACAATAGGCATGTGTAAATTGAGATATTATGGGTATTACGTCAATCCTATAGGTACCCTACTATAGAATAATTCACTGGTCACTTAAAATTGTAAAATAAAAATCTTTTATAAAAAAAGGTAAACCGACTTCAAAAAGCTAAAAAAATAAATATTTGAAGTCGGTGCCAAGTAACCGACTGCACCAACCAGCACCGACTTCAAATATTTATTTTTTTGCTTTTTGAAGTCGGTTTACCTTTTTTTATAAAAGATTTTTTATACAATATAATTGAAATTTAACTAAATACCTAAAAGTAAAAATATAAATATAAACAGGAGAACCAAGGCAAGGAGGGTGAGATTCATTTAACTGTGTTTGATTTAATTTAAGATTTAACGCTACGCATGACAGTAATGTAACTTGATCCAAAGATGTAATTATAAATATTAAGAATATAGGTATCATGTTGTAGAACTTCTAAAACTTGACTAATAAGGTACCAAAGTACGTAATAATTATTTAGTCCATTTTGCTTTTTTTTTCGATTTAGAACTTGAATATTAAAATAGTCCTAAGCTAACAAGCAAAAACGTTGTTCAACTCTATTCCTGTATTATGGGGGCAAAAACACACACACATACACTGAAACAAATAATTTCGGGTAACACAAAACTTTGTTTCGTGGGGATAAAACCTGCGATTATGTCAGATTTTTATATAGATTTTGATGTTAGATCTATGCAGTTTAGCGATTTAGCGCAGTGGTTAAGAGCTTAAGCCGCTATGCCCACTGCGTCTAATAGTCGCGGGTTCGAGTCCCGCACGGGACAAATCTTTGTGTGATCCACAATTATTTGTTCCGGTCTGGGGATTTGTGTATGTGAATTTTCATGTTTGTAAACGCACCCACGACACAGGAATAAATCCTAGTGTGGGGCTACGTTTTATAAAAAAAAAATAAAAATAAATATTAAATTGATAACTTAGAAAAAAATTGCCAATCGAATAAGACTATTAAAGACTAGCCCGCTAAGTTACTAGATCGTATCAACGGAGACTGCGTTCTGATCCGGTGTTATGATGATAATTATAAAAATTTTCTATTTGTATCATCAGAGTTGCAAACCCTTGCAAAAATGTTGACGTTTATAAGTAGGTTTTGTATGCCCCTCCAGCAATGGACAAGGCAAATATATGCGTTATGGAACTCTGTACTCTCTGCTACCTCGCAATGGATGGCGTATTGATAGAGATAGATGATGATGAAGTACCTTTTCTGGTCTATACCTACAAGTATTTTTGTACTTCAACAATGTTTTCCTCCTGCAGGAGGTAGGCGACGGCCCCGTGCCGTGGTGCTCACCCGACCAGCTGTCCTTCGTGGCCGAGCAGGTCTCCCACCACCCCCCCATCTCTGCCTTCTACGCGGAGCACGTCAACAAGCGCATCCAGTTCGAGGCGTGGGTGTGGACCAAGAGCAAGTTCCTGGGACTCTCTATAGGGGTACACAACATCGGAAGAGGGGTGGTGACGTTGCTGGACCACGGAGAGGAATATACGCTTACATTCCCTAATGGATATGGCAGGTAATTGAAATTAATCAATCAATCAGCCTATCGCAGTCCACTGCTGGACATAGGCCTCATAATTAATATTATCCCAAAATTGACTCAAATTACTCAAACGTTGCCAATCAATGTATGTCATCACGCCAAATCCCTTGCGGGGTAGGCAGAGAGTACAGAGATTTTAAACAGGTTCTTTCCTTACATACCTCTTAGCTTCCTCCACTCTCATAGTTCGTCTCATACACGCTCGCCGGTTACGGAGACCCTTGAATTGTCCTTCAGATAAGACTCTGTCTGTTTCGTCATGGTAAGATAGTCTAGGTCTTCCCCGGAACCTACATCCTTTCACTTTCGCATTGTATATATGTTTTGTATAAGTTGCCAAAGGTTTATGTTTGAAGAAAAATCCTTTAAATTATTTTAGACTTTCACTTATCTAACCGTACAAAAGAACGTTCAGATTTTGTTTTAAGCCGTCTAAATATCCACATCGATAAAAATATTGAACAAATTATAAAGACGATAAATACAAAAAACATCGTAAAAGTTTTGACAGACAAGAAATTTAAAGATTTTCATTCGATTCATTTAAAGAAAAATCGATGTTAGGATCGTTTCGATTCGATTCGAACGAATCAAAAGATCGATTCTTGATTAATCGATTCGAAGTCGATTCTTATTAAATTGCTGATTGAATGAGTTTTTTTTATTTCTTCCTTTGTATAATTTCTTGATACGTTCAATTTAGAGATTATTTAAAAGACAATTGACAATTGACTTAAAATAAACTCATGAAGTATTTTTAACTATAAACGTGTTTTGCCTTGAAGCCATTTTGATTACAACTTTTTTTATGATTGAATTGTGAATCGATCCGATTCGGAATCAATCTACGGAATCGATTCAGTGGTTCAGATGGGAACTAAAAAATCGAGTATTTGTCTTGACAAAATCGATTTTAAATCGACATGCTTACTCTCCAGGTTTACATAGTAAATCGTGCTACTCTAACTTTCTCCCTCAGATCGATACTAACAGTCCCGTGGATTGAACTCGGCGGATCTGTCACCATCGAGTGCGCACAGACCGGCCATAAAGCCAGCGTGGAATTCCTCACCAAGCCGTTCTACGGCGGCAAAAAGCACAGGGTCACGTGTGAGATCTTCTCCAGTAATGACAAGAAGCCTTACTATACTGCGCAGGGAGAGTGGAACTCGAGAATGGATGGAAGGTGGACGGATTCCGGGGTGAGTGCTACAACATTCGCTCATTTAAATACTGTCATAACTAAAATGTTGTTTGCAGTAAAGCTTCTTTTTTTAAGTTTTAAATTGATATAATTTCACGAGTGTTATTTTATAGTCAAACAATCTTTAGATAGTATAATTGCATTATAAATAGTGTCACTTATAAATTAAATTACAGAAATTTGATCTAATCTCTATAAAAAAATAGGTTTTTTTTGTTATGACAGACTTGCAATAAATGATTAATATTATTATACTTGTAATATAGTTGCAAGAGTGTAATCTAATTATTCAGTCTATTCTCTTCTTGATGACGGTTTGATCTAGTAGGTCAAGCTAGGCTGCTCTCATTGGACCCAGGACAAAACTTTGTGTGACCTTCTATTATTTTTTACGGTCTGGATACGTGTAAAATTCATATTTAGAAACACATTCGTGACATGGGCATAATGCCTAGGGTAGGGCCATCATTTTTTTATAAAACAGTACCTTCGTTTATGTAAATCACCTGCTGAGATCACTTGCTGAAAATTAAGAAACATAACCAGTGAACTGACTGATGGGCAAAAACTGGACTATTTCAATGAGGGCGGCCGTCGCCCATAATTATTGATACCTAACTACCCGTGGCCAGCGATGACTCGCCGCTTACTAGATGGGCCCTCAAACGGCCCGTCCTAAGACAACTGAGGGCAACACCGGTGTGAGCGACTCAGGGGTGTAGAGAGGTGCGCTGTGCTTTCTCCGAAGTTACTCGCGGCGTTATGTCCTTAAACACTTCCATCCCTGGAGTACGGCTTCTCTCTGGATGGCCAATTAAGGCAAGCCAGAGCCAAGATGCCTGCGGGGCACCCTTCGGTTTCCATTCGACCGACGAAAACACCCTGGCCGACTCTCTGGAGCACTCGGGTTCGTGGTGTCGTTACTCACCAACGGCTCGCCATAAGCTGCCCTGCGGGCATATTGTTATTATTATAGACGAACGATTTAGCGCAGTGGTTAAAAGCTTAAGCCGCTCCGCCCACTGTGTCTAATAGTCGCGGGTTCGATTCCCGCACGGAACTGACGCAAATCTTTGTGTGATCCACAATTATTTGTTCCGGTCTGGGTATTTGTGATTGTGAATTTTCATATTTGTAAACGCACCCATGACACAGGAATAAATCCCAGTGTGGGGCTACGTTTTTAAAAAAAAAAAAAAATTGTGCGTCTCGGGACGCCCGACGGAAGTGATAACTTAAACTAGCGCTGTGGGTTAGAGTGAGAGAGGAAGCGCCTGCCTACCGCTGTCGTATGCGTGAGAGAAAGGGAAGAGCGCTGTGGGTTAGAGTGAGAGAGGAAGAGCATGCCTACCGCTGCCGTATGCGTGAGAGAAAGGGAAGCCAGACAGCCTGGCGCCGTTACGCGTTACGTTACGAAGCGGTTTACCCTCCCATAAGAAGTTATCACTTCAAAAATTATTGTTGGTTGGTTTGTCCATGTTGTGGTGTAACGTGCTATGTTCCCCGGCAGCGATCAGAGGTGGTGTTCGAAGTGTCGAGCATGAAGGCTCGGCGCAAGCGCGTGGCGCCCGTGCGGCGGCAGGCAGCGCACGAGTCGCGCCGCGTGTGGAGACACGTCACCGCCGCGCTGCGGGCCGCAGACACTGACGCCGCGACCGCGGCCAAGCGGGCCGTGGAACAATACCAGCGCGATGCAGCTAAACTGCGCGACGCCTCCGGGGACAAGTGGCTCACACAGGTAACATTGCTCTGCATATCTGTCTGTCTCTCTCTCTCTCTCTCTCTCTCTCTCTCTCTCTCTCTCTCTTTCTTGCTACAAGTGAGCAGCATCTTCGCGACGCCTCCGAGGAAAAGTGGCTTACGCGGATAACATCGCCGTGCATCTCTCTCTTTCTCTCTCCCTCTCTCTCTCGCTACAAGTGACCAGCATCTGCGGTACGCGGCTTAACTGCGTGACGCCTCCGGGGGCAAGTGGCGATACAGGTGATGTTACCTGAGTGATGTTGCTTTGCATCCCTGTCTCTCTCTCTCTCTCTCTCTCTCTCTTTCTTGTTATAAGAGAGCAGCACCTAAGCGACGCGGCTAAATTGTCATGCCGCCGGGGACAAGTGGCTCACGCAGGTAACAATGTTCTTCATCAATGTTTTGTACGTGGTGAATAACGGTGGCAGATTTGTGCTGATGGAGAATGCAATCTTAGTTCTCTTAGTTAACGGAACTATTCCGACATAAAACTGCATGAGTAAGCAACGTTAGTAGATCTTCACCATGTGCCCATGCTCATGGCATGGACCCACTTATATTGTTGTCAGGACTCATTTAGAGACACGGCGCGTTACGCATCGCGTGGTGCCTCGTCTTGATCGTCTTGTCTCCATCGCACTGTTGTGCATGTATACATGCGGTATATAATTTTAATCTCTCGCAGTTATACTAAAGCGTTTGCTTGATATATAGCACTACTCGCAATGGAGCCATTAGGGCCATCAGGGTTGTACACGCCTGAAACGCCGCGAACACTGACTTGAGCCTTTCGCAGATATAAGCGCGCAGCTTTCGCAGAAATGCTCTGCATAATGAAACCTCTTTGGGTGTCAAACAAACATTTCTTATTTTATGAGATATTACGAAATGGTACTAGTGCGTTCCGTTTGAAGACCCCGAAGACCCCTATTGTTTCAAAGGAAACCACCGAGGCAATTTAACTGTAGAAAAATCATGTGTATGATACATATAGACGGAATAGAAAAAAAAATAACTATAGTTTTCTGCAAGCAATGATAGCCTAGTGGTAAGACCGTTGGACTGCAAAGTCAGAGGACTCAGGTTCAAGCACAGGCACGTACCTCAGTTTTTTCGAAAGCATGTGTGTATTAAAAATAATTATCACTTGATTTAACGGTGAAGGGAAACATTGTGAGGAAACCTGCACGCCTAAGAGTTTCTCGAAGGTGTGTGAAGTTCGCAAACCCGCACTGGGCTAACGTGGTGGACTATGGCCTAAGCCTCAGTTTGAGAGGAGGGCAGTTTCTTAACAGGGCTAATTTTAGTATTTATTTTTTATTATAAATATTTTTTGAGCAGACGGTCTAATAGTTTACAATGGCCATAATTAATAAAATTTAACGGCAGTAGGTATTCTCTTTCCTGAACATAACTTTTGTATTTCCAGCTATTCAGCCCCAAAGGCGAAGAAGGTTGGGAGTACAACACGCCCCTCAAAAATCGACTCAGCGATGCAAAATCGACGCCTCAACACAAGAACACTGAAAGCACCGAGAACAGATAATCAATCCACAATCAACCTTGCGGTACATTGATATAAGGTAGAAGCTCCTTTATCACAGCAAAACGGACCTGTAGGGTAGGAAAATGTTCAGTGACGCACCCACTGTCTATTAGCGGCATTATACTTCGGATGTTGAGAATTAGAGCGAGACGACACTATCTCACGTGTTGCGTTTGTTTGAGTTAGATATTGGATGTGCGTATGATAAAAAGAGAGAGAACTTTTTTGTTTAGAGAATTTATAATGTGTCTGTTAGTTCTTTACAAACTACGTTATTAGTATTAATGACTCCTAGGACTTTTTTAATTTGTATTTTTAATTTAGTTTTTTTGAATTTGTCATATTACAAAGGATTTGGACGGCAACTGGGAAGTAGTGGGTTCGTAGCTCACACGAGTTAAATTCGAAACCCAACTTGGAAGGAGTGTTACTAGAATTGCCCCTCCTAATCCATAGTTCATAGCATATAGTACCCATTTAAACCCATCGACTTAATTTGACGACGGTAAAACTAGAGTGGTTTGTGATATAATTTCAAATTAATGATAGCCATAATTAACGGGTAAAAGTGATCTATTCAACATCCCTAATATAGCACTACAAGGATATATTGGCCCGTGGGTGATACTGACAGAGGGGCGTTGGTGTGAAATTAGGGTTATCATTTAGTAAAATTATCCTATGTTCAGGGAAATATTTCAAAAGCACGGTTACTAATTAAAAAAATGCTTGGGTAAATTTCATAGCAAACGGAAACTCTGCGGTTGTCACGTGTCATTTCTCATGATGACAGCGTTAGTTCGGATTTTGGACTCGGGCCAAAATATCCTTTTACGACTGTACCTCAAAACGCATTATTTGATTACGAAACGCGTTTTACTAATTTATCTCTTATTGCACCTTAGACCACCATAACTATGACAAGGTACTGAAGTGCTTACTCGAGACTGTACCACAATAGTACCCATTGTCGATACGTTCCCAGTGACCGCGTGGTCGGACTAAATAGTCCCGACCGTTCGGCCCTCCCGATGCCCTTACATCCCTTCTTTCGGATACAGATCAGACACCGACCTTGCCGGCGAGCTCGAAGGATCCCTTGCCCGCCGACCGGTGCAGAGCACCACGCCGAGACACCTAGTATACGCCCTCCCCCATAGCGACTGCCCAAGCCGAGGCCGTTCCTCCTTGAGGCGCCCTTGAGCTAGTTGCCCCCTGGCCCTTCTGGCTCGAGCGTAGTGGTTGCACGCTCGCCCTCTTGTCCGGTGAAGCTGTAAAGGCCCCGCGGACAACAGCGTAGATCATTCACACACACCCGACCGTTCGGATCATGTTAACTTTTATCCTATTGAACCAAATCAACGGATCAAGAAGAATCTCGAATTTTCATAGTATTCTAACTACAAGGAAATACGGATTTTCATGGTTCGACTTGACCACTTGACATGGTCAGACCACGAGCAAAAGTTAGTATTCAAAATCCGACCGGGAAGTTCAAAGTTCTGTAAATCTGTGAAACACAGGTTCCAATGAGAATTCTATTTCAGGTTTATTGCACCAACAGGACGGATCGTCCTATAGATACATCGGCCCATTCGTTTCAAACTGCTGTAATAGAAGAAAAGTAAAAAATATATTTTAGGTGTATATTATGTTATTTTTATTAATTACTAGTGTCTGCCCGCAACTTCGTCCAGGTTGACTTTAGACAGGAACTTTACATTTTTCCGGGGGAAAAAGTATCCTATTTGTTCATCCAGGTCATAAACTATCTGTTTGCTTCATCCAAATCCGTTCAGCCGTTTTTACCTGATTGAGTAACAAACCTCCAAACATACAAACTTTCCCATTTATAATATTAGTGGGATATTTGTGTAAAATGAAGTCATTGTCGTCACTTTTCTAATTGGACCCAGCGAAAACGTCGTCCGATCGGACTATTTGTTCGCAGTCCGATTCTTTAACCCAACCATTAAGAAAAGAGTTCGTGTCTGATCGGTCGGGACTCAGCCGTCGGACCACGCGATCACCGGAGAAACATCGACTTACTTTGACCATAAGTGATTTGTGTACGTCTTGAAACCTATAGATTTATTCGTCAACCCGAAGTGTATTGCCGACGTATTTCTTAGATATCGGGAAGTTGGAGTGTTCGAGTCTTTTTGCCATAATTTGTACAGTTTCGGTATATCGCGAGCGAATTTCGGCCGACATTTTTATACCAGAGACGAGTCATCAGAGAGAGAGATATGGAATTTTTAACTATGAACCGACTACTTGGTCTAGTACACGGGCAGTTGGTAATGCGTTCGACTACTCTTTCTAGTGTACGGGTAGTTAGGTGACAACGTTGTTCGAATGGGAAAATGCAATGTCTACACATACGTTCCAAGGTCCGCGTGTCCGATAACGCGTACACTGGAAACCCGTAAATCGGACTAGTCTTTAAAGGTTATCTAGCAGACAAAATATAGTCTAATTAGAAAATTACTTAATATCAGGGATATAAAAAATCACTCCTATCTTTCACCCTCTTGGCACTTTCGGTGGTGTTCACCTCGCATCGTCATGTTGCTGTTGGCATTGTGGATTGTTCGCTAGCTGCCGCGCGGAGCCCATAGCCACGAAGTCTAATCCCATTATTATTAGCCTCGGATAAAAGGGCTAGGCGCTCGTCGCCTCATCACCTCCTTCAGTATGTACATGAAATAAACACCGTCACGCCTATACTCCCCAAGGGGGGTGGCAAAGGTGTACTGTGTAAACCCACTTTTCGCCACATTTACATGAAATAAAACATGTTGTATTTTGGTTTTTACATTTTTTTATCTATCTATCTATCTAGCTATATTATCACGCCAGATCCCGTACGGGGTAGGCAGAGAGTACAGAGTTCGAACAGGCTCTTTCCTTACATACCTCTCTGGCGTCCTCTACTCTCATAGTTCGTCTCATACACGCTCGCCGGTTACGGAGACTTCTGACTTGTCCTTCAGATAAGACCCGGTATATTTGGTCATGATAAGATAGTCTAGGTCTACATTTTTTATGGTTTATTATAATATTGCATTGTACTTGTTTATGTAATCAATCCATCTATCAATAATCATGTATCCAATTTTAACCATCACGATATAATTGTTCACACTCTCGCGCTACCCCGTTTCATGTAGATTTCTCTTCTCACTGTCACACGAGAAAGCAGCATGTAAACAAGAGGAAAGACGTTCGTTCATAAATGGATGGACCGATGACGAAGCGGCGCCATAATTCATTCTCAAATTATCAATAGAGTCGAGAGTGGAAAAAGTTCTATATCTTGTCTCTGGACACTAAAAAGTAACTTATGGTATAAAAGTGTAAAGCCGAATCTACGATCACATAATACTAGGTCTAATTATAATACTTTTATATTTCACTTGGTATTCAGGAGTAGTATTCATTGATATAGCTAAGTTGGACCATTCACACAGTACATTCAAGCATTCTGTAACCATATATTGGTGGGTATTTATTCCAATTCAATCCAATAGCTCAGCATCGCTTGATCGAACAAGCGATCGAAATCTTAAACCTTTAACTAAATTTAGATTATAGCCTAATGAAATAGCAAAATGCCTAAAAACTAAAGTTTTTAATCAGTGCGTCCTACCTGTAATGACATACGGAGCCGAAACGTGGCCACTCACTGTGCGGCTTGTCCACCAGTTCAAGGTCGCTCAGCGAGCTATGGAAAGAGCTATGCTCGGAGTTTCTCTTAGGGATCGAATCCGGAATGAAGTTATTCGTCAGAGAACCAAGGTTACCAACATAGCTCAGCGAATTAGCAAGCTGAAGTGGCAGTGGGCAGGTCACATATGCCGCAGAACCGATGGCCGTTGGGGCAGACTGGTTCTTGAGTGGAGACCGCGTGTCGGCAAACGTAGTATAGGGCGCCCTGTAGCTAGGTGGGGCGACGATATTCGTAAGGCAGCGGGCAGGGATTGGAGAAGGAGAGCTGAAGATCGAGCTTAGTGGCGTGCCTGATGATGATGATGATGATGAAATAGCAACACAATTAAAACACTAGAACGAAAAAAAATGAATCTTTAAAGTTTCGCAATTAGAGTGCTAATTCTAATAATAATATTTTTGAGTTGTGCTACTATTTCATGAACGGCTACGAATAAAACCATATGTGAATGCTAAAGGTTAAAATAGTTTAATACCAAACTGATAGAGAACTTCGTGTTATGTGGTCGTTATATTAACGAGTTTAAAGCTAGCATCAGTGTGCTAGATTTGATAGTTGTGATGTATCGACTGCTAGTCGACTACAAAATCAATTATATCGACTAATCGATTCGATAGTAATAAATCGTGTAAAAATATACAAGTAAGCAAAATTACGCCGTCGAATGATATTGGAATTGGTAATTTATACCTATAATTTTGACTTTTAAGTAGTCGAGTATTTTTTGAAGTAGTCGATACATTTCAATATTATGTGCGGACACTATAATTAAGTTTATTTTATATTAAATAAAAAAAACATATTTTCTTGTTAATTCTCAATCTTATGGCCTATCTTAGACGAGTCAGCAATAACATATTTGTAAATAAACAAATCTTAAATTTAAATTCGCAACGCTTTTGTAAATTTTGTTAGTGATGGACACACGTTAGGCACTGGACGATGGTAGCAAACGAACCTGTTCGGACTCAGAAATAAATACGATTATAATGACATAACAGTAACGCCATTTTTAATATGGACGCAAATGTGTATGAGCTTGAAATAGTGTTTTACAGACACTATAAACAGCATTTTTGTAGCATAATTATTTATTACTAATTGGTAAGTTTGTAACATTATCCTCACGTTCAGACTAGCGATTTTTCAACGCGCGTTATTAAAGTCCAGGAATAAAACAAACTGCTAGCAGAACATCTTTTTCGAAAAGCGCTTACAGCGCTTCAGTACTATGCATTGAAAAAGCGGGCCTTTGAACAATGGCTAAGAGCCTATGCACACGATGATTTATTTACGCGCCGTCGACGTGCGTTGCATGAAACGCTCGACAACAGCACGTTTCTTGCTCTGCACAACTTTAAAAACAGTTTATTTATCTCGGTATTGATACAGCCGCACGGCTAACGTGATAAAAATGGATATAAGAAAGTTTTGAAGCTCTCTACTTCACGTCTTTTACGCCATAATTTTCTTCATTAGCGATACTAACGCGCCGTTGTTGTGCGTCTGCATCGAATGTAACTGCGGGTTGGATACAAACGGAAGGCTCGATTTAATAACCGTCTGCAACATAAGTAGCTTAACATTCTCAGTTTCCTAAATGGCTTCATTCTTTTGTTTTGCATCAAATCCGATATATTTTTTTTAATCGAAACATATGAATATGTTGTTAATGATATGGCTTTGATAATGTTCACCAGCGACGGTAAATTAAAAAGTATTGCTGATTTAAAAAAAACTGAATATGTTATTATTGACGTTGCTGACCGTAGACGGATTGTGTAAGTGTGAGTGTCATTGCGTTTGCAGCACGTTTTTCTTGCGTTTCCGGCGCGTTGATAGCGCGTGTAAAAAGTTGTGTGCCATGGGCCTTAATTTTGTCAAATATGTAAAAGTATGCATATAAAATGCGAGTTTAATACACGGCGTCACTAATATTTATAATGTCAAGTTTATAATCTGTCGGTTTAGATATTTCACTGAAGGTAAACGATAAAATTTAGCGCAGTGGTTAAGAGCTTAAGCCGCTCCGCCCACTGCGTCTAATAGTCGCGGGTTCGATTCCCGCACGGGACAAATCTCTGTGTGATCCACAGTTATTTGTTCCGGTCTGGGTATTTGTGTATGTGAATTTTCATGTTTGTAAAACGCACCCACGACACAGGAATAAATCCTAGTGTGGGGCTACGTTTATTAAAAAAAGAAAAAGAAAAAGAAAGAAAAGAAATGTACTAAAATATTAAATATGGTTCCAAAATTAATAAAATGGTTAATTTTCAATAATAAAACTAGGAAAATATCGCCTCTTTTAATTAAGGTATTTTGGAACCACAAAGTGATATATTTTAACTTTATAAATACTTAAACCGACGGACTGTAGTTTCCTTCCGATACATTATATTAAATCTCTACACCTATATAATAACGCCAGATACCATGCGGGTTAGGCAGAAATTACAGAGTACCGACAGGTTCTTTAATAAATTAGGATTATTTAAATTTCTAAGTCCACTTCGAGTTGTGTCGGTTCAAATGTAATTATTAGCGAAAAGACTGACGCATGTAAACGAAATCAAATAGCAAAGGTATCGACGGTGATGACACGTGCAAAATTATAATTATTACTATTCAATCACATAGAATTATTTAATTACATAGATATAATTACCATGTTGTATATTTAAATAAAAAATTAAATTATTTTTGTCGCTTGTCATTTTTATCCTGTTAGTATTTATATTAAGTAGACGGACGATTTAGCGCAGTGGTAAAGAGCTTAAGCTGCTCCGCCCACTGTGTCTAATAGTTGCGGGTTCGATTCCCGCACGGGACAAATCTTTGTGTGACCCACAGTCATTTGTTTCGGTCTGGGTATTTGTGTATGTAAATTTTCATGTTTGTAAACGCACCCACGTTACAGGAATAATTCCTAGTGTGGGGCTATGTTTTAGTAAAAGTCAGACAGTATTCTATCTATTACGCCAGACCGCTTTCTGGGTAGGCAGAAAGTACAGAGTTCCAACAGGTTCTTTCCTTACAAACCTCTGGCTTCCTTCACTCTCATAGTTGGTCTCATACACGCTCGCCGGTCACGGAGACTCTTGACTTGTCCTTTAGATAAGACACAGTCTATTTGGTCGGTCTTGTTAGTATTACCAGGTTTTTTTAATGAAAAAACGTAGCCCTAACACTAGGAATCATTCCTGTGCCGTGGGTGCGTTAAGGAACATAAAATTCACATGCACAAACATCCAGACCGAAACAAATATTAGTGGGTCACACAAACTTTATCCAGACCGGAAATCGAACCTGCGACCACTTGCTCCAGTGGGCGGAGCGGCTTAAGCTCTTAACCACAGGACCAAACCGTTCGTCAAATTGGCAGTTACCTCACGGGGTAAGCAGTATTTTCAATAGATTTTAGCTTTAGAGGCTACTCGATTCTTCTTCATCGCATACGGAATTATACAATAATAATAATGATATCAGCCTAAACTGCCCACTGCTGGGCAAAGGCCTCTCACAAATTGAGTTGAGAGAGATTAGGTCATACACCACCACGCGGATCCAGTGCGGATTGGTGGAGGCAGGTTTGTGGCCACCCGTTGTTGGACTTATCAAGCCGCCTTTAAGGCTTCCAACTCGGCTTAACGACTACCACATTAAGTGGTAACCGGGACCAACGGCTTAGTGTGCCTTCCGAAGCACGGAGACGATCGAAAATGAAAATGCCACAAACGGTCACCCATCTCAGGCCGACCGAGTCGAACGCTCCTTAACCTTGGTGATCGGTAAGAACACCATTATACAAGCTGTAACATAATTAACGCACGATCTGAAAGTAGTTCGTTCTAAAGCGATAACTGAATTGATTCCAACAATTTTTAATGTAATCACATTTGAAATAAAACTATTTTACGGATTTTAACGCGGTTTATTTTTTGATTTTTAGTTCCCGACGTTTCGAGTGCTTTGCAGCACCCATGGTCACGGGAGGGACTGAGGTCTTAGACATCCAAAAGGCATAGTTGTTCCGTGGTACCCTCAAACTTCTTAATTATTTTTGTTGGTCCGATCTACGCAGAATGAGCTCACGGTGTCTTGAGGTCTTGCAGTGTTATGCTTGGTTTTGGATTTGATTATATTAATTACCGGATCCCAAGTCGATGGAAGCACCCAGCCATCTTCTCTATTGAAATTAGACTGCAGACTTTTTTGGGCGACGGTGTTTTCACTGCAGTCTGTGAACATGTCCTTGACCGCACCCGCCATAACATCAGATTTGATAGACCACAAATTCTCGTGAAAGAACACCGATACCTACCAAGGATGGTTCGCGAGGCTATTGAAATTAAAAAACATCCTAATTTCAATAGAGAAGATGGCTGGGTGCTTCCATCGACTTGGGATCCGGTAATTAATATAATCAAATCCAAAACCAAGCATAACACTGCAAGACCTCAAGACACCGTGAGCTCATTCTGCGTAGATCGGACCAACAAAAATAATTAAGAAGTTTGAGGGTACCACGGAACAACTATGCCTTTTGGACGTCTAAGACCTCAGTCCCTCCCGTGACCATGGGTGCTGCAAAGCACTCGAAACGTCGGGAACTAAAAATCAAAAAATAAACCGCGATAAAATCCGTAAAATAGTTTTATTTCATGTGTAATATTCGCGTAAATCTAAGAACTCAGTATGTAATCACATTTTTTTTTAATTTGCAAATAATGCTGTTACAACTTTAGTGCGCTGTAATAAATAAGATTTATTATTGATTTTTTGAAAGGGAAGAAACCAGAACGAATGTAAGGATTGTGGTTGGTAACGATGTGCTGGAGCAAGTGAATGAGTTTGTATATCTTGGATGCGCCTTCAGTAAGGATGGGAAATACACCGCTGACATAGAGAGAAGAGTGAGTGCAGGGAACAGAGTGAATGGTGCGATGGGAAAGCTACTCGGGAGCCGGCACTTAAGCCATAAGGCGCAGCTGGCCATACATAACAGAGTTCTTGTCCCAACGCTGTTATATGGTAGCGAGAGCTGGGTATGTAAGAAGGATTCTGGCTGGGTATTCTCCTGAATGAAAGTAGGATAAATGCGGTAGAAATGCGAGCTTTGCGGAAGATGTGCGGAGTGAAGCTGACCGACCGTATTAGCAACAGCATAGTAAGACAGCGAGTAGGTATGAAAGATAGTATCGGTGTAAAGATGAGAAAGGGCATGCTCCGTTGGTTCGGGCATATAGAAAGAATGCCAGAGGAAAGAATGACAAAACAGATATACAATGTGAAAGTGGAAGGATGCAGGTACCGGGGAAGACCTAGACTATCTTACCACGACCAAATAAACCGAGTCTTATCTGATGGAAAAGTCAAGAGTCTCCGTAACCGGCGAGCGTGTATGAGACGAACTATGAGAGTCGAGGAAGCCAGAGAGGTATGTAAGGAAAGAACCTGTATGAACTCTGTACTCTCTGCCTACCCCGCAAGGGATCTGGCGTGAGGTTATAGATAGATAGAGATAGATAGATATTATTGATTCAAATCAATACGGATATGGAGATTTCAAATGCATTTCTTAAACGTATTTCGTAATACATACACATACATGTACAAGTTTCATTGTTAATTGGGGGTATAAACAGCTGAAAAGAGGGGTAAAAAAATTAAAATGGAAATATGATTTTGGTATTGAATTTGTCAAGCAATTATCTAATCGGGGTGTCTGAGGTCTTGCGTTATTTACGATTCACCTTGTATAGAAGCAGTCCAGAATGCGGCCACTTCGACTGCGTTGTCGGTGGCAGCCATTAAGTCCTGCTGCGTGCAGGTTAAGGCACGCAGAGCGCGATGTAAAATGGGAGGGGTTCCCCGTACAAACACCGTAGATTGGCATTGTTTGTAAGTCCTGAACATATCTTTGTTTTACATTGTTATAGCATCTCATAAATACAATGTATGCGATTGCAGGTAGTTAAATAACCCGATTTCTAGCTTCTAGATTACATACTCTTATAGTCTTTCGACTCATTCACAATAATGGCTGTTAGCGCCAATACAGGCGCGCGCGACTAAGCTGTGGGGGGACGCATGTAGCCGCCTCCCATGCCGCGCCGATCAGCTGACGACGGGACAGACCGCAACGAACAGCCCTGCGTACAAGTCGTCTTTCCTTACATTATTTGTTATACGCTATTGGATTATAAGTACATCATTATATTACAGTCCACGCATATCATTTAATATCCTCTAAGATCTCCCTAAGAAGCTTATATTAGGGCACTGCAACCATCAATGGCCGATACAAACTATGCCGGCAAAGCTAGCCTGAGGCGTGACTGCGACGGCCGCCATCAAGCGTGATAAAATGTTATCATTTTATACATTTGATAAGCCATCGAACCCGCATGGCATAAGGGCTGCCGACAAGTGAGTACGTACGTGCCGACAAGCTTTACGACAGGACCTATAATTTTAATTTCATATCCATTTATGTGTATGTGTTAATAAAACGAATGTATTTTATTTTATGTTATATATTTTACGAAATAATAAATTAAATTGTTTACTCAAATCACCAACTCTCTTTTTTTAACATTAGTACATTCTTCCAATTTTTTGTACTGTTTTTCCAAGATATTTTTCATGGCTCATCTTGTAATTTTCAAAACTGGTTGTAGAATTAGTAATAAATCTAAAACAGACTATTTTCCATTTAGACAAATTGGCTAGTTTTAATTTGGCAAAAGTCAAAATCAGATCATTTTTCATTTTGATTCATTCTATACCATAATTCATCGAGGTGCTATGATATATTGTGTGCTGAACTCCTGGAGAAGAATCTAGATTTCTTCTCGCAAGGAGTACCTTGCACGAGGGCGGTGGCGGGTGCAGTCAGGACCCTGAAGTTGGCCTGGTTGAAGTCCATGGCTTCGTACAAGAACCGCGACTGCCGATCGCTCAGTATCCACACATTGCCTTCTCTGTCCACCTGTAACGACACCATAAAACTTACATCTATACCTATTATATCCTATATATTTTCCTAAGAACGTTCATATGGCTTTCCGGTTAAAAATGTATAGTTGATTTTTACAAATCTCATGTATATCATCATGCTAAATCCCTTGCGGAGTAGGCAGCGAGTACCGAGAGAGTAGAAAGTTTATGGTACTTTATTTACAAAAAGCCATTAAACAAACAAACAAAACGTATTGTATATGCTATAATACGTTTTGTTTGTTTGTTTAATGCTGGTAACAAATAATAAACAAACATCTCAACTACACGATAATGGTAGGCAAATAGAATTAGAGCTCGAGGATCACCTGGACAGATCTGATGATGAAGCCGTTAGGTGGTTATAAGAAATTCTCAATGAAGCAACATAACCTCGTCTCGACAAAATAATGTTTTTAAAGATTTTTTGTTTATTATTTTTAATCTACCTATCTATATTATAATTTTTTGTGAGTGATCTACTCTGTTGGCGATGGGGCCTTTACAGCTTCACCGGACAAGAGGGCGAGCGTGCACACCACTACGCTCGAGCTAGAAGGGCAAGGTCACAACTAGTTCAAGGGCGCCTCAAGGAGGAACGGCCTCGGCTCGGGCAGTCTGAGAGCTACCTCGCCTTTAAATCTGCGATTTTAATCGTATCGTCAGTCATTCTACACGTGCAGCCTGTGGGGCAATTACACGCAGCGGGCATACAGTGATCTGTATGTTTAATACAATAATGCACTAAGGTTACTTTTGGGGAGGCATGGCGTTGCAGTGCGTCGGGGATGTATACAGAGACAACGGTTGAAGGTTTCGCCGCCATCATGAGAAAACGATGTGCGTCCCTGTTTAGACGTATTCGTGGCAGCATCAACACTATCCTGAGTGTTTGTGGATAGGTGGGAATCTCCGATGATGCGAAGATAGATGCAGCTCCACACTCAATTATAATTTCTTATGTACTAACATAAAGAACTATGAGAGCGGAGGAAGCCAGCGAGGTATGTAAGGAAAGAACCTGTTGGAACTCTGTACGGGTTCTGGCGTGATGTTATAGATAGATGGATAGATACTAACATAGATTAAGTGCTATGGAACAACCTATGATTCTAGATGGTCGAAATAAATCATTAATTATTATTATTAGGAATTGGTAATAATTTTATTTTCACTTTTATTACAACCACTTTAAAGCTAACTAAAGTTTGCTTACTTTAACGTCATTTGGAAACTCCATCAAATTGCAATCGCTTAATATGAGCGGTGTATTCTCTTCGTTAAAAGGCTTGTTGGTATTCCAGCAACCTAGTCCATTTTTGCACACCTATGATATATTAAAATAATTGTTCGTACATCATTTGAGTATAGACCTTAATAACATTTAATTACCGTTAGTATTGCCAGATATCAGCAATAATTATGATAATAAAAGTACTGTTAGTATTCAGAACTATAACATATATTGTCAAATTAACATCTTGTATTCATATTTCTGCTGCTTATTCCATTCATAAGCAGTGATAGCCTAGTGCTTTGCCGTTGGACTGCAAAGTCAGAGGTCTCTGGTTCAGACCCAGGCACACACCTCTGTCCTTTCGAAAGCATGAGCGTATTATAAATTAATTATCAATTGCTTAAATGGTTAAGACAAACATCGTAAGGAAACCTGCATGCTTAAAGTTTCTCGAAGGTGTTTGAAGTTCGCCAACCCGCACTGGGCCAGCGTGGTGGACTATGGCCTAAACCCTCTCAGTTTGAGAGGAGGCCCGTGCTTAACGGTGGGACAGTTTCTTAACAGGGCTAATACTATATTTCTAGCAAATAAATAATTTGAATTTGTTCACCTGCGTGTAGAATAAAACTCCAGTACCAGGATCGTAGTCGCAAGCGGTGGCCTGTGATTTTGGACCTCGATCACCAACAACCTGAAATTAACCATGACAACCACCAACCAACCAAATTTAACCACGTAACGCCACCTATATAAGTATCAAGCGCACCCGATATTACTGCAGCCCTCGATCTACGATTTTTTCGAACCGGGGCAGAAACATGATAGTGACGCCCCTCTCTCCAGCGTTGGAGATAAAATACTTAAAAAACTGCCGTCCGGGGCGGATGCCTCGGTTTGCCCCCCCCCCCCTAGATCCGAAGCTGTATTATTGCGATGCTCAGATCTAGCCAAGTAGCTTTTGTTCGTATTTTATTGCCGCAACGTGCTTTGTTCTAACCACAAGAGCTTTCGTTGTAAAATTTAATTCGCGTACATGTTTTCTATTAGCGCTAACGACTGTAGAAAGGCGTCTTGGCTACAGCACCAATGAGAACCAAAGCATTCAACTGAACCGGTTTATTTATCATGGTCATTGGTAATGAATCCATACGTGTTACCTGGACTCCATTAAATATATCCTCTATTGGCGCGTCCTTATTTCTCAGCAGTCTTGTCGACATCTTAAACTGTTTAGTGCTCGATGTCGGGTGGAGGTAGAGGTCGCAAAATCTAGACAGTATGAATTCTCATATGAGAGACTGCAAGCCGAAATAGCGTTACCATCTGACGCATACCTGTGTTCACATTTACACAAAACTCATCTCAACGTTTATCCATCTACCTATATTATTTATTTATTTTATTTTATTTGGGAGGTTTACAGCCTAGCAATACGGGTTAGTTTAGTGATTAGCAGTAAGAGGCCATTTACATGCCACCACAGTTAAAAAGGCGCTCGTAGCGCTGTGCTACCGCGGTGTTCTTACCGATCACCAAGGTTAAGCAGCGT
Organism: Phalera bucephala; assembly: GCA_905147815.2. Taxonomy (NCBI): domain Eukaryota; kingdom Metazoa; phylum Arthropoda; class Insecta; order Lepidoptera; family Notodontidae; genus Phalera; species Phalera bucephala. The sequence continues at coordinate 4,201,618 of LR990625.1, read as the reverse complement.
CTGACTCGGTCGGCCCGAGATGGGTGACCGTTTGTGGCATTTTCATATCCGAGCGTCTCCGTGCTTCGGAAGGCACGTTAAGCCGTTGGTCCCGGTTACCACTTAATGTGGTAGTCGTTAATCCGAGCTGGAAGCCTTGAAGGCGGCTTGATAAGTCCAACAGCGGGTGGCCACAAACCTGCCTCCACCAATCCGCAGTGGGTCCGCGTGGTGGAGTATGACCTAATCTGTCTCACCTCGATTTGTGAGAGAAGGCCTTTGCCCAGCAGTGGGCAGTATAGGCTGATATTATTATACAGTTAAAAAGAACTGAATCGGAATACTAAATAATTAATTAGTAGTTTAAATAAATAGCTGCAAAGTCCTATGATAACATGGAGGAAGGATAACTACTTTTAGTCAAATGGTTTTTGAATGCTGTTGAACTGTTGGAAATAAATCTAAAACTTTATGCGTAGAACCAATCGTTTCGTTAAACGTTTTAGATGAGCGTATGAGGTAACTATTATGGCGATATAGTGTGCGTGTTTGTGGAACATGGAGCAGATTTCTGGGTCGGTAATGGCGTGGAGGAACATTAAGATATATTATCACGCCAGATCATTGCAGGATAGGCAGAGAGAACAGTTCTCCAGTCAACGTCATAGGAGATAAATGCATCTATTGATGCGGTAGCCGTTTTTACTCCTTTATTCCCCTTTTATAATGTACATGGAATATAATGACGATATTCGACTATCGATATATCTTTATCATCAAACAATATACGCTGCAGGGTAGGCAGCTCTCTACCAATTTCTAACAATTCCGTTCCTATAAACCTTTACAAACTCATAATAGGACAGCCATAGAAAGGAGTGGCGCTGTGCCCAAAAAAAACATAATCAATACCCGTAAGATACCTTATGAACTTGTCGCCACATATGCGAAAATATTGTCTCAAAATGTTTTAGTACTGGGGGTCTCATGTATGTAGCACGTGCATACAGTTGGTATTTTGCAGTATATACAACTGCAAAATGTCTTCAAAAACTGTACTTATGAAGAAATAAAAGTCATCGTAAAGTATTTTTTACAGCAATAATGTTTGTGTAGGCATTTTTAATTTTACAAGCTTTTATTTAACTTGCATTGTTTTTATGTCTGTCTGTCTGTCCTTCCGGATCAAATCATGTGATTCATTTTCAAGCTCTTGCGTGTATCCGATTGAGCTGAAATTTGGCATACGGATGTAAGTTTGGTGTCACTGCATATGGTAGCATGGAGCTGATCTGATAACGTTACGCCCCTCGTGTTTAGGCTTGTTACATTGGTATTGATAAGTACTATACAACCAGATAATGTTGAGGGTAATGTGTGGGTGGCTAATGTAACCACCCAACCACTCAATATAAGCCCGCCGTGTTTAGAATCATTAAATTTACGAGTATGTTAGTCTCGGATGGTGACGAAGGTCTGATAATGGAGTCGGAAGACAGCCATAGGAACTCCTTAACTAAGCATAATATCTTCGCTGTGTTTTGCTATATAAGCTTCTTTTAAATTAAAATTATTCAAACCGGTTCATGGCGAAGCGGTTTCGACAATATCGCTATTTCACTTCTACTGTTTTATTTTAACAATTTCTGTGGTATGTAGATATATAAGTTTTGTTGTAACTAACCCATCTTTCTTTGGCGGCGACAAAGCAGCAGAAGATATTCCATCGCTCCAGTAGAAGTCCACCCCTCCCACTTTGTACACTCCTGCGTGCGGGTCGAAGTGAAAATAGTGATTCTCCACACGCCATGCATCGTGGTCCTTCAGGCTGTACACTATGATGGCGTTGGAGCCCATGTCAGTGATGTACGCAAATGCATCGTCACGGGAGCAGTCTTTGCCTACTATTTCTACCACCTAATGTGTGGAGAAAAATATATAGTAAAAAATCTGCCTCATAACGAATAATGCACGCAGTGATCACGAGTTCTTGGATCAGATCCTACTTCGGACACAATGATGTGTTTCTATTGAAACATTTTCAGTATCAGTCCGGAGGCTGACCAAGTGCCCGGTACATAGTTCAACTCTAACGGTTGAGAAATAAAGACAAGACAAGATTTTTTTTTGAATAATCAAGTTTTTAAACGACAGCCCGCCACACATTCTCATAACTGTTATAAGCAGATTTATTGTGGATTCCATAGATGACACCGAGGTAAACAAGAACAGTAGACAATAGCATTAATGCACTCGTGTAAAATCGAAAATTGGTATTTTCGTGAAAGCGGCAAATGCCACTTGCGCAAGTAATAAATCGAGGTAACGCCTATAGTGGTGCCTATAGCCACCGGTGTGAAAGTAATACAAGTATAAAGCTTACAATGCTGGTCATGACAGAAGATTCCCTCAACACGTCCTCATTAAGGACATACCGATGTAGTAGTGTGTCGGTTTTCAGGTCGAACACCAACACAGCTGGCTCGGCTATTTGTTTCACGTCCTCTGTAAGTAAAGACGTGATGTGACGTTGTTTATTCCTGCAGTTATAGTGTCCAGTCCAGCATTAGCAGCTTCAGATACATACGACACATGTCTGTTTCTCTCAAAAGGATAGGGGAAGTGTTCCTAATGCACCTATATTTCGCCAAGGTACCGTTTGGCGTGTGAATCTACCACGCTGGTGGCCGCGGAGCCTTTGCCTTTACAGCTTCAGCGGATAAGAGAGCGAGCGTGTAACCACTACGCTCGAGCGACGGGCAAGGGGGCAACTAACTCAAAGGCACCTTAAGGAGGGACGGCCTCGGCTTGGGCAGTCGCTATGGGGGAGGCATATGCTAGGTGCCTCGGAGTGGTGCTCTGCACCGGCCGGATGGCAAGGGATTCTTTGACCTCTTCGGCGAGGTCGGTATCTGATCCTGTCTGCGGTATCTGTATTCGTAAGGGCAGTGGGAGGGTCAGTGAGAACATGCCGTGAATGGCGGTAGCGTCTGTTAGGGGGTGCCAAGGTCTTTCTTTTTTTGATCCCTATGTGACAAATTTAAAATGTTGTTAGGATCATGCAATCCAAAAACCTGATTATGATTTTTCGGAAACCATCATCAAGTTTACCAACACAGTTGCGTCAGCGTGATTATCTATGAAATTAATTCTCTCATCTGAAGGAAAAGTCAAGAGGCTCCGTAACCTGCGAGGGTATTAGACGAACTATAAGAGTGGAGGAAGCCAGAGAGGCATGTAAAGAAAGAACTTGTTGGACCTCTGTACACTCTGCCTCCCGCAAGGGATCTGGCGTGATGATATAGATAGATAGCTAATCCTCTCATTTTGCTAATAACAATCAATAACAGACGAAAATGCAACAAAATGTAGGTACCCCAAGTTTCCATAGCGTCGATACCAATAGGGCATCATTTTCGCTCCCTTCGTGGTATCTACCACAGGCAGTAGTGATCTGATTACACAGTAATTCACTTACTAGACATATCAGAGACTCCATTATCGACCACCCACAGGCGATCGCATTTGTCGATGTGGATCCTGAAGGTGGAGACCACAGTTTTGTTGGAGGCTATGCAGCAAGCCTGGTCAGAGACGTACGCGTGCACCCAGCTTGGATATGGACGCAGTGGTTCGTGGAGACTGCCGTTAAGGTAGACGAAATTCAAGGAAGATGGGACTCCTAAAAGAGATTGATAGAAATTTTAAATCCATTTAAAATGTAATGCTGGGATTAGAAAATTGCATTTCTCCCGTTTCTCCGAATGTGTACCGGCTATTGAGGTATCGTTACATGGGACCTAACATCGTCGGCGAAAAGTGGGTGTCCTCAGTACACCTCTGCAACCCCTGCTTGGGGAATATAGGCCTGACGGAGTTTAATTTTTTTTTTATATTTTAAGAAGAAAAGTAGAACTATCCTACATATGAACCGCATTAACCAGACGATTTTTTTAGTCAAGAGTCTCCGTAACCGGCGAGTGTGTATGAGACGAACTATGAGAGTGGAGGAAGCCAGAGAGGTATGTAAGGAAAGAACCTGTTGGAACTCTGTACTCTCTGCCTACCCCGCGAGGGAGCTGGCGTGATGATATAGATAGATAGATAGATTTTTTTATTAAATATTAACACTAGCTGTTACCTACCCGTGCAAGCTTTGATTTATTTTGTAATATCTTTATAAATTATAACATATGTATCATTGTGAATCTATAAGCTATATAAATTTCAACAAAGTCCGTTCAGTAGATTTTGTGAAAAACTTACAAACATACATTCGTCTCAACAAACTTTTACATTTATAATATAAGTAGGACTAGCCTTTTTTCCAGCGTGGTATCGTAATAAATAATTTGTCATTCCACTTCGCTAGTCCAGTCGGCATGTTATTTTCGGGTATATACGATCTGCTGGCTATAGCCGCTTCGCGCATTCGAGGTTCCCACGCGAAATCCATTACGCTCCATTGAAATTTCGGCGGAATTAAACATACAGAATAATTTAAATAAAACAGAATTAGGAGTTTTGGCGGGAAGTCGAAGAGTGATGTTGTCAATTTGTTTTAATTTCCAAAACTTGTGTTATTTTGACTAATAATGTGTAATGTGGGTGGAATATTAACCATTATGTGTTCTTATATGTGCATGAGTGAAGGTAATTGTAACAAAGCGATAAAACGTGCCTTTTCGGCTTCCCTCAAAACGGCCGTCTCAATTGGTATGTAAAGTATCCACCGCTTTACTATCCAGGGTGGGGTACTTCATTAATTTCATTATCATCGTTGCCATTAAGTTCATCGGGGAATTGAAATAATTTAAACAAACACGATTATATATCTCACTGGACACTGGCAAAATACACTTAAAATTAGTGTGAAGCCATAACTTAAAGAAGAAGAAGAAAACAGAATTAGGAACAAATATTTAAAATTGTGAGGCATTTTTTATTTTATTGCTTTTTTAATTTATACGAAAAAAAATTTATTAAACTACATTTTTTCCTAAGATTTTTCCTATTTTTCTTTTGATAAATGACGTTAGGTGATGGCAGCAAGAATTAAAGACTTTTTGTTGAGTGTTAACACGACGTGAAACTAAACGCAACGACTGTCAAAATCAATTAGTTGTTCCGTATCAGTATATAATTCATACCTTTGAAATGGAGTTTATGCCATCTCTGTTGCACTCGCAACAAATCGTATGCCCCTTACTAGTCACATGTGCAATACGTCAGACAACATTTACTATGCAATGGAAATTTATCCAATTTACTCAAATGTCATTACGCCAACAAAATGTTGTTGAATTAAATTAAATTTATTAAAAGAATCCATTGAATGACGTCCTGAGACCTTGAAGAGTTGTTACCGATAAGCGCATCTGTGTGTTGAGGTCACAGAAAAATGTCAAAAGAGCAGAAGGAAGTTGTTAATAGCAAGGGTGATGTAAACGGCGAGGGAACCAAGGAGAAACGGATTGGATGCGCGCATTACAAGCGCCGCGCCAAGTTTGTGGTGAGATACAATTAATAATTTCACATCAATTTACCTTTACCTAAGGACAAATATCGCGTATGAAATGGTACTTGTGTAAACACGCGCGTGCTATATATAAACATTGAGCATTCTGAAAGTGACATGCGGATTTAGGAAACAAAGCGAATGTCAACGAACTAAAAGCGCGGGTCATCGCGTTATTTTTGCGGCGAAATAACGTAAACAACGTCTAATGGTTTCCTGATTTTTTTTCGTATGTAGAGCATGAAGAACGGACATGATATGTATCACTTGTTGAAACTAATTAACCTCTATTGGCATCTGGGTTCCAATATCATTGATTTAGCATAGCCAGCTGTGTAGAATTTATTGCTTTTATATGTTCCAATATGTTCTTAAAACAGCCTGTGGTATATCCGAGGTGTCAAATATATTCCTCATTTAATAATTGCGTTTACTATTTTCATATTCTATTGATGTGTATATTATCTCTGTCAAGTGTCACACACCTCTACAATATGCAGGAGTATACAAGCAGAGACCACATTCACATTCAGGCGGTCTTTTTGTTTGTTCTATATAAGAATATAGCACAAACAAAAAGACTGGTCAAAACTCAGGTTAAATAACACATAGGTGACCTAAAACACAGTCACTCAAAGAAGTCTGTAGTCTGTGAATATGTCCTTGACCGCAGCCGCCATAAAATCAGATTAGATAGACCCCTAATCCTCGTAAAAGAGAACTGATTCTTAACAAGGATGATTTGCGAGGCTATTGAAATGAAAAAATATCCTAATTTCAATAGAGAAGATGTCTAAGTGCTTCCATTGACTTAGGATCCAGTAATTAATATAATCAAATCAAAACCAAGTATAACACTGCAAGGCCCCAATACACCATGAACTCATTCGGTGTATATCGGAACAACTATGCCTTGTGGACATCTAAAACCTCAGTCCTTACCATGACCATGGGTGCTGCAAAGCACTTAAAACGTCAAGAACATAAAAATCTAAAATAAAACGGAATAAAATAAAAAAAAATAGTTTTATATCATATGTAATATTCGTGTAAATCTAAGAACTCAGTATATGTATCACAAGATTTGAATCTTAAAGATTAACAAACATTGAAAATTAAATAAAAGCTTGTAAATAGAAAATCATTGTTATCATCAGTCATCTATAGCTGTCCACTACATATGCCCCTCAAATTGTACACTGATAAAAAAAATGCTACCTTTAAATTATTAGTCAAGTAATTAGTTCAGTTACATTTTCAATCTCTTTATTAAAGAGATCTGGCAAAAAATATTTGAGATATGTTACATATAATGTAGGTACTTGTGTTCTTATTTGTCTAAATAAGTATTACAATGTAGGGTACATAGAGATTAACTGGAGTCTAGACAGGATTGTGTATGCTACCTAGCAGTAAACATGTGAATCGTTAAATTGTCTTTTATTAAACATAATAAGATAGTCTTTTTTTTAACCCAAATAAATTTGAAGCAATACTTCTGTTTATTTAAAAATCTCTTATGGAGGCCAGAGCGGTCTTTATTAATTAGGTGAAACAAACATACATATTTCTTAAGTAAATAAAGTTTTCTCTCTTAAAGCAGTACCAATAATGAAAGTCAAGTTTGTAACGTCATTTGCACGCAAACATAGTGTTTAAGGAATCTTATTTGGAAACACTTAACCGATTTTACTGTTTTCATACACTGATAATAGGTGCCACAAATATTTCACAGGGCCTTGAGAAGTTAAAATGGCAACTAATGCTGTCTATCTATATTATCACGCCAGATCCCTTGTAGGCAGAGAGTCAATCAATCAATCAATCAATCAGCCTATCGCAGTCCACTGCTGGACATAGGCCTCTCCTAACACGCGCCATTGCACACGGTCCTCCGCCTTCCGCATCCAGTCTGTCCCAGCGACCTTTTTGAGGTCGTCGGTCCATCTAGCTGGGGGCCGTCCTACCTTACGCTTACCAAGTCGCGGTCTCCACTCTAGGACACGTTTGCTCCATCGGTCGTCGGTCCTTCTGCAGATGTGACCAGCCCATTGCCACTTTAGCTTACTGAGTTTGCGAGCTATGTCGGTAACTTTGGTTCTTTGTCGGATTACCTCGTTACGAATTTTATCCTTCAAAGAGACGCCGAGCATAGCTCGCTCCATAGCCCGCTGTGCGACTTTAAATTTGTGGACCAGTCCCACTGTGAGTGTCCACGTCTCGGCCCCGTAGGTCATAACAGGTAGGACGCATTGGTTGTACACTTTAGTCTTCAGGCATTGCGGAATAGGCGAAGAGAAAACGTGACGTAGCTTGCCAAATGCTGCCCAACCCAATTGGATCCTGCGGTTGATTTCTTTCTCGAAGTTGTTTCTACCAAATTGGACAACTTGTCCAAGGTAGACATACTCCCGAACAACTTCGAGCATCGAACCATCGACGTAGATCGGTCCCGGCGTGACATGGTCATTAAACATGATCTTGGTTTTATCCAAGTTCATGCCGAGACCGACACCTCGAGAGGCTCCATTTAGGCTATGCAGCATTTCGCGTAACTGTTCCAGTGACTCTGCCACGATGACGATATCATCGGCAAACCGAAGATGTGAGATGTATTCGCCGTTGATGTTAATGCCCCGCCCAGTCCAGTCCAGCGTCTTGAAGACGTCTTCGAGTGCATTGGTGAAGAGCTTGGGGGATATTACATCCCCCTGTCTTACACCTCGACGTAGCTCGATCGGGTTGGTCTTTTGGTCTTGGAGCTGGACGGTCATTGTGGCGGTATTATATAGACATCTCAGCACCTCGATATAGCGCCAATCGATGCCACATCGCTGCAGAGCATCCAGAACCGCCCAGGTTTCGATGGAGTCGAAGGCTTTCTCGTAGTCCACGAAAGCCATACACAGCGGCTGATTGTACTCTTCGGTCTTCTGTACAATCTGCCGAACAGTATGGATGTGATCCACGGTGCTGTAGCCTTTTCGAAACCCAGCTTGTTCCGGTGGCTGGAACTCGTCAAGTCTTCTGGCGAGGCGGTTTGTGAGTACTTTCGAGAACAACTTGTAGACGTGGCTCAGGAGTGAGATGGGTCTGTAGTTCTTCAGCAAGGTTTTGTCACCTTTTTTGAAGAACAGAACCACCGCACTCCCGCTCCACGCTTGAGGTGTTAAGCCCTGGTGGATGACGGAATTAAAGAGGCTCGCTAACTTTTTCAGTATTGGAGTCCCGCCTGCTTTTAGGAGCTCAGTGGTGATTCCGTCATCGCCTGGCGACTTGTTGTTTTTGAGCTGCTCGAGAGCCACTCTGACCTCGTCCTGGTTGACATCAGGGATGTCTTCCGTGTTGTGGCGTGCGAGTGGGGCTCTGTGGTCGTCAGCGCTGGGTCTCGTCGGTTTAGTCATCCGTGATGCGTACAGGTCTTTGTAGAAACTCTCAATCTCCTCGAGTATCTCGAACTTGGAGGTCACGGTTTTGCCATCTGCAGTATTAAGTTTCGTCAGATGGGATTTACCTAGCTGGCGAGCGAAGACTTTGGTGCCTCTGTTCTGTTCAATCGCAGCCGCGATGGCGCGGGTGTTGGAACATCGGAGGTCACGTCGCACCAGCTTCCGGATCTTCCGGTTGAGGTTCCTCCCATCCGGCGAAGACGCCTGCGTGGATGACATTTCTCGTCTCTGCCTCATAAGTTCGAGAGTCTCGAGCGAGAGTTTAGACTCTCTGTTACCGCTTTTGCCGGGAAACACCCTTCGAGACACCTCCTGTAGCGTTTTGACCACTGTGTCGGTTTTTTCGTCAACATTGCCTTCGGTTTCCAGCAGGTCGAAACGATTTTGAAGCTCCAGTTGGAACTTTTCGAACCCTAAAGCTATTTGAGGCGCAGTAGGTCTCAGAGTAGCCCTCATCATGCGACGCCTTTCGGCCCTGAAGTTTATATTTAGAGCGCCTCGGACAAGTCGGTGATCGCTGCCGGTATTAAACCTGTTGATCACGGAGACGTCTCTAAATATAGACTTCCTGTCAGTCATGATGAAGTCTATCTCGTTCCTCGTCACAGTGTCGGGGCTTCGCCATGTCCACTTTCTATGAGGCTTCTTCTTAAAGAACGAATTCATCAAGAAGAGCCCCTGCGACTCCAGAAAGTTGACCAGCATCTGCCCCCTGTGGTTTCGGCGCCCCACGCCGTGGGGTCCGATTATTGTTTCGCCGCGTTCTTGTACTCCCACTTTGGCATTGAAGTCCCCCATAACAACGTTGTAGTGAGCCTTGGTGGTGCCATGTAATGCCTTGGCTATGTCTTCATACATGGCTTCGACTATGTCGTCGTAGTATGTCGAGGTCGGCGCATATACCTGTACCACCTTCAGGGTGCACCTGTTGGTGATTTTAATTATGAGGTACGCTACCCGTGTCGACACACTGCTGACTTCTACAACGTTGTTAGTGAGAGCTTTGTTGACCAGGAAACCGACACCGCCCTGAGAGGGCCGATCACCTTCACGAAAGTAGAACAGGTGGCCTGACTCAAGGGTTATCGTGTCCTCGCCCTGTCTTCGGACTTCGGATAACCCCAATATGTGCCAGTTTATGCGACCTAGTTCTACCTCGAGTTCAGTGAGGTGTTGGTCCAGCCGTAGAGAGCGTCCATTGTACGTAGCCAGGGTCAGGTGTTTTTGGTAGCCTTGTGTCGTAGCCCGGAGATTCTTCGCACCCCCTGCCCCGCTGTTACCGCGACCGCTACCGTGGCAGCGGACAGCGGGACTACCGGGAACTGGGGGCCTTTGTTTTAGGTGCCTTACCATGTTAGGAGGTTTCGGCCTACTATACCACGCTGGCCAGACGGGTTGGTATAGGGTTTGTTTCAAATTTTCCTTTTCTGGTCGTTGATCGAATGACGTTACTACCTTTGGTGGACTCTTACCACCAGCCTAGCAAAAGTAAGGCTACTGGGGCATTCTAAGTTTTTCTTTCGCTTCCAGCCCAGTAAGGAAGTAGGCAGAGAGTACAGAGTGGTAATGCAAGCAACTAATGCTATGTATGTTAAACTGCAATTACTGGCCAGTGCAACATATTGTTACCCTTTATAGATCTTCATCTACTTAATCATATGACTCTGATATGTATGTAGAATATGTAAGTAAAATTTGCAAAACCTTTAGAAGTTTAAACTGGTAAAAGGACAATGCCGTCTAATGTATGGCGTTCCATACCAAATCGTAAGTCATTGCGTCAAAACCAAATGTCTATATATTACTAAATATTTTTGAGATCTACTTCTGCAATCTGTAGTTATTATTGATAAAATATTATGAGGTTAGATTTAAAAACACGAAAAATCTTCACTTGAGTGAGCTCGTCACGAGCTTTGTCAATGTCTGATGTGAAATAAAGAGCAGAATACATTGGGTTTGAGGTTTTTGGTCCAACATGCCATACAAACGAAACCATCCCGCGATCTAATTTGATCTTAGCGCCATCTATCGCCATGTGGGCTAAGCTTCTAATATATGTCTGTGCTATGGGTATTAGAATTTTTTCGGTTTTAAAATTGCCGACTTATATAAAGCAACAAAAAAAGATTATTTAATTTAAAAAAAAATGCATAAAAATATGGAATAATTTCGTCGTGACGCAAAGCCACCGTTGGAAACAAAATATTGTCCCTCTACTGTGTCCATATTCTTATTGCTTGATAAGGAAAGTCACTTTTCTAATTTCGCAGTCTTGACCACTATGTTACTTTACTCTATGCTTGAGAAGTTAAGCTGGGTACTTACTCTACATATTACAGCCATAGTAGCATCAGTGGAAAAATATATTGTGACCATATTTTTATCACTTGGTAAAGGTCACTTTTAATTCATTCGGGACCTTCATCACTTTAAAATGCAAATATTTCATTTTGTACCAAGTAATCTATTACATCAGATCTATATCATCACGCCAGATCCCTTACAGGGTAGGCAGAGAGTACAGAGTTCCAACAGGCTCTTAACTTTCATACACCTAACACACACAGTTAGTGAACCCTTTATATCTGAGGCTAACTGTCTAACTTGCCATTTACTAAGCCATAAAATAATGATCATTGCAGTTTATCGATCACCTAGTTTCCGAAACACTAGTAATTTCCTCCATAGCCTTAATGACATTCTCACATCTGTTGCTAGCATCAATAATATTATTTTAATCGGGGATATAAACATAAATATTTGTCCACTTAGCCAGAACTCACAGGCTCACGAATACTTGACTCTCATTACCTCACATGGCTTACTGCCCACACATGAATTACCAACCCGTGAGAAAAATTGCATCGATCATGTATTGCTTAAATCTGATTTAAAGTCCACAACCCTAGTTTTTGATACATACATCACTGATCATGCACCAATTCTTATTGCAATTGATAATAAACCAAAACCCATCAAACGTGCACCAACACAAATTCAAGTAGACTTCTCTACTGTTTATTCAACTTTATCAAGCACAGACTTTAGTCAAGTTTTATGTAGTCCTGATGCCAACGTAGCAGCAGAAACATTTGTATATATCATTGCTAAGATTATTAAACAGAATTCATTACTAAAGGTTGTACCCTCTAAAAACAGATTGTTGAAGCCCTGGATTACAATGGGTTTACTTAGGTGTATTCGTAATAGAGATGCCATGAATCGCAAATTAAGAGCTGAACCTAATAACTATACTCTTAAGGTAACCTATTTGAGGTATCGGAATTTTTGCAACAAATTGCTTAAAAATTTAAAGCATGAACACGAAAGACAGGAACTAGCTAAAGCAAAAAACAACACTAAAGCTACCTGGAAAGTAATAAAAACTATTATAAACAATAATTGTGTAATGAGCCCCCCTCTAGAACTGTTACATCTTGAACCTGATGATATCTCGTCCGCTAACAAAGTAAATCAATATTTTACTAATATAGGTAAGGATCTAGCCTCAAAACACAGGGCCACCACTTCCCCAACTTTTCTGGATGACAACTATCCACCTAACTCTCTAACACTACTCACAACAGATGACTCTGAAGTAGATAATATTATCCTTAGCCTGCGCACAGATGCTGCCGTGGGTTGGGATGGTATCACAGCATCACTACTACAAAAATGTAAAAATACACTGATTCCTATCATTACACATATTTGTAATATATCTATAATGAGCGCCAAATTCCCTAAGATATTTAAGAAGGCTATCGTTTACCCTATTTTCAAGGGCGGGAATAGAGACGATATGAATAACTATAGGCCAATATCTGTTTTACCTATGCTATCCAAAATACTAGAAAAAATCCTCAATTCTCGCTTAGTAAATTTCTTAGAACGCCACAATATTTTCGCCTCAAATCAGTTCGGGTTTAGAAAGGGAAAATCTACGGAAGACGCAGTGGCATCGCTCATTGACCATGTTGTGGATAAATTAGATAAACAAAACAAATGCATAGGTATCTTCCTTGACCTTACAAAGGCTTTCGATACCGTCTCTGTTCCTCACCTTCTATCCAAACTTGAAAAAGTGGGAGTACGTGGTCATGCTTTTGAAATCTTCAAAGATTATCTTTCTGACAGAACCCAGTGCATTAAAATTGACACAACTGTTAGTGACGAAACCCCTCTTTCCTTCGGCGTCCCTCAAGGTTCTATCCTTGGCCCTACTCTCTTTCTAGTCTACATTAACTCACTTTCTAAACTTCCCCTTCCTAACTGTTCCATCTTTACATATGCTGATGACACAGCCCTAATTGCTCATGGCTCTAACTGGACCACCACTTTTAAAACTGCTGAGCATGCCCTTGGCATAGTAATAACCTGGCTGGCTGAAAATCTCTTAACTTTAAATTTATCTAAGTCTACGTACCTATCTTTTTCATTGTCATCCACTAATCCACCTTTCCCAGATATCCTTCTACTCAAGGCACATTCCTGCTCAACTGATCCTAATTCATCTATATGCGAATGCCCCATCCTATCTAGATCCCAAAATATTAAATACCTTGGTGTCAACATAGATGATCACTTAAATTGGAAATCTCATCTTGAAAATCTTACAGCACGTGTACGTAAACTTATATACGTATTTAAAAAGCTACGCAACTCGGTAGATTTAGACACATTGAAAATTGTATATTATGCATTGTGCCAAACAATTCTAAGCTACTGTGTCACAGTCTGGGGAGGTGCAGTGAAATCAAAATTTTTGGAACTAGAACGTGCACAAAGAGCTGTGCTGAAAGGTCATGACTTGTAAACCCTACAGGTATTCCACCACTACTCTTTATAAAGAATGTCAAATGCTTACTGTACGACAGCTTTTTGTGCTCCATACAGTTTTAAGAAAACATTCCTCGCTGCATTATGAAGAGAGAAAAATGTCTAAGCGAAGAGCTTATCAAGTATGTCCAGTGCTGTCATTTAGAACCTCTTTAGCTAGTAGGCATTATAAAGTCATCAGTGGCCACCTCTACAATATGATTAATAAATCATGTAGCATCTACTCCCTTTCAAAGTATGAGTGTAAAATAAAAACAAGCAAATGGCTCCTGTCCAAAACTTATACAGACACTGAGGAAATTCTAAAAATCTCGATTTTATAATAGTAAATAGTTAATGAATAAATTTAAATAGCTGGGCTAGCAGGTGCACAATAAAAAATGTAATAGGTTCTTAGTCTGCTTATGTAAGTACCAAATTCTGTGAGAGAGCCCTGGTACCCATAACACAAGTTAAATCTTATCATGGGTACCAGAGTTTATCCTTTTTTAAATGATGACTAGACCATGTAACAGATTGTAAGTTTTTTTATTCCCAATGTATCACTTTTGTTTGTTGAAATAAAAATATTATTATTATTATTATTATATATGTATCTCGCTGAGATTCACGGGCTTTACCCGGACCTTTGAAAGGCTTGCATGGGGACATGGGTCCAACACGTAGAGGCCCTTTGCGAGAAGTTAATGTTATGTAAGCCACCTGCTGAGATCACTTGCTGAAAATGAAGAAACATAACCAGCGAACTGACCCCGGCAGGTGCAAGGACTATTGTAAATTATGGAAAGAAAACAAGGGCTATGCAAATGAGGCTTGATGGACAAAAACTGGACTATTTCAAAGAGGACGGACACCGGCCATAATTAGTTATACCTAATTACCCGTGGCCGGCGGTGACTCGCCGCTTACTAGATGGGCCCTCAAACGGTCGTCCTAGGACAACTGAGGGCAACACCGGTGTGAGCGGCTCAGGGGTGTAGAGAGGTGTGCTGCACTTTCTCCGAAGTTACTCGCGGCGTTATGCCCTTTAACACTTCCACCCCTGGAGTACATCGATGTAGGAACGCATTATCTTCCTACGTCGATATAGCTCTCACGGCTCCTCTCTGGACGGCCAATTAAGGCTAGCCAGAGCCGAGAGTCCTGCGGGCACCCTTCGGTTTCCACTCGACCGAAGAAGACACGCCGAGTTGGGGGCCCTGACCGACTCTCTGAAGCACTCGGGTCCGTGGTGTCGTTACTCACCAACAGCTCGCCACAAGCTGCCCTGCGGGCTTAATATTATTATTATTATTATTATTATACCTCTCTGGCTTCCTCTACACTCATAGTTCCTCTCATGCACGCTCGCCGGTTACGGAGACTCCTGACTTGTCCTTCAGATTAGACCCAGTTTATTTCATCAGATTATGGTACAAAATGTTTTGTAATAAGTCAGCTGAATTGTTGCAAGACTTTCCATCACGGTTCAATGTAAAACGTTGCACAACTTTATTTCAATGTTATAGCAGGTAATCAGTACAAATGGGTATCTTAAATTATACAATATTCTATTAATATACAAAAAAATTTTAGACCAGAAAGATTAGAAAATAAATATAGAACAACATACAACATTCCAGTATGTTCTTTCCTTACAGACTCTTCTAGGATGTAGGTATCAGGCGAGACTATCTCACCATGGCAAAATGAAAACCTTAGAGAAAGGCAGAGATATTTTAGATGTTAGGTTTTTCTCACACACTATTTAGGAATAAAATTGACTCCTCTCAGCTCCTCAGTAAGTTTTGTCTCAGAGTTCCGCGAAATTGTCCCCGTAAACCTATAGCCCTCTTGGTACCACCTCTTCGGCGAACGATCTTTGGCGCGAACTCTCCAGTTCCAGGATTATGTAAACTTATAAATAGCCGAAGCAATCTGTGCTGATGATATCCACGCAGATAGTCTAGTAGCATTCAGCCGCGCTTTCAGTTCACCATAGATAACAACAACCAAATTACATTACCTATTATTGAATGTCTCCCGTATGCTCCTTGTAATGTTAAAAATTATATTCCCTGGGTTATGTTTTCGTTTGTTTTAAATAATATTATTTCACACTTACATACCTATCATCATCATCATCATCATCTCAGCCTATACTTGTCCACTGCTGAACATAGGCCTCCCCAATCGCTTTCCAGCGTAACCGGTCCGATGCCACCTGCATCCAACGACTTCCTGCGATTTTCACAAGATCGTCGGTCCATCTGGCAGGCGGTCGTCCCACGCTGCGCTTGCTAATACGTGGTCTCCACTCTAGAATCTTTCTGCCCCAACGCCCGTCCGATCTACGCGCTATGTGGCCCGCCCATTGCCACTTCAGCTTGCTAATCTTAACGGCTATGTCGGTGACCTTGGTTCTTCTACGAATCTCCTCATTCCTGATTCGATCGCGTAGAGAAACGCCGAGCATAGCTCTCTCCATAGCTCGCTGAGCAACTCTGAGCTTTTTTATGAGACCTATTGTAAGAGACCACGTCTCTGATCCATATATCATCACTGGTAACACACATTGACTAAAAACTTTAGTCTTAAGGCACTGAGGTATTTTGGATGAGAAGATGTTGCGCAGTTTCCCGAACGCTGCCCAGCCGAGTTGGATTCGTCGATTGACATACCTATATTCTTTTTATATTGCGCTGGTTGAGAGAAACATTGTCTTCTGCCAATGATTAAAATTATCAAGTAATGTATGTTGTATTGTATGTTGTGTGTATTATGTATACACACAACATACAATACAACATACATTGGTTGTGCAGCAAGATAATTATCTTATTTATTTATTTAGGTCCACCATTAGTTACTACAACAGTACATTTCTTCGAACAAACTTGTTAAAGTTATAACATGATGTGCAACCTTTCAAAGGCGAACAATTACAATAAAAATAGAAAAAGACATAAATATAATTAAAACTAAACTTCAAACTAGACTTTCAATGACATAACCAAGTAATTACAGGATATAAAAATAAATCAAACACCTAACTTATGACACGGAGCCACCATGAGTGCTGTCTATGCGTTCAGGTTCAAAAATATAATTGATACACTCACAAAATTGAGCCAAGGACTGGTGATGTATGTCGCATGATGAGTTGACGCTATTATAAAGTCGGCAGATTCTGGGAATTGGTGAATTGCTCCCTAGGACGGTACGTCGAAAGGGCGGAACAATGCACCCTCCCCCCCCTCCATCTCAGCTCGGACTCCATCCCGTCCCCTCAGGACACCGATCAGGCCGTAGATGCCTTCACCGAACACATCCGATCGGCTGTCAGTCGATCGTCCAAGCAAGTCGAGGCGGAAGATCTCTACCTCAACCGCTTTCGACTGCCGGACGATGTTAGGGATCTCATTCGTTCCAAGAATGCTTCTATCCGAGCGTACGACTCCTACCCCACCGAAGCCAATCGGGCCCGGATGCGCGCTTTACAACGAGAGGTAAAGCGTCGTGTTGCGGAGGTCCGGGAGGAACGGTGGGGTGACTTCCTAGAGGGCATCGCGCCATCGCATCTGGCCTACTGGGAGCTAGCGCGTAGCCTCAAATCCGACTCCACGACTGACATGCCCCCGCTGTCCCGCCCTTCAGGCGCACCCCCAGCCTTCGACGACGACGAAAAGGCCGAGCTTCTCGCCGACTCCCTCGAGAGCCAGTGCGCCCCCAGCTCTCAGTCCGTCGACCAGTCCCACGTCGACGCGGTCGACAGGGAAGTCGAGCGCAGGGCATCCCTCCCCCCCGTCGATTCCTTACCTCCTATCACCCAAACGGAGGTCGAAGGTCTAATTATGGGTCTCAAAACTAAAAAAGCCCCCGGCTCTGACGGCATTTCGAATCGCGTTCTGAAATGCCTGCCCGCCCAACTCATCTGCCTCTTAGTGGCCATATTGAACGCCGCCATGGCGAACTGCACCTTCCCCGCTAAGTGGAAGGAGGGCATTCCCAAGCCCGGCAAACCTCGCAATCTCCCCGCGAGCTACCGCCCTATCAGTCTCCTCAACTCCCTGGCCAAGATATACGAGCGCCCACTTCTGGCGAGGCTCAAAGACTTCCTAACGTCCAGGGGTATCCTTATCGACGAGCAGTTCGGCTTTCGAGCTAAACACTCTTGCGTCCACCAAGTGCACCGCATCACGGAGCACATCCTCTCCGGTCTCAATAGACCCAAACCCATCTACACGGGCGCCCTCTTCCTAGATGTCGCGAAGGCATTCGACAAAGTCTGGCACAACGGCTTGATCTACAAGCTCTACCAATTGGGTGTGCCTGACAGACTCGTGCTCATCTTATGAGACATCTTGTTGAATCGCGCCTTCCGTTATCGCGTCGAAATGACGCGCTCCACTTCCCACTCCATCAGAGTCCCACAGGGCTCAGTTCTCTCTCCGCTCCTGTTTAGCCTTTACACGAACGACATTCCTCGTTCGAGTAAGGCGCATCTAGTCCTATTCGCGGATGATACCGCTCTCTACGTCTCGCATAGGAATAAGGGTTTCATTACCAGAAACCTTCAGGCATCCGCCAATTCCCTAGGGAATTGGTTCAGGAAGTGGCGTATTGAGGTGAACCCGGACAAGAGCGCTGCGGTGTTCTTCTCCAGAGGTGCCACCCCGCGCCACTCCCTGCGCCGCCCTAGAAGTAATATCGGCCAAGTGACCATGTTCGACCGACCCATTCCCTGGGTCAAAGAGGTCAAATATCTAGGGTTAACCCTAAACAGTACCATGTCCTTCGGCCCGCACATCCAGCGGGTCCGTCACCGAGCATCATTTGTGCTCGGTCGTCTCCATTCGTTAATCTGCAAGCGGAGTAAAATGTCCTTTAGAAATAAGGTGACACTTTACAAAACTTGCGTTCGACCCATCATGACTTATGCGTGTGTTGTGTTCGGGCATTCGGCCCCCTCTCACATCGATAAACTCCAAGTGGTTCAAAACCGCTTCCTCCGTAAAGCCGTAGGAGCCCCCTGGTTCGTACGGAACGTCGACCTCCACTCCGATCTAGATCTCGAACCTATTCGCGCCTTTATTAAAAAGGCGTCAACACGTCACTTCGCGAACGCATCTACCCATGCGAATCCGTTAATCGTAGCCACCGCCGACTACGATCTCCCCCGCGACCCCTGCCGCCACCGCCGGCCGCGACATGTTCTCACCGACCCCCCCCCCCCCCCCCCCCCCCCCCGATGCTTTGTCATCCCTTCTTTCCGCTCAGAATACGGGCGACGACGACGACGTAGTAGTAGATCCCCTCCCATAGCCGGCGGTTGACCGGTGCACTTAGTAGTGCACCCGTCCCCCTACAGCGACTGTCCCAACCGAGGGCGCCTCTTGCCCTTCTGGCTGGCTAGAGCGTAGTGGTTGCACGCTCGCCTTTAAGTCCGGTGAAGCTGTAAAGGCCTCGCGGCCAACAGCGTACATCATTCACACACACACACGCATCTGTATGAAAACTTGTATCACTATTTACTGCTACAACTATGGGTACACCTAAAGAAATAAATGACTGAATAGGCCAAATAATGTAATTTCATTTATTAATTTCAGACTCCATGCTGCAACAAGGTGTACATCTGCCGGTACTGCCATGACGAGAACGAACAGCACTACTTCAACAGGAAATCTGTCACTGAACTAATATGCACAGAATGTGACACGAGGCAGAAGGTGCAGGCTGAGTGCGAGAATTGTGGAGTCAGATTTGGAAAGGTAAGTATACAAGGTGTAAGATGAATAACACAAGACATGAAATTTGTTTGTTCTAAATCAACAACTGAATTAATTCCAACTATTTTTAAATGATGTTAATTTTGTTAAATTACTGTTACTCGTTTAGTCTGCTTTAAATCAAATTTTATCTCGCGTTATATGTTACACCTTGTATAATACATAGTTGAATCGTGTATTGATGATCGACGACGAAGCCTTGGTGTAGTGGCGTAGGCCGGTGTGCTTACTGGATCAAGTAATCGCGGGTTCGATACCCGTATGGAACATTTCAATGTTTCTAATGTGTATGTAAATATGTTTATGTTTCTAAAAGCACCGAATGATTCATAATATAGGGCTACCTGTTTAGAATGATATTTAAAAAAAAACTTTTTAAAAACAAGCTTTTATAGAAAGCACAACGATGATATCTCGCTTAGTTGAGGAGTTCCTATAGCTTCTTTCTAGCTTCATCATAAGACCACCTGAATCACCCTGAACACCATCGGGGTCTAAAGTACCCGTCAAGACAAATCCAACGAGTCCTAACACGACGGGATTATAATGAGTAGTTGGGCTGGGAAAAAAGGGCCACATTGGCCACTTTTTAGCTCCATCATCAGACCCTGAACACTATTTGGTTGTATAGGACTTCTCAATACCAATCTATCAACCCTAAACACGAAAGGGTTACGTTGTATATTTCACATGTTTCTATGGCCACCTGTGGACTTCAGACCAGCTCCGTGGTACGATATTATAGCATTGTCACTGAACTTACATACATATGCGAAGTTTCAGCTCAATCGGATACCCGTAAGTCCTTGAAAAATAGATCACAAGATTTAAACCGGAAAGACACATAGACAGACATACGAAAATTGCAAGTTAATAAAAGTTTGTATAAAATATATATATCAAGACAAACACGGCATTTTATGCGGAGTGGATACCACCTCAGCACCATAAATTAGCACACAGCAGCACCCGTTGCGCTCCATTGAGTTGCCATGAGGCCGGCAGCACTTATCTCAGAAATGACTACACAAGTTCTTATTCGATTTTTACCTGATTGATAGACTGATTCAAGCGGAAGGTTATCTATAAAACAAAGTCCCCCGCCGCGTCTGTCTGTCTGTCTGAACGCGATTAACTCAATAACTACCGAACGGATTTTCATACGGTTTTCACCAATGGACGGAGTGATTCAAGGGGAAGGTTTATATGTATAACCCGTGCGAAACCGGACGGGTCGTCAGTGGTATATAATTGAAATTTTCGTGCAAATTGGCCAAGCTATAATTACATTTTTGGGTACTACCCGTGAGATGACGAGCGGGTCGTTTGTTTTGAATAAAATAATAACAATACAATACTGTATACAGGAAATAGCTTAATACTACGATTCGCTTCCAAGGGCATAGTCACAGCTCTCACAAACATTCAGTTTTTTGTTTGTACAATTCTTTTTTTATGCCGTGCCGTGCAGTTGTTGACTTAAACCTTGCTGATATTTTTTCTTAATTTTTTATATAGCAGTGATAGCCTAGTGGTAAGACCGTTCGTTGGACTGCAAAGTCAGATGTCTTGGGTTCAAACCCAGGCCCCTCTGTATTTTCGAAAGCATGCGTGCGTATTAAAAATTGATTATCACTTGCTTTAACGGCGAAGGAAAACATCGTGAGGAAACCTACACCTAAGAGTTTCTCGAAGGTGTGTGAAGTTCGCCAACCCGCACTGGGCCAGCGTGGTGGACTATGGCTTAAACGTTTTCCTTCTCAACTCTGCAACACGATTTTTTACAAGTTTTTATTTAATTTGCAGTGTTCGTATGTCTATCTGTCTTTCCGGTTTAAATCTTGTGATCCATTTTTCAAGCACTTGCGGGTGTCAAATTGAGCGGAAATTTAGCATACGTAGTTTCGATGACAATACAATAATATGGTACCATGGAGCTGTTCTGATGATGAAGTCGAAAGGTGGCCATAGGAACATGTGAACTATACAACGTAACCTCCTCGTATTTGGGTTTGTTAGATTCGTATTGACAAGTACTATACAACCAGATAGTGTTTAGGGTCTGATGATGAAGCTAAAAGGTGGCCAATGGAACCACGCAACTATTCAATATAACCCTGCTCAGTTTGGGCTCGTTAGATTTGTCTTGACGAGTACTTTAGATCGTGATGGTGTCCAGGGTCTGATGATGGGGCCGGAAAGAAGCCATAGGAACTTCTCAACTAAGCAAGATATCTTCTTTCTGTTTTTAAAAGCTTGTTCTTAAAGGGTATTTTTAATTTAAAATTATTTCATTTAATTTTGATCTATAAAATTTTACCGCTGATCGTTTAAAATTTAGAAAAATGCATGAACCCATAAGTATGTTGAAAATATGCTTGATCTTTTTACATTTTCCTCCATTAGACATCTCTTACGAATGCCCATTGAATGAACAAGTGACACTTTTCACTCACACCTTTATTGCTGCAATTTACTGTGTACAAAAAACCCTCTCAATTATTATTATTTCTTTTGGCAAATTACCAAAAAACGGTTATAAAACTTACCTTGCAAAGTCCTTTGGAGTCATGAAAATTTCTTACGGCCGGTTTCAATATTCACACACATAACTCAACGATAGATTTGCCTACCACGGATAGAATTTGACATATTTTGGAAATGGAAAATCTGTCAAAAATTCTACTGCCAGTAAGCAATCTATCCTTCAGTTGATTATTGAAACCGGCCATTAGAGAGGTATTTTTAACATGTGAAACTGTAACGCTTTATTATTAAATGCCATCGCGGTTCAAGGCACGGTCATTGCGGATATAAACGAAAAACCTTTCTATATTAAATGTAATTAAGTCTTAATGCAAGAAAACCTGCTAATATTCAGAGCTACAGATGTGATATGTATATATACTCGTATGTAATTTAATAAATTAATTTTAATAACTGAGTGCTTTATAGATGTATATAAGTGAGTTTTCTCAAGTTAGACGTTAAACTCGCTTTGGTCGGTTCCGAAACCGAGTTAAAAAACCAGTGGCGAAAATGAAATTTTTTTATTAGCCAATAGTGAAGCTGGCGATCACTAGTCGAACAGTGTGCTCTGACAACTGAAAAATTTTCAATATGCTAATATGCTGGGTACCAGGGACAAGGAAATCAAAACAGTTTCTTTATGAACGGACATACGTTATTCGTCTAGTGGCTATTACTACAATGACAAATCAAAGGACGGCTGCGCGGGCGTATCTTACCTACATAGCTGTACATGCTAGTTATAAGGCACAATATTGGTATAAAAAAATATAATATTAGCCCTGTTAAGAAACTGTCCCGCTGTTGGACACGGGCCTCCTCTCAAACTGAGAAGGTTTAGGCCATAGTCCACCACGCTGGCCTAGTGCGGGTTGGCGAACTTCACACACCTTCGAGAAACTCTTAGGCATGCAGGTTTCCTCACGATGTTTTCCTTCACCGTTAAAGCAAGTGATAATTAATTTTTAGTACACACATGCTTTCGAAAAGACAGAGGTGCGTGCCTGGGTTTGAACCCGATACCTTTGACTTTGCAGTCCAACGGTCTAACCACTAGGCTATCACTGCTTATATTGGTATAATAATAATAATTTATTTCAGACTTCAGTCCATATCAGTGTTAGTAACAATTAACTTAATTTCTAGTGGTAGTAGGATTTTATTCAGTGTGGAGTTTCATCCATCTCCGTAACATTGGAGTGTCCCACCGATCTATAAACACCCTCAGAAAAATATTGGTGCTGTCGCGCAGCCGTGCTAGTAAAGAGGCACATCTTTTCCTCATAATAGTGGCAAAATAGTCTATATGGCTCTGTGCGAACATGCCTGAGGCACTCGGCCACGGCAGCCCCAACAGTACCCTGAGAGCGTTACTATACTGTACACGCAGGTCACTGTATGCCCGCGGAGTGTAACTGACCCACAGACTGCACGTGTAGAAAGATTGGCAGTAAGCTTTAAAAAGCGTTATCTTTACTGATTCTGTACAACGTGCGAATCTGCGCGCCTGCATGTTACAGCGCACAGCCAGTGCTCTGCGTTCCCTTTCTAACTCTAGGTTATCGCTTAAATCCTTTGATAGATCCTTTTGATATTACTGTGCTCACGCACTTCGTATATTTAACAAATATCTTACCAAAGTTTGAAATCGTGCCACGTAAAATGGCTATACACCAACTCCCACCCTGACTTCGTCGCCGATATACGTAAAATTATAGTATGGTATAGATATAAGTTATGTTTTCAGTACACATGTCTGATCTGCAACCTCTTCGACGATGACGACAAGCGGCAGTACCACTGCGACGGCTGCGGCATCTGCCGCGTCGGCGGCCGGGACCGGTTCTTCCACTGCGAGCGCTGCAACATGTGCCTGCCCGTCCAGCTCCAGCAAGTTGGACATAGGGTGAGTGCGAAAGAGAAGTGTTCTACGAGTTCGGATAGATCAGTTCTAATGAATTATGCGGGTTTAAAGGAATGAAACTGTTTATATCGAATGAAATGAGTTCTAATGAAAAACGGTTTATAAGAATGAAATAGGTTGTAGCGATTAAAGTGGGTTTTATTAGAATAGTTATAGTGAGGTAGGCTAAAACAGATTAAATAGTTCTAGATAAGTTAAGGGATGAGGAACATACTAACAGACGAAGAAAATTGTAATGAGGAAGGTTCTGACGGATGAGGAAAGTTCTAATGGATTACGCGGGTTCAGGAAAATTGTCGCCCTATCTACTGTGATCCTGGGTTCAAATCCTAGGTCAGACAAAAAAGTGATTTTAAAATAGAAAATATTCCAGTATCAGTCTGGAATCTGGCATTGTGCCCGGTACACTGGCAATAGGCTCGCCCCTTATCACATGGGACCTAACATCGTCGGCGAAAAGTAGATGTATAGAGCACCTCTGCCACCCCCCTTGGGGAATATAGGCGTGACGGTGTTTATATTTTCTTTACGATCAAGATATGAGACTAATGATTTTATGTCTAAGGAGTAAAGAAGTGTTAGGTGATTGTTGTGGTGTCCCCAGTGCGTGGAGAACGTGTCGCGGTCGAACTGCCCGGTATGTTTGGAGGACATCCACACGTCGCGCATCCCGTGCCACATCCCGGACTGCGGGCATCTGCTGCACCGGCCCTGCTTCGAGCAGCTGCTACACTCGGGGCACTACGCCTGCCCCACCTGCCAGACCAGCATGATCGACATGACCAATGTAAGTGCACACATGTAGAGGTTGTTAGCAACCTACATACATTGTGTATTACTGCAAATAATAGTTTAGATCAAAATTGTGGGCTACATACTTACTAGCCTGCCCCACCTACCAGACCAGCATGATCGACATGACCAATGTAAGTGCACACATGTAGAGGTTGTTGGTAACCAACATACGCTGTGTATTACTGCTAATAGTTTAGATCAAAATTGTGGGCTACATACTTACTAGCCTGCCCCACCTGCCAGACCAGCATGATCGACATGACCAATGTAAGTGCACACATGTAGAGGTTGTTGGTAACCAACATACGCTGTGTATTACTGCTAATAGTTTAGATCAAAATTGTGGGCTACATACTTACTAGCCTGCCCCACCTGCCAGACCAGCATGATCGACATGACCAACGTGAGTGCATGTACAGATCATTTAAGCACACGCTTGCATGTGATCATATTATAACACTTGCGAGGTAATTAAGTGGGTACCGTGAAAATAAAACTGTTTTTATGCTTCATGCACTTCAAGAAGTATATGGATTAGAGACTTAATATTTAGAAATATAATTTGTGACCGCCTATTTTTGTATCTGGCAAAAGTAATATATACGATTAATCGAAATTTTCTCGATAGAAGAAATCTTTAATCATCTATCTCTATTGCATTTTCTGATACCAACGCTATATGCTTTAGAACTAATCAATATAATTTACTGAAAACATAGCGAAATTCTTGAAAAGCAGTTTTTTTAATAGTGTAGTTTTTTTAGAAAATGTTTAAATTTTGTTTTTACACATAAGTCGTTTATTTCCGAGCGCGCGCGCAATGTATTTGTCCCTTATTATTCTTTCGCCGGTCGCCGATGTATTCCACTTAGATCGCTTGTTCGCGATTTGATCGCTGTGGCTTCCGAAGAGAGACTTGTGTCCATCATCGCCCTGAGTGATCCTTTTATACTCGTATGAGAGTTCTAGAATGGACGCGAACCCTCCAAGTACATCGATAGAAAGGCGCAGGTTCATCGAACAATAGCCGGCGCATTCCACAAAGCGGTATTATTATTACGTACCTACTTGTACGTAAACAAGTAGCTATTTATTTACCGCGACCGCGCGCCGGCGATAATAAAAAGAGGAGGTACCTTTTAGATGTCTTAGCACTCAAACTCGGTTTCTAGATCTTTCTTGACGGATCGATAGGGGGCCTAAGGGTATGTAATGCATTTTAAAATAAACATCCCCGACATAGGGTTTTCCAGATATCGGGGTATGACCGGTTCGTAACAATATGTACTATGATAGCCGTAACATGTAGATAATGCTAATAACACTAGTTTATTTTTACTTTGGGTACAAGAATTGTCAAACCGCTGTTGCTGTCCCCTTTACATCTATTTTATATGTTTTGGGATCTCGGTTTCTCTTTTTTGAAATAAAAAAATATTATTGACATCTAACACACAGTTTCAACAGGAAATAACCTGAACTCTCTGCCAACCCCGCAAAGGATCTGGCGCGCTGATATAGGTGAACAGAGATCTACCATACCCTATTACTTCTAACAGTTTAGGTCATATTTATTGCCTACACAAATTATACTGTAATGTAAATTAATGATGTAAATTAATGTGGCCTGCCAGCATGATCGACATGGCCAATATAAGTGCACATTTAAAAAATAAATTAACGCCGTCACATTCCCTAAGCGGGAGTGGCATAAGTGTACTGAGTACACCCACGTTTCGCCGTTATGTTTGGTCCGATGTAATAGGAGGCGAGCCTATTGCCATATACCCGGCACAATCCCAGACTCCGGACTCATACTGGAAATTTCAATATCTAAAACTATATTATAATTTTTTTGTTGGGCTGTGTAATTGTCAGGACAAGATTTAAATGAAAGAAAATGTTTGAAAAATTGTACAGCAAAGTAAAAAAAAATGGGTTAAAAGTATCCATATAAAAAACCGAGAGGGACAGAAGACAACGGAAATCTTCAAAAATATTGACATATTGACGTTTAGTTGTTCAGTTATATCCGAAAAAATGGTGTTTTCGCTGTTTTGTGAAAAAAAATCATTACATGGTCGTAGTGTATAGGGAACATTTGGTGTCATTTTCTTTATTAGTACACCCGTGCGAAGCCGGGGCAGGCAGTAATGAACAAATTTGTCCGCAGTTATGGAGTTACCTGGACTCCGAGGTGGCCGCGACGCCGATGCCGCCGGAGTACGCCGACTACAAGGCCACGATATTGTGCAAAGACTGTCATAAGGTAAGCATTAACTTTTCAACATTGCCAATCTTTTAATTTCCTTGTATTTGACAGTCGTTTATTATAATTTTCTATGTAGTGAATATTTAATCAAGGGTCAAAATGGGTAGAATAGAATAGAAAACTCTTTAATGTACACCAAATTATAAATTAACAATAATATAAGGTACAAAACAATATAAGGTACAATTGGCGGCCTTATTGCTTATAGCAATTTCTTCCAGGCAACCAAGTCGAAAGAAATACAACAAAGTAGAGGGCAGTTGGTGGCGTTAGTGTGTAACGAAATGCATAGTTGGTGATTTATTTTGGTTTAACTGTAAAATTTATGTAAGAAAGACAACTTACTCAGTGTCACATTATTATATACATAGATCAATAAGAAAAATAATAAATCGATCTCCGTGTTCTCTGTCTATCCCCCAAGGGATCTGGGCCCTAATTCTCGTATTTAATTGACACTGAAATTGGATCCTGACTGAATTGAGATTTAATTTTGAATTTACTCGAAATTGGTATTCTGTTACACTAAAAGTTCGGTCTGATTTCGGTATCATCTCAGTCTAATCTCAGTTAATCTAGTGTCGATCACATTTCGATCTATTATCGATCTCACGTCGATTCACAGCTGACATAGATTAAATAAAAAACATTAAGTGTAATGTCAAACTTATAAATATCGGTGTTGCCAATTTCTAGGCAAGTACCGGAAGTGTCGGTAATTTTAAATAAAAACATAATTATATTTCACACAGGAATCGAAATATAAACGTATAAACAATTAAAAAATACTATAAATATAATCAATTCGTTCTACATTTGCGTATTTTGATTTAATTTTCATTTAATACTCGTTTGATGTGTCTGAAAATTGGGTACTTTCATTTAGGTGCATGACCACCCCACGCACTCGAGCTAGTACCCATGGCCATAAAAATTTATAAGGTATAAGAAAAAAACACCGCGCGTAAATTGATGTTGTTTACAAAGTGTTTTGAATTTCATTGTCTTCCATTATAATATTCTGGCTAAACAAGGCAAAGAAGGAAACGCGCTTTTAACAAAATTGTGGGCTCAGTGCGCTTTGATTTTGAATGCCGACGTCGGAGACGTCCAAAAGTCAGCGCAAGAGTGGAAAAAGGTAAGTAATCTATCGTCTTATATAGATCTGCTCAATATTACTATTCTTAGTGATAAAGTGCCGTTTTATATTTCTAGTACTACAATCAATACAAGAGCCGCACGAAGGCTAAACAAAGAAGCCATAAAATGGGAGTCTTGAAAACTGGTGAAGGGCCAGCTGACGAGGTCCATTTAACACCTCTGGAGGAACGCTTCATTGGCATTATTGGAGGATGCAGTTCTCAGCTGCCTGCTGGCAGGCATAATCTACTTGATATATTGGTGAATATTATATAGGTGGTAATATTTATGTAGAACTCTATCAAGAAATTTTGAAATATTCTAATGTGTGTGATTTGTTTATAGACTGTTGAACTGAATACTAGCAGTGGCGGGAATGATGGGATTTAGGGCATGAGTGGCCATGTCCTAACAGGAGACATGTAGGTCAATTTTGAGTAAGTATACAACCAACAATATAATAACCACTAAAATAGTTTTATTGTAAACATGTCAAACAGAAAATGTATTATCTTTAATTGCCCACAGGGTTTGCATGACTATTTGCTGCACAGCTGCACCTGTCATCGGTGGATTTGCTTACAGCAGCTGGTATGGCCGGGACGAGCATCTCGTCACGGTCTTGCTCTGGCGCTCTAAGCCAAGCCTAATTGGCCACGTTGTGTAGAACACAGCAAGCATGCAGCTGCCTTACTACTAATAGACACCTAAAAGAAAAAAAAATTGAAAATTACAACCATTCTTTATAATAATAAACATTGTTGATTGATAAATATATACCATTGTGGATAAGAAAAGTAATAATTTTAAAAATTGTTAATTAATATTTGTTAAGAAGATAACCCATTGTTGATTAGTGAGTAGAAATAATTTAGTTTAGTGTATTCTATATTTATAATACATATAAGTGTTTACACATTGTTGATTAATAATTTGATTATAGATTGTTATTGATATGTTTTATATGAATAAATAAGCACTTATTTGATTTAGTTAAACATGTTTATATTTACAAACCTGAATCTCCCTTTTGAAACTCCTATAATCTATTCCAACACATTTAGAGCTTCAATATGTTTTTGGTAAAACCAATTTTCAGTCAAAACAAAACAAATACCCACTATCCCTGCAATTTAAATGTGACATTATGCAGTGTTTATATTAGTTATCTTATAATGTGACTTCTGCAAACATACATACCTAAAAGAGAAATTGATTCACCACCCTCAGTGACCTCATTTAGATAACCATTTAATGGGTGGTCCCTCCAAATAGTTGAATCATAAGTACTCCCAGGCTGAATGGGTCAGAGAATATTTTGGCCTGTATCACAAATCTGAAAAGCAAGATTTTTTTTTTTAACAATCAATATTAATAAAGTTTAATAATTATAGCTTCATATTACTTGACTGCCTCGTTGGTCTGGTGGCAAAGCGCATCGCTTTGTGATCACGAGGTCCTGGGTTCAAATCCTAGGTCGGACAAATGTAGTTTTTCTAACGAAAAATTCCCAGTATGAGTCCGGAGTCTGGAATTGTGCCCGGTATATGGCAATAGGCTCGCCCCCTATTACATGGGACCTAACATCGTCGGCGAAACGTGGGTGTACTCAGTACACCTCTGCCACCCCCTCTGGGGAATATAGGCGTGATGGTGTTTTTCATATTACTTAATTTATACTTACTATCATCACATACAAAGAATGATAGCCTTTATAGCATTAATATGCCTCCTCATGTTCTGAAGGTTTTATGATCGAGACATGAGTACCATCTATGCAGCCAACACCTCTAGGTAGCCCATATTTGGAATAGAATCTAAAATACAAAAAATCATACATTTGTTATTATTAGCAAATTTCAATAGATAGGTTCATATTACAATGATTAGTATAACTTACCTGCTTCTAATTCTTTCCCTTGCCTCTCTTGTCAGAGGAAAGTTAACATACTTGCTCAAGACTGCCGGGTGGTTTAAAGCATCTGTCACTTGCTGCGCAGCCCTCGACACACTGGGTTGTGGCAAAGCATGTGAAATGCTTTGTCCCACCAAACTTTGGTATGAACCACTCACATATTGTTACCAAAACCTAGAAAAAAGATAATATTAGAATCATTTTTTAATATTTAAAAATATACAATGCAAGGAATCTAACGTGATGATATAGATATATAAATATATGGCTTTCATTTTGCATATATTGAGTATTTACCTCGGGTGTGTAAAAATGTGTGTTGTGTATAGGTAGTAGGTACTTAAACTAACCTTTACAGCAGCATCCAGTCCATCGTTACGTCTTTCTCTGGGCATATGGGGCTTCAGCTCGTCAATAAGGTTTTCCACTAGCGGTTTCGTGAGTCTGTAAGTTCTTACAACTCCGAATCGCTCATGGAAAAGGCGTCTGAAGCGAAACGACGATCACGTAATGTACGTCGGCGTTGCCTACGTCTTTCCGACGCTGCTTCGTCGTCTGCTCGTAGTGCAGCTATTAGATAATTCCACCTTAAGCCAAATCCACTCATTTTACGTGAAATAATTGCGTAAAAACTTATAATAAAATTTATTTTTATGTGCAAAACCAACTATTTACAATGTCTCTTCAGTCAACTTTGAGTCAAGCTTCAGTGTCATTTCAATCTCAAATTTGACGTTTGTTATTGTACGAGAATACCAATTTTGTAGTTTATGTTAGTTCAAAACGTTACCAGAATACCGTTTACATGTTTTTCAAGTTTCGGTCCGATCTCGATTCGGTAAATGTCATTGAAGGATTCGAATATGTTACGAGAATACCGTTTGTAAAGTTGATGAGATTGAGATGAGATCGAAACTGGATTTTGAACACTTTTAATTACGAGAATTGGCCTTCTGGTCTGATAATATAGATAGAAAAATCTAACAATTGTGGCAATGGTGTACTGATTGATGGTGGTGTTCTGGTGTGATATTTATTATGAATCACGTAAACACAAATACATTAATCACAAAGCGGGCGACAATGTTTATTTTAACACGTCCAGACAAATCGCACCTTCAGAACAGATATGACTTATCTCATAAAATCAAGTTTTAGGGAAACTAAACGCGTCCCTTCAAAACCGAGCGGCCCGGGTAGAGGGAGGGAAAGTGAAAGAGACCGAAGTAAGTAACCACAAAGGCTATAATGTAGAACAGATAAATTCTACAACGTTCTTAGGATTGTTTATAGATAGTAAGTTAACATGGAAAACACATAAAGAAGAGACATTCAAGAAGTTAAAAAAAAGCATATGCCTTGTCTCCACTTTCAAAGAGAATTAACAGAGAATCTCAATTAATAGAATACCATAGTCTAGTGCAGTGGTCGGCAACTTTGTCATCCAAAAGAACCAAATATAGACAATTATATCAGCCTATATTGCCCACTGCTGGACAAACGCCTTCTCTCACAAATCGAGGTGAGAGAGATTAGGTCATACTCCACCACGCAGACCAAGTGCGGATTGGCGGAGGCAGGTTTGTGGCCACCTGCTGTTGAAACTTATCAAGCCGCCTTTGAGGAACTCGGCTTAACGACTACCACATTAAGTGGTAGCCGGGACCAATGGCTTAACATGCCTTCCGAAGCACGGAGACGCTCGAATATAAAAATGCCACAAACTGTCACCCATCTCGGGCCGACCGAGTCGAACGCTGCTTGACCTTGGTAATCGGTAAGAATACCGCGGTCGCACAGCGATAGACAATACGTAATTAAAATTTATTCATTCTTTTAACTACAAATAGTAAAAATACATTTCGGCGCGAGCAATTAGGCGGAAATAACGAATAGAATACATGTTTGCGAGCGCCTATCCGTGTTATTGTTGCTTTCTATAAATGTGACCTTTTTATGGCTTGTAGAACTAATACGGACTATACCTATTTATGTTGTGGTTTAAATACGCTGTAAACCATTTATTACCGAGTTCAAAACGAACAAGGTTCTCAATTCTTCTTTATATACAGAATGGATTAAGTTGGGGCAGTAAGGGAAGCTATCTCGACCGTTGTAGATACAGAAAAACGGCTCTAGGGGAGTATCCTACATTTTTGCGATATTTGGAGCTGAATTTACAGATTTCGAAAAAAATGTACAGTACAGAAAATGGACAATTTAATCAAAAACTTGGACTACTACTCATTTAAGATGTGGCATATGCGTAGAAAGAAAGAATTACGGCAATAAACAGTGCCCGAGAATTATACGTCAACAAGTCCATAATCGTACCAATGTTTGGTCACCCTACTTAGATAGAGACGTAGGGCTCTCTCTTGTTATCCCGTTTTTTTCGCAGGGTGCTCAATCCATTGTATTATATCCATGTATTCACCAGATAGAGCGTACCTTTTAATGGCCCTCGATGACCGTAACTCGATTTATAAGATTGTTGATTTAAGTCTATACCGTTTTGAAGGTGCGATATTTTGTTTCCCTATAGAAAAGCGTCCAATCTCGCCAGCGTAGGTCTTGTGTTTATAGTTTTTTTTTTTTTTTCTTTTTAAAAACGTAGCCCCACACTAGGATTTATTCCTGTGTCGTGGGTGCGTTTACAAACATGAAAATTCACAAACAAATACCCAAACCGGAACAAATAATTGTGGATCACACAAAGATTTGTCCCGTGCGGGAATCGAACCCGCGACTATTCGACGCAGTGGGCGGAGCAGCTCAAGCTCTTAACCACTGCGCTAAATCGTCCGTCGAGAATGGTGTCCCTAAAAAGAAAATATGATTTGATGATTTTATTTGTGTTTTATTTCAGCTGTCGACAGTGAAGTTCCACGTAGTGGGACTGAAATGCCAGCATTGCGGCGCATACAACACATGCCAAACCAACGGATTTCATAAGTAAGTCTAGTTTGTGAAACACCTGGTTTAATTTTTCTGTTTTTTTTTTAGAGTTTTGTACTTCAGCCGGTAAAAACGTAATTTGTTCTCCATCAGGATATCAATATCATTTTCTCTATCAATTTAGGATTTTTTGTGTCACGGTTTGTTGTATGGCTGTGGCAGGAACGTTGTGGCAGGATTTGTCAAAAGTAAGATCTTCCAGCCAGGCGGGTGTTCTGTCTGGCTGGGCCTGGCACTCTCTCCAAGATTTGTTGTCGGGGGCAGGTATATATGTTACACGTCGTGTGCACTCTAATATCGCGTTCTAGACATGTATGGGGGATTGTCAGCGCCATCTATTGGTAGATAGTCGCAAATATGTAGCGATGTATAGGGTTGCTTCACGACTATTGACAGTCGATTAATTTAAATACAGCCCGACAAGGATCTTTTAGCGCTTGGATCGCTGTAACGGGGGTAGGTGCGTTGGTGTGGTTACCATTTAGTAAAATTTTCCTACTTCCGGGTAAATATTTCAACAGATGGGTCCACACTGTGGAACTCGAGAAAGTTGACATATTCGCTCAATGAATTAAACCATGTGAACGCAGTAAAACAAATTGAATTATAGTACAAAATTAAAAAGATTATTTTTAAACATTCCTACTGATTAAATAACTGGACAAGTGCGAGTAGGACTCGCGCTCTCAGGGTTTCGTACCGGGTTCGGTTTCGGCCAGTTTCAGCGCAAAATTATAGTTTCGTGTGCGTGTGTGTGTGGGTGGGTGTGTGTGTGTGGGTGTGGGTGTGTGTGTGTGTGTGTGGGGGTGTGTGTGGGGGGTGTGTGGGTGTGGGCGTGGGCGTGGGTGTGTGTGTGTGTGTGTGTGTGTGTGTGTGTGTGTGTGTGTGTGTGTGTGTGTGTGTGTGTGCTGAATGATGCTGTTGGCCGCGGGGCCTTTACAGCTTCACCGGGCAAGAGGGCGAGCGTGCAACCACAACGCTCGAGCCAGAAGGGCAAGGGGGCAACTAGCTCAAGGGCCCCTCAAGGAGGAACGACCTTGGCTTGGGCAGAAGGGATGTAAGGGCATCGAGAGGGTCGGTAAGAACATGCCGCGGACGGCGGTTGCAGCTGATAGGAGGGAAGTTAAGTTCGTAGTCGGCGGCGGCTACGATTAACGGATTTCTATGATTGGACGCATCGCGAAATATCGGGTTGTCGCCTTTTTAATAAAGGTTCGAGACCGAGATCGGAATGCAGACTGTTGGATTTGTCTTGATTAGTACTATAGTTTTAAGTGGCCCTAAAAACTTTTCTATTAAACAAGATAGCCCCATCATGTTTGGGCTTGTTATGATAAGTTCTATAGACTACAGTTGCCAGAGTCTGGTGGTGGAGACAGAAAGTGCCCATAGGAGTTTGCCTGATATATAACGTAACTCTATCGTATTTGGGCTCGTTTGATTTATCTAGACAAGTACCATATAACTAGGTGGCGAGCAGGGTCTAAGCCGGAAGGTGGCCAAAGTAACTCTTCGGCTTACTAAAATATCTCCGTCGTATTGCCACAATAAAAGCATGTTATTTAAAAGATTATTTATTAACATTAAAATCGGATGATAAACGAAGAACTTATGGTCAAATATACATACAAAATATGTATACAGATTAATTGTGAACCTTTTTGGCGTCCGTTAATATTTTGTTTAGTTCTATAGTAAGGTACCTATAGGATGGTTATAAACTCAAAATAACTCAATCTACACATTCGTATTACTTGTCGTTAAGGAGTTCCCTGGTGTATTTTCAAATGCCGAGATCCAATACCAATGATATTAAAATGGAACCTGGAGCTACACACTAAACAAAGCAAAAAGAATCATCAAAATGTTTCATAAATAATAATTTTAAATTAAAAAAGTTATTTTTGGAAACCAAGCTTTTATATCAAAAACTCTATGGCAAAAACACAACGGAGACCGACAAGTATTATGATTATTTAAGGTCTGGGGTCTAGAGTACTAGATAAGGTAGTGATCTATATTACATCCAGGAGCGGTGTCCTTGTGATTTGTGCTTACGATCTAATCATACAAAAAAAACTATCGACTATATGAACTATATAAACAACATAATACAGCGATTCACAATTCCGGGCGTCGCAATGAGCGCCATCTAGCGAGGTTATATTGAACTAAAAATAGTACAATTTATTAATACGTAAACAATGGTACTTGTCAAGACAAATCCAACGAGCTCCAGTATGTCGGGGTTATGGTGAGTAGTTGGCTAGTTCCGTAGGTCACCCTCCGATTCCATCATCAGATCCTGGACATCATCAGAGTCTATAGAACTCGTCAAGACAAATCCAACGAGCCCAAACACGGCAGGATTATGTTCAGTAGTTGAGAAGTTCTATTGGCCACCCTCCAGCTCCATTATCAGACCCTGGACATCATCCGGGTCTACAGAACTCGTCAAGACAAATCCAACGAGCCCAAACACGGCGGGGTTATGTTGAGTAGTTGGGTAGTTCCGTTGGCCACCTTTCCACTTCATCATCAGACCCTGCACATCATCTGGTTTAGTACTTGTCAATACCAACCTAACAAGCCTAAACACGAGGTGGTTACGTTGTATAGTTGACATGTTCCCATGGCCACCTTTCAACTCCATCATGAGACTGGTCTGGAGCTGGGTCCATAGTACTATATTATTGCATTGTCACCGAACTTACATACGTATGCCAAGTTTCATCTCAATCGAATACATGCTTTCTATTGTCAAACACTGTTGGATATCTTAATAAATAAAATATCCGAAGTGCTTGTAAAATAGATCACAAGATTTGAACCTAAAAGACAGACAGACATACAAACATAAAATCTTGTAAAAAGTTACCTGGGCCTCGTTACTCTATTGGCGAATAATGCGCGTAGCGATCACGAGGTCCTGAGTTCGAATCCCAGGTCAGACCAAATGTAATTTTTCGATAGAAATATATATATCTAGTATCAACTAGCATTGTGCCCGATATAATGGCATTAGGTTTGCCCCCTATTGCATAAGACCTAACATCCGACCTTGGGGAATAGACGTTTAAATGAACAACGTTGATATTCTATTATTTCCGTATAAAAAATTCACACACACCGGGACGCCTACATTCCCCAAGCGGGAGTGGCAGAGGTGTACTAAGTGCGCACACCAACTTATTGCTGAGAACGTATGGTGCCAATGTAATAGATCCTCCGCGATCTCTAAACGCATAATACGGTAGCTACGAGACCAACGAGGCAGTCCATAAAAACACCTTTTAAAAAAGGCTTCTTTCTTTATAAAATGTTGCTGTAATTAAATAAACAACATTTAATTTTCATTCAAATTATATAAGCATAAAAGAATTAATAGACAATCTGATCAAATTTACGTCCTATACTGCACACAGATATCAGTGGCGCCACTAGACAGCGCTATCTTAATTTTTTTTATATGGTATATTTATAAATTGACAATTATCGAGTTTTTTTCTTTACTTGTACTTTAAATCCTTGCTTTTTGCCGAATGCCATGGTTCTAGGTCAACGGGAAGTGCTATATAATTTCTGATGAGTTACTTTAAATGGCCATATCTTTTGTTTGGGTATACTTAGAACCATCGGATTTTTACACCACTAGGAGACCATAGACCTTCGAATTTGATATAAATTTGAACTTAATACTTCTAGCTGTTCCTGAGAAAAGGGGTGATAACCGTCGGACAGACGGACAACGAAGTGATCCTATCCTTATTAGGACTCCAAAAAGAACTTCGGTAAATTTCATAGCAAACAGCAACTCAAGTAAACTATCATCTTGTGACAGCGTTAGTTCCGATTTTGATTATGTAGGTACCAGAAGATCCTTGTCGGACTATAAAATATAGAAGGGCAATTCTCGTATTTAAACTGTGACTTAAACGTCACATTTGATATTCTGTCTCACTAGAAAATCGATCCTATTTCAGCATCATTACAGTCTTATCTTGATATAATGTCGAGTTATTCAATTTAAAATTTGTTGTTGATCGCGTGGTAATCTAAGCTGCTACAATTTAATATAAGAGATTAAACTGTGATTTTCAGTTGGATGTGTATTTATTGTTTATATCAGTTCCAAATATTAATAGAATACCCTTTTGTATAATACCCTATATCCTTATATATTTTGTTCGTCCGATCTCGACTCGATCGGTGTCATTTAAGAAATATTTTGAATAAGAAACTTTTTAAGATACCACGTTTTTAAACAGAACTAAAAATATGAAATAATCACTCCAGACATGCCACGCCAGATCCCTTGTAGAGTAAACATGTAAAATAATTTAAAACTAAAAACGTAGGGCGCATGGCGCGGCAAAGTATTATTGGTCAAAATAAAACATATCGTACAAGCCCAAACACAATGTGCTTGTGTTGCTAAATTTAGGAGTATCTATAGCCACCTTCCGGCTTCATCATCAGATCCTGGACACCGCATAGGCTTGTAGTATTTGTCAAGACAAACCCAACGAGTCCAAACTCGACGGGGCTATGTGGTTTAGTTTAGGAGTTCCTATGACCACCTTCCGGCTTCATCATCAAACCCTAAGCACCACCTAGGGATAGATATAGATAGATAAAATTTGTACCGAAAAGACAGAGAGACAGACACCAAAGCTAGTTGGTAAAAACGTGGCAATAATAATTAATTTTACGAGAATATTATTTGATACATTTATGATATTAAGATAAGGCGGGCGATTTACCCCAACAAATCCTTGTTTCGATTGGGGGTTTGTGTATCTAAATTTCATGTGTGTGAGCCTGCGTGCGTGTGTGCCTGCGTGCGTGTGTCCGTGCGTGCGTGTGTGCGTACGTGCATGCGTGCGTGCGTGCGTGTGTGTGTGAATGATCTACGCTGCTGGCCGCGGGGCCTTTACAGGTTTACCGGACAAAACGGCGAGCGTGCAACAACTACACTCGAATCAGAAGGGCAAGGGGGCAAGTCACTCAAGGAGGAACGGCCTCGGCTTGGGCAGTCGCTATGGGGGAGGGCTATGTCTATGACTGCGGTGTCTCGCCGTGGTGTTATGCACCGGCTTGCGGGCAAGGGATTTTTCGACCTCGCCGGCGAGGTCAGTGTCTGATCCTGTGTGCGGTATCTGTATTCGAAAGAAGAGAAGTAAGGGCATCGGGTTTGGCGGTGAGAATATGCCCCCGGCGGCGGTAGCGGTTGATAGGAGGGGAGTCAGGTGCGTAGTTGGCGGCGGCTACGTTTAGGGGGTTCTGATGGTTGGATGTGTTCGCGAAGTAGCGAGTTGTTGCCCTTTTAATATAGGATATTTTTTAATAAATACTAGCTATTGTGGGGCATTGAGATATAGATTACTACGTACCAAAGAAGCTGGGTTAAAAAAATGATGCACAGCTTGGGAGATCGTGAAGTTGGTGTGATTATGTTTTCATAGATAATAAATTCTTTTGTTTCTGTATGTGTTTGAACAGTAACTCTGTGCACATGAAAGCCTATTCTGAAATAAAACTTAGCACTCGAAGGAGTCAGGTTTCGAGAAGCGACTGGAAATGGGAACTGAAGTGTATGCACTTCAGTTCCCATTTCTTTTGCTACTAAAAATTTACTAGAGATGTCTTCTAGTACGTAATACATTGTAACTCAATAGATTTGGGGTTATTTTATGAAATCGAAACTGCATTTCGAACACTAATACGAGAATTGGCCTGGTGTACGTAATGTGTAAGCCGAGGTGCCGATATGATGACTCACCTGAACAGCTGCTCTCCACCCGTCAGGGACTCCAGCCTGGAGGCGGGCGATTCACCACCGTCTTCTTCGTCATCAGCCTCGAGCCGCGGCGGCTCCGCCCCTTGCCCCGAGCCGGGCCGCGAGCCGCGCGACGAGCTGCCGCGCGCCAACCCTCTGCACGAGCCGCCGCAGGCCTGACGCAGGCTCTAGACCTGCCGAGCCGCCGGCGCACACGCTCCGCGCACTCGCGGGCCACGCCCCGCAGACGTAGGCGCTAGATGACCAAACACCTCTACGCCCAAGGCTTGGCAAAGCCTAGCCTGCCCTGGTAGTGTCACAGATACCCCGATTGCTGCAACGTACACTA
Source organism: Phalera bucephala (assembly GCA_905147815.2). Lineage (NCBI taxonomy): Eukaryota > Metazoa > Arthropoda > Insecta > Lepidoptera > Notodontidae > Phalera > Phalera bucephala. Next base: position 4,162,398 of record LR990625.1, on the reverse strand, counting down.
TAGAATCTGCAAAATAGTTTCTTTTCTTATCGCGTTCTTAGATTTACGCGAATATTACTAAAATCAAACTAATTTAATATAAGACTGGCTCGTTGGTCTAGTGGCAAAGCGCATCACTTGGTAATTACGGGGCTCAAATTCTAGGTCGTCAAATGAAGTCTGGAATTGCGCCCGGTATATGGCAATAGGCTCGCCCCCTATTACATGAGAATAGGAATATGGAATGGTATTGTTATTAGACTTAGAAAAAAGAGGAACGTGTTAAATATGATACAGTAAAACTTATTAAGACAAGATTTTGACTGCTTCCCTGTGAAGTATATGATGCTTAGTGTCGATACTGTATGTTGCGGCGACGCTAGAGTCTTCAAAATGCTTCAACGCACACATTTTTACTTAATATACTTAATATTTTTTAAATAACTACAACTTTGACAGGGCACTCACCGGGCACGCTAATTGAAAATATTCACCCGGATTTACACTAGCGTGGCGGAGACAAAAATATGCAGTGCGGCCATGCTAAGTTTTCATAACCGAGTGATAGGTATGAAAACGAATAGTTTTATTCATATATTAGTCGCATAATATAATAATATTTAATACCTATCACCTATTTCTAGAAGTGAAGACTTGTTATTGACTCTCATTCTTCTATTCCAGTATTATCATGATTTGTAGTCGTGTTCACATTTCTACGGACAAATTGACGTTTATGGTGTTGTCAGAATTTGACACAAAACTAATCTTATACAACTAAAATTTATTTATATTTAGTTTTTAATGTTAAGACAGCTGTAAAAAGACGTCGATAACATTTTTTTTTTAATTTTTTATTACTTCAAAAATGACAATAAAGTCGGTATCTATATCCGAAATAGAATCATTTTCTACACAATTTATTGTTTAAATGCACACTAAGTAAAATTCAACTTCAATTTAATAAATACAATAAATATGTCTATAATTTATGTCGATTGATTTAGTTGTTAGTTCTGCACTAGTCGTCTTAAGCTGGCAACATTTTATTTTGTTTTGACATTTGCACCTGTCAATTTGTCCGTGGATTTGTGAAGACTATAGGTAGCTGTCGGTCTTATATATTGTAATAAATGAATATTTATTAGGAGGCGTGCGTAACGCTCTGTGACCGCGGTGTTCTTAGCAGTTAAAGCAGCCTTCCGCTCGGTCGGTCTGAAATGGGTGACTGTTTGTAATTTATACTTGTCAACTCGAATTGTGAGAGAAGGCCTTAGCCCATTAATGGGACAGTATATTTATTATAATATGAATAAATAAAATGATTTATAATTCCCTACTTGTTTAGCTTATGTCGTTTTTATTTTTACTATCGTTTTATGTTCACATTATATTATTTAAATATAAAAATGTACTAACTCACTCGGACAGCGCAATGCGAGCTTGTAATACATCAAATTATATATACGAAACAGACTTGAAAAAAAATTAATGTCATTAGAGAAAATAAATGGGTTTAAAGAAATTAAGTAACCTTCTTGCCGGGTCTTCTAAGTGGAGGCCGCCTTCTCATATATTGGTACAATAATAATAAATGATTTTAAAGTTATCACAAGTCTGGCAAAGGTAGACCCGCCATCTCTTGGTCCCAAGTTCGAATCATAATGTTATTAGGAGTTAATATCTAAAATTCTCGATAGCAGTCCGGTGTGGATTGTGCGCGGTAAAGGAGCAATAAGCTCGCCATAACACCGAAAATAGTTGAGTTTTAAATGGCGACGACGATAAATCATAAACACACCGTCACGCCTATATTCCCCTAGCGGGGGTCGCAGAGGTGTACTGTGTACACCCACTTTTCGCCGACGATGTGGACTCCCATGTAATAGGGGGCGAGCCTATTGCCATGTACCGGGCACAATTCCAGACACCGGACTCATACTGGGGAGTTTTCGTGTGAAAAACTACATTTGTCCGGCCTAGAATTGGAACCCAGGGCCCCCGATAACAAAGCAATACGCTTTGCCACTAGACCAAAAAGTCATTCATGATATTATTATTTTAGAAAATAATTGAAATATACTATAGGAATTTAGTTGGAACTAATATTAGTGATGTGATACCTTCTTTGCAGTATCGTTAGTTACGATTATATTGACTATAGTGGGTTTAGGTATTTTAAGGAAGGTAAACATATTTTTTTTGTTTTTTTTAAACGTAGCCAAACTAGGATTTCTTCCTGTGTCGTGGGTGCATTTACAAGCATGAAAATTCACATACACAAATACCCAGACCGAAACAAATATTTGTGGCTCACACAAAGATTTATCTCGTGCGGGAATCGAACCCGCGACTATTAGACACAGTGGGCGGAGCGGCTTAAGCTTTTAACTACTCCGATAAATCGTCCGTAAACCATTAGTAGTAGAGTAAACATAGATTTAAAATAAATGAAATTATTCATTTTCAGTACTAAAACAGGAAATGGTCGTATCTTTTAATTTTACAATATATTTTGGTCCGACAAAGTGTCATTTAATAGCCTTATTTTTTTTTGTATATATACCTGAATCGGCGAACTATAGGTAACAATGTCGCTACTTGCTTATGTATTTATTTACAAATAAATGTCTTGTGTGTTTTACGTAGTTTCGTTTATAATTTGCTTTCGACGATTTTCTAAACAGTACATTTATATTATTGTACATGGCTATACGAATCGAGGAACTGATTACCTTATTTTCTAAATTAAATAAAATAGAAAATTCTATAAATAATTTTACTTAGCGCCATCTAGTATACCAGTACTGAAGTTGTCTTATGTATTTATTTATAAATAAATGTCTTGTGTTTAACCTAGTTTCGTTTATAAATATATTGTAATTTGCTTTCAACGATTTCCTAAAGAGTACATTTATATTATTGTACATGGCTGTACGAAAAGCACCGATTACCTTATTTTCTAATAAAAATAGAAAATTCTATAAATAAATATACTTAGCGCCATCTAGTATACCAATACTGAAGTTTTTAGTTATTGTGAAAATTGTACCGAGACCTTTTGTATCATGTATCAAATAATAAATTCTATCTATCTATCTATATCATCACGCCAGCTCCCTCGCGGGGTAGGCATAGAGTACAGAATTCCAACAGGTTTCAACATAGAAAATTCTATAAATAAATATATTCAGCGCCATCTAGTATACCAATACTGAAGTTGTTATTTATTGTGAAAACTGTATTTAAACCTTTTGTATCATGAATTTGTGTTCCCATTTTAACTATTTTAAGATAAATACTCCTGTATGTTTATTTATGAATTATTTATCTTTTTAAAAGCAATAATTGTAGGTAATCATTTTATGCGTAGTATCTGATTTTTTGTTAATTTCGGAAGATCTTTGGACGTATAAAAGTATCGGGTATGTACTATAGTTAAAACCATGGGAAGAGTAGAAAGGAGTGACAAACTCCCTTATCTAAGTTTATTCTAAACACCTTAAGATTAATATCAACTATTCGATTATCTGGACATTGGTCATGAAGGCATATTATACATGATTACTTGTAAATCACTCATAACCTATATTCATACTACGGCAAGACTGTATTTCTGACTAGATTGAGACCAGAGATGGGCAAAATGTTATCAGATTAATGATTACCCACCCCCGCTTGGGGAATATAGGCGTGATGGGGGTATTGATGATTAACTATTACAAATCACATTTTGTCATCTTCAACGATTACACTTTTAATCTTGAATCATGACTGAATATTACAAAAGGCAATTGTAATCATTATTCTTATTACATTTTGCCCATCTCTGATGACAAATTTCGTTGTGAGTTCTTTTGTAATTTTAACGAAAAAAAATTAGCTAAAAGTTACACTTTGTGTATTATTGATAAGTTTACTCAATGAAACAGCTGATTTTTTTTTCTCTAAAATTTGGAATCTCAACCGAAGTTGTTGTTTACGATGTATATTTTACGAGGCTATTAGTATTTTACAACTAATACTGGATAATGAAATTCTTTTCTTTTTTAAACGTTGCCCCAGACTAGGGTTTATTCCTGTGTCGTGGGCGCGTTTACAAACATGAAAATTCACAAACAAATACCCAAACCGGAACAAATAATTGTGGATCACACAAAGATTTGTCCCGTGCGGGAATCGAACCCGCGACTATTAGACAGTGGGCGGAGCAGCTCAAGCTCTTAACAACTGCGCTAAATCGTCAAATTAAAAGTAAAGTATTAATTTAGACTCTGCCCCATCAGCTCCGTTTATCGGCTCTTAGCAGTTACAACAAACATATAGTATTTTTCATGAAGGAAGGTTACTGTGACAATTGTAAGTGTCAAAGAAAATTATACTTTATTCAATGGTGGCAATAAGAGGAATGACCTATTTCTGTACTGCCTACCATTGAATTAAATAATAATTTCGTTTGGCACTTAAAACTGTCACTATCCATCTTATGTGAAAAATATTTTAATAATAATTCATCTAAGATAATATGTACTATCGTGTTATACCCAAACACCTACAAGTTACTCTATTTCCCCGATCGTAATAAATATTACTTTGCAGGACTACTTCGTGGTAGTTTTGAATAGTATTATATTGATAAGAGATTATATTTAAGATGTTTGATGTGCTTTGGAAAGCTTTTGATGTGTTAAATTTTAGATACTGATCTGATAGGTATATACTGTCCATGATCCATGGGCTCTAAGGTCCTTAAGGTAGGGATGATCGATATTATAAAAACATCAATGTAAACATCAATTAAAAAATATCGATGTACGATAAATATCGAAAGGAAAACATCGACGTTGTTTGTGTGTAAACCTCCACAGATTACATTGATCCGTGACATCTGGTGTAAACTGAGTAAACTAAGTTCGATTTAATAGATATGGCTTAGTATCCTACAGTATACCAAAATAATATTGAATGAACTAGTTGAGTAAGGAAATATCGATGTATCGATATTAAACTCGTTACATCTGTGTCAATGTTTTCAAATCGATGTGAAGCATCGACATTTTTCCTACTAAACATGAATGAATATTGGTCATCTCTAACCTAAGGTGCCATAGGTTCATTAATACTTGTATAATTTACTGGCAAAATGTAGGAAGTATTGTGGAAGGTAAATTAATTTGTCGATTCCATTTCTCTTATTATCCTCTCTCTCTCTCTTATTATCCTCTCTCTCTCTCTATAATTATCCTATATATCCTAAGCGGGGTGGCAGAGGTGTACTGTGTACTCTTCGCCTACGATGCTAGGTCCCATGTAAGAGTGGGCGAGCCTATTACCATACCCATCTACTATTTACAATAAGAATGGATCATTGATTTTACCTTCTACGATACCCTCTTCAACCTGTACATAATGTTCATCAAAAAGCTAACCCCAGCACTAAGGCTAGACTAATTTTGTGATAAGGCTTGATATTTATTTCTTAAGTATTGTTACTTCTAGCCGACTAATAGTTTAGTTCACTATCTACACACTAATGCAATCTCTTGTAGACTAAACTTTAGTCGGCTTAGAGGTTAACCACACTTCGCTTAGTTTTTTCAAATAGCTATAAAAAAATTTAGTTAGTAGCCCTTATCTATTCTATGTTTTTTTAGGTATTAAAAATATTTGCGTTCCTTATAATACAAAAAAAAAATGTGTTACAGCTAGTTGTTAATATTTTGACTATATGTATTTATTTCCAAGACAGCATTGATACACTTCTTTTTAACGACTTAGCTTGCTTGTGACGCATTTTGTGTAACCTACCATTTTATCAGAAGATTTTTGCCATAGAAATAATGTCAAATATGTGTCGGTATTCGAATACAAATCGTCGGTAATCGAATGGGATAAAATAAATGGAATCAGCACCGCACGTTCAGAAAGCGTCCGTGCGACGAGGGGTAAGGAAGGGGTCTTACCACATGAGATACGGTCGCACAATCATGCAGCGCTCGCATCGCATTCATCGTATGCGATCGCATGACGGATTAAGTTCATAATTAAGATTGGTTTCAGGCCACGTATTCGCTTTGACCAAATACGGCACTTTACGAATACTTCGTGTAATGGTATGCTTGATATAGAGTCCCATGAAGCGACTATTTCACGAAATTATCGTAACTCACCACGTTACGTACTTAATTGGTAATAGCGAATTATGATTAGGCTGTTGCCTAATCATAAAATTAACAAGGCGCTTAATCAAACAAATGTAAACTGAATTCATAATATCATGATTATCAATCAGTCTTTATCTACCCACTGCGTGTACGCCTCTCATCTATCACGCCGTTCGTTCCGGTCCTGTGCTAATCTATTCCACCGTTTGCCAGCCACTCTCACGATGTCATCGCTCCATCTAGCCGATGGTCTGCCTATGTATAATATCAGCCTATACTGCCCACTGCTGGAAAAAGGCCTTCTCTCACAAATCGAGGTGAGAGAGATTAGGCCACGCGGACCCAGTGCAGATTGATGGAGGCAGGTTTGTGGCCACCTGCTGTTGGAACTTATCAAGCCGCCTTTAAGGCTTCTAACTCGGCTTAACGATTACCACATTAAGTAGTAGCCGGGACCAACGGCTTAACGTGCCTTCCGAAGCACGGAGACGCTCGAATATAAAAATTCCACAAACGGTCGTCCATCCCGGGCCGACCGAGTCGATCGCTGTTTAACCTTGGTACTCGGTAAGAACACCGCGGTCGCACAGCGCTACAAGCGCCTCTGTCTATGGTAATTCATAATAACTTCTTGCAAATATTGTAAAAATTGTACTAATAAGTTATGAGAATGTTATGCTTAGGACTGTTGTTTTTCTGTCTCCAAATAGTTAATTTAACTGTTCGATGCCAGGCGGAACATAAATAAGTTTTTATTTTGATTGCAGCTAACGTGAAAACGGCACACTATGTTTACTAGGCCTGGACTTATGAGAGGTTTAATTTGTAAATTTAATCGTATAGTTAGACATTTAGTCCACAAATTATAGGCCACGTTTGTAATGTATAAAGCCAATTGTGAATTTCGTTTTTATTTTAAGTTGTTGGTATAAATATGTTGTTTTTGCGCTCTGTGCGCGTTTGTCTCGAAGTACCGAATAAAATGCAATATTTATAATGCTATGCATCGTTGTTTTATTTATATTTAATCATATACCTAAGTGTTATTATAAATGAACATCGTATAACCACATTTAACATAATGTAGAGTTAAGCGTCTTAGTCCTCGCGGTGAGAATAAAGGTTTGGTCAAATAGCCGACGGGAGCGAGTCGGGATCGCTCGGCTACATTCGGTCGTGACGTTTGCCGTCGCACCGAGCGCGGCTGCGCTGTGTGGCGTCTCCCGTACATTTCAGTACATTACAACTCCCCAAGCCGCGCCACCGTCGTGTGTGTGTGTGAGTGATGTACGCTGTTGGCCGCGAGGCCTTTACAGCTTCACCGGACTTAAGGGCGAGCGTGCAACCACTACGCTTGAGTCAGAAGGGCAAGAGGCGACATACTCGAGGGCGCCTTGTAGAGGCGCCCTCGGTTGGGACAGTCGCTGTAGGGGGATGGGTGCACTACTAAGTGCACCGGTCAACCGCCGGCTAGGGGAGGGGATCTACGACTTCGTCTTCGTCGTCGCCCGTAATCGGAGCGGTCCACCGTCGCGCCGAGCGGGGCTGTGCTGTGTGGCGTCTCCCGTACATTTTTAGTACATTACAACTCCCCAAGCCGCGCCACCGTCGCGCTGCGTCGCCTATGAGGCGAACCCCTTAGAATCACGAAGATTTCTGCGGGTATCCTCTGAGACCTGCCAAGAAGCCGCGTATAGCACGCGTCTATGTGCGTGATTCTTATTCGCACCGCTAGTATTAGGAGGTTCTATGCTGGAAATAACATCGTAAATCCGATTAAACGTTATAAGCAAGTTCAATGAAATCACCATTAAATTATGGAAACTACTATTTGAAATGAACAAATAATAATACAGATAAAATCCTACTATCTCTTTATTATATATAGACTGAAGATTTATTTATAGTTTATGCACTTATGTACATAGGCGGACTTAATGCCAGCGGCATTTTCTGCCAGTCTACCTTAAGGTGGTGTGAGACAAGTGAAGAAGATGTGTGTGAACTATTATTCTTCACTTCTTTATTCTGTTCCTTTTTAGCTTTTGCCTGCAGAAATAACGGGTTGTTAGTTAGACAACAGGCAGAATCCTTTTTTTTAATATTGCTATTGACTCGTTGGTTTAGCTACATACTTTAAGTGAATGGGCCAAGTGGTGCGGCCGACGATATTGAGGAAAGTAGTCGTGACGACGTTTTCATCGAGGTCAAAAGTGCAAGCCCCACTGTCATTTCAATTATCACTTTTAAAATTGGCACTTTCCCAACGGTGGTGAAAGATGATTTCCCGTACCTCGTACTAGTCTTTTACCGCCCACTTAAAAATAATAAGGTAAAAACGTAGCTAACATTACTGGTATACCTACGTATGAAAAAAAACGCTGTGATTCTTGGCAAAAAGTTTTATTCGTGAAAAATCTTTACAAAAGACATTCTTCCCGCGATTAGGAATGATTTGGGAATGTATGAAGCACACTATACATTTTAGAGCAATTTTTTTCTTTATACTACTAATGATAAAGTTGAATATCCTGTGCACATCATAGGTTTTCAGTTATTTTCGTTTGTTTTTAATATTACAATAGTAAGTGTACGCGCTAAGATGCTATACTCCAGATCAGTACCGAAATTTCCACTGGCCTTCCTTAGTGGTGGTGAAAACGGGAATATTTTTCTCGAAATTCCCATTAGAAAAGCACGCAATCACTATAAGGAATTCGGAAAAAAAGATCCTTGTATATATGATTGGGCTAAATTACAGTTAGACGTGGGTTACACGGTCAGTCAGACAGATATATGTATACAAAGCTGTTACCCGCGGCTCCGCACGCGTTTATTTTGTAATTTGACATAGGTCTCTAAAGCGCAATCTTATTCAACGCTAACGCCGTCTTATTAAAAAAAGCTGGGTACTTTTTTTTGAGAAGAATTACCAGTTCATCTATTTATTATAAAATCATTGGTAAAATGGTTGTTTTAAACCTTTTCTATCTAACCTACCAAAGATCGTAATCTGGCGAAATAATATTTTAAAAAAGGTACATTGAGAGCTAAGTATTGTGAGTACATTTCGTGTCAGTCTTCTAGCAAGAATATACAGTTCATTTTCATGATGAAAATCATGTTTAGATACATCTTAAACAAATATACAAAGTTTCGTGTCCGGGCCATTCATTGTTAAAGAGTTCTCTCCAGAAGAGACAATCCTGAATGCATCGTCAGTTCACGCACGCAATCATGTTTGAATGTTTAAATCAAACGTGTATTGCACAATTTCAGGTGAGTGCTTTTAACCACCGAAGAGTTTCTCGTGAGGAGACTAACCTGAATCCATTATCAGTTCATGGAAGAATTACACATTTTAACGTTTTAACATTGCAGCTGGAGACTAACAATAAGAAACATAATAAAGTTTTATAGTTTATCCCGCGATTATCCCGGATTGGTTTTTGTTTCCGGGATAAAAAGTTTACTACTACTATCTAACTAAAAAAAATATATATATTATTTTAAGTTAGGGTATAGGTTTCTTTTAAATCCGTTTAAAAGTTTTTGCGTGAAACACAGAGACAGATAGACAATCATTCTAAAATCCATGTTTCGGCTTCTATATTGATAAGGAAATGTACCCAATTAAAATTTTCGAAAAATATTCAAAGTACTGATTCGGCTCGGTTACAGTTTCATTATATGTAAATATTAAAAGGAGAAGCATTTACAACTATTTTTAAAAAAGTAACTCCTCACCTACCCGGCAAGGGATCTGACGACGTTCTTTCTATGATGATATACATAGAAAGAACAACGTCTCTGTCAGACTGGTAGTGTGACCACAGTCTTTCGTTGAACACAAGTGGTTGAGGTGTGTGACGACATTCATACTCATACAGACAATCACACGTGGATATTGGGACATTTATATCACGAATAGCGTCCTAAACGATTCTGACAACAACTAGTATAATAGTCGTGATGACAATAAACTCTTTTAAATATTATTGCTCTAAAATATACATACGTAAAGGTACAGACAGTTGCAATGAGATGGAAATACTTGTAATTTTTGGGGTAAATAGAGGTTAAATATTGCACATAAAGGATCTATGTACTCTTACCCTACGTCCGCACGCTTGCTTTTTCAACGCGCGTTAGTAAAGCGTTGAAATAAAATAAATGGCTAACAGAACATTTTTTGAAACCGTTTTACAGCTGCGTGTGTAAATAATCTACGTTGTTGGCCGCGGGGCCTTTACAGCTTCACCGCATAAGAAGGCGAGCGTGCAACCACTACGCTCGAGCCAGAAGGGCAAGGGGGCAACTAGCTCAAGGCCGCCTCAAGAAGGAACGGCCTCGGCTTGGGCAGTCGCTAAGGGGTAGAACGTATACTAAGTGTAATGTCGTGGTGCTCTGCACCGGCCGGCGGGCAAGGGATTCTTCAACCTCGCCGGCGAGGTCGGTATCTGACCCTGTGTGCGGTATCTGTATCCGAAAGAATAGATGTAAGTGCATTAGGAGGGTCAGTGAGAACATGCCGCCGACGGCGGTAGCGGCTGATAGGAGGGAAGTTCGGTTCGTAGTCGTATTAAAGGTGCGAATAAGTTCGAGACCGAGATCAAAATGGAGACCGCTGTATAGCGTTTCAGCACCGCGAGTTGAAAAAGCGTCTGTGCGAACGCCCGCTTAAGAACACTTTATTTGTGTATCTAAAATGTATTATTCACTATTTGCCTTAAAAAATACAGTCGCAAATTAGTTCCATTTTGTCGCAGCTGTCTTTACACATACATAAATACATATACACATCAGAACAGCATGAATACCTATATTATGCATTACAACTATTAAAATATATCCTTTACCGAATGGAATAATGTCACAACTAAAACGACAAGAACAAGCAAAATCAAGCTTTTGATGCTTGAATTTAGAGTGCTTATTCAAATGATCGAATTTTTTAGTTAGGCCATTATTGCATCAGGTAAGCGAAACACGTAAATAACAAATATTACCTACTTATTTAATAAAGTATATTAATTAAATACTAAAATTTAATTTACTAGCATTGATATTTAGGCGAATGACTGTTGTTATGTAAATAGGGTACTATGATAATACGTTCGTAAATTAATACTAATTACAAAGAAAAGCAATGACTGCGGCACCATACATTTTGGCGACAAGTTTTCTTATGCAAGGGCATTTATTTCAATTTAAACGATGTGATAAAACAAAATTATAAACCGTATCTTCAATATATGTGACGGTAAAGTAAGTTACGACTCAATTTTAATTACAAGAATTTATCAAAAGCTACATTCGGTTAATTACGAGATGAGCAACAGTTTACAATTGAGCTCATTGTTAAATTTTTAAAAAGTTTTATTTAATTAAAACTGGATAATATAAGGCTACACGCCGCCGTTGGCAGTGTTACGTATTATTATAAAAAAAGTTTTAGATGAATTACTTGTCTAAATGGAACATGACGCGCGTAAATGGCATAAAACTACTAAATTTTTTCTACCCATAGGGTAGAAAAGTTTTATGAGTACCCTATGGGTAGACAAATTTTAATACGCACGCGGCCGCACACATTGACAACCATTGAAAAAAAATTCAAAATATCGAACACTGGCATCACGCATGCATAGTGCGTAACTGAGGCCACTTTTAGGCGCCATTTTTGTGAGCAATGCTCCGTCTAGACAAGGCTTAGTCTAAGGCAAAGTCTATTAATCTATAAACACAGTTACCTATGCACATATATGTAATATATGTCGCGCCAAACCTCAGAAATTTGAAATTTCATGAAATAAAACTATTTTTCGGTTTTTGTCGCGGTTTATTCCTGGATTTTAAGTTCCCGATGGTTCGAATGTTTTACAGCACCCATGGTCACGGGAGGGTGGTGTTTGACGCCAAAAGTCACTGTTATTCCGATAATAATTATTTTGGTCCGATCTTCGCAGATATTGCATTATTGTGCTTGGTTTTGGATTTAATTATAAGATCCGAAGTCGGTGGAAGCACCTAGCCATCTTTTGTATTCAAATTACCAAACATCCTCGGTAGGAATTAGTGTTCTTTCGGGAGCATTTGTGATCTCTCAAATGTGATGTTATGACGGGTGCGATTAAGCCTTAGAATCACCCCAAAAAGTGGTAAATCTTTCCGGGCTACCAATATTACGCGGGTGGGAAGTGCGGCGAGTGTGGGATGTTTGTTGAATGTTTGGCTTCACCGCGCGGCGTGCAATAGGGAATATGCGTGTATTTTTTTATATTTTGATACGATAGATAACACATCAATATATAATTGCAAAAAAAATTTAGGCGTCTAAATCAATATGTAAAGGGCAAAAAATAATGTTAAAGATAGCAAACATATAAGAGCACTTTAAACGCCCGCCATTTTGGCGCGCCTGGCGTGACGTCAAAGTCTATAATAACAATCAACTAGTGAACAGCTGTAAAAGTAATTTATTTTGTATTTTGCGACTATTATACAATGGAACAACACTGTGTTGTGCCTAGGTGTAAAAATACAATAAGAAATGCACCCGATAGGTGCGGACATAAGGAGAAAGTGGTGTAAAATCAGAAAAAGAGACATAGTATTTCCATCAACTTGTTTATATTGCTGCGAATCACTTTAACGTAAGAATTAACTTAAATAATTTCAACTAAAATTTTGTCTTTGTGTAAATCGACAGCAAAAAATAACAATAAAACTCAATAGCAAACATCCAACAAATATGCACTTGTTGACATTTGTATTGTAGACTTTGACGTCATATTCGATCTAACCAATAGCGTGGCGTTCGAGCTACTTTGAATTTTCCACTCACTTTCTGTACTTTCAATAATTATTTTCTTAATAAAAAAGTAATGTTATTAAAAATATTGGAATAGACATGTAAAAAAAAAATTACCCTTATTTGCACGCATATTCCCTATTACGAGTGGACGCGGCCTCTGGTTTATATTTAGTCCAAGGATCAAGGACACGCTCACAGACTGCAGACTTTATTAAACGGGAACTTAAAATCCAAAAATATATAGCGCTATATTAATAAAACAAAATGTTTTACATAATGTGTTACATTCGCGTAAATCTTATACCCCGAAATCTTAAATTTCGTTAAATATAACCAAGAGAGAAGATATACTTGTCCATATTAAGCGTTTATATTCAAATAAGAACGTTCTTATACATGGTTAATTTTGGTAAATATCAACAAATATATGATTTTTACACGTGTTATTATAATACAATTGTAAAATTAAGCCTCTTAATTCTGCAATAAATACGTAAATTTATTACAACACTATCTCACTGAATCTTTATTAACGTTTGATAAAGCCGTTTAGTGCTATCGATAAGCCTACTGTGAAATATATTACAGTCCCTCAAGGATCTTTGTCCTGCGGCCAAAAGCGGAACTTATGCTGTCATGAAATGAAAAGTAATTTTATGAGTCGCAGAGTTGCCGTATGCTATGAAAATTACCCAAGTTCTTTTTTTTATTAGTAACTGTATAAACCCTGTTGAAATATCTCTTTGAAAGTCTCTTTTCCTGTTGAAATTCTCTTTGACGGACGATTTAGCGCAGTGGTTAAGAGCTTTAAGCAGCTCCGCTCACTGTGTCTGATAGTCGCGGGTTCGATTCCCGCACGGGACAAATCTTTGTGTGATCCACAATTATTTGTTTCGGTCTGGGTATTTGTGTATGTGAATTTTCATGTTTGTAAACGCACCCACGACACAGGAATAAATTAGGATTTGTGTGTGGGGCCACGTTTTATTAAAAACAAAAAAGTAGGAAAATGTTACTATGTGTTAACCCTAATTTCACACTAACGCCCCCCTCCCAATGTCATCCATAGGCCAAAAGATCCTTGTATTGTATATTCAATGTAACTTCCTTATGAAGTATAGCAAGATTTATGCTTCTGCTCTACCTGGACCCTTATGTGTTGACTAATTAAACATAACACGGCGTGTTACGATAATTGCGTGATATGATCGTTTAATGTTGCTCCCATTACACTATCATACCAGGAGAATATCGTAACGCACCGCGGTTCGTAATACAAAGTTATTTCCTTATGAAGTATAGCAAGTTTTATGCTTCTGCTCTACCGGGGCCTTTATTCATTGGCTAATTAAAAACGTACCGCGGCGTGTTACGATAATTGCGTGAAATGATCGCTTAATGCTACTCCCATTACACTATCATACCACGAGAACATCGTAACGCACCGCGTTTGGTAATAGATATGAAGGGGCGTAATGTGTTTATTGCTAATTTTAACTAAGAGATAAGAGTAACGTAGCCAAGATTTAATGTGTTAACTGATATCAAGCATTATTGGTAACGTTAGAACTTAGCGTTAACTCGAATGGCGGTAATAATGTAGCCACTCGTTTAACGTCTTATTTTTATCGCCTCATTTGAAGCTTATTTTGATACAGGCTTTGACGTCCACATTAGCGCCAGTGGAGCAGGAGCAAAATATGTAGATACTTAATTAAATTAAGTTTTTTTATTAAAAAGAATTTCATACACCGAAGCAAATGTTTGTGGTTCACACGAAGATTTATCCCGGGCGGGGATCGAACCCGTGACTACAACCTAGTGAGCTGAGCGGCCTACGCTATGATCACCAAACCAATCCGTCGCGGTAGTTAGTTCCACTATTGGCAAAGGCTTTTCCTCATTTACAAATAGTACTATTTTTTTTGCTATCTATTAATAAATGTGCCCATATTTAGAACTAATAGGTACTTTTGTGCCTACTAGTACTTCCCCTGTTTATCTACTCAAATAGGAACTGACCGAAATTAGGCATATATTATCAAACTTATTTTTTCAAGGCATCTTTTTAAGAAAGCCTTTATAACCTTACTTTGCTGTAAGAAAGAGACGTGGATATATCCTTGGTCCCATAGAACAAAGTAACATACTATCTATCTATTTATATCATCACGCCAGATCCCTTGCGGAGTAGGCATAGAGTACAGTTCCAACAGGTTCTTTCCTTACATACCTATCTGGCTTCCTCCACTCTCATAATTCGTCTCATACACGCTCGCCGGACGGAGACTCTTGACTTGCCCTTCAGATAAGATACGGTCTATTTATCAATAAATGGCATTTGAAACTTTCGTGCCTGGCAATAAGGTTATTTATGCCAAATATTAATACTGGTGATTGTGGTTGGTAACGATGTGCTGGAGCAAGTGAATGAGTTTGTATATCTTGGATGCGCGTTCAGTAAGCATGGTAAATACACCGCTGACATCGAGAAAAGGGCGTGTGCAGGGAACAGAGTAAATAGTGCGATGAAAAAGTTACTTGGGAGCCGGCACTGAAGCCAAAAGGCGCAGCTGGCCATACATAACGAAGTTCTTGTCCCAACGCTGTTATATGGTAGCAAGAGCTGGGTGAGAAGGAGAATGAAAGTATATATACATGCGGTGGAAATTCGAGCTCTGCCAAAGATATGCGGAGTAAAGCTGACGGACCGTTTTCGCAACAGCGTAGTAAGAAAGCGAGTAGGTATGGAAGATAGTATCGGTATAAAGATGAGAAAAGATATGCTCCGTTGGTTCGGACATACAGAAAGAATGTCAGAAGAAAGAATGACAAAACAGATATAGAATGCGAAAGTGGAAGGATGTAGGTACCGTGGAAGACCTAGACTATCTTATCACGATCAAATAGCCCGAGTCTTATCTTAAGGACAAGTCAAGAGGCTTCGTAACCGGCGAGCGTGTATGAGACGAACCATGAGAGTGCAGGAAGCCAGAGAGGCATGTTAAAGTGGAGAGAACCTGTTGAAACTCTGAACTCTCTGCCTACCCCGCAAGGGATCTAGCGTGATGATATAGATAGAGATAGATAGATAAATACTGGATTATAGGACTTTGTTCGTTTGACACGTCGATATGCAATTTATAGTTATGCCTCTTTTTCACGGCAGCGTAAGATTAAAATGGTTTTTCTAAAGAGATTGTTTATTCCCCTGACTGCGCAATCCGATTAAGGGCTGAATACATTAATAAGTAACAATTCGCAATCTCTTCGTACCGTATAAAATATATAGCCAGTTTATTAAAGCTTCTCGAAGCTAACATCGATTTGTAGCATTTTTTTCATTATAATATCCCTTGCAGTTTTATGGAGGAAATATTTTCTTAAAATAATTTAGTTTTATTTTTTTTCAAATAAATCATGATTTGGAAATAGAAAATATTGATTGTGGAAATCTTTATTGATATAACAGACAAATTGTTGTACCCCTTATGGTCAATTTAATTTTTTTAAGCGATACGTATCTATATACATTTTATATTATATTATATTTAATATTTATATATGAGATCAGTATAACACAAATGTTAAACATTATATTATTGACTGGGTCACAGATGCCAGAAGCGTTCATTAAAGATGAAGGAAGCTTGCATGTAGTCTCTCAAAAACCCTTCAATTTAAAAAGAATGCCTCATTGGTTTTAATGGTAAATGTTACAAAAGTTTAATAGGATCACAGATGCCAGAAGCGTGTATTAGGAATGCAAGAAGCTTGCAAAAGAACTAGTCTTCCAAAAATCCTTTTAATTAAAAAAATGCCTTATTATTTCATATTAATGATTTTAAAAATTTGCCGTATATTGGTTGTGGTAAAAAAGTAGCGCTTTATGTTGGACGTAATTTCACTATACCTAGTTACTTGGTAGTGGTGATTATCTTGCTTTAGTATTAGGTTCTTGCATACCACAGTGTTTGTCTTGCACAGATATGGACAAAACGTAATCAGATTAATGATTACAATTGTATTTTGTAATATTCAACCATGCTTCTAAATTAAGTGTAATTGTAAACGTTGGAGATTACAAAATGTAATTGTAATCGTTAATCATTAATACACAATCACACCTATATTCCCCAAACGGGGGCGGCTAATCATTAATCTGATTATTCTGCATTTTTTGCATATGTATTTCCGTCATACAAAAAGTTTACAAATTAATAATCCCTTCAATTTTCCCTGATTTCATAATTGTCGTCGCCGTCGTATATGTATAATCAAAACCAGCAAATTGATGAAATAGCAATAAACACTTAGGTATCAGCACTTCCCGCTATTTATAAAGATTAGTTTCAATATCATATGAACGATAAAAAAAAGATGGTGTATAGATAATAAACCAATTACGCGGTTCCGATATCATTTCAATTAATATAGATGTATGGAGATACCTTGAATGATAATTTAAAATGGGCACAACCAAATCAGCTGCATCACATTTCCATTCTGTGGTTTGCGAATGCGGCTTTTTATTACCGGCAATCGTCAAAGTCGCAACGGATCGGCATTTTCAAGCTCAAGCTATTTTGAATCTTACTTCAATAACTATAGCATATAGTTTTTGTTGATTTCATTGCTTCATTTCGGCTTCCCGCACCGTAGTCCGCCGAAGTATGAAATATCATTGAAATATAAGTGTTCTATTAACACTGAAATAAGATTGAAAATAATTTCGTCTTTAAAATGCCATTCCGTCCTGCCTCGTTCATGAGCCGAGCTCTATCATGAGTTCTCGATGTGTACTAGTGTTGTAAAAATGAGCGCTGAAGTCGAGCGTTCAGCGCTGAGTCGAGCGTTCAGCGCTGAGTCGACGCTTACGAGCGTTGAAACACGTAGAAGACGCGAGCGTTTTAAGCGCGGGCTCGAGCGTTTTTACAACACTAATGTACACGTTTTGTACGTATATTACGGTACAAATTTTTGCTGCCCAAATATCCCTCAAGGGCGTTATGCGGTACCCTAAAACGATATTTTCCTCTGAGTTGAATTGTGTTGATACAAAATTGTAAGGTAACCTTGGGTGTCTAAGGTAACTCGTGGAACTCGAAATCGGTATATAGCTGATGCACTCGCCTGTAGACTTCGTCGCACGACGCCATCGTCTGGGGCAGTATCGTGAGACTTGCGGCCAGCCTCTCTTCTGAGCCGAAGATCTGTAGAAAGATTTGTTAAGAAAACGTATACATTTGGGAGATAAGAATGACACGCTGTTTGATCAAATGCGGTTTTATAGTTTTCACTCCCTGTTTGACAAAACGGAGTCTTATAGAAGGGGTCGGATTGGTCTTCAAGTGTGCAGAGAGTAAGACTCTCGTCGACTCAAAGAAATTCCCAAAAATCGGCCCGATAAGTTAAGTCACAGTAAGCGGTTTTTTACGGCGATTTTATAAATCGAGATTTGGTCCCCGACACAATCAATTAAAATAATGACCTATATAAAAAAAACAATGTTAGGTGCCATGTAATAGGGAGTGGGCCTATTATAACGGGCACAATGCCAGACTGGGGCCTGGTAATAGAAATTTTCTATCGAAAAAATACAGTTTGTTGATCAGGAATTCGAATCCAAGATCTTGCAAACGCTATACGCAATATTCGCCACCAGAACCCCGAGGTAGTCATATGCCATACATAGAAATTGCCTCTTGAAATATCCTTTTTAATTTACATCTTTTTGAATTGATAGCGAAGATATTCCCAAGACTCCCCCAATAAAATGTCGCACAAAGCCCTGTGACAAAACGTTCTAATACCTAATGAATCGCACATAAACGTAACGAGATATCGGACAATCGATAACATTATCCATCAATAAAATATGCTAATTCTTAGTAAGCTCCCGAACTACAACTATCACGCAATATTACATCAAACTTTTGTACTCTCCCAAGCTAATAAGGATTTTATTTATTACTCATCAAAGTCTTGAATTGCAGCTTTAATATTGGAGTTCTAACACGGTATAGCATAACGATGCGCCCCACTTACATACAATTACATTGGCCCCCCACAGCAAATTGAATTGTATCTTCAAAGAATTAAAGTCTAAATTGGTAGAGGTATCAAGCGAAGTTGAAACGTTTTTGTTTATCGTATTCGACCTCGCTGAAATAGCATGACGTCACGTCAGTCGGAGAGTATGAATTATGATCAGTTAGCACGGTTTCCCACAATTATCTTGAGTGGGCAATATTGACTGTTCAAACCAATTGATGAATGCGAGGCATCTGCGATGTTTCCGAAGTTAAAAAGATTATATCTATTACTAGCGACCTGCCCCGGCTTCGCACGGGTAAATTTTCCACATAAACCTTCCTCTTGAATCACTCCGTCCATTGGTAAAAACATAAGAAAATCCGTTCGGTAGTTGTTGAGATAATCGGGTTCAGTCAGACAGACAGACAGACAGACGCGGCGGGGGGTCATTGTTTTATAATATGTATTTATATAAAAGAATATATCGCCTCGTTGGTCTAGTGGCAGAGCACATCGCATTGTGGTCCTGGGTTCAAATCCTAGGTTGGACAAATGTAGTTTTTTAACGAAAAATTCCGGTATGAGTCCGGAGTTTGGAATTATAATAGGCTCGCCCCCTATTACATGGGACCTAACATCGTCGGCAAAACGTGGAGGTACTCAGTACACCTCTGCCACCCCCGCTTGGGGAAAATAGGCGTGACGGTGTTTAAAGAATATATTTTATATGACTATCTTACCATGACCAAATAGACAGTGTCTTATCTGAAGCGGAAGTCAAGAGTCTGCGTAACCTGCGAGCGTTCAGGCGACGAACTGAGAGAGTGGAGAAAGCCAGAGAGGTATGTAAGGAAAGAACCTGTTGGAACTCTGTACTGCCTATCCCGCAAGAGATCTGGCGTGATGATATAAATAGATCGATACTAAAGAAGATGAGGCGAACTACGGATGTAGAGAAAGCCAGGCATTTGTTCGTTATGACCAATTAAACTCGTGGCGCGTTACGAAACCTTCGTGAAATGTTCGTTTAATATTCCAGTGACATACAGACACCACTTGTTCATAGCAAATAATGCCTCATTGGTCTAGTGGCGAATTTACTATGACGAGATCCTGGTTTCAATCCTAAGTCGGACAAATGAAGATTTTCTATCGAAAAAATCCTAGTATCAGTCCAGAGTCAATAGGCTCGCCCTCTATTACATGGGACCCAACATCGTCGGCGTAGGCGTACACAGTACACCTCGGCCACCCCGCTTGAGAAATGATGGCGATGTTTATGAATACGAACCCTGACAGAAACAAATAGTACTGGGTCACACAGATTTGTTCCGTGAGGGGATCAAACCCGAGACTATCCTATGAAGTGTGAGGCCTCGGTCACGAAGTCAGCGGGAGCGGGGCGGCCACGCTGTACCCAGTCTCGAAGTCAGCGGGCAGATCGCACAGCGCTAGAGCGGCGTAGTGTTGTGTTACGAGAAATGAGTATCTTTGTTCGCGAACGAAATGTCTAAACAGCGACAACAACATCTTTTTGATACTAATTCCTTCCTAAAGTTTGATTTATTGCGGGCAAAAGAAGATGTGTGTGTGTGAATGATGTACGCTGTTGGCCGCGAGGCCTTTACAGCTTCACCGGACTTAAAGGCGAGCGTGAAACCACTACGCTCTAGCCAGCCAGAAGGGCAAGAGGCGACATACTCGAGGTTGGGACAGTCGCTGTAGGGGGACGGGTGCACTACTAAGTGCACCGGTCAACCGCCGGCTATGGGAGGGGATCTACTACTACGTCGTCGTCGTCGCCCGTATTCTGAGCGGAAAGAAGGGATGACAAAGCATCGGGGGGGTCGGTGAAAACATGTCGCGGCCGGCGGTGGCGGCAGGGGTCGGGGGGGGGGGGGGGGATCGTAGTCGGCGGTGGCTACGATTAACGGATTGGCATGGGTAGATGCGTTCGCGAAGTGACGTGTTGACGCCTTTCTAATAAAGGCGCGAATAGGTTCGAGACCTAGATCGGAGTGGAGGTCGACGTTCCGTACGAACCAGGGGGCTCCTACGGCTTTACGGAGGAAGCGGTTTTGAACCACTTGGAGTTTATCGATGTGAGAGGGGGCCGAATGCCCGAACACAACACACGCATAAGTCATGATGGGTCGAACGCAAGTTTTGTAAAGTGTCACCTTATTTCTAAGGGACATTTTACTCCGCTTGCAGATTAACGAATGGAGACGACCGAGCACAAATGATGCTCGGTGACGGAGCAAAAGAAGATGTAAATTCGTACAGTTCTATCAAAAATCATTGTAATAATTTGCTTAAACACGTCGGCGGGCATTTTGAAACTAAGGTCGTTAAAAAGCAAAAAAAGAATCCTACAACTCAACACTACGTCAATGCAGACGCGCGGGCACCGCTAGATTGGTACGCACCGCTCGTACGCCGCTCGCCACCCGCTCCCCGCGCCGCCGCCTTCGAGGCTGTTCCATATAAATGTATGCATTGAAACGCGCTGCTCCTCGCGCCGCCGCCGCCGCCGCCCCGCTCCCACTGACTTCATGTCCGAGGCCTCAAAGTCAAAGCACTATCGAAGCTGTCATTATTGTTTCGACATTATCCGTTATCTTGGTACTGTACTTGTAAGGAAAGAACCTGTTGGAACTCTGTACTCTCTGCCTACCCCGCAAGGGATCTGGCGTGATGATATAGATAGACAGATCTTGGTACTATTTCCTGCTATCGGTCGCTTCAACGTGTAATGCAAATTATAACATAAAGCACCGACATATCTTTATGAGAAACTGAGTTGGGTGACGAGTTGGAAATCACAGGGGTACCGGCAGTGCATGAGGCCGCTCGCCACACAAAGGCATAGATCAGCCGCATTTAGAGGTAGTTTCCGCTACGCTGCTACCAAATGCTGGAATAACATTCCACCACCGATACGGAACTTACAGAACATTTATAGTTTTAGACAAAAATTAAAAGTATTTATTAACCCACATCAGCTGGCTCAGGAAACGTTAAGACATGACACTAGTGCTATATAATCTATCTATCTATCTATATCATCACGCCAGATCCCTTACGGGGTAGGCAGAGAGTACAGAGTTCCAACAGGTTCTTTCCTTACATACCTCTCTGGCTTCCTCCACTCTCATAGTTCGTCTCATACACACTCGCCGGTTACGGAGACTCTTGACTTGCCCTTCAGCTAAGACACGGTCTATTTGGTTATGCTATATAATGATATTTTTAATTCAAAATCATCCAATATTACCAACTTAATGTGTTTGTATCCCGGTTATAAATTAGCTCTTAACTAGAATTAGCCTTTCTGAGAATTATAGACTGCTTTTCTCCTTGTTCAGTTATGAGTGTAAATGTTACTTGTCAATAAACACCATGTATTTAGAGAAGTAACCATGTGTGTGGCCATACCGCGACCTCAACGAACGGCTCCAACGGAAGACCAGCGCTGATTGCTTGCAGTCAGCATAATGCGGAGTTGGGACCGATTCGCAGCAATACCAGTTTTTTTGTTATTTTAGTGATATTCTATTGCTACTGCATTTTTTATGCGAATAAATTTATTTCCGCAGGATCCAATTGGGTTGGGCAGCATTTGGCAAACTACGTCACGTTTTCTCTTCGCCTATACCGCAATGCCTGAAGACTAAAGTGTACAACCAATGCGTTCTACCTGTTATGACCTACGGGGCCGAGACGTGGCCACTCACAGTGGGACTGGTCCACAAATTTAAAGTCGCACAGCGGGCTATGGAGCGAGCTATGCTCGGCGTCTCTTTGAAGGATAAAATTCGTAACGAGGTAATCCGACAAAGGACCAAAGTTACCGACATAGCTCGCAAACTCAGTAAGCTATGGCAATGGGCTGGTCACATCTGCAGAAGGACCGACGACCGATGGAGCAAACGAGTCCTAGAGTGGAGACCGCGACTTGGTAAGCGTAAGGTAGGACGGCCCCCAGCTAGATGGACCGACAACCTCAAAAAGGTCGCTGGGACAGACTGGATGCGGAAGGCGGAGGACCGTGTGCAATGGCGCGTGTTAGGAGAGGCCTATGTCCAGCAGTGGACTGCGATAGGCTGATTGATTGATTGATTGAAATTTATTTTCTTTCTTTCTATTCGATTTGGATGAAATTTGTCACACAGATAGTTAATTACCTGAATTAACACAGGAACTTTTTATTCAGAAAATTTTGGTTTGATTTCACATTTTTCGTTATGTTAATTTGTGTTATATGGATTCGAGCTCATAGACAATATAGATACACATTCTTCACTATAAATATAATTGTATTTTATTTATAAATTTATTTGCATTGTATTGCTTAGATTAATTAATATTGTGTCTGCCTTCTTCTGAGTTGAGTGCTGTCCTATATATGTCAGTTTTTTCTGCATACTTATTTTTTTACTATCTTTATATTTTATATATATATGTACCCGTGACGCCACTTACAAAGGTTCTGCCAGAATACCAGCGCTGCATTATAGCCATAGTGCAGCAATATGCTGAGGCAGAGTCCTGTTTGGACCCACACAATTGTGCCTTACTTTACATAACTGCCTGTTTACTCTGTATTGTAGTGTGTTGGTCAAATAAATGTTTTTTTCTTAAAAAAATGTTAGTTTCCCCTCTAAAGTCAACGCAGACGAAGTCGCGGGCAGAAGCTAGCAATCAATACTTTTCTAGGGGGAGCGAACCCGAGACTATCCTACCAAGTGTCAAAGTCAAAGCACTATCCAAGCCGTCATGGTTGTTTTGATATTATCCGTTATCTTGGTACTATTTGCCGCTATCGGTAGTTGCGTCAACGGGTAATGCAAATTATAGACACAAATTGGATAAAATAATATCTATCTATCTATATAATCACTGAGGCGCTCGTAGCGCTGTGCGACCGCGGTGTTCTTACCGATCACCAAGGTTAAGCAGCGTTCGACTCGGTCGGCCTGAGATGGGTGACCGTTTGTGGCATTTCATATTCGAGCGTCTCCGTGCTTCGGAAGGCACGTTAAGCCGTTGGTCCCGGTTACCACTTAATGTGGTAGTCGTTAAGCCGAGTTGGAAGCCTTAAAGGTGGCTTGATAAGTTCCAACAGCAGGTGGCCACAAACCTGCCTCCACCAATCCGCACTGGGTCCGCGTGGTGGAGTATGACCCAATCTCTCTCACCTCGATTTGTGAGAGAAGGCCTTTGCCCAGCAGTGGGCAGTATAGGCTGATATTATATTATTATATTATATAATCACGCCAAATCCCTTACGGGGTAGGCAGAGAGTACAGAGTTCCAACAGGTTCTTTCCTTACATACCTCTCTGGCTTCCTCTACTCTCATAGTTCTTCCATTACCGGCTCGCCGTTTACGGAGACTCCTGACTTGTTCTTCAGATAAGACCCGGTCTATTTGGTCATGGTAAGATAGTCTAGGTCTTCCCCGGTACCTACATCCTTCCACTTTCGCATTGTATATCAGTTTTGTCATTCTTTCTTCGGACATTCTTTCTATAAGCCCGAACCAACGGAGCATACCCTTCCTCATCTTCACACCGATACTATCTTTCGTACGTATTCGCTTTCTTACTACGCTGTTGCGAATACGGTCGAATAAAATAATATTATCCTACTAAAATTATATATGTGAAAGTTTGTATGTTTAGATGTCTGTATGTTTGTTACTCAATCACGCAAAAACGGCTGAACGGATTTGGATAAATGTCACACAGATTGTGTATTATCTGGATTAACACATAGGCTACTTTTTATTCCGGAAAAATCTTAGGTTCCTGTCTGAAGTAAACGCGGAGCGATCGAAGTCGCGGGCAGACGCTAGTAATCAATACTTCTTTAATTTTTAAGATTTTTGTGTGTGTGTGCGTGTGGGAGTAGGAAAGGCCTCGGCTTGGGCAGTCGCTATGGGGGAGGGCGTATACTAGGTCTCGCCGTGGTGCTCTGCACCGGCCAGCAGGCAAGGGATTCTTCGACCTCACCGGCGAGGTCGGTGTCAGATCCCGTGTGCGGTATCTGTATCCGAAAGAAGAGATTTATGATAAAGTTACTAGGTAATATGGTAATTTTTAGCAGGAAAACCCAAAATGCGGATAGCATAGAACCGGCTGTCGAAAAGACCCCGAGGACGTCTTAGTGTTTGATATAATATTCCGCGGAAATTTCCTCAATCCCTCGTATGGTAAGCAAATATCGATGTTGGAAATACCAACTGATTTAAGGGACATAACTTGTTTGTAAAGTTATCAATAAAGTGATTTAACTATATCATCGCGCCAGAACCCTTAGAAATAGTTCCCGCATATTCTTTACTCTCTCGCATTTTCTACCCCCATAGTTCGCCTCATCCGGCGATATGTATACATTTTTTTTAGATAACCTCGTTAGTTAAGTGGCGTAAAATGCGCGTAGCGATCACGAGATCCGAAGACGAGAGACAAAGTAGTGTGTTTTTTCGATAGAATAATTTTCAGTATGAGTAAGGAGTCTGACATTGTGCCAGGTTTAAATACAATAGGCTCACCCCCTATTAGAAAGAAAGAAAGAAAAAAATTATTTAACCACACACACACACACACACACACATGCAAATAAATAAGGGGTAATGATTCAAAAATTGGCGCTCGTAGCGCTATGCGACCGCGGTGTTCTTACCGATTACCAAGGTTAAGCAGCGTTCGACTCAGTCGGCCCGAGATGGGTGACGTGACCGTTTGTGGCATTTTCATATTCGAGCGTCTTCGGAAGGCACGTTAAGCCGTTGGTCCCGGCTACCACTAAAAGTGGTAGTCGTTAAGCCGAGTTGGAAGCCTTAAAGGCGGCTTGATAAGTTTCAACAGCAGGTGGCCACAAACCTGCCTCCATCAATCCGCACTGGGTCCGCGTGGTGGAGTATGACCTAAGCTTTCTCACCTCGATTTGTGAGAGAAGGCGTTTGTCCAGCAGTGGGCTGGTTATTAATATAGGCTGATATTATATCTATCTATCTATCTATCTATATCATCACGCCAGATCCCTTACGGGGTAGGCAGAGAGTACAGAGTTCCAACAGGCTCTTTCCTTACATACCTCTCTGGCTTCCTCTATTTTCATAGTTCGTCTCATACACGCTCGCCGGTTACGAAGACTCCTGACTTGTCCTTCAGATAAGACCCGGTCTATTTGGTCATGGTAAGATAGTCTAGGTCTTCCCCGGTACCTACATCCTTCCACTTTCGTATTGTATATCAGTTTTGTCATTCTTCCTTCGGACATTCTTTCTATATGCCCGAACCAATTATATTATAATGATTTCTGTATAATATTGACGTAGTATGTCAGAGATTGTGCGGGGCTAACAGGCTGCTGCCTCAGCATGTGGCTGCACCATAAAAAATATGGCGCAGTGCTGGTATTCTGGCAGCACCTATGAGAAGGTGACGTCACAGATGCCATATCTACCATTTATAAACAGTAATTAAAATAAAAAGAGAAAAAAAGGTAGAAATAAAAATAATAGTAATCATTATAGTAAATATAAATGAGTGACGGAAAGAGAAAAAAATTAACTATACATATATATAGGTTACATACTAAGAATGAGGAGCCCTAAAGGCTAGTCAAAGCCGTAATAAAGCTATTACATGGGACCTAACATCGTTAGCGAAAAGTGGGTATCTACAGAACACCTCTCCCGTCCCGCCTAAGGAATATAGATGTAGAGGTTTTTGTTTTAATTTTTTATTATTAAAAAAAATGTCGATGGGGCAAAATCTCAATTGAGTAAGAGACATTACGTGTAAGTCAAGTTATCCACCTCCTATCTATCTATATCATCGCGCCAGTATCCTTGTAGAGTAGGCAGAGAGGTGACTCTTGACTCACTCTTCAGATAAGACGCGATACCGCGCGATCTTTAGATACGAACCCGTAAGATAACTAACTCTCACCATCGATATGTAAACAAAATAAATACTAGTATAGATAAAACTTGTTGGAACTCCGCCTACCTCGCAAGAGATCTAGCGTGATGGTATAGATAGATAGATAATACAAGTATTAGTTACGAACCCTTTTCAAAAGATCAGTTCTGCTTGGTAGTGCGTGCATGGCGAGCGTGGCGGCTTTCCGTATATACCACGGGTGGAACTCCGCCAGGGTCTCGTTGTAGGAGCCCTGGCACGTGGTGCACGTGTTCGTGGTCTCGTCAGACTCGCCCAGACGCTTCAAGAACAGACGTATAAAATCTGCAACAAACCATTTTGTTTATATTAACGTCGAATGGTACACATGTGTTGGGCTAAAGATCAGAGCAGACTAGCGACTTTTTTTTATTTTTTTATTTGGTCAACAAAACAGATTACAATCAAAGACTTAAGTAAGGGATTGCAAAGGAATATGAACTAGACTGTAATACTAAATATGGTAATACATTAAGATATACAAGGTGTATCGTAAATAACGAAAGACCTGAGACACCCCGATTCGATAATTGATTCACAAATTCAATAGGAAAACCAATTTTCCAAATTTAAATTTTTTTAAGCACTTCTATACTCCAATTAACAATGAAACTTGTACGTGTGCTTACTAAGAAATACGTTTTAGAAATGAGTTTAAAATCTCCGTACTTTGAATTAAGAATAATTTTAGTTTATTATAGCGCACTAAAGGAGTAACAGTAAATTTGCAAATTAAAAAAAATGTAATAAACATTAAAATAAAATTAATTCAGTTACCGATTTAGAAACTATTTTCAGGTCTTGGGTTTATTATGTTACACGTTGTATAGGTAAATGTTGTGACACAATAAGAGATTAAAAGAAAATAAGTAAAATAATACAAGAAAAAAAGATAAAATTTAGTACTAACAAGTGATGTAGGCGTGATAAAGGATACGTCTGGGAGTATTTCTATAAGAGGTTCGTCTGCTGTTAAAGACATCGAAGTGGTTAGATTTCATTGACGGATTCGGTGACTGACGATTCACACCCGGCAGAGGTCATCATTAACCCTTCATAGCGGCAATCACTAAGGGATTCATTATTTCAGTGTACTGTATATTTTAATTTCAATTTCACAATAAATTCATAGTACAGTCCTACAAGGATATCATTAACCCTTCATAGCGACAATCACTAATGGATTCATTATTTCAATGTTACATATGTCGTAATTTAGATTTAAGAATAATTTCATTTTACGGTGCTACAAGGTTATTTTAACCCGCGGCCAAAATCGAAACTAACACTGTCATCTTAGGCTGTCATCAAGAGAAATTACATTTCATGGCAGTCGCAGAGATGCCGTTTGCTATGAAATTAACCCAAGTTAATTAGAAACCGTGCGGACCCATTTGTTGAAATGTTTCACTGGTAGTAGGAAAAATTTACTAAATGATAACCTTTATTTCACACCAACTTTCAATGTCATCCACTGGCCAAATTACCCCTGTCTCACTATTGATACGCGATTTATGTAATCTTCAAAATTTAAAGAACGTCTCTGCAACTGCATTTTACCAATTTACAGCAAATACTTAACGACTTGTGTCGCTAATCTTACAATAGATACAATTTATTAATAGTAACCAAGCTGCAACTATAAAAATAGTCTGAGTATTTTTATTTCAGTGCAAGACCTTGCATAATACAGTGATACGCAGACCAAAAATAAAATGATTTTGTTTTTCTTGACGAATTAATAGTGCGAAACCGTAAAATAATTTAACTCAGGTTTTAAATAATGCTGTATTACAATAATTCAAGAAGTTAAGATGAGTAACGTTTTTTTAATCGCGAGGAACATCCTGCATACGATGCCCATTAGTCTCGGGGAAAGAGACGCGGAGCAGGTGTGTCGCATTCCTGTCAACTAAATACTCTACGGGGGACTGTATCAGCACTTGGGAGGGTTTCCGAGATCTCAATACGGAACGCACCGGTTCCCCATAAGTGCTGTGTTCGAGAGAGCGCCCCTCGTCTGGGGGCGGAGGGGAGACCTCAATTCTCGGTTACGAACCTATTCGCACCTTTATTAAAAAGGCAACAACCCGATATTACGCGAACGAGTCCAATCATAGGAATCCGCTAATCGTAGCCGCCGCCGACTACGAACCTAACTCCCCTCCTATCAGCCGCTACCGCCGTCTGCGGCATGTTCTCACCGACCCTCTCGATTGCCTTACATCCCTTCTTTCGGATACAGATACCGCACACAGGATCAGACACTGACATCGCCGGCGAGGTCGAAGAATTCCTTGCCCGCCGGCCGGTGCAGAGCACCACGGCGAGACTCCTTACACCTTAGTGATTGTACGCTTGCCCTCTTGTCCGGTAAAGCTATAAAGGCCCCGCGGCCAACAGCGTAGATCATTCACACACAGACTAAATCCCAATATCATCGACACGATACCCTTACCATCCTTTTAAGTGTTCTGTTGACACGAGTTTTGTAATGTATAAGACAAGACTATTTTAACTTGGGTACAAGACTCGAATTAAGGGCCGACAAATCTTGTCCCTCGCGAAAAGTGCGTAAGTCTTACTGCTCCTGCTAATACAGGCGACAAGACTTGCGCACCCTTATGTCGTGGCACACCATGCTAGCACATAAGATAGAACGGTTATCTCATGCATAGGGCGATAATATCCATGTCATATGTCTGTGCGACCCCTGTAAAACAATATTTACCTTTTTAGTAAATTATCTATGTATTTCTTATCATAAGTGCCTTCATTATCAGTAGAGATGAGTGGTAGCATTAAGCCTTATCAAATTGTGAGTTAATACTGTAGCTTCAAACATATTATATGCTACGAAGTAAGCAGGCCTTACAATGTCATTCCTAAAAGGAACCTTAGCTACAAGTACCGTACAGTACACTACCGTAAGTAGTACAGTACTAAGTTAGAAAACATATTCCGGGAAATCGATTTTGTTTATAATATTGACCGAAAGATGCACAGTGCCCCTAATGTATATTTAGTTCTTACAGTGTGGGGTTCAAAAGGGGAAGTGGTTCATTGATATGGAAAGAACAGTCCTAGCTAGAGGCAGACCACGGGAGCGGTCGTTAGGCAGAGTGGGGCAAAAATTAATTGTGAAAACATTAAACTACAATCAAATTTATTTTTGGTTTTTAACTTCTCGACGTTTCGAGTGCTCTACAGCACCCATAGTCACGGGAAGCGTTTGACGTCCAAATTGTTATTGTTATTCCGGATTATCTTAGGGACATTAATTTAATTATAATTCATTGATCTTACCATTAAAAAAAACGCTATCGTTAGGGGCGCAAATCAAAAGTTATATAGTTATATAGTCTTTTTTCCTACAAAACTAAATATTTCTGGTGTGGTGCTTCGTTATATGTAAAAAAGTAAGTTTCCTCATTGCAAAATTCAAATCTCGCCCTGGGCACTTATCGCTATGACCAAACACGATGTGTTACGATTACTTCATGTAATGATCGTGTATTGGTATTCTGTATGCTACTAGAGCAACATTTTCCAAAGTATAAGCGAATATTGGGGAGCCTGAAAAATAGTACGATACGAACGCCCTAGCTAACGGACGAGCGACTACTGAATTAATGACGGAGAAAATGAGTTACAATCACAAGCAGTTAACGAAAATGTGGCTCTCAGTTGCTGACAACTATCCTTCTCTGTTTAATGAAGCTACGAAAACCCTCCTTCCCTTCAGAACATCTATGTGAGGCGGAATTATCGGCTATGGTTATTATTGAAACTAAACATCAAAATAAATCAGATGTATTCAGCTCATTGAGATTAAAACTAGAAGTAGAACTGATTTTTTTTTACTTGCTCGAACTAACCTTCATTATGAATGTCAGTTATGCCCCTTTTTCTTCATAAAACGCAAGAGATGAGTCCCGAATTTGGAATTTTATGTTAGGTAGTTCGCGGTCTAGTCAACTTTGGGAACCACTGCACTAGAGACGGAAATGCAATTAAACGATCAAATTACGAAGTTATCGTATATACGAGCCACGTAACGTGTTTTAGTGGTCTTAGCGAATAAGGGCCCTAGGCGCTTACAACTCTGTGTAATTATAGAAATCTATGGTACAGTACGATATTCTCATAAATTCAACAATAGGAATATCTATAGGTTCTTCCATACTAATGTTATAAATTCAAAATTAACTGTTTGTCTGAGTGTCTGTTACCTTTTCAAGCATAAGCCGCTGAATTGTGACGAAAAAAAATTATCAAGGAGATAGACTACGTGTGTGTGTGTGTGTGAATGATGTACGCTGTTGGCCGCGAGGCCTTTACAGCTTCACCGGACTTAAAGGCGAGCGTGCAACCACTACGCTCTAGCCAGCCAGAAGGGCAAGAGGCGACATACTCGAGGCGCCCTCGGTTGGGACAGTCGCTGTACGGGTGCACTACTAAGTGCACCGGTCAACCGCCGGCTATGGGAGGGGATCTACTACTACGTCGTCGTCGTCGCCCGTATTCTGAGCGGAAAGAAGGGATGACAAAGCATCGGGGGCGTCGGTGAGAACATGTCGCGGCCGGCGGTGGCGGCACGGGTCGGGGGGGAGATCGTAGTCGGCGGTGGCTACGATTAACGGATTCGCATGGTTAGATGCGTTCGCGAAGTGACGTGTTGACGCCTTTTTAATAAAGGCGCGAATAGGTTCGAGACCTAGATCGGAGTGGAGACCTAGATTGGAGTGGTATAGACTACGTCCTGGGGAAGAACATAGGCTACCTTTTGTCGCGAAAAAAAACAATCGCAGGTGAAATAGCGGGTAAAAGCAAGTATATCACATTTTACACCTTGTATAACCAAAGAAAGACCATACCCAATCCTCTATGCAAACGGAGCATTGTCCTCGAGCCGGATGTGAATCCATTCTTGTCGATCAGATTCGTTTCCTTTTCGTATGTCATCATTTTCTTGAAAGAGTCATAGTGTACAGAATTCTCGTTGTCGCGGAGTTTCTCCATCACCTTTATTTTGCTCTTCACTTCGCTGCTCACGAACGAGAATACTGTGCCTATAAGATTTAAAAACCTAAAAACAAAATAACTTTACTGGTCACAAAGAAGCGCATAAGCTTATTAGTCACGCCTTAATCCCCCAAGCGGGGATGGCAGAGGTGTTCTGAGTACACCAACTTTTCGCCGACGATGTTAGGTCCCGGACCGGGCACAATTCCAGACTCCGAACTCATATTGGGAAGTTTTCGTTAAAAAAACTACTTCTGTCTGATCAAGGATTTTGAATTGGTAGTTTAGAAGAAGAGCTTTAATTAGTAGTTTTTAATTAGTAAGTATGGTAGTAGATAAAAGTAACAATATGCTTTCTAGATGATAAAACGTCATGCTTTGTTCAGAGATGGGCAAAATGTAATCAGATTAATGATTAACCACCCCCGCTTGGGGAATATAGGCGTGTCGGTGTATTAATGATTAACGATTGTAATTACATTTTGTAATCTTCAACGATTACGATTACACTTTTAATCTTGAATAATGATTGAATATTGCAATTGAATACAAAATGCAATTGTAATCAGTAATCTGATTACATTTAGCCAATCTCTAGTAGTAATCTCATTAAAATGAAAGCCAAATCATTTATTTTCCATTTCAAATCATTTAGTCAGCTTCTTTTTTAAACTATCAAAATACTGTGTCTATTAGGTTTAAGAACCTAAAAAAATACTTTGCAGTGCTGTAGAAAGAAGCGAAAATAAATTAAGGTTTTAGTCAAGTCATTTATTTTGGTTAAACCCTTCTAGAGCACTCAAAACGTGTCACTTTTTCTAAATTTAATAATGTGCCTGGGTGCCTGCATTAAAATCTAAAAAAATAACTAAAAAGCAGCTATAAAAGATGCTTGCTTTTGGTGCGCGGCCGAAATCGAAACTAACGCTGTCATCAAGTGAAGTGTCACTTCATGACAGTCGCAGAGTTGCCTTTTGCTATGAAATTTACCCAAGTTATTGTTCAATCAGTAACCGTGTGAACCCACCTGTTGAAATATTTCCCTGGTAATAGGAAAATTTTACTAAATGTTAACCCTAATTTCACACCAACGCCCCCCATCAATGTCATCCAAGGGCCAAAATATCCTAGTCACATTATAAATTTTACAGGACACAAAGAAGTGAAAAGCAATAATTAAAATCAAAGTCAAATCACATATTTTGGGTAAACCCTGTGTGGGTGGGAGCACTGACAAAATGTCAGTTTACATAATTTTTTTGGAACGAAGTTCTTTTACGCGGCTTACAGTAGAGTGAACTGGCAGAAATCGTCACATAAGGAAAAACGTTATGGTAGGGAGGACGTTTCTGTATAATCCAATTCTAAAGACTCTATATATATATATACATATATATATATATATATATATATATGTATATATATATATAGAGAGAGAGAGAGAGAGACATACACTAATATAATCAATATATATATACAATAGGGAATATGCGTGTAATTCAAATAAGGGTCAAATAATTTTTTTTACAAACGTAAGTAAAGTTAATTCTTACGTTAAAGTGATCTTCACAGCAATATAAACAAGTTGATGGAGATACCATGTCTCTTTTTCTGATTTTACACCACTTTCTCCTTATGTCCGCACCTATCGGGTGCATTTCTTATTGTATTTTTACACCTAGGCACAACACAGTGTTGTTCCATTGTATAATAGTCGCGAAATACAAAATAAAAATAAATTACATAATAAAATACTTCTACAGCTGTTCACTAATTGATTGTTATTATAGACTTTGACGTCACGCCAAGCGCGACAAAATGGCGGGTGTTTAAAGTGCTCTTATCTGTTTGCTATATTCAACAGTTTTTTTGCCTTCTACATTTTGTTTTTGACGCTTTTTTTTGCAATTATATAATGATGTAATCTATCATAGAAAAATATAAAGACATACACGCATATTCCCTATTAAACCATGTTTACAATTAAAAAAATAACGTAAGGAACTTCGTTCCTGATGGAGGTCCCCCGACCACACAATTTTTTAATCTACTTATCTATCACTGGATTAAAATGAATGAACTGCTTAGCCTTTGTAATAACTAAAAATATGCTGGTCGACCCTACATTAAATATGAATTGGTTCTTAGGTATCTCTTCAAATAGGATGAGTGCTATCTTTATCACCAAATATATTTAAGTGGGTCACTAATGAGCTCACCGTTGTACATAAACTTTCCTATCTTATTGTTATTATAATTAAACGTGTACAATAAAGAATAAATAAAATAAATAATATGTTTGTTGTAATTGTAAAACATAATTAACATTTAATAACTTTCTTTAAGATTTTTTTTTCAAAAACTAGCCCCACCCTACATCCCGTTTTAAAACTAGATTCATGAATGAGAGACAATTTATAATACGGGCCTAAGATTTATTCCTGTCACATGGGTGTGTTTACACACGTGAAAATCCACATCCACAAAAACCAGACAGAAACAAATATTTGTGGGTCACACAAAGATTTGTTCCATGCTGGAATTGAACCCACTATTCAGTGGGTGGAGCGGCTTAAGCTCTTAAGCACTGCACAGAATTGTCCATCAATCTAGGGCCATAAATAAACACTGTCATGACTATAGTCCCCAATCAGAGGTAGTAAAGGAGTTCTGTATACACTAGGGCTATACAAATACATAATACTCATATTGAAGTTCTGTTTTAGTTTTATTTTATTCCTCCCCATTGCCAGTGTTGAGACTAACAAAATTAGAATCAGAATCCGAAAATTTGTTATTCATTTAAACCATTACAGTATTTATGAATCGTCAGAAAAGTAACAATGACTCTACCACCACTTCGGAATGTTATTCCTGTGTAGAAGAAGGGCAAGCAACTCAATGGATACTCTTTTAAAATAAAAATTTTACAAGCTTGTTCATCTATATCTTGCTGTGGGGAATGGGAGAACAATGTAGTTTGGTCATCAGGTGTCTAACTTAAAAAAAAAGCAAATTATACTATTTATCAGAATTACTAGATAATTTGCAATGCTGCATTAGCATTGCAAATTATCAATGTTTATTTTTTTTCTTTATATTGTAGCTTTATGAGTAATACTTGGCATTCGTTCCGCCATTTAATACATATAATAACTTTGAGTTTCCCCTTTACTTCTCAATTTGTATTCAATTCTAGCTGGCCTTTGTCTGTCATTCCCTTTGAACCATTTGCTATTTTTTTACACTTAAATATAGTATACTACAGGGATCATTTAAGCCACCTCTATCAAGTGATATACACTTTTCACAAGATTCCAGCAGTAAATCTTATCATATACAAGGAAATATCATAATCCATATGGAAACAAGAAATTTATCAACTCACTTTACGAGTTCATTGTAACCATCGATATATGCCTCTATCACGACGTCATCTTCTTCTTTGAGGCTCCTTTGGAAGCTCTGGTGGACGACGTGAAGATCTAAAGTGTTTTCGTTAGACATTTCTTTCACGATTGTATATTATTCTCAAAAAATATCACAAAATATTACAGTGAACAAAAGTACGACTATCATCTGACTTTGACAATAAGCCACTGTCAAACACAGAGAGTACGTTCCACTTGGTATAAACATCGAAATTATTGCCATTTTAGGCGTTCCACTTGGCGCCCGCGATTGATGTGATCGCATTGATGTCGTCATGGATTTCGCTCACAAGACGCTCACGGTGACCTACCTCAAGAGGTGGGTCGCTCTGGGCGCTGTCAATGTGCTGTCAGTGTCAAAATAGGCGGTAAATATTAAACTTTGAAAAATAATTACAGAATTTTTATCTTAAGTTCAACAAGTCTATTTTTATAAATTGTCGGTATCAAACAGATAATATAACTTGAAAAAGCGCGAAATGAACTGTAACAGGGTAAAACTAAATGTATAGAAGGAACGTTATTGTGTGAAAATAACTCGACACGGGTAGATAATCATCGGAGGATAATAATACGAACTTTACGGACACACGATGTTGCAGTAGTGCAATAGAAAATTATGTTTCTGCAATAAATAAATCGAAGTACCTTATTAAATTATACTACATTTACAGAAGTGTTTAATATATACATTAGATACTACCTTCCTCACTACTACACCTTATTAAAATGAGAACTTACATTTAGTTGTATTATTTATAAATGTCTTGTACTGTCTGCCTATCTTGCAAGGGATCTGGCATGATGATATAGTAGATACTTTGTACTTAAAATATTTT
The DNA here is from genome assembly GCA_905147815.2 of Phalera bucephala. Taxonomy (NCBI): domain Eukaryota; kingdom Metazoa; phylum Arthropoda; class Insecta; order Lepidoptera; family Notodontidae; genus Phalera; species Phalera bucephala. Next base: position 4,126,132 of record LR990625.1, on the reverse strand, counting down.
TTACACTTGTAGTCTCAAATATCTTAACACCAACATACATAGAAGCTATAAAATATCATGATATTAGTTTTCATAATATTGAAGATAAGTAAGCATTGTTAGATGTGATATTTAATGTAAATATATGCAATGACTTACAAGTGTTTTGCTTCACAATGAAATTTTTTGTTTGCCTATTTTGCCTTTATACATAGTAACTACTTTTGGTTAATTTCATGCTCAACTTTCTTTGTATGTTTTTGCCAATAAAAGGTGTGGTGTCTATCCATTCAGCAAAGTAACTCATAATCCTGATATTGATTGGCATTCATTTAGTTATTTCAGGCAAACATATAAAACATACAACTATTACCCCAGAGGAGACAGTCAGAAACCTATAAACATAAATGAGGAAATAGTATTTATTTAATAATTACTTAATAATTAACAATCTTATTTTGATTTCAGAGTTTACCTATTATAACAAGTGTTACTTACATCTATAAAGAAACATATTGAATTAAAAAGAGGGAGATGTACAAAATAAAAAGTCATGAATAGCCAATGTGAATTAAAAATCTAAAAGTATATACCTATCAAAGAGGCTACCACATGAACATTATCTTTGTAATTTCACGATTTTTTCATAGCAATTAAATTTATAAATAACTAGCAGTTTCCCGCGACTTCGTACCCGGTCGAAACCAGCGCCACCTACCGGGTCTATGTTATATAGCCTATGTTACTTCTGAATAAGTTAGCTTTATAATACTGAAAGAATTTTTAAAATCGGTCCAGTAGTTTTTGTGTTTATTCGTTACAAACATACATAAATACAAATCTTTCCTCTTTATAATATAGATAAATAAAAAGATAAACACCGTCACGCCTATATTCCCCAAGCAGGGGTAGCAGAGGTATACTGTGTATATCCACTTTTTGCCGACGATGTTAGGTCCCATGTAATAGGGGGCGAGCTCATTGCTCTATACCGGTCATAATTCCAGACTCCGGACTCACACTGGAAAGTTATCGTTAGAAAAATTACAATTGTCCAACCTAGGATTTGAACCCAGAACCTCGTGATCTCAAAGCTGTGCTTTGCCACTAGACCAACGAGGCAGACATTAATGATTTATTATTTTTATTATGTTAATAAAATTAGGTAATGCATAAATGACCACGACCATTACACTGCAAGGGCGCACCAGATATATTTAGAATGGAAACACTACTATTGTAAACATCCACTTTTCACCAATATGAACACGAACAACCCAATAATGAAGTAATTTTATTTCAGGCTATTTTCAACTGCTATTCATTCGCAAGATATAGGAATGGTCTGTTTTACTATCATGTGTATGCAGTCCTGAATAGCACCATACAAGGTTTTATAGGGACATCATTTGTGCCATTTATTCACCTATATAGTCACATTTTAAAATTACTGTATATTATCATAATTATCTTCCATTCATGTCAGTACTTACCTACTCATATTCTATATAGTTTTAAGTTAACATTAAAACAATATTTTTATAATAGTTTTATAAGTTAACATTAAAACAATATCTTACAATAAATTGCATTTTTTTGTAATTATGTTATATAATTATTTCCTAGCATTTTGTTTCTTTAGTATTCCATAGTATGATTTGATCTTTGTAATTTGTACCAATTATAATAAGGATGATAGGCACCTAATAGACACATTTTGAGCATGATATCATTGTGCCATTGTTTATAGTTGGCGGCTTTACGTTAATTTTTTTAATTTAATAATACTTATCGAACTTCTTGATTTCGTAATAATGTTTCGTAATAATTCTTTATTCGCACTGGAGAAACAGGTTATTAGGATGAATTATTATAATTCCAATTGATTAAATGTTATGACTACTTTTTCTTGCAATTTAGATTCACTGAAATTATAATCATATATGAAATACCTTATAGGTATTTTACAACATACCGTTTTTTATGAATACGTATGTTAATTTACTACTATAACAAAAAAATACTTAGAGGAACAATATTCTAAATTCCCGCCTTTTGTACTTGACAAATCGATCACTATGGTCACGTGGTACGTTCCACTTGCGGGTACGATTGCGGCACTGACAACCTTGTGGAACGGAAATTGTCACAATTGGGAGCGTGGTCGGCGTGGGCTACAAGTGGAATGCACCCAGACACGTCTGAAGTTTGTCAGTTTTAAACGCCAAACATGCGCCAAACCATAGACGAAGAATGCCTAAACACCGCATATCGCCGTGGTAGCGTGTCAAATTTATGTCGATGTGAGTTTGTGAATCTGCGTTAATGTGCGTAATTAGTCAAGTGATTACTAGTATAGGAGTTATCGATAATAAAATACAATTTATGTTTAAAAATATTTACTTCATGCAAAATCGTAAATGACTCATCCAAATTATGATTTCGAATTACTACGAGTAATTTATATAAGTTCACACATACGTATCATAATACAAATCTGTAAACATCGATATTAGTATGTACAATTTAATACAATAGTAAAGCCTCATTGGTAATGCGCATAGCGATCACAAGGTCGTCGGTTCAAATCCTAAGTCGGAAAATAGTAATTATTCGATCAAAAAAATCTAATCCGGAGTCTGGCACTGTGCTCGGTATAATATCAATAGACTCATCCTTTACTACATGAGACCTTACATTGTTGAACGACAAGTGAGTGTACACAGTACACCGCTCCCACTCCCGCTTGGGGAATATAGGCGTAACGGTGGTTATAATTTTTACATCACATTTACCCTACGTTCGCACGAGCGCTTATTCAATGCACGTTAGTTATGAACTTAGGATGTATGGTCAGCGCATATCGCTGAGGTAGCGTGTCAATTTTATGTATGAGTTTATGGATCTGCGTTAGTGTACTTTAATAGGGAAGTGATTACTAGGACAGACAGGAAAAAATATTTATTTCACCGAACAGAAAATCTTAAGTTACCTGAGAATCTTTAGTAAATATGTTCATTTATTGAATAGGCACTTTACGCACAAAACAGTCAGTCGAATGCAAGTACACACAAGTACTAAATACACACTAGTACTACTCTCGCTAGTACCCAATTATTGCTTTTAAGTCGCGCAGTCAATCGTTGAATCCGTTGATCGCTGCTAAGGTCGCTGGTGTATTCCACTAAGATCACTTGTTCTCGATTTGATAGCTATCGCTTCAGAAGAGAGACTGTGTCCGTCGCCGCGCTGTTCCTTTTATACTCGTATGAAAGTTCTAGAACGGACGCGAACCCTCCAAATACATCGACAGAAAAGTCATCAACAATAGCCGGCGCATTCCACAAAGCGGTATTATTATGGCGCGATAGGAAAGCTACTTGGGAGCCGGCACTTAAGCTGAAAGGCGCAGCTGGCCATACATAATGGAGTGCTTGTCCCAACGCTGTTATATGGCAGCGAGAGCTGGGTATGTAAGAAGGAGAATGAAATAAATAAAATCATGTATTTTCTCCCACAAGTTACATGCATCATTCTAAATGTTACATTGAAATATTGGTAGGGAGACAGGAGCCCATACTAAGTAAAACTTGTGTTACGGGTCTCCTGGCCTCCTTATCCCAGAAAAAAGAATTATTGCCATTGTAAGTAAGTTACAAGTTGCGTAACAGGGAGTGTGCTAGATGCAATAATATGTGTGGTGTGTGTGTGTGTGTGTGCGTGCGTGTGTGCCTGTGTGTGCCTGTTTGTTTGTGCGTACATGTGTGTTAAATGTCTCTATGTCTGTTTAACAGTTTTTCTGTGTCTTCGTAATCAAGCGTGAGAAGCCAATGTATGACCTTTCTCCTGCATTCTTGTTTTGAGTTGGGATATACTGCAAGCAATTTATTAGCAAGATTGTATAAACGTGCGCCTTGAAAAAAGAAGAATTTATCGCTAAAAGCGGTTCTTGCCGGTTTTGTTGGGCATATTTGATAGTTACGACGTCTGGTTAACGCTGGGTGTTTTGGGTTAAAATGTAGGAGCTTGTGTTGTTTCAGAACAATTGCAAAAATATACAGTTGCCTGACTGATAGTACTTCTGCTAGTTTATATAATTCTAACGTTGGGAAAAGTCTTGGTTTGGAAAGACTTATTTTCAGAATAAGTCTTTGAGCCCGCTCCAATTCAATAAGGTGACTCTTAGCTGCCCCACCCCAGGAACAGATACAGTAGGCAACAATAGATTGACAGAGTGCCAAATATACAGTTCTCATAACTTTAGGGTCTGCTACATCTTTGAGCTGTTTAAATATATATGCTAATTTACGAACTCTCTTGGCGACATTACAAATGTGTTCCGTAAAGCTAAGGTTTTCGTCAATGGTTACCCCTAGATATTTTATGAATTTGGTTTTTTTAATTTGTGGGCAGTTACAGCTTGAGCCAGCCGATTGATTACAAGAATGTGCTATAATTTCTTGTAGAGGGAAGTTTTACCTGGGTTTAGAGTTAGGGAGTTAGTGGCTAGCCAATGGCACACTCTATTGAGGCCTGCTTGAGCATGTTTAAATACGCTAGACCATGAGTCCCCATAGAATGTGAGAGTTGTGTCATCAGCATAAGAAATAATGTTGCAATTCTGTAGTTTTAGTTTGCATAAATCGTTGATATAGCACAGAAATAGAGAAGGACCCAGGATACTACCTTGTGGGACCCCAAAGTGAACAGAGCCCTCGTCGCTTAATTTGTCATCTATTTTTACCCGCTGTGTGCGACGTGAAAGATAGCTGCTAAATAACTGCAGTTGTGCATCCCTGATACCCATTCCCTCAAGTTTCGACAGTAGCTTGGGAAGAGAGACTGTGTCAAACGCTTTGGCAAGATCTAGGAAGATTGTTAGACATTTGCTTTTATTTTCCAACTTAGTCGCGATAAATTCTGTAAAAGGGTGTACAGCATCTTCTGTTGATCTATTCTGCCTAAAGCCGTATTGGGCATCATTTAATAAATTTTTGGTTTCTAAAAAATTGACAAGCCTCTTATTTATAATCTTCTTCAAGACCTTCGACAAAGAAGGTAGGATAGATATTGGGCGATAATTGTTGATACAGTCTCTCTCCCCACCTTTGTGAATGGGTACCACTATTGACTATTTAAGAGCATTAGGAAATACACCGAGCTGTAAGCAACTGTTAAAAAGACTTGTTAAAGGTGGAACTATATACTCTTTGATCAGTTTTAGGAATTTGCAACTGATGCCGTCCCATCCTGTACAGCTACTTGATTTAAGACTTTCAATGATGTTCCACACCTCTTCGCAATCCGTGTCTAAAAGAACAAAAGACGGGGTCGAGTTACTTTCAGTTCTTATGTCGGGTGTTACCGGTATAGGGGGTATTTTATTTGCTAAATTTGCACCAATTTTCACGAAAAACTCATTAACCGCATTAATAGAATCAGTTGGCGTTTCCTTCACTGTTAACGATTCATGATTGATGATGTTTAGATTTATGCGAGTTGGTAATATTTTTGATACTATGCCAAAGCTTCTTATTGTCATTCCTTGCCAGTTGTAATTCATGTTTTTCGTAGTTTATTTAACACTGTTTAAGAATTGAGTTACAAAAGTTTCTATATCTTTTATACGTTGTGATAAGTATAAGATTATTTGGCTCGGATTTTAATCTTTGATGCATTCGATCCCTATTTCTTATGCATCTTAATAAGCCAACTGTAATCCATGGTTTTAGTGTTACTTTATTACGTGGTATATTTACTTTTATTGTATTACTAGTTATTAAATTTCGTAAATATTCTAAAATAATATTAATAATTGCGTTTGGGTCTCGGTCAATTAAAAGTTTGTTGAAGTCAGTATTTTTACATTCAAGAATAATATTGGCATAATTAATTTTATCAATTGTTCTGTTATTTATTATATTAATTCTATTTGTTTTGAGGCAAAAAAGATAGCTTCATGATCCGTTATAGCCGAATTAAGTATAAGTGAGAGTGATGGTAGATTTGTCTTTAAAATCACGTGATCAATACAACTTGTACCTCTGGTTCTAGTGTCATAAGCAGGGATCAGTCCATGAAAAGATAATAATTCGAGGTAACGTGATGTGTAACTGTTTGATTCTAAGATATTGAGGTTAATGTCACCAATTATGAAAATAGTTCTGAAAGAAGATAACTCAGTTAAAACGTCATTCAAAGAATTTAAAAAATTATCAATATTTCTGTAGCAGGGGGGTCTATATATTGATATAACTAATGTATCATTACTTTTTTTAATAACAAGGCCAGTCGCATCCGTAAGAATAGGCTCTTCGATTTTGTGATTTCAAGATTCATGTATGAATAGTATATGTATATATAGTGTAGTGGATGTAAGGGAGTCAAATACCACCATATGGCTCCAAGTCATCCTCACCTGCTCGTGGTACATCCTGCTAATCAACGAACGAGGCTCTGACGACCGAAAAATGGCGGTATAACCATAACAAATAACTGCGTGACTAAATACCGCAGATCGGTGACGGGCAGCAGCGGCACCGATGCGAAGAGTTACGCACTGCGATCGCCAACCCGCCTGCCCAGCGTGGCGATTATGGGCAAACCCTCCAAATGGCAAGCCAAAATAAACCACGGCCCCCAGTTCCCGGCCGCCCTGCTATTCCGGATCACGGCGGCGGTCACGGTAACGGCAGGGCAGGGGGTGCGAAGAATCCCCGGGCTACGAGAGGCCGCCAAAATCAACTGACCTTGGCGACGTTTAATGGACGCACGTTACGGCTTGACGAGCACATGGCGCAACTAGAATCCGAACTCGAAGGGATAACGTGCCACACGTTCTGGGACTGTGTGAAGTCCGAAGAAAGGGAGAGGACACCGTTACCCTAGAATCAGGCCACCTTTTGTACTTCCGAGAGGGCGATCAGCTATCCCAGGGCGGCGTAGGGTTCTTGGTCAATAAAACCCTCTCTGACAACGTTGTAGAAATGTCTAGTGTGTCGAACAGGGTAGCGTATCTTATTATTAAGTTAACCGATAGGTATAACCTAAAGGTTGTGCAGGTTTACGCACCGACTTCGGCACACTCTGACAATGAAGTTGAAGATATGTACGAGGACATATCGAAGGCCTTACACTCCATCACTAAGGCCTACTACAACGTTGTCATGGGGGACTTCAACGCTAAAGTGGGAGTACAAATTTGCAGCGAATCGGTAGTAGGATCTCACGGTTACGGTAGCAGGAATCATAGGGGGCAAATGCTTGTTAACTTTCTTGAGAAAGAGGGGCTTTTCTTGATGAACTCTTTCTTTAAGAAACGGCCCCAAAGAAAGTGGACATGGCAAAGTCCCGACACTAGGACTAAAAATGAGATTGACTTCATCATAACGGACAAGAAGCACATATTCAGAGATGTCTCAGTGATCAACAGGTTTAATACCGGAAGCGATCACCGACTTGTCAGAGGCTCACTGAATATCAACTTTAAGCTCGAGCGAGTCCGTTTGATGAAGGCCAGGCTCCGGCCCAACCTCCTCCAAACCGTAGTAGGATCTGAAGCGTTCCAGTCAAATCTGGAGAACCGATTCGTTACCATGGAAACCACAAATGACGTAGACCAGGCCCTCACAAATGTAGTTAAAATCATCAGGGAGGAAGGTACGAGATTTTGTGAAACGCGACGTATAAGTAAGAAAACGAAGCTTTCGGAGGAGACACTGCAGCTTATGAAGGAACGACGTGTAAACCCACCCAACACTTCGTTAGAGCAACGGGCACTCAACAAACGAATTAACAAACTGGTACGACATGACTTCCGATGCGCTAATACACGCGCTATTGAAAAAGCAATCGAGCAAAATCGGGGGTCGAAAGTTTTCGTTCAGTCTTTGGGGAGGAGCCATCTGACGAAGTTGTCCAAAGCCAGTGGGGACGTCATCACTTCTAAGCCGGAGATTCTTTTGGAAGTAGAAGACTTCTACAGCCGACTATACGCCTCGCATACATCTCGTCCTGATCCCGGAAACGAGGATCCTAGAGCTACATTAAGCCGCCACTTTACGGAAGACCTGCCCGAAATCAGCCTAGACGAAATCGTGATGGCTCTTGAGCAGCTAAGGAATGGAAAAGCCCCTGGAGAGGACGGAGTTACAACTGAACTATTAAAAGCAGGAGGTAAATCCGTGCTAAAGGAGCTCCAAAATATCTTTAACTCTGTCCTCTTTAATGGGACAACTCCAGAGGCTTGGGGTAGGAGCGTGGTCGTATTGTTTTTCAAAAAGGGTGATAAGACCCAACTGAAGAACTACCGCCCAATTTCGCTCCTGAGCCACATTTATAAGCTGTTTTCAAGAGTTATCACGAATCGTCTTGCGCGAAGGCTCGACGAATTTCAACCCCCGGAACAGGCCGGGTTTCGAAGAGGGTATGGAACCATAGACCACATCCACACTATACGGCAGATTATACAGAAGACCGAAGAGTATAATCGGCCCCTGTGCTTAGCATTCGTGGACTATGAGAAGGCCTTTGACTCGATCGAGACCTGGTCAGTTCTGATATCCTTGCAACGATGCCAAGTCGACTGGCGATACATCCAAGTGTTAAGAAGTCTCTATAACGCCGCGACCATGACCATCCAGTTACAAAACCAGCAGAGCAACCCTATCTCAATGCATCGAGGAGTGAGACAAGGGGACGTTATCTCCCCCAAATTGTTCACAAATGCATTGGAGGATATGTTTAAGACGCTGGACTGGGAAGGTCATGGCATAAACATAAATGGCAGTCATATCTCACACTTGAGATTTGCAGACGACATCGTCATAATGGCCGAAACGTTGCAGGTTTTACAACAGATGCTGACCAGCCTAGCCGATTCTTCCAAACAAATAGGTCTCCGCATGAACTTGGACAAGACCAAGGTAATGTTTAACCGACATGTAGTACCGGAACCTGTTGCAATACATGGCGCTATTCTCGAGGTTGTTCAAGAATATGTTTACCTAGGGCAAACTCTGCAGTTGGGGAAAAACAACTTCGAGAAAGAGGTCAACAGAAGAATACGGCTGGGCTGGGCGGCATTTGGGAAATTACGTCGAGTATTTACATCGCCCATTCCACAAAGCCTAAAGACAAAAGTCTTTAATCAGTGCGTCCTGCCCGTTATGACATATGGAGCCGAGACGTGGACACTCACGGTTGGAATGGTTCATAAATTTAAATTCACTCAGCGAGCTATGGAAAGGGCTATGCTCGGAGTTTCTCTGAAGGATAGAATCCGGAACGAAGTCATTCGACAGAGAACCAAAGTTATCGACATAGCCCACCGGATTAGTAAGCTGAAGTGGCAATGGGCCGGTCACATTAGCCGAACAACCGATAACCGCTGGGACAAACGAGTTCTTGAGTGGAGACCGCGGACTGGCAAACGGAATGCAGGACGCCCTCAGGCTAGGTGGAGCGATGACCTTCGTAGGGCGGCTGGCAGAAACTGGATGCGAGTAGCCGAGGATCGTACCCAGTGGCGTGCACTTGGAGAGGCCTATGTCCAGCAGTGGACTGCTATAGGCTGATGATGATGATGATGATGTATGAATAGAATCACTCCGTCATTTTGATTGTGATGTTCCGAACTGCTATAAGTGTAGTAGCCATCTAAAGTGGGTAAATTAGCCACACAAGATAGACAGCATTCCGTTAGTACGATAACGTCACAGTCTATTTTTAACCGTTTAAGTAAGATGCATAAGTTATCATAATTTTTATTAATACTACGAATATTTTGGTGTAGAATTTTCAAGTAAGATTTAGGGTTTTTGATAATGTTTCCACATTGCTCCGGTTCACAAACATGTGATTCACTTGCGTCGTAATCATCCAATTGGTTAATTAAAACGTTAACATCCGAGAATTTTAAAATTTTAGTAAATAATGATGACGAGGTAAAATTGCTGTATAATATTGAAGGCAGAGAGGTCGTATTATTTTACTCTTTAAACTATGCGTTATTGAGTCGCTAATTACTCTTAGTTTTAGCCATTGAATCAGTAGATAAAAAAGTATTATTTGTTGGCTTTTGGAGGTGTATGTGATGGTTAATGTGTGTGTACGAATTGTAGTGTATGTGTTATAACTTAAACTAATCAGCATGCAATTACAAATTAAATCGATTTTTTTATGAAAGTATAACATTTTTGCTATTATTCGACTTATTTTAAAATCGCACAAGGAGATGGTTTCAAGGTGATAAACTATGCTTAGTCACATTTGCAATTTTAATTTAGATAAATCTCCTTCATCCTTCAGTCTAATCGATAGATCTCCTTCCTTTTTCCGTAAATATATGGCCGCTGGTGTCGACCAACAGTACTTGAACCCTTGGGTAGAAGCAAAATCCCTTGCAAGGAAGTGAAGTCTTTTCATTTTCGGTGTTAGATAGTCTGATAGATATATAGTTGTTGAGGGCCCATCAATTTGAATTTTAGATGTACTTAACTTATTAGGGCTATTTTCTTTATTGTATAATTTAAAGGACGAGATTATTTTGTTCTTTAGCATAATAGAAGAAAAACCTATGATAACTGGTCTTTTTAAAATATTATTTTTCGAGTAGCCCCTATAAATGTTCCTTATATCTGCCGGCACCAATGGGACATCCAGTGTCTTACAAAGGTTCGAAACTGTAGAATATAGTCTGGCAGCACTTTCATTTTTCGATAAAGGGATATTTCTCAATTCAACGCAGGAGCTTTTGGTGGATCTATCCAGATATTCTACTCGTTGTTCTAGCGATTGAATATATAACAAATCAGCCTTTTTTTCCTTTTCCATCTTTTCAATTTTTAGCTTAATGTCGTCATAGTTGCTGGAAATTAGGTCTATGCAAGCTTTAATTTCCCTGTTTTGTTCCTTAATCGCCTCGACGGAATCAAGAATCAGTTGATATTTAAGTTCTTGAGTTTCGGCCCGTGATTTGAACATAGATTCCATTTTTGTCATAAAATACTCCATATCATCTCCCTGTCTCCGCTTTTGAGGTCTTTGGGTTATACCGGATGGAGTATTTGTTTGTTCAGCTATTTTACTGAGTTCAGGAGCCACCAAAGGCGATTCTGAAGGTGAAGGGCGTTGCAGAGACATTTCCTAATAATTTCCGTTAAAGTGTAGATATGTAAAAAAACTGGGGGTCGATTTATTTTACTCACGGTTCGTTGCTCTAGTAGACCAACTGCAGTGTCTATTCCCTGAGGCAATTGATTCCTACTACTTGTACTGAATTTTTTTCCTATGGCAAGCAGGAACGATGACAGATGTCAAACAAGTGGCGTTTAGTGACTGTTGACAACTTGTTGACGATACCTTATGACGTACCTATGGGGGTAGGAGATAGCCGACACACGCGTGAGAGAAGTTTTCCCAATTTTCTTCAGAAATTGCCGTTTTTTGCACAAAATTTATTGTCTATAAGCCGACTCATATGTGTTACTAACTCATCTAACTGTGGTGTTGGTTTAAAGTGTGAGGTAAGTAGTTTATTGTTGTTCATAGTTTAAGTGTTTCCTTCAGGAGGCGTCCATCATGGACCCTCCTGCTCCTAGACCCCCTGATCCTCCAGACGATGGTATGGAAATATCATACCCAATAGTGCCCTCAGGGGCACCTTAACGCCATCTTAATGTTGACAGCGGTCCAAATGGGGTTGAAGAGGTATCCCCTGCTAGTAAAAAGACCATTGTAAATACGGAACTAGCCAATGCCTTGATTCAACACGTATACATTCACCCCAGCTTAGTAATAGGCATCAAGGCCTATACTAATATTGACCAAGGCCCATTCTTAGTCCACGTGTCCAGATCTGAACCTGACCCCTCTGCTGGAACAACTATACGTCCAATTAAGTTTGGTCAGTTCCTTTCCCACAACAAAGTACCCAACATTTGTCCGGATGGAATTAAAAAAGTAGGCCGCAACAAAATTTCTGTGGAATTTAAATATGCTAGTGATGCCAATAAGTTCCTCGATAACCCCATTCTTGAGAACAGCAAATTTGTTGCCACGATTCCTACATATAATATTACAAAAATGGGTGTTGTTCGTCAAGTCCCAGTGGATTTATCAATGGATGTATTTGTAGAATCATTAATACTCCCTAAAGGCTGTGGTGAAGTTTTAAAGGCACGCCGTCTCAATAGAAAGTCCATTAGTCAGGGTAAAACTTCCTGGATCCCAACTCAAACGGTGGTTCTGACTTTTCAGGGCCAAATCCTTCCTCAAAAAATCTTTTCATTCCACACGTCCCTCCCAGTAGATTCCTACCAGTTTCCCACTATTCAGTGTTCAAAATGCTGTCGGTTTGGACATGTGAAGTTGCAGTGCCGCTCCAAACCAAGGTGTTTCCGATGTGCTCAACCTCACACAGGTGATGAGTGTGACATCGAGGAATGCAAGTCTACTTGTCTTCACTGTTCTGGCCAACACTTCTCCACTAATAGGACTTGTCCAGAACAAGGAAGGCAGAAATCTATCAAGGTACTCATGTCGCAAGAGAACATCTCATATGAAGAAGCCTCTACCCATTTCCCAAAACCAATGAGGCTCTTCTCCGAAGTTGCTCAAACCAAATCCCCCTCCCAGACTTCAAATTCCCAAATCCCTTCACATTCAGTATCTAGCCTGCCTTCTAATCATATACAAAATGTAAGTTATAAGAAGACTTATTACTCCAACTTTTTCCCCATCCCTTATATACCGTCTATCTGGTGCTGACTGGTCCTCCTACGCTACCTCTCTTGACGCCAGGCTTGAGGCTCTTCCTCCTCCTGACAGTGTCAGGTTTGCAGAGTCCTATTTGAAATTCGTGGAGTCAATCATTTTCACTGCTGACGAACAGTTTCCACGTAAAAAGCCACATAAATTTAGAGTATCAACACCTTGGTGGGATGCAGAATGTACAGCTGCTGTCAAAGAAAGGAAAACGGCAGAAGAGGTTTACAATGCAGCTATGACAAGAGTAAACTTCTTAAATTATCAAAAAAAGGCTGCCATTGCAACAAAACTTCTATCAAAAAAGAAAAAGCAGGGGTGGCATCACTATTGCGAAAACCTGTCTCCGAGGTCCCCCGCTTCTCTAGTTTAGAAACAAGTTAAGCGCTACAGAGGATCACTAGGCATTAGTGACATCACTGGTAATGATCCTGGTTCATGGCTAGAAGGCTTTTCTAACAAAATGTGCCCTCCTTTTGTCCCCCAAATGGACCATCTTCCATCCCCATCTTGTCCCCTCCCAAGCTCTAACTCCTTAGATAGACCCTTTAAGTTTTCAGAACTCCAGTTAGCACTTGATGGTTTAGTGGATTCGTCTCCTGGACCAGATGGGATCCCATATTCATTTATTAAAAATTCTTCAGACAAGTTCAAGTCTCATGTCCTCAATTTAGTTAATGAATTCTTCGAAGTTGGTTTAGTCCCTCAATCTTGGAAGTCCCAAGTAATTATTCCTATACTTAAGCCAGGCAAAAATCCCTCCGATCTAAATAGCTATAGACCGATAGCATTGTCTTCTGTCTTAGCTAAAATCACAGAACACTTAATAAAACACCGTCTTGAGTGGTTTGTGGAGAGCAAGAATCTGTTAGCCAAATCCCAATATGGATTTAGAAAAGGTATGAGCACTTTAGATAGCCTTAGCTTACTAACTACCGACATCCGTATGTCTATCTTAAAAAAAGAATATTTAGTAGGCGTGTTTCTTGATATTTCTTCTGCTTACGACAACGTATCCCTTCCAGTACTCAGGAATAAACTTATTCACCAGCTGAGTATTCCCGTGAAGCTGGTTCGTTTTATATGTAATCTGTTTTCTGAAAGAAATATCTTGAAAAAGCATCAAAATTCCCTTCTCCTTCCCAAAACGGCCTGGAAAGGTCTCCCGCAAGGCTCAGTCCTTAGCCCCATACTGTACAGCTTGTACACTTACGACCTAGAACAATCGGTTGACTCCTTTTGTCAGGTTTTGCAGTATGCAGACGATTTGGCACTATATGTTCCCGATAAATCTCTGGAAAAGGCTGTAGGTAAGTTGAACTCTGCATTCAGATATTTATCGGATTGGCTCCTTTATCAGCTTCCAAAAGCAGTTATGTGATTTTTAAGAATAAAAGACTTGTCCCTCCTATAACTATTAAAATTAATAACGAAACAATCCCCCAACAAAAGAAAGTTAGATTTTTAGGTGTTTGGTTGGACTCAAAACTCTCAGGTACTCCTCACACTGATTATGTGTCCCAAAAATGTGAAAAGAATATTAATGTTCTCTGCTCCTTATCCGGGGTGTGGTGGGGTGCCCATCCCGCTACTCAAAAACTTCTTTACAATGCCATAATCCGTAGCCACATGGATTACGGGATGTTCCTTTTGGATCCTTCAAATCAATCGGGTCTTCAGTTGCTTGATAAAGTTCAAGCCAAATGTCTACGTAGTATTCTTGGGGCTATGAAGTCATCCCCAATCAATGCCATGCAAGTTGAGTGTGGTGATCCTCCTCCTTCCCTACGTAGACAATTTCTTGCCAGCCGATTCTTCTTTAAAATAGTCCAAAACTCCGAACACCTTCTTCTTCGTAAGTTAGATGAACTATCCTCCGTATATCATTCACTCATCCTGGTACTTCACTTAATTAATTTTTTATTAATATTTTGCGAAATTATGTGATATTTTGATTGTAACAACTTGTACATGCACACGTCTAGTCACTATCGTGGTCCGGGAGGGAGGGGGTGGAAATGCGAGCTCTGCGGAAGATGTGCGGAGTGAAGCTGACCGACCGTATTCGCAACAGCGTAGTAAGAAAGCAAATAGGTATGAAAGAGAATATCGGTGTAAAGATGAGAAAGGGTATGCTCCGTTTGTTCGGGCATATAGAAAGAATGTCCGAAGAAAGAATGACAAAACTGATATACAAAGCGAAAGTGGAAGGATGTAGGTACCGGGGAAGACCTAGACTATCTTACCATGACCAAATAGACCGGGTCTTATCTGAAGGACAAGTCAGGAGTCTCCGTAACCGGCGAGCGTGTTTGAGACGAACTATGAGAGTAGAGGAAGCCAGAGAGGTATGTAAGGAAAGAGCCTGTTGGAACTCTGTACTCTCTGCTTACCCCGTAAGGGATCTGGCGTGATGATATAGATAGATAAATAGATTATTACGTACCTACTTGCTTACCGCGACCGCGTGCCGGCGATAGTAAAAATGGAGTTCTAAACGTTTTAGCACTCAAACCCGGATAATAAATCACGAAAATCAACAGTTCCATCACACGGACATCAACATGCTTTTCAGGGTTCAGATTTATCTACATACGGGCATGGCATACAACGCACCCTTGCTTGGTGGAGGGTACAATGCCAACTCATATAGAGGTCAAACCTCTAATCTTCAGTAAAAGCAATACTACCTAAAGGGCAAAACTTCATTTCGCAACCGAGACTCTATATGCCATCTCAATATAAAGCTTCCAGCTATAATATAAAGTGAGGTAAGTAGTTTAATAAGCGTTTTATTTCAGGTAAAACGCAATTATAGTTAAAGATGAAATAATTATAAATAGGTCTAGATATCACACACCCGATTGGGGAATATAGACGTGACGGTGTTTATCTAGATATCCTAGCCTGACTAAATTTCATCCAAATACGTTTAGTCATTGTGACCTGAAATAGGAATGGTTAATGTTTCAATATTAGTTTCGTAATATCGACAGTAAGCGATAGGCGCTGTAGGACATCACTAGTGGAGAAGCGTAAAATAATGCATATTTGAAATATAAATTGAAGCTTTAAACTCACAGTTAACTATCACCGTATATTAATTTTATGATGTCAGTGGTGTATATCTTTAATGTTAAGTCCATAATTTTGCTGTGAAACTTCCCTATAATATAATAAGAGGTAATAAATACATACTTGTGAAATGATAATTCAGGACAAAATACAGCACAACACGGCATAATTTCACTGTATTAAAGTATATTCAGTTATCACAATGATTTTCATTTATATTTTAACCGTTGAAACGGACGGGGCGCATTTGTTATGGCCTAATCACAGGTCACAACAGGCAACCAAGCACACGTACAGGGCGACGTTGCCAACCTTACAATAGCTTTCTAATTCACTCAAAATGGTGATCCGTGTAATTGAGAGAGAAAAAAGACAATGTATTGAACGATGACCGGCGGAGCGGCAACGTCGTATGACTCCCTCCAGGTAATTTTAGCTTCATGCGCCAAACGGAAAAATATCGGTAGAGCTATTCACCCATCGCACCGTCAAAGCATTATGAAAACTGTAAAAGTGAGAATACAAAAATCAGCAAACTGCAACAATATCTTTATGTACCTATGGCTATTATACTTTGGCAGTCGTAGGTATTTAAATTCAAAGGGTTCAAAGTAGTACTTGTTATCTGTAGGCAGAGTGAGGGTAGGGTCACGCCGTAGCTTCTCTATGATTGTATTAAAGAAAAACTTTGGCTAAAAGTCCATAGAGTATAGACAGGAAAGTCTTTGGTCAGCTGTCACTGTCAGGGCTTGTCAGATAAACCAGCTGCCATTTATCTATCAGCTTATGACCAAGGTCACGTGAGGAATTCTCTTGAGATATCAGTTGGATTGGATTATTTTCCGACGCAAATTTGTATCTCATTTATCATAACATAACAAATAAACTGTTGTGCGAGTTGTGTGTGTGACTACTTGTGTGATAAGTCCCTGAATATAAAAATTGCATCTTGTTTTCACGCGGATATACGGTGAGTGCGTTTTGCGGCCTACACAAAAATATGTCAAGTTTCATGTTTATTTTTAGTAATGTGAGATAGGTATCCTTAGTGTCTGTGTAGTGTAAACATTAAACGTGTCTGTGTTAATATATTCTGGTAATTAAACATGTATTTGTCGTTATTTGTGTGGTAAAAAGTATGAAAATCTGTAGGGGATGCCCCTGGTGACTAATAGTTTACTTCTTTTTACAATTAGTTTACGCTCATTATCATCATTATGATTATCAATCAGCCCATATCTAACTGCATCGAGTAGGTCTCTCCTCTATCCAACCATTGGGCTTTTACTAATCTATGCCACCATTTGCCGGCCACCTTCACAATATCATTTATATTATAAATAACAGGCTGCGCACCCGGTCGATAACAATGCCACCTACCAGGTCCACCTATAGCTAAGAACTATTCAGGTGATTCCATTAGTACAAATCTATCTATCTATCTATATGATCATGCCAGATCCCTTGTGCGGTAGGCAGAGATTACAGTTCCAATAGGTTCTTTCCATACATACCTCTCTGGCTTCCTCCACTCTCACAGTTCGTGAAATAATTCTGAAAGACAGTTTAGCGGCTTAGGAGGAGAAGAATAACGAACACACTCACACTGGTCTTTAAGATATATAACTAAAATACAGGGTACTTCTTTAAATATTATCACACAGGGTTGCTTCCAGGTTTTTTTAAAATGTCGCCCCACACTAGGATTCATACCTGTGTCGTGGGTGTGTTTACAAACATGAAAATTCACATACAAAAATACCCAGACTGAAACAAATAATTGTGTGTCACATATTTATATTTATATTTATTCTTTATTGTACACATATGTTATGTTAACAAAAAACAATTTTACGGAAAGTTTATGTACAAAGGCGAGCTTAACTCAATATTGAGTTTTCTTCCAGCAAACCTTAGAGCGATAGAGAGATGAAAATAGAGTAGAGGATAGCAAGTGTACCTACAGTAGAAATTAATAGAATATCCTAAACTAACAATATATATTATACAAAATATTACACTAACATAGAAATCTAACTAAATAGTACTAAATATACATACATACATAAATATAATAAAATATAACTAAATATATGCATATATAAATAAATATATGCAAATACACATATGTTAATATTATATACTGATAAATATAATTCATGACGACAGGAAATGTTCTTTAGTTCTCTTCTTGAACATGTCCAGTGAGATGCTATTGCGGATGGAATGCGGGAGTGAGTTCCACAAGTGCACCGCGTAGACAGTAAAAGAACCACTATAACGGCTAGAAGTGTGATTAGGAGTACGGAGAAGAAGGGAAGTAGAGGTGCGACAGGGCTTTCCCCTAGGGACTAGAAATTCAAAACGTTCCTTGAGATATGCTGGTGAATTGGGATTGTGGAGAACAGAAAAGAGAAGTGAAAGGACGTGAGTATCTCGACGACGCCGAATAGGCAACCACCTCAATTGCGCTCGAAATTCCGACACATGGTCATATTTTCGGAGTCCAAAAATAAAACGGATGCACAAATTTTGAAGTCGTTCGAGTTTATTGAGCAGCTCCTCCGTCGCGTCCAGAAAACACACATCAGCATAGTCCAGAAGGGGAAGCAGAAGAGATTGAGCAAGAGTTATTCTAGTCTGAAAGGGCAGGAACTTTTGGAGCCGTTTGAGAGACTGGAAGGAGCAATATATTCTTCTGCTTACTTCCGCAATATGAACATTCCACGAAAGATGGCAATCAATATAGATTCCTAGATTTTTGACACTTTTGGAATAAGCTATAGGAACGGAATCGTACAATACTGGTGGAAGCAAATCGTGATTTAAAAGTTTATAGTAGTATCTGCCACCAATAATGAGCACTTGAGATTTTGTAGGATTGACTAACAGGCCAAAAGTTTTAGCCCACTCGTTGATATTTTTTAGATCATTATTGATGGCTTCAATGGCCTCAGGGAGCTCGTCGATTTTAAAATGACGATAGAGTTGCAAATCGTCTGCATAGAGATGATACTGTGAAGATAAAATTGTAGTGATGGCGTTAATGAAAACCGAGAAGAGAAGAGGAGAAAGAACACCACCTTGGGGAACTCCAGCAGTCAGATTACACCACTCTGAGGAAGCCTCTTTGTAGCGGACCGACTGTGAACGACCCCGAAGATAAGAGTTAAACCATTCAGTTACAGAAGACGACACATTCAAGGATGATAAGATCCCTAGGAGGATGTCAAAATCAACTGAGTTGAAAGCACTGCTAAAGTCCAATAATACCAAAATGGTAAGGAGTTTATTCTCCATAGCCAAGCGGATGTCATCAGTGATTTTTAAAAGCGCCGTTACAGTACTATGGCCAGGACGGAACCCAGACTGGTATGGACTTAGCAGGCAGTTAGAGGAGAGATAACAAGCCAGTTGATCATGAACAACACTCTCAAGTACCTTGGACAGGATAGGTAAGATGGAAATTGGACGAAATTGGGATACAGCGGTGGGATTAGCAATTTTGGGCAATGGTAGGACATGAGCCTTCTTCCAGCCTGAAGGAAAGGAGTTTGTTGCAAGGGAATGGTTTATAATGTGGGTTATGACAGGAACAAGTATATTTAAAATGGGGAGAAGCATCTGAATATGTAAGCCATCATGACCCACCGCTTTAGTGGATATGGATAGGATAATTTTCTTTATATCCCCTTCTGTAACTTGGTGAAAAGTAAACGAAGTACAATTTGGCAAAGAAATATTAGACAGACTATTCAATGTAGAAGATTTCGTATTGACGTCAAGGGTAATTGGCGATTTGGAGAAATGCTGGTTTATTGCATAAAGATCAATATCGGCTATATCCTCACTGCGGGTTTTGCCGATACCAAGAGACTTGAGAAAGTGCCATACTTGTGCTGTGTTGACATTTTGTAGAGACTGGTGAATGTGGCGTCTTTTTGCATCTCTACACATACGATTGCAACGATTACGCAGAGCTTTATAACAAGACCAGTTCTCTTCCGTTGGGGACTTTCTGTACCGTCTTTTAGCTTTGTTTCTTACTGCCATCGCTTTTTTGATGGTGTCAGATATCCAGGGCGCGGGAAAATGCTTTACTCTCACCCTTTTTACGGGAGCATGCCTATTGTAAAGACCTAAAAGTAAGCTATTAAAAGCAGCCACTTTCGTGTCCAATTCATTGCAGCTGTAGACAGAAGACCAGTCAATATCACCCGCATCTGCGTTCAAACGATCCATATTAATGTTCTTGAAACTGCGAAGGAAAAGAAATTTGGGTTTGCGTTTAGGAGTGCGAATTTTATAAGACAGAAAAAGAAGGTCGTGGTAGGAAAAGCAAGCGGGTAGTTGACCATGGCTAGCCACCTTATCAGGATCAGAAACTAGAATCAAGTCTAGGAGAGAAGGGGTGCTATGGGGAGCATGATGTGTAGCATTAAGCTCAAGGATATGCATATTGACAGAATAATGATTTGTCTCGTAAGGGACCTGCAACTATTAGACATAGTGGGCACAGTGGCTTAATTTCCCCCTTGACTTGGTAATGTATAAATTTATATGTTGTGATCGACCACCTTTGACTTGTTAATATATGAATCTAAAGGCAGGCGGAATCAATTTTTTTATCAGTTTATTGTGGGCAAACACTAAATCCTAGCCATAGACAATGTTCTAACAAAATGTAGAGGATAATATTTAGGTTCTGTTGATATATAATATGTTAGTCTGTGTTTGTGCTATCAGTAAACATCCGATAAGCTCTTGTCTCCTGTGTGGGTGTAAAGTGCTGTGAGTGTAAACAAAAAAAATGGTTTGTTGTATGTATGTATGTCTATAATGGTAAAATAGGATATATTCTTTATATTTTTGCCAAAAAATTAGGTTGGATACCTGTATATTATTGTAAAAACTTTTGCCTAGATTGCGGCCTATCTAGACAAGAAACCCAGGCCATTTTTATTGTAGCTTATGAGGTATTTTTAGCTGTTTATTTGTTTACATGACCTAAAATTATCTTATCTTATCTTATATTGGCTTGCCGGACCGAGGATACCTCTGGCGCACTTCGACCCATGGGATCTTTTGTGCTGTCCTTGCCCTAATGCTCTTACGTACCTGAGGTGTCCAGTACTCCCTGTATTAGGTTGTAGATTCCAGCAGGGGGACAGAGCCGTAGTTCTTCTGGGTTTGGATAGGCCACTCCCAGCAGTTCCATTCGCCGCGCAGCCAGAGCGTCGCAGTGACAGATGACGTGCTTCATGGTTTCAGTTTCTGTGCCACAGCACCTGCATACCACGTCGCCGCATAGGTTCATCTTGTGTAGATGTTCTTTCGTGCCATAGTGGCCTGTGAATGCTCCCGTTATTTGCCTTAGTTGTAGTCTACTATATTTTAGTAGTCTCTTGCAATCGCTGTCACACCATGTGGAAAGGAATTCCTTTGAGTGTCGAAGCCCTGTGTGTGTTTCCCATTCTTTCTTATGTTGTTCTTGGGCATATTTAAAGAGTGCGCCTCTATAGGCACCGTCTGGTATGCCTATGAACGGTTCTGGACCAACGGGTTTTCCAATTGCTCCCTTCCTGGCTAAGTCGTCCGCACGCTCATTGCCATCAACTCCCGTGTGCCCAGGGACCCAGACTAACCTGACCGTGTTGCGCGCTCCACATCTGTCAAGAAGGTATGCGCACTCCGCAGCCAGTGCTGAGTTTAGCTCATAGGAGCCGACGGCCTTGAGGGCAGCCTGACTATCACTACAAATGTAGATTTTCTTGCCCGTGATTCGTTTGTCCAATATCTCTTTTGCACAAATGTTTATCGCATAGGTCTCTGCCTGGAATATTGATGTAAACCTGTCCATGCTTTGGCTGAGGCTGTATCCCTTCCGTGTATACTCCGGCTCCTGTTCCAAACTTGGTTTTGGATCCGTCAGTGTACCATATCATTTGCTCCTTGCCTTGCTTGTTTAGACCACTTTTCCATTGTTCCCTGGTTGGGATGTGAGTGCTAAATCTCTTATTGAACATGTATGTGGTTAGGATCTTGTCGCTTCTCATGTTCCTTATGTCATCTAGTTCCTTATCCGGTTCTAGCTTAGTGTGTTCGAGGCCTGGCGCCGTTATGCTCCATAGTCCAGCTTTCTCTAGCCTATAGAGTGCCTTCCTTGCCTCAGTTTCAATGACGATATGTAATGGAGTCAGGTTGAGTAGCCTCTCCATAGCTGCCGTCGGTGTTGTTTTGAAAGCACTTGTGATGGCCAGGCAGGCTGTCCTCTGCAGTTTTGTTAAGGAATCCCTGCACGTCTGTGTCTTGGTTCTAGGCCACCACACGATGCATCCATACGTTAATATCGGTTTTACCATAGTGATAAATAACCAGTGCATTATTTTGGGCTGTAGTCCCCATGCCTTTCCATACGCTGACCTACACATATTCAGCACTCTCAGTGCTTTGGCTATGGTTAGATCAACATGTGTATGCCACTTCAGTTGCTTGTCCAGGGTCACCCCCAGATACTTGACCTCAGTGGCCCATTTAATTTTACTTCCGTACATGTACAGGTCCTGTAAACCCGTCAGTACCTTTTTCCTTGTAAACAGGATGACATTAGTCTTCGTCGGGTTGACCGAGAGGCTATTTGTTGTGCACCAGTTTGTTACTTTATCTAGAGCTTCCTGCATCAGTGTCGATACTGTGTTTGGAAACTTCCCATTGATTGCTATCACTATATCATCCGCATATCCTACTCCGTAGAACGGACCTTTGTTGATTATCTTCAAGAGAGAGTCCACTACCAGGCTCCACAGAGTCGGCGATAAGACCCCTCCTTGCGGGCATCCTTTAGTGGTTCTTACGGATAGCCCTTCTCCTAATAGAATGGACTGGACTATCCTGTTCTTTAGCATGTTTTTGATCCATCTGACAAGAGTTGGTTCTATCCCATGCTCTATAGCAGCTAGTTCTATGGATGAGAATGTTGTGCGATCAAATGCACCCTCGATATCCAGAAAAGCTGCAGCACAAATTTCCTTTTGCTGCAGAGCCATCTCTGCACGATTCACCACATAGTGCAATGCCGTTTCCGTAGACTTACCTGGTAGATAAGCGCATTGCATCTTATGTAGGGGATAATCCTTTAGTGGACCATCCTTTATGTGCCTATCTATCATTTTCTCTAGACATTTTAAAAAGAATGAGGACAGGCTGATTGGTCTGTAGGATTTAGCATCCTCATAGTTGGGTTTCCCTGGTTTGGGAATGAACGTCACCGTCACCTGCCGCCAGATATTAGGGGTATGCCCAAATGCCACGCACGCCCTGAATAGTCTGCACAGGTGTTGGCTGAGTACTGGTTCCCCTTCTTGTAGTAGGATGGGGTAAACACCATCCGGACCAGGGGCCTTAAATGGTTGAAAGCTCTTTAAGGCCCATTTGAGTTTGTTCTGTTCCACGACTTTGCCTGCCGTCTCCCAGTCAGCTCTAATTGTCTTTAAGCTTAGCTCATCTATTTGGACATCACACATGGTGTCCTCTCCCTGTATTGCTACCGAACCTGGGAAGTGCACGTTGAACATTGTTTTCAGTGTTTCTTCCCCATTGTTTGTAAGTTCCCCTACCTCATTCCTCACTGTAGTAAGTGAATTTAATTTGGCCATGGATATTGCCTTGGCTAACCTCATACCCTCAGGGAGGCTGTCTATGCTTTGGCAGTGTCTTTTCCAAGCCTTTCTTTTTGCTCTCCGCACTTCTGTATTGAACCTCGTGAGTATCGTAGAATATTCCCCAAAGTTCTTGGTTGCTTTCGCAGTGTTGAATGCACGTCGAGTTTCTACTCTTAACCGCGCTAGCTCTGGTGTCCACCATGGGTCACGTTTCGCTATGACTCTGCTCTCCGGACAGTTATTAGTCCAGGCGGTCTTTACTGCCCGAGCTACGCTATCCGCTTCGAACTCTATATCTAATACAGAGCTGAGTCTGCCTCGGACCTTCCCTAACTCTGCTTTAAGGTCACTTTTATATGCGGCCCAATCAGTGTTCCTTGGGTTCCGCCTTCTTGGATTTATATTAAACGTTTCCATCCCATACTGAAAACATATATAATTGTGATCGGAGGATGAGATCTCATTGGAGACATGCCAGTTGTTTACCTGTCTGCTCGCTCTATTAGAGGCAACTGTAATGTCAATAACTTCTGCCCTACGTCTATTAACAAACGTGGGCCTATTTCCTCTATTGAGAATTTGTAAAGGAGTGCTTACCAGAAAGTCCAGAAGTTTTTCCCCTCTTTGATTAGTGTCTGAGCTGCCCCAGACGACGTGATGCGCGTTTGCGTCACATCCTACGATTAGCTCAACCTTCTTGTTGCAGGAATATTCAACCAAGTCCCGCAGATGCGTTGTAACAGGGTCCGCGCTTTCGTAGGGCAGATAGGCAGCCGAGAAGATGACTTCTCGGCTACCCTTGTTACCTTCCAATTTTAACTTCACCGTGGTGAGGTCCCTATAACAGAAAATGGACAGAGGCAAAGCGTTTATGCCATTCCTGACAAAAATGCAGGTCCTCATGTCATTAGTTGTGCAATTGTGAAACAGGTTACCCCCCGCTCCATCAAGGCCCTTTATCATTATCATCATCATCTCAGCCCATACTTGTCCACTGTTGAACATAGGCCTCCCCAATCGCTTTCCAGCGTAACCGGTCCGATGCCACCTGCATCCAACGACTTCCTGCGATTTTCACAAGATCGTCGGTCCATCTGGCAGGCGGTCGTCCCACGCTGCGCTTGCCAATACGTGGTCTCCACTCTAGAATCTTTCTGCCCCAACGCCCGTCCGATCTACGCGCTATGTGGCCCGCCCATTGCCACTTCAGCTTGCTAATCTTAACGGCTATGTCGGTGACCTTGGTTCTTCTACGAATCTCCTCATTCCTGATTCGATCGCGTAGAGAAACGCCGAGCATAGCTCTCTCCATAGCTCGCTGAGCAACTCTGAGCTTTATTATGAGACCTATTGTAAGAGACCACGTCTCTGATCCATATATCATCACTGGTAACACACATTTATCTGTCCCCTATAAATATAGGGTTCTTGAATAAGTGCTAAGTCAAATTTAGCTCTTCGCAGCTGGCGATCTAGCATCGCCGTAGCCGCCTTAGAATGGTGCAAGTTGATTTGTACACACCTTAGGCCAAGCTCCTTTGTTGCCTGGTTGTGTTTAGTTGGTAGTCCACACTAGGGACTACCTACCTTGCAGCTCTCCTCCGGTTCGCTGCTATCTGGGGGTTCATCGTCCTCCCCTATCGGGGAAGACGTGATGCCCAGATTGTCGAAGCCGCCCGCTAGTCCATCCGATCTCACCGACATGGCTGGCGATGGGACCGGACAGTCCGCGAGCAGTGCCTCCTCCTTATCTGTTGCAGGGGTGTTTCCCCCCTGCTGATGGTCTGGTAGTGTCTCCACCGGAGTAGTGTTGGGTACTACCGCTGGTTTATCGGACCCAACCGCAGCCTCCTCTTTGTCCTCTGACGTTTCAAGGACTTTGAAGTAGCTGCGGCCAAGCCCGGCGTGCAGCATGTACCCGGCTTCTTTAATGGCATCAGCCGAGGACTGATCCATCAGGATGATGCTCCTAGCTTGTCTTCCCTCTGTCGTCGTGTTCACGACCCTCCAGCGGTCCGTGAGTATAACTTTATGGAGTCGCTGGAGCATCTGAAGCTCCATTAACAGAGGGACCTTTTCGCTCACACGTGTCCTCTTCCACGCCATTTTCACAGGACGGGGTAAGTCCCTATCCCTGATCACCTTGACACCACCGACAGTTTGACCGTCGTAGTGCTTCAGCCAGGTGATCGCCTCATCGCTGGAGCAAGTTATGCTGATGATGCCGCCCTGGACCCCCTTCCAATCAATGGTGAGGACCGGATCGCTCCACATCCTCCTCCAGATGACCTCCTTGATGTTCCAGGCAGTCTCCTCATCAAGCATCGTCTTGGGATAGTCATCCGCAATGATGACCATCCTTGTCATAGTCACGGCTTCCTTAAAGGAGGACCCGAGGCGAACTCGCTTCAGATCCCCTGCCGCATCCCTAGCTTCATCGCTGACCTCTCTCGCCCGTTTAGAGAGCGTCGCCTCCTGTACGGGCGTCTGAGAGACAGCCGATTGCCTTGCGAGCTCGATTCGCTTCCTCCGCTTAGCGAGCCCGCTGAGTCTTTTGCGTCCCTTAGGGGGGACATGGTCACGCAGTCCACCAGCACCGGCCGCCTAGGTGGTTTGGTTTCCGGGTCCAGCAGAGCCGGACGCCTTCGCCTCCACCTTGGCAGCCGGGGGCAGACCGGAAGACACTGTGTCTCCTCCAGATCCGCAACTCTTAGGTGCAATTTTGGGGACCAGACTGGCGCCACCACTGGGGTTCGCTGCCGTCACTTGTCCCGCTGCCTTTTTCATGCCCGAGGGCCTTACACTTTGCCCCGAGGGGCCTTGTGTGCATGACGCACTTTGTCCCTTTTTGGGGACTGGTTTGGGGTTTTTATTACTTTTTTTGTCCATGTGACTTAATGATGTTCTTCACTCTGATGATTCCCCACCCGCCACGGAGTCCTCACCTTTGGGGATGCTTTATAAGCACCAGGGCTATCATCAGAGTATAGGGTTCCAGGGTGAGTTGTCCACGAGACTAACGGTGTTCACTTCCACTCCCGCGTAGTGTAGTCTCACACCGCCGCCTGCGGACCCCTTCACCCTAGCCTAGCCCATCTGAAAGATGGACTTCAGCCGATTGACTGCCACGCGGCTACGTGACAGCCTCCCGTTTGGACAGAGATCCAGACCAAAGAGGCGTGTTGCCGGCGACACAACAACTACCGGTCCATCACCAACTCAACCCCCAGGACTCCTTCACCCTGCTGTACGGGTCACCGCGCACGGCACAAACACGCAGGAGATTGTCCCCCCCTTCCCTCCCCCCCTACCCCCTGCCGCAGCACCCAATCCCAAGCACCGCGCCATGTCAGGTCATCCGCCATCGCCAACAAGATCCCCCGTGAGGGAAGTTATTGACGATACCCGGGGTGCACCGTCCCGTTCCCATTGTCGTTCCTCTGGACGTATCCGCGGGACTGGCAATGGGCCGGGCACACTAGGAGGTTACCCGACCGCAGCACCCCAAAAATGACCTAAAATTAGATATGTAGGTTTATTTCTTAGTTATTCACAATTAGAAATTGCAATAAATCATAAATAAATTTCCAAAAATTTTCCTAAAAATATTTGTTTATGCGAAAACGTTTTTTTTTTTTTTTATGGGTTAATATGTTTGAGGTAGGAATTTTAAGAGTATTAGGCGATAAACTTTATAAAATAGTGTTTAAATAAAACAGGTCACCATCATTAAGTCATTTACTTTTTATTTTAAGTGAAAATTCCCCAGCAATGATCTCCATGAGCTTACTAGCATAATTAACGGTTATTGTTCTAGTCAAGGAGTTAACAACTGCTTAATCATCCATGTTTTTTGAAGCAGGCATATAGTAGTGTGCCATTAGGTTTTAGTTTATTATTATTGTAGCTTCTTTCGCTCATTCATATTAGTCTCCTGAATGGTCTCTACAAGGGTGTAAGTCCCTTCCATCTAGTTCCACCTTTTCCGGCTGTTTTGATAAGGTCATCAGCCCATATTTTCTTTGTCCATCCATTGCGTCTCCTTCCAAGTGAGCCAGCCCACTTTGTGGTTTGGATCGTCCACCTCTTGTCCCGGTACCAGGCTATGTGGCCGGCCCGCTTCCACTGGAGTATTAGGACATATTGTAGTGGGTACAGACCCACCCATTTTTGTTTTTTTTCCATATGTCCTTAGGTTTTAGTTTCCTTGGAAAAATTGGTATGAATTAATTTTATCTATCTATCTATATCATCTATATCGGACCGGTTACGCTGGAAAGCGATTGGGGAGGCCTATGTTCAGCAGTGGACAAGTATAGGCTGAAATGATGATGATGATGATGATCTATATCATCACGACAGATCCCTTGCGGGGTATGCAGAGAGTACAGAGTTCCAACAGGTTCTTTCCTTACATACCTCTCTGTCTTCCTCCACTCTCATAGTTTGTCTCATACACGCTCGCCGGTTTACGGAGACTCTTGTCTTCCTATAAGACTCAGTCTATTTGTTGTGGTAAGATAGTTTAGGTCTTCCCCAGTACCTACATCCTTCCACTTTCGCATTGTATATATGTTTTGTCATTCTTCCTTCTGACATTCTTTCTATATGCCGGAACCAACGGAGCATACCCTTTCTCATCTTTACACCGATACTATCTTTTATACCTACTCGCTTTCTTACTACGCTGTTGGGAATACGGTCGGTCAGCTTCACTCCGCACATCTTCCGCAGAGCTCGCATTTCTACCGCATTACATTATTTTATGATTCATTATATAATATACATTAGTTATATACTTTTTGGTAACCATATTTAGGTGGCTTATTATCGAATATAACAACTGTATTTAGTCATAAGGGATAATGGAAACCTGTACGTTAAAATCATTATAATATGATACAAATTTCTTGCAAGTTAATTTTATATGAATTTGATTACTATTAATTCTTAGTATTAATACAATAAGGTGGGATGTGAAACATAGTAATTACAATAATTTATCATGTAGGCCACATCCTTTCACTATCAGACTTCTAGTAATTTAATGTTGATTAGTAGGCATGTAAACTGAACGGCATGAAAGGCCATAGGATCCTTAAAATTTTAAATCTGATCTTTAAATTGTTACTGTGTCTAAGGTCTTCGCATACAAGTTATTTTTTTATAATGACCTTGCATACCTTTAGTCAGTCTGGAGTCTTCAAACTAGTAAGTTTGTATGAAGCAGACTATTCAATGAAACAGACAAGAAGTCTGGAAACCCATTAGATCTCTGTGCTCTTTGTCTACTTTGTGCTGCATGTAGCAAAATTACTTGGCTGACTGCCTCTTTGCTGTAGTGGCTAATGGTATGGTTATTGATCCTGAAGACCTAGACTGGACTGTATGGTTTTTCTATTTAAAAATATAATGTAACAGACTGATGTCTAGAATTTTACATGTATAATGTAATATAATGTTATTGGCATGCTCATAGCACTGTGTGCTCTTAGTGACCACTAAAGTTAAGCAGCGTTTGAGTTTTGAGCTGTGTAATCATTTAAGGCATTTTAATAATAATAATAGCCTCTTCCAGTTCTATGGTCATATCACACTCTACTGGGATCGATCTATTATCACGGACAGGACTATTGTAGCTAATAAGTCTGATATCGTGATAATAGATCGATCGATGCGTCGTGTAATGCTCGTTGATGTCACCATTCCGCATGATGAGAACATTGTGAAGGCCGAAAAAGAAATAATATATAAATATTTAACTATCATTATTCCGATGGTCGTACCAGTCAACGGCCTAATAGCGAAGAGCATTCGATAAACACCTCGAGAAGCTCTCGCTTGGCAGTTGGGTGAAGGGCCTGATACAGAAGGCGGTAGTATTGGACACGGCGCGCATCGCGAGATTTCTCTCTTTGGAGCCCTGAACACCGGTAGCTTGGGTCATAGACCTCGCTGTCAGTGGAGCACATTTATTGTATATAAAAATATTTGTATTTTTATATATATTTTTTAAGAAATTATACCTAATAAATATATACATAATAATAATAATTTATTTAATTCAGGCAACAGAAATTGACAAAAATATTGTTATACAACACTAACTTTTATATCATTTTCGTATCTGTGTGTCTTCGTGCTCAAGAGGCATTGTTTAAGTTGGAAGTTTATGGGTAGCTTGATATGTTCCAACAGCAATCTCTCTCACCTTGGTTTGTGAAAGTGGACCTTTGCCCATGAGAAGGGCATTACAGGTTGATTTATTATTATCATAATGTAATAGGGGCATTGTGGCCTAATATCATCGTCAAAGTGTCCCTTTGCCACCACCACCACCACCGCCTAGGGAATACAGAAGTGACCATCTTTATATTGAAATCATTTAACTAATCACACAATTTTGTTCTCAGATATATTAATGTACAAAAATGACAACGAAACAAGAAAACACTGATGATGACTCGTTCATTATACTCGGCACTTCACCAGGAACGAGTCTAGACATCAAATGCAATGGTATAGAGAGTGGCAGTGTCCCCCTGGACAAGGAAGAGATAGAGGAAGCTATGAAAGACCTGTCAATTGAAGCCAATATGGCCTTGAAAGCGCATTTTAAAATTGGTGATTGCGTAAGTTTCTTTTTTGTTATTTTTTTATTGCACTCAATTAGTTAAGTTCCATTGTGTTACTATTTTTTCTCAATTGTTGTAGTGTTTCATTTCAAGGGTTTTTTTACTTCTACTAATATAGTAAATGCGTACGTTTAAATGTATGTAACTTAATCACTGTATTAACAACCAGTAAAGCGATTTGGCAGAGGAGTGGATTGTAAGCTGGAATAAAGATTTAGGCCAATTAGTTCAAAACTGCCTCGTTGGTCTGGTGGCAAAGCGCATCGCTTTGTGATCACGGGGTCCTGGGTTCAAATCCTAGGTCGGACAAGTGTAGTTTTTTTAACGAAAACTTCCCAGTACGAGTCCAGAGTCGGACCCGTACCCGAATTGTGCCCGGTATATGGGAATAGGCTCGCCCCCTATTACATGAGACCTAACATCGTCGGCGAAACGTGGGCGTACTCAGGACACCTTTGCCACCTCCGCTTGGGGAATATAGGTGTGGCGGTGTTTTTAGTTCAAAATAAATTTTGCGCTGATAGCTCTGCGGAATAGCGGAAGAACTAGTGTACAATATAATCAATTTATATAAAAAAAAGCTCAATATGACAGGCAAAATCTTAGTTACGTTAACGCATGTTACGTATTACAAATCGACCATGTATACATCTCGTACCAACAGATATTAAGTGAGAGTGATCTAAAAGAATAAAAAATAAACGGATATTATGTGAAGATGATTCAGCAAAATCACGGCTCATGACCCAAAGCGAAAGGTGCGTAATCGCTGATGTAATGTCGATATTGACTAGAATAATGACGAACGAATATGTTATCTCAGAAGCATCGTTAGGATTCTTTTTATTGGTCAATATAAGAACGTTATTATCGACGCTGATATTGAATGAACGACATCGGGGCCTTAAAATGTAACTGGCGTCCTTTTTTGGTTGATGTAATATTTAAATAGGATCGCCCCCTCTTACACGGGACCTAAGATCGTCGGCGAAAAGTGGGTGTACTCAGTACACTGCCACACTGCTTGGGGTATATTTTTTTTTATTGGATAAGGCCCTCCGATGTTCTTCAGACACTTTGTTTTGTTTCTTTCTTTTGTTTGGCTTTTAATGAGTGTGTTTCCTTGTGTATGTATTGTTTACTAATTCCTATTTTATGCTGGCGACATTTTTATTCATCTGGTCACAGTGTAATATTTAAAAAGACAAGCCCACTGAGTTATTTGTCGGATCTTCTAAGTGTAGGCCGCGCCCCGATTTGGTGGTAGATTAATAGTTAGGTAAAATAAAAAAATGTAAATTGACAATTTGTAAGTGCCCCCGTAACGTTTATAAAAAAAAAAAATATTTGAGTGTGGTTTCCAGCAAACATTTTCAAAAGTTACGTTACGTAAAGATTTTCAAGTGAATACTTAAATGTATACGGAATTAGCTAACTACCCCAGTTAGGCATGATCTCACTTGAGTACGATAATTGGGCGGATGCTTAACAGCCCTTTAATTGTTAAGAGAATGTTTCGTAAACACGAAACGCGTTATGTAAAAGTCAACAATTCTGCTACGTCATTAAAGAGAGATAGAATTGAGAATTTGCTTATTAACAAGTATATGTTTGAGATAAGGACTATTTTTCTATATGCGCATACAGACTTATCGATGTATGTATGTAATCGAGGTGAAAGAGATTAGGTTATACTCCGCCACGCGGATACTGGATTCGCAGATTGGTAGAGAACGCTAAATCTTACTTAGGTACTAGAGTATAAGAATGTCTCTAGCAATTATGTAATTTTAACGTAACCATCTTATACCGAACTTTAAGTAACAGGGACCTTACTTGCTATGAACAATCAAACGCGTAACGCAGAGAGTTACTATAACTTCAAACTCAAATAATTTATATTGCATAATCTCTATAGGGGTACTTACAAACTGGTAGTTTATCTATCTATCTATATCATCACGCCTGATCCCTTGCGGGGTAGGCAGACACGCTCGCCGGTTACGGAGACTTGACTTGACCTTCAGATAAGACTCATAAGACATTGTTAGTTTACTTTTGTTTTATCTAATCTAACTTTTAAGCTACCACCGGATTGGAACGCGGCCTCCACTGAGAATATGTGGCGAGGAACTCGGCGGGCTTGTCTTTTTTACTTAAGACTCATACTCTTCTTTCTATTTTTTTATCATATTCTGTATCAGTATATCAGTACAATGTTTAGCTTATAATTAAATAGTTAAGATCTAGCTCCAGTGTGATGCCGTACGATCGCGATATGAGACTAATGATGTTATTTCTAAAAATTAAGTGTCTAAAGGATTCCGGATGGACCAGTCCCCACAAACAGCTCCCGTTCACGAGTATGACTACTGGAACAGCCATCACTCTCCTCGGCCATATTGAAATACGTATATATATATATATATACTTCAATGAAATTTACTTAAATTATAAATTATGTTTTCCAGTAAGTGAATGTAATTCGTATGAGAAATAAAGTTCTTTAACAATGAAATTACCCTTTGACGGTACGTTAGTGGTAAACATAATACCATTATTCGATCATGTCACGAGGTATTCTTAACACGCCGCGTTAGGTCATAGCGTATTAAGGCCTATTTTGTTGAAGTGCTTTAATATATGACGCTATGACGTCATTCGTCAACGCGTCGTACAGTAGGGAATTTACTTACAGCTGAAAGCTATAGTATGCAGCCATAAAATATTGGTACACGTGTAAAAATAAACAGTCACCTCTTTTACATAGTCAAAAAAAATAAAGCCCCACTGCTCGGCAAATGCCTTTCTCATAAACCTAGGTGAGAGGTCATATTCCACGCTAACCCTGCGTGTATCGGTGGAGGCAGGTTTAAGTCCATCTGCTGTGGGAACCGGTTGAGTCGCCCATAAGCGTTATAACCTGGCTTAACAAAATGGTAACCAGGACTCACAGCTTAAGCGCCTCAGGTCATACTCCACGCTAACCCTGCGTGTATCGGTGGAGGCAGATTTATATCCATCTGCCGTTGGAGTTGGTCAACTCCAACGGACTTCTAGCCTCCCATAAGACTTCTAGCCTGCCTTAACAACATGGTATCCAAGGCTCACGGCTTACGTACCTCCGTGCTGAAATGGTCTTAAAGGGAAATGCCCCGAACCCGTTTCAGATTGGTCAAACCCTGTTCAACTTTGATGATCGCCAGATCACAGCAACCTATTGCGTGCCTTTACGCAACCTATTTGTGTTTATTTTGACG
Source organism: Phalera bucephala (assembly GCA_905147815.2). NCBI lineage: Eukaryota > Metazoa > Arthropoda > Insecta > Lepidoptera > Notodontidae > Phalera > Phalera bucephala. The sequence goes on along the minus strand of LR990625.1, from coordinate 4,092,757 downwards.
TAATATGTACTTGAAGTCCGTCGGTATGTCCCGAATAAACTTTTGTAGTTAAAAAAAAGGTAGCGAATCTGTTATCATTTTACGGTCTACTTGAATTTTTTTTTTCAAAATTTGTCAGTTTCGTAGAATAGTGAAAAATGATCGCATCCTATAGAATTGAAGGTAGAAAACATTCTGCGATCATCTCATTAGTGTATCGAAAGTAAAGGATTTAACAAGGTTCAGGTAAGCTCCCATAAGCTTACGGACTCCTACCGACTAAAACTATTTAAACAGCTTAAGTTGTTTTATTACCAATTACTTAAATTTTGGGAGCAGACCTTCCAATAGATGGGACAGATGAGCCGGCGAATGTCGCTAGAAAGCTGACCTTCGGTTTGTGTAAACAAAGAAGCGCCCTCTCTTTCGCACTCGAGCAGCTGACTATTGGTCTGTGTGAACTAAGAAGCGCCCCCCGATGACCTTTGAGCCGATCTATGTCAACCGACACCTTATTTTTTATGAAACTAGAGAATGAGTGGCGCTATTCTACGGCAACGTGACTACTTGCCGCTGGACCACGTGAGGACGGGGATTATTAAGTACATAAAATGTTCGTTTATGTACCTATCAATGTCTGTACGGTTAGCAACGAAAATCTATTAATGTAATTTATGTTAAAGTTCCACTGGTATTAAATATTGAAACCGGCTATTAGTAATAATAATAATAATAAGCCCGCAAGGCAGCTTGTGGCGAGCTGTTGGTGAGTAACGACACCACGGACCCGAGTGCTTCAGAGAGTCGGTCAGGGCCCCAACTCGGCGTGTCTTCGTCGGTCGAGTGGAAACCGAAGGGTGCCCGCAGGACTCTCGGCTCTGGCTAGCCTTAATTGGCCGTCCAGAGAGGAGCCGTGAGAGCTATATCGACGTAGGAAGATAATGCGTTCCTACATCGATGTACGCCGCGAGTAACTTCGGAGAAAGCGCAGCACACCTCTCTACACCCCTGAGCCGCTCTCACCGGTGTTGCCCTCAGTTGTCCTAGGACGACCGTTTGAGGGCCCATCTAGTAAGCGGCGAGTCACCGCCGGCCACGGGTAATTAGGTATCACTAATTATGGCCGGTGTCCGTCCCCTTTGAAATAGTCCAGTTTTTGTCCATCAAACCTCATTTGCATAGCCCTTGTTTTCTTTCCATAATTTACAATAGTCCTTGCACCTGCCGGGGTCAGTTCGCTGGTTATGTTTCTTCATTTTCAGCAAGTGATCTCAGCAGGTGGCTTACATAACATTAACTTCTTTCAAAGGGCCTCTACGTGTTGGACCCATGTCCCCATGCAAGCCTTTCAAAGGTCCGGGTAAAGCCTGTGAATCTCAGCGAGATACATATATAATAATAATATTTATTTGTTTCTTTACAAAGGTTATCAGGTCTTAAAAGTTAGTACATACAGCATGCTCAAACTGAACTCCTTTGTGAGAGGCTGGTGCCTGCACTAGGTAAACCTGTGTTACAGGTAACCAGGCTCTCATCCCTTAAACAAGTACTGCATTAATAAGTAGAAAGGTGAAGAAATTAAAAGGAACATTCTCTTAATAAGAGTAAACTAATCATAGAGTTAGATCGATAATTAAATTATAAATCGATAATTAAGTGACTGTGTGTATGTATTTGTGCACACATGTGCAAGAAAGAAGAACGGTAGGCGCGGGTATGGAGAGATTGTGTACTATGTGTATATTAATTATAAATAGTCATAAGTAGGATTAGTAATCAAAAAGTAATGCGGACTGTATAAGATTAGCAAATGGGGATAAGGAGGTCTTCTGTTTCCGTATAGGACAAACTATGTAACCATTCCGCTACTACTTTCTTCAGTTTAAACTTGGTAAGGGTATAAATAGTGATTCATGTATCATGTTTTTAGAGCTTGTGAATAGAGGTTTACTAGTATTGAAACTTTGAATTGCTAATTATAGTATATTAAAAAAAACCGTCACGCCTATATTCCCCAGCGGGGGTGGCAGAGGTGTACTGAGAACATCCACGTTTCGCCGACGATGTTAGGTCCCATGTAATAGACGGCGAGCCTATTGCCATATACCGGACACAATTCCAGACTCCGGGTTCTCATACTGAGAATTTTACGTTAGAAAAATTACATTTGTCCAACCTAAGATTTGAAACCAGGACCTCATCATCACAAAGCGATGCGCTTTGCCACCAGACAAACGAGGCAGTCAATAGTATATTAGTTTACCAAAACCTAATAATAATTACAATACCGCTGAATTATTTAAATACCTATCTATATAATCACGCCAGATCTCTTGCGGGAAAGGCAGAGAGTACAGAGTTCCAACAGGTTCTTTCCTTACATACTTCTCTGGCTTCCTCCACTCCCCAGCTTAAATACGCAATCGTTTAATCTATTCTTACTCTTAACATTCAAATAAAGATTTATAGTATTTTTCAAATAGGATGGGTAGTGACAGTTGTAATTGCCAAACGAAATTATACTTTATTCAATGGCAAAAAGAGGCATGACCCGTTTTATGCCTTAACACCATTGAATTAAATTTTAATTTCGTTTGAAAATTAGAACTGTCACTACCCATCCTATGTGAAAAATACTATAAATCTTTATTTTAATGTTAAGAATAGATTAAACGATTGCGTAAGTATTTTTCACATGAACTGTCACACCCATCCTGGGTAGTGACAGTTTATTTGAAAAATACTAAAGTAAAACTTAAATCCTTGCAGCTTAATAAATTTTATTGAGGTAAAGTCATAAAAAGGAATACAATTTTCAATTTCGTAAGCAGAAATAATAAAGGAAAAGGAGTTTTGGCGGGAAGTCGAAGAGTAATGTTGTCAATATGTCTTAATTTACAAAACTTGTGTTATTTCGAATAATAATGTGTAATGTTAGTGGACTATTAATCATTATGTATTCTTATATGGGCACGAGTGAAGGTAATTGAAACAAAGTCATAAAACGTGCCTTTTTAATATCCCTCGAAACGGCCGTCGCAATTGGTATGTAAAGTATCCATCGCTTTAATATGCAGGGTGGGGTACTCCATCAATTTCATTATCATTGTTGTCATCAAGTTCATCGGGAAAATGAATTAATTTAAACAAACACGATTATGCTACTCACTGGACACTGGCCAAATACACTTACAATAGTCTATCTATCTATCTATCTATAACCTCACGCCAGATCCCTTGCGGGGTAGGCAAAGAGTACAGAGTTCCAACAGGTTCTTTCCTTACATACCTCTCTGGCTTCCTCGACTCTCATAGTTCGTCTCATACACGCTCGCCTGTTACGGAGACTCTTGACTTTTCCATCAGATAAGACTCGGTTTATTTGGTCGTGGTAAGATAGTCTAGGTCTTCCCCGGTACCTGCATCCTTCCACTTTCACATTGTATATCTGTTTTGTCATTCTTTCCTCTGGCATTCTTTCTATATGCCCGAACCAACGGAGCATGCCCTTTCTCATCTTTACACCGATACTATCTTTTATACCTACTCGCTGTCTTACTATGCTGTTGCTAATGCGGTCGGTCAGCTTCACTCCGCACATCTTCCGCAGAGCTCGCATTTCTACCGCATTTATCCTACTTTCGTTCTCCTTCTTACATACCCAGCTCTCGCTACCATATAACAGCGTTGGGACAAGAACTCCGTTATGTATGGCCAGCTGCGCCTTATGGCTTAAGTGCCGGCTCCCGAGTAGCTTTCCCATCGCACCATTCACTCTGTCCACTTACAATAGTGTGAAGCCATAACTTAAAGAAGAAGCAATAAATTTTTTAAATTGAATTTTTTGAAAATATTCGAACCGTGGAGCATGGCATGGGCACATCGACCTTGTTGGTGGACATACATTTCATATTCATGTTGTATTTTTCGTTCCACTATGTAGTTTAGATGGCAACATTGATCAGCTTTAAAGCTTGGTTAGGTTGCAATCGTGGACCCTGTCGGGCACAACAAAGTGTTTAGGAGAGAGGAAGCCTATTAGGGATTTTAGATTAAAAGTAATAAATATTGCAAAATTTTGAGATCGAAATACTTAGCTTAGTTAGGTTATTGTTTGTAGGAAGTAAGTAGTAATATATTTTTAAATATATATGAGCGTGTATGAGACGAACTATGAGAGTCGAGGAAGCCAGAGAGGTATGTAAGGAAAGAACCTGTTGGAATTCTGTACTCTCTGCTTACCCCGTAAGGGATCTGGCGTGAGGTTATAGATAGATAGATATTTTTAAATAGATATATTATGTCTTTTACATTACTTTTTTATATATTATTATAAATACTTACTATTATAAATAGTTACTGTTTATAATTATACTTTCATCAATTATTTCGACGGACGCGCAGTGGTTAAGAGCTTAAGCCGCTTTGCCCACTAATAGTCGCGAGTTCGAGTCCAGCACGGGACAAATCTTTGTGTGAACCACAATTATTTATTTCGGTCTGTGTATTTGTGTATGTGAATTCACATGTTTGTAAACGCACCCACGACACAGGAATAAACCTAATGTGGGGCTACGTTTAAAAACAAGATATGCAACGATTACGTTCAAATACAGTTGGATCAAATCTAATATCTGGGCACAACTACTAGGGTATTATTATGATCTTAATTACTTTCAACGACTTTTATTGTTAACTGTACCTATATTTGCTTATCCTGTTGGTCCATTTATAGCATTCTAAAGGAGTTAATACATTAACAAACCGAGCAGAGCCGTTCAGGAGTAAAATGATTTTATATAAAAAAATCTAGAAATAAATAAGGTCGTATATCCAAACCATTTTGTTATGATATAATATAGCTTTTAGATATATTTGCATATGCTTTGTATAAAGCGTTATACGTGACACCCTAACAAACGACCAAAACTTTAAAAAAAATACGTTTGTAATTGTAATTTTTCTGGACGAATCTTTCACAAACACTTTTGATACGTATTCACACTTATGTTATAGAGGTAGTCGTAAAATTTCTGTGGCGAACTCGTAAAATTGTCACTTAAAATGGTCTCTAATCTGCGCCTATAGCCAAGTTGACAATCTACAGTCGTTGACGCAAATAGAAAGGTTAAAAAAGTATGGGAATGACATTTTGCAACGAAAAGTCACGTGGTGAAAACAATGCGCTTTCGATTGCGACAAGAGAATAGAAAACAAAACGCTTGCAACTTGTCTAGGCCCTCTGTGGTGTATTAGTTTTAGGTTATATCTTGCGCTTTCACGCGGGCCGATACAAAGTGTCCTTACTCTATCACCCAAAGACCTCCACTGCAGAAATCGTTCTATCTATATAGGGCGTCCCCGGTACCTGAATCCTTCCACTTTAGCATTGTATATCTGTTTTGTCATTCTTTCTTCCGACAGAAATAATGCTACGTTACAACGTTATCTATTCTTCTTAAGACGAAGTAAGGGCTCAAAATGACCACAACGATAACTTTGACTATTCTGATTTAGTCAAAAGACGTCCCTGTAGGACAAAAGCGTCCCCAAAAATGCTACGACGGCTGCTTTGCTGTACGCCCAACCGCGATTTTCACTAGGTCATCGGTCCATCATGTAAGGGGCCTGCCCACTCCATTTCTTCCGGTACTTACCTCTATTTATATAAAATAATATCTATGATTCATCATATCTTTTTATCTTTCTCGTCAAGGGGTGTTTCCCAAAAACTCCATTGTGATACTTCACTATTAAGCCCTAAATATTTTCTAAAGATAGATAAGTGTGAAGGCGTCTTCAAAGGGAATTTACCTTCGATAACCGCGTTGAGGAAATGTTTTATACATCATGTGTGTAGGTCATTACGGCATTTATGAGTGATGGAGTCTGGTGGATAACGTTGTGTGATACTTTTACGGGAAAATAGTTTTATATTTTCGTGAATCGTGAGGATATTTCTTGGTATTGTGGCACACGTAAGTTTGCATAAGTTTAAACTTTTTTATAGTTGGATTATATCCTGTTATATAGGTGTTTTTAGCAGACAAGTTGACTAAGTAACTAGTCAGTTTCGTGCGGTCTCTCGCTTTGCGAAGGGGTGAATATTTTTGACTATATTTTCATTCTTTAAAATATTTGTTTCGGACTTAAGACAAGTTCGCGACTCTTTAAAGTTTTGTATGTTTTAAGATATATGGTGTTTAATAAAATGGCACCGGGTCTTCGTTTATGACCTAATAGACATTATCAGATCTCGTGGAATGTAACCGTAGTAATACCGTAGTGTTGGTATTTTTGAGATTCTGTGTGATCATTGCATTGACCAGGACTGTAAAAAGTGAATGTGATAGAAGTGTTTGTGTTTATTTAGTGAGTTATGAATCAATGTAAATTTATGTTTAAATATTGTATCTATTTTTACAGATAAACAATATGTACAATAAAAAAAATCAACAAAGCAACAAAAACCGGGTGTAATAAAATATACATATATTCACATAGGGCCAAATGGTTTCGCGCCGCTGTCAGTTGGCAATGTACCGAGAACGCTGGTAGCGTTGCCGCGCTGAATAGCAATGCTTATCTGCTGACCAAAATATATACCAGCATTCTGCACCAGAAACTTCGAAATTTGCGACCATGTCCATACCCCAAACGCCTCAAATATTTATTCCAAACCAAGGGATTTATTTGCGTCGTTTGAGGCACGCTGCGCTCAAGTATTTAGTGGGATGTAGATTCAGAATGCTTCTTCGTAGAAATGAAATTCAGAGTTTGGAAGCCTTGTTTTTTCTTTTGTTGACGATTATAAATAAAAATAAAATTAAAGCAAGTGGAAATCTTTGCGAGATATGGGCGGGGTTGGGGGATGTCCCTCTATTCGCATCATAAGGACGGAGGCGGGTGCGGTCGGATTTAAGTTCCGTTAAATCTGATGCGTTTTGAGATGTTCAAAAGATTTGATATTTCGCGACCCTTAATAAGAATGCGCAAGCATGAAGAACGGAATTTGAAACTTATGCGCCCTTGCCCTCCGTTCGTATAATAGGAGCGGAGGTGGGCGCGGTGATGGATTTAATTTCCATGGGATCTGCCACGGACTTTGTGCTTACTTATGGATATTCTGAGATGTTCAAAAGATTTAATATTTTGCGATCACTCATTAACATACGCAAGCATGAAAAACGCTATTTGTAACTTTTACGCCCATGTTATCTCTTTAGCATTGTTATTGTAATCTCACTTTGCGATCCCTCTTTCTCACAGACAAAAAGGATTAAAATGTTACTTCTAGAGAGGTTGTGGTAACCGTTTCCTCATTGATCCTTGGTTTGTAACTGCTAAAATTTGCCTTTGATTGTTTTACTACGAATTTTAAATTACGTCAAGCATTCGCGCTGCCTAATTTACTTATAATAAATACTAATTGACCTACTTCCCTGCTCCATGCCGCTAGAAGGCGGCGAATGTAAACTAGGAATGACTACTATACTATATACTATACATTATACTATAATATTAACATTGTTTATTCCCTATCGCAATGTTTCAGAGCATATCTTCTCGCACGGCAATTTGCACGCCAAATTATGATAATTCTCTCATACAGAGATTAGGTCATACACCATCGTGCGGATTGGTGGAGGCAGGTTTATGGTCACCTACTGTTGAAACTTATAAAGCCACCTATAAGGCTTCAAACAAGGGTTAACGACCGCTACATTAATTGATAATCGCGACCAATGGCTTAACTTGCTGTACAAAGCATGGAGATACTCGAATATGGAAATGCCAAAAACGGTCACCCATCTCAGCCCGGCGGAGCTGACTGCTGCTTAACCATAGCGATCGTTCAGAACATCGCGGTTGCATAGCGCTCCTCATTTGGGAATTTTGCCATTCTCTCTCATCTTTCCCACACCACTGATAATTCTCTCCCATTTTCTCTTCCAGCCGTCACCAGCTAGCATGATGGTAGCCAGCACCATCATAACCGACGACAGAAGCACAGAGGAACTTCAGAAGCGTTTCGGAGAACTTCTGGACGAGAATGTAATCCTCAAGGAGACCTTGAAACACAACAATGAGTCTATGAAAGAACAGTTCCTTCTGATTGCGTCGTGTCAGGAGGATATGATGAAGACTCATGTTCTGCATAAGGAGAAGTTTGAGGAGACCAAGGAGTTGGTTGAGAGAGTAAGTTTGGTGCTAATCTATCTATATTATCACTTCAGATACCTTGCGGGGTAGGTAGAGAGTACAGAGTTCGAAAGCAGTCTGGAAATATCCTATTTGGGTTTCCCCGCTAATAAAGGACCTAAAATTGTTGGCGAAATGTGGGTATACACAGTACACCTCTGTCACCTCTGATTGGGAAATGCATTCAGATTCGAATTTAGGCCTTCATAATAGCTAGTCGCACCAAACGCCATTCGATCAACGAGACACTATTATTCTCATAATTATCGTCATGAATCACGACCTTGATCCACATCTTCACGCCTCATCAAGTGTCCTGTACATCTCCACTTTAACCTTGTGTCCGTTAACCAACATCTTCAACTTAAGTCCGCCTTCTAATTTTATTCTAGTAGGTGATGTATTCTTCTGGTACGAGGTCGCCACTCGAGAACTTGTCTGCCCCAACGGCCGTACTTTTCCGTGGAGTGGGCAGGCCCCCCACAAGGTATAGTGATGACCTGGTGAAGGTCGCGGCTTGATGTGTACAGCACAAAGCCGGTCGTTGTGGCGATCTTTGGGGGAGGCCTTTGTCCTGCAGTGGACGTCTTTCGGCTGATGATGATGATAAATGTATTAATATAATCAAGAAACTTCGAAGACAGTTCAAATCAGCTATTTTAGAAGTGCATTTATCAGGCCTATACAAATAAAGAACCCCACCTTTTTCTTCCAGCTACGTCAAGAAAACAAGAAGCTTAAGCTGGACGTGTCCCGGCTGGCCGATAGCGAGGTGTCTTCCAGCACGAGCGAGGCAGGCGAGCCGGCCAAATCTGGTCCTTCATCCGGCATGGAGTTTGTGACGTCCCCCGATGACGACACCATTGACAAGCTGACGGCACAGCTGGAGCTTGTAGAGAAGCAGAGGAGACAGGTATCTGATGTTCCTTATTTTGCGTATCGAAGGAAAAATCTTTAAAAGGTTTTCAATGTTATGTAAGGTAGACTGATGTATGTGGGATTTTTATATAAGAAATATTTAACTATATATCTATATATAATATCAGCCTATACTGCCTACTGCTGGATAAAGGCCTTCTCTCATAAATCGAGGTGAGAAAGATTAGGTCATACTCCACCACGCGGACCCGGTGCGGATTGATGGAGGCAGGTTTGTCGCCATCTGCTGTTGGAACTTATCAAGCCTTTAAGGCTTCCAACTCGGCTAAACGACTACCACATTAAGTGGTAACCGGGACCAACGACTTAACGTGCCTTCCGAAGCACGGAGACGCTCGAATATGAAAATGCCACAAACGGTCACCTATCTCGGGCCAACCGAGTCGAACGCTGCTTAACCATGGTAATCGGTAAGAACAACGCGGTCGCACAGCGCTACGAGCGCTATATCTATATCATCATGCCAAATCCCTTGTGGTATAGGCAGAGGGTACAGAGTTCCAACAGGTAGTTTCCTACACAGACTGGTTACAGATCTAATAAATAAATTTGTCTATTACGGTCCCACTGCTTTGTAAAGGTCCTCTCTCACAAATCGATATGAAAAATATTGGGTCATACTGGATTCTGAAGGCCAATCCTTGTAATTAAGTGTTCAAAATGTATCTATATGTCTCGATCTATAATAATAATAAATCTATAATCTCGATGTCATAAACCTCAGAAATGGTATTTTCGTAAAATATAGTCATCAACCAATCGAGACTGGATTGAAAGTTGAACAAAATATGAACGGTATTCCTATAAAATATGTAACTGCCATGTACAAATTACACAAAACAAACGTCTAATTGAAGATTTCAGTTAAATATTTTTTTTTGAAACTGTGGCTGCTGATATTAATATGTGTTCAACACATAATCAACAATATATTTTAAATTAAATAACTTGACATAATATCGAAATTGGACTGATATGATACTGAAATCGGATCGATACTTTAGTGGAGAAGGACAACAAATGTGAGTCAGTTCAGAATTAAATCTCGATTCAGTCAAGATTCAGTCTCAGTGTCAAATAAAGACGAGAATTGGCCTTCTGGTCTAATATTTGTTACCTCGATTTGTGAGAGAGGCATGATGAACCACGCAGACCCAGTGCGAATAGGTGGAGGAAGGTTTGTGGCAACCTGCTGTTAGAACGTATCAAGCTGGTTATAAGGTAGAAACCTTATTGTACAAGTTAGCTAAAACTTTTACAATATTTTGTTGTTTTTATTGTAGGTTATAGTCGAGAATGAGAAGCTGACCTGGCAGAAGGAGTCACTGGAACACATTGTCGATGCGACGTCCAAGGAAAGGGACGATATCCGGGAGAAATTGAAGAATGCTGAAGTAAGTTGTTTATTTCAGATCGTTAAATTAAAATTGTTTTAAATTATGTTTAAATTAAAGTGAAATTGGGAATGCTAAAATGGCAATAGGCTCGCCCTCTATTACATGGGACCTGACATCTTCGGCGAAAAGTAGGTGTACATAGTACACCTCTTATATTGGGGAATATATGTGAAAAGTTGTTTTTTTTTATTTATTTACTAGCTGTTATCCGCGGCTGCGACCGCCTTTATTTTGTAATATGTTGAGATCCTTTATACATCATAGCCTGTATGTTAATCTGATATATGTTTACGCTATATTACTGTAAAGTTTCATCTAAATCTGTTTATTAGTTTTTGTGTGACGGTAACATACATTCATGCATCCATTCTCACAAACTTTCGCATTTATTAAATTAATTAAATTAAAAATTAAATTAAAAATTCTTTATTTCTGTACCAAAGGATTACATCATAATAAGCGAGGTTGGGATCTTCTATTAAGTATATAAAATACTTGTGCCAGAAGGTCCCGCACTTCCATATCTAAAGTTACATTAATATTTAAGTACAGCTTAAAGTGAAAAGAAAAATAAAATATAAAGTAATCATGAAAACAAGATGAACAAACTCAATTGTGTAGGATATGTGTGCGTAGTGTGTGTGTGTATGTGTGTTCATATGTGTGTGTGTGTGTGTGTGTGTGTGTGTGTGGGAGTGTGTGTGTTAATGTGTGGATGTGTGTGTGTTATGTTACGATTTTTAACAATCCCTCTGTATCATCATAGGATTTTCGTTTCAACCATTCGACTAGGACTTTCTTACAATTATATACGGACATTGTGTGAATAAGTAAGTTTTTATTAATTTTATTATAAAGATAAGCAGATTGTCTATAATATTGTTTAGTAGCGAAACTGGTATTTGTGAATGGGATCCTGGCAACGTTATCTGATCTCCTTTTTTTTAAACTATTCGGATCAAAGATGATGTTTTTATGTACTTTTAATACACTTTGTAGAATATATAGTTTTCTTACTGTTAATAATTCGCTTAGCGAATAGAGCTCCTCCGTAGAGTACCTATATGGTTTAAAATACATGACTTTAATCAAAGATCGTTGAGCTCTTTCCAATGTTATAAACTTTGTCTTTGCAGCTCCCCCCCAAACAGATATGCAGTACCCTATTACAGATTGAGCCAAGGTGACATAAATTTTAGTTAAAAGTAATTTTGTGGCAACATGCCTTAAAGTTTTAAAAATCCAAGTAAGTTTTCTAATTCTATTACTTACATTATCAATTTGTGGATACCAAGATAGCCTTTGATCCATTATAATACCCAAATACTTAGTGGAAGTAACTTTAGTTATAGGGAAACAATTACAGGAATCTTTGTTTGTACAGTTCACGTCATGTATTCGTATGTTGTAACTATTTTCAGGCTGAGATCGATTATAAATGGAAAAGCACATGAATTTTGTTTTTTCCGTATTAAGTGTAAGCAAGTTAGACCTTAAACAATGATTAATAATAGACAGTCCTGTCTCCGCTGTGAGTTTTAACTTATCCCAAGTGAAATCAGAAAACACTACAGCAGTGTCGTCCGCATAGGCGAATATTTTGGCATTACTAATATTGAGATTGCATATCTCATTGATGTAGATCAAAAACAATGTCGGCCCCAGTACACTACCCTGTGGTACTCCAAATGTGATTTCTGTGTCCCTGCTGATATAATCGCCGATTTTTACTTTTTGTTTCCGATCTGTTAAGTAATCCCTAAAGAGTGCTAGACATCTGCCTCTTATACCTATATCCTCCAGTTTTTTCACAAGTATGGGGACATGGACAGTATCAAACGCTTTTCTTAGATCAATGAATACAGTCATTGGTTTTTTACCCTGATCCAATTGGCTTACAATAAAAGAGCTTAGATCCTTAATTGCGTCTTCAGTTGAGCGTCCATACCTAAATCCATATTGATTATCAGACAATAATTTGAAACTGGTAAGATATTTAACGAGTCTATTATTTATCAACTTTTCTAATATTTTTGATATGGATGGCAATACAGATATTGGTCTATAGTTGTTGATATCTTCCATGTTCCCATTCTTATATACCGGCGTAATAATAGATTGCTTCAAGAGGCGTGGAAAGACGCCCTTTGAGAAACAGAGATTCGCAAGATGACAGATGACTGGGACTAGTTCATTTTTTGCCAGCTTTAAAAAGCTAACTGGGATGTTATCACACCCAGGGGCACTGTTTGTCTTTAGACTTATAAGTACATTATGTACTTCTTGGGGATCTGTTGTCAGAAGAACGAATGAGTTCAGAGGAATGTTTTTTGTTCTACAAGGGTGTCTACCTGAAATATTAGATTTTTCTAGAATGTCATTAGCTAATTTTCTCCCAATATTGGCAAAGTATTCATTTACATAATTGACCGAGTCATTTAAAGAAGTTTTTATGTTTAATAGTTTAGTGTTTTCAGTTTTTGTTTTATTTATGTGCGCTATTGACTTAATATTTTTCCATAACATTTTAGTATTCTTTGTAGATAGTGCTAATTGGTTTCTTTCATGGGTTAGTTTTAACTTTCGTAACAATTTATTGCAATAATTCCGATATCGTTTATAGCTGATTTTTAATAATTCGTTATTTGGATCTAATCGTGTTTTTTTTGAAGTTTGTTCCTATTTCGTATGCACCTTAGGATACCTGCCGTAATCCAAGGTTTAATAGAACGTTTGCTTTTGGGGATAGCCATCGATCGAGTATGTTCTTGGAGTGATGATATTATCTTATTTACCAATATATCTATTAAAATATTAGGATCATTACAAAAAAGTAATGCAGCAACATTTTTTTCCGATAGACTAATAAGAGCCGCTTTAAAATCAACTACATTTTTTATCTTCATATTTTCTTTTGGTGGTTTTAAGCAGGTTAAATTTAAGAATATCATAGAATGATCAGTTACAGAAGTGTTTAATACGGCAACCTTCGCAGATAAGGTATTTTGATCTAGTTTTAACATGTAATGGTCTAAACAGCTTTCTTCTCTAGTTGGCAAGTAATGAGCAGGCAAAATACTATGCATAGCTAGCATATTAAGGTAGTTTACTTTATTGTTCCTTTCATTCGAGTGCTCTATTTCCTTCGGAATAATATTAATGTTTAAGTCCCCGGTTATAATTATATTTTTATGTGACTTAATTGTATCCAAATGTAAGCTAAGATTATAAATAAACAATTCAGCATTAGTATGAGATGGTGAGCGATATATCCCTAGAATAGTGCTATTATATGTTTCTATTTGAAGGCAAGATGCATGTTCCAAATAAACTTCTTTAATGTTAATAATTATTGTTCCATTTTTAACATATACCACTACGCCATCATTTTGATTAGTATGTTTAGTTGTTGCAAAATATGTATAGTCGTGCAGTGAGGGAATCGGTTTGCCTGGCACAAGCCAGCATTCCGTGAGAACCAATATATCAGGACTAAATTTTAATTCATTTAGAGTCACATTTAAATCATCAAGATTACTATACACGCTTCTTATATTTTGTGATATAATTGTTAAATCTGTGTCTTTTACAGTTATGTTTTCGGCTAAGTCCCCAATATCACACCGATATGATTGAGCTATCTCTTCCTCATCTATTTCTTTCAGTACTGTAAACGAGCTATCCATATTCAATAATGATTATTAAAAAATTGTAGTAGTCAATAAGGTAATGGGTACATTTAACATTCACGAAATCGTAATACTTTTGGCGCAAATACATAAAAATGATATCTAAGGTTGAGTATGTATTTCCCACATGTTGTTGAGAGACGGTGAAACTTGAAATTGGAATTAAAAATAGTGTATTTGAATTAGAACAGTATGCTTTACGTGTGTACGGGTTTTTGTTTTTGTATATGTGTATGTGTGTGCGTAAGTGTATATGTGTATGCTGGCATGTGTGTAAGTGTTTGAGGGTGTTTTGGTGTGTGTTTTTGTGTTTACAAAGAAAACAATTTACAGTTTGTATTATAATTAAACCAATTTTGAAGATTAATGAACAATGAAACAGAAAGCATGCAAATAACTTAACTAGAAAAATCTCAAGAGATTCTCTTAGACTCAGTCATTTCTCCTGTAATAGTTGATGAACCTGGGCCTCAGATTTTATACTTATGATTGGAGTATGTTCATCCTTTCTCACATAGATCTTTCCATAGGCAGTCCAGCAGAATTTATATTTTCTTGATTTGGCAAGATCACGTGCCATAAAGTGTAATGTGCTAGCGGCCCGGCCCGGCTTCGCTCGGGTGGATGTTTATTTTTTATACATAGTCTATGTTACTCAGGGATAATGTAGCATTCTAACGGTGAAAGAATTTTTGAAATCTTTCTTTCTTTTTTTCTTTTTTTAAAAAAACGTAGCCCCACACTAGGATTTATTCCTGTGTCGTGGGTGCGTTTACAAACATGAAAATTCATAAACAAATACCCAGACCGGAACAAATAATTGTGGGTCACACAAAGATTTGTCCCGTACGGGAATCGAACCCGCGACTATTCGACACAGTGGGCGGAGCCGCTCAAGCTCTTAACCACTGCGCTAAATCGTCCGTCGGCCCAGTAGTTTTTGAATTTATTCGTTACATACGTACAAAAATACAAATCTTTCCTCCTCATAATATTAGTATAAATATAGATTAGTAGTATTAAGAAAGAGCTATGACGTGTGTAGAGATAGAGAGAAGAGAGAGAGAGACGTCTCATGTTGAAAGAGTTTACATAGGTAAGCCAAGGAGTTGTTACGTCTAACAACTTTTTATTCGCAGCTGCAATTGTCAACGAAAGACGCCGAATATTGTACGGAAATCACTAAATTGAGATACACTATACAAGAACTAAACACACAACTGCAGTCGGCGAGTAGTATGGTAAGTAATTTACTTTTGTTTCCATTGCATATTCTTTTTCTATGGGATAAAAATATCCAAAAGTGTTTGAGGGGCGTGTCTTTCACCTCCCAGCAGTCTGGCTTAATAATATAATATATAATAATAATAGCCTTGTTAAGAAACTGTCCCACCGTTGAGCACTGGCCTCCTCTCAGACTGAGAGGGTTTAGGCCATAGTCCACCACACTGGCCCAGTGCGGATTGGCGAACTTGACACACCTTCGAAAAACTCTTAGGCATGCAGGTTTCCTCGCACACACATTGGTAAACAAATTTACGAAAAAGCAGTACATGAACTGGTATATATTACTAAGGTTTTAGGTAATTAGTAAAGTTAAAAATTACTGATGGGAAATCCCATCGGGTACACGGATTTTACTTAATGATTGTGTAACTTTTCAGTCCAATATATCATCTGAGGAAGTCACAAAACGCGACGCCATAATACAACAGCTAGAAGCGAAAGTGTCGATGCTACAGAACGAATTGAAGAATGCACAGCTCAAAATATTAGAATTGGAAACTGTTAAGGTAAATAAATATTATTGTAACAAAAAATATTATTAAAGTGTAATAAAATGCGAATGCGAAAGCGAATCGTGAAGTACATACGATCAATGTAAAATCATAATCATAGCTTTTCAGGTGGAGAGCAATACGTGTATTATTCGTAACTAGCTAGAAACTGACATATGACTTTGTCTACGTTAAACTTTCTTTTGAATCTAGCTAAGAATGGTTAAATGTTATCAAAATCTGCTTAGCGAGTTAGGCGTTAAAAGAAGACAGAGTTACTCTCATATTTATAGGATTAGTATGAATGCATATAGTGTTGTCGATCCGAGCACTTTGCTTTTGTGTATGAGTGAAACTTTTGCGTGCGGGCGTGGGTGCGGGTGCAGGTGCGTGCGTGCGTTTGAGTGCGTACGTGTGTGCGTGCGTGCGTGCGTGCGTGCGTGCGTGCGTGTATGTGTGTGCGCGTGTGCGTGTGTGTGTCTTTCGACGACTTAATTCTAAAGTGTATAGAGTTGATTTCCCAAAATCAATTGATTAAAAATATAATTGTGTTATTACTTTTAGTTCAATCATTCTAATTTTCATTTTTTTCAGCTGGAATTCACAAAACACAAATCAGGCGTGTCAGAATCAGTGAAAATATATAAAGAACAAATACAAGATTTGCATGGAAGGTTAAAGGAAGCTTCCACTACTGTGAGTACCCGTGTTCCCATATCTGCTTAAGTATATATTTAATTCTAAAATAATACAGACTTCTAGAATATCATTATCATCATCAGAGAGGTATGTAAGGAAAGAACCTATTGGAACACTGTACTCTCTGCCTACCCCGCAATGGATGTGATGTGACGATATTAATAGATAGATATTGATAGATAGAGAACCCACTACAGGGCATAATTAAGAACAGGCGCATATAATTTAGCGATCACATTATAAGCCATTGTTGTTTTGAATCTTATATATATTAAAATATTGAGCGGTTGAGCACGGGTCTCCTCTTAAACTGAGAGGGTTTAGGCCATAGTCCACCACGCTAGCCCAGTGCGGGTTGGCGAACTTCACACACCTTCGAGAAACTTAGGCATGTAGGTTTTCTCACGATGTTTTCCTTCACCGTTAAAGCAAGTGATAGATAATTTTTAATACGCACATACTTTCGAAAAGACTGAGGTGCGTGCCTGGGTTTCAATCCTATATCTCTGACTTTGCAGTCCAACGGTCTAACCACTAGGCTATCACTGCTTTTTTCCCCATCGAATCTTAGGCCCGAAAAATCAAAAATATATATCGAAGAAATCCCATTATCAGTTCAGAGTCTGGCATTATACTAACATCGTCGGCGAAGAGTGGTTGTACACAGTACACCTCTGCCACCCCCGCTTAGGGAATGTGACGGTTTTTTTTTTTTTTTCATCCAGGTGTTCCAGCCGGTTCGATTCTCGATCAGCTCAGAGCCAGAGAGCACGTCGTCCGAGTACTCAAGCTTAACATCCAACGTGAAGGTGTATGACAGGACGCTCAAGCATTTGGCAGAATTACTCAATATTCTAACACATGGGTGAGTACCCAGCTATTCCAGCGTTTTTAGATACATAGATGAGAATCATAAATATTGAGGTATTAGAAGTGTGAATTACAAAATCACTGGAAGAGCTAATGGTGTATGGGGCAATATATGAAGGGCGACTTTCCCTTGACAGTGAAGCGTTAACTCATCGACCTCACTCACCGACGGTGTTCTAACATAGCCACTTACCGAAGCTCTAAAGTCCAAACTCGAGGTTTGTCAAATGCAAAGGAGCATAGCATCTTGAGTGTTAATGTTAAACGTATCGATCGAGTGTGGAACTCTGTGCTGCGTTCCAAGGCTTGTGTAATAGATGGGGGTGTAAACATGGAATTGGGCTGGTCACCAGATCCGAATGAACGACAGGAGGGTCTTGTCCGGTGAACTTGTAAAGGCCCTGCGGCCAACAGCGTAGATCATTCACACACACACATAAAAGAAATATAAAATAAGTATGGAGTGGATCCCAGAACACGAACATCGTCGTCATGGTAGGCTTAAAAAGTGGTGGCTTCATGACTTTGATGCATATCGGTCTGAATGGCCATCGCCGGCCAAGTATAGAACTATGGAGGAGGAGGAATATACATGTCTGTCTGTCTGTCTTTCCGGTTCTAATCTTGTGATCGATTTTTCAAGCACTTGCTGTCCGATATATATCCGATTAAGCTGATATTTGGCATACGTACTTAAAGTCGGTGACAATGCAATAATATGGTACCATAGAGCTGTTCTGATGATGGAGTCTGTAGGTGGCCATAGAAACAAGTGAACTATACAACGTAATCCCCTCGTCTTTCGGCTAGTTAGATGGTAACGTGTACTATACAACCAGATAGTGTTAAGGGTCTGATGATGAAGCGGAAAGCTAGCCAATGGAACCCAAGTACTCCATATTACCCGGCCGTGTTTGGGCTCCTTGGATTTGACTTGACAGTACTTTGGTACGGGATGGTGTCCAGGGTCTAATGATGGAGCCAGCAGGAAGCCACAGGAGCTCCACAACTAAGCAGAAAAATATCTTCGTTGTGTTTTTGCTCTAAAAGCTTGTTTTATAAAATTATAATATTAATAATATTAGCCCTGTTAAGAAACTGTCCCACCGTAAGGCACGGGCCTCCTCTCAAACTGAGAGGGCTTAGGCCATAGTCAACCACGCTGGCCCAGTGCAGGTTGGTGAACTTTACACATCTTCGAAAAACTCATAGGCATGCAGGTTTCCTCACGATGTTTTCCTTCACCGTTGAAGCAATTGATAATTAATTTTTAATACGCACATGGTTTCGAAAAGACAGAGGTGCGTGCCTGGGTTTGAACCCGAGACCTCTGACATTGCAGTCCAGCGGTCTGACCACTAGGCTACTGCTCATGCTGGTTTAAAAAAGGCATATTTAAACTGCCTCGCAGCGTGGGACGACCGCCTGCCAGATGGACCCACGATCTTGTGAAAACCGCAGGAAGTCGTTGGATGCAGGTGGCATCGGACCGGTTACGCTGGAAAGCGATTGGGGAGGCCTATGTTCAGCAGTGGACGAGTATAGGCTGAGATGATGAAGCTGCCTCTGACTAACTGACTGACTGCTTCTTTGGTCTAGTGGCAAAGCGCATCGCTTTGTGATCACGAGGTCCTGGGTTTAAATCCTAGGTCAGATAAATTTAGTATTTCTAACGAAAAATTCCCAGTATGGAGTCTGGAATTGTGCCCGGTATATTTCAATATGCTCGCCCCCTACTACATGGAACCTACCATCGTAGGCGAAATGTGGGTGTACTCTACTGAGTACACCCACCCACAGGTGTACTACACCTCTGCCACCCCCGCTTGGGGAATATAGGCGTGACGGTGGTTTTTTTCTATATTTAAATTATTTTTACTTGTCTTCTAGATTGTCAGACAGTCTAGTGGAGACGCTAGGCTTAGTGGCGAGTCTGCATGACTACAAGCTGGAAAAGACCACAGTAGAACAGTTCAAGTCTGGACTAGCTGAAGTAAAGCAACAGTTGGAGAAACAACACAGCACGTCGCTTAATAACATGTGAGTGTTTGCTAATGAATAGGCAGTATTTGTGAGAAC
The DNA here is from genome assembly GCA_905147815.2 of Phalera bucephala. Lineage (NCBI taxonomy): Eukaryota > Metazoa > Arthropoda > Insecta > Lepidoptera > Notodontidae > Phalera > Phalera bucephala. The sequence continues at coordinate 4,073,125 of LR990625.1, read as the reverse complement.
GTGTAAGAATAATAGATTCTTAATTCGTAGATGGTTATGGTTTTTGAACGGGGAGGAACCAGAACGAATGCGAGGATTGTGGTTGGTAACGATGTGCTGGAGCAAGTGAATGAGTTTGTATATCTTGGATGCGCATTCAGTAAGGATGGGAAATACACCGCTGACATAGAGAGAAGAGTGAGTGCAGGGAACAGAGTGAATGGTGCGATGGGAAGGCTACTTAGGAGCCGGCACTTAAGCCAAAAGGCGCAGCTGGCCATACATAACGGAGTTCTTGTCTCAACGCTGTTATATGGTACCGAAAGCTGGGTATGTAAGAAGGAGAATGAAAGTAGGATAAATGCGGTGGAAATGCGAGCTCTGCGGAAGATGTGCGGAGTGAAGCTGGCCGACCGTATTCGCAAAAGCGCAGTAAGAAAGCGAGTAGGCATGAAAGATAGTATCGGTGTAAAGATGATAAAGGGTATGCTCCGTTGGTTCGGGCATATAGAAAGAATGCCTGAAGAAAGAATGACAAAACAGCTATACAATACGAAAGTGGAAGGATGTAGGTACCTGGGAAGACCTAGACTATCTTACCATGACCAAATAGACCGAGTCTTATCTAAAGGACAAGTCAAGATTCTCCGTAACCGGCGAGCGTGTATGAGACGAACTATGAAAGTGGAGGAAGTCAGAGAGGTATGTAAGGAAAGAACCTGTTGGAGCTCTGTACTCTCTGCCTATCCCGCAAGGGATCTGGCGTTTATAAAAACTTTAGAAGTCTCTTGTCTAAGTGGAGAAGCAAATGCTAAAACTATCCTATATTTTATGTTGCTTATCGATACGGCCAGAGATGTACATGTGATCCCTAATAGACTATTATATCTTAAATTCTTATGATTTAAGATATAATAGAAATCTGTTGGAACTCTGTTCTTTCTGCCTACCTCGCAAGGGATCTGGCGTGATAATATAGATAGATAGATTTAAGATTTAATAGTCTATTAGGAAACACCTTAAAAATATTTATAACTGTAAATATATATTGATTCTCTGTTCAGATGAATCGAATTAAAATTACATAACTCAAAATGTTTATTATTTGAATAAGTACTCTAATTTAATAACTATAAAATTTATTTTCTCTTTATTTACTGTTTCATCTAGCTAACGAAATGACTATTCGAAATAATGTATATGAAAGCAGAGTCTCTAAGTAAAAATGAAATTTCACCTCGGCCCTTATTCCATATGAGCAAACGACGCGCGTTACGATAACTTGGTGAAACGATCGTATAATCGTATTCTGTAGGCCACGGAAGTACTACTGAACTCTCATTTCCCGAGGTAACCCTAACGCGCCGCGTTACGTGTCTCGTCAAAGTGATTAAGGTCCCTTATGCAAAGTTTCCTGCATTTAGTACTAGATCCTGTCCGCTTCTTCGTCTTCGTTGACTTTAGACAGAAACCTAACATTTTGCCGTGATAAAAAGTATCCGTTGTGTTATAATAATAATAATATCAGCCTATACTGCCCACTGCTGGGCAAATGCCTTCTCTCACAAATCGAGGTGAGAGAGATTAGGTCATACTCCACCACGCGGACCCAGTGCGGATTGGTGGAGGCAGGTTTATGACCACCTGCTGTTGGAACTTATCAAGCCGCCTATAAGGCTTCCAACTCGGCTTAACGACTACCACATTAAGTGGTAACCGGGATCAACTGCTTAACGTGCCTTCCGAAGCACGGAGACGCACGGATATGAAAATGCCACAAACGGTCACCCATATCAGGCCGACCAAATCGAACGCTGCTTAACCTTGGTGATCGGTAAGAACACCGCGGTCGCACAGCGCTACGAGCGCCTCCACAGCGCTACGAGCGCTCCGTTGTGTTAATCCAGGTAATAAAATATCTGTGTGCTAAATTCCATCCAAATCCGTTCAGCCATTTTTGCGTGATTGGGTAACAAACATACAAACTATCACATTTATAATATTAGTAGGATTTATGATACTCTTTCTCTATTCGTTTTACTCAACCTGCATATTTCTTTCTTCCAGCGGTCAAGTCAGGGGCACTCTGTCAATATTCGAAGGTATCTTCAAAGACTACAATGAGCTTCTAAAGAAGGCTCTCACCAAACAGAAGCTGGAAAGGCCCTCTTCAGCGGCCAACGTGGAGGCTCTCACCTCGGCGCTGGTTGCTAGGGGACAAGAATTGCAGCTGATGGAGGGAGAGCTTAATAGGCTAAAGAACGAGAAAGAAGATAGGGAACTGATGAAGGCGCAGATGGATCTGTACAAGTGAGCGATTTTTTTTCTAATTAACATGTGTTTGAGTCTTGACATTTGTCAAGTTGCCAGAGGCTCTGAAAAAACAGGAGTTGTGGTAGAGGGAGAGAGAAATATAGGCTAAGGAACGGGAAGAAAGACGGGAAAGTAATGATGGCGCAGATGGATCTGTACAAGTGTTATTTTTCTAAGCACTGACATATCTCTATAAACGTTGGATAGTTGCCAACGAAAGGCTCTATGGGGGAAGGAGTTTTAGTTGAGGGGGAAGAGCTGAATAAGCTGAAGAGCGACAAAGGAGATAGGGAACTAATTAAGCCACGGATGGTTCTGTGCAAGTGCGTATGTATTTCTGTGTAACAACTACTTAAGGATGTAATGTGTCAGTTGCCAATGTCGAATCTCTGAGAAGAAAAGAGTTTTAGTTGACGGGAGAGATCTTAACAGGCTGAAGAGCTAGAAACAAGATAGGTGACGATGAAGGCGCAGATAGATTTAGCGCAGTGGTTAAGGGCTTAGCCCGCCCCGCCCACTGTGTCTAATAGTCGCGGGTTCGATTCCCGCACGGGACAAATCTTTGTGTGACTCACAATTATTTGTTCTGGTCTGGGTATTTGTGTATGTGAATTTTCATGTTTGTAAACGCACCTACGACACAGGAATTAATCCTAATGTGGGGCAACGTTTTTTAAAAAGAAAAAATAAGAAAGAAAAAAAAGATCTGTATAAGTGATTTTTTGGAACACGAGTAGATATTACAGGTAGAAATCGTAACATACCCAAAAAACATTACGAGTCCTTTGGTTCCGTCCGGCCTAGTTCGGATGTTATCGTAAGCGCTGGCCGCCATACTTGTTCACATCACGTTTTAGTTAGATGTGCTCGGTCAGAGCATACTCCCGTTAAATGAAATCGTTTTTCAATAACTAACAATTTTATTAAGTGTGTTACGTTGTCTGATTACACTTTTGTTTCTGACGGAGGTCCCCCGACCGCACATTTTAGTTTTTTATTTTCTAAGGAGTAGGTTCTTGAGAGGCTTTAGACAGTTGCCAATGTGGAAGCTTTGAGGAGACAGGAGGTGTTGACGGAGGGAGAGCACAATAGGAGAAAGAGAAAAAGACACGTGTTTATGAAGGTGTATAATAATAATAGCTATGTTAAGAAACTGTCCCACCGTTGGACACGGACCTCCTCTCAAACTGAGAGGGGTTAGGCCATAGTCCACCACGCTGGCCCAGTGCGGGTTGGCGAACTTCACACCTTCGGGAAACTCTTAGGCAGGTTTCCTTATGATGTTTTCCTTCACTGTTAAAGCAAGTGATAGTTAATTTTATAAAACGCACATGCTGGGTAACTAGGTGTAACTCCTATTTAATAATATTTTATGACGTACTTTAAAATATGATAATATGACGACAGCTTGGTCCAGTGTTTAAACCGTTCCACCCACTGGATTAAAAAGTGGGGGATTCAATCTTCGCACTGGACCAGTCTTTGTGTTATCCACAATTTGTTTTGGTCTGGGCGTTTGTGTATGTGAGTTTTGTGATTGTGAACGCACCCACGACACAAGAGTAATTCTTAGAGTGTAAAAAATGATTTAAAAAATGAAAATACACCGTTTTTTATTTTCTAGTATAGTGTGTTATTTTACTTCTTAGGAGCGACTTTGAAGCGGAACGCGAGGCGCGAGAGAAGATGGCGTCAGAGAAAGAGAACCTACTAACAGACCTCAGGACTACACAGCGACGCAATCAGGAATTACAACAGCAGGTGGGTAAAATAACTTTAGTATGCATCGATATATTAGGAAGGAGGAGGAGGAAGCCAGAGAGGTCTGTAAGGAAAGAACCTGTTGGAACTCTGTCCTCTGTGCCTACCCCGCGAGGGAGCTGGCGTGATGATAGGACACACGGTCCCGTTCCAAAGTTACACTAAAAGACGTCCCCAAATCTACGTGACTAGTTATAGTAATAATATAAACGTAAATTAGGACATTTTGTATCTTACTCGCATAACTTAAAGTTGTATTTGCAAAAAAGTGGTAGCTTGTTAATTCTTTTAGTACCGTCCTGCCTTTTGGTGGTGGCATTTTTCGTTCGGCGTGTATCTACATATATTTGATCGATGTTAGTATGTAGTTTAGTTCACATTTGTAGCTCATACGGTTAGATGAATTACTTTTCTTATAATTTCGGCATAAATTTATGTACAACTAGCAGTTTTCCGCGACTTCGTACCCGGTCGACAACCGCGCCACCTACCGGGTCTATGTTATATAGCCTATGTTAATTCTGGAAAAGGTAGCTTTGTATTGGTGAAAAAATCATTAAAATCGGATCAGTAGTACCGGAGATTACCCCGAACATCCAAACTCACAAACATTACATCTTTATAATATGAGTATAGATTAATATAAAATTAATATAAAAGCACTCACTCACCTTCGATTTGCCGACGACATTCTGGTCATGGCGGAGTCGCTGGAAGATCTAGGACGAATGCTCGGCGACCTCAACAGAGTATCTCAACAAGTGGGTCTTAAAATGAACATGGACAAAACGAAAATAATGTGTAACGTCCATGTCGTACCCACCGCACTCACCGTTGGGAACTCTACTCTTGAAGTTGTCGACGAATACATTTACTGGGACAGGTAGTCCGGTTAGGTAGGTCCAACTTTGAGAGAGAGGTCAATCGACGAATCCAACTCGGCTGGGCAGCGTTCGGGAAACTGCGCAACATCTTCTCATCCAAAATACCTCAGTGCCTAAAGACTAAAGTTTTTAGTCAATGTGTGTTACCAGTGATGATATATGGATCAGAGACGTGGTCTCTTACAATAGGTCTCATAAAAAAGCTCAGAGTTGCTCAGCGAGCTATGGAGAGAGCTATGCTCGGCGTTTCTCTACGTGATCGAATCAGGAATGAAGAGATTCGTAGAAGAACCAAGGTCACCGACATAGCCGTTAAGATTAGCAAGCTGAAGTGGCAATGGGCGGGCCACATAGCGCGAAGATCGGACGGGCGTTGGGGCAGAAAGATTCTAGAGTGGAGACCACGTATTGGCAAGCGCAGCGTGGGACGACCACCTGCCAGATGGACCGACGATCTTGTGAAAATCGCAGGAAGTCGTTGGATGCAGGTGGCATCGGACCGGTTACGCTGGAAAGCGATTGGGGAGGCCTATGTTCAGCAGTGGACAAGTATAGGCTGAGATGATGATGATGATGATGATGATGAATATAAAAGCAGTGATAGCCTAGTGGTTAGACCGTTGGAAAAAGCAGTGATAGCCTAGTGGTTAGACCGTTGGACTGCAAAGTCAGAGGTCTCGGGTTCAAACCCAGGCACGCACCTCTGTCTTTTCTAAAGCTAGTGCGTATTTAAAATTAATTATCACTTGCTTTAACGGTGAAGGAAAACATCGTGAGGAAACCTGCATGCCTAAGAGTTTCTCGAAGGTGTGTGAAGTTCGCCAACCCGCACTGGGCCAGCGTGGTGGACTATGGCCTAAACCCTCTCAGTTTGTGAGGAGGCCCGTGCCCAGCAGTGGGACAGTTTCTTAACAGGGCTAATATTATTATTATAGATTAATAGATAAATTGTATAGTACTTTCACATAGGATTGGTAGTGACAGTTCTAATTGCCAAACGAAATTAATATATAATTTGTAGCTACCCCTATACATCGCTACATAGTTGCGACTACCTACCAATAGATGGTGCTGACGATTCGCCATACATGTCTAGAACGCGATATTAGAATGCGCACGACGTGTAACATATATACAAGCCCCCGACATACAACTCTTGGGGAGAGTGGCAGGCCCCGCCAGACAGAACACCCGTCTGGTATTGCCATTGAATAAAGTATGATTTCGTTTGGCAATTAGAACTGTCACCACTCAACCTATATGAAAAATACTATAGTAAGCACGCGAACAAAAAAGAAAGCAGTGATAATTAGTGGTTTAGACCGTTGGACTGCAAAGTCAAAGGTCTCGGGTTCAAACCCAAGCACGCACCTCTGTCTTTTCGAAAGCATGTGCGTATTAAAAAAATTATTATCACTTGCTTTAACGGTGAAGGAAAACATCGTGAGGAAACCTGCATGCCTAAGAGTTTCTCGAAGGTATGTGAAGTTCGCCAACCCGCACTAGGCCAGCGTGGTGGACTATGGCCTAAACCCTCTCAGTTTGAGAGGAGGCCCGTGCCCAGCAGTGGGACAGTTTCTTAACAGGGCTAATATTATTATTATTATTATAAGCACGCGCACGCACACATTGACAGCTTTTAAACAAATTAGACATTGGTAACTCAGCGAAATTCCTAGCGTTAACTCAGTAACTCAGGCGCAGTTTATCATCTGCACGCCACCCTCACAGGTTTTTAGCACAAACAGCGCACAGTGTGCGAACTGCGTTGGCTCATTGTTCACTCAGCGAGTGAGTGAGAGAATGAATGAGATCGATCGTTTTGACACTTAACAACTCAACACCTTAACACCTTTCGAATATCCCGGTTCTGCGCTGTGCGCTAACATATTTTGAAGAAGTGTGTTAACACATCCGGCGCAGTGAACTGAGTTGACGCAATTGCGCGGCGTAGCGCAGTGTTACACATGTCTAAAACAAATCGAACATCGGCATCACGCATACGTAGTGCGTGACTGAGGCCATTTTTGTTAGCAATGCTCGGTCTTCCACTAGACAAGTGTTAGTCTCTGCTAAAACAATACTAACCGTTTTTACCATATCTAAGCAACAACAATTGGATCACATCCAGCTCATTCGGTGCAGTGAGAGTAGACATGACGTTGCTGTTGCCTGAACTTGTTCTGCTCTTTTTATATTTATATTAATTGAAATCGACCGTCCCATAGCATGAAGTTACATATGCCAAAGAAACTAAATACCATTTGCAACTTTCGTGCCCGTCGATAAGGTTATTTATGCCAAATATAAATACTGGATTATAGGGCTTTGTTCGTTGGACACATCGAAATATATCTTTATTGGCGTTTTATGGGCTCATTTGTCTCAAGCGCGCTTCGAGCCGATGGGATCTTTTGTGCTGACCTTTCACTAAATGGTAACTCTGACGTACCAACGCCCCCTCACAATGTCATCCGAGTGCCAAAAGATCCTTGTCGCATATTCGGTGATCCAAATACTCCGTTACAGATTGTTGAGTTAAATTTAAATCAAGAGTTAAAGACTTTATATTCTATTTCTCACGCGTGTTGTGCCTGACGAGCTTGGAGCATTGCTGCTTTGTAAACCCAATCTGACTACCGTCTTTGGGGTTCTGGTTTGGTCATGCTCACTATAATATCTTTGCTTGGGGTGGCTGTCTGGCGCGGGTCACTCCTTTCCCTCCAATATGGTCGAGAGGAGTGATGGCTGTTCCAGTAGTCATACTCGTGAACGGGTGCTGCTTGTGGGGTCCATCTGGAATCCTTTAGACACTCTTTATAAATAACATCATTAGTCTCATATCTCTGTCGTACGGTATCATACTGGAGCTAGATCGCAAACTATTTAATTGTAACCTAAACACACAGTATGATTAAAAAAATAGACAGGAAAAAAGAGAATCTAATAAAAAAGGACAAGTCCGCTGAGTTTATTATCTTCTCAGTGGATGCCGCGTTTCGATCCGGTTGTAGATTAGTAGTTAAATTATATATTAAAAAGAAATGTAAATTGACTATTTGTAAGCGCCCCGCAGGGCTTATACAAAATAAATTATTCGAGTTTGAGCTCACTCCTCATATTGTTCTGTTCAGCTGGACGAGGTGCGCAAGATAAACCCCGCTGTACACCGCAGTGCAACGTCAGGTTCGCGAGCGAGCGCCACTTCTACTCCCGGCCGCGGCACGTCGCGCCCCGCCAGCTCACAGTCCAACACTACCACTGGGAATATGGTGAGTTTAATATGCTATTGTTTATGATAATAGATTACTCATGCAGCAAATACTACTTTTACGATAACGAATAACTAATTGAACTTTTTATGTATCCAAACATCTAGTTTCTCACGTTTTAGACGGGACGACATTTTAGACATGTACATTGGCCAGGCACTATTTTAAAATAAAAGAAAATAGCATAAAGCATGCTACACACACCAAAACTAACTAACAACAACAAATAATAGCGTTGAGCCCGCCCGCAAAACCCCCGACAGCAAAACAATATGTTCGGAAACATGATTCATGACTCGGGTGTGTTCAGTATTATTTACGAATGTTATCGTAAATCACGATTCATTCGAATAGCGAATAGTATTCGATAAGTAAGTTCATCACTATAATAACCTCCAATGGACAGAATACTATCGACTTTTGATTGAATTTAGTTAAAGATATTTTAGTTTTAGTAAAATGAGTTGAAGAGATATAAGACAACATTTGGGAATGGACGGCTCGTTACTGATTTTTAGAAAATTAACTTAGTTGTCGATTGACATATTATACTAAAGCATTAATCGATTGACATGTCATTCGAAAACAAGCCTTATGAAGATATACTATAAGCTTTAATTTTGAATTACAGTCAATCAATCAATCAATCAATCAGCCTATCGTAGTCCACTGCTGGACATAGGCCTCTCCTAACACGCGCCATTGCACACGGTCCCCCGCCTTCCGCATCCAGTCCGTCCCAGCGACCTTCTTGAGGTCGTCGGTCCATCTAGCTGGGGGCCGTCCTACCTTACGTTCTTACAGTAAAGTTCTTAAATTATCTTGACTTAGAATCTTATACCATTTCGACTATTTAAAATGCCTAACGGTCCTCCTACACACAAAGGTGCGCAAAAAGAAGAAAACGTCAGAAGATCCGCAAGAGGGCGCCGCTAAGGAATCCACGCCGCCGCCGCAGCGGTTCGACTGTCCAGTGTGCGATAAACCTTTTAAAACACTAATATTCTTGCAACAACACGTTGAAAGCTGTTTACCGTAATTTAAACTCTATTAAAAAGATAATAAAGTACAAAGTAGACAGACCATTGTAATTTATTAGGATAATTTTTATATTATTTCAATGTAGGTAATGTTGAAGATATTTGTTCATTTGGGTTTTCTATTGCGCTGTGGATGACGCCCGTTTTTATAAGTTAGTCGTATATTATGGTATATTATTATATCTATCTATATCCTCTCCAGATCTTTTGCGGGATAGGCAGAGGGTACAGAGTTCCAACAGGTTTTTTGCCTTTAATTTTAATTAGTTTGTCTCATACACGCTCGCTGGTTACGGATACTCTTGACTTGTCTTTCAGATGATGATCATAATATATAATTATTTAAAGCCATTTCCGTCCCAATGCTAAGGAAATGACCTCCCTCTACTTTTTCCACTCTCCTCTTTTATTTGCCATCTCTGGCTAGTCCTTCAAAAAGGTATCCTGTTTATTCCACCCCATCTCTGTCTAGGTCCCCCGCATTGCCTTTTTCTATAAAGCGGAGACCAGTTGGTAGATATTTTGGCCTATGTTACTGCTAAAGCTTTGGTCAAATAGCCGACGGAGCGCGACGGGAGCGTGTTAGAAGCGTTCGTCTACGTTCGGTCGTGACGTTTTCCGTCGTGTACTTAACAACTGCCCAAGCCGCGCCACCGTCGCGTTTCCGACGCGCTGGATCGGCTATGTGCCGAAGTCTTAAGAATCATAATTTGGCTGTTAAAATCTATACCGGCAGCATAACCCCTGCTAATTTTATTCCATGGCGGTTTTGGAAAATATCTCTATACATGATCGGTGTTTAATCATACACACCGTTATACAAATTGAAGTTGGTATATAAGCATTTATATCGTATTATTGAAATAGTAAGGCTTTAGAAAGATATACAATAATACGATTTCTATACTTTTATCAGGCGTGAATATTAATCGAGGGCATTTATTTTATAATATACATTTTTTTTTGTAATATCTAGATGAAAATAAAACGTTTCTACTGGAATGTTTATTTAATTTAAAGTTTAGTATACGAGCAATCGGCAATCGATAATGTTTATAGGTGAGATTTTGATGTGTTGTTTGTTGATTTTTTGGTACTATATTACATTAACAATTATGTTTTTTTAGCAAAACTAATTTATACTGTTACGCTGTATTATTTGCTTGACGTTAGAGACACAGTTTCGATGCTTGTTACTCGTATGAAGATGCAGTCAAGCTTATTGTGTATCATGCAACGTAACAGAATTGTCAGAAAGTGTGTCAACGATGTGTGATCGTGCATTTCTTGAATATTAATATACTCTTATTTTAACTAATTTAAATAAACATCAATGTGAATGCTACCTCGTTGAAACCTCGTACCTAAACTATCTCGTTGGTGTGGTAGCAAAGCGCATCGCTTTGTGATCACGAGGTCCTGGGTTCAAATCCTAGGTCGGACAAATGTAGTTTTTCTAACGAAAATTTCCCAGTACGAGTCCGGAGTCTGGAATTGTGCCCGGTATATGGCAATAGGCTCGCCCCCTGTTACATGGGACCTAACATCGTCGGCGAAACGTGGGTGTACTCAGTACACCTCTGCCACCCCCTCTGGGGAATATAGGCGTGACGGTGTATCAATGTGAATGAATAAGGCCCACTTGCACATACCAGAGTTAGCGTTACCTATTGACTAACTCAAGGTTATAGCTTTAAATTTGCTTTAACTTAACGTTGTAATATAGGTAACGCTATCCCTGGTTTGTGCAAGTGGGCCTAAGTGAGTGTGTGATGTGGGAAAAGGACATTGTCAAAAATTGCCCCAAAACCAACAAATATTTGACCCATGCCATCATTATTTATCTATTTAATTAAAATGATGGCAAATATCTGTATCTAACGGACAATTTGCAACCTAAAACGAATATTTCTAAGTATTGTATGTACTTATATCGAAGTCGCCGACATCTTTAGTCAACACACTATATAACCTCATACGTATTAATAGCTACTGAATTATAACCTCAAAATCTAATACTTTTGGTGCAATATTGCGATTTCTCCGCTTGTCCGTTTAATAATGAATGCCTTAAAAAAATATGGGTGATTTGAAATCATACAAGTATTTTTTCATTGCTGTTGGTTCTGGGGCAAATCATGTATGGGCGCAGAACAATGTCCTTTGCAAAGGAACGTTTGAGATAACTAAAAAACTAACATAGCTGTTTAACTTTGTTTTTTAGTGTTGTTTTACAGCATGTTATAACATTTATTATGTAGGTGACGAACCCAATAGCTCTTTATATTTGTGCAGATAAATTAACTGAAGTAATTTCAATTTGCGATGAAACCATCCGTAATTGTATTTGGCTAAAGCTGTGTTTTAATAAGGTATAATTAGTGATTAAACCTTGTGTGAGATACACGAGGGAGAAAGAAACTTCGGGATAAAACTTAATGCTCTTCCAAATTCTTGCATACTTGGATTGATTTGGTGTTAAACAATACATCAAATCCATTATTTATCTTGATGTTGGTCATATTTACATTTGATAATTCGCCAAGGTTTGGAAAATAATGAGTAACCGAAAAACATTACAATGTTTTAGTAAAATATGTCGCGGTCTGTATATATTCGTGCCAAATATTTGCTTGTATCGTAAATAAAAAAAGATGACACAAAACAACGCACATTAATTACAATATGCTTGCAGTTTATATTTTAGTGTAACTAACGTTAAAATATACTAAATATTCGTAATCTAATTTAATATGTTGTTAATTTCCAGGTGTACACGTGTCCAAAGTGCATGAGGTTCTCCTGTGATCAATACAAGCTGATGGAGGAACATTTCGACTTCTGCCTAGACGATTTTTAATGTAAGAACTTTTCCTATAGACTAGTCATATAACGGGCCTTCATACCGAATCACTATAAGCCAAGACCGCAATGGGCGACACTGCACTGAAGCGGAGCGAATTATTTTAGAGTCGTGGGTGCGTTCGTTCGTGCGTTCAGACATGTGATTCACAAACACAAAACCTCCAAACGAATATTGACGGACGATTTAGACCAGTCTAAAGTCTTCAAAGACTGAATGCGATGACTGAAGGGGTAAAAATGGGTGATCTAGTGATAAACCACCTATTGTATGCAGATGACGCGGTTTTGATAGCGCCAACAGCCACTGATTTGCAAACACTAGTCACAGTTATGAGAGACGACTGCATGAACAATGGCTTACATTTGAATGTGAAGAAAACCAAAATGATGGTTTTTGAACGGGAAGAAACCAGAACGAATGCAAGGATTGTGGTTGGTAACTATGTGCTGGAGCAAGTGAATGAGTTTGTATATCTTGGATGCGCCTTCAGTAAGGATGGGAAATACACCGCTGATATAGAGAGAAGAGTGAATGCAGGTAATAGAGTGAATGGTGCGATGGGAAGACTACTTGGGAGCCGGCACTTAAGCCAAAAGGCGCAGCTGGCCATACATAACGGAGTGCTTGTCCCAACGCTGTTATATGGCAGTGAGAGTTGGGTATGTAAGAAGGAGAACGAAAGCAGGATAAATGCGGTCGAAATGCGATCTCTGCGGAAGATGTGCGGAGTCACGCTGACCGACCGTATTCGCAACAGCTTAGTAAGAAAGCGAGTAGGTATGAAAGATAGTATCGGTGTAAAGATGAGAAAGGGTATGCTCCGTTGGTTCGGGCATATAGAAAGAATGCCAGAAGAAAGAATGACAAAACAGATATACAACGACATAGACTATCTTACCATGACCAAATAGACCGTGTCTTAGCTGAAGGGCAAGTCAAGAGTCTCCGTAACCGGCGAGTGTGTATGAGACTAACTATGAGAGTGGAGGAAGCCAGAGAGGTATGTAAGGAAAGAACCTGTTGGAACTCTGTACTCTCTGCCTACCCCGCGAGGGAGCTGGCGTGATGATATAGATAGATAGATTTAGATAAGTGGTTAGAGCTTAAGCCGCTCCGCCCACTGTGCCGAATAGAAGCGAGTTCGCTCGGGACAAATTTTTGTGGGACCCACAATTATTTGTTTCGATCTGGGTATTTGTGTATGTGAATTTTCATGTTTGTAAACGCACCCATAGGCCCCATATTTCAAGTATTGTCCCGTAATCAAACCCGAAATTACTTGATTTTGTCAGTTGGTCAACTTGGCATCGCCGTGTCGCATCCCATAGTTTCGATGCCGCGCAGTGCGTTATACTTGTTACAATTTCCTATCGCACCCTCGTTCAAATAGCGTCATAACTCAAAAATTAATTTATGAATATTAATGTCCTAACTAAAAAACTATTCGTCACAAACGGTTCTTTATTTCTATAAAATGGCGTATTATACTCTCGGCCGCTTTGTTATGGCGATTGAGGCGATTTAGCGTGTTCCCGCAACTTGCAAGTAACTTGAATTCATATAACAAAGAAACACTTTTGAGTTGTGACACTATTTGAGTGGAGGTGCGATATAAAGAATACTTGTCCGCGTTGCGTCGCCACGCTCCGCTGCAGTGCAGTTCCATCTAGTGCGGACGCAGCTTTATCCGCCCGATGGTAGGGTCTTCGTTGCACGGCACAGAGGGGCACCGGTGCGTTCCTCGCGGAAATCCCAAAGCCCCTCCGAAGTGTCGATGCCGGTAATCATAGTGTTTTTAGTCAGTACAAGATCGACATGCCCCGCGAGCTTCTCCCGTATCTTATGTAAGATCTATGCAGAATTACCCCATGTAAAAAACGTTATATACCGTTATGTATGACGTTTTCCTAGTATGAAGAGGGCAGTTAACATCTGGCTATTAACCAGGTATCATCTAAAATATATAAAAAAAATACTTAAAAGTGGTTTTCAGACTTGTGTAGCTTTGATAAATTGATATTGTTATTGGGCAAAGCTTAGATAATGTTAAAGGCGACACAGAAATATATTCGGAACAGATAATCATAATCGCCAAAGATATTTTTCCAATAATTAGTAGTCTGTATTACGATTAAATTTATAAGTGAGGCCATGATAGCCTGAGTAACTTATTAACAAAATTAACATAATCAATTCTTGTTTAAAAACAAACTACATGTAATGCATTTTAGGTCAAAATCCGTATGATTTTGAATATTAGTTAGACCATTCGGATTCTAGCTAAGTTAGCTAGTCCTAAAATAAGATCGATCGCCTTCGAATAACTATATCTAAGGACTAACTAGGACGGTCGCCTGCCATATGGACCGACGATCTTGTGATGATCGCAGGGAGTCGTTGGATGCAGGTGAGCGCAGGAGAGCGATTGTGGAGGCCTATGTTCCACAGTGGACAAGTATAGGCTGAGATGATAATGATGAAGTATTAAGAACTTTATTGGGTCAACGGAATTTCACTTCATTCCAATTGTATTACGGTTGGAAATTCTTGATTTATTTTTAAAATGTCGAATTGATGCAAACGGTCTTGAACTCTACTTACCAAACTTAAGAACTAGTGAATACTGAAGGTTTGATAATGAATTGATACCCAACCATGGTAGATATATTTTTGTATGACCTACGAGAATATATTTTGTTTTTTACTACTATTACCTGCCTCCGTGGTGAGAATAAGTGTGAGATTTTTTTTGTTATTATTATATTCCAATTTCGTAGCATAAGAACCTTTTTCTATAATGGGTTGATAGAAAAGAACAAAACTAGGAGCCTCTTCTCTGTCTTTTCCATTTCTGTAAACATGACAAAAATAAGTCGCGTCACAGTTACTACGAATTAAATATGTTGTACTGACAATCAACTTTATTGCAATTAATCTAGAGATTTGATTCTAATGACATTAAAAAGACGATTTTTCTTGTTTCCCATTTCATTAAAATAAGACGACACACACTAGTCTAGTGCCTATGTCTTCATCTAAACAAAAATAAAGAATTACTATATATTTTATATAGCAATTTCCTTTCTGTTGTTTTCAACAAAAGGTATACGGTGGCTCCCTCTAGCTTTAGTTTTCAATTGACATAAATACCTGTCTGGTTTTTTTTTAAACTGTTACTTATATAATTGTTGACCATTTTCCTAGTGCCATTTTACATATAGATATGTATATATTATATAGTACTTATTATGAAATGTTATGTAATGTTCAAATATTGGGTGTACAGCCTGTGCTTTGGGTAGGGGCCTAGAGGGTTTACTACGACCCGTTTAGCAGTATTATTGTAATCTTAAATACTGTGAGAATGAGACGGAGCTATAAACTCATTTTTACAGCAATGTAATATTGCAATAATTCTGGTGAAATTATGATTGTAACCCCCTGTTAAACTGAGAATTACTTTGTTAGGGTAACTTGTATGTTAGGGGCAAAGCATACACAATACTTTTATCATTTGTTAGAGCGTGAAATAAAAATGCGTTGACGGGTATAATTTCTCCTTATATTTTAATTTCACAACTGTCTCCGACGAAGTCTCGAGCAAAAGTGTTCCTCATTTTAGATTTTATCCATAGACATCTCTTATTACATCTCTTGTTTTGCATCGCCATCTTGTTCAAATCGATTATCCAAAACGATTATTCGTCTATAATATTAATAGCAACACTTTCGCCATCTAGCGACCAGTGTTGACATCGAAATGTCAAGATGGCGGTGCAGTTGTCAAAATCAATATGTTAACCCTACATGAAACTACCCGCTCATTTTATGAATACAAATTATCAACTTTATACAAAACTACCCACAATATCCTAACACATTGGCTATCGGCGATTTAGCGACTGTATCTAGTTTTGGCTACCAAAAGATCGCACGTTTTATCTATTACAATTGTAGAATCGAGCTTTCGAGAAGCGGCAAATCGTTAATACTAAAAATATTGTATGCATTGATCCCTATTTCAGACACGAATATTCAAGCGACGCTAAACTTGAAATTAAATCGCCCATTTGTCTCCTATCCTATCATGTATAAATATTGGCAGGTTGTAACCGACGTCCATCCTGTGATTGTGTCCGTCGATAGGTAATAGAAATAGTAAAAAATATATCCTATGCATTATTATATCAAATTAAACAAGAATATTTTTCAGAAATATGAACTCTTGTGAAAGTCGATGTTAAGTAAAAAATTTAATGTATTGTATGACTACCTACTATTACACAAGCCTCTCATTAGGACGAAAGTAATTCGACCCAGTTTGTTTTTATTTTATTTTATTTTTATGTTAGATCCTAGCTATTAAAGCTTTTTAAAATCATATGGTTCTCATGTTGATGTATCATTGAGTGACCTTCGAAAAGGACTTATTTCCCTACTATTCCTATAAAAAAACATTAATTAATATTTGATTCTGACATGTATACCTCAGGTCAATTGCTTAGATCTCATTGAAAATCGAGTTGAAATAGTATTGTCTTATACAAAACGACTTATTACTATAGAGCGACAAGGATTTTTGGCACGTGGATGACATTGACCGGAGGGCGTTGGTGTGGATACTATTTTGTATTTTTTTTTTACCTTAAGGGAAATATTTCAACAAGTGGCCCCGGTTACTACTTAAAAGACGAACTTTGGTAAATTTCATAGCAAACGGCAATTCTACGATTGTGTGTGAGTGATGTACGCTGTTGGCCGCGAGGCCTTTATAGCTTCACCGGACTTAAGGGCGAGCGTGCAACCACTACGCTCGAGCCAGACGGGCAAGGGGCGACATACTCGAGGGCGCCTTGAAGAGACGCCCTCGGTTGGGACAGTTGTTGTGGGGGGACGGGGTGCACTACCAAGTGCACCGGTCAACCGCCGGCTATGGGAGGGGATCTACGACTACGTCGTCGTTGCCCGTATTCTGAGTGGAAAGAATGGATGACAAAGCATCGGGGGGATCGGAGAGAACATGTCGCGGCCGGCGGTGGTGGCAGGGGTCTACGACTGTCATGAGGTGACATTGATGACAGCGTTCGTTCGGATTTTGGCGGCGGGCCAAAAGATTCTTGTAGGACTATATAAGCCATTGACGGCATGTTTCTTGAATTATGTGAAAAAAATTGTTATGAGTGGAAATAAGTTCTGTTGAAAATACACTCTTCATTCATTTGGAGTATGTATGCACTACATCTTGAAATTTGTGATTGTTAAGACTGTATTATATTTACTTTGGCAAATCCTATTCCAAATTTAGATTTATGTTTAGGCTTATCATATAAGATAGTTAGTGGGAGGATAGATTGGACCAGTTTCTATAAGTTGATGGCAACACTGATTTTGTGATATGCATTCAAACTAAGAACAGTATAAGATTTGCGGACAATTTTTGGCAGAACAGCTTAAGGTGCGTAGGGAGTATGTAAACAGTTAACGCTACCGCGGTACTGCTCATAACTCTCAGCAAATTAATATTTCAAGCATTGCTCTGTGTTTCTCTTACGTTTGCAAAAACTCTCGACATCTGATTTACTAGCTTTCCCGTGGTATTTCTGATGCATCACCCCCACATATTTATTTGTATTTTATCTATTACTGTAGATTTAATCCATAATTTTTATGTCGATGTTATTTTTTTCCTATAATTCCTAATAGATTTCTAAATCAGCCACCCTCTGTCGGCGTGGCTTGTCAGTCTTTTGATTCCCGTTAAAAAAACCGCCAACGAAGGTACCACGGGCCAGTGATAGTGTGGAAAGTAGGAAGTAGAGCGTAAGTGGTGCCTTTATATGACTTACCTTCCCTCACTTCACACGAAAGTGGGCTGTGTGTAAATTGGGTATTAGAGAGAAGGACATAGAGGGAGAGAGGGAGAGTATTCAACTCTCTCAATGTGCCCTGCAGGTGTCAAATAAACATGTAAGTTATATTATAAAGTTGAAGTTGACGCATAATGCAAAACAAAATGGCGTTTTGACAGTCTGTTTCTTAGTTTGAACGCATAGTCGCCATGTTTAATTTTTAATTATAAAATTAAATATATTATTTTCATGGATATAAAACATCGGTTTGAGCACTCTGCGAGCCCTACGTCTCTTTCTAAGTAGGGTGACCAAACATTGGTACGATTATGGACTTGTTGACATATAATTAACGTATAATTCTCGGGTACTGTTTATTGCCGTAATTGGTTCTTTCTACGCATATGCCACATCTTAAATGAGAAGTAGTCATAGTTTTTGATTAAATTATCCACATTGACTGTACATTTTTTTCCGAATCTGTAAATTCAGCTCCAAATATCGCAAAAATTTAGGATAGTCCCCTAGAGCCGTTTTTCTGTATCTACAAGGGTTGAGATAGCTGCCCTTACTGCCCATCTTAATCCATCCTGTATATAAAGACGAATTGAAAACTTTGTTCGTTTTGAACTCGGTAATAAATGGTTTACAGTGTATTTAAACCACATGATAAATAGGTATAGTCCGTATTAGTTCTACCTTATGGTCACCGTAATGCATTGTAATGGGTGCGAGCGTGACACCGGGCTACTGGTTATTGCTCTCACTCGTCATGGTTTCTCGAGTTGTTTATATCATAGAAAATTCGATGTTGTGTCTGTGAGTAAGAGTTTAATTTTCCTTGGCAATTTTTTGACAGTACTCAATCCTTTGTCTTAAATCCATGATTATTTTAGATGTATTAGGTAATATTTGACTGTTTTTGTTTATTCTGATTTTCAATTATTAAGTATTGAATTTTGATATAATTTCATCTTTTCTGGTTTCGGAGTAGTTAAATACCCAGTTGATTATAATAGAATATAAATTGTATGTAATTGTTTCTCAAATTATTACATGCTTAGAATTCTCAAATCCAAAAGTCCATATTGTATTATTATCTACTGTGATCCGCACAATGTCATATCTGATGTCAAATGTAAGTAAAATATATTTATGACATAGTTTATGTATTTTGTTTTCTTTATATACATATTTATCTCCAACCAGCACTGGATCCGCGTGGCGCAATATGAGGTAATGTCTCTCACCTCGATTTCTGAGAGAAGGTGGAACAGTATAGATATTATATATGTCGTATCATATTATTTGAAAATAAGTTAATGGAATGGCGAGCAGTTATTTTCATTTTAGTAACCTCGTAATCTTGTCATAGACATAGTCTATGATTGCTCGAGTATGTTTAGTTGTGAGGCGATGACAGATGACATCTGTCAGATAACGAATCACCGATTACAGATAGTATATGTATGGTGGCGGACGACGCTGCGTTTTGAGTCTATTGGCAACGGGGCAAGTGCTCGGACGTATCGCGGAGCAGCTAACCTCACTGCGTTCCATGTCACTTAATTGCCGGACGAGACCCCAGTGTTATTTCAAGATTTCCTTTATGTTCGGCCACCATGCGGACGATTATGAAAACGAAATAAATCTACATTTCACAGCTACCGGCATTAAACTGACATCAGAAACCCAAGGGCCGTTATATACATCTTTATGTACATTGTGAAAGAGGAAAGATGAAGGTACCGGAGAAGACCTAAACTATTTTACCATGACCAAATAGACGGAGTCTTATCTGAAGGGCAAGTCGAGAGTCTCCGTCCGGCGAGCGTGTATGAGACGAATTATGAGAGTGGAGGAAGCCAGAGAGGTATGTTAGGAAAGAACCTGTTGGAACTCTGTACTTTATTCCTACCCGCAAGGGATCTCGTGATGATTTATGTTAAAGGGAAATGACAAAAAAAACAGAAAATGATTTTCAAATGAAATATATTTCATGGAACCCGTAGCGTTTCTTAGCTGTTTTTATAAAATTTACACATTTATGTATAATAATTTACTAATCCATTTTTACAAACATGTCCTATAAATTGTTAAATATCATTAGCTAATTTCTTTTAACCTAGTGTCTCGCTGACAATAATTGGCACCATTTTATCTACGCACAGGGTCCTTACTACTAATTAAATACGTAACACGGTGCGTTACGATAATTTTGTGAAATTATCATTTCATGATTCAGTGGTATACAGAATACCATTACAGATGATTTCACGGAGTTATCGTAACACACCGCGTTAGGTTATACCGTGTAAAGGCCCAGTGCCGACATCGCGTGCCGCCAAAAGTGTTACGTCACAACAAATACGTCATAGGCTTTGTCAATGATAAGAAACGCTAGTAAACTAAAAAAGATGAGATTCGAACACAGAGAAGAGTTACAGCGGAATTAAATAAAAATCATTTCTTTAAATAAGTATAAACCGCAACTTAAGATAATAAAATTAATATTCAGAAATATTACATATATGAGTAGAGTTAAATATTATTTTTTTCACACTGGGATACTCTATCGCTGCACAAAGGTCTATCGTAATTATTAAAAAAATATAAATAAAAAGTAACAATAGGTAATAAATAGGTCGGAAGTATATAAAAATAAATCTTTTTCGTTTTTAAATACTTAACAACTAGTAAATTAACTATTAAAAAATAATTTAAAAAGAAATATTTCGCTTGACAACCGAAACAAGATTAAAGCGATGTATGATGCTTGAGCACATTCAATTTTAGCATTTATCTCGTATATATAAAGCTCGGTTTTCATTTGTGCAAATGTTACTAACCTAAAAAAACAGAAAATTACTGCGTGCGAATAAGAACCTGTTTTATTCCATACCAAAAGCCGATTTCACTAACATTAAAACTATGGATTTCTGTATTTTTTTTTTCTGTTATTTTTAAAGGTAAAATTACTGTACATCTTTAGTAAAAACGGCTCGAAGTAAAATGTAATGGAAAAATAATATAAATAAACGCGAATACATAATGTCGGAACAACTTAACAGTCGGTGTATAGTCAGTGATGTATAGGCCACTTGCGTGATTTTTTTACATTAAAATGTAGAGCTGCGTTCGAATGTAGAATTTTCAAATCATTATTTGTATTCAAACTCACTGGTTTATATAATACTATATATAGTTATGATAACGTCTAATATAAGATTTATTACTCTTTTTTATTTTATTTTTAATGGTAATAACATGAAATTTCTCCATTCAATTTTAACAACTCCGAACTATAGTAAGGCTTACGTTAGGTTTAAAATACATAATACCATAGATAATACAAAAAAAAACTATCGTATTTAGATAAAATGAATTGTAAATTAAAAAAAAAGCGTAAGTATTTTTTAAATACTGTGATTGGAATGCGTCGCAGTATAGTTGTCATTGAGAAAGGTGCGATTCAGACGAACAACGGGAATTTGAGACCTTCACGGTTATTAAGAAACGGGTAAGCTGTCAATATCGCGAAGCTGTGATGGAAGCGTGAAAAGCAATTAAATATGGTCTCCAATTCCTCAACACTATCATATAATTGCAATTACAAAAATTGCTGCCAAATTCGTATACGAAAACTGCAATTTGACAGCGATTGAGTTGCAGTTGCATTCACACAACAGCTGTCGATCTTGATCGCACATATCAAAATGGCAACTTAACAATAAAATCGTTAATCTCATTTTTTAACGGAGACAGAAGAATCAGAGGATGACCAGCATCGACACCTAAAGACTGCCTCTATTTTTTATGTAATTTTAATACCTAGTAGGTGATTTAATATAAACAAATCAATAATGTACTTTACACTCCCGTACATACAAAGCTTACAACATTTAATAACATATAAATCATAAAATACATAATAAATGTCCCTTATTTCGATTACTTAATACAAATTACAATAACATTACATTTATTAGCGAACATAAAATTAATTTACGTCGCCTTTAGACTAGAATATCTTGAGGATAGAAAGCAGCCGTCAAAATGGAGGAACATTGACTTGTAACTCTGCTTTTTGTGTTGATAAAGCGGTCGAATTGTGAATACCTTTGCACTATATTGTTGCTTATTTAATTTTTTGTATATTTGACATGGTAGGGTTATACGTCAAATCGAGATGGCGCGAAAAGATGGCGGTTTTTTTTGCGTTAGCGTTTACCGACGAAGTCGATCATCTGATCTATTTGTTCCTTTTCGTCGTATAGGTACAAAGACTCCATGCATCCCTTGAAGTAGGGCGTGGTGAAGCATTTCGCCCTGTAAACATAAAACAAATATATTAGTTAAGATAAGGAATATTAGTTGTGGACATCGGAGTAAAGTAGTGTTCAAATGTTAACATTGAGTTAAGGCAATCGTGGCATTGACATATAGTCTTAGATGAATTACCCGTCTAGCGAGATGAAGTATCGCGCGTGCGGCAACGGTAAAAAAATTATCTGCCAATAGTAGGGGTAGATAAATTGGCGCCCGCACACATTGACAGCTTATGAACAAATTTTCAAATAATCGAACAAGTATCAACCACATACTCCGTAACTGAGGCGGCTTTTGGTGCAATTTTTGTTAGCAATACTCCGTTTACACAAGTCTTAGTATATAGTATAGCATGTCGGATTCTCTATGACTTAAAGAGTAATACTAAACGCCCTTTTTTAGTTTTGAGCAAGAAAGCATTGGAGTCTGGCATTGTACTCGGTTTAATGGCGATAGACTCGCCTCCTAAATTGGGCCCTAACATGGTTGGCAAAAAGTGAGTGTTCACAGTACACCTCTGCTACCCACTAGGCATTATCAATGTTAACATTTCAATATATTCGACTTTACCTGTGCCCACTTTTAACATAGCAAGTTGAAGGGGAAGAGTTACCCTGCGTTCGCACGAGCATTTTTTCAACGCGCGTTATTAAAACGCTGGATTGAAATAAATGGCTAACAGTACATTTTTCTGAAAGCGTTGTACAGCGCATCAGCGCAGCGCGTTGAAAACGCGTCCGTGTGAACAAGGCGATATAGTCAAGAGAGTAAAGTCTAGAAATTTGGAAATTAAAGTAACAAGTGTTAGTTTGATCACAAGACCATAGGATATAGGATTAAAAATATCACAGTCTGAATAAATAGAAATAAATTCCATACACAAATAGAAATATTAAGTAAGTACATAAATTATACATGTTAAGTACGTAGATTAAATTACTACTTAATTAAGCAAAGATCGAGATATAGGCGGCATGAAGTTAGAATAAGGCGGTGTGTTCATTACTCGACAATACTTGTACTACAATTGTAACAATATGACACTACAGAACATTTGTCGCCTTTGACGACACTGCATTAGAACCAGATTCTAAATTTCGAAAATCAAATCTTAGGTCACTTAATTATCAATTTTATTTAAAAACATGACAGGAACCTTATTCGTGACCAGTTGAACGTAACGAATTGTTGTAACGCAATAATTTCGTGTTAACGGTCATTTCACGATGTTATCGTTACGCACCGCGTTTCGTCATAACGAATAAGGGCCCTGATTGTTGTAGTAATTTAAAAAATTACACTAAAATTACAATAAAAAAGTTACTACTATCTTTCAACTATCTATCTATCTAGTTTACCTTACTAATCAAACATGCATTTGAGTATAGTTAGCAATACAAGTGTAGGTATAAATTATATTACGTGTCTAAAGGTGCGTTTCATGCTGTTAGGTTATGCTCAGCTTTATCTAAGGAAGTTTTTAATTCTTCATAAATAAATAGTGATGCTACCTTTTGTCAGAGGCCAAATTAAATTTGACAAAATTTAATGTTTAGACAAGACTAATTCTTGCATTGACAATATCAAAAGGATGGTTTGGTAACGATAATTACGGCGAGCGGTAATTAAAATCTTGTCAAATTAAATTCAGTTTAGATTATCAATAGAATTATAGTGATTAATTATCACATGCAAAAATAAGATCTATAGCTGTAAAGTTAAAGTGTATATTGCGTGCTGTTAGATACCCCAAATAAGCCTTAGAGGATGCTGTACGCATCAGAAAGAGATAGTAGTAGGTATAGTGAGAGAAAAATATGGAACTCTTGGTACCTAAACCCCTGGGTCGGCCCCGTGTATTATCGTTATATATTTCTTGAAGAGTTCAAAATTGTCGGTCTCTTGAAGCACCTCGACGCACCCCTTGAAGTAATCTGTCGTGAAACAGTCTTTCCTGTGCCCCAACAAGGAATAATGCACTTTATTGTATGTTCACATAATGATTATTATTGATTTTGAGATGCGTATTGTTAACGAATTTACGTAGGTTATATTTTATAACCTTAAAACCTCATTGGTATTGGAGCTCTAAATTATATAGCAATAATGTAAAGGACAAATAATATTTTGATAGGGTACATTAAAAATAATTGTGATTTAGTTGTAAGTAGGTATATATTCCAATATTTTTAATAACGAATGGATATTTTTTCTATTTATCTATCTATCTATCTATCTATCTATAACCTCACGCCAGATCCCTTGCGGGGTAGGCAGAGAGTACAGAGTTCCAACAGGTTCTTTCCTTACATACCTCTCTGGCTTCCTCGACTCTCATAGTTCGACTCATACACGCTCGCCGGTTACAGAGACTCTTGACTTTTCCATCAGATAAGACTCGGTTTATTTGGTCGTGGTAAGATAGTCTAGGTCTTCCCCGGTACCTGCATCCTTCCACTTTCACATTGTATATCTGTTTTGTCATTCTTTCCTCTGGCATTCTTTCTATATGCCCGAACTAACGGAGCATGCCCTTTCTCATCTTTACACCGATACTATCATACCTACTCGCTGTCTTACTATGCTGTTGCTCCGCTATCTTCCGCAGAGCTCGCATTTCTATCGCATTTATCCGTCTTTCATTCTCCTTCTATATTATATTTTTTCGTGAAGAAAAAAACAATGTGCATCTCAAAACCACAAAATTTATTAAAACTAATTTGCGCTGCAACAACGATGAGACAGGACCACATAACTGAAAAACGCCACAATAACAAAACATAATTTTACGTTACGTCGCTTGAGTAGAGCGATAGTCTTGGGTTCGGAAGTCCCTTAGGCAATTTTTCTATGAAATAAATGCCATGAATATGGAACATAAGCTATAAGAATCATTCAACAGCCGTTTGAGTCTGTCGAGTTCAGCGACTGTATTCAAAGAAATACAATTAATTTTACGAATTTGAGAGAGATTTTTTTTCCCTTTCAAGCGTCGATTCGCTTATGAGTAATAGGACAATTAATATAAATAAACAGTACTCAGTACTGGCGGTCCGAATAAAAATCACGCACAGGGACGCGCGTTATACACAACTTTTCGGCAATGTCCCAAATTCCCAGCCGGGAACCCGCGTAGAGCGCACGTCTGTCTGCATAATTGTAATTCAGACCGCTAATACTAAAATGCTCAATTGTATACATTTTTTTTTTAATTATATAACCTAGCCCCACACTAGGATTTAATCCTGTGACGTGGGTGCGTTTACAAACATGAAATTACACATACACAAATACCCAGACCGAAACAAATAATTGTGGATTACACAAAGTACTGCCCCGTGCGGGAATCGAACCCGCGACTATTAGACGCTGGGCAGAGCGGCTTAAGCTCTTAACCACTGCGCTAAATCGTCCGTCGTCCGTCCACTGCGTTAATTTATGGAGATTTAGACCGTATTCCACGGTAATAGCGTACACACCTGCATAGTGTGTACAGCTGTGGTTCCCTGAAGAGGTTATAGCAGTCGTCGCAGATCCTGTCGAGGCGCGCGAAGATGGCCGCGTCGTAAACCCCCTTGCACTCGAGCGTGAAGAACGAGCGCCGCGCCACGTGGTGCGCCGGCGCCGCGCCGCCCGCGCCGGCCAGCAGCGCCGCCGCTACCACGCACGCGCACGTCCACTGGACTGAGCTTAGATGCATCTGGAATTATAATAAAAACATTCAGTTATTATATACTAAAGAAGCTACTCCGAACAAACAAATGCGCGCAACTGGATGACCGCGGAGTTAACGGGGATATTTGTTTTCATTGATACTAATAGTACGGCCAAACCAACGCGTTAGGCCGCGGCCACGGTGGCGGCCCTGGCGGCGATCAGCTCCTGCAGTAATATTTGTATTGAAAAGTTCACACCAACGCGTCCTGCGTCCTGCACGCGCTATATGGGCGGCATCTGCACGCGTGATCATAGGCAGATACTAATCGCCACCGTGATCGCCGCCGGGGACGCCACCGCGGCCGAGGCTGAAAGCTTTGGTTTGGCCGTCTTTTGGCATCTTTTGTTTCTCGAGTGCGAACCGAACCCTAACTCCCAAAATTGGGCGCTATTTACAGAAGATTGTAGATGATTGTTCTGCGGATTTGCTACAAGAAATATATATAAAAATGAAGATGAAAAGGTCTTGAATTTAATGTATGGAGTAAAATTTAATTTTACGTATTCAATTTTCCAAAATCATAATTAAAAAATCTTGAATATATATTGCAAATGTTTTATTCAATTTTAGAGTGGATACGTAACATTTCCTACAAAAAAATTGTTGAAGTGACTTCTCTAGTACGAAGAACATAATAACTCGATGAAGAGAAACAAGTATTCTTTCTTTAAAATCTTCTTATTTTCAGTCATTGGCTAATGAAAGTAACTTATCTCAGCTTTTACAGACCTACTTTATTTTTACGTAGCCATCTTCGTATTGTCCGTAGCCGTGATTAGTTCATCCCTTGTACGGGTACAAGTATTTAATACAGATATAGAAAATACGTATTTTCGTATGTTATATTTAATTTTTTTTTATTGGTAGGTAACATTGTATTTTGAAACTACTAAGTACTATATAGGCATTTTTACATTACGGCATTGTAAGGACACGAACTGAAACTGAGCCGAGCAATTGTGCTTTAAGGGTATACTTTAAGGGTAGAAAGTCATCCTAAATAAGGATCACAATTTTCTCAAACGCCCACCAGATATCGCTGTCAAAAATCCCACAACATTTCCTTTACAAGGTAAAAGTAACAATTAAATTTATGGTTTTACATCAAATCCGTACCCCGTGACGCATCGAAGTGGACTGATATAAACTGCAATGAGTAAGGTATAATAATAACTTATATAATACAAGCCATTAGGGCTTTGTTTGTTGATGGTTTTCCTCCTAAATTGACCTATTGTTGTTACATTTTTCTTCTTAATAGTCTATTTTTAAATAAGCTCACTTTCCTTCACCGCTAACCAAATGCTATATTTGGAGAGAAGACCTTTTTAATAAAATATTCGTGTTCCACAATTTACGTTTATATCGCAAATTATAAAGATGAAGACACATGGAGGCGAGAGAGGTTTACAAGGAAACGACCCTTAGGAACTCTGTACTCTTTGCCTATTCCGCAAGGTATATGCGTGATAATAAGATATACTAGGTATATCGTAATTTTTAAGCACTTTTATACCCCAATAAACAATGAAACTTGTACGTGCATGTGTGCAAATGAGAAAAACGTTTTAGAAATGCTTTGAATCAATAATAAATTTAGTTTGTTATAGCGTACTGAAGGAGTAACAGCATTTTTAGCAAATTTAAAAAAAAATATAAAATACAGCAAAATAGTTGAAATGAATTCAGTTACCGATTTAGAACAAACTACTTTCAGGTCTACATTGTATAAAAGGGAAAACAAAGAGTTTTATATATGTATGGCACTTAATATCTTGGTACATAATACGTAAGGCGATTTAGCAAGATACGATTATCAAAGTATGGAACCAATAGCTCCATAGCGCTATGTGCGCTGTCGCAACGATTATGCAGCGTAATCGCAGCGCTAGACCCAAAGGTGGGATCGCGTTATTAAACTGTTAAGGGAAATATTATACTGTACATTAAACATCTCCAGCGATGCCGCATTGACCATCGGTACATCGAAGTGTTGAAGTGCTTGTATAATAACGCCACCATGTCAGTCCGAGAACAGGGGCAGTGCACGAAGGCGATCCCCTTAAAAAGAGGAGTCAGACAAGGAGACGTCATTTCTCCGAAACTGTTTACGGCCACCTTGGAGTTCGCCTTCAAGCTCTTGGAATGGCGAGGGCTTGGCATCAATATCAATGGCGAATACATAACTCACCTTCGATTTGCTGACGGCATTGTTGTCATGGCGGAATCGCTGGAAGATCTAGGACGAATGCTCGGTGACCTCAACAGAGTATCCCAACAAGTGGGTCTAAAAATGAACATGGATAAAACGAAAATAATGTTCACTGTCCATGTCGTACCCACCGCACTCACCGTTGGGAACTCTACTCTTGAAGTTGTCCGGTTAGGTAGGTCCAACTTTGGGAGAGAGGTCAATCGACGAATCCTACTCGGCTGGGCAGCGTTCGGGAAACTGTGCAACGTCTTCTCGTCCAAGATATCTCAGTGCCTCAAGACTAAAGTTTTTAGTCAATGTGTGTTGCCAGTGATGACATACGGATCAGAGACATGGTCTCTTACAATAGGTCTCATAAAAGAAGCTCAGAGTTGCTCAGCGAGCTATGGAAGGTGATATGCTCGGCGTTTCCCTTCGTGATCGAATCAGAAATGAGGAGATTCGTAGAAGAACCAAGGTCACCGACATAGCCCATAGGATTAGTAAGCTGAAGTGGCAATGGGCGGGCCACATAGCGCAAAGATCGGACGAGCGTTGGGGCAGAAAGATTCTAGAGTGGAGACCACGTATTGGCAGGCGCAGCGTGGGACGACCCACCTACCAGATGGACCGACGATCTTGTGAGGATCGCAGGAACTCGTTGGATGCAGGTGGCATCAGACCGGTTGCGCTGGAGAGCGATTGGGGAGGCCTATGTTCAGCAGTGGACAAATATAGGCTGATATGATGATGATGATGATATTAAACATTATGTTTTTTGCTCTCTATAATTCCATTTTGATTCTGATTCTTACATGGTGGAGTACCTATCGTATCACCCGATCTGGTTTAGACGTAAAATAATACGTCCTATCATTTCACGTCCTAATTAGCGATCGTGATACACGATCTTTTCACTATCAGGAGTTAGATGTGTGTATTTTTGACCTTGAATTTTGATATACGACACGTCAAATGATACACATGTAGACCCATTTGATTATTTTTGTTTGTAATAGTATCACTGGAAAGGAAAATCTACAGCATTGTTGGTGGTGCCAAGCAGTTGTGCTAACGAGAATAAACGGATTTATTTATAAATCTCTATGTGAGTGGAGAAAGTCAGAGAGGTCTGTAAGAAATAACCTGTTGGAACTCTGTACTGTCTGCGTACCCCGCACGGGATCTGTCATCATCATACCAGATACTGTCATCTATATCATCATATAAGTAAATAGATTTCTATATTTGTAAAGAGTAACATTACCTATTCAAAGAAATTTTACTTTAAACTTCAATATAGATCTATAAATCCGTAATTTTAATATTAGAGCCGTCCCCGCCTTAATATCAGACCGGCGTTTTATGTCTCAAAGTGTAAAGCGACCACTCGATTACGGATAAGTGGAGTGCAGGATAAATATAGCACGTCGATTAAGAGGGACCACCTGGTACTCCGGCGCACGGCTATCGTGTGAAACTAACGCAATCAGGGCTTGGACACAACGTAGCTTCAGTTTAAACCTTTTTATGACCCACAAATATTTGTTTCGGTCTGGGTGTGAATGTGTTTCGGTCGGGGTAGGTCTTGCTGGACGAATGTTGAATGCCAGCGTAGTGTTTAAGAGCTCAAGCCGCTTCACCCACTGCCTTGTAGTCGCAGGTCGATTCCCGAACGGGATAAATCTTTGTTTGATCCACAATTATTTGTTCCGGTCTGGGTATTTGTGTATGTAAAGTTTCATGTTTGTGAACGCACCCACGACACAGGAATAATATCTAGTTTGAGGGTACGTTTAAAACAACTGACAGTGGGCATAGAGCATATAAATAACAGCAACAGCAGCATATAAATAATACCTACACGCCACAATGATATGTTGCGGTTTTACATTTCAAAGGAAAGTCATTTTCAACACTCGAAATAATACTTTAACGGTCGCATTGTAGGCCTCTGATGATTTTGACCTTATTTTTTATGGACATTTATTTTTGCGAAAGCTCAGCCTCAATGATTCGGTACCAACGTAAATATATCACTTTCGTTCACTTTCTCAGTGATATAATTAGAAATGGTGGTAGACATTCACTGATAACAACTTCCTTGATTTCTCAAGGGCTTTACGTCAAAATCTTTTTCTCTGCGGACTTTCCGGGGAGTGTGTGTGTGTGTATGTGTGAATGATCACGCTGTTGGCCGCGGGGCCTAGTGGAGTGGGCCCTTACAAGGTGGTCATAATGACCTGGTGTAGGTTGGGGGTACAAGCTGAATGCGTACAGCACAGATTGCCTCGTTTGTCTAGTGGCGAAGCGCTTCCCTTTGGGATCACGAGGTCTAGAATTTAAATCCTGGGTCGAAAAAATTTAGTTTTCTAACGAAAAATTCCCAGTATAAGTCTGGAGTCTGGTATTGTGCCCCGTGTATGGCAATAGTCTCGCCCCCTATTACATGGGACCTAACGTCGTCGGCGAAAAGTGAGTGTACTCAGTAAACCTCTGCGACCCCCGCTTGGGAATATAGGCGTGGCGGTGCATACAGCACAACGCCGGTCGCCGTATCGATCTTTGTGGGAGGCCTTAGTCTTCCAGTGGACGACTTTCGGTTGATAATGACGATGACTTTCCGTCAGTACAACAGTAGTACCCTTTTCATATAAAATTCAAAGAAGTAACATATATGTATAGATTTTAAGCACCAATTTAAAGGCAATATGTTGTAGATAATGTTGGTGAAGAACGAACTTTTGGGAGAGATCCAGAATTCTCACTTAAATAATTTTCTTAAAGGTTTTGCGCTGGTCCACATACTAGCGTCGGACGGATCCAGTTCATTAGTAAATATCAAGTTATTCTTTGGACAGAAACAGCAGAAGGGTAAATTTGGCACTTATCGCGTGTCTATTTTTCTACCCCCTAAATCAAGCGGTCTTCTAGCTCCTAAAGCTAAGCAGTTACAATTCAGCATATCAAGAATTGGATCATTGTAAACTCGTGGTACAAAACGGCAATTCAACCACTTTTGTGCCTCCACGGACCGGTTCCCCTGTTCTCTGAATCAAGGAACGGAGATATATTAATCCGCAGTTTATTTATTAACGAGTTTATACTTTAGTGGGCTTTGTGTCTGTTGCGGTTTTGGGTTACGTTTTGAGGTTGCCGCGGTGTCTTCGAATTTCAGATAAGGATTAACGAAGGCTTTTCGTTGAAAATATTGAGGAAGTAACTTTGGATGATAGTGTGTACAAAACTAGTATATTACATAGATATAATTAAGTCAAGTAACCTTCAATAATTGGATGCGAATTTCTAAAGTTCCAGATTTCTACACCAAAAAGAGGGCATCTATGTTTCTCTTGGTTTTTTAATAAAACACATAATATAAATAAGCGTTTAGATACTATCCCACCAATAAGCAAATGCCTTTTCTCACAAATTGGGATAAGATACTCTAGGCTTCTTATGGTAAGATAATTTTAAACAATGTTTGTACAATTTGTGAATAGTGTAAGATCGGTTATATCGATTGATCTAATAGAAAGAAACTCAAATGATATCAACAAACTCCTAGCTTAGCTAGCTTTTGGTCAATCACCTCACGCTTTTCAAATTCCTAAGCTTTGGTATAACAATACGAAAATGGGTTCAACAGTTCCTCACCTTGACCTCACACATAACAACCTAATTTTAGTACACTGAACTTTCATAGCAATCATCAGACCGAGAGGGAAAGTAATGTTCTACATACGTTCATATTATAGTAGGTAAATATTTGTAAAAACACCGTCATGTGACCGCGGGCGTATGGGATGGTACTTGTAAGGCGTTCATCAATTATACATAAGATTCCGTCGTTTCTACAAGGAGTGAACGTACTGACCGAGGTATACAACGCATCTGTGTTAGAATGGCCGCACGCTGATTATTAGTCGTGCTTTATTAGGACGTAATAAGTTTTGGTTGAAGTCGGGCGATTCTAATATTTACAGACGAATTAAACTCAAGGATAGATTTGTCTTCTTCCAGTAGAATTTCGATATATCTAATATGAGAATCTGTCAAAATACTAGTGACAGTAAGCAAATATATCGATTAGGTGTTGAGTACGATCAGGTATAATCGAACTAAGAGTATAATTCTAGATCTATGACTAAGATGTTGATAGTAAGTCAAAAGTACCTATCCGAAATCGGGGATAGTTTGAGGTAAACTGTGACAGCAGAGTAATTTTAGATATAGGTACTGTGGTAATAATAAAAAGTGCAAAATTAATGTTTGGTCTTTTATTTTATAATTATTTCCTATATATTATATCCCATATCTTATACTTGTCCTTTCAATACTACCTATATATAGCTATTTGTCCTTATAGAAGTTATTCAATTAAGTATGAGCCTAAACTGGGCAAGATGCACCATAATCCTAATATATTTTTTTAGATTGCCGCGATGGCTAGCTTTGTAGTCTACGCAAAAGTATAGAACCCTTATCATACTTAGCCTTTATTGTCTTTAATAAATTCAGAGAGAATCTGACATATTTTATCACGGTACCTACCCCAGTGGTATAGGATTTTATCTTCTTTCTTTTCTTTTAAAAAAACGTAGCCCCACACTTGGATTTATTCCTGTGTCTTGGGTGCGTTTACAAACATGAAAATTCACAACAAATAATTGTGGATCACATAAAGATTTTTCCCGTGCGGGAATCGAACCCGCGACTATTCGGTAAAGTGAGCGGAGTGGCTTAAGCTCCACTGCGCAAAATTATTAATATTTACGTGTACAAATACAAAAGAGTAAGAGTAACGTCGCTATCATATATACAGACTCTTTTTTACCCTCAATGGACTACTGGCAACACAACATATTACTTGTCTTTTCCTCGACAAGTCGACTGCGATTAGCTTAACATGTTCAATTTAATCTCGACAAGTCCCACGGTCTACAGTGCGCGTCGCGGCTTACTAACAATTTGCGGTACATGCACTCCCGTCTCGCTCAGGGTGCATAGCAATTACGGACGCGGCTAGACTGCTCGGCTGCCACCCAGCGAGCGGCCTGGTGCATACGAACGATTAAGCTATGCACACATATGTACCACTTGTCGAGAAATAAAAATGTTTATTTTTTATTTCAGATGAAAATAGTCCAGCAATGTCTGTGTTGTTTTAATTGGTGAAACTTTCTTTATATTATTAAGGGTAGTGTGTGTGTTTGTGTGAATGATGTACGCTGTTGGCCGCGAGGCCTTTACAGCTTCACCGGATTTAAAGGCGAGCGTGCAACCACTACGCTCTAGCCAGCCAGAAGGGCAAGAGGCGACATACTCGCTATACGGGACAGTCGCTGTAGGGGGACGGGTGCACTACTAAGTGCACCGGTCAACCGCCGGCTATGGGAGGGGATCTACTACTACGTCGTCGTCGTCGCCCGTATTCTGAGCGGAAAGAAGGGATGACAAAGCATCAGGGGGGTCGGTGAGAACATGTTGCGGCCGGCGGTGGCGGCAGGGGTCGGGGGGAGATCGTAGTCGGCGGTGGCTACGATTAACGGATTCGCATGGGTAGATGCGTTCGCGAAGTGACGTGTTGACGCCTTTTTAATAAAGGCGCGAAAAGGTTCGAGACCTAGATCGGAGTGGAGGTCGACGTTCCGTACGAACCAGGGGGCTCCTATGGCTTTACGGAGGAAGCGGTTTTGAACCACTTGGAGTTTATCGATGTGAGAGGGGGCCGAATGCCCGAACACAACACACGCATAAGTCATGATGGGTCGAAATAAGGGTAGTGTAACACCCTGTGTGTTCGAAATAACAAGAGTGTCTATCAATATTAATACGCCAGATTTCTTGCGGGACAGTATAGGGTGCACCTGTAAGATGAACCATGAAAGTGGAGGAGGCATAGGTATTTTGGAGATAAATGACCAAGTTTTATTTATTCTCAAATAATATTGAAAGTCTTTTATAAATTTCATAATTATTGAAACGAACTATGCAAAGGTCCTGTCTTTGTCAGTTTTATGTGAGGATTTCCGATAAAACCTAACTCTATCTTTCAACTATTACTCAGCTCATTATTTTAGTTAGTAGATCCGCTGGCTCGAAGTTATTTACAAATTGCAACAATCTTAAAACACATTAACTTGCAAAATTTATTTTGTTTACAAAATCAAAAGGATTGTTTGACAATTATAATATGAAATCTCTTATTCAGACGTCGTTAAAGGTTTAGTAGGTCTGAATGAACTGGTCGATTTGCTAGAGGCGTTATGGCATCAATTTATTTTATGGACATTTTGTTCGGAACGCGCCCACAAATGACAGTACCAGAATAGTTGAGTTGAAGGTGTTCATTATTCCTTAATATAGATTAGTTGTTCAAAACAATCCATATTGGCCTCCGATAAAGTATGTAAATTGTTCAATGCTATAATAAAACTTGTATTTAAATGCAGCGATTCGAGAACTTAACAGTTCAGTTACTTTGTTTCAGTTATATAGAATACCATCTTTATTAGTAAGTATTAAAAAAGTTCGACGATTATTGTTTAACCTGAGAAAAATATGTTGAAACCAAATAAACCGTAACTTATCTGGTGGACAAGTTAAAAGTCTATGAAACCGGCGAGAATATGAGAGAGGTTTGTATGGAAACAAAACAACGAAACGTTTAAATTTGGCCTACCTCGTATGGAATCTGGCATGATATAGAAATATAAGTAGATGCTGTTGTTTGAATGATTAATGCTGTTGGCCGAGGGACCTTAACAACACCTGGTCTACTACGAGTACACTGCAAAAATAGAATCAATATATTTTTTTATCTATTTATATCATCACGCCAGATCTCTTGCAGGGTAGGGTATTTTTTATATTTATTTATTGTAACGAAAGTAGTACTACAGTAGTAAAGCACTGTGTGTCAGTTGGTAACGCCCTCGATAAGAGCTTTATACTAGTCATATAAAAATCAGTCTCTAATTCTATTACTATTTTTATATCTTATATATTTATCGTTCTGATCCTGCATATAGTGAAACTAGGAAGTGAGAGCGCACACGTGAATTCGTTTGGTAAGGCCGCAGGCGCAGAGGCCGGCGCGAAGGTTGCGTCCGCGCACCAACAATGGCCGCCGATCGTACGCACCGATACACGCGCATTGTCTTTTCAATACATTTGACGCATGACGAGTCTGATTCGACGATAAATCGAATTGCAGTCCTGTGAATTGTGATATAATTTGTTTCATGCGATTAAAAGTTTTCTTTTAATAATATAATATTATTACTACCCGCGGCTTCGCACGCGCTTTTTTGTTTTTATTATCTGTATAACTTATAGCCCGTGTGTTATTCCGATGTATAATAAGCTATATACTGTAAAAAATCATTGAACTCCGTTCTGTATTTTTTGCGTCAAATCCTTACAAACTTTTGCGTTTATGATATTAGTAGGATTGTCACACAACTAAACCAATTTCAATATAAAAATTACTAGCCAATTTTACTTACAGTTCAATTCTCCAAGCTTGAAAAACCAGTCCCTGGAAAATAATACTATAAGTTCCTTGACTTTTGTCTTCTTTCTTTCCGATGATAACAGCAAAAGACAATTCATACAGCCCAGACTTAAAACTTCCATGCAACTTGTGACTTTGGCAAAATATCAACCTCCCTTACGTAATCTATTTCAGATTATTTTTACGAAATAACAGCTCATTTAGTCAGTAACGTATAAACATATGGAAAATAAGTTTCTACTATAAATTCAATATGTATCCTCGGAATTCCGTAGCACTGTTCTTAATGGGGTTGTAATCAAAACTTTAAAGTGTCTTTATTC
Organism: Phalera bucephala; assembly: GCA_905147815.2. Taxonomy (NCBI): domain Eukaryota; kingdom Metazoa; phylum Arthropoda; class Insecta; order Lepidoptera; family Notodontidae; genus Phalera; species Phalera bucephala. The sequence goes on along the minus strand of LR990625.1, from coordinate 4,037,078 downwards.
GCATCTCGTGATGTTTACGCGAGAATTTTCCAGGCTTCATGTTATCAATATTTTCCACAAGGCCGATAATTAATGCTATTGTAAACAACTGGGTAATAGAGAATTCTTTTAATCTACCACTAGTTGTAATCGTGAACACCTACGTTGGATTTGTTTGACACGTTCAAACTGAATGTACTACGTTTGAATTAGGATCCAAGAGTCTCCGAAACTGATAGCTCCTACTTGTATTATAGATACGTTAGATACGGAATTCTTAGTTCTTGAATGCAGATCAAAATGTCTACCTATCTTATAACAGTGCAGGAGGTAGATATTTCTTTGCGTAAATCAGTTGTACGCTGGTCTAAGCACAGCGCGTAGTATCGAAAGCTACACATTCTTGAGGAAGTGAACATACTTTCGGAAGAAATACGTATTCCGGATGACCACATTTCGTCAAAGATCTAATCACTTTATGTAACATCGCGTGATAAAAGCCAAGTTGATTGATCAATTTAAGATAGCTTTCACTTCATAAGTCATCTTCTATATACTATATCTTATTATGACGTGTTTTAAAGAAAAGCACCAAAAAGCAGTTGACTCGGGCTACATAATCATTACTTCAGTAGATATCTTAATAAATTGTAGTTTATTTTAGAAGCAAAACAGTAATGTAGCGAAAAAAGTTTTTGCAAAGTGGCGCGCTTCAATGCGCGCTATTCTGGATACTTAACAGTTTAAAATTCTCTCTCAGTCTCCCAGTCTCTGGTGCAAAGCTCTAAACGCAGCAACAGTCCAAGTTAAATTAAGACCATGAACTAAGATTGTCCGGTCTTAACTGGATCCTATTGTAACTCCAAGTATGTATGCCAATGAATAAACAATACTGTTAACATACAGCTTGAATTGCCAAAGAGACACTTAGGAATGGATGCGTTATTAACTAAGTACTTCAATGTACCGAACATTGGTTCGAGAATTTCTGGATGAGACACTATTGCGTATGAAATAAATATGAGTAGCAACTTTATAAAACGGAATGTTTATAAAATTGCGCCCAAAAGCTACTATTTCGAAACTGTGAAAGTCCGAGTCCCTAAACAGCTTAAAGCATAGCGAACTAAGTCTCTACACCAAACAACGTGCCTTTACGTTCCAAACATTTTGGAATGTAGTAAAGACAACAACTTCTTGTGGCGCGTATCTACAAATTGGTATCTTATTCGCTAATTTGACCAGAAACTGTCAGCTGGTCCAAATAAAAAGTTACAAAAAATAAAAAGTTATTTATACTGTGAAAGTCAATAAACTAATATCACCGTTTATTTGTAACAATTGTCCATAGGATTTTAGGTTAGGATTGGAATGGATGAAAAAACTTTGCATAAATTGCATTAGGCCCTTTTGAATATTCCTTTTTTATAAGTACAGCTGGAAAAACGCATTCATTATAGTTAGGCCCGACAAATCGATAAATATGTTCGTCATGTTTTTATGTTGATCAACAAAGCACGTTGTAGGCAACACGACAAAGTATAAACGTTAATGATAGTGTATGTAACATCTAAGAGAAACAATTAGCCCGCTAGGTCGACGTCGCGTGATGGGCGCGTCACCGACCCGCCAATAGGCGGCAATTAGCGGCCTGCGCGTGCGCTATCTAGGTCAACGCGGACCTAATGCTGCTGAAATCGACGTCACAGCTGCGTTTTAGAGGGAAATATTGAATGAAGTAACCAGAAGTCCACCACCACTATATTGGCTACCGTATTGTGAAGGTATCCGGCAGATTATGGAATGGACTAGCACAGGACTGGGAAGAATGGCGTAATAGAGAAGCGTCACAGCTGCATTTTAGAAGAAAACATTGGATGAAATAACTAGAAACTCACTACTATTTTATTAAGAAGGTGGCCAGCAAATTGTAGAATGGACTACAACAGGACTGGAACGAATTACTCTCTATAAAGCTTAAACCTAAACTCAGCATTAGGTAGATACAGTATGATGATCATGATAAATCATAAATGTATGTATTTCCACACTGCTCGTAAAATGCATCTAAGTCTCTCCGAAATATTGATTGAAGTGACCATAAATCTACGATGTATTTGCACGTACTAAATTATCTAAATTTACTCTCTACAAGGTAATAGTGAACGGATTCCCAGGACTTGTCGTCCCAGGTGATCAAGTAAAGATGCTATAAGAGTAAAACGTATATTTTTTAAGCCTGAGAAAGTAATGTAGAATTCGAAATAGGTCGAAAATCTGTTCAGCCAGATCAAGACATCCAACATGAGTTCAGTATCGAGATATAGATATAGAATACATAACCTTGGTATGTGAATGAAGATTTGTAGTTAAAACCATAATTTTTAGGTTCTACGGCCTCTTAAACTTGTAATTTTTAACTTCATCTTTATTACTAGATGGGCGAATATAGATTTTCATTTATCGCGTGTACTCTATCAGATTACTATCATACTACTAATCAATATACTATAAATTATGGAAAGGAATTTCAATGACTCATTACAATTCTCATGGTATCATATTTCGAATTTCAATAACGAACATTCGCAAAAGGATACTATGACTATTTAGTCTTACGAACCCTTCTAAAATGACCAATCAAAGACATAAATAGAATTTTATTATAGAATTAATTGGATTCTGAGAAATGATATAAATTTACCGAGGTGTTGACTGCGGTCTGTCCACGTGAGTGTTACGATCGCACAATCATAGACAACACAACACAGTTAAATTTTTAACAACATAGTTTACTTTTATATAGTTGTGTTGGCAAAAGTAATACGGATATAAGTAAAATGGAGTTGAACAGATAATAGTTTATATGTAGGTTACACATTTAAATACAAAAGTGTGGTAATTGGAGTTACTGCGAACAGTGTTTAATAAGCTTGGCATTCAGCTTTTCAAGCAACATATAAACATAGTTCAGCTGGTATGTTCACCATTATATCTACATGAAAACGGTTTTAAAATATCAATAGCCTGTTCTTAGTCATTTCCAGTAAGTCAAAGTCTCCGTCTGTGTCATTAGTAAGATCTCGGCAGCCATTGTCCGATGCCAATTTATTGCGCGGGCTATTTCTGCATGTTGTATTTTGGTACGTATGATTAACTGCATAAGCTTTTTCAAGTTATTTTATAAAAATAGTCAAGTTAGCTTTATAACCTATGGTTTTATACTAAGCATCTGTACTTCGTAAAACATGAATATATCAAGTAAGTTTTATAGATCTTTGTGTGTCTTCGGGTAAGAAACACAGACATGTAGACATGTGTTGTCAGTAACTCTATTATTAGAAAGAGAGGACGATAAGATTGCAAGTGTATGTTTAAATTATTTGAATATGATGGGATATTTAAATACGACTTTGGGAAGAATGCACAACTTAGTGAATCAACCACGACGAAGTTCATGAACATGGTTTAACGATCACCAAAGTACATACCACAGTACCATATATCTCGTCAGATGGATGATATTTCGTGGCATTCTCATTTTCAAGCATTTACGCGCTTCGAAAGGCACACAAAGCCGTTGGTCCTGGGTGGTGCCGCGTACCAATTCATGTGGTAGTCAATAAGCCAAGTTGGAAGCATTATAGACGAGTTGATGAGTTACTACAGCAGATGGCCATAATCCTGCTCCCACCAATTCTACACTTTCACCAATCGTATACCACTGGGGTAACGTGATGAAATATGTCAGATTCACTGTCACTTTATTAAAGACAGTAAAGGCTAAGTATGATAAGAGTTCTATACTTTTGCGTACACTACAAAGTTAGCCGTCGCAGCAATCTTTGGAGGAGGCCCTTGTTCTACAGTGGAGCCAGGAGTAGTAGATAACTTGCCGAATTCAATGAGACGCTTTTCTGGATCACCTACAAAAGAAGTAGCTAACAATCTAAATAAGCCAGACAAATTAGCTAAATCTGGACACCTCCATTACAAGAGTTATACAGTTGTCCCTCACACGCCAAATAACGTGAGCTTGCGTCAGCCGGGAGTGACGTCTTGCTGTCCTCGTTGCGGCTCCGTGGGAGTCCAGTGTCATTCAATCATCACTCATTATTAGTATCGCTTATAACTCATCATGTGTGACGGCATGTATGTTTTTTATTTGGATAAACGCAAATAATTCTGGTAGATACTCAAAACTTTCATAGTTTCGGTAAAGGGTATCGGATACTTACAGGGATTGATAAATTTTTTGTCCCAATATTGCAGTCATTTTAAATTGCTATTATAAAATAATATGATGTTTAAAAGTCAATGGATTGAACTCCCTCCTTTGTGTAATACAAAATTTTCGCGAGCAGACGCAGGTAACAGCTAGTGTGTATTTTTTTTAAATCTTATCTACCTATTAATCCTCTCCGTCTACTCAAATCCATTTGGTGGCTCCATTGATGGAACCTAGTGCACTTTTTCCTCCACTAAATCTGACATCTTCTACGGGATCGAAGTATTATAGAACACTTATAGGGAATGTGAAAATATTTTTTTACTTTAACCTGATGCTTATTCACTTCTGGTCGCTCCTTAACGATACCACTTTAAGTTCTTAACTTACGGGTAAATAATAAACAAATCATTTGCCTAGTCTTAAAACTTAGAGGAAAATAATATATAAGCGCATGATAAATCATGTTCTGGCTATCTCAGTATGGAGATCAGTTGGCAGTGTTGGTAGTACTTTGTGCGCGAGCGCAGCGGCCGCCTCGCAGTCTGCAGCGGACCTACGTACTTGCGGCCGGTTCCACACGCACATGCGTGCGCGTACGCACCATCAGCTGTTGATGTGTGGGTATGCTAGATACTTGAGCGGCAGGGTTGATACTAGATTTTTCTAAAGGGTTGTCGTTTCTTGTAATTTTGTAGACATTTTATGACTACTTTTTATTAGATTGATTGAGGATTTGAAGGGATCTGGCAAAATGAAAGAGAGGAGCGGATAGAGGGGGCGAGGCAAAGGGAGAGATAGGGGCAGAAAGCGGGACAGAGGGAGGAAAAGAAAGAGGGCGAGGTAGATGAAGAGAAAATAAGAGAGAGGAAGAGAGACAGAATGATGACTGATTGAAAAGAAATGATAATTAATTATAACTAGTATTAAAAAAGTTAAAACCTGTCCTTCGTATGTTTGTTCAAGTGATATTACATCATATGTCTGAACAAAATCTTGATGCAGCCCATTAAATAATATTTATACACTATTGTTTTTAGTGCCTTTTTCTGTATCTCCTACCAAGTGTAGACAGTTAACCAATTAGTTGACACAAATAAATTGTCTGTCTGCCAACCCTAGTTAGTCCTAGTGGAAATTACATGAATTTTCCTTTTTCGCAACAACTCGGCGAGTTAATTGGCTACTCGAGTCTCGGGTAGGATGCAATAATCTACTGATCGTTATAAAGGGGCTAAAACATCTGACCTTGGATAGTGTTATCTCTATCTTTGTACGTAGAAAAGAAGAAGAAATAAATTACGAGTTACATATCAGAATGGAGTACGCCGTCATGTACGTATAAAAAGGTTCTTTTTTTTTCATTTATTGTGTGACAATTTGTCAATATTAAGGCACATAAATCTGCTTTATTAAACAACTCCTGTCAACAGTTTTATGAAATAAGGCTTAGGTGAAATATTGACCAACTTTATATCGATTGAGAACTGCCTCCATATTTACTTGCGATTTCATCACGATTTTGCAAGCTGCAATGCTTTTAGTTTAATTGAGGTTTATGATCGAAAAAGGAAATTAGATTTGGCGTACAACTCGAGCGACGTTAATCATCTAACATTACCGGCATGAGTTTTGTAATCGGATTATGATTATTATAAACTTGTTTAACGGGAAGTAACTACTTAATCTTTGTGAATGAGACGGCGACTGTGTTAATTAGATGGTCAACGACATAGATGCCTAGATACCAAAACCAGTTTCAAGAAAAGGGAACAGTCACGCGAATTTTGACCTGCGGTTTTTGTATTTGTATTACAAAGTTTTGTTTTAGGTGAACAGACAGATTTGTGAACGAACACAGTAGAGTCATTTAAAGAAGTCCCTTTTGACAGATGACATAGGTTCCGATCCGGTGGTAAATGTGAAAAATGTAAAAATTTTCACTTTTTTTGATTTCACGTGCGTTTTATTGGCCTATACAAATAAATAATATTTGACTTTGCCTTGTCTTTGAAAGAATAAGGACATGGTGTACGCTATAGAAACGCTATGACACTAATAATTAAAATTTACGTCATTAAATCTAGAACCTTATGTTCGCGTACTAAATATTATTATTCTATGCCGATGCAGCTGTCAAATGGGACTTCTTATAACGACGTTACTGTAGTGCGTTGTAGTATTTAAATAATTTAGTGTCGTTGTACGCATTATTCCGTGAGCGGCATAGTCTAACGATTTGCCGTTGATATATGTATATTTATTTATTGTTTTGTATTTACAATACACAGCGAGTATTATAGTTATATTGACTAATGTGGCGCATGCATCTCATAAGTAAACTCAAACTTACATAGTGTCAACTTACATTTTATTTATCTGCTTTAATCTACCAATGGATCAGTACACGGCCTTCACTGAGAAGTTTCGGCGAAGAACTCTGCAGGCGTCTTTTGTTATTTAATTTTCTTTCTATGTTTTTGTGAATTATAAATTATATGACGACGATTTAGCGCAGTTGTTAAGAGCTTGAGCTGCTCCGCCCACTGTGTCTAATAGTCGCGGGTTCGATTCCCGCACGGGACAAATCTTTGTGTGATCCACAATTATTTGTTCCGGTCTGGGTATTTGTTTGTGAATTTTCATGTTTGTCAACGCACCCACGACACGGGAATAAATCCTAGTGTGGGGCTACGTTTAAAAAAAAAAAAAAATATATATATATATATATATATATAAATTATTATATATGGTACAATATTTTCCGGCCGAAGTATGAGAGATTTCCAAAGGATTCCGGGTGGACGAATTTCCAAAAGCAGCACAAGATCACGAGTATGAATGATCTGCGCCACAAAGCCACCACAAGTTTGTTTTTTTAATTGGATTAGTACAGAGGTGAGTGCAAATTAAATAATTAGTATTTTAGATGTATTTGGCGAGCTACAGTCCCCTCCACCTTTACTCAAGCTACATAATACTCAAGACTAGATCAAGTTTATTTGTGTAAAACTGGATAGGCGAGAAAAAAGTTATGTGACGGCAAGTATTGGAAAATTTATTGAGTACTCAGGAAAGTCGGAACATTCTAGAGAAACGGACCAGTTAGCAACGTAACCACTTCTAGTTCGTCACATGAATGTTATGATCTTTTAAATATTATTTATTAAACTTTATTCACATACAAAAACAAAAAGACAACTTAAGAATAATTGTTATTTACAACTTGTAAGCTAAATAACAAAACATAGAAAAAACGAAAATCAAAATAAATAATTAAATAACTTGAAATCAAATATTTCGGTTAAATTAATTGGCAAATTACAACAAGTTGTAACATTACACAGGTAATATTCTTCGTCTTCTTCTTTAAGTTATGGCTTCACACTAATTTTAAGTGTATTTCACCAGTGCCCAGTGAGATATATAATCGTGTTTGTATAAATTAATTCAACTCCCCGATGAACTTGATGACAACGATGATAATGAAATTAATGAAGTACCCCACCCTGGATAGTAAAGCGGTGGATACTTTACATACCAATTGCGACGGCCGTTTTGAGGAAAGTGAAAAAGGCACGTTTTATCACTTTGTTACAAGTCAATTACCTTCACTCATGCACATATAAGAACACATAATGGTTAATATTCCACCAACATTACACATTATTAGTCGAAATAACACAAGTTTTGGATATTAAAACAAATTGACAACATCACTCCTTGACTTCCCGCCAAAACTCCCACAGGTAATATTAACGGTAGCCATATTGAAAAAAAATGTGCGCTGTGCGTATGGGTCTTGGCTTCTTGGCGAAAAGTTTCGATTTTTAACCATCCGGTTTTTATCACCTCACTTTTATTTAACCATAAACTAAACTCAACGAGCCGTATTGAAACGCTAATTAAATATTTGGTTTAAAAACCATAAAACATTTGAGATTTTATTTGGTGCCTTAAATTGGGCGTGAAGGTGACATTGTTGTCAAAGGCTTGTGTTCAGTAGTACTGTTTTCAAAATTATGCATGTTTTAAAACTTACGATTTTTGCTATAACAACGAGAATTTGTCGACACTACGACTTAAAGAAGAACCTGTTGGAAATCTGTACTCTCTGCGTACCCCAAAGGGATCCGGCGTGATGATATAGATAGACAGATAGACATTTTTTTGCACCCGTACCGATGCGACCTATGTCTACATACTGAAGTGCAGAAGCTTACCGTTTCGTTAAAGACTATCATATTTTTTAAGAACTTTGTATGCTTTTGGTACGTTATTCTAAAAGCTCTTTCACCCTGAAAACTTGAAATTTCTACTTAAAATGCGCAGCAAATATAAATATATTTGTGTACATCAAAATGACCTGCTGACTAATAAATAAACCTATGCCTAAACCTTTCCATCCTTATGACGTAGACAATTTGTTCGGGATTTTTTACTGAAGTAACTATTACAGTTGACGTCAAGACGTCAAGTCACAAGCAATTATATGCAAACCCTTTAGTACCTTGTCAAATCAACCTCTATATTATGTAACACAGGACTTTAAAACCTGAAGTTACTTTAACAAAGTACTAACATGATAAAATACATGATATTTGGTCGTGCCACCCCCGCTTGGGGAATAAAGGCGTGATGGTGCTTATAATTGTTCGTCATCGTACGTAACTAAGCATGAGTCTGGCACATGTGTTCTTGTTATGTACCTAGGCGTTTGCATGAATAAGTATGTCTATTCCTTGTATACCCAACAATTAAGTCGCACACAATATGATGGAAACGCTTTCAAATAGTTATCATCATACATTTGGTGAAAGACCACTTTCTCAAAAATCTTTGACTATAATTTGAATCTGGCAGGTTGGGACCAAAAATACGTTGGCGAAATGCGGGTATACTATATACCCCTTATCCCTTAAGTAAGACATGAGAAATATCTATTTATTTAATTTTATTTATTATACCGTCCAGGTTACGGTCGTGATAGCATACGTAATTAAGTTCCCATACCGTGGGAAAACAGCCGTCTAATGAAATCAGTTTCCCTCCACCCGCCGTCATGGAAACAACTGGTAGTTAAACTTTTTCAAGATGGCCCACCCTGAAAGGCATAAATTAAAAAAAAATCACCATTCGCGGCCAAAGGCATTAATCGCGAACATCCAGACCGAGATACAGATTAAAAAAGAATAAACACACAAACGGCGCTTTGGCGGCAAAACTTGTTTCCGATCTTACGTTCTGTGTACAACTTTTATGTTGGTAATAAAGTCGAATATCGTATAAAATAACGTTTGACAGGTGTAAATTAACGCCGAGATGTTGACCAGACTGACTGGTTGGGGCTAGTGGCGTTGAACCGCACAGGTGGTCCTTGGATTAGTTGAGATAAATTTAATACGGCATAATAATAGTGTTGTGATTGACGTGTTCGTTTCGACGTAAGAAACGAGAGTACTGTAGAAAGGGAAATATTTGAAAATGGAATAAAAGTTTTTTTTTTACTTTAAATGAGTAGCAGTGGCAGCCTTGTGGGTAAGCACTCGCTTTTTTGGACATAAACATAATTTAACTTCCGCCTGAAATCTACAAAATTATAACTTCTGTATTGGATTAGAGATATAGCCATGGCAGGAAAATGGGTATGCCAACTTTACACTGCACACGCTTATTTTTTTGCACCGATATTGGTAAGATCTTGCAAAATTTTACAGATGTTTCATCTTAATTCCTTTATGCACACATACTTGTAACTAAAGAGGTGGTTAGATATTTTCGGAACATTATTCGTTTGAAATGTCCACATTTCACGAGAATGATCTCAAATACTGATTTGCTTTTGATTTTTTCCTCTTTAAGTTTAAATACATATTTGTGTAATACAGTAACGTTTAACGTTGCCAAGCTTTTAACAAGACTGACACACGTGGGTATATATCCGGTTCCGACACAAATGTTCCGGCTATGTGACATATAATGTAGGTAAAAAACCTCACAGTAGTAAGTCAGTTGTTTGGAATTGTGCTCGGTGTAACGGGAATACACTTTATTACAATATGTCAAAATATTGTAGAAGAAATGTGGCTGTACGCAGTTAAATGTTTGCCACTCCCGCTTGGGGAATATATGCATAAATTTATAACCCTAAACGGATTGAGTACTGTCAAAATATTGCTAAAGAAAATTAAACTCTTATTCACAGACACAACTCTGAATTTTCTATGATTTAAACAACTCGAGAAACCATGATGAGTGAGAGCTATAGCCCGGAGCTAGATGTCTCGTTCGCACCCATTACGATGCAATTCGGTGACCATAAGGTAGAACTAATACGGACTATACCTATTTATGCTGTGGTTTAAATGCACTGTAAACCATTTATTACCCAGATCAAAACAAACAAGGTTCTCAATTCGTCGTTATATACAGAATGGATTAAGATGGGGCAGTAAGAGCAGCTATCTCATCCGTTGTAGATAAAGGAAAACGGCTCTAAGGGACTATCCTAAATTTTTGCGATATTTGAAGCTGAACTTACAGATTCTAAAAAAATTTACAGTCAGCAAGAAAATGGACAATTTAATCAAAAACTACTCATTAAAGATGTGGCATATGCGTAGAAGGAAAGAATTATGGCAATAAACGGTGCCCGAGAATTATACGTTAATTATATGTCAACAAGTCCATAATCGTACCAATGTTTGGTCACCCTACTTAGAAAGAGACGAGAGGAAATCGAAGAGTGATGTTGACAATTTGCTTTAATTTCCAAAACTTGTGTTATTTCGACTAATAATGTGTAATGTTGGTGGAATATTAACCATTATATGTTCTTATATGTGCATGAGTGAAGGTAATTGTAACAAAGTGATAAAACGTGCCTTTTCGACTTCCCTCAAAACGGCCGTTGCAATTGGTATGTAAAGTATCCACCGCTTTACTATCCAGGGTGAGGTATTTCATTAATTTCATTATCATCGTTGTCATCAAATACATCGAGGAGTTGAATTAATTTAAACAAACACGATTATATATCTCACTGGACACTGGCAAAATACACTTATAATTAGTGTGAAGCCATAACTTAAAGAAGAAGAAGAATTTGATTATGAATTTGGTTACAATTACCTTCACTCATGCAGATATAAGAACACATAATGGTTAATATTCCACCAACGTTACACATTATTAGTCGAAATAACACAAGTTTTGGAAATTAAAACAAATTGACAACATCACTCTTCGACTTCCCGCCAAAACTCTGAGTGACGTTAGTTATATATGTGACGCAAATGCCGGAATCATATAAATTTGTTTACGGTAAATAGTTCATAAATTGAAATAATACATTCTGTGCATTAAAATTGTGTCAAAACAAAACCCCATGAATCATTTATTAAGTATGTAGGAACAGGTAAATAATATTATACTGTCATTGAAAATACGGTCATTGAGTATATTTATCCTTTTTTTTTAAGTATAATTGCTATTTTAGCATATTATAAATATTATTCGACGAAACGGATATCGACGCCGGGGTAGAACAAAAAAAAGATGCAGCGACGACCTTGACGTCTATGAAGATGGTTAAAAGAAGTTTGAAACGGTCAAGGGTCGTAAAAAGTGGAAACTTGGAAATTGGAAAGTCATGGGAGACCTTTGCCCAACTGCGAGACAAAATAGGTTGTAATAAATTACATTATTATTCAAGACACATTGAATTAGGCGATTACGTTACATTTTTGCTTTGGTACATGAACATAATATTGTTTTTAACTGTTTTCCTTACAAGGAAAGCCTTTACTTTTAGACAAGACTATATAGGTAGAGTTAAACGGAACCGTTTAATTTACCAACTTGATCTGGCGTGATACGACACGATCTTCTACAAAGACTACTTTCCGTTGAAAGTTATTATATATTATATTTTATTACGAGACGTTTCTCGGAATAAAATATAATAATAATAATAATAATAATAATAATAAAGCCCTTTATTCAGACCAACTTAGTATCTATTTACAAAGTATTAAGAACTATGAGTGTGGATATAGAAATATATTTGTGTAGCTATACTAATCTTAATCTATTCTATTCTAATACTTAATTATTTTTTGTAGGTCTGTTTGCCAATCGGCAAAGGCCTCCTCCAACCTTTTCCATTCCTTTCTATCTTGGGCCACTCGATTCCACGTTACTCCTGCTACTTGCTTAATGTCATCATCCCACCTTTTTTGTGGTCTGCCCCTTTTCTTTTTCCCTTCTCTAGGGTACCATTGTGACACAAGTTTGCTCCATTTCTCTGGGCCTCTTATCATGTGCCCTGCCCATTGCCATTTGAGTCTTCTAATTTTTAATGTTATGTCTATGACCTTCGTCTTTTTTCTGATGACATGGTTTTTTATTCGGTCCGACCTTTTCACATTCAGCATACTTCTTTCCATTGCATGTTGGCAGATTTCCAGTTTTCTCGTCGTATTTTGTGTTAAAGCCCATGTTTGGCTGCCATACATTAAAACAGGTAGTACGCAGGTGTTGAACAGCTTTTTCTTCACATTAATGTGAAGAGTTTTGTCTTTCATGACCTCTCTCAGACTCCAGTATCTCTTCCAGCCATTTGTTATTCTTCTCTCAACTTCTTTGCGTATAGCATCCTCTTGTGTTATAAGCTGTCCCAGATAGATGTATTCGTCGGTGTAATCGATTTGGTTATTTCCTAGATGTATGGTGGTTTTCTTCCCGTTTGTCATAACCTTTGTTTTCTCTGGGTTCAACTTTAAACCTATCTTCTCACTTTCATCCGCTAGTTCATTTATCATTTTTTGTATGTTTTCCGGTGTTTCAGCAAATAACACTATATCGTCTGCGAACCTCAGATGTGTTAGGGAGGCTCCGTCGACATTGATTCCGAGGTTTTCCCAGTTAAGACCCCTAAAGATTGTTTCGAGAACCGCTGAGAATAGTTTTGGAGATAGAGGGTCTCCTTGTCTGACACCCTTTTCTACTCTAAATGGGTTACCTTTCTTTTCGAGTTGGATTCTCGCGGTACTATGACTATATACATTTTTTATTAAGCGGATATATTTTTGTTCGATACCTTGTTCCTTTAGGGACTTCCATATCATTTCGTGGTACAAGGAGTCGAATGCTTTGGTATAGTCGATGAAAGCAATATAATACTCGCGCTGGTAGGCTTTATACTTGTCTAAGACCTGGCGCACAACATGGATGTGATCGATTACCGAGTAGCCTTTCCGAAAACCCGCCTGTTCGATGGGTTGATGTTCATCTAGCGTTCCTTCCATCCGTTTTAAAAGTATCTTGGCAAATATCTTATATATGTTAGACATGAGACTGATTGGACGGTAGTTTCCGATGTCGTGTTTGTCTCCCTTTTTATATAGAAGGATAATGTTTGATTCTGTCCATTGCTGTGGGATAATTTCTGTGTCTATGATATCTTTAAATATTTCCATGAGGATCGGTGCGATAGCCTGCTTATTTTGTATTAAGATCTCGTTATTTATACCATCGGGGCCTGGTGCTTTGTCTTTCCGTTGTGTATCTATTGCTTTCTCTATTTCTACGTTAAGGATTTTGGGGATATCTGCGGTCTCTACCAAATTTATTTCTTCTCGCGAGGTGTTGTTATACTCATACAGTTCTTTGTAATAGGATGTTGCAATTTCCAATATGTCTTTTCTGTCGTGGTTCCATTTTCCTCTATTGCTTTTCATTTTTACTACCCAGTCTATAGATTTCGTTAGTTCCTTGTATGCTTTTTTGACACCACCCGTTTTTATTATGTGTTTTTCAATAGTCTCCATTCTATTTCTGTTCCTATCTATTCTTATATTTTTCTTTATTTCTTTGTTAATTTCTGTTAGATGTTTTCTTCTGTCCTTCGCGTCTCTTGTGTTAATTAAGTGGCTCCTTTGTTCTAGTAATTTTATAGTGGTAGTTGTAAGCCATTGCTTGTGTTTGCTACTAGTATTTGCAGCGAGTTTTGTTTCAGTTTTAATAATATTCTCTATCCAGTTGTATTTTTCTTGTATGTTTAGGTTCTTTGTGTTTTCTTTGTAGTTTGTGAATTTGTCTCTCAGGGTGGCTGTTAATTGTTCCATTTGGTGTGTTCCGAGCTTTACATTTACTGGTTCTTGTCTTGGTCTAGGTTTCCTTGGTTGTTTTGTTTTTAATTCTGCCCTGATCAGCCTATGATTGGTGTTGAAGTTAAATTGGTTGATGACGTTGAAGTTGCTGAAGTAACTGTTTTTGTTGGTCATGAAGAAGTCAATTTCATTTTTTGTGTTCCCGTCTGGTGAGATCCAAGTCCACATTCTTTTCTTATTTTTCCTGTATATAGTATTTAAAATAGTAAGGTTGTTTTCTAGTGTGAAGTTCATAATTTTTTCTCCGTTCCTGCTTCTGGTTTTGTTGCAGTATGTGAATGGTCCTAGTGTGTTTTCACTAGGACGTTTGTCTCCAATTTTACCATTGAAGTCTCCCATTACTATTAAGTTTTTATGAGCGTGATCTCGGATAACTTTATTTAATTCAAGATAAAATGTATCTATTGCTTCTAGGTCTGACTGTTCTGTAGGTGAGTACACTTGTATAATAGACCATGAATCTCGGTATCCTGGTAGCTTTAAATTCATCATTGCTGTGCGCTCCGAAAGGCCTATAAAAGGCCCTTCTATACAGTCTGTCAGGTGTTTTTTTACAATAAAGCCAACCCCATGGTGGCCAGGAGTGGTCCCTATATGGTATAATAAGAAATCCTTATATGAAACAATTCTTTCTCCCAATCGTCTCACTTCGCTAAGGCCAACGATGTCCCATTTGATATGTTCTAGTGCGTATGTTAATTCTGTTAAGTTTTCTTCGTTTTTCAGAGTAAGGGTATTTAGTGCTGCAATATAGATTTTATTTTCTTTTCTTTTTTGGAATGTTGGAGGGTTGTGGTCTTCATCCCCCACGAGGACCAGTCGGATTGGGGGAGATTGTGATTTTACGTTTTGTTGGTTTTCGTAGTTTGTTTGAATTTCCGGTGTTCCGAATGTTAATTGCTATTGGTTCTTGCGTGTGGAAATATTGGTTAAAGAGTTTGATTTGATTCTCATTACTTCGAAGGCGTTTGCTCTGTTGTGTTTGAGAGAGCTCAGCGTTTGTTGTTTTTTGGGCTGACTTTTTGACGGTGACTGGGGTGAGGTAGATTGTTCCCTTTTCCTTTTATCATTGTTGGTGTTAGGTTCTATGATTATCATTTTATCATATTTCAGAAAAGCTATGTTTCCTTTTTTCCTCTCTTCTAGTAATTGCGGTTGTAGAGCTTTCCTTTTTTCTAATACTTCTCTCGAATAATCCTCCGATATATAAATTCCGTTTAGTTTCTTTTTGTTTTTTGTAATTTCGTTCTTCTTCCATTCGCTTAAAAGGGAACATAGTACAGGTCTCGGTTTGTTCTCAGCTTTTGGTTTTCCTAGGCGGTTTAATTTGTTTACTTCGTTTTCTTCTAAGTTGATGTTTAAGTCTCTTTTGAAGTTTTCCTTTATATTTTGGAATAGCTCAGCTGTTGAGTTTTCGCCCTCTTCTAATCCAAAAATAATTAGGTTTTTACTTTTCTTTTCCCTTTTTAAATGTTCTATCTCCTTCTCTAATTTTTTTGTTGTAATAAATTACATTATTATTCAAGACACATTGAATTAGGCGATTACGTTACATTTTTGCTTTGGTACATGAACATAATATTGTTTTTAACTGTTTTCCTTACAAGGAAAGCCTTTACTTTTAGACAAGACTATATAGGTAGAGTTAAACGGAACCGTTTAATTTACCAACTTGATCTGGCGTGATACGACACGATCTTCTACAAAGACTACTTTCCGTTGAAAGTTATTATATATTATATTTTATTACGAGACGTTTCTCGGAATAAAATATAATATATAATAAAAAAATATTAAAATTTCGACGGGACGAGGAAAAAGCTAAATAAACCATTACTGGACGGTATCGCCGTCAGACGAGCCATAAACAACGCGTGTCACAGTCTCGGGGCTGCGTAGTTACTTTGGACCAAAATTAACCAATCACACATTAGCAACAAGCGGACGAATGCGCGCGCGCGTACCGCACGGAAACCCCTCGATTTTTATTGAGCTTTCCTCTAGCCAGAGTAAATATAATCACAGCACAGTGGTTTAATAGAGTAGGTATATGGACTAAATTGTATGATCTAACACAACAACAAAAAAACAAATGATCTAATCAAAATTACCTATGAATTTAAGGATTTAGGGCTGGAATTAAATTATTCAAAGTTTTTTTTGTTCATTCAATATCTGATAACTTCAATAGTATAACACCTGGCGTCAATATTCTCTGCAAGGACTCCCTTTGCCTCCTCGGTGCCCTTTTAGTGTAGTCAAACCATTCCTGGAGGCTAAAAGTAAGAACTTTCAGGATAATTCGTTCAGGTTGCGCGGTCTAAATCGCCACATGTCATATACAATTTTAAAACACTGTCTTTTCGTACCAAAATTTATATATACAACACGCGCTAGCCCAATCTGAAAATTTCGGACCATACTCGAGCAGATGGATACCACCCTTAGGCATAGTCTAGAAAAAACCTTAAATTTACCTTTAAACGAGGCTTCTTGGGCTCAAGCAACTTTGCCTATCAAACATGGTGGTATCGGTATTCGAAAAATTTCTAGTGTCGCTTCACCGGCCTTTTTAGCTTCCGTGCAAAGCGTACAAGAGCTCTGCTCAAAAATTCTTTTCAACGCCAATTTAGTGACTGGTGCCTCGAAAGCTTTGGAGGCCTGGAAATTTATTTGCCCCAATGTCGATGTCCCAAAGAAAGCAAACGTACAAAAACTTTGGGACATGTCATTGGTGCAGGTAACCAAAAATTATTTGAACGAAATTAACATCAGTGACCGTGCGCGACTCCTAATGTTAGGTCAAAAGAATCGGGCCACTGGCTGCACGCTCTCCCATCAGTCAACCTCGGTACCCTGCTGGACGACGAAAGCTTCCGGGTTGCGGTGGGTATACGGCTGGGCGCATCAATCTGCTGCGAACACATATATCCGTGTTGAGAGGAGGTAGACCGGTCAGGTCTCCACGGTCTTTCATGCCGC
Organism: Phalera bucephala; assembly: GCA_905147815.2. NCBI lineage: Eukaryota > Metazoa > Arthropoda > Insecta > Lepidoptera > Notodontidae > Phalera > Phalera bucephala. Next base: position 4,019,717 of record LR990625.1, on the reverse strand, counting down.
AAAAGTGCCGGCAGGTTTTTCCGCCACAGTTCCTTAAACGATATTATTAAAAGGGCTCTTGCCACCATCAACGTTGCCGCAATCTTGAAAACGGTAGGAATGTTCCGTAATGATGGCAAAAGATCCGATGGCATGACACTGATCCCCTGGGATCGAGGGCGGGCTCTTGTGTGGGACGCCACATGCGTTGATACATTGGCTCCGTCCCACCTCAGGGAATCAGTGTCTAAGGCGGAAGCTGCGGCTGAGAAGGCGGATCTGGGCAAGCGGCACAAGTATGTATCTATTAGTAGAGATTACATTTTTGTACCGTTTGCGGTGGAAACGCCAGGCTTGTGGAGTAACTGCACAAACATTTTTATAAAATCTATAACACCCAGATTGATTGCCTGTACAGGTGACAAGAGGGCTGGCTTATTCCTCGCGCAGAACATTAGCTTCGCTATTCAGCCAGGCAATGCAGCCAGCGCTCTTGCCGCCATACCACGCGGACAAGATTTAGATTTATAATTAGCGTTAGTGTTCCGTGCTGCTTTTATTTGATTATGATTTAATTGTAAGATAATAATTAGATTTATTTTTAATCTTTATGTAAATTTAATTCAATTCTGACTGCCTCGTTGGTCTAGTGGCAATCGTTTTGTGATCACGAGGTCCTGGGTTCAAATCCTAGGTCAGACATGTGTAGTTTTTCTAACAAAAAACATCCGAGTTCGAGTCCGGAATCTGGAATTGTGCCCGGTATATGGCAATAGGCTCGCCCCCTATTACATGGGACCTAACATCGTAGGCAAAACGTGGGTGTACTCAGTACACCTCTGCCACCCCCGCTTTGGGAATATAGGCGTGACGGTGAAAATTCAATGTATTTTCGATAATAAACTATTTGTGCGTTTTGAAAAAAAAAATGAATTGAGAATTTAAAATATGTGGACATGATGTACAATAGACATTATGCTTAAAACAAATAAATATCTGTGGGCCACAGATAGATTTGCTGGTGCTGAGATGAAAATTGCAAGCACTCGATCCTTCGAATCGATTGGCCTACGCGCACACTACTTCACTAAACCGTCGAAAATTAAAAACCTTTTGTAATCATTACGTGGATATATTATTGGTAAAATTGTTTGCGATATAAAAGTGTTTTCCGAAATTCCGAATAATTAGTTCTGACTGTTTCTAACCATTATTTCAGAGATAGTACCTCACTTATAATATACAGTTACAAAAAATATTGCTCCACTTAAAGAGCATGCGAGCGGAATCAAAAGCAACGAACATGTAAAACCATTTTTTATGGTAGGTACTGGAAGTATTACGCAAAAAATAAACTAAAACAAAATAGAAGTGATCCAGTGATTCACTCGACCGAAATATAGCGAGTTATTAATTCGGCTTTCTTAATAAATTACAAGCAGACATCAAAGGAAAGTACACGAACAACTTACGCACACTTAAAATGTTATAATAATCATAAAATAAAACATTTAAACATTTTAATATCAAGAGATAGTCTTGTACGTTCTAGAATCCTTAGTTTTACCCACCTCTATTTTGATTAGAATGACGTAAGTATAAATTACAGGAAGTTTTGGCGGGAAATAAAAAAAAACTGATATCGATTTTGTTTCAACTGTCAAAACTAGTTTTATAGTTTGTCATGAGTAACATTATTAAATTAATACCTAAATTTGTAAGAACGCAACCGTACACAACGATGAAAAATGTATTTTTCGAAGTTGTTAAAAGGTTAGAGGTTACGGGATTCCTCTAGTTTTAGTTTAGTTGGACTAAACTAAAACTAGAGGAATCCCGTAACCTCTCTCATCAGACTCCTATTTAAAGGAGCGATTACAAAATAAATTGAAAAGCTAAAGACCCCGACTGACTAATAAATCCCTTTGTAAGTACTAGCGAACTCCTATTAATAAATCTGTAAATAATATTCATTAAATAATTCTAAAGACAGGTTTTCGTAAGTTCAAATGAATTAGTAAATGTCAAATCATTAAACTGGTATGTCAGATTATATGTATAATATAGGTGGTGATATCCTCTTCAATCTATTTTCAATAAGATATGTTTACTTAGCTTCCGTTAAAAAAAAGGTAATAACATATAATATCAGCCCTGTTCAGAAACTGTCTCCCCGTTGGGCACGGGCATCCTCCTCCTCCACTATGGCCTAAGAACTGAGAAGGTTTAGGCCATAGTCCACCACGCTGGCCGAGTGCGGGTTGGCGAACTTTACACACCTTCGAGAAACTCTTAGGCATGCAGGTTTCCTTACGATGTTTTCCTTCACCATTAAAGCAAGTGATAAATAATGTTTAATACGCACATGCTTTTGAAAAGACAGAGGTGCGTGCCTGGGTTAGAACTCGAGACCTCTGACTTTGCAGTCCAACGGCCTAACCACTAGGCTATAAACGCTATAAATAAGGTAATATAGATCAGCCTAAATTCCGACATGTGGCCGACATTCCGCTCAGAATACGGGCGACGACGACGACGTAGTAGTAGATCCCCTCCCATAGCCGGCGGTTGACCGGTGCACTTAGTAGTGCACCCGTCCCCCTACAGCGACTGTCCCAACCGAGGGCGCCCTCGAGTATGTCGCCTCTTGCCCTTCTGGCTGGCTAGAGCGTAGTGGTTGCACGCTCGCCTTTAAGTCCGGTGAAGCTGTAAAGGCCTCGCGGCCAACAGCGTACATCATTCACACACACAATCAGCCTAAATATGCCGCTAATATTTTTACTCAAAATAACTTTTGAGCACTGAACACTGCAATTGAGAGAGATTTTCAGAAATCAGAAATCAGGGTAAACAGCTGCATAAGCATTTTTCTTATATGACTCTATCTTATGTCACTAGTCTTAGATGAGTAATAAGCTCGTAATGAGACTGGAATTACGTGCCACGATTATTTTTTCTAAAGTTATATATATATATAATATAAAACCGGTTTTGAGTCCATTGACACAATTGATGTTAAAAAATTGAATAACGTTTTTCTAGAATTTATTATCAAAGTTAACGAACCTGATTATGACATAATAGTTGTCTGGTAGATTTAAAAATAGAATGGACAGGATATTCTACATGTTTTACAAATGAAAGAAATAAGAGTAATGTGTAGAAATAAGAGTAAAAAATGTGTCAATTGTCAAATCTTGTCATTGACAGTGATGGACGCGTTAACATATTATATTTGTAGATGGTCCAGACATGACGTTTGATTTACCTTTACTCGGGCTTTCTTATTTGGTTTTTACACACAACATAAATAATAATTATTATTACAATAAATACTTATAAATATTAAACTAGCCACGTGAATATATTGTCTCCTAGTTTTTTTTTTATGTTTATGGCATTTTGCCAATTTCAAGTATTACGAATATTCAATTCTAAATTAATTCAACTCCCCGATAAACTTGATGAAAAGGATGATCATGAAATTGATGAAGTCCCCCACTCTGGATAGTAAAGCGATGGATACTTTACATACCAATGCAACGGCCGTTTTGAGAGAAATCGAAAGGCATGTTTTATCACTTTGTTACAATTACCTTCACTCGTGCACATATAAGAATACATAATGGTTAATATTCCACCAACATTACACATTATAATTCGAAATAACAAGTTTTGGAAATTCAAACAAATTGACAACATCACTCTTCGATTTCCCGCCAAAAGACTCACTCCTATAGTTGTTTTCCCTTCACAATTCACTTTTTTTTTAAGTTGTGGCGCTACACTACTCTCTTTACACTGGGCAAATAAATAGCCCAGTGTAAAGTTAAAGAAAATAGCTTTAGTATATGTGTAAACATAATTATTCTGTCTCTATCAGCACATTCTTAATGGTGACAGTGAAGATGATGAAATTCAGTGGGTTACTCGATAAATGACTGAATAAATTGACCGAATAATTTTCAGATAACTTCTTGAGATAATATAAAAAGTTCATACAAACTACGTATTGAACAAAAAATATATGACTACATTGATTCACGTAGGCCCCTTTAAAACTTAGTATTTAAAGGGGCCACTGTGGGGATTTCTCAACGTGGTAAAAATCCTACCTCAGTCCCACAGAGCATTTTGAAGCAATTACTGAAGATTTTCCCCGCAATTCACAAAAAGGTGTGCGTAGTAAAATGGAAAAAAAGTGTGGCTATCTACTAAAAAAGTCTCACTACATAGTGACTTTTTTATTTATTATTCAAACAACATCGAACGCAGAAAAAAAATAACAAGAATAAAAAAAGAATAATATTTGAAATTTTTAAAAATCTAACAGTTCTGACTGAGTTTTTTCTCATTTAATCAAAACCGAGTGCGGCTTACTAAACGTGTCAACGCCGTCTGGCCGAAGCACATTAACTTTGTTTATTGTCAAAATATACCCTGAGTATAATCGGCTTGGCTTCCATCCAGGCTTGGCTTATCATCGTAAGGATGTCATAATACAGATGTTCATTCACGCGCCGTAAGCGTGGGACGCCATTCAACACGATGTTTAAGAAAAAATCGTGATGATATCAGTTTAGTGGACAGTATCTAACAATGTCTAACATCTGTCTATTTGGATTTTATATGGAAGGATTATTATAATGGAAGGTAAATATCGTCGTAGCAAAGGTAATCGATCATAATATAATTGCCGACTGCAGCGCAGTGCTAACTTTATTGACAATTTGATGGAGATTGACAAGTTTCCTTTTTCCATGAAAAGTACAAATAAAAAAAATTAATTTATTTGATATTAGCATAGACTAATACTGATTCGGAAGGAGAAGAAGAAGAAGAAGAAGAAGAAGGATAGAAGTTGGATGCGTACAGCACAAAGCCGGTCGTTGTGGCGGTCTTTAGGGGAGGCCTTTGTCCTGCAGTGGACGTCTTTCGGCTGAAGAAGAAGAGGAAGAATACTAATACCATAGACTTTTTTTATTTTGTATTTTTAAGTATTTACGCGGGAACGTTATTTCAGCCAAGCAAATTTTCAAATTTTCTTTTATAAAATGCAAAAGAGTAAAGATTTACAAGTATGTGGCTATTACTTGTAAAAAGAAGATTGGGACAAGTCAATGTGGTGTGTCAATTATTTGTCACCCAAAAAAAAATATTCTGGATTATTCACCCTGTTTTCACCCGACCACCCAGTCAGAGAGGAGATATACGATTTAAATATAGTTGTTATACATTTCGTGATATAGATCTCTGGCTGTAGACGGCGCGGGTTCGGCGACGGTCACCCGAGAGGACAGGGGCGCAATCGGTCCTTATTTTGTGTTATCACTTTACAATGTACGAGTATGTACCCGAATATTGTTAGTTTTCATTTTTATTGGACGATCGAAACTACTAAAAACATCTATTGTTACAGTGACTTGCACAAATTTGTCATTCTGATAAAAAAATATGATGACGGCTTGTCCAGTGGTCTGAGAATAACCCGGCCTATTCATTGGATCAAGTAGTCGCGGATACATACATAATTGATAGTGTGAGATGTTCTTTGAAGAAAAAATATACAACTCAATCCATACTTAATATAAATGCTCAAAATCGGAAGTTGGCCATAAGTCCGTCCCTTCTACCCACATAGACGTGGTAATACGGTGTACGTACGACCGCAGGACTGTGTATGGACAGGAAGGCTAGTCGTGTGGTTTCCGATCCGATCCGATATAAAGATGTCACATATCCCGTGTAAATATCACAGAATAAGACTTATGTAAATAATTATAATAAAAACTTTTAGATTTCTTGTGAAAATCAATTTTCTCCTATAAATATTAAAACAATTATCCAATCACATATTATATTTTTGTGGGCTCTGTGTCTTTATAGAATTACCAACATTTTAACTTAAAACGAGCGTTGTAGCTTATGGTAGAGTAACTTAAATCTCTGTATCTACGCAGACTTATTTAAAATTTCCAATAAAGGGATATATTTGCACACAAATTTCTTTAGAATCACGAGTTTACGTTCCTCGGTCTCACTTTTTTCTAGTGGCGGGTAAGGATTTCATTTACCAAAAGAGAGCAGCAGCGGCGTGAGCATCTAAAGGATCACAATTATTAACGTGTACGGTATCGAGAACTTTGTAACTCACAGTATAACCACAATGGCCTTGTCACCAGCAGATTTCTCAGAATAATGATGTAAATAACCTACGCGATGATAAGATCTGTATGATAAATTCAAGTGGCCGATACAGATTAAGATAGGCGGTAGCTTTCGCGTGTCATTTACTTTGTATTTGATGTTATCATTGATCAATATTTTTGAGATGACCACTGGATGTTACATCATGTATGACATCGTGATCGTTAGGCGTATCGATCGCTACTAGACTAACGAGGAGCTAAGCGCTATGCAACTGCAGTGTCCTTTTTGAGATGGGTGACCGTTTGTGGCATTTCATAATAAAGTGTCTCCGTGCTTCGGGAGGCACAGTTACCGCCTAATGTGAGAGACGTTAAGCCAAGTTGGAAGCCCTATAGGCGGCCCGATAATTTACAACAGCAGGTGACCACAAACCTGCCTCAACCAATTCCCATTGGGTCCGCGTGGTGGAGTATGACCTTATCTCTCTCTCACCTCGATTTGTAAAGGCCTTTGCCCTGAAGCGGGACAGTTTAGGCTGATTCATTATTATAAGACGAGGCAGAAAAGTGAACTTTTACTAATTCCTATAATTTAGTTATCCTAAATCCGTCACTGTCCACTATTTTTACAGCCGGATGATCTCAACGAAGCTTCTAACAAATGCAGCCAGAACATTGTCTAAATGAAAGTCTACAAGATATGGGGATTAAACGAATGTCTTTATTAACCAGACATGCAATTGGCAAGAGACAAAACGCTAAATATAGACGCGGTTAGGGCTGCCAACTGGTGAACGTTAACTGTATCAGTAACCCCTCGTTGACACGGGCGCTTTTTTAACGCGCATTAGTAAAGCGCTAAAATGAAACAAACGGCTAACAGTACATTTTTTTAAATGCCTTAATACGCTTCTGTGCTACGCAAAACGCGTGCGAATGCTCGCTAACTCCACGATTATACTCGATGTAGTGTTTCAATTTCATTAAAATTATTATTTAATAATTTATATTTTTAATTACTACTTAAACTTTAACATCTTACATACTATCATAATGTAAAGCAATTTGAATTGAACAATATTGATATCCTCATTTTGCGACTGAGATTATATTTAACACAGCTTTAAACTTATTCATGGCGCATGTTATGTAATTTTAAGCCGCTTATGAAAATAGTTCGCATATTACAAGGTACATTACACCTTCACATAATAATTTTACCCTTCAATCAAAGCTAAATAGAGCATTTAAACTCTATTAGTTGAACCTTCTTCGCATCTTTTCTATGTATGTACTCATTAATCTTAGAAACTATTACACCAATACGTTTTCACGAGAGAGAAAAATTTCTTCAAATCTCTTAAATACATATCTAAAATTGTCTCGTGTGTAACTCAAGAAATTTTTATTTAAAACTTAGCTACTTTTTACCACGTTTTTATTCATTTGCATTTTTATTTGTCTGTTTAGTTCTATCTATCTATCTATATCATTACGTCAGATCCCCTGCAGGGTACGCAGAGAGTACAGAGTTCTCATACTCTCATAGTTCGTCTCATACACGCTCGCCGGTTACGGAGACTCTTGACTTGTTGTTCAGATAAGACTCGGTCTATTTGGTCGTGGTAAGATATTCTAGGTCTTCCCCGGTACCTACATCCTTCCACTTTCGCATTGTATATCTGTTTTGTCATTCTTTCTTCTGACATTCTTTCTATATGCCCGAACCAACGCAGCAGGCCCTTTCTCATCTTTACACCGATACTACCTTTCATACCTACTCGCTTTCTTACTTCTTCTTTGTTTAGTTGTTCGAGTTTAAACTAATTTCCCAATAAGCTAAAGACTTGAAACTTTAGAAGTGGACGACAATGCATTTTTGACACACACACCACCAAAAAGCGGAAAATATTATTTCTCTTTTTTTTAATAAAAGCTTAGCCCCACACTAGGATATATTATTTTGTCGTGGGTGCGTTTACAAACATGAAAATTCATATTCACAAATACCCAGACCGAAACAAATAACTGTGTGTCACACAAAGAGTTATCCGGTGCGCGGTCTCGTAACTATTCGATCCAGTGGGTGGAGCGGCCTTAGCTCTTAACCACTGCGCCAAATCGTCCGTCGTCTGACTCTTGCAGGTTTCTCTGGTAATTTTAAAGTAAATTCTCCAAATGGACACCCCTGGTCGTGTCTACTGTGTTCTTGTTTTATTCATCAATGCGTTATAAATATGTCTTATTGATGTCCAGAAGGGCGTATCTTTAACCCTATACGGTTGAGCTATTTTGGTTCTGAGGCGAGTTTAGCGGCTTACGTGTCTATTGTTAGCAAGATTATAATGTAGTGGCATAAACTCGGAATAGTATTGCACTTTCTAAGTTGTATTTTAAATTTGTTATTGGTGTACATGTTACTGGTGCAATTTTAGTTTATTTGTTAAAATGTGGTTATTGAAAATAATTGTAAATTTAAATATTGTTAAAGAATTTATAATATTCATATTCATATTCATATTTTATTTTGCGTTCCACAATTTTGATTGGATGGTAACATTGATCAGCTTAAAAGCTAGGTAACAATCATGGACCCTGTCGGGCACAGCAAAGTGTTTAGGAGAGAGGAAGACTAGTAGGAATTTTAGTTTGAAAGTAATATTATTAAATTTTTTTATTGAAATACTTAGCTACGAACTGTTATTGTTGGTAGAAAGTCAGTAGTGATAGATTTTTTAATAGATATATTATGTCATTTATATTAGTTTTTTTTTATAGATATATTATTATTATTATAAATGTATATTATTATTATAAATGTATATTATTATTATGATTATAAATATCTATTATTATTATTATTAATGTCTATTACTATTATTATAAATATCTATTATTATTATTATAAATGCCTATTATTATTATTATAATTGTCTATTATTATTATTATTATAAATATCTATTTTTATTATGTATATTATTATTGTTATAAATATCTATTATTATTATTATAAATGTCTATTATTATTATTATAAAATGTCTAATATATTAAGTTATCTTTTATGCCAGCGTAAATTATATTTATTATTATATTAATATAGTTAATATAGTTTAGTCTACGTCACACGCAATTTAAAATATTCTGGTGTTATAGGTAGTGAATTTATTTGCGATGAGCATTTCTTTGTCATTCATATATTCGTCAACTGTGTAAAATGCTTTTGTGATTAGTAATTCTTTTGTTTTATTCATAAATTTACTAAAGTTAGGTTCAATTTGTATTGAGTCGGGTAGTTTATTGTATATCTTTATAGACATCACGTATGGGCTATTTGAGTGCAGTGTTATCCGAGAAGCGGGTTGAACCAGTCTGTTTCCATGTCTCAAGGATCGGTTTTTGTGTGTGTCTGCTCGTGTTGTGAAAAAAGTGCTATGCTTCCTGACAAATTTGCATATTTCAAATATGTAAATACACGGTAATGTTAATATTTTATGTTTTTGGAACAGAGGTTTGCAACTATCGGTTTGTTTGATATTACCAAGGATGCGTATTAGCTTCTTTTGTAGAATAAAAAGTGTAGTTGCATTTGTACTGTTTCCCCACATTATAATTCCATAGCTGAGCCAAGCATATGCATAGGCGTAATAGGTTGATAATGCGGTTTGTAAGTCTGTCGTTTTTTTGATTTCGCGTAACGCATAAATGAATTTTGAAATTTTTGTTGTTATATTTTGTACGTGTGCTTTCCAGTTTATATGTGTGTCGATGGTAAGTCCTAATAGAGTGAATGCATCCACTGTTTCTATATTTGTATTATTAAATGAAAATTTCACCAGTAATGGTGATTTTTGATAGGGATAGAAAGTCATTAGCTTGGTTTTTTTATAATTTATTTCTAAATTATGTGCATACATCCAGTTATTTATTTTATTTAAGATGCGGTGGAGCTGATTATTTATGTTTGAAGGGTTTTCGCATGAGGTTAGCAGGGATATGTCATCAGCAAAGAGCACACATGGTTCTTGCATGATTTTTGGAAGATCATTAATATATATTAGAAACAATAGACACCCAATTACGCTTCCCTGTGGTATTGATGTGTTTATAATTTTTCTATTAGATCTTACATTTTGGATTTCGTTTCGATCGTGATTGTAATAATCTATGTCTACATATTGCTCCCTATTCTGTAAGTATGATGCAAACCATTTGTGTGCCACACCGCGTATGCCTATCCCATAAAGTTTGTTCAATAAGATGTTAAATTTAACTCTATCGTAAGCTTTCGTCATATCTAATAGTATTCCTATAATATAAGTAAATTAATATTATAATGAATAAAAACAATATTATAATGAACTGGACAAAGTTAACAAAACGACATGTATAGATCAGCATCAGCTGAAGGAAAAATCATCCTTAAATTAAGTGATGCTTAATAAGTAAAAGTTGTTAACTTTTAAACATACTTTCACCCCCTAAGTTATGATACCTGTTATAGAGTGATTGCTCATAACATGTCTTCATTATAATAATATAAGTATATAAGTAAATTATTCGTAAAAAATATTTTTATCGAAGATTTCAATTAATTTAAAATTGTACCTATATAATTCGCCTTTGCTTATGTCATTCGCAGTTATTTTTTTTTAATTTTAGTGACAAGTGGGTTTTTGAATTTATCAATGATTGTAAAAAAATTTAGTCACTGAATATTCCTTTGGTAATATAAGCGAGTGGCTGGACTAATGAATAGTCGACGTTTACATAAACAACAGCAAGTATTAGTTGTCTTGTTTCACCAACATAGCATCTATACAGAAGTAAGAGCTTATCACAATCTTCTTAGCAGCATTACTTTAATCTTGTTTTGCTGTAAAAAAGAGATGGAGCTATATAATACCTATTTCCACGTCTCTTTCTTCCGACAAAGTATGTATATAATAGTTTTAACGATTATGACGGTATCTACATGCCCTTATATTGTAACTGGCCATCCAGTTTCAAAGAACCACAAAGATTTACAAAATATTTCAAATATAGAATGTGTAACGATTTTCTCAATATGTAACGTAATCGATATTAACTGTGGATTATATTTAGAACGATGTATCGAGTTGCAAGTTACAACCGCCGCGGGAATCCATTTGTAGGTGTCCTCTATAACATGATAGTCGATATTTTCTTATTTTATATGTTAGCCAGATTTGGTTATTAAGGTCGAATGACGGTTAAAATTTGATTACCACCTTTGACCTTTTTATCGATAGATTTTAATCTAAAAAAAGAAACAAAGAGCCATGTCCACTTTTAAAAAATAAGCCCTACTCTAGCAATTGTTTCTGTGTCGTAGGTGATTTTACAAATATTAGTTTCACATAAAAACACCCAGGCCGAAACAAATATATGTGGGTCACACAAAGATTTGCCCCGAGCGGCGGATTGAACCCGCGACCACTCGTTCCGGTGCTCATACCCACTGGACAAAGTTAACAAAACGACATGTATAGATCAGCATCAGCTGAAGGAAAAATCATCCTTAAATTAAGTGATGCTTAATAAGTAAAAGTTGTTAACTTTTAAACATACTTTCACCCCCTAAGTTATGATACCTGTTATAGAGTGATTGCTCATAACATGTCTTCATTATAATTAAAACTATTTAAATACCGACCACGAGTAATTTCCTCTACAGAATCCGACTTGATAGCCTCTCTAAGAATAATTGTTTCGCTTCGTAAGTGTGGCTATTTTAAAACATACATTAAAGTGGCTGCGAGTTGACAATTTAAATACGATTAGAATTTATTATATTGCATGGAAGCTATGTGACTCGGCAATGTGGTATTAAGCGACTTGTTATAAAATCAACACGGTTATATCTATGTTTATAACCTAAAAGTTATTGTCTTTGGTTGGCGATTATCTGGTCCTTCTGGATTCGAATTTTAGAGCCCCGACAAAGTGTTTCTAAGGTTTGTCTGTTGAAAAATTCTAGAGTTTGGAATTGTGCCCGGTATCATGCCCATATTTGGACTTGCCATGGGAGTAGTACGTAGTTTAGGGCGCCCTGTAGCTAGATGGGGTAAAGATTTTCGTAAGGCAGAGGGCAGGGATTAGAGGAGGAGAGCTGAAGATCCAGTTCAGTGGCGTGCTATGGCAGAGGCCTATGTCCAGCAGTGGACTGACACGGGCTGATGATGATCATGCCCATAGGTTCGCTTTTTATGACGTTAAATCATAGGCGAAATATGAGAAGAACTTTTAGAATTATTATGTCTGTGTCGTGGATGCGTTAAAAGCATGTTTTACAAACACCCAGACCGAAAAGAATGTGGGACACAAAAGTTTGTCCGATGCGAGGAACTCATACTCAATTTCAATCTGAGGACTAATAACCACCGACCTACGACTTCACCACTTGTCATCACCACTCTTAGGGTCTTTAAAATCGTCAATTTATACGTTCCACCTACCTTCCCCATGTGATGGCACAGGTATAATTGTGTGTTATTTATCTATGCTATTGGCCGATAGGCCTTTATAGCCTCACCGGGCAAAACGGCCGAGCGTGCAATAACTTCACTCCTGCCTGAAGGCTAAGGACTAGCTCAATGACCTCTCAAGGAGGAACAGCCTCGGTGTGTGTGTGTGTGAGCCCGAGCGTACAACCACTACGCTCGTGCCAGGAGGGCAAGGGGGCAACTAGCTCAAGGGCGCCTCAAGGAGGAATGGCCTCGGCTTAGGCAGACGATATGGGGGAGGGCGTATACTAGATGCCTCACCGAAGTGCTCTACACCGGCCGGCGTGCAAGGGATTCTTCGAGCTCGCCGGCGTAGTCAGTGTCTGATCCTGTGTGCGGTATCTGTATCCGAAAGAAGGGATGTAAGGGCATCGGGAGGGTCGGTGAGAACATGCCGCGGACGGCGGTAGCGGCTGATAGGAGGGAACAGCCTCGGTTTGAAAAGTAGCTATGGCATACACTATGTGTTTCGACAGAGGTCTACTGTTTGCACTCAAGATGACTAGGGAAGGCCTAAAATCAGTAGTGATTAAAACATGATGACGGTTTAATATTAGTGTATTAACCGCAGCCCTCTAATCAGGCAGTTCTTACGTCACTCAAGTAAAACAATACTGGGTAATACGTTATTAAAATTAATAATTTTCTTTTTTTTATTGGATCATGCTATTGTTTTAACGGCACAAACCGTATGATAATGAGGAAGGACAATACGTTTATAATGACTAATTAAATAATAATGTTATAACGGAGTGTTGCGATATTGAATAATAATTATAAATAGTTCATTCATGGATTATTTGTTATGATTTGACCGTCTGTGTTTAGGTAGGTCATTATATGGTAGCGGATCGAGAGATGGGTGTGTTTTTTAGGCGAATTTGACTTGTGGATTGGTTCTTAAGTTTCTTTTGACCTTCCTCCTTTAAAGAGTCATTCGTATTTAGTCATTAGTTTCAGTAAATATTTTGTTAGCATTTTGATTTAAAGATAGATTTTCATGATATATTCAGACTAAGGAAAAAGTCGTAATCAAAGATTAGTGATATAATGTTGGACTGTGGCGGATAATACAAGGAATAATGTTTTTTTTATGTTAATTGTATATGTATTTAAATTTTAAATGCACCGCTAGGACACAAATATCCTGCAAAATAATCTCCTTTAAGATATTTAATTAGCATTGTAAATTGTACCAAAACTAGCGTTGTTATTTTTTTCAAATACAACTTTTTAAGTTATACGTATAAATATCCTCCATCTATCTATATCTAACACAAAATTCCTTGCGAGGTAGGCAGAGAGTATTTCCAAAAGATTATTTCCCTCCTCTTTCGATACACCCTCCCCGTTTACAAAGACTCTTAATTTACTTATCAGATAAGACGCGAACTATTTATTCACGGTAAAATCGAAATTTTGCAATTTATTCAGATTTTTTCTATTCAAAGGTTGCCTGGAAGAGTTAGTAGTAGTTAGTGATAAGGTTGCCTATTGTTAGACTACTTTGCAAATTAATCATTAATCTTCTATTTTTCTTTTGCGTACCTACCTTTGGTGGACCAATAAGGTATTATCTGTCTAATACGGGTAACTGTATTTATGTGTCGAGCTGTTTGTATTCTTACCCAATACAGTAGTACATAATTATAATAATTAATCAATGATTCCATCACACGATATATCGGTCGTAACCCCATAACTTTACGCCGGGCAAAAGTACATAATGGTGGGCAATTAACTGATATTGCGTGCATTCTTTAGGAAAAACCCTTATGGGCTAAACAGTTATACGTTTTACAGTAGCTCATATACGTCGGCTGGTTTCATGGACTTATTATCAATGATAATTAAGAAATTGAATGATGTCCCGCTTCGTACAAAATCCTTTAAAAGTATCCCAAAGAAATGAACACCGTCACAGCTATATTCCCCAAGTGGGAGTGGCAGAGGTGTATGTGTAAACTTATATTACGCTGATGATGATAAGTCCCGTATAATAGCGGGCGAGCCTATTACTGGTAATAGGCTCGCCGGGATGTAGTGCCAGACTCCGGTCGGACACTGGAAATTTTTCTATCGAAAAATTACATTGTTGTGGTTCAAACCAATTACCTTGGGATACCTACGCCCATCATTAGTCACTGGACCAACGAGGCAGTCATTCATTCATTTTTATATCTTGACTTTCGGTTATAGCTGACCCAATTTTTATTCGTTTCTCGCTAAGAACATTTTACTGACGTAAAATGTTCTAAGCCTGACGGTTTTGACAAAAAAAATCTCGTAGGTAGGTACTCTGAATATAAGGAATATTGCCCAACTTTGTAATACTGGCAGGGTCGCCATGTACTGTGGGCTGTTGGGGTTTCAATAAATGAAAGATAACGTCTTGACGTTTTACGTATATCTGCTTCATTGCTCCGGTTTACATAATGTGTAGTCCTTTATATGTGGGCTAACTTCACAAAAATATGGCTAAATATAGTATACCTTTAAATAATAATAGTAATTAATCGGCCTGGACTGCCCCAATTCTGGTCCTCTCAGAAATCGAGCCGAAAGAGAATACACCACCACGCGGACCCATTGCGGATTGGTGGAGGCATGTTTGTGGCCACCCTGTTAGAACTTATTAAATCGACTCAGGCTTCCGACTTGGCTTAATCACTACCTATAATGTTCCAAATATATCGTTTAAACTTAACTAACTATTATAGTAGACGTAACAGGAAAATTAAATATAAGTTATTATACATAGCTATCTCCACAATAAGTAAGTCGCAATGACTTAATTAAAACTTGCTACAGGAAAGGTGAAGTCAATAATTTAGTACGTCCAAGTTACGTAGAGCGTGCGCCGGAGTCGCTGGGCGATGATTTTCCCCGAGCGCGCGTGTGTGTGAGTGTATCGAGTTTCGCACGCAGCGTTGTGTGTGTGTGTGTGCTTGGCTGCGGCAGACTCGGTGGCAACGAGCGTTTGCGCATCTAAGGGCTCGTTTAATATGAACTAATTAACAGTATAATCAATGTTCATCATATCGCCATATCCGTTGCGTTACAGACCTCTGTGGCTTCCTCCTCTCCCACAGGGTAACATTTTAATGGATGGAATATAAATAAAAATAGCGTAAGACATATCATTACAACAGTTTTATTACCAACTAGTTTAGTTTGTGGTATCATCATCATCAACTGAAGCCGTCCATTGCAGGACAAACACTCAAATATTGCTACTTCTACCGGCTTCGTACTGGATGCATCCAGATTTTACTAGCAACCTTCACCAGGTCATCGATTCACCTTGTATTATAATAACCAATAATGCGAAACCTAATACAGATACGAGTCACAGTAAAACGCAAAAAAGACATTTCAATATTGGAGCTACAGCGAAACCTTACTTTAGACTAAACGTGAATGTTCAAAACGCCTAAAATCGTATTTTAAATAGCAATAACGTCCGCCAACGGATAAAACAAGAAACTTCTGGAAGGCTTACTAAATATTTAAGTATACCACAGCCTTACAAGTGTAAGTGTGTGCGTTGTCGCATAGCCGAAGACACACGGAGACAAGTTGACGCCTTGTACGGCGCGCACGCACGTCCAACCCAATCTACATCGCATTACTGCCACCAGGCAGTTATTATGTTGCAACGCTGATGAAATGCAGGAAGATGGAGTATCTTGTTGGGTATTTTTTTTAAGTGGAAATATTTCGTGAGTATTTTTAGCACTCCAGAGGACGATAAGAGAAAAAAAAAGTAATCCAGTAAGTAATCCAATTCTAACATCCACAACTAACACTACAGCAATCGCATTAGTGAAACGTAACATAATAAAATAAATTTTATTATTTTATGTTATTCAATTATTCGTTCCGGTCTGAGTATTTGTGTATGTGAATTTTCATGTTTGTAAACGCACCCATGATACAGGCATGAATCCTAGTGCGGGGCTACGTTTTTTTAAAAAAAATGAAAATTTTGTGATGTTTCAGTGATTTTCGTGATAGAAACAGTTTAATATTTATTTTGGTCTTATCGTAGAAAATAATATTTTTGGTTTTATAGATAGGTTGAAAATTAATGCCAATATTTTTGATCATCTATTTAATGTGATCCAAGCTTTACGTTAGCCAGATGTTCTCTATTTTAAGTCATTAGCATTAAACAATATGCTAATGACTTGAATTTTATTTTAAGGTATCTTAATTCGATGTAAAACTCACATTTAACTCGTCAATAAAACAGATCTTAGTATAAAGATTCCCAGTTTTCATATAGCCGTTAACAAGCTATTAATTTAATTGCACAGTGAAAGGTGGTATAGTTATATCTTTAATTAAATCTCTAGTCGGTTTCCTCGGTCCGATAAATGCGACGTCAAGTCAAGCGATTTGGTCGCCGTGAATTATGATCTTTAAGCAATTACAGGATATTTGTGTGGTGAACGGCGGATTTTGCATCATAACGCAGTCAGTATTAGGTTAACTACTCAGGTATGTATTAATAAGATTAAATTCACCACACGCCACTGTATTTAACTCTTGTAAGGTAAGTTACACTTCTTTGGTGAATCGTTGGGGAATGATTAGGAAAAGAGATTTTTCTGAGCTGCTTTGTGAAGCAGGAGATACCTAAAATTGTCAGGTTTTGAGAACAATTTAGTACTAGTTGGGATATGGTGTCCATGACAATATCTCCACTATTACTACAAACCTGTTTTTGGTTAAATAGTGGATCGTTTGCAAAGAAGTCAAGCTCATCCGCCATCTATATTTAAGTCTACCGAAATATATGAAGATTGAGTAAAAGATGAGTAGAAACTCATTCAAACACTTTCGGTAGACACCCAGGCAGTAATGATTTTAGCCTAAAAAGTATTAATGTTAACTTATTCATTTAACTCCAAGTACTAAAATTCTGCCACTGAACTGAGTTGGGATTAAATATAATGCAGATATAGATAACATCCAAGCCACATTGGAACCGGAGATATATGTGCGAAAGTTGGCAGACGATGCTCCGAGAAAGTTATTATTTCACGAGTACACTTTGAAAATTCTATTTTCACAGTAGACGCATATTTCTTTTAGGATATCAAAGACATCTCGAGGTAGATTGCGAAATTGTAGGTTAAAAGCTTTATACGAGTCTTTGATCCCGAAGAGTTTAAATCTCTCAGTTTCTTTGAATTGAAAAGTTTGCAACTAAAGGAATTTAAATCTAAATTTTCAATATTTTTAATAGAAAAATGTTATTATAGTATAAGTGACTTTCTAAATGACCATGACATCTAAATTGTGTTTGACTTACATATTAATTTGACTTGCAGTATGCCTTGTTATAGTATGACATATAAGTATGATTTGTTGTTGTTGACATGATATTTTTCCATTGAGTTTATTGTTACGCATTATTTTGATTGTATGTTGGTTATCATCTGATTATTGGTATGTTCTTTTTATTTGATTAATGTTCCTTTTTATTATTAGCATGAAATTTGTATACCCTAAGGGTGAAACATAGTGAGACTATTCCTATATCAATAACTACATATAAAAGTTGGGGTCAATTCAATGGTGTTTATGTTTCTTTGTAACAAAAATGAATAAAGAGAATTTTCGAAGATCTCCTGAAACATATGCTATATCATTTCCTCTATTGTTTTAGTAGACTTACACGTAAAGCATAGTAAAGCGCGCTAAATTGTCTAGAATGGAATTCTTTGGGTAGTGAAAAGTTTCCTTACCCAAGTTGAATGATAGGTCACGAAAATATAATGAGGATTTTAGCATTGGCTTTTATACATTTGTCATCTTTTACGTACTGCGATACGTAATTTAATTTACATCGTATGTCCAAATAAGTAACGAATACAACAATTTACATAATTTTTAAAAAGTGTTCGAAAAAAATATTCACACAAGCCAATCAGGTTTTTATTAATGCCCTCTTTAGTGGGTTGATCGAGACTCGCCGGCGACTCCTGCGCAAGTCGCGCCGGCCGCCTCTGTGTAAAGCCGGTTCGTGGATTAAGGGTATGTACAGATTTGTAGCAATTTACGCGCGTTTGTAATACGTTTACAATTTAAACACGCGATGATCTACATGATACGTTTTATGTACAGTCTGCCAAAATATAGAGATTGAAAATACTCTATAATAAAATCTGATAACAAAATGTAACATTCTAAATGTTTTTGTTATAACTTTTAAATCATTGAAGTTGTAATTTATTTGAGTTGTGTCTATTATTGTGTCATTGTCTACTAGATAGTGATACTGCTTTTAATAAACGTATAACCTGAAGCATGCCGTTGAAGGATTTAAACTCGAAGACTGTTAAGTGCATATTCTGCATTCGAATAAAATTGCGTACACGCGCTCTTTCAAACGCCTCCATATCGCAGCGCATAATCTGAACCTAACCTAAAATTATGAAAATTGCATTGCTCCTACGACTTTCAATTGTAAAATTATCAACTTTTATATGTTTTAAAACACATAAATGTACCGGTACTAAATACTTTACACCTTTGGCCGATTCACGGCGTTAACTCGGCGCCCGCGGGTCAATAGTTATGGTAATTCTTCCTGTAATTGTGGAGTTAAACAGCATTTTATGGGTACATATTTACATCGCTCTTACTATTTGTTAGCGTCTATTTTATGATCTAAATTTAAATGAAATAAATTTGTGTGTATATTGCTAAGATGATATCGCGGAACCAATCGTAGAATCTGGAATTTAGTAACGCTTAGAAACGCACACAATAGAAGAAGTGTTAATAATGATATTATTGGAAACATTTCACGAATTTTAGGCGGACGGGGTAATATTCTTATTAAAAGTAGTCGTTGTAATAATAGGTATTATATCCGCAAAGACGCGGTCGTTTACTGAATATTAAATGTTTTTTTTAACTTGTTTAGGCGCATGAAACTACGCGGAGTAACAACGAAATATTATGAAATTATCATTTCCAGAATTCACTCGACTTGAATAGAATTGAGATCTACATAAAACATTACCCCGATACAGCTAGGTTATTTGCCATTAAATCATACGTTCATTAACTCACCTACCATTTCTACAGTCGTCAATACAACTTCGTTTGGCTCACTTTGAATGGGTCTGCGCATATCCTATTCATTACCATTTATTTTAACACAAAAACAATTTAATTTTCAGCTCAAGAGTAAAGACGTTAATTAACCGCTATTCAACTTCGAATTATTATAATGGACGGTATAATAATGCAAAATTACAAATAAGAATAATTTTCAAACTGTTCCCGTTTTAAATTAAAGCTGCAAAGACTAAAACAAATAAAAGGATATAGCTAGTTAGTAGTATATATAACTAAATAAAAAAAGAAATACCTGTTTCATTGAGTAATCTAAGAAACTTCAATTAACTGGTGTAGTAGACAATTCTTTTTGGTTTGTACCCTATATTATAAGCTTGTGTCACGTATGTGCAAGCCTTTGTACCTACATACACACTTATATAAGCAAAAATAAGTCGTGAAGTTTTACTCACAATTCGTGGCAATTCATCAGAAAATATTTTGTACAGAAATAATGTGAGTCTATTTCAGTGCATATATGGGAAAGAGGCGACAGTGGTTTGGAACAAAATCGTACGCTATTTTACTTCTACTGTTTAATATTATGCCTCGTTGGTCTAGTGGCAAAGCATCACTTTGTGATCACGAGGTCCTGGGTTCAAATCCTACGTCGGACAAATGTAGTTATCTAACGAAAACTTCCCAGTATGAATCCGGAGTTTGGAATTGTGCCCGGTATATGGCAATAGGCTCGCGCCCTATTACATGGGACCTAACATTGTCGGCGAAACGTGGGTGTACTTAGCGGCCGTACATAGTGTACTTAACTCCAAGCAGAGTTGGCAGAGGTCTACCTCTGCCACCCCCGTTTGGTGAATATGATTTCTGTGCCTCCTAATCTTCGGTCGTCAATACAACTTCGTTTTGTTCACTTTGAGCGCGTCCACGCATAAGAATTACATACACCATATTCCTTGTGGGGTAGGCAGAAAGTACAGAGTTCCAACAGGTTTTTTCCTTACAGACATCTCTGGCTTTTTTTCCGCCTGCCTTCCTGTCCTAAAGCTACAATATTAAAGCATAGAACTAGTAGACCTTCAGTTGGTCATTAACTCACTCAACGGTTTGCCGACATCAATACAACTCTGTTTTGCTCACTTTGAACGCGTCTGCGCATTCAAATTCCTCATCATATTCATTTATTTTAATGCAAAAATAATCTAATCTTTAGCTCAACAGTAAAAAGGTTAGTTTAAAATTACTTGCAATTCCCATGAATACTTTAGCTCGTGTACCTCAAGTGTCGTTGACAGTTACATCAGTATCTATAAACATGTCTAAGTAATTACCATTACTCAAGAATTTCTTTGGTACATAATTTTTATGCTCTTGTTGAGAAGCTGTCTAAACTAAAAAATAATATTACCCCTGTTAAGATATTGTTCCACCGTTGGGCATTGGCCTCCTCTCAAAGAGTCCACCACGCTGGCCCAGTGCAGGTTGGCGAACTTTACACACCTTCGAGAAACTCTTAGGCATACAGATTTCCTTACGATGTTTTCCTTCACCGTTGAAGCAAGTGACAATTAGTTTTTAAAATCCATATGATTTTGAAAAGGCAGAGGTGCGTGCTTTGTTTCGGGACCGAGATCACTGCTTGTTAAAACTAAGAAATGTCAAAAATTCGTTTTCTTAGTCAAGTAATAATCTTTGAATAATAAGCATTACTTCTAACGGTGCATGATTTTGTAGTACCAGTGCACGTTCTAGTCTTTTATTAATAAACAAAACTTAAGGCATAATATTGCCAATTCCAAAGAATCCTTTTGCTCAAGTAAGTAATGCCAATACTTCACTATAGAATAGGATTTCGACTGATAGAATTCTGAACACATGAGATTTAGTTTCTTAAAACTAAGTAATTACTTGTCTATTGATACGGGTGTTAGTGTCTGCGGACACGCCGGCCGCTTCCGTGTAATCACGCCATGGTGTAGGTTTACAAATGCCTCCAGACAGACACAACTGCGTAACAATAACTAGAGTCATACCGTTGATGCAGATTCAAAAAGTCGTATGTAAGGTCGCTTTTAGTTCATAAAGTCTTAAGTAAGTTACAAATTTTTCAGGAGACATAAATTATCTCTTTAAGTGTGCAAGATTTTTTCATTGGCATGGAATGGCTTTATGAAAAATCCTCGCTGTCTTTAAGTAGAGTTCAAATTTTGTCTTTAAACTATAAATAAATGAAACAAACACCGTCACGACTATATTCCCCAAGCGGGGGTAGCAAAGTTGTACTGAGTACACCCACTTTTCGCCAACAATGGTAGGTCCCATGTAATAGGGGGTGAGTCTATTGCCAGACTCCGGATTCATACTAGGAAATTTAGAAAAACTACATCTGTCTGACCTAGGATTTGAACCCAGGGTCTCGTCATCACAAAGCGAAGCGCTTTACCACTAGACCAACGAGGCAAGTTTTAACCTATTTTAAAATTATTGCACATTTAGAAAAAAATAAACAGTTATTTGTGTTTTTTATTAATATTTCGCTGCGCTAATCTTCGCTGTCGCTTTAGCACATAGAATTTCGTCATTAAGTTTAATTTTTAACTGTTTACAGATTTTGTCTACTGAATAATTTCATTTTCACATACATCTTTTTGAACGGACACCGAAGATATTCTTACATATGTTTGTAAGTAAATATACTCTAGTACAATGTCCCGATTCATATTCTGATATTCCTATTGAAGGTTTTGTCCGTATAAGTACTACAGACTGAAACGACTGGTTTGATTACCGTGTTGGGATCATTTGTTTTGACATGATGGTATTTATCTATCTATATCATCACGCCAGATCTCTTGTGGGGTAGACAGAGAGTACAGAGTTTCCACAGGTACTTTCCTTATAGACTTCTGTAGCTTGATCGCTTTTGATTAGGAATTTACCTATGGAAATAAACCAACCTTCTCGGAAGTAGCACCTAATCATTATAATTTTAATAGTACGAGTACCATAAATTATGTTAATCTATGTTCTTGTTTGACATAAAGATCTTTCCGCACTAGGTACACATCGGAACTGTTATTTTTAGTCTTGTAATATATGTTTCAAATTAGCATAAGTTAAAAGGAAGTGAAGTTAAATTAATTTAATAAATATAGCAGTGGAAAAAAAAACAGCTACATATCAAATCAAATTATGTTGTGGTTAGCAATAGATAAAGACACGGTCAAAAGACAAAGTCAGACATAAACTATTCAGGTTCTTCAATCGAATAATTCTAGTTATTCCTATCTAATCCCCCAGTTTTGTCCCCTAGGACTTCTGTTTTATTTTAAATTATTTCTATCCCGATCTGGACCGCCTTTAAAAATGTTCGGGGATCCGATCGAAAATGCAAAATATATTTAGTAGATCAGACAGGAATTAAATAATATTAACTAACAGCAGAGGATCGGTTTTGGGGATCGGACAGGAATAACCCAAAAATTCTCATTATTAATAGTCTGTATAGTTGCCAACAGGCTCTCCTAATTAATTAAATAAGAAATTAAAATCGGCAAATATCCATAGTACATTTCTGCCACGCCTGCTTGGTAATACAGGTGTGACAGTCTAGAAATAATGGATCTGATGCTAAACAATACTGTGCAACCGAACTGAAAACTGAGAATGCTTAGTGACTTGTCGTTGCATGAGTGGAATAGTGACACAACTGGAAAAGCAAGAACTGGGAAATCAAGCTTTATATTTTTGAAATTAAAGTGTTAATTTACCTAAACAAATTTTTGATTTAAGTCACTATTACGTTCGACCTGCGTTACGTCGCTACATAGTGTACGGTAATGAAGACATGAGTTTTAGAATCGAACCTTCCCAAAAATCCTTGTGAATCATTTAAAACCAAGACGTAGTCAATTTTCAACCGTAACTCATAATTAATAATTTTCGAGACACGTACCTAAGACGAGCGCGAGTCATTTGATATAAAAGAAAAAAAAAACACCGGTTATGGTCAAATTAATGGTCGATTTATGGTCAGTCGGTGCCGACGACGTATCAGATAACACACCAGGTGTGTGATCGTATTCAAATATTAATTATATGTTTCATTCTATAATAATTCGAATTAAATTATTGATTCTCTGATTTTTATTGCTATTTAAATGGGTTGGTCGATTGCTGGGGCTTAGGATCCCGTCAATTTATTTATTTACCGAAAGAAATCCACTTTAAACTTGCGATTTTTGTAAAATTCATAGTAGTCCTTTGAAAAGTAGATACGTATGTTCCTAACCTGAGTAGTTGTAGTAACCGGAGTAGTAGTATTAGTATAAGTTTTTGTGTTAGATTTTTCTGGACTCAGCGAAACACGTGAGAAGATAATGACAAAACAGAATGACAAAACAGATATACCATGTGAAAGTGGAAGGATGCAGGTACCGGGGAAGACCTAGACTATCTTACCACGACCAAATAAACCGAGTCTTATCTGATGGAAAAGTCAAGAGTCTCCGTAACCGGCGAGCGTGTATGAGACGAACTATGAGAGCCGGGGAAGCCAGAGAGGTATGTAAGGAAAGAACCTGTTGGAACTCTACTCTCTGCCTACCCCGCAAGGGATCTGGCGTGAGGTTATAGATAGATAGATAGAAGATAATGGCTTTTTTGTAAATATAATTAAAATCAGCTTCAGTATCTGCTGATATCTGGATGGATTCAAACAAAAGTAGAGTTACTTTGTTGTACACATTGCCACCAATGTACGATCCCAATGTACCTAATTTGCAGAATATCTGGAGTGTGTGGCAGAGAGCGAGCGTATTGTAGTCTTGCCTATACCGAGGACAATTGGAAATTGCGGAGTATTATTGGCTGTTTTTCGATAGAAAATGCATATATTGAACAGGTTAGGTTCCGAACCAAGGACCTCCTAATCGCCAGTCACTATGCGCCACTACACCAATAGGAGTCAATTATTACGTAATATAAAATTTAATTAAAGGAGTCTATATTTTACAGACCAACTGTGTCTAAGTAGGTATTAATCGAATCGCGTAATTTAAGATCACACCCGCTGTGCCTTATCTATGCAAATGATTATATTTTTCGCCAATTAACGTAAAAGTGGCAACACCTGCGCGGCACGAATACACTTTTTTTTCTTTATAAATCAATAAAAATAAAACCAATATAACATACGATCTTTTTCATCCATAAAAGGTAATTTAATTTTAAAGATTAACATATTTAGTGTCGCTTTTCTTTCTATTAATTAAGCCAGCCGTCCTAGCAAAGTCAAATGCCCTGTCGTTATTAATAACGACCGATTAATGATATGGACGTAGTATATTTCCTACATTATACACGAGTATATTATAAGGGGTATAAATCAAATGAAAATAAAAATATAAAATTTCATTTTTAATTGGTAACGTTAAATATAGTATTTGTAGAAAAAATATCGATAACATAAAAAGTGAATTTTTTTTATTCGCCTATTTATTATTGCACGTATACATTTATTTATAATTTCATAAAATAGTAAAAAATATATAAATGATATATATATATATATATATTATTAATATATACGATGTATGAAAGTTATACTTCAGTTTATTTATTTAGCTATTGATAAAAGCCTGAAACATTATCGCGTATTGAATATTTAAGCTTACTATATAATTATCTATACTCGACTTCTTCCGTCATTCCAAGGCATTTTACAAAGATTTTATTCACAATTTCTTACTAGATATAATCTAAGCAAACATTTATCTAACACGGCGTACTTTATTGAATCTGCCAGCCCCGCTAGAGGTCAGGGCGTTAAGGTAACCGAACTGTTGGTTCTCGGAAGGACGGCGACCGCGTGGGGTCTGTGTGCGTTGATGTCTTTTGTATAGCGCTAAATATCAATATTTTAGAGTTGATTTTGATTATTTTTTTAAGATTTATAGCTCGAATTTTAAGTATTCACAAGTCGATAATTATGAATCGTTATATTGCTGTGTAATTTTGTATGAAATATTTTAAATATGTTCTTGTTGAAATTTTGTTTGTGAGAGTTCCAAGACGAATTCTAATTTTATTATTTACCTGCTTAGATCATGCTTACATCCGCGAAATAATATTTATCTCTACGCAAAGGAAAACTTATTAATAAATAAATATTCATATATTACCTACCTAACTATATCGGAATTATTGAATATGCGATAATTTCAATCAATGTAGTTTTTCTCAAATCTGACTAAGAAATCAAGAACAGACAACATTAGTACACCTACCTAAAACTTATCTAGATATGAAACCCAGCCATAGAGTCAGTTATAAATCGAATAGAGAAGACTTCGAAAACGACCCTTAAAACACAGACAGTACCAAACAAAAAACGGTATTTGACACTCGAGTAATAAATAACCAACTTGTCTGCCAGCCCCTTAACACAGGCGCGTGAGGTTAGATTGTACCACCAACTAAACATTATTTCCCATTTTAGTATGTACTTGTCTTAACAGTATTTCCATACGTGTAAGAATTTATTTTATTCATTATTACCGTCTTAAAAGCCGTTTAACTATTTCCTAAGAGAGTGGTTATTACTGGGAGTGAATTGAAAATGCGCGGTTAAGCTATACTTGCCAACTTTAGATGATGGATGGATTCTGATTAGTTCTTAATTAGTTTACTCGTTGGTTCAGTGGCAAAGCGCACCGCTTTATGATCACGAGGTCCTGGGTTCAAATCCTAGGTCGGACAAATGTAGTTTTTCTAACGAAAACTTCCCAGTACGAGTCCGGAGTCTGGAATTGTGCCCGGTATATGGCAATAGGCTCGCCCCCTATTACATGGGACCTAACATCGTCG
Source organism: Phalera bucephala (assembly GCA_905147815.2). Taxonomy (NCBI): domain Eukaryota; kingdom Metazoa; phylum Arthropoda; class Insecta; order Lepidoptera; family Notodontidae; genus Phalera; species Phalera bucephala. Next base: position 3,993,101 of record LR990625.1, on the reverse strand, counting down.
GCGAAACGTGCTCAGTACACAGTACACCTCTGCCACCCCCGCTTGGGGAATATAGGCGTGACAGTGTAAAGTTTCCCCAATTAAAACTGTATGTAGTTGGTGCGTTTACAAGAAAAAAGCACTTGCGGAAACACTCAGGCCCTCGTAGCGATGGGGATCGCGATGTTCTTAGCGATTATCAAAGTATGTAGTGTTCAGCTTGATCTGTCCGAGATGGGTGATCGTTTGTGGTATTTGCATATTCGATAGTCTCTGTGCTTCGGAAGGCATATAAAGCTGTTTATGTCAGCTTGTCCGGTGAAGCTGTAAAAGTCCCGCGGCCAATAGCGTAAATCATTCACACACACACACACACACACATACACTGTTTGTGTTAGTTACCACTTAATGTGGTACTCGTCAAGTGGAAACATAGTGGACGATTTGAAGTTCCAACATTAGGTAGCCACAAAACTGCCTATAACAATTCGCACTTAGTTTGCGTGGTGGAGTACGACCTATTCTCTCAGGCTTTTAGGCCTTTCCGAGCTGTGGGCCAGCAAAGGCTGATTCATTCAACACCCAGACTTAATCCAATATGTATGTTACACAAAGATTCGATTCATGCGGTAATCAAAATCACGATTCCTTTAATCCAATGACCCAAACCTCGTCAAAAGATCCTATGCTGTCTGTGTTTTAAAGTAGATAAAAATTAAAGTCAAGAGTCTCCGTAACCGGCGAGCGTGTATAAAACGAACTATGAGAGTGGAGGAAGCCAGAGAGGTATGTTAGGAGTAAACCTGTTGGAACTCTGTACTTTCTGCCTACCCCGCAGGAATCTGGCGCGATATAGATAGATAGAAAGATTAAAATTTAGCGCAGTGGTTAAGAGCTCAATCCGCTCCGCCTACTGTGTCTAATAGTCGCGGGTTTGATTCCCGCACGGGACAAATCTTTGTGTAACCCACAATTATTTGTTTCGGTCTGGGTATTTGTGTATGTAAATTTTCATGTTTGTAAACGCACCCACGACACAGGAATAAATCCTAGTGCGAGGCTACGTTTTTTTCTAAAATAAAATAAATAATTACAACCCAAGAATCAAATAGAGATACCACACGAAATTGTATGAAAGGTGATACTAAGGTATCAAAAATGGTGATCATGCGCTGAGTATAACGATTGACAAGTACTGACGAAAACGTAAGAACTATTACATCATGCTGTACTTACACTTTATCACAGACCAGTATGAACGAATAGACTGTCTATAGCCAAACAATAAATAGTAATCCACAAAATGTGCAAAATCCTGTATGTAAAGGGCCAATTAAACATGTATCGTGGTGCGTTTAATCATAGCGATTAAGGGTCCAAATACTAGGGGTACTAAGTCGTTGCCTGGTAAGTTTCATGACAGCCATTGAAACCAAGAAATATATATTTCTTTTTCATTTAAATTTGTATAAAAAGTAGCATACTTAAAATTTAATATATATAATAATAATAATATGTAATATTAGCCCTGTTAAGAAACTGCCCCACCGTTGGGCCCGGGCCTCCTCTCAAACTCAGAGGGTTTAGGCCATAGTCCACCACGCTGGCCCAGTGCGGGTTGGCGAACTCCACACACCTTCGAGAAACTCTTAGGTATGCAGGTTTTCTCACGATGTTTTCCTTCACCGTTAAAGCAAGTGATCATTATTTTTTTAATACGCACATGCTTTCGAAAAGACGTGGTGCTTGCCTGAGTTTGAACCCGAGACCTCTGACTTTGCAGTATAACGGTCTTACCACTAGGCTATCACTGCTGTTCCGAATGTGAACGATCGAAAAATTTAATATAGGTATACATTAAATCTCACGTTGTTTATGTGTTTATTGGTATATGGTAATGAAAGCGAGCTAAGATATTTTGTAGAGTAAGTCTATTTATTTAAACTGTTCTGAGATGTTAATAAAAAGCCGTGAAAATATCTCCGATCTCCCGACAAAATGGTTCGCACTAATGTTCCTCATAATCGTACACTTACGAATGAAAAACACAAATAATTCGTCATTTTATTACTTAAACAAACTCGAGACCAGACGGTCTCTGCGGAGTGCAGCCACTATGGAAAAATATATCAATTAAACTGTATATACGTATATTCAGTCAAGGACTTCTTTAAAATTTACGATATTTTGTATTTTTAAAGAGATGGATATTAATTTATAGTTATTCTATCTATCTATATCATCACGCCAGATCCCTTGCGGGGGAGGCAGAGAGTTCCAACAGGTTCTTTACTTACATACCTTTTTGGCTAAAGATATTTTAAATATTTTTTTTTGTTCCAGATGGCCAATTCTCATCAAAATCAATAAATAAAAACAGGGTAACTTCGGTGGTTTGGACTTCGGACATGTGTATAGAAAAAATGGCATAAGAAATAATATAATATGATAAATATTTTATATGATGGGTAAGTCAAGAGTTGCCGGCAAATTTGTAAGATACGTACTTTGCCAGTGGATGAAGCAAGTGAGAACTGTAAGGAATGAACCTGTTGGAACTCTGTACTTTTTCCTTACCCTGCCGGGGATCTGACGTGATGGTATAGTCAGGTAGATGCAGCCACTTTTCATTTATGTATTTTTTTATTCCTATGTATCGATTGGCGCAATTAAAATTCGCACAAAAAGCGCGAAGACTCACCACCTACAAAATCCGTGTATACATCCACGCCTTCCGGGAAAATGGGGCGTAAGTGTTATTTATTTTTAAAATATAACATAATTTAACATATGTTAGATACTTATTGAATTTAATCACGCTTTTCAAATAGTAAGACAATAAGTTGTTTTATTTATAAATGGATTTATAAGGACGCTGTTTCCTTCCTTTTGCTTACCTGAACGGTAACTGTAACTATTCATTTTATACTTAATTCTGTGGTAAATTTATATACACAACTCTCTTCTTACGGCTCTACTATCTAACTGTTCACTTCTCTATTATCTCCCAATTATAAATTTTGATGAACAGTGGTGATTTCAAAAGCTCCAAGCTTTCAAAAAGGTGCAGCTGCATTTTTTGTAATTTTTTGGTTATAATGAATCAGAATCAGAATATTTTTTGTTCATCTAAAAATGTAAATTCAGTGTTTATGAATCGTCAGAATAGTAATAAAGACTCTACCACCACTTCGGAATGTCATTCCTGTGAAGAAGAAGGGCAAGAAACTCCACGGTTACTCTTTTAAAACAGTATTTTTACAATTTTTCCCATCTACATTTTGTTGTAGCGTATGGGAGAACAATGTAGTATCAGGTGAGTCTAAATTAAATTAACCGAGTTATATATATATAAATGCTAATAGAAATTAAAAAAATGTCTTTTATTTGGAAAATAGAAAAAATATTTTTTTTAATATAGTCCCATCTTTCTATGAAAGGGCACTATATTAGGGCACTCATCGCGTTATCTCCAAAATATCTTAGATATGTGGAGATGTTAATGGATAGGGTTATATAGAGATATACAGAGATACGTTTTTACCGTATAGTTTGAAATTCGCTGTATTATTTAGTTTCCTAGATTTTTTGGTACTTGAATGATTTTCCAAAATTCATCCTTGAAGCGGAAAGTTTTACCCAGAAGCCTTAATCTAAAATGCAAGAGAACAGAGTTGTAGAAGGATATCAGTATACAATAAGCAAATTATCAGGCGGTTATAGTTTTATTTCCGTTATGATTGATCTACTTTTACAATGAAATTCTATTTATTTAGTTCATTTGATAATATCTCGAGATAAGAATTTCCATAAGATAGCAATCTTGAGATATTTATCTCAAATTAAATCGTCGATATGATCTAGAATATGTAGCGAAATGTATTTTATCCGAGTATGATTGATGGCTAAGAAATGTGTAGATCATGGCAAATGTCAACTATCTCATATTTTGTAAGCAATCTAACAGGTGGCCTTTGCCAATGCTTCTCAATATTATAAAAAATATTATAGAAATGTTAATCTTATGTTACGTTATATGTTCTAAATATACATATACATCAAGAATATAATAAACACATTGAGTAATACTGCAAATAAGTCTACACACTAATTTTAATGCAAACTCGCGAAAAAAGATAAATGTAAGTACTTATTGCGTCTTTATAAATCTATGAATGTCCATTTGGAACCATAACGTTAATTTCATAAACAAACACGAAAAAAAATATATACAACAGAAAAAAAAATGTATTGCTTACTTGAAAACTAAGACAAAATCAGTAGTTCTAATCCAGTATCCGATTACGCACCGGTTTCGATTGGACACCCACGAGACCGAATGGAAAAAAAACGGTAAAATTCTTTTTTCAAATTTTACTCACTTTTAAATTCCGAATGCGAACAACACAACACTAATCGCGATATCGCACGTAAGTTTTGAACGAACTGGTGGAGCGCGTTTTGTGTGAGACGGGCGTGCGTTCTTTACCGCGTACGTTTTTGGTTTGTGCCGTTTCGCCATTCGGATGACGTATATAATGGATCGGTCAGAGTTGTGATTGGCCGGTCGGCGGCGCGCCCCGCGAAGCCGCTACGTCATGAGTGGAAAGCCTAACTTTTAAAAGTTGTAGCTTGTGGCACCTTTTTTGATGTATGTAGCCAGTCGATTCACACGTCAATTTTGTAACGGCTGTAGTTAATTTATAGGAGTGATCTTTGAGAATTTATAGCGTCCTTAGTTAGAGCTTTTGTTGGTTATTACATAGATTGAGATTCAGTGTTGATTAACATTTTCTTTTTAAATAACAACATATGTGAATACAAAAAATAAAAATCACAAACAATCATAAAAAAATCTTTTCAATGGAATTTAAAATGTAGAGTTTAGATCGTCGATCCTTTGACTCTACTATTTTTTTTTATAAATTCCTAAACTAGTCATTTTTTAAGTGCAAACCTTGCCATCTGTACATTGAAACAAACATTTTAGCGAAAATGGACAACTGAAAAATGTCAAATCGGTTATAAATGTAACTTCTCGACTGATTGAACGATATCACACTAGCCATAATAAACGCCTTGTTTTTTTTAGAATTATAGAGCAATGATCGTTCTTATAATTTCACTGGATAAGATGGCCAGCATCAAGGCGGTCACGCTTTAAGGACAATAAGCAAGATGCGATTAAGTTAAAGTACTCTAGCTTGTGTAATTCCAGCTAATTTAACTGAACAACATCAAACCGCTCCAATTTTAAGGACACTAAAAGAAATATGATTATTCCAAGAGCACATTTAAATTTAAATACTTCAGCTTCAGTTCCAGCTAACTTAATCGAATGAGTAGCGATGCTTAGCTATATTGCCATGCTGGCTTCATTTTGATCTCAAGTGTTCAGTAGTCCCTCGTACCTAATAGATTAAACGATCTTGAAAAAGGCAGAAACTTTTGCATTCATATAGGCACCTTGTCAGTCATGCAGCTCATGTGGGATTGAAGCGTTAAGTGCAGTTGACAACATGACGATAACTTGATCCAGTTGTTAAGAACTTAAACCGCTCCAATGACTGGCTCCTGTAGTTACTAGTACGATTTATCCCGTACGGTGCACTGGAAAAATCTTTGTATGACCCATAAATATTCGTTTCGGTCTGGGTTAAGTATATGTGAATTTCAAGTTTCTAAATGCACCCTGCACAAAAAAGCAGTGATAGCCTAATGGTTAGAACGGTGGACTGCAAAGTCAGAGGTCTCGGGTTCAAACACAGGCACGCACCTCTGTCTTTTCGAAAGCATGTGCGTATTTAAAATTAACTATCATTTGTTTTAACGGTGATGGAATACATCGTGAGGAAACCTGCATGCCTAAGAGTTTCTCGAAGGTGTGTGAAGTTCGCCAACCCGCACTGAGCCAGCGTGGTGAACTATGGCCTACACCCTGTCAGTTTAAGAGGAGGCCCGTGCCCAACAGTGGGACAGTTTCTTAACAGGGCTAATATTATAAATGCACCCTCTATGAGAGTGGAAGAAATCAAAGAGGTATATGGGGAAAGAACCTGTTGCAACTCTGTACTTCTTGCTCACCCACGATACAGGTATAATTCTTTTTACTTCCAAAATTGCGTTCAAATGTTGACCTCATGACTCGTCCGCTCCGACTGCGGTATTCTTTAAGTGTCTAAAGCCTAGTCCGCACTAGAACACGTCGGAATAAAATTATATACACGATAACACCGTCACGCCTATATTCCCCAAGCGGGGGTGGCAGAGGTGTACTGATTACACCCACGTTACGCCGACGATGTTAGGTCCCATGTAATAGGGGGCGAGCCTATTGCCATATAACGGTCACAATTCCAGACTCCGGACTCATACTGGGTAGTTTTTGTTAGAAAAACTACATTTGTCCGACCTAGGATTTGAACCCAGGACTTCGGGATCACAAAGCGATGCGCTTTGCCACTAGACCAACGAGGCAGTCAAACAACACACGATACAAATGTATCGTAATATGATTTCGGCACAAATAGCGAGTTCGATCAGCCGATACATATGCCGTATTATGAACAAATGTTTCAGATACATGCCCCCGATTTTAATCGCGATATTTGTATGGCAATTTGTATATATCAATGCAATTTGTGCTCTAGTGCCGACGAGGTTTAACCCGTACGTTACGGAAACACGTGGAATTGCCTCAAAACACCGTGACAAAGCGGCCGAGATGTTAAAAACGTGCTCGCAGCTACCTTCCGAGTCGCAAACTTGGCGCATATTGTACATACGGGTTCATACGACATTCAAATTCGATTGAGAGAACACGTAATTCAGGAAATAATTATTTTTAACTGACTATGTTTACTTGAGAGTAGTGATAGCCTAGTGGTTAGACGGATGGACTGCAAACTCTGAGGTCTTGGGTTCAATCCCAGGCACGCACCTCCGTCTTTTCGTGTGCGGTTTAAAATTTAACTATCACTTGCTTTAACGGTGAAGGAAAACATCGTGACAAACCTGCATCCCTAAGTTTCTCGAAGGTGTGTGAAGTTCGCCAACCCACACTGGCCCAGCGTGGTGGACTATGGTCTTAACCATATCACTTACAGAGGAGGCCCGTGCCCCACATAATTTCTTAACGGGGCTAATGTTATTATAATTTTTTGTTTACTTAATATTAGAAAAAAATCGTAAGTAACAACAAAAATAAATTAAAGTAACTGTAGGAGTACTCGTGTCAACAAATCAAGAAAGAATAAAAATGGCATATATTATTCCATTTTAGGAATAGCGAACTACAATTACCTGCAGCCTGTTGGAACTCTGTACTCACTGTCTACCCCGTAAGGGATCTGGCGTGATGATATAGATAGATATAGATAGATTAACGATACTCCTTGATTTGGAAGTATTTTATGATTTAGAAAATAAAAAAGAAACTCGGTCACGCACTAGGTATATTCCCCAAGTGAGAGTGGCGGAGCACTTTTTCTCGGACAGTGTTAGGTCCTATGTAATAAGGGGCGAGTCTATTGTCATATACCGGACACGATTCCAGACTCTCCGGACTGATACTGGGTATTTTTGTATAGAAAAAATACATTTTGCCCGACACCATTCTGAAACCAGGACCTCGAGATCGCTACGGGTATTAATCGCGACTAGATCAACGAGGCGGTTTTATGATTTGTTTACATAAAATCTCATTGAACTCTGAATACGGTATAGCTTGGTGCAATATGAGCATGCATTGTTTGTTGCTGTCCATTGATCCCTTATTCACTACCACCAAACGCGGCGCGTTACGATTTTTTCGTCAAATGATCATTTTATGGTATTCTGTATAGTCTATTCCAATCAAACTTTAAAACTTTTTAAATCAACCATCACCATTTTTAGATGTTTTAGTTGTGATTACAATCTATAACAAATGTATTATAAAAGTGACAGTATTTACGGACACATCAAAATGAAAATGCTGTTAGCAATAAATCGACGTTTCTATGTAGAATGAAAAAAGTTTTCAAAATTTTGATTGGAATAGACTCCTCTCAGTTTGAGAGGAGGCCCGTGCCCAACAGTGGGACAGTCTCTTAACAGGGCTAATATTATTATTTTATTATTATTATAGACGATAAGCAACTGGAGGAGTGTTGGGAACGATTAAATTATTTATTTTTATTGTAGGAAAAATGAATTGAAATTATAATTAAATAAATCCCCTAAGGTACTTCGGAAGAACAATGACTTTTGGACGTCAAACGTCTCAGTCCTCCCGTGACCATGGGTGCTGTAGAGCACAAGAGACATCGGGAACTAAAAAACCAAAAATAAACAGAAATACAACATACAAACAGATATACAATGCGAAAGTGGAAGGATAACTGGGAACCGAAGGAGGACCGGGGAAGACCTAGACTATGTTACCATGACCAAATAGACGGTGTCTTATCTGAAGGGCAAGTCAAGAGTCTCCGTAACCGGCGAGTGTGTGTGAGACGAACTATGAGAGTGGAGGAAGCCAGAGAGGTATGTATGGAAAGAACCTGTTGAAACTCTGTACTCTCTGCCTACCCCGCGAGGGAGCTGGCGTGACGATATAGATAGATAGATAGAAACAGAAATAAAATCCGAGATATTTTACACACTGTCACGCCTATATTCCCCAGGTGGGGGTGGCAGAGGTGCACTGTGTCCTCTCACTTTTCGCCGACGGTGAAATATTTTAATAGCAATTAAATTTTTCATATTTAATTTTTATCTAACTCTGCTGGAGTAACATTTAAAGATAACTTCACGAAGTTACCGTAATGAATCGCGTTACGTGTTAATTTGATCATAGTGAATAAGCGCTCTGGATATCCTACTAATATTATAAATGTGAAAGTTTGCATGTTTAGATATTTGGATATTTGTTACTCAATCACAAAAACGGCTGAACGGATATGGATGAAATTTCGCACCTCGATTATTGCCTGGATTAACACAGGATACCTTTTATACCGGAAAAATGTTAGTACCGGTATGTAAGATAGTGTAAAGATGAGAAAGGGAGTGGGTTCAGACATACAGAAAGAATGTCAGATAAAACAATGACAAAACAGATATACAATGCAAAAGTGGCAGGCTGTAGGTACCGGGGAAGACCTAGACTAACTTACTATAACCAAATAGATCGTGTGTTATCTGAAAGGCAAGTCAAGAGTCTCCGTAACCGGCGAGCGTGTATGAGACAAACTATGAGAGTGGAGGAAGCCTGAGAGGTATGTTGGAAAGAAATTGTTGAAACTCTGTACTCTCTACCTACTTAGCAAGGGATCTGGCGTGATTATACAGATAGAAAATGATAGGTTCCTGTCTAAAGTTAGCGCGGACGAAGTCGCGTGCAGGAACTAGTATAACATAATTCGCTGATAAAGAGTATGATTTCCTTGACATTTTCCACTTATCTTTCGATACTTGTTATGTATTAAATATGTCATAGCTCGAGTCCAATACATAGGAATGTAAGTGTATTTTCGGTGACAACTTAAGAGGACCTTAGTCCGTGGTGGTGGACTGAATACGCATTTATATTATTATTTTATACGACAATAACTCTTTTTCTATCTATCTGGCGTGATGATATAGATAGATAGAAATTAAAATTATACATTCTCAGTTTTCATTGGACCCTTATATCTGGACCTGGTTTTAAAGCCACTTTTTATTCTCTATTTGGAAAAGAAATCGATATTTTAAAAAGAAAGTTCCTACTTTATGGTCCTATTTTTACGTTTTAACCTATTTTGTTTCACTCCAGGCCACAGTAAAATATTTAAATAATAATCCCATCTTTTTAGTTCAAATTGTAAATAGCCTCCGACCAACACATTTCCTCATGTGTTCTAAGCTTATCTACAATGTCATTAAAATGGTTTTGTCGCCCTTCAAAATAGTCAAAAATAACCTGCATACGGAATCGGAACATAGAAAACCAAAATATTTATGTTTAATAAACAAAACATGGCCATCTCGCTTATCTGATAACAATAATACGCGGACGATACGAATGATTACAAAGAATATACAAAAATGTCTTAACTTCTCAGAATAAGGTTTGCAATGCTGAGCTCTGTTCCACTACTTTTAAAATTCAAATTTAAATAAAAGGTAAATTGGTTTGTAATGGAAGAGCTTGAATTATTCTTCATATTGAATAATAGTGCGCTAACATTGTGACGTACATGATTGTCATAATCCACAAAACAAATAATTCGGTATATTTTATTTTCTTGTATGAGCACATGTTACATGACTCTATGAGACCCCGCTTTTTTAAGGGATATACTTTTTAACCAAAACCAATTAATGTTAGCTTCTGTAAGCGCTTCTTAAAACTGATAATATCTATCTATATTATAACGTCACCTTGCGGGGTAGGCAGAGAGTACAGAGTTCCAACAGGTTCTTTCCATACATACCTCTCTGGCTTCCTTCACTCTCATAGTTCGTCTCATACACGCTCGCCGGTTACGGAGACTATATGATGTAGCTATATTAAATTTAGATAATAATCTTAAACCCTACTGTCACGCCTATATTCCCCAAGCGGGGATGGTAGAGGCGTACTTTTTACACCTACTTTTCGCCGACGATGATAAGTCCCATGTAATGTAGTCTATCAAACAATTACCAACATCAGTTCGGAGTTTGGAACTACGCCCGATATATGGCAATAATAATCTTTCATTTTAAAATAGTCTGTCGTTGGTCTAGAAGCAAAGCGCATCGTTTTGTGATCGCGAGGTCCTGGGTTCAAATCCTAGGTTGGACAAGTGTAGTTTTTCTAACGAAAAATGCCCAGTATGACTCCGGAGTCTGGAGTTGGGCCCGGTATATGGCAATAGGCGCCCCCTATTACATGGAACCTAACATCATAGGCGAAAAGTGGGTGTAATCAGTACACCTCTGCCACCTCAGCTTAGGGAATATAGGCGTGACGATGGGTGTGTGTGTGTTTAATATTTTATCATCAGCCAAAAGACGTCCACAGCTGGGCATAGGCTCCCCCCTAAGATCCGTAACCCCTAAGTCCACATTTTCCCCGAGACTTTAATTAGGTTTTCTATCTATCTTGTCCATCCATGACGTATGTACAGTCAGCAACATAATTAAGTTAACATTCTCAGTTTTTTAAATCGCTTGTACATTTCTGGTTTTGGATCAAATCCATTATTTTTCTGCTTTAAGTATATATTAATATGTTGCTAATAATTTGGCTTCGACAATTTTCACCAACGTCTGTAAAACAAAAAGTATAATCGATTTAAAAAACTGAGAATGTCAAGCTACTTACGTTGCTGATCGTACGTTGCGCTTTTTACTAAGTTCAACCTATATCACCACGCCAAATCCCCTGCAGGTAGATCTCTATCTACCTTTTGATATAGAGCTCCAAAGGTTATTTCCTTACAGATATTTTTAGCTTCCACCACCCTCATAGTTCGTATACACACAGTCTATTTGGTCATGGTAAGAGAACAGATATCAAAGAATTTCACTTCAACTTAAGCAACTAGTAGTCAATACCACTAAACCTCAGCGTGATACACTGACTCATGTGTTTGCCCTCCATTTTGTTTAATTAACACATCACTAGACTCTCAAATAAATAGTTATATGATACTACAAATATGCATACAGATAATATCAAATGATAATCCTTAAACCTTGAGATGGGAAAGAGAAGATTACGTGATTATTTTAGACGTACATGTGTTATTTCTTTATTTGTATTTCTGCTACTTTATATCACTGACATAACTCAAAATTATTCAAAAGAGTACTCTAATTTTAACGACTAAAAGGCTTGATTTTTAATGTTGTTGCTTTTCTAGTTTTGCTACTAAACTCAAATAATTTATTTTGTATAAACCCTGGGATGAGTTTAATCTTATCTATCCGGCGAAGAAACTCACTTTTATCCTTTCTATTTTTTTCAATAACTTGTGAGGATACAGTGTTTAGGTTACAATTAAATAGTCTAGGATCTAGCTCCAGTGTGATGCCTTGCGACTGAGATACGAGATTAATGATTTTATTTATAAGGAGTGTCTAAATGATTCCAGATTGACCAGTTCCCACAAGCAGCACCCGTTCACGAGTACGACTACTGGAACAGCCATCACTATTTGATTCGGCCACCGAATCATCTTTGTTAATTTGATAATGTTACTTTTTCTTGTCATAAAAGTACATATAAACGGCGAATGATAAATTTTCTAACGTATTATTCCAGCCTTGCTAACCATGGCTTAAAAAAACAAGCTCTCCTCCGCCTCAACCTCATAGTAATGAATGTTTTCCTTTGATATTAATAAAATGTTTTCTTCTGATAACACTAAAAACACTTTATATTATTGTGCTATCTATATGCTAAAATATTAACGAAACAGATATATTTTAAACGTTTTAATCTTCTGGAAGCTACATTTTACAGGATCCATCTGAAGAAGGAATTGGTTATTCTATTATACATAACGTGGGTATTACGACCACTATTATATTTCATTGGCATAAAAAACGTGCTTTGACTAACTTTGAAGCTCAGATTAAAACTCATTCGTTCAGTTCAGTTATTATATTGATAACAGACGTATGTGCATGAAATTTGCATATAAAATGTATTTTTTTAAAAGAACATGTCCGTTTGTAATTCTAACTGAATGAAAATTGCACAGTATTCCCACTCATACTTCTTGTAAATAGGATTTGAGACGACGTACAATGGATGGGACTACGACTTAAAGGAAGTAGTAACGTACACAGTCCCGACCAGCTATTCTGTCGTTAAATGGACATCGGACCAAATGGCTCTGATGTCGAGAAATGTTGTCAGAAAAGCGCAGTAATTAACTAAGAACACAGCTTTATTGAAAATATTTTAAAATAGACTGTTTTGAATAATCAGTCGTGGAGTAATATAAAAAAGTCTAAAACTAAGCTGCAAAGTACGCTTAAGTTTATCTCATTAAGTTATGAGGGCGCACAATCTCTTGCAAGAATTGGATATACGCAGGCTCTGCCTCTTTTTTCCGGCAAATTAGATTGAAATGGTTTTTCTAAAAAAGTTGCGGTAGCCCCCAATTTAGACTACAAAATCTTTCTAAGTGCCTTTGATAAGAAACACCATTTAAACAGCCCTCAAGTCTTAAACAAATGGATGATATTAAAGCTTCCATATCATCTGGTGAAACCAAAAAGTTATATTCAATTCGAAAAATAACTATAGTGCTTCGAAATCATATACTTGGGGTCCTTAAGTGCGTCTTTCACTAACCAATTACAGTATCAAGTACAATAATGACTCGAGTATTTTAAGTGCCACAATCAGAGTTAATACCAAGGTTCCGGCCGTTCACCGCTTTGAATTCTTAGAATAATATTAATATTAAAACATGGAAGGAAATATTATAGGTATTAAGTATTGAAAAAAATATATAACGGATTGTGGGATGTCCCTGACCGACGGGTATCGTGGGTATATGAGTATTACGTGTCCCAAAGCAGAAATTGATCAAAGTAGCAGCCAACAATTTTCGCTTTAAATTTTAAACTTAATCTAAAACACACACATCGTCACGCCTATATTCACCAGAGGGGGTGGCAGAGGTGTACTGAGTACACCCACGTTTCGCCGACGATGTTAGGTCCCATGTAATAGGGGGCGAGTCTATTGCCATATACCGGGCACAATTCGGCTAACTTAATCTATGTATGATATATCATGTTAGCAGTGATAGCTTAGTGGTTAGATTGTTGGATTGCAAAGTCAGAGGTCTTGGGTTCGAACCCAGGCACCCCCCCTCTGTCGGAACGGAAAAATTTAGATTTATTTAATCAGCTAGGTGATAGGCATTGCTATAACACGCGACATAGAAATAAATTGGATCAACCGCAATTTCGTCTGTCTAAAATTCACACGTCTTTCATGGGGTACTGTGTTAGATTTTATAATAAAATTCCACTTGACGTCACTCAACTTCTCTCTCTCTCTCTCTCTTCAGCCGAAAGACGTCCACTGCAGGACAAAGGACAACTCAGTGAAAATAAATTCAAATCCTGTATTAAACGTACGCTCTGCAAGCGAGCTTACTATACTCTAGATGATTATTTAAAAGATAAAAATGCTTGGATAGGTGCTGTTCCAGCTCCACCAGAATGTGGATAACATGTTCAGCTATTATTATTTATTATTCCCTCTCTTCCTTCTAGAAGTTAAATAAAATTTATAATTTTTCTTCCTCATTTCTTTATCTGTAAATGAGAGAACCATGTAGCGATTCACATGAATAGTTTAACTTGGTTAATTTAATTTAGACTCACCTGATACTACATTGTTCTCCCATACCCCACAACAAAATGTAGATGGAAAAATTGTAAAAATACTATTTTAAAAGAGTAACCGTGGAGTTTCTTGCCCTTCTTCTCCACAGGAATGACATTCCGAAGTGGTGGTAGAGTCTTCGTTACTATTTTGACGATTCATAAATACTGTAATGGTTTACATGAATAAAAAATATTCTGATTCTGATTCTGTCTTTTCTAAAGCTTGTCGTATTAGAAATTAACTATCACTTGCTTTAACGATGAAGGAAAAAATCTTAGGGAAACCTGAATGGCTAAGGGTTTCTCGAAGGCGTGTGAAGTTTGCCAACCGGCACTGGGCCAGCGTGGTGGACTATGGCCTAAACTCTCTCAGTTTGAGAGGAGACCCGTGCCCAACGATGGGACAGTTTCTTAACAGGGCTAATATTATGAAATCAAAGTAATAAACTCAAACTCACATGATTTATTTCGTGTAAACCCTGCGAGGGTATTTACATATCGTCATATTTACATAATTTTTTTAACTTACTAATCTACCACTGGAACCCGGCCTCCACTGATAAGATCCGGCGAGAAACTCAGCGGGTTTGCCTTTTTGTCTATTTCTCATTTTTTTTTCATTGTTTCCGGTATATAAATACATTTTTCTATAATACAAAACCCTTTATGCGATCCAGCTCCAGTGTGATGCCTTACGACTGAGTAGTATAAGACAATAAAACACTTGAAATAGGGCACTATTTTGTTAGAGTTTGTAGCCGCTTTGCCATATATGCACAGTTTGAAATAAATCGACACAGACTTCCATATACTCACATTATTGCTGTAAAAAATATTTTTCGATGAATTGTATCACCTTATAAGTATAGTTACAAATTTTGGAAGGATTTCATAGCCACTTTAGCCACTGTATCACATACTTGCCCACGCGGTCCTGGAGACTTTTGTGATTGTTTTCTTGCATCATCATCATCAGCCTATAGCAGTCCACTGCTGGACATAGGCCTCTCCAAGTGCACGCCACTAAGTACGATCCTTGGCTACTCGCATCCAGTTTCTACCAGCCGCCCTACGAAAGTCTTCGCTCCACCTAGCCTGAGGGCGTCCTGCATTACTGGCAAACGCCAGTCCTCCACTCAAGAACTCGTTTGTCCCAGCGGTCATCGGTTGTTCGGTTAATGTGACCGGCCCATTGCCACTTCAGCTTACTAATTCGGTGGGTTATGTCGATAACTTTGGTTCTCTGTCGAATGACTTCGTTTCGGATTCTATCCTTCAGAAAAACTCTGAGCATAGCCCTTTCCATATCTCGCTGAGTAACTTTAATTTTAATGGACCAGTCCAACCATGAGTGTCCACGTTTCGGCTCCATAAGTCGTAACGGGCAAGACGCACTGATTGAAGACTTTTCTTACATGAGTGGTTAGAAGTTCACACGGTTATAAGTTATATGACTTCTTGTGTCTTATCATTATGACATTTCGTGCTTCCGACATTGAGCGTTTCTGTCATTCTGCATATCTGTCATAATGCACCTAACACTTTTAATGATCCCACTGCTGAGAAAAAGTCTTCTCTCATAAATCACGGTGGGAAATACACACCGTCACGCCTATATTCCCCAAGTGCGGGTGGCAGAGGTGTACTGAGTACACCCACTTTTCGCCGACGATGTTAGGTCCCATGTAATAGGGGGCAAGCCTATTGCCATTTACCGGGCACAATTCCAGGCTCCGAACTCATATAGGGAAGTTTTCGTTAGAAAAACTTCATTTGTACGCCCTAGGTTGTGAACCCAGGACCTCGTGATCACCAAGCGATGCGTTTTGCCACTATACCAACGAAGCAGGAAATATTCTGTCATACTCCGACAGGTGGACCCACTGCACATTGATGGAGGCAGGTTTGTGGCTACCTGCTGTTAGAGCTGACCAAGTCATCGTCAAGGCTTAATCACTACCACATTGATCCTACTAAACCTACCAATATGATAACTGTGACAAATGTATGTTTGTTACTCAATCACGCAAAAATGGCTGAACGGATTTGGATGAAATTTGGCACAGATAGTTTATTACCTGGATTAACATATAGGATATTTTTTAACCCGGAAAAATGTTAGGTTCCTGTCTAAAGTCAACGCGGACTAATTCGCGAGCAGAAGCCAGTTTAATTTAAAAATTAAACACTGGCACGCCTATATTCCCCAAGTAGGGGTGTCAGAGGTGTACTGTGTACGCACTTTACGCCGACGTTATTAGGTTCCATGTAACAGGGGGCAAGCCTATAAAATTATATCGTGCACAATGCCTAGACTCCGGACTGACTTTTCTATCGAAAATTTAGTACTATAATTTTTCTTTTATTTAGGTACAACAAACAGTCACATTCACGTTATAAGTACACCGTATAATATGCATAAATAAAATAATAATATTAGCCCTGTTAAGAAACTGTCCCACTGTTGGGCACGGGCCTCCTCTCAAACTGAGAGGGCTTAGGCCATAGTCCACCACGCTGGCCCAGTGCGGGTTGGCGAACTTCACACACCTTCGAGAAACTCTTAGGCATGCAGGTTTCCTCACGATGTTTTCCTTCACCGTTATAGCAAGTGATAATTAATGTTTAATACGCACATGCTTTCGATAAGACAGAGGTGCGTGCCTGGGTTTGAACCCGAGACCTTTGACTTTGCAGTCCAACGGTCTAACCACTAGGCTAATACGCATATAGTACTACAAATGTGACCAAACCCGTTGTACACATATTGCATATGAAAAACAAATTTAGGCACAATGAACAACACAATCAATGCAGGACTTTATGGTAGTTTGTTCCAAATCGACACTTTGTGAGTGAATTGATCTGTTTTAACCTTTGAATTAAAATCTCGAAGTTGTCTAAAGGTCTTGCGTTATCAAGTTACTCTTTGTTTACTATTGAATAGTAGTAGGTATTGAATAGTAGTAATAAGAAGGCTTAAGCAATAAAATTTGACAAGGTAAATAAAGGTGACAAGCAATACCTCTGTGATTAAAATGTATTGGGGAATATAGGCGTAAAACTATTGGGGAATGTAGGAGTGATAGAGTTTGTTATTTTATATATATAACTTTTTCTGTTGCAAATACGTTTAGGGACAAGTTATAAAATTATTAAAATAAAGCTAATGCTGATAAGGAAAATATTATCCTGCCGAGTGCCGAGTGCCGAATTATTTCATCTGATATTTTAATGTTATTTAAATAACTTTTCCTTGCTTTTGTTTGAGATGACCTCCCAATGGAAATTTTGACGTATATCTAACTGCCAATTTGTTATTTTTGGTTAATTAGCGGTTAGATATACGAAAAAATGACCTATTGGTAAACCCATAATTTTAGGTAGCTAAGCCAAAAGTATCCAATCTACATCACACCGGAAAACTAAACCAAATTCTATATACGACCTTAGTGTTAATTATTCAATATATTATTTAACCCTTCTTCCCCTTCCTATCTTAAACAACGTTTCGAGTACCTGAAAAGCACTGGTACCCAATGCCTCAGGTCCTCAGAAAATCTGAGCCTAAGAATGCCTCTTCACAATAGCAGCTTCTATGATAAGTCTTTTACTGTCCAGGCGGTACGTCTGTGGAATACTATACCTATCAGTATACGGCGTGCATCGTCGCTCGAGAGCTTCAAGGGCCAGGTGAGGAAGTATTACTTATCTACTTGTTCACCGGGTCCTGCCGTCGTATCGTGATAGTTAAATATGTGTATGTGTGGTAAAATTTTTGTAGTATGTATTTGCTTTTTTATATTATATTTAAGTATTTATTGCTATAAGTTAAGCTTCTATGTAATAAGTGCACCCCTGTTTATCCGAAGGTTGCCTGGAAGAGATTGCTTTTTAGTAAGCCCTTTGTGTAACTTTAAGTTCTTTTTTTTGTATTTTAATATCTATGTAATTGGTGCACAATAAAGAGTCTTCTATCTATCTATCTATCTATTCAGTGTTGGCGTTTAACAACATCCAGCTTTAACGGGCTGACGCAACAAATTTATAGATTAAATCAAATTTTATTTTGACATCTATCTATCTATCTATCTATAACCTCACACCAGATCCCTTGCGGGGTAGGCAGAGAGTACAGAGTTCCAACAGGTTCTTTCCTTACATACTTCTTTGGCTTCCTCGACTCTCATAGTTCGTCTCATACACGCATCGCATTCGTTGACATCTATTATTACTAAAAGGCCTATATTCCCCAAGCGGAGGTGGCAGAGGTGTACTGAGTACACCCACTTTTCGCCATCGATGGTAGGTCTCATTTTATATGGTGCGAGCCTATTGCTACATACCGGGTGCAATTCCAGACTCCGGACTGGAAAGTTTTCTTTAGAAAAATTACATTTGTCGGACCTAGGATTTGAACCCAGAATCTCATGGTCACCAAGCGATGCGCTTTGCCACTAGACCAACCCATTCTACACCAACGTATTTCCAGCCCAAATATCGCACTTCTACTCAAATAGTGCCATGAGTCAAACTAAGTAACTTTTACAAAAAAGGTGTAAAATGTATATAAATTATCAATAGTAAGGAAACAATATTAAATATTTGGTTAATGTTTTCGAAGATTTACAAAAAGCATATTAAGTTTAACATAACTATCTATCTATCTATATCATCACGCCAGATCCCTTGCGGGGTAGGCAGAGAGTACAGAGTTCCAACCGGTTCTTTCCTTATAAACCTCTCTGGCTTCCTCCACTCTCATAGTTCGTTTCATACACGCTCGCCGGTTACGGAGACTCTTGACTTGTCCTTCAGATAAGACTCGGTCTATTTGGTCATGGCAAGATAGTCTAGGTCTTCCCCGGTACCTACATCCTTACATTTAACATAACTAATAACAAAATGATAAGTAATGCCACACATTACTTGAGCGTAGATGCGAATTATGACCATTCTCTAGTGACAAAATATCCCCGAATTTTAAACTTGCTTCGTTTTTTGATTTATAGAATACTAACAGTTTCCCGCGACTTCGACCGGGTGGTCGAAAACAGCGCCACCTACCGGATCTTTGTTATATAGCCTATATTAATTCTGAATAAGGTAGCTTTCTAACGGTGAAAAACTTTTTGAAATCGGTCCTTTAGTTTTTGAGTTTATTCGTTATAGAAAATAAGCAATTGTAAATATCCAAATTATCAGATTTTCTACCTTTACCACCGCCTCAGGACGCAGCCTCTAGGGAAGCACATCCGGCTTAATTGTATGTTATTTTTTTTTTAAATATAATAGATGGCCCTACCGAACAGTTTTACTATTAATATACGAGTAGTATGTAGTTGGTGCAGTCGGTTACTTGGCACCTTGGCGCTTCATCTCAAATTTTTTTTTTTGTAACTTGCAGTCGGTATCCCTTTTCTTAAAAAGTTTTAAGAGATCAGTGTATTAATAATTAATATTTATACCTTTATTATATTATTCTGCTTAGTTCTACAATAAGGTACCTACGGGACTGATATAATACTAAGCATAACTGAATTTAAACATACATGCTGTTTGCCGTTAAGGAGTCCTCTAATGTATCTTCAAAGTCCAAGGTCCAATACCAATGAAATTAAAATGGGACCACCTTAAAGCTGTACCACCCAATGCAATGAATCATCAAAATCGGTCTACAATAACGGAAATGTCGGTATACATACATAAAAAATACATACAGACTAACATAGAAACTCCTCCTTTTTTGAAGTCGAATAAAGAGGTTGGGCTCGCGTAGTATCTTGTCGGTTTTTTTTAGTAAACTGAAATGTTTTAATCCGTACATAGATTTCTAAAAACTCAAAGGTGTCAACCGAGGCCTGATCCCTGAACCTGACACTTAGCTGTCACTTGACATATTCAATTATTGCTTACTAACTAGGTACCGTTTTGTTTCCGCTTAGAAATCTTATAAGTGCCAGACGGATGTTATCGGAACATGACTAATTCACTCAATATTTACCGATCGGCAAGAAATAAATCAGTGAGAGGTGTTGTACAAAATACCTACTTACATAATATGACGCAATTGAAGCTGTACATACGTATTACAGGAAAAATATATAATTAAATTCATTAAGTTTTTCAGGCGTAAATTTCCCCATACAGTAATTTTCTATCTATCTATCTATAACCTCACGCCAGATCCCTTGCGGGGTAGTCAGAGAGTACAGAGTTCCAACAGGTTCTTTCCTTACATACCTCTCTGGCGTCCTCGACTCTCATAGTTCGTCTCATACACGCTCGCCGGTTACGGAGACTCTTGACTTTTCCATCAGATAAGTAATTTTAATCCTATTAATATTATAAGCGCTATAATTTGTAATGATGGATTAATATTTGTTACTCTTTCAAAAACGGAACGGATTTTAATGGAATTTTACAGTAACTAGTGATCGCCCATAGGTCGAAATTCGACCTACTCTTTCATCGTTTGCTGGTTACGTTTGGCATTCAGTAAGACTATAGACAAATAATAGTAAAGACAAACAATAGTAAAGACAAACAATATAAATCTGTTCTCAATTTGACCACAGACTTTTTAACAATAAACAAACGAGTATATATGCATATTTGTGTCAAATACATGGTAGTGTGTGTAATGTTATAAAGTGAAACTTTTATTAGATCGTTACAAACTTTTTGGTCTGTGTGTTGCATGTCGCGTGACACGCGACATGCCCGACCGTCACGGGACATGCAACGCGCTCGCCAGAGCAGCCAAGGCCAATATGTTTCACTTTTACCGTGGTTTCATAAAACCACACAAGGATTTTTTTTATTGATTTAATGTACTTTTTTAGCATAATTTAAAAAAATATTAGTGTTCTGCACTCCTTCTCTATATAAACTATAAGTGTGGGAAATTTCATACCCCTCCGTCCGCACAATTTTCGTAAAAAGGGGTACAAAGTTTTTGCTTCACGTATTAATATAATGATATACGTCAGGATAACACTTCGACTATAATTTATAAATATATAATAAAATTACGGCTGCACACGCGTGCAGCCGCGGGTAACGGATAGTAATAATATATATCTGGACGGATGACCTGCCCAGGTGACAAAATGACTCAAAAGATTAGTTTGCCTCTTTAGCGAGGAAACGCAGCCAGAATTCTTGCTACCATTCTTCGCGGATGTGACATTTACGAATAAGATTTTAATATATCTTTTGATATTACACTGACACATTTCCTGCAATTATAAAAAACCCTCATGTAGCACATACAATACATCAGCTCCTGTTAAGGTAATTTTAAATAATATACCTATATATATTCTTATTATATGTTGTGTTTTGAAAATATATAAGTATTTTTGAAGTACTATCACTAAGTAATAAATACGTGATCTTTAAGGACAGTTTATAAAGGAAATAGTGGTTTGTGTTTCCACCAACATCGACATACAATTTACTTGCCACTTTTAGAGCATACATGATGTATACATAAGTCATAATATATACTCGTATTAGTGTATAATACGATGAAACTAGTAATTAGGCAACTTTTTGCCGGTGGTCGCTTCGGGACGCTGTATAGACAACCTTGTCTATCTTAAACAGGTCTGAATCATACCTACTTATGTAAGTGAGAAAGCAAGTTGTTATTATTTCTGGATATTGGTGGATTTTTTTCAAAACGTAGCCTCCACCCTGTAATTTATTCCTGTGTCGTGGGCGCGTTTACAAACATGAAAATTCACATACACAAATACCCAGACCGAAACAAATAAGTGTGTCACACAAAGATTTTTCCCGTGCGGGAATCGAACCCTCGATTAATTGGCCCAGTGGGCGGAGCGGCTTAAGCTCTTAACCACTGCGCCAAATAGTCCGTGAAACAATATTACACACGTAACCTATTTTCCTCTCTTCATGATAACTTTAGCAGTCATTAAATGAACTTTCAGTACGGGGAAAGTCCCATATACCCGCTGTGAAACAAAAAAGTGATCGTTTCAACTAACCAAGGCGTCAAGCTACGCCACGTCGCAAGATTGGCGTCAATTGACGTCACGTTGAACGACGTGGACCGGGATGTTTCATGAATGTATTGAAAGTAAACGCTGCGCTCGCATTGGTGCATTGAACGATCTATTTGTACTGAGACCGCTATGCGCCGGTATTGTTTCCGAATATCGAATAGACGTCTCGCGATAGTATTTTTGCAACAATAGGTAACTTATGATGTCATTCTTGCAACGATGGGTTACTTAATATTGTTTGGTACGTAAACGGTAAAAGGAACATAATTAACAATAAAATTTCTTGTCACTTGTAAAACACTGCCTCGTTGGTCTAGTGACAAAGCGCATTATTTTGTGATCACGAGGTCCTGGGTTTAAATTTCTAACGAAAACTTTCCAGAAAGAGTCCGGAGTTTGAAATTGTGCCCGGTGGCAATAGGCTTGCCCCATATTACATGGGATTTAACGCAGTGGTTAAAAGCTTAAGCTGCTCCGCCCACTGTATCTAATAGTCGCGGGTTCGATCCCCGCACGGGACAAACCTTTGTGTGATGCAAAATTATTTGTTTCGGGCTGGGTATTTGTGTATGTGAATTTTGATGTTTGTAAACGCACCCACGACGCAGAAATCAATCCTAGTCCGGAGCAAGGCAAAAATAAAAATAAAAAATGATTTATAGCTCCAGTGTGATGGCGCACGAGACAAATAACGTACGACCTAAATCTTCTAACATTTTATGGAAAAATAAATATACAAATCAACTTTTATCAAGCATACACAGACGTAAGAATAAAACTAATAGAATTTATCTTATTACCCCAAGATCCGTACCGGGTCCGGTGATATGTTCTAATCTCTCTCATCTCGATTCGTGCGATAAATCTTTGCCCAGCAGTGGAACAGTATGGAGTGATTTATTAACCCTCCTATCAGCCGCTACCGGCGTCCGCGGCATGTTTTCACCGACCCTACCGATGTCCTTACATCCCTTCTTTTGGATACAAATACCGCACACAGGATCAGACACCGTCTTCGCAGACGAGCTCGAAGTATCCCTTGCTCGCCGGCCGGTGCAGAGCACCACGCCGAGACACCTAGTATACGCCCTCCCCCATAACGACTGCCCAAACCGAGGCCGTTTCTCCTTGAGGCGCCCTTGAGCTAGTTGCCCCCTCGCCCTTCTGGCTCGAACGTAGTGGTTGCACGCTCGCCCTCTTGTCCGGTGAAGCTGTAAAGGCCCCGTGGCTAACAGCGTAGATTATTTACACACACACACACACACACACGCACGCACACACACACACACACACACACACACACACACACAAACGCACACACACACACACTCGTGATTTATGAAGTTCTCTTATCCGTGTATTTTTCTATAAATAACATTTTTCAGTAACCTTCAGATGAATTAAAATTGATGATGTTGCTTCACTTTTTATTCCTTAAGTTATTTAAAGCCACCATCTTTTTGTTTCAAATTGGGAGGTAACTTGAGGATAAACACTTGTGACATTTACATGAGAAGTTAATAAGTTTTAAATTGCAATTTAATTTAGTTCTTTCTCTCATGGCACATAATAATTTACCGACAATGAGTTATTCTCTTGAAATATGTAGGTGGAGTTTTTCCGTGTCACACCGATATTTTGGTGTAAGTACTTTGTACGATATGAATTCGAAGAAGGAGAAAAAAATCATTAATTATTTTACCTAGAATTCTGTAAGAATTTGACTCTTAAAACTTGTGTTAGTGAATGTAAGTGGTCACAGAACTTATACTCGGGGAGGTGTAGGTACAATACAAAAAGCCTATGGCTTATGGGAAATGAAAAAAATTACTACATACGTCTTCTATGTGACCTATATATCTATCTATATCATCACGCCAGATCCCTTGCGGAGTAGGCAGAGAGTACAGAGTTCCAACAGGTTCTTTTCCTACATACCTCTCTGGCTTCCTCCACTCTCATAGTTCATCTCATACACGCTCGCCGGTTACGGAGACTCTTGACTTGCCCTTCAGATAAGACTCGGTCTATTTGTTCCATGTAAACAATTTTAAATATGAGACATACAGGTCTCTTATTCGTGTTGATCATATTGTTAGATACTCTTTCTCTTTCAGGTTTTCACACTTGTCCATTATCCCCTTTATAAAATACTAGCTTCTGCCCGCGACTTCGTCCGCGTTAACTTTAGACAGAAATTTAACATTTTTCCGGGATGACAAGTATTCTATGTGTTAATCCAGGTAATAAACTATCTGTGTGCCAAATTTCATATAAATTCGTTCATCCGTTTTTGCGTGATCGAGTAACAAACATCCAAACATCTTACAACTTTGACATTTATAATATTTGTAGGTTTTCATTAACTCATCAAGACAGTTAAGAGATACAATTTTTCCTTTACCGTACAAATAGTGATTCAGTCGAAATCCTCCGACCCCATGATACACCTGACTCTACTCATTCACAGCTCTTGAATCACATGTTTACTGAGTCTCATCGAATCTAAAACCCAAATATAATCTTTAAAACAAAATCAAAACGTTATTTCCAATCATTAAAGACCAAAAACTGAGTCAGTACCAGGAAACTCACTCTGATACATTATAATTTAAGAAAATCAACTTCCATCTACGTTTTTTGGTCATGATTCACTATTTCCTTAATCATTCTACGGGTACCTTGTTAATTAAATTCTGATGCAACAAAAAAAAGGAGATCATTAGAAATCAAATGCCTTTTCTTAGTGACTAATCTAATGTTTGGATTAAGGACCTTTTTTACGTGGGGAAATCCTCATGGACTTCCGCCAGCCTCGTGGGAATCTGGTCGGAAATCTAGGACTCTTACCGATTAAAACCCCACAGTGGCCGACATCGACACTTCGGGGACGGGCTCCGGGATCTCCGCTAGGAACGCACCGGTGCCCTAGGGGGGAGCCTATGGATTCGCTTTCCCCTGCACTGTTTCGGTGCTCAAGGCGTTGTGGGCCATATCACACTCCGTCCTTCGCATTTACACCTCCTTCTTGAGGTCGCGCGTGAAGTACGCTTAGGCCCCTGCCCCAGCATCCCACAACCCCAAAAGGAAAAGTACCTGAACTAACCTGACTGCCTCGTTGGTTTAGTGGTGTACCGATCACGAGGTCCTGGGTACGAATCCTAGGTTGGATAATTTTATCCGACGGTCGAAAAATTACATTTCCAGGCGTATCACCATTCTACCGGACACTATCATCATTAATCAGCCTGTATCTACCCACTGTTGAATGTAGGTCTCTCCTCTATCACGACAAGCTCTATTTTTCTATATTTTTTTATTGAAAAATTTCCAGTATCTGTCCGGAGTTTAGCATGGTGACCGGTACAATGGTGATTCGCCCCCTTTAAAATAGGATCTAACGTCGTCGGTGGGTGGACTAAGTACATCTTCAAATATAATAAAATAGCTGTACCCGCTAGCTGTACGTTTTAGGGATGTATTCTGTAGATGACGTCACTTCGTCATCATCATCAGCCCAAATTAGTCTACTGCTGGTCATATGCCTCTTCCAATGTGCGCCATAGAGCCTGATGAGGCTTTATGCATCCATTTCCTACCGGCTATCCGACGTAATTCCGTATCGTGACGTCACTTAAAACGCTGAAACATCTATCTCTGTATATATCATCACGCCAGATCCCTTGCGGTGCAGGCAGAGAGTACAGAGTTCCAACAGGTTCTTTCCCTTACATACCCCTCTGGCTTCCTCCACTCTTGTAGTTCCTATTATAAACGCTGAAACATGTAACTCATTATTTCCCACTAAAAGCTTAAATTTAATTTTTTATATCTCTTAACTTGAAAAACATGAGTTTCTAATACAAACTTCCACCCTCTTTCCAATCCCTATTATATTTGAGAGTTTTATGTACTTTGAGAGTTTTATGTAATCTCTTTGCCTAATTTTATCAAAATCTGGTCAATGGTTTAGATGTGGAAAGGTAACAGACACACAGAGTTACTATTACATTTATAATAATGATCTATTAGTTAGGATAAGCAGTGATAGTCATAGTGGTTAGACCCTTGGACTGCAAAGTCAGAGGTCTCGGGTTCAAACCCAGGCACGCACCTCTGTCTTTTCGAAAGCATGTGCGTATTTAAAATTAAGTTAAGCCTAAGAGTTTCTCGAAGGTGTGTGCAGTTCGCCAACCCGCACTGGGCCAGCGTGGTGGACTATGGCCTAAACCCTCTCAGTTTGTAAGGAGGCCCGTGCCCAGCAGTGGGACAGTTTCTTAACAGGACTAATATTATTAAATATTAGTTTGGATAAACGTAATTGTTATTCTCCCAACTCTTTAAGTAGAGTAAGGAAAAGATGCTTGATTTTTTTGGCGAGTATAAAAAAAATTCATTGGTTATTGCTATTATTATTTTGTACGTCACGCCTACATTCCCCAAGCGGGGGTGGCAGAAGTGTACTGTGTACACCCACTTTTCGCTGACGATGTTAGGTCCCATGTAATAGGGGGGCACCCTATACCGGGCATAACTCCAGATTTCGGACTGATACTGGGAGTTTTTCGATAGAAAAACTACATTTGTCCGACCTAGGATTTAAACCCAGGACTGTTGTGATCAAAAAGCGCATTATTTACCACTAGACCAACAACGCAGTAAGATTTCCTCTCAAATAAAACATGCCCAAGATAATATTAAGTCGATATTTAACTCCGTGGTAGGTACATACTGTACCATACATCGATAATTAATTTCTGATAAATTGATTCGGGAAATGATTTTTATTGTTCCGTTTATAATTCTATGAATTTATATCGACACTACTGCTTACCTCCTTTCCCTACTACAACCAAATAATATTGACCCATATTAGTCACTGGAACTTATAGTTAACAGATATCAAAATGAACCAGTTTCCATCTAAAAATAAACCCTTATTTATATAATACCAATGTTAACAGATGCAATAATTTCTTGCTAAATTCTGCAGTGGTTTTCATCTAAACTAAACATTTCCTCTCAGTGATTGAGATAAACCATTCTTAGTATATTGCAGGAATCCAATAAATATTTATCTATTACAAAATTCATTTTGATTAACTTGTAAATATAAGGAATCTGAGTTTACATAACGCGTGCATATCGATAGATGGATTTTGACAAGGTTTTACAACTGACTGCCTCGTTGGTCTGGAGGCAAAGCGCATCGCTTTGTGATCACGAGGTCCTGGGTTCAAATCCTAGGTCGGACAAATGTAGTTTTTCTAACGAAAAATTCCCAGTATGAGTCCGGAGTCTGGAATTGTGCCCGGTATATGGCAATAGGCTCGCCCCCTATTGCATGGGACCTAACATCGTCGGCGAAACGTGGGTGTACTCAGTACACCTCTGCCACCCCCTCTGGGGAATATAGGCGTGACGGTGTTTTAAAACTGTTAATAGATACTTACTGCAGTAATACTAATCCTACTATAATATTATAAGCTAGTTGTTACCCGCGGCTTCGCACGCATTTATTTTGTAATTTGACATAGGTAGGTAGGACTTTTTGGAATATCATTATTCCAAGACTTAAGAGACACCTCTATATTTAGTTTCTTTAAATCCGTTCAGCCGTGTTAATATGGAGAAATAAAAACAAACTATCACCCGCATTTCCCGAGCTAAAAAGTAATCTTGAACAATCTTTGTAAAATACTCCATTTTCTAAGATAGTTTATTTAAAATTAGTTTCGCTGTTCTGGATATTAACACGGACAAACAAACTTTTCTTTATTGTGGCCGTATGCGCTGAATCAATATTCCCGTGCGCTGTGCGGGGATCGTACCTGCTACTATTTGACAAAATAAGGTACGGCTGTCCACAGACAGTTCATTACCTGGGTTAACACATAAGATACTTTTATCCATGTAAAGTGTAAGGTTCCTGTCTAAAGTCAACGTGGACGAAGTCGCAGGCAGAAACTAGTAATAATACTATTAATATAATAATAATTTTAGCCCTCTTAAGAAACTGTCCCACTGTTGGGCACGGGCCTCCTCTCAAACTGAGAGCGTGTAGGCCATAGTCCACCACGCTGGCCCAGTGCGGGTTGGCGAACTTCACACACCTTCGAGAAACACCTAGGCATGCAGGTTTCCTCACGATGTTTTCCTTCATCGTTTAAGCAAGTGATAGCTAACTTTTAATACGCACATGCTTTCGAAAAGACAGAGGTGCGCGTTCGTGCCTGGGTTTGAACCTCTGAATTTGCAGTACAACGGTCTAACCACTAGGCTATCACTGCTTCTAATACTATTAATAGATTCTTTTTCATTAACAACGAGATCTAAATGAAAAAGTACATAATAACAGAATTCTAATACTACTGCTATTTTTTTATTTAAATCGCAATTAGTTGACGTTGGCTTGATCTAATGGTTAGTAGGCGGACCGGACGGAAAATTACATCTCATTGAGCACAGCTTTTTATGACCTATCTATAATTATTTCCATAGCCTGAGTGTTTATATCGTTAGCAGAAAAACCTCCAATGCAGGACAAAAATATCACCCAAAGTCTGCAATGGCAACCAACTTCGTCATTCGTCACAACAGGTCATCGATTCAACTTGTACTCGGTCGTTTATATTAGGGAGGCCGTTCCTCCTTGAGGCGCCCTTGAGCTAGTTGCCCCCTTACCATTTTAGCTCGAGCGTAGTGGTTGCACGTTCGCCCTTTTGCCCGGTAAAGCTGTAAAGGCCCCGCGGCCAACAGCGTAGATCATTTGTGAATGAACACACACACACAATTATACTCGTACTAGGGATGTTACGGAGGTGAGTTTACCGGAAACGGAGTCGCAATCGGAGTTTTTAAATTTGATTTTTCGGAGTCCAAATCGGAGCCCGAGCCGAAGTCCGGGCCGATATCGGAGCCGAAGTTGAAGCCGGAACCGATGTCGGAGTGGGAAGCGGAGCACAATGCGCGTAGGCCACGTGTAGTCTAATACATACAATAGTGGATCACGATGCTGGTTGTGTATGTAGGTACCAATTTGTATATCATCATTTTCAACCCGTAGCCACCCAATGCTGAGTGTAGGTCCCTTCCATGGCACTCCCTTTCCTTTGGTCATGCGTTTTTCTTGTCCAATCCTTTCCGACTACCTTCGTCAGGTCATCAGTCCATCTTGCGAGTTGTTTTCCTACATTTCGATGGCCGGTTCGCGGTCTCCACTCAAGCGCTCTTTTCCCCCATCTGTTGTCCGATCTCCGGCATATGTGTCCTGCCCATCTCCACTTTCTTTCCGCTATCACTTGAGCAATGTCGGTAAGTTTTGTTCTTTCCCGGATTATGATGTTTTGGACCCGGTCTCTTAGCGATATACCTAACATAGCTCGCTCCATAGCTCTTTGCCTCACACGTAGTTTATTCAAGTTGTATTTAGTGGGTGTCCCACTGCTGGGCAAAGGCCTTCTCTTACAAATCGAGGTGAGAGAGATTAGGTCATACTCCACCACGCGGACCCGGTGCGGGTTGATCAAGGCAGGTTTGTGGCCACCTGCTGTTGGAAATTATCAAGCCGAATAGCTTAGCCATATGTTTGTATAGCTCCAAGTTAATTTAACTGCTCGTTTGGACTTTTCGACTGCCTTGTTAGTCTAGTGGCAAAGCGCATCGCTTTGTGATCACGAGGTCCTGGGTTCAAATCCTAGTTCAGACAAATGTAGTTTTTCCATCGAAAAACTCCCAGTATCAGTCTGGAGTCTGGAACTGTGCCCGGTATATGGCAATAGGCTCGCCTTCTATTACATGGGACCAAACATCGTCGGCGAAAAGCGAACTTTTTGAAACGACCCAGCATTTCTTCTACTAATTCTACATACAGCCTTATGATTTCCGAGGACATGTTGTGCAACTGCTACAAAAGATTTCCACGCAAGCCTTTCCAGATCATTCGTAGAAGTCTCAAAATTAGTAGTGTCTTTCATTAACTGACGTATATGAGGTCCATCAAAGATTTTAGTTTTTTAGTACTTAAACCAGGAAAGTCATCATCTACTTGAGATGAAATAGGTGTTTCAGCTTTTTCCTCCTGAGATTGCTGCACTACCTGGTGAAAAGCTGGTATTGGAACATTTTCTGAATGCGGAGTAGGTCTTTGTGCTGATGAAATATTAGGGTATTTCCATTTACGGCGATTGTTTTTGTTGATGCAAAAGTGCAAAAGTAACAGTCGTCATAATGATTTTTTTGTTCTCGCCATATCATGGGCACTCCAAACTTCAAAGACTTACGTGTCCCTTTCTCCCATTGTCGCAAATGTTCAACGCATTGTTTACATACACTATGAGGCGCCCACATTTCATCTTGGTGTCGAATTTCAATACCGAAGTAAGCAAAATACAGACGATTCACAGTGTCTGTTGTCGATTTACGCTGATCTTTTAGTATGTGTTCACCACAAACATAACAAAATGAATCAGGATTGTTAATACAACATCTGGACGTACTAGCCATAATGATATAGTAACAAAAACTTTATCGATGTTATTGTAATAATGACTATTTACGAGAAAAAAACGGGAAAAAAATTAAATGAGGGTAGAAGGTAAACTAGAGCTGATGAGTAAAAATATCGTATGACAATATATTGTACATTACCTACTTTATCGACCATAGGCACAAACAGAGCTGCACCAAAAAAAAAAAAAATTATTTAGGCTTGTGAAATTAATTGAAAGTTCCGACGTTTCGGAACTGAAGTCGAAGATTCGTAATATCTCTTATTTATACCTATATGGAATAAGGCTTGTTTGGAAATACATCTGCGATATAGTTATTATTTCTAATGTGGAGTACGGTTTTTGTGAACAAATAGTTTCTGAAGAAGCAAAGACCGATTTCCGCAATACTATCTTTCGAGAATACCGGGTCGGGTTGATATTAGGTTCTCATTCATCAAAAACCTTACTAAGGTTTTTGTCCATCCAAAAATCGTGTTCAGTTATTCAGATCATACGTTACTCCAATTCAGACTTTACAGTTTTAATAATAAGGTTTAAAACGTTATGTTAAATAAAACCCGAGATCTACGTGCCTTCAGTGGAGTGCACAACTGTATTGATATAAATTCTCGTTCATTGACAACAGGTCAAAAAGTTCTAGGTAATTTAATTACGTACGGTCTTGACATGATCTTGATCGAAGATTGATTGCAAATTAAGAATCAGTCATCGTTATCGTGATCTAGGCAACCCTATGACAAAGTGTATTTATTTATTCTTTATTTTACAAAATAAATACAAATTGGTTAGCATATTTAAACAGATGATGTACAAAGGCGAATTTAACTCAATTTGAGTTATCTAGCAGTTAACCTTTGAATGTAGACAGATCAGTTTTGTGGAAGTAAAGGCAATTGCACAACAATCTAAACTTGTCCACTGCTGAACATAGGCCTTCCCAATTGCTTTCCAGCGTAACCGATCCGATGCCACCTGCATCCAACGACTTCCTGCGATTTTCACAAGATCGCCGGTCCATCTGAAGGCAGGCGATTGTCCTACGCTACACTTGCAAATACGTGGTCTCCACTCTAGAATCTTTCTGCCCCAACTGTAATACTATATACTAATAGAAAAATACACAATTTAATAACATAAATATACATACATATGTACATAATATATTAAAAGGAGAAGAAACGCTCTTTACACTCTTCTTCTAAAAACATCTAAAGAACAACTATCACTTATGGAATGTGGAAGGGAATCCCAAAGTTTCCAAGAGCCATCATATTATTATTTTTCCATTGAAAAATTTCAAATATCAGACCGGAGTCTGGCATTGTGCCCGGTATTATGGCATAGAGCCTGTAACTTTGTATGCATGTAACTTTATCGTCAAATACAAGAGAGACGGTTTTTAGCACGGACAGATTGACGTCAGTGTGACGCTACCGAGTTCATATGACATCCTTTTTAACTTTCCGAGTTCATATGACGCTACCGACTTCAAAAAGGAGGAGGTTCTATGTTCGGTTGTATGTATGCTTTTTTTTTTTTTTTTTTTTTTTTTTTTTTTTTTTTTTTTTTTTTTTTTTTTATGTATGTTCAGCGATATTTCCGTCAATTGTGGACCGATTTTGATAATTTTTTTTGCATTGGGTTCAGTATATCTCCAAGATGGTCCCATATTAATTTTATTGACATTGGACCTTGGACTTAGAAGATACACCAGGGAACTCCTTAACGACAAACAATAGGCATGTGTAAATTGCGATATTATGGGTATTACGTCAATCCTATAGGTACCCTACTATAGAATTCACTGGTCACTTAAAATTTTAAAATAAAAATCTTTTATAAAAAAAGGTAAACCGACTTCAAAAAGCAAAAAAATAAATATTTGAAGTCGGTGCCAAGTAACCGACTGCACCAACCAGCACCGACTTCAAATATTTATTTTTTTGCTTTTTGAAGTCGGTTTACCTTTTTTTATAAAAGATTTTTATCACACTACTAACCTACTAAATAAACATAAAGGTGTCAGCACGCTCTCTCAACAACGT
This sequence comes from Phalera bucephala, assembly GCA_905147815.2. Lineage (NCBI taxonomy): Eukaryota > Metazoa > Arthropoda > Insecta > Lepidoptera > Notodontidae > Phalera > Phalera bucephala. Next base: position 3,960,164 of record LR990625.1, on the reverse strand, counting down.
TACGCTAACGTCCCCACCTCCTTCTGTGCTCACTCACTACGATTTATGAGAGAAGGCCTTTACCCAGCATTTAGACAGGATATGCTGACGTTATGATACTTAAAAAATCGCCGAACTAATAATGATGACGGACTGATAATGACGGACGATTTAGCGCAGTGGTTAAGAGCTTAAGCCGCTCCACCCAGTGTCTAATAGTCGCGGGTTCGATTCCCGCACGGTAGAAATCTTTGCGTGATCCACAGTTATTTGTTCCGGTCTAGGTATTTGTATATGTGCATTTTCATGTTTGTTTCACCCACGATACAGTAAAAAATCCTAGTAAGGGCTACGTTTTTAAAAAATAAGAAAGAATATAAGAAACATCCAGAGAATCATCATACATGTTCAAAAATTTATCTGTATAATCTGTGTATAGTCTAATATAATCGTGCATGAAACATTGACTGCATTATTTGTCGTGTGACGTCATAATTGTCGTAACACACGTCACAACATAACAAAATCACATGACTGATAATCACACAGCACTATCAGGGATTACGGTAGTTAGTGTTTAATTAAATCCTTATGATTTTTCTGTTTTGGCACACAAATATTTGTATGAAGTTCGGTTTGTACGGTGTATTATTTTATATCTATTGAATAAACGTGAATTGAGGGCTTTAAGAAGTTAATAGTTATTTATAATAGAAAGGAAAATGTTTTACTTCGAGTGGGAAGTTAGACGATGTTTTTGTATTTATTTTTTCTTAAAAAAACATAGCCTCACTATTCCTATGTTCCTGTCGTGGGTGCGTTTAGAAATTTACATACAGGAACATCCAGATCGAGACAACCATTCCTTGGCCATACTTGTTTCGTGCGGAGATTAAACCCGCAACTATTCGATCTAGTCAACGGAGGAGCCTACCCCCTACCAGAGGACCGTATTGTCTTTTAGTGTACAATTAGGTTTGCGTTTTCAAAATCATACGAAACAAATTTCATGAATAGTGCAAAGTTGGCGAATTATGAAGGAATTAGAATGATAATTTCCAAAGGACATTGTCCTAGAACAATGTCCTTTGGAAATTATCATTCTACTTTGCCCCATACATGATTTGCCCCAGAACCAACAGCAATAAAAAAATAATTGTATGATTTCAAATCACCCATCTCCTAACGCATTATTAAACGGACAAGCGGGGAATCGCAATATTGGACAAAAGTATTTGATTTTGAGATTATAATTTAGTAGCCATTTATTTATTGTCGTTAAAAAACACTGTATATTAACTATTGATAGTCTAACCATATACTGTATCACTATTAACAAATTTGAAGACGGGAAACTAATATTAAATCAATTTTTTTGTACTAGAGATAAAAAACACGCTGTTTGTCACGTTCCGTTGAATTTTTATTTTAATACATATGAGGTTATATTGTGTAGTCAAAAATATATTGTGTGGATTTAAAGATTAATTATATTTTTATAGATACCTATCGACACGAGGAACTATCTATATAAGTATTTATTCTAACAAGACAAGCAATCTAGATAGCTAATAGGTACGCCTACTACTTTTTACAGAGTCAATTCGATAGTACTTACAATATGAATTAAAACTATTTTTCGGATTTTTACGCGGTTTATTTTTGATTTTTAAGTTTCCGACGTTCACTGCAAGACCTCAAGACACCGTGAGCTCATTCTGCGTAGATCAGACGAACAAAATAATTAAGAAGTTTGACGGTACCCCGGAACAACTATGCCTTTTGGACGTCTAACACCTCAGTCCCTCCCGTGACTTAAAAATCAAAAATAATCCGCGATAAAATCCGAAAAATAGTTTCATTTCTATCTATCTATCTATCTATAACCTCACGCCAGATCCCTTGCGGGGTAGGCAGAGAGTACAGAGTTCCAACAGGTTCTTTCCTTACATACCTCTCTGGCTTCCTCGACTCTCATAGTTCGTCTCATACACGCTCGCCGGTTACGGAGACTCTTGATAGTTTCATTTCATGTGTAATATTCGCGTAAATCTGAGAACTCAGTAGTACTTACAATACTTTAAAATATATGTTTTCGTTTGCAAATTGTCCGTTTGATACGAATATTAGCCATTATTTTAATAAAATAGATATATAATGATGGTATGGGTCAAATATTTGTTGGTTTCCTAAGCTTTTCACTCTAAGTCCAAAAATACTTCGATTAAACTTGTGTATAAATCGTATCAATTTTTTTACACAATGGTAACAGGAATTTCCCCACGCTAAAATATTGTCAAGTACCAGGTAAACAGCTCCACTTATAAATAAAACTTCTATTTTTAAACTGGGTTTCCCCAAGACCTTAAAATAAAGGTAATTAGGATCTTTGACGTTTTACGCTAATTGGGTATTATGCATATTGTTTGTTGCCTTATTGAAGATACAACTAGGATGATAATATAGCTTTAAAGTAATTGTATAAATCCTTCTACTTTAGCAGACGTCAGGCAGCTCGAAGTTTTACGATCACCACAAAATATTTCGTGTGTTTTCATCGCGTTTTAATTGCTACTTACCGTACAGAACAGGGTTGGCACGGATATTGAATTAAGTATTTAATAAAAGTACTACACAAATAACATATAAAGTATATACTACACAAAGCTACATAAGGATTTTCGTAGAATTTTGCCGTTGCAGGAGGAAAATGGCTGTTTTTAAAACTTTCCATTAGTTACTTTAAGCAAATAAATGCCCGTTAAAATCACGCAGTTTTTTGCGTTTGTGGCATTTTACTGAATAAATTACCTGACTGAATAAAGTACAAAGCTACCAAAAATAAGAAAAGTTTCTTTTTGCGTAAGCTTCTGTACTTTGGATCTTGATTTACAAACGTAACAAAGGTTAATTTTAGACCATTAACATTCGTATCTACCGAAACTCGCACGAGTATGTTTACAGCAAGATCTTAAAGATAAATTATTAGAGCTGCGATTTCGAATGATAATATAGATAAGGTGTTTGTCATTGCAGCAACTTGCACATCGGTCACAAGACATCTTGATTTTATTCATCACTTTTCGCGCGAGTTCTACTCCGCGCCGCATGGATGTGGCTGTCAGGCGTCAGAGAGATTATGGAGGATTTTGTTTCTTTAAACCTTCCTTCTTTGTAATGAGAGGAATTTCGGATTGTCTTATACATCTTATAAGGCCTTGGGCATCGTCTGATAGCGGGTTACTAAGGTCCTTACCATACAATGTTACCTTTGAATTTACAATTTGTTCGTCATTGCGATTTTTTTTGCGAATTATTATGACGTTTTTTCACGCTATAAATTTACTAAATAAACATATCTGCGACGGCACTATTACTCGCTAACGTCAAAGTTTTCGTGCTAAGTCCTCAGATATTGCTCAACAAAAAAAGTTAACTTGTCTTTCATGTCTTTGCTCTAAGTGTTCTTTTGCATCATTACGTGGCTTGAAGTGCTTCGAAGGGACTGCTGCATTGTCCTCAGGCAGTTGAACTAAATGGTATTACTAGTTGAAGTTGGGGCTTATAGATCTACTGGACTTACCTTTATTTTGTTTTAAGTTTGCTTTGTTGTTCATTCCAAAATATATATAGAAGTTACCTATTTTTTTTACGTTTGCTTGTGAGAGAACCTTAAAAATTCGTATCACGACAGCCCTTAAGATAAGGTAAGGCGCCACCACAGTGAGCTCATGGGGATATACGTTGAATCACGTCACTACACTTTGCGGACGTGTCAATATTCTTTTTATATGATTTTTATGTCAAAATTCTCGAAATGAATATTTATTAGAAGCCACTAGCGCCGTATCGCCGAATCCCTTTCGTTATTTGTTGACCACTGATGTACTAAGTACTCAATCAGGTATTGCCTTTCATATAATTTTTAATAGCAAAGGTGGCATATAGAAAGAATGAAAGACCTAATAGTGAGGAAGAGGTTTAATTAAAATGTAACTTACATATGCTCATTTTATTTTTTATATTACTTGAAGAAAGAATCAGAAGAAAAATAAATGTTTGTTTTGCCCATGTGCAAAGTAAGAGAATAACTTTGACGGACGATTTAGCGCAGTGGTTAAGAGCTTAAGCTGCTCCGCCCACTGTGTCGAATAGTCGCGGGTTCGATTCCCGCACGGGACAAATCTTTGTGTGATCCACAATCATTTGTTCCGGTCTGGGTATTTGTTTGTGAATTTTCATGTTTGTAAACGCATCCACGACACAGGAAAAAATCCTAGTGTGGGGCTACGTTTTTAAAAAAAAAAAAAAAATATAATTTTTAATAGCAAAGGTGGCATATAGAAAGAATGAAAGACCTTATAGTGAGGAAGAGGTTTAATTAAAATGTAACTTACCTATGCTCATTTTATTTTTTATATTACTTGAAGAAAGAATCAGAAGAAAAATAAATGTTTGTTTTGCCCATGTGCAAAGTAAGAGAATAACTCTATTTCTTCATACGCGTCTACTTAGGGATATTAATTGAGGAAAATTCACAAATCACCTTTTTTACATAAATAAGATCTGTCCTATTCGTTATCTGCAAAAATTATCACTCAGCTTATTAGTCAAAATATGCACGCCCGGAAGGCATCATAATTGGTAGATATTATTAATACAAACGAGCTGCCGAAAAGAACTTGAGGCCGCTGATATAAAACAAGGATTATTAATTTATTTGAAAGGGGTATTATGCCCAGAAGTGAGTCAAAATAGGCTGTAGAAAATGATAGGGATTCAGTATTTAAACCAATTTACTAAATATCGTCTGTCACAAATATTCGTGTCCTTTCCTTTTGGATAAAACTGAAGCATGCATTCACAGCTGTCGAATTAAAAATTTTAATGGATGGGCCCAGTGGTAATATTTTGCATGCAGCTTGTTAGTTATATATCATTAGACACTACAGCGCGATTTTTTATTTTTTTATTTCAGATACAAAACAGAATACAATAGCTACAAATTCAATATAAAGACAAAACTTAAATAACTAGATTATATTCCAAAGCATGTGTTCTAATCTATATTACTAACGTGCAAACTGGTATTATTAATAGATTACCTAATATTGGTAATCTTTACATAACATAGATCGGCATGAGTCTCAGACAGAAAAGATGAAACAAAATACAGTAGTAGGCTAGTCACAAAGAAGGATAGTTTAAATTAAAATGAGCCTCTCGCTTGGCAGGTAAAGGTGATATAGACGAAAAAATTAAATTAAATGCAACTTAACCGTGACTATTTATAGCGCCTAGTCAAATAGGCATGTTAAATTGGTTAGGTATTCGATTTGAATATTAATTTCCTTAGACCCTTTGAAAATAATTCAAATTTGCCATTCATTATGTCGAGGCATTTATATTTGATTGCCAAGTCATTAAACGAACTACTCGCTTAGCAGGACAAATATGAACCATTAACACGAATAGAAGAAAAAGGCCGTACTAAAAATGGACAACTGAAAATGCGTCGAAAGGAATTTGTCTACTTTCACTCGTCCATACATATACGCAATTAATAAATTCGAGAAGGTCTTTATTGTGAAACTACTAGTGATCAATTACGCCATACAATTTATCAGTGGATTTCCTCAAAAGTGTCAGATAGAATCAGCGTCAAAGTTAACAAATGTCCCTTCATTAATAATATTAGCATATAAGCAGCATAGAAGTCTTTTGCTCAGCAATGGGTCAGCCTCTCTCATAAATCGAGGTATGAGAGATTTATGTCATACTCTAACACGCGGATCTAGTGCGGATTAGTGGAGGCAGATTGGTGGCCTGGTGTTGGAACTTATCAAGCCTATAAGGCTTACAACTTAGCTGCATATAAGTCCTTTCATTGATGTTCCTCTCATTGATATTTCCTCCTTTGTTAATCCCTTCATTGACCATTCACAATATCGTGCGCGCACGCAACGCTCCCGCCGTAGCATGATGCAACAGTTTCCGAAAACAAGTCATTGAGTGCAGCGTCGAAAGAATGCTTGCGCAAACACATTAAGGTCACTACCATGCCATGTGCTATCTGATGTAAGTTCGGTAAGCGTTTACAAATGGGCAGTAGTAGGAAGGGGGGACACGCCCACTTTCAACGGCTTTGATAGTATGCTGATAGTAACCTTGCTTTCGGAATTTATGATGATTGTTGGTAAACGTATTTACAATACCTACTAGACACAAGAAATCTGAGACACATTCCTCAGCGTATTTTTGTATCCATTGATGCGCACGTGTTTTAACAATTAGAATTTCTCACCTTGTGTGCGGTGTGTACATTTTAAAAGTGACTGTCTGCCAATAAAGTAGTTCATCTGATCGCGGTGGCGTAAATTGTACTAAACGAACCAACGCATATATTGTAGATACTGCGCTGCTGATCAAAAGCGAGTTGTTTGTCTAGAGTGAATTATGACGGGACCATAATATGCAAAATTGCATAAACTCTGCAACCGATTGATTCAATAAGCCGCGCAATTCACGCTTAGACCTGTAGACCAAAAATGATTCTAGATTTAGATAATATATAAATATTTTAGATAACTACTGCCTCGTTGGTCTTGTGGCAAAGCGCACCGCTTTGTGATCACGAGGTCCTGGGTTCAAATCCTAGGTCGGACAAATGTAATTTTTCTAACGAAAAATTCCCAGTATGAGTCCGGAGTCTGGAATTGTGCCCGGTATATGGCAATAGGCTCGCCCCCTATTACATGGGACCTAACATCGTCAGCGAAACGTGGGTGTACTCAGTACCCCTCTGCCACCCCCTCTGGGGAATATAGGCGTGTCGGGGTGTGTGTGTGTATTTTAGATAAAATTACCTATTTGATCAGTCAGTAAGTTGGTTTAACACGTATTATGGGCCATAAATATTTTTTTTTGTGGGTCTAATTACCATGCAAGACAAGTTAGCACCTAAGAAATGCCTAAGTCGGAGGATGCTGTCAATTTTCAAAATCAAATTACTAAGGTACTTAAATTAAATACCTTTCCTGCTTAATTTTATTCGTTATTGAACCCTAATCGCTGTTGGGTTTCTGAGTTAATAAATGAATCTCAGCTTCAACATATTTCTTAGTTATAAACTATCTAGAAACAGAATCGTAAATTTGCATCACCCAGTCGAACGACCCACGTACAAGCAAAACGAATGGTCCCATCAAATTCATTCGATAATCGATTAATAACAATCGCATTCGATTGCATTATCGATTTGCCGACAACTATAGATCACCGTCGGATCGCGTTAGCCGGCGTGTCGGCGCGGTGCCAAACTGATTGATGTTAAAATAACTACAGGTGTTTAACCTCTGGTTAGTTGTATTGTCTATTTGAGAGCGAGCTGCGATTGTAGTTTATAATGTGTAAATTCCGTTTATGACAATGTTACATCGTCGTCGCGCGCCAGAAGTGTCAATTACATTTATAATCTCGTATATAGTCTCAGAACATGTCAAGACAAAAATTATTGATACTGTTAACATCAAGACGAAAGTGACTTGTATAGTAATAATAGGACATCAGCCTATACTGTCTCACAGCTCGGCAAAGGCTTACTCTGACAAATCGAGGTGAGAGCAGAGAAGATAAGTCATACTCTAGCACCCGAACTTACTGTAGCAAGGTGGTGTAAAAGCAATTTATAAGAAGATAATTTCAAAATTTGCCTTGCGCAAAATGCAATATCTAAACCAGATAACTAAGCGGGCTTAAGTTCCAAATCTTGCTGATGTAAAATTTATTTCCTTAATTAATTTTATTGGTTTAAAAAAATACTACACCTAATTACTAACTTAACAGACTTGAACTAGACATAATCGGGATCCACCATTTAGGTGAATACTTTCAGATAAAAGGTCGGGTAGCGATATGGGCGCTACCATGTTCGACCGTCGATCTCCATTCCCCATTCCGATCTCGGTCTCGAACCTACTCGCGCCTTTATTAAAAAGGCGACAACCCGATATTTCGCGAACAAGTCCAATCATAGGAATCCGCTAATCGTAGCCGCTACCGACTACGAACCTAACCCTCCTATCAGCCGCTACCGCCGCGGCATATTCTCACTGACCCCCCGATGCCATTACATCCCTTCTTTCGAATACAGATACCGCACACAGAATGAGACACCGACCTCGCCGGCGAGGCCGAAGAATCCCTTGCCCGCCGGCCGGTGCAGAGCACCACGGCGAGACACTTATATGCCCTCCCCCATAGCGACTGCCCAAGTCGTGACCGTTCCTCCTTGAGGTACCCTTGACCTAGTTGCCCCCTTGCCCTTCTGGCTCGAGCGGAGTTTGCACGCTCGCCCTTTTGTCAGGTCTTGCCCCGCGGCCAACAGCGTAGATGGTTCACACACACACACACACACACACAAAAGATATGGGTACCAGGTACTTGATAGGAGAAAAATGTTATTTTATGAGAACTAATGGCGAAGTCTTTGATTCAAAACGAAACGAAAAATAAGAATAACGAAGCCCCTTTTACGCTCACTCACGAAAGGAGTGTTGCTATTTAAGGAACCACGCTCTTTTCAATGAAGAAAATATTAAAATCAATTTGCTTTACAAAATAAGCGTCCATACTTATGTGTCTCGACCCACAGCGAGTCGGCGCGTGCGCAGACAATGACGCAAAACCCTTGCAGCCATATTATATTATAAAAAAATAATCGCAAAAAACTACTCTTAATCTTTTTGAATGATTATTATTGGATACACAACATCATTTCCATGCTCAAAAAAATATAATCATTCGATTCTGTACCTAGTTGCCTTTGAACGAAGATTCAAGAGTTTGTTTCTGGAGTCATATGATGCGTTTGATCGTTGTTCACACGCCGTTTGGGCATACGAACTGTTCGATCCTCGATGATTTGGAGGTTTGTGTTATGAAGTCATAAATGAAACTGGTTTTCGATTTTGAGGCTGTGCCACATTGTCATACATTCATACATCAATATGTACATTACAGTTTTTGAGTTTATTTCGACGATTTGAAATCGTATGACCTCAAATCTAAAATAGCTCAAATGTATAAGGGAATACAGTAACACCTAGACTGTCAAATTACAAAAAGATCATTTTTATACCTTGCCCTATGCGCATAGTGTAAAGAATATTAACTCCTGAGGGTCTACGTAAGTTGTAAGCCTTACCTTACCATCTTCTCTTTCCTATATCGATTGCGCATTCTTCTACTTCTTTAAGGTATGACTTCACACTAATTTTAAGTGTGTATTTTGCCGATTTCCAGTGAGATGCATAATCGTGTTTGTAAGATTTAATTTCTAAATTAATTCAACTACCCGATGAACTTGATAATAACGATGATAATGAAACTGACGAAGTACCCCACCCTGGACAGTAAAACGATGGATACTTTACATACCAATTGCGACGGCCGTTTTGAGGGCAATCGAAAGGGCACGTTTTATGACTTTGTTATAATAACCTCCGCTCATGCACATATAAGAATACATAATGGTTAATATTCCACCAACATTACACATTATTATTCGAAATAACACATGTTTGAGAAATTAAAACGAATTGACGACATCGCGCTTTGTCTTCCCACCAAAAACTCTTATAGCGCATTGTTCTGTCCATGTGATTTTACGTTGTTAAACGTCATTCCCGTATAATTTACCGTATTTTTTTTATTAGAGTTAACAACTATAGAAATACAACTTGCCTACAGGCACTGATCCCTTAATCCAGCGGGCTCCGCCGAGATCACGCATCCAGATGGCAATATCTGTTGGCTACATTGCGACCAAGGATCAGCGTGTTGCCACGTTTGGTTTTTGATATAATTTTTGGCGATGATTTATGTCTACCTAAACTTTTCTCCATAGAACTAAAGGAGGGTTGAAGAGTTATGTTGAACTCATCTAAATGGTTACGAAGAAAGTTGTTGAAGAGATTAGTAAGTAGATGTGTAAGAACAGTGTTTTAGGAATCTGTTTTCTCCCCCCAATTTCTTTATAAACCAGCTTACTAGGACGGTAGTGTGCAGTGAAATGGACGTTAAATTAGCAGTATGGGCACACCGTCACGCCTATATTCCGCCAGCGGGGATGGCAGAGGTGTGCTGAGTACACCCACGTTTCACCGACGATGTTAGGTCCCATGTAATAGGGGGCGAGCCGGTTGCCATATACCGGGCACTATTCCAGACACCGGACTCCTACTGGGAATTTTTCGTTAGAAAAACTACATTTGTCCGACCTAGGATTTGAACCCAGTACCTCGTGATCACAAAGCGAAGTGCTTTGTCACCAGAACAACGAGGCAGCAGTATGGGCAAGAAAAAATAATTTAACCTTTCTGACTATTTTCATCTCCATCTCCCTAATCACTCCCTTACATTCTCATGCCGACTAGTTAGAAGTCCCTGCTCACTGCCATTGCGGTCTCCATTATTGTGCTGGCAAGTTTCTTGTCCATCTCTCTGTTTACTGCCACACGAGAGTTTTTTTATTTTAAACGGACCCCCACACACATACAAACATGAAAAGTCACACGCACAAATACCCAGACCGAAACAAATAATTGTGGCTCACACAAATATTTGTCCCGTGCGGGAATCGAACCCGCGACTATTAGACACAGTAGGCGGAGCGGTTTAAGCTCTTAACCACTGCGCTAAATCGTACGTCGTTTAGTTCTTAAATTAAATTAGCACCGTCCCGCCTGCAAGCCCCGAGCGAGGCAAGCAGAGGTATACTGTGTACATTTATATCATCGACGGTGATCACCTGCATGATTTGCCGCTGGACACTAATTTGTAGTCATTGGTCACCCAGGTTACTATCGTAGAATAAACTGATGAGTCCTAATGTTCACATCAAAGTTAACATTGAAAATAGCAGTAGTAACCCATTGTAGCTAATTCTTCTGTTTTTGTAATTGTTTATACGAGTAGTATGTTTTCTATCTATCTATCTATCTATAACCTCACGCCAGATCCCTTGCGGGGTAGGCAGAGAGTACAGAGTTCCAACAGGTTCTTTCCTTACATACCTCTCTGGCTTCCTTGACTCTCATAGTTCGTCTCATACACGCTCGCCGGTTACGGAGACTCTTGACATCAGATAAGACTCGTATGTTTATGTGTTCAGTATGTTTTCTGTTGTGCTTATTAAATATTTTTCTTTCTTTTTCTCTTTCCAATGTAATTGAGACACGCCGCTCGTAGCGCTGTGCGAGCGCGGTGTTCTTACTGATTACCAAGGTTAATCAGCGTTCGCCTCGGTCGGCCCGAGATGGGTGATCGTTTGAGGCATTTTAATATTCGAGCGTCTCCGTGCTTCGGAAGGCATGTTAAGCCGTTGGTCCCGGCTACCACTTAATGTGGTAGTCGTTAAGCCGAGTTGGAAGCCTTAAAGGCGGCTTGATAAGTTCCAACAGCAGGTGGCCACAAACCTGCCTCCATCAATCCGCACTGGGTCCACGTGGTGAAGTATGACCTAATCTCTCTCACCTCGATTTTTGAGAGAAGGCCTTTGTCCAGCAGTGGGCAGTATAGGCTGATATTATATTATTATTGCCATTATACAATTTTCGTTTTCGCTTCGCCTATACCGCAATGCCTGAAGACTAAAGTCTTTAACCAATGCGTCCTACCTGTTATGACTTACGGGGCCGAGACGTGGACACTCACAGTGGGACTAGTCCACAAATTCAAAGTCGCACAGCGGGCTATGGAGTGAGCTATGCTCGGCGTCTCTTTGAAGGATAAAATTCGTAACGAGGTAATCCGACAAAGAACCAAAGTTACCGACATAGCTCGCAGACTCAGTAAGCTAAAGTGGCAATGGGCTGGTCACATCTGCAGAAGGACGGACGGCCGATGGAGCAAGCGTGTCCTAGAGTGGAGACCGCGACTTGGTAAGCGTAAGGTGGGACGGCCCCCAGCTAGATGGACCGACGACCTCAATAAGGTCGCTGGGACAGACTGGATGCGGAAGGCGGAGGACCGTGTGCAATGGCGCGTGTTAGGAGAGGCCTATGTCCAGCAGTGGACTACGATAGGCTGATTGATTGATTGATACAATTTCAGCCTCACTGCTATTAAGATTTTCTTAGTAGAGAAACACAGTTCGTCCAATCTAGGATTTAAACTTAGATCTGGTGATCAGGTATGTGGGTGAGTATGTGTGTGAATGATCTAGGCTGTTGGCCGAACGGCCTTTACAGCTACACCGAGCAAGAAGGCGAGCGTGCAATAACTAGGCACCAACCGGAAGAGCAAGGGGGCAACTAGCTCAAGGGCGCCTCAATGATGAACGGCTTCGGTTTGAGCTGGTACTGGGCGCCATTGGACCCACAAAGTAGTATTTTTTTTGTAACCTATTTTTTTTTAAAGATCACGCTATGATTTATTCCTGTAACGTGGGTGCGTTTACAAACATGAAAATTCACATACACAAATACCTAGACCGAGACAAATAATTTTGGGTCACACAAAGATTTGTCCCATGCGGGAATCGAGCCCGCGACTATTCGACTGTGGGCGGAGCGGCTTAAGCTCTTAACCACTGCGCCATATCGTCCTTCAAACATCATTTACTTTTTGTCTCCTTGGCAAAGGCCTCCTCTATAAGATTCAACTACTATTATATATTTAAATACCGACCAAATAGACCAAGTCTTATCTGAAGGACAAGTCAAGAGTCTCCGTAACCGGCGAGCGTGTATGAGACGAACTATGAGAGTGGAGGAAGACAGAGAGGTATGTAAGGAAAGAACCTGTTGGAACTCTGTACTCTCTGCCTACCCCGCTAGAGATCTGGCGTAATGATATATATATTTAAATAATGGTACTTCTCAAGCAGCCTATAATGAATGGAATTCCGTCCATTATACGTTTCGAATCACCCGTGCTTAGTATACAAACATCGTGACAAACTGCACTGGTGCTCTACATGATTGTCGAATGAGTTTAAAACTTAAACCAATTAATATAAGGTCGTATTTTTACCGTGGGTGACATAAATACGTGCGTCGACATGCTGTCTGGTAATGCGTGTTACAGAAGTTTTTTGAGTGCGTATTTTGTTGTTCGGTGTACATCGGTTGGCTTAGATTTTAAATTTAACCTTAGAAACTAGTAAAAATAAATATAAACACCGTCACACCTATATTGCCCAAGCGGGGTGGTAGAGGTGTACTTTTTACAAACTTTTATCTTAATTGTCCGTACGTCTGTCTTTCCGATTCAAATCTTGTGATCCATTTCAAGAACTTAGGGGTATCTTATTGAACTGAAATTTGGCATACGTATGCAAGTTCAGTGACAATTCAATAGTATGGTACCATGGAGCTGGGCTGATGATGGAGTCCGGAGGTGCCCATAGGAATATGTGAAATATACTATGCGGGTTGCGTTGTATATTTCACATGTTCTTGTGATTAAGTTTGTTTTTTTTTTATACCCAGACTGGAACAAATAATTGTGGATCACACAAAGATTTGTGCCGTGCGGGACTCGAACCCGCGACTATTAGACGCAGTGGGCAGAGCGGCTTAAGCTCTTAACCACTGCGCTAAATCGTCCGTCCGTGTTAGATTGGTATTGAAAAGTACTATACAACCATATAGTGTACAGGGTCTGATGATGAAGCCGAAAGGTGGCCAATGGAACCACCCAACTACTCAATATAACCCCGCCGTGTTTGGGCTCGTTGGATTAGTCTTGACGAGTACTTTAGACCCAGATAGTGGGGCTGATGATGGAGCCGGAAAGAAGCCATAGAAACTCAACTAAGCAACATATCTTCGTTATGTTTTTGCTTTAAAAGCTTGTTTTTAAGACGGTGCTTTTTAAATTAAAATTATTTTAATAGGGCTAAGCCTGTCACATATTCTTACCACTGTAACTCCTGTAAGCCAGGATCCACAATGGTCTCCTTAGATGACACCAAGGTTTGAACCTTGGGGAGTTCCGGGAAGCGCTTGAATTGTCTTGGGACCCGCAACAAATTTAATTAGAAAAAAAGAAAGCAGGGAAAGCAATGCGAAAGTGGAAGGATGTAGGTGCCGGGGAAGACCTAGACTATCTTACCATGACCAAATAGACCGTGTCTTAGCTGAAGGGCAAGCCAAGAGTCTCCGTAACCGGCGAGTGTGTATGAGACGAACTATGAGAGTGGAGGAAGCCAGAGAGGTATGTAAGAAAAGAACCTGTTGGAACTCTGTACTCTCTGTCTACCCCGCGAGGGAGCTGGCGTGATGATATAGATAGATAGATAGATAGATAGAAAGCAGGGGTAGGAAAAATATATTTCCACTTCCCTGCTTTCGGAGGCGAGCGTATTCCTATTTTATTGTGTCTGACGGAAGCTTCGGCCTCGGCTTCGGCTTAGGCTAAAACTTCGGCCCATTTTGACCGAAGCTGAAGGTTTCCAGCAAGCACCAAAATGGAACGATCTATTACGATTTACAACTTACAAAAGCTTTTCAGTAAATAAACATTATAAATAATATTATTTCAGTGTTATAATTTGGACTGCCTCGTTGGTCTAGTGGCAATACGCATCGCTTTGTGATCACGAGGTCCTAGGTTCAAATCCTAGGTCGGACAAGTGTAGTTTTTCTAACGAAAACTTCCCAGTACGAGTCCGGAGTCTGAAATTATTCCCGGTATGTGGCAATAGGTTCGCCCCCTATTATATAGGACCTCACATCGTCGGCGAAACGTGGGTGTACTCAGTACACCTCTGCCACCCCCGCTTGGGGAATATAGGCGTGACGGTGTGTGTTATATATTTTAACAATTTTTAGGTAATTTAAATCATCTCGTTAAGTAAACACAGCTAACACAACTTTTTAAAAATTTAGCCAATCATGAATGAAATTTCTTAGGGTTATTAAACCTCGGGCTTCGGCCGAATGTTTTGTCGATAGCCGATTAATCGGCTTCGGCTAAAAATCAACCTTTAGTCGGAAACTACTATTTTACCAGGAAATTATACCAACGAGGCAGCCAAACAAATGCTATAAAATTATATATTTCCCGTGGAGATATTACGTCTAATGAGACGAACTATGAGAGTGGAGGAAGCCACAGAGATCTGTAAGGAAAGAACCTGTTGGATCTCTGTACTATCTGCCTATCCCGCAAGCGAACTAGTGTGATGATATCGATAGATATTATGTCCTACGTGCTAGAGAAGACACCGCAAGTAAGTTTTTGTGGCAGGCAAATTTAGGGTTCACACACTCTTGTTCTTTGGTGCTTCCCGCAAAGCGACACCCTCAGGTGCTAAAATTTTATTCCAAAAGTATGCCTTCATGTGCACTGTGATACCGTATAATTCCAGAAACAAAATTTATGCAACATCCTACAAGTATTATAAATGTGAAAGTTTGTATGTTTGTTACTTAAGCACTCATAAACGGTGAAACATATCTGAATGTAATTTGACACGCAAATACTTTATTACCTGGATAAAAACATAGGATACTTCTTATCCCGGAAAATTGTAAGATTCCTGTCTAAAATCAACGCGAACGAAGTCGCGGGCAGAAACTAGTAATATTATAAATGTGAAAGTTTGTATGTATGTTACTCAATTCCGCAAAAACGGCTGAACAGATTTGGATTAAAATTGGCGCACATATATTTTGTTACCTGGATAAACTCAAAGGATACTTTTTATCCCGGAAAATTGTAAGTTTCCTGTCTAAAATCAACGCAGACAAAGTCGCGAGCAGAAACTAGTTATCTATAAAAATACAAACATTTTTTTTTTTTAGGATAACTTAGCTCCACACTAGGATTGATTCCTGTGTCGTGGGTGCGTTTACAAACATGAAAATTCACGTACACAAATACCCAGACCGGAACAAATAACACACCGGGTCACACAAAGATTTGTCCCGTGCGCGAATCGAAACCGCGACTATTTAACACAGTGGGCGGAGCGGCTTAAGCTCTTAGCCACTGCGCTAAATCGTCCTCCGTTAACCCTGCGGTTATCAAATTGCGCGTCAATTTTGGTTGTTTAACTTCTCTAGTACTGGATAACTCAATGATATTTCCCCGCAATGTACACAGCACATGTGGTATGTGACGGCGGCCACCACATCGATGGCCCAGTCCAAAGATCCCGACAGTATGTAAACAGTAGCCTGTACCATTGTTATACACCCAGCAGACCACCTTATGAACAAATACGAACATTGTTAATAGAATGTTTTATATTTTTCTCTGTACGCAATTTCCTTTGGAATATGGATTTAATATTAGGGCTGGTACCAAATCAAGATCATATTTTACACCTTTATAATTGTTTCTGCCTGCGACTTCGTCTGCGTTCGCTTTAGACGGCACCTAACATTTTCCGGGGTCAGAAGTATCCTACATGTTATTCTATACACCGTCACGCCTATATTCCCCAAAGGGGGTGGCAGAGGTGTACTGAGTACACCCACGTTTCGCCGACGATGTTAGGTCCCATGTAATAGGGGGCGAGCCTATTGCTATATACCAGGCACAATTCCAGACTCCGGACTCAAACTGGGAATTTTTCGTTAGAATAACTACATTTGTCCGACCTAGGATTTGAACCCAGGACCTCGTGATCACAAAGCGATGCGCTTTGCCACCAGACCAACGAGGCAGTCAAGGTCAAATGTTATTCTAGGTATAAACTGGATCTCAACCCCAGTGACGATTCCTGTGGCCCGGCAAAAGGGCAGTAGGACGCCGGGGGGTTTTAGTGGGTGCAAGCCCCACATAACCACCCGGCCAGTGCCTTCGGCCCGGGGGTATGCGTTAGGCATTCCCCCCCCCCCCCCCAAAAAAAAAAGTAATCAATAAACTGGATGTCAAATTTCATCCAAATCCGTTCAGCTGTTTTTGCGTGATTGCGAAACAAACATCTAAACGTCCTAACAAACAATATACAAATTTCTCATTTATAATATTAGTCGAGTCTTATCTGATGGAAAAGTCAAGAGTCTCCGTAACCGGCGAGCGTGTATGAGACGAACTATGAGAGTCGAGGAAGCCAGAGAGGTATGTAAGGAAAGAACCTGTTGGAACTCTGTACTCTCTGCCTACCCCGCAAGGGATCTGGCGTGAGGTTATAGATAGATAGATAGATAATATTAGTAGGATTTAAGTCAAGAGTCTCCGTAACCGGCGAGGATGAGACGAACTATGAGAGTAGAGGAAGCCAGGGAGGAACTTTGTGCTCTCTGCCTACCCTGCAAGATTGTACCCGATCTAGAGTGATATTATAGATAGATAATTTATTTATCTGATACTAGCAGTTTACCGCTTCGCACCCGGCCGTCAACAGCGCCACCTACCGGGTCTATGTTTTTTTTGGATTATGTAGCTTTCTTTCAGTTTAATTTAAATTCAGCGCACATTTCGTTTTTTACCTGTATTACATAAGATGGTTATTATACTGATGGGGAAATGTTAGGTTCCTGTCTAAAATCAACGCGGACAAAGTCGCAGGCAAAATCTAGTATAATATATAGCAGGATTATATGAAAGGGCTATATAGTAGTGGACTGCTAGGCTGGTAATGATCATGAATATTATCAGAAAGTTAAATCACAGAACTAAAACGTTTGACAACCCTAGTACACTTAATAGTTAAAGAACGAGCAAATAACAAAAGTTAAATATGTTGCAAATATACGCGAAAGAATTCGGTTTCAGTGGAAAAAAATAAGAAGGTAAAGTTCCGGGCTTGTCATGTGTGAAAGTTAACTTCATGTCATTTAACTCGTTGAATTTCCTTGAACATGGAAGACCTTTGTTTATCCCTACATTTACAACAAGACTAGCACCCGCCCCGGCCTTGCACAGATGAATTATACACATAAACTTACCTCTTGAACTACTCAGTCTATTGGTAAAACCGTATGAAGATCCGTTCATTAGTAATTAAGTTTATCGCGTTTAGACAGATAGAACGACCGACGGAGAGGACTTTGTTTTTATAACATGCGTGATAAGTTAAATATTTAAACGCTTTGCACACATAAGGCGCTCGTAGCGCTGTGTGACGCAGATTTTCTCTCCACTCCGATCTCGGTCTTGAATCTATTCGCGCCTATATTAAAAAGGTGACAACTCGACACTTCGCGAACTCATCTTCCCATGCGAATCCGCTAATTGTAGCCGCCGCCGACTACGAACCCAACCCCTGCCGCTACCGCCGGCCGCGACATGTTCTCACCGATCCCCCCGATGCTTTGACATCGCTTCTTTCCGCTCCGGGTACAGACGACGACGACGAAGTCGTAGATCCCCTAGCCCGCCGACCGGTGCACTAATTACCCCCCCCCCCATAGCGACTGTCCAAACCGAAGCCGCTCCTCCTTGAGGCGCCCTCGAGTATGTCGCCCCTTGCCCTTCTGGCTCGAGCGTAGTGGTTGCACGCTCGCCCTTAAGTCCGGTAAAGCTGTAAAGGCCTCACGGCCAACAGCGTACGGCAAACACACACGGAGATTTTCTGAGCCATCACTAAGGTTAAACAGCGTTCAGCTTGGTTGGTCTGGAATGGGTGAACGTTAGTAGCATCTTCATATTCGAGCGTCGCCGTGATTCGGAAGGTACTTTAAGACGTTTGGACCTAGTGACCACTTAATGTAGTAGTTGTTAAGCCGAGCTGGAAGCCTGATATCTTAAAACAGCAGGTGGTCGCAAACCTGCCTTCGATAATCCGCACTGGATCCACGTGGTATAGATTTATTCTCTCTTACCTCGATTTATAAAGAACTTTAACCATTTTCAAAATACTCGTAGTATTGTCAGTAACCGTAAGTGACAAATATGTTTGAGTAAAGGTAAAGCTTTTGGTTAGGAGCGAGATATCCAAACAGGCTAGAAAAAAAGGAATAATAATGTTCCCTGAACGAAACTGAATGCCGATGAAGAATGGTGATAGACTCACTATATCACACAATGCCCCCACAAAATGCCTATCTATCCCATGCGGCGGAAGGTTTTGCCGAAGCGAGAGGAGTCAAGATTTCAGACCAGGGGCCCAAACGGCTGTGCTATGGTTATGCGATTTGACACATTATCCATATACACTCCCTATCATGCTAACAGTTTAGTTAAGGAAAATGATTGAGACAGCATTTTTTACCGCTAAGGGTGAACCTAATCCTAACTCATCCTTATACATACTTGCATCATACTGTAAATACAGAAGATGATGTTGATGAATGTACTGCGTATTTGTTAAAAGAAATATATATCAAAAAGAAGATGAAAAGTTGGTGAATTTCATGTATGAAGTAAAATTTAATTTGACGTATTCAATTTTACAAAAAAATATGTTTAAAAAACTGTATCCTGAATATATATTGCAAATGTTCTATGTATATTCAATGGTAAATTGGATATGTATAAAATGTACATGAAAAACAGCTTAAGATATGTTCTATAATCAGAATTATTTGAAATAAAAAACCTGCATTTTGGGTCCTCCGGGCACACTTTTTAGTGTTGGCAAGGTCATCAAAAAAAGGAAATTTATAAAAAAAAAACTATAACGGTCATTGACGTTAGTGATTCCCTTAACGTTAGGATCCGTCTTATTATTCGTTCATGGCGTTTGGTCAAAGCTACATAGAACACCGTCACGCGTATATTCTGAAAGTGAAGGTGGCTGAGGTTTTTCTGTATGTCACATTTCGCCGGTAATGTTAGGTCCCAATCTAATAGGGGACACATCTAACATTATACCGTACAAATTCCAGATTCTAAACTGCTACTAAAATATTTACGTACTATAACCAATAAACCAAAGAAGTAGCTATACAGAAATGTAAAATAAATTATTTGGTGGTTATGACTGTCTAGAAAAACCTTCTTTTCGTTGAGTCACCATTTTTTTATACTATATGTCATAGAAAAAATAACCTGTATAATAGCTACTTTACATCTACGTATTTTATATTTATCCTGTATATTTATGTAACGACACCCAGACTATGTCTCTCTTATAAAGTTGAAGGCCAACCACTTCCGTAAGTTCGGATCGTGTGGCGCCAATTTTTTGCCTCCATTTTTAAATTAATTATCTGCGAAATGAATGTAAAAACTATTTTATTTAGTTAAGGACTTCTGCACACACGATGTTAGGAGCTTTAAAAATAGAACAAGAATAGACAGTGCTACAAGGATCTTTTGGCCTATGGATGTCACTGTGCGTGAAATGAGGGTTACCATCTAATACAAAAAATGTGCTTTTAAGAAGATATTTCAACAGGTGCGTCCGTCTGCGCGGTTACTAATTAAAAAAAAAGAACTTAGGTAAATATCATACCAAATGGTAACTGGACTGTCATGAAGTGACATTTCACTTAATGACCGCGTTAGTTCCGGTCTTTATTTACGAGGTATTATTTAAACTTAATTATTTTGAAACTCGAAATCAATGTATCTTTTTAGTTATTATTCGAATGAATGTAGACATAGAAGATGGTAAATCTAAAAACATGGCATGGTCATATAAAATACATTTTTCAAAGTTAACAACAAATAGTTAATTTAAAAAATGTATCAAGCAGCTTTGTAGGGTTTTTCAACGATCCTAGTTTTTACATATTTGCTATGAGAATCGAGTACTGGTCAAAAGCTGGATGCATTTAGCACACAGCCAATCATCGTGGCGATGGGAGGTCATTTTTCTGCATTAAACACCTTTTGGCTGATAATGAGCTAGACCAATACCATCCTACAATAATTTTATTTCTTATAACAAGCGTTTACACTATTTAAGTGTCTACTGTGTATGCGGTGGCCTAGTGTAATTTGTTATAAATATGTTAGGTCGTAAAAAAGAGGCGTCTGAAGGTATTAGAAAGGTGAGTCTGTGTTAATTAAACAAACCATTACAAAATATATTATCTTTTTAAAACTAAGTATAGACGTTGTTTGGTTTTGGCATAATAGAAAAATATACATTTGAACTGTAAATGAGCTATTGAAAGGTGACCCTCTATTAAAACACAAACTTATAGATATGTGCATTCTTATCAACTTTATCTAAGCCGCACGTCTTTGGTCTTGGACCAAATATCAAAAGCGCACATTTGCGGTTTATCACAGACTCCGTCAGATTTTTTTTGTGACGCAAATGGCCAGCGTACGTAAGCTTAAAGCCGCAAAGCTTAAGTGGGACTTAACCAGTCATGTCTGCCGCATGGCAAAAACCGATGAGCCAGAATAAAAACTAAATATTTCTCACAAAATCCAAAAAGACAACGCAGCAGGCTGAAGCAGAGACGGTGGGATGAACTGGATACCTTCTAAAGAGACTGGCCTGATATAGCTACTAACAAAGGAGACTGGCCTACATGTCGAAGCCGTGATCTAGTGGTTTAAGCGTAGGGTACTCCGATCACTGATAAATATTTGTGTGACACATATTTAAGTATAACAGCGTTTTTGAAAATTTGTGTTTGTATATGGACTAAGTCTTGTCGGTCGAAAATCAGACATAAAAATCCGAAAGCTGGCTAAAATGGAGATGAGCAAGGCGCTTGACGAGGCGGGATAGTGGTAGGTGAACCACGACCGTGACTAAATGTTGGCCCAGAAAGAGTGAAGGCCCCAAGGCAGACCAGATGAAGCGATATTGTAAAAGTGGTCCGCAAATTGTGGAAAAGATTAACACAGGACCGGAACGAATGGCGTGGTAGAGGAGAGGGCTACACTCAGCAGTAGGTATATGCTGATTAATGAAGATGATATTGATATGCAACCATGACACAGGACAAAGTTCATATCGTCAGTTCAATGCGATAACTTGCTCAAAACCAATTATTACCCGCGAAATATTTAGTATTTAAACTAGAAGTATTGACGTAACTGTATAAAATAACTGCCATATTTTGTTTGAAATCGTCTTAAGATGCATATTGATATAAAGAATACTGTACAAACCGTGGTACGAATTATAAAGAAGATGAATTACTAAGCTTTTTCATCGTCCTTGTGAAGTTGCTGAAAGGGATTTTGCTAGTTAATACTAGGGTGACACTCTGTGGGGACGCACAAATTTTGTAAACCTACAGACCGAAACTCTCTCACGCTTTTATCCCTCAAGCAGGGGTGTCATATGTATTGTATAACAGATGTTTTGGGTGGACTCTAGCGGACGTAACAATCCCGTGAAGAGCGAAGGCGTGACTAGGCTTATGTCGCTGTAAGCACCATATGGGTGTGTGGAAAGCGATTCTAATTCCCCAAGATGTACTCAATCGAGCAAGCCCCTTGTTGCTCGCTCCGGTGCGTTCCGTTATGAGATCCAGGAGGCAACTGTGGAGTATTTTTACTTTGGTAAAAATCCCAATTATAGTTGTACTGTGGTAACAGGAGTTTTTTTACCGTGGTAAAACCTCAGTCACGTAGAGAACAGAGAATGTTTTTAAAGATTTTTCCCTTGTGAAAGAGAAAAAATGTACTGTGCACCATTATACATTGCTGACGATGTTTGGTTCCGAAGTAATAGGAAGCAAGTATATTTCCATAAAACCGGGCACAATACACACATTTAATTGAACTGTAAATCTGTAAGACACATACCTAGAGTCGAAAAGTCCCGTAAATGATCCCGTAATATGAAACATTATATTTAGCAGAAATCGTCTCAGACATCGATGATTGGCAACAAAAAAAAAAAGACACGAGTACACCCGACACGGAGTTTGAATATTCGCGACTTCATAAAAAACTTAGGTATGTTTCGTATAGAGTAATGAACTTAGTATATGTTGATATGTATTTAATATTCATGAGGTATTGAATGGCTCCATAATTTAATACTGGGTCCGCGTGGTGGAGTATGACTTATCCTCTCTTCCCTCCATTTGTGAATGAAGGCCTTTGGCCAGTTGTGGGGCTGTATAGGCTGATTTTGAAAAGTGTGTGTGTGTGTGTGTGTGTGTGTGTGTGTGTGTGTAAATGATCTACGCTGTTGGCCGCGGGGCCTTTACAGCATCACAGGACAAGAGGGCGAGCAAGCAACCACTACTCGACGAATAGTAGTAGAATAACGAAAAGTCACGTGGCTAGAACAATAGATTACGGCAAGAGAATAGAAACTTAACTCTTGGCTAGACCCTCTGGAATACTAAAAAGAAGTTTAGTTCAGTTTGCTTCATTCACGTATTTTGACAGAACAAGGAATACTGTATGCAGTCCTGCCAGAAACTTTGGCCCGTGGCCAAAATCGGAACTAACGGTACCATCAAGTGAAATGTCACTTCATGGAAGTCGCAGAGTTTCCGTTTGCTATGAAATTTACCCAAGTTCTTTCTTAATTAATAACCGTACGGAACCACCTGTTGATATATTTCCCTGGAAGTAAGAAAATGTTATTAAATGATAACCCTAATTTATGACTTACGGGACCGAGACGTGGTCACTCACAGTGGGACTAGTCCACAAATTCAAAGTCGCACAGCGGGCTATGGGGCGAGGTATGCTCGGCGTCTCTTTGAAGAATAAAATTCGTAACGAGGTAATCCGACAATAAACCAAAGTTACCGACATAGCTCGCAGACTCAGTAAGTTAAAAGTGGCAATGGGCTGGTCACATCTGCAGAAGGACCGACGGCCGATGGAGCAAGCGTGTCCTAGAGTGAAGACCGCGACTTGGTAAGCGTAAGGTAGGACGGCCCCCAACTAGATGGACTGACGACCTCAAAAAGGTCGCTGGGACAGACTGGATGCGGAAGGCGGAGGACCGTGTGCAATGGCGCGTGTTAGGAGAGGCCTATGTCCAGCAGTGGACTGCGATAGGCTGATTGATTGATTGATTGAACCCTAATTTCACTCCAAGGCACATCGATGTCATCCACGGGCCAAAAGATCCTTGTCGCACAATTGGACTGCTTATGTACACAGTAATCGATGAAGTAAGCAGTCTCTAAGTTAGAGGTAATCTATGTTACGTACGAATTCTGATAAGACATGTAAACCGAGCGACGATCTTATTGATATCTGACAGAATAACTGTTAAACAAACTAAGTCCTAATGTCTACTATTACACCGGATATTGTATCAACACTTGGTAACAGTAAAGAAGACTTCCATATGCGAGAGAAACTTAAATGAAATTTCAAAAACCTGCAAAACGCTGTGCTTTTTTGGAAGTTTCAACAGCACATGGTCACAAACCTGCCTCCACCAATCTGCACTGTGTCCGCGTAGTGGAGTATGACTTATTTTCTCTCTCTCCTCGTGGTGAGAGAAGGACTTTGCTTAATATTGGGACAGTATAAGCTAATTTGTTACATTAACCCTGCTGCCAATTTACTCCGATTTATAAATGATACAGAATCACTTACCAAAACAAAACCTAGAATAGTCAGGTTATGTTCGAGTCCCGGACCTCGAGTTAAAGTCAAATATTCTGCAGTTGTTACTACTAAACGGATGGCTAAGGTCATTAGTGCAGTCTTTAAAACTAATAGGAGACGGAAAAAATCTATACTATTCCGTGATCCGACTGCTTACATTAATCATCGGACGATTAACTGCCGATCTAGCCAAATTGCGAGCATTTTGTATCTATTATCATGCCGCATACGATAACACTTTGTTCCGACCACGTGACTTTTCATGTAAAATGTCATTCCCGAGCATTTTCCGTTATCTACTAGCGATAACGTCTGTACTAAGTCCACTTGGCTATAGGAGCTGGAATTATATTGTACAACGAAAAGTCACTTGGTCAGAACAAGGCGCTGTCGATTGCAGGAAACGAAAAAAAAGCTTACAAATTGGCTAGAACTACAATAACGTCATAGATAGGTTCTGACATTAAATTACAGATAAGTATATAAATTCTAAGGAATTAAACTTCCTATAAGGATAGAAGCTAAGATTTTTTTGCATTTCTAAGAAACAAAATGATGATATGTATGGTGTATTATTATAATCGGTCCGAAATCCGGAAGTCGGTGACAGGCAATAGTAACACAGAAGTGTGGTTTCTGAATTAATTAGTATTGTATATTATATATAAGCATTTAATATCCCACTGCTGGGCTAACGCATTTTCTCACAATTCGAGAGAAGAGAAAGTATGAATGCAATGTAATGTTATAGACTTGAGGAAAAGACGGAGATACTCGTATAATCTGAAACTGTTTTGATTTTAAAATCCTAACTCCATCAACCAGTATAATATACGACCAGCGTTATGTTGATTGCAATCCGACGAATTCGAATCAAAAGTCTACTTAATATTTTTTATTTAAGGAAATCATACATATTAAAATTACATAACTAAATAACATATCTATGCTAATATTATAATGAGGTAAAGTTTGTAAGTTTAGATGTTCGGGGTAATGTCCTGTAGGTACTAATGATTCGATTTTAACTATTCTTTCACCACTGGAAAGTTACCTTATCCTGAAGTAACCTAGGCTATATAACATAGACCTGGTAGGTGACGCTATTGTGAACCGGGTACGAAGTCGAGGAAATCAGCTAGCAGCCAATAAAATAAGTGTTTGTATTGCATATTATCTCAGAAATATGCAGGCGGAAGATAATATATCGAAAAAGACTCTGGCTAATGATATGACTTTATTTTGTAAATATGTAAATTATCTAATATGAAAATACAAATTCACTAGGATTTTTATAATATTAAAACAGTTTCTTTATTAAGCTATTCAGCTTCTTTGTTAAAATACCATTTCCGGTTTAAATATATTAATAACATAATCAATCATAACTTTGTTTTATCATGATTTCAATGATGAAGGTGCAATGATTATATGACAGTTCGAATGAACCTATCTTAGACAAGTCATGGCCGATAAAAGGTTCTAAGGAAATAGTGATTCATTCACACTTCACAAGTATCCAAATGATTTATGACAGCCAAGTGTTTTTGCACTGTTTTTGTTCACACCACAAATTTGATAGTCATGAATCAGTTCGTTAGACGCTTATTAATAACTTTAATTTGCATAATTATAATAAAATTTGTTAGAAACTACTAGATTTTAGGCCCCAGGTTACTATGATTATGATAAGATAGAGACTCTGCTACAAAATACACTTAAAAACTCTGATACTTGGCGGTGCTGCATTAACATAGCGATGACTTACCAACATAATGCTCTATACTATATGTATGAGTATTTTATAATCGAAAACATTAAAAAACTATGAGAGTGAAAGAAGCCAGAGAGGTATGTAAGGAAAGAACCTCTTGGAACTCTGTTCTCTCTGCCTACCCCGCAAGGAATCTGGCGTGATGATATAGATAGAAAACATTAATAGACTACGCCATAATACTTTACGTTAAGGGCAACGGAACGCCTGTTAATGGCAACGGAAAACGGTGCGTGCACAAATCTTCACTCTAACTGAGCGATGGGCAGCGGTTCGTTATTTACAACGCAAAACCATTACCCGTAACCGTCTACAAGACTGGAAGAATCCGAGTTTGACTTCTTTGACATTAGGTTCACTAGTGATCATACATACATTTACAAATGAGTCAATCATTAATCAATAATTCGTACTGTTCTTTAGTCTACAGTTATCCTCTTTTAAATTAGGTATATTTTTAATTTCCTAAAAAAGTTCACATCCCTACGTAACATTGGCTTAATCATTTGGCCGCGACCTTTCGGTGCTTAGACCTTTACTAAAACGTAGTGGTTATTGTATGCTCTTCGTTTTGCTCGAATTTTCTCGATCATTTTAGTTCAACATGCCTTGACTAACGAAATGTGGTCTATCCGTAAACAAGAACGATTAATAAGTGATATTCGACACAAGTCTATAAATGTCGATTGTACGTTTTAAATAAATTTCATTGATTATTTGATCGCATGAATCGATTGACAATGATCGAACAAGCTTGCTGGCACCTCAAATTGCTTTAAAAGATAGTGATGGATGATATGGGAAAAAATTGTTATAAAGCCAGAGAAAATCCGTTGATTCACACTAAAATCTGCAGATTCACGCTAAACCAGCTAGCTTCCAGACAGCTAGTGTTTAAGAAACAATCAGAAGAGGATGACTTAAAGAACATGATAATAGTCAATTAGGCTATATGAGCAGTGATAGCCTAGTGATAAGCAGTGATAGCCTAGTGGTTAGACCGTTGGACTGCAAAGTCAAAGGTCTCGGGTTCAAACCCAGGCACGCACCTCTGTCTTTTCGAAAGCATGTGCGTATTAAAAATTAATTATCACTTGCTTTAACGGTGAAGGAAACCTGCCGGAAACATCGTAAGGAAACCTGCATGCCTAAGAGCTTCTCAAAGGTGTGTGAAGTTCGCCAACCCGCACTGGGCCAGCGTGGTGGACTATGGCCTAAACCCTCTCAGTTTGAGAGGAGGCCCGTGCCCAACAGTGGGACAGTTTCTTAACAGGGCTATTATTATTATTATTATTTTTATAGGCTATATGATAGCTACATGTATCTCAATAACTACTGCAGTATCTTATATTGCAAGAGAGTCATGATAACAACCAGCTAGCTCACCATCAGCTTGTGATTAAAAAACAATCAGGAGAGTGCAACTTAAGAACATGAATAGAGGTTGCTGGTATCTCAAGAATCGCTGCAATACGTTACAAACTCAAAGAAAATCTGCAACGTCATGATAACAACCAGCTAGCAACCACCAGCTAGTGCTCAAAAATCAATTAAGAGAGCTTTTTGCGTGTGAATGATCTACGCTGTTGGCCAAGGGGCCTTTACAACTTTACCGTGCAAAAGGGCGAGCGTTGCAACAACTACGTTACAGTCGGAAGGGCTAGGGGGCAACTAGCTCAAGGGCACCTCAGGGAGGAACGGCCTCGGGTTGAGCTGTCGCTATGGGGAATAGCATACGCCTAGGCGTCTCTTTGAATTAATTCAAAGAGAGATTTTAATAATATAAATCGACATGCCTAGACCATAGTTCAGTCATTTCGGCACTCGTCTATAGCGCCCAAAGGCCACCGAAAGCTCACGAACGTAGTTTCGGTTTCGGCTGGATTTCTGCCGCAACTGAAACTACAATTTTGCGTTGAAACTGGTCAAACCTGAATCCGGTACGGAACCCTCAGAGCGCGAGTCCTACTCGCACTTGTCCAGTTATTTTATGTTTGTTAGCTGTTCTTTTTCCTCTAACTTAAATATGTGATATATATAATAAAAAAAAAAAAATTAATTTCAAAAGATCTTTTTAAGGAATTAATTTTTAAAACAATGAATACCGAGTTTATTTCGCGTACGCTTTAGCTTCTTGATGCTGAACTATATAAATAAACACTGTCACGCCTATATTCCCCAAGCGGGGGTGGAGGAGGAGAACTGATTGCACCCATTTTTCGCCGTCGATGTTAAGTCCCATGTAATGGGGGCGAGCCTATTGCCGTATACCGGGCACAATTTCAGACTCCGGACCTTGGCCGGCGACCAAGGGATTCTTTGCCTAATCTTGTGTGCGGTATCTAGTGTTGTAAAAACGCTCGAGTCGGCGCTTAAAACGCTCGCGTCTTCTACGTGTTTCAACGCTCGTGAGCGTCGACTCAGCGCTAAACGCTCGACTTCGCCGCTCATTTTTGCAACATAGCGGTATCTGTATCCGAAAGAAGGGAAGTAAGTGCATCGGGAAGGACAATCAGGAGAGTGTAACTTACGGACGTAAATAGAGATAATTAACTGCCTGTAACTAGTACAAGTTATTCAAATACGGCTTCGGATCTATTTCCACAGTGGTTTTCCACGGCCAACAGTTCCATAGTAATTTCCTAGATGCCGTGATAAATGATTGATTGGTGCACTTAGATTACTAAGCAGGGCGTGTATTACCGGGGGCTATGGTTTCCATTGTGCAATTTTTGCTAAACACTTAAGGGAAACAACAATTATTGTATGTGAATCATGAATCGCGTTTTATTACTGGAAATGATTAAGCCTTTAGGAATAACACTTGCGACTAGTCTTAAGATTCTAGGTGTCATCATATTTCTTTTCCATTCCTGACGATCTGGAGTTGCTGCAATATGTATATATCTCTAACGATGTTATCGCGCCAGATCCCTTTTGGAGTAAGCAGAGAGTGCATAGTTCCAACAGGTTATTTTCTTACAGGCCTCTCTGGCATAAACGTTTGCCGGTTACGGAGACTCTTGACTTACCCTCCAGATAAGTCACGGTCTGTTTGGTCATGGTACTATGCAATGTGTTTTAGCCACTTAAAACTTGAAGCATTCATGATTAAGTGCAGTCTGTCTGTCATTGGAATCATTGGCATAGCAAAGAGCCTCCAGAAACTATAATGGTGCTGGCTCTTGAAACCAAATTATTATCCCCGCCATTAAAGTACTCACGGTAGTGTGGAACCCATGAAGCAAATACAAACTTATTTTAGCTCTATGGTGGAACCAATCATCATCGTCCCTCTCGGGAGTGCTCTGTCAACTAGCCGCTAGAAGCCCAGGGCCTGTAGCCAAGAAGACTTTCTACGACCGTTAACACGAATAGTAAACGAAAAATGTACGGTAATTTATCAACGAGAAGTCACGTGGTCAGAACAAGGTGCTATCGATTGCGGCGAGAGAATAGAAACAAAATCGCTTGCTACTTTGCTAGGCCCTCAGAACCTGTCTTTTTGTCTCGCTCGATCGAGCACCTAAAAACGTAATGAAAAAATGCACTTTTGGCAACGTCTCAGAGAAATAAAATGACTTTCCCATACACCCTTACAGTGCTTATGGTGGTGTGGAGCCACTCATTATTGTCTCCCTCGGGATTGCTACATCAACTAGACGCCAGAAGCTTAGGGCCTATAGCCAAATAGACTTTCTACAGTAGTAAAGTTAATAGAAAGCGATAAAATGTACGGGAATGACTTTATCAACGAAAAGTCATGTGGTCAGTACAAGGCGCTATCGATTGCGACAAGAGAAGAAACAAAGGGCTTGCCATTTTGCTAGGCCTTCAGAACCTATCTATTGATACCGAGAATTAGATGTTAAATATGGATTCGTTTGTTAAAACTCTAGATAAGTAACTTATTATGGAATGCGTTATTCTTTTTGAGAATACGGAACATATCATAATCAACGTGTTGTCAGATACGAAAGACGACTGCATGAACAATGACTTACATTTGAATGTAAAGAAAACCAAGATTATGGTTTTTGAACGGTCGGAAACCAGAACGAATGCAAGGACTGTGGTTGGTAACGATGTGCTGGAGCAAGTGAATGAGTTTGTATATCTTGGATGCGCGTTCAGTAAGGATGGGAAATACACAGCTGCCATAAAGAGAAGAGTGAGTGCAGGGAACACAGTAAATGGTGTGATAGGAAAGCTACTTGGAAGCCTTGGGAGCCGGCACTTAAGCCAAAAGGCGCAGCTGGCCATACATAACGGAGTTCTTGTCCCAACGCTGTTATATGGTAGCGAGATCTGGGTTTGTAAGAAGAAGAATGAAAGTAGGATAAATGCGGTGGAAATGCGAGCTCTGCCAAGTGAAGATGACCGCATTCGCAATAGCATAGTAAGAAAGCGATTAGGTATGAAAGATAGTATCGGTGTAAGGATGAGAAAGGGTATGATCCGTTGGTTCGGGCATATAGAAAGAATGTCAGAAGAAAGAACGACAAAACAGATATACAATGCGAAAGTGGAAGGATGTAGGTACCGGGGAAGACCTAGACTATCTTACCACTAGACCGAATCTTATCTTAAGGCCAAGTCAAGAGTCTCGTATAGATCGTGTATGAGACGAACTATAAGAGTGGAGGAAGCCAGAGAGGTATGTAAGGAAAGAACCTGTTGGAACTCTGTATTCCCTGCCTAGCCCGCAAGGGATCTAGCGTGATAATATAGACAGATAGATAGATCTACGTGCTCGTTTTATGTGTGTAAGGATTAGAAACAGTATAATTACATTGCATAAATTCCCCAAGCAGGGTTTGCAAAGGTGTACTGTGTACACCCACACTTCGCCGATGATGTTAGTTGTCACTGTGACTAATATGAGATTAGGTATTATAGCGAGCACCGCGCAATTTCGAATCGCTAATAGTATAGGTGTTAAATTTTAACTTTCCAAGGAAAATCGAAACCAGTAACACGTTTAATAATTTATCACAAACGCCATCATGATATAAAACTTATTTCATTAAAAACTTTGATATCGTCGTATTTTTCATTTGCATTCAGCGACCGATCTCTATTGCAAAGTTCGAGTACATTGAAGAAAGAGTTTTCTGCAATATTCTTTGACTTTTAAAAAAGCAATTCTCAAGTAATAATTTATTTAGCTATACTGCAAAGGAAACATAAAATAGAATTTTATTAGTCATTTACAGCTCTACGGTACAAAGGTAAAGTTACTAATTAACTTATTTAATTTTAAAATTTAGTTTAATAAAATAATAGAAGAACGCAGGCATATTCTAAAAATAAATTATTTTAATTTATCGAATTAAAAAGGGTAAAGAAATACCATATTGAACGGGAATTTTCAATGGAATGGTTATGTCAACCAATCAAGAGGTCCACGCCACGAGCTTAGAAGGTTTCTCGAATACTTATAACTAATTGGAAAACGCCAATTAAAAACGGCCTTTTAAATGTAGGACACATTGTTGTTTCTAACTGATTATAGAACGTTATAATTAATATAAATATCCCGTGTTGTAGGTATACCGTTTAGCAACGTTTAGTTAATCGAAACTTAATAGCTCCTAACCACAAATTACTTGGCAGTGCTGACCTTTAAATATGAATGTAATTTCCTAAGTAGTTTTTCAGTCATCGATGTATAGTGTACAACTCACGCGTTTTCAAAGTCAAAGTAAAAAAATATTTATTCGTATAGGCCAATAAAAAAGCTCTCACAAATGTCAAAATTATTATATTTCTTGCATTTACTACGCGAAACGAGAAATAGAGAATCCCTGAAAATGTAGGCATTACGGTAACAAACTGATCCCAAAAGAAGGAAGAGCTATATACCTAAGTATTTTTATAGAAAGAGACACTAGTTTGGAAATGCGGCTTAGATAGATATGAATTTAGGCAAAAGGTTTCGGACACCAGTGAAAACTAGCATTTGACTAATACATTTTTTTGGCGGGCGGTGTCTCGCTCACCAATGATAACAACTTGTAACTTTGATATGAAATATACTGTGCTATTGCTTTATTTAGCACTCGAGGGCAAGTAGCAGAGTGTATGGGGATTTCCAAACATAGGTAATTTAGTTACACATTTCAAGTCAATAAAACTCTCAGATAGGCAAGTTATTCAAATGCGAATACGGTTCCCTCCAAACGGGTTCAATTTTTTCTGCGTGGTGCCCGAACAAACAAACATTTAGTTTTA
This sequence comes from Phalera bucephala, assembly GCA_905147815.2. Taxonomy (NCBI): domain Eukaryota; kingdom Metazoa; phylum Arthropoda; class Insecta; order Lepidoptera; family Notodontidae; genus Phalera; species Phalera bucephala. Next base: position 3,927,778 of record LR990625.1, on the reverse strand, counting down.
GAAAACGCTTTATATTCAGAAACTTAAAGTCGCAGCCGTATAACTCCTTTACACACTTCTTCTTCTTCTTCTTTAAGTTATGGCTTCACACTAATTATACGTGTATTTTGCCAGTGTCCAGTGAGATATATAATCGTGTTTGTTTAAATTAATTCGACTCCCCGATGAATTTGATGACAACGATGATAATGAAATTAATGAAATACTCCACCCTGGATAGTAAAGCGGTGGATACTTTACATACCAATTGCAACGGCCGTTTTGATGGAAGTCGAAAAGGCACGTTTTATCACTTTTTTACAACTACACTCATGCACATATAAGAACACATAATGGTTAAAATTCCATTAACATTATTAGTCGAAATAACACAAGTTTTGGAAATTAAAACAAATTGTCAACATCACTCTTCGACTTCCCGCCAAAAAACCTCCTTTACACACTTGTAAATAGAAAAAATAAAATGTCTTTTAACGCCATCTAGTGATATCACAAGGTACCACGTTGGTATAAAGTAAATAATGAATGAACGTAGTCATGAATGAATCCGTAAGAGACCGTGGTATTCTTATCAAATCTGTCAAAATATTACAAAATGTTACAAAACAACAGTCAGCTGTTATCTTTAGTTACGCATATACTGTTAATACGATTTACAGTGAAATAATAAGTGAAAATAGACAATAATCAGAACAAAGTTGTGAGAATGGGTTTTAGTCCTCTAGATTAAACAACAAAAATTAAATTAATTGTAAACGTAACTTTTATAAAACATAACCTCAATTGTAAGAATAAGAGAAGAAGCGCGATCAAAGGTTAGTTTTTGTTTTAATATCATTTGTTAATTATTTATTAAGTATATACAATTAAATGTTTTTGTGTGATTGGCAACTTTGTTCAGCCAGTGACGTGCATAACCTATGTAAAAGAGTAGTGTGTGTTGGAAACCGTAAGTACGCAACTAATAAGTAAATATTTATATTAGTGCGAATCAAGTTTTATTTCCCGCCGTTGTTGTGGTGAGAGGAATGCGAATGTTATGGTTAATTTTATTTACATAGACTAGTAAAGATCTAGATAGAGTCCAGAATATAATAGATATATCTTGGTTTATTCTCCGCGCAATAATGGGATGATTCTAATTAAGTATATCAGTTTCTGTAATATCTGTTATAGCACAATCTTTAAGGAAATAAAAAAGTGAAAACTTCTCACCTCGCAACTGCCACAGATAATAAAAAATTAAATGCATTAAAAACAAACATTTTGAAGGAATTTCGTTAAGTATCCCAAAAACCACACACCTGTCCACTCAAACTGAGCTAAGTGCCCATTAATACGAGGGTACACCACATTACACTAATTACACTCACCTAAAACGTTATCGCATCAAGTAAATAGAATTGTTTGAGTGACTGAACTGCCGTGTCGGCGAAAGTGGCTTCTTTTTTTTCACACTGGATGCCAGACGTCGAAACTTAGGCATGTCCGTCAATATACACGGCACAGGTAGAATTCTCTTGCAATTATCACAATTCCATCCTCATCACTGCATCCGTAATTAATATGACAAATGGGGCTCCCGGTTGTCGAATTTCGTTATCGTATTCGAGATCGCCAAATGCACATCGTTCGTCACCGACGGCGACCGCCGATTGGCGGGAAGACACGACACTCGAAACCCACACTAGGATGTCCACAATGACACGTAACGTGATCGCAGACACGATTAGGGAAACGTGAAACTTGAACAATGAATTTACTTTGGAGGAGGGAGTATAGTGCGAGAGATCCGAGCTCTTAGCATTGACTGGACTGCGCTTGGGTCGTGCAGGATGCGATCCATTAGGCAAAAGAGCGTCCATTATTGTATTGTCGTGGGCTTATCGTAGTCCTAGTGTCTCCTTAAATTGCCGACCCCGGCTGAATGGACGTGTGATTGGCACTTTAAAATTGACTCATATTTTTCTCAACCTTATCAAAATAAGTGTATTTTTCAACCAGCTTTGCTAAGTTTTAAGTCGTACCAATTTGGAGTGAGTGTCTAATTTTAATAGCTCAATTCTATCTTTTATAATTATGCAACAGTTCAGATTTAGAAAAAGTGACGTGGCCGTCATCCTTGGTAATGACTGCATTTAAGTACATTAAGAGGCCACAACGAATCAAGTCACGGGACCGGATCCAGGGTTATCACGCTCGTTTGTTCAATTGGACAGTTTAGTACTGGCGAAGCTCTAAAGCAGTTTCCGTTGATATTTCACACAGGAACTCGTGAAGGGAAATGTGAAGATCACGTTAAGCCCTCACGAAGAATATAAATAGGTAATTCAATGTTTTATTAAAGGTTCGTGACGTTAAATGATTCAGTGATGATCCCTTATACGTACACTATGTTACGTCATCTGTACTCAATATTACAAAACACAGAGAAGATTTTACCCAAAACCTTTTAAAACAATGGAATTTCATAGAACAAGATGAGAAAAGATATTAAAAGTAACTTTTGTGCATTCCTAAACTGACGATAACCTCCTTATGCTTAAGCATAAATAAGCTGGAGTTAACTCCAGCTCTTTAAACTGAAAATATCCAGTTTGAACAAGTATAACTTACAATCTACATATTATTATACGGTGTCGTTGGCCGTTAGTCGATTGGCCGGTGAGGGCACAACGCTTCTGGCTCACATCCGAACCCATCTGAGGATACGATCAATGAGTTCGTAAGGTCAGATTGAGTAGCGGCTTTTATTTTTAAATATAAAAGTGATTTTTCAACTGTCTAGCTGTATGTGTCAACTGTGAATGAAAAGCGGAAATGGACTACATACAAAAATAGGCACAAGGCTACTTTTGTACCTATACGAAGAGGTCCTCTATCTGTGTTTTTACTCAGGACTTTTAAAGGTTAGATAGTGTGCGAGTTGATGACTTTCATACGAGATACGCAGCCCAAATTCTGCGATAATCCTCATATTCATTTTATTTTGAAAATTCTATAATAAGTATAAAGCGGCCTGTCACGGCAATACATTTTTAATTCTTATAATTTAATGGGCTATTTACAGACGGTAATAAGGTAGTACCAGTAGCTATTATCGAGAGTTAATTAAGGCAACCTCAATACCTTGTTCGATTAACTACCACCCACCTGTAGTTACATAGTAGCAAATAACATTACTTACGAGCAAGTTCGAAGTAATCTAGACGTGATTTATGGCAATTTACCTCTGTGGCAGAAACATATTAATGTGTAGAGTACGTTTTCCTTATAGTTAATTCCATGTCAACTTAATAGATGGATTAAATTATCGAACTTTAACCAAAGAGTAACAACACGCAGAATAATTTCGAAATCAATACAAGAAAGTACTTTTTTGGGTGCTCTTATAAATATAATACTGAAGTATTTTGGCCAATATTTAAGGTATTTACCGTCTTGAAAACTGTTCTGCAGCTGTATTATCTCATAAAATTAGTGGCATCATCGGTTGGCATTTTGGACTCTTTACAATAATCCATATTTATGAATCTCTACGACCATTCAAAGGTCAAAGAAGCCATTAATGGTTGTGCATTAGTTACATTATCGCATGATGCAGCTAGTTTATGCGAATGCTCTTCATTACGTATAGCCAAATATAACCAGCAATTACGTTACTAATTTCAATGCTATCGTGTAATGCATCTTCATGGTCAGGCAGGAAGCTGCTAAATTAGTTCCAAGAATATATACTTTTGTGTTTAGTAGGTATACTGAAATCTTAATCGAAGAATTTAGGTAAATTGCTTGGGTTTTTTATTTAGTTATATTTTCCCAATTTATCAGGAATTTGAACTAAGTTAGCCAGATTACTATCAAGTATCTTATATACTTCAGAACTAAGTAATTGGACCACCAAAGCTTAATTGTACCCATAGATGTTAAGATATCTTCGGTGATACAAGTTATTTATAGAAAGGTTTCCTATTACGGATGTTTGTGCGTGTAACGGTAGTACAGCCCCACCGAGGCGCGGCAGTCACACCACTGATTTCCACCAATCATAATTCAGCACCTAAACGACGCAAACACTTTCCTCTTTTAGTAAATGCCGATAATTATATTAATTGGAGTTTGCGTAATAGAAAAAATTACGAGAAATTATACCTACATCTGTTAACATTTCTGACTCATGAAAACATATTCTGTACATGTTATCTGTTTTGTATAAGTAATATTCCACTAATGTAGCCTTGTAGCGTTACTTTGCCCTTTCATAAACAATGTTGTCTTTCCAATGTTGTTATTATAGGCACTAAGTATATAGACCAGATGAATTAATATTACTATCTCCGTACCTACCAGACAAACTATGAGAATATAAGAGAAAGGTGATGTAATTCCTCTGGAATTTGTTGATTTCTAAATATAAACTTGTGCTTTTGAGAATGGTTAGATAAAGCCAAAAATACTTATGGAAAAAGAAGTTTAAGTAGTAAGCATGAAATTTAAATAAAAAATTAACGCTAAGAAAATTATTATATAAAATTCCACTTCTTAATTAATCTTTTAAACAAATGGAAGGCCATCCGTCACAGAAACGAGTCGTATCGAAACGTGGGGAAATTCTAGTTAATAATCGATACGAACCTCGTTCTCGACCGAGCTAAATTATAGAAAGGGGCGACTGGAAGCCATATTGATTCAGTACACGGTAGTCAGGTTACGTGCAGGCCAATGGAACTAATAGGTAAATTAATTGAAACTAAGGAAACCACGTGGCGGAGTTAAACCTCGATTTACTTATAAAACAAATTATTTAGAACAATTTAGTTTTTTTACTATGCCTACATTGTATCGAAATAGGAGCTCGTGTAATGACCCAACGTCGTTTGGCTTATGTAAATACTATACAAACTAGATTGAGTATACACAAAATTCTCTTAAACGAGTTGCAAAATTAACCGCGGTTTTCAACGAGGAATCGTTTTTGAATCTATCAATACGGAACTGTAAGGATGAGATACCCAAAAGACCTTGAGTGTCTTACCACAATCAAATCAATCGTGTATTATCTGATGGATGAGTCAAAAGTCTCCGTAACCGGCGACATAAAGCTTTTTGAATCTTTGGACTCTCTGCCAATGCGCCTTTCTTCGGCAAGAAATGTGGTTATTGTACTGCCTATCACGTCAATGAACTATAGACAAAACAGTTAAACGGTATTATCATTCTTAGCATCATACCAGGTCTTTCGTAGGTAAATTCAGTGGTAGAACAGTCCTCCAAACTACCCTGTCTTCTCCATTTCAACAGTTTTAAATTAAATCAAGTCATTAATTTGCGAAAATACCGTTGATACAGTTGAGGATGCTAGTTATAATTTTCATCAAGTCATTTTGATCTTGGTCTTTCTTAGTAATTGCCTGTATCCAATCCACACTCTATAGAGGTACATTGAATTTGTTTTTAGGTAAAATCAGATACATTGCTTGTCTGCTTACTGCATGTTATTTGTAAAATTACACTTATAATCCTGATGCTCGCATAATATCTGCTACTTTACTTCGACTTTTGACCTTTTCTACAAGACGTAGAGTCAAAAGTTGAAAGTTCATCTATATACCAAGAAACTGGATTGCTAGATTTGTTAGGTTTCACTATTAACTACATAGCCTTGTTTAGTTTAAGTGCGATTGATTTAGTTACCCGAAGATTCTGACTAAAACCAGTAAGTAGTTTAATTTCACACAAGGCATTACGTTCTGATAAGATAATTTTATGTTGTTATTATAGTGCTATTATGTACCTATAAAATTGTTTATGTAATCGTAAAACAGAATGATGTGATAAATGCGTATCAATAGTATTTAATTTTAGAGGTTTTTAGGGCAGTCACATCTTCATAATGCGGCAAGCATAATGCAATTGATTGCGCTTTCGCAATCATATCAAAAAAATCAAAATATTAGAAAAGATGATATATTGCAGTAATCAATCAACTTTAATCAACGTGGACAGGATTTATCTCATTAGGTTTTTAATCTGATTAGTGTTATTTTTTTTAGATAAAACGGAAATTCTGTAATCTGTTACAAATACTTGAAAATACAAATCATGTATCTCGATCATTCACTTTGCTATATATTTAGTACATCCTATTAGATAATATATAAAATTTAGGGGAAACAATCATAAGAAAAATCCTATCTATATAAGGATAAGGAAAAGAACCTAAATGTAATAAAATTAACATGTACTGTAAATATGATTATTACTAGCTTTACCAGTATAAACTCGCCAACATGTTAAAACCAAGTTTATCCATGTGGGTCACGGTGATAAGCTAATCTAATAGGAATAGGCTGACGCACGAATACATCCGTACCTCACCTGATGTAGGTATATGTGCGCGCACCACTATCTTGTTGTATGGAAGAGATGTGCATATAATCATAAACATTATCATTTATTCATAAAATGTCAGGTACATATTATAAAATGAAATATGTCTCGCCAAAAATTATTTTACCTACTTTTTTTATAGGCATATGTATATTTAAGGTAAGAAGTCATGTCAGTATTGTTTATGTAATTTATTGCGCTGTCCCTTTTTCCCGGGATAATAAGAATATAATAGATTTGCTAAAAAGCTTGTGGTAACCCGTCATCACCGATAAATGGGTTAATGAATAGACTGTCAATAATAGCCATATAACTAATCGTTAGCCGCGAATCCTGTTATCCATAGATGTCGCCAATTCGTAGCTAACAACTTTCGTAACAGCCTTACAAACCAAGTAATTTAAATTACTTTTTCGGTAAATACCACTAAAATTGTCCAGTTTTTTCAGAATATTTAATGACATTGTAAAAATATAAAATTAAATTTCTGAATTTATTTGACGTTAATTATTTTCCACCTTTATTGTTGTGTCGTGTTTATCGATAGATGGCGCGGTAAAAACAAATCACGAAATTTTGTAAAACATTGTAAGTATAATCACTTATACTGGTCTATGCTAGTAGATAGGTATACAAATTAGACAGATAAGGTGATTAGGGTACCTATACTATTTGCGGTCATTATTGATAACCTTTTTATTACATAGCAACGATAAAAAAAAAAACGAAAAAAATATTATAAATAATTATATAATAAGAATAGTGCCAAATGGAATTAATTCGTTCGTCAAATTCAGACGATAAAATTTAAGCTCATCATTTCTTTTCTCAATAATAAAATGTTATAATTTATACTACATATAAGGTTTATCTTATTACTTAATAAATCTAAAAAAAGAAACAATATTGACTTATAGTTCTATTAATATTTTTTTCAATCAATTTGACACGTTATAAAAACGCAGCTGAACGCATCTTTATAAGCAAGAGTTGAATAAACACTGTATTTATATTTTGTTAAACAGAATTGAAGCGATTAATAGGTATGCAGTTGAGTGCGCCAATCTTCGCTCTCAAGTTGTATCAAAACATCAGTCACTTTTCTCTTAGCGTTCGTGCTAACAGTGGCCTTATATTTTCATGAAGACATTGGTAAGTACTTAAATAAATGTTATTAATTATACTACAAGTTACACTAACAACACTTAAAGTTTAAAATTGTGTTCATAATAAACAACAAAGTTTGAAATAAAATAATAAGCACCATATACAATAACGTACGGTATTTGAAAACTGATTAAAAATTTCGCATTATTATAATAACCTTCGATAGCTCAGTTGGTAGAGCGGTGGACTGTAGATGTATATTGTGGTTATCCATAGGTCGCTGGTTCAAATCCGGCTCGAAGGAATAATTACTTTTTAGCTTTTTTCTAGTTTCGGTACAAAAAGTATTTTTTTAATAAATGCGTTTGCTACCATTATTAAAAATTATACTTGTTTCTAAAAGAACAATTAGTTTAAAGTTTGTAACTATTTATTTCGGGCTCAGCATCGTAAATATATACGAATATTTGCCATTTAAAACAGGAGTTATAAAAGGATTTTTTTTTTAATTTTAATCTGTAAGTGTTTCCTTGTCAAATAGCCTTGTCTTTGAACTTAAAAATAAATATTTGTTTTCATTTCATGGTAAAAAAGAGCACTTTAGTGGTGATAAAAGAGGGTAGCTTTTGAAGTGTACTAGGCAGTTGATAGATGGGAACTTCTTTTTAGTTTATTTTATTTGTTTATTTGGAATTATAGTTTACATTATTGTAAGTAATATTAATAAAACGTTTCTGCATAAAAAATCATACAATGTTTCCGCCCGGGATCGAACCGGGGACCTTGTGCGTGTGAAGCACACGTGATAACCGCTACACTACGGAAACTTATTTATGGTAGTTGAAATAGGGGATTACTTCGTATCTAACACTATCAACGTATTTTTAATTCATATGATAAGAACTTACCTGATTTTAGACTATATTTAACTCACAAATTCAACTATAACTTTCAAAATACAAAGTAAGCCGTAAATAAGAAGTATTGCAAATTTCTTTTTACGTAACAAGGCACTCGATTTCAAAACTCACCTTTTTAGATGCACTTGGCACACACTGGCTAGACAGAATATATAAAAAAACAATTCAAAATTCGAATACAGAACGCAAGTCACGAGCGCCCTCTACGAAGACACTCGAACAGGACACGGCGGGAAACATGTGGCCCATGGTTTTTATACTAGCGCAAATTACACGGTGTTATTGGCCACCCGCTTGAATATGGCTCATTATTTTCATTCGATGGGTGTGTTTCATATCTAATTTGTAATTGTGTTCGCACCCTGTCTTCTATTCATCTTCTACCCATTCCAATGTACTTCGACGTCTGTCTCGAAATACGAAAATTATGCTCGTAGCGAAATACATTGCTGCTTTTGTACAAGTCTTTGCTGTAAATGTTTTTACGGTAAGAAGCAATGGATGTTGAAATTGGAGATGGCGTGGTTAGGTTTTTGTGCTTGAGGCGACCTCCCACGTCAAGATATGATTATTCTCGTTGCTAGAAGAAAAATACAAGTGAATTACTTTTCACATACTTAGGTACTTCTATTCAATCTGATGTCACGACTGGGGGACGGAATAGAATTTTTTTTACACACCTTTTTATAGTTATGAAAGGTTTTTACTAGACTCCTTCGTTAGGCTAGTGGTGTAAATTTTATGTCAAAGTCCATCGACTTGGTATGTACTTTGACATAATAATAATATTACCAAGCAAAGATAGCGCAGTGGTTAGACCGTTGGACTGCAAAGTCAGAGGTCTCGGGTTCAAACCCAGGCAAGCGCCTCGTGTCTTTTCAAAAGCATGTGTGTATTAAAAAAATAACTATCACTTGCTTGAACGGTGAAGGAAAACATCGTGAGGAAACCTGCATGCCTAAGAGTTTTTCGAAGGTGTGTGAAGTTCGCCAACCCGCACTGGGCCAGCGTGATGGACTATGGCCTAAACACTCTCAGTTTGAGAGGAGGCCCGTGGCCAACGGCGGAACAGTTTCTTAACAGGGGTAATATTATTATTACTTTGACATAAACATAAACTTAATAAATATAATCAAATCCAAGATCGCAAGACACCGTGAGCTCATTCTGCGTCCGACCAACAAAAATGATTAAGAAGTTTGAGGATACACCGAAAAATCTGTCCCTTTTGGACGTCCAACACCTCAGTCCTTCCTGTGACCATGGGAACTGCAATGCACTCGAAACGTCGCAACTTAGAAAATTAACCGCGATAAGTTCCGAAAAATAGTTTTATCTCACTTATGTCAAAGCGATATTTGGGTTCTTCTATCAAACAGTTTTCTCAATATTGATTCGAGTGTCGATATACTATAGGTATTCCTCTATTATATTGGGTATAATGGTCAGTGTATGCAGTACATTTCTGCGACTTCTGCGGGTAATGTAGCTGTACCTGGTATATTTCTAAGGTGTTTTTAAGGTTTTGTCAAATAGCCGACGGAGCGCGACGGATGCGCTCGGCTACGTTCGGTCGTGACGTTACATTTCAGTACATTACAACTCCCCAAGCCGCGCCACCGTCGCACCGAGCGGGGCTGTGCTGTGTGGCGTCTCCCGTACATTTCAGTACATTACAACTCCCTAAGCCGCGCCACCGTCGCGCCGAGCGGGGCTGTGCTGTGTGGCGTCTCCCGTACATTTCAGTACATTACAACTCCCTAAGCCGCGCCACCGTCGCGTCGAGCGGGGCTGTGCTGTGTGGCGTCTCCCGTACATTTCAGTACATTACAACTCCCTAAGCCGCGCCACCGTCGCGCCGAGCGAGGCTGTGCTGTGTGGCGTCTCCCGTACATTTCAGTACATTACAACTCCCTAAGCCGCGCCACCGTCGCGCCGAGCGGGGCTGTGCTGTGTGGCGTCTCCCGTACATTTCAGTACATTACAACTCCCTAAGCCGCGCCACCGTCGCGCCGAGCGGGGCTGTGCTGTGTGGCGTCTCCCGTACATTTCAGTACATTACAACTCCCTAAGCCGCGCCACCGTCGCGCCGAGCGGGGCTGCGCTGTGTGGCGTCTGCCGTACATTACAACTCCCCAAGCCGCGCCACCGTGGCGCCGAGCGGGGCTGCGCTGTGCGGCGTCTCCCTTACATTTCAGTACATTACAACTCCCCAAGCCGCGCCACCTTCGCGCCGAGCGGGGCTGCGCTGTGTGGCGACACCCGTACATTTCAGTACATTACAACTCCCTAAGCCGCGCCACCGTCGGGCCGAGCGGGACTGCGCTGTGTGGTGTCTCCCGTACATTTCAGTACATTACAACTCCCCAAGCCGCGCCACGGCCGCGCTCCCGTCGCGCTGCGTCGGCTGTGGTGAAACCTTTATTGTTGTTGATTCATCACCTCAGCCTAAACTCGTCCGCTACTGAACATAGGCCTCCCCAATCGCTCTCCAGCGCAACTGGTCCGATGCCACCTGCTTCCAACGACTTTTTGCGATCTTCACAAGATCGTCGGTCTATCTGGCAGGCGGCTGTACCACGCTACGCCTGCCAATTTGTGGTCTCCACTCTAGAATCATTCTAACCCTTTCTAGCCCCAGTGCCCGTCCGATCTTCGTGCTATGTGGCCCGCCTAATGCCACTTCAGCTTATTAATCCTATGGGCTATGTCGGTTACCTTGGTTCTTCTACGAATCTCCTCATTCCTGATTTGATCACGTATAGAATCGCCGAGCATAGCTCTTTCTATAACTCGCTGTTAGTGTAATTAAAAAAAGATTTAGTCCTGTAACTTTTGAAGATTCTTAAGGGCCTACCGAGTACGACCATATATTTGACAGGGAGAAAGACAGTGATGCAACTACTTTACAAATGAATAATAAGGGACGGGTATATTGAGGGTGCGCTCGGAAATACACGACGTATGTGCAAAAACAAATTCTATCATATTCTAAAAAAAAACTACATTAAAAATAAAAAAATACTTTACAAGAACTATGCTACAATTATTGTGTATGTTTTTACGTAAATTTTATAAACTAGTATTCTAAAAATTCGCGTTGGAATCGGAAGATGTAAGGTAGTGATGATTTTAGATTTTTTCTATCGAGAAAATTTCGTTTAATGGTGTATTCCTTTTACCAAATCCTAAAATATAAAGTCCAAAACCATAATTCTAAATGTTAAGTATGTAATCCATATACTTCTTAGTAAGTAAGTAACGTTTATTTTTGAAACATAGGTGACAGGTGAGATCTTACAGTTATATAATTAGCAGTGCACTATGTTTTGCTCTTTGGCGTACAAATTTTTATAAACATTTTATCATGTAATATTAATTAATTATACAGAAGTAGAATAAAAAATATTTATATCGAACAATAGGTAAAGTAATAAAAAAGACAAAAATTATAGATTAATTTCATAATTGATAAAAAAAGAAAAATGCTATATAATATTAATTATTTTGCGAAAGATAGTGATTAATCGAATAATAACATTTATCTATTAAAAAAGCCTGCAATTTTCTTTTAAATAGTGAAACATTCGTTTCTTTGAAATCGTCAGATAGTTTATTATATATATAATTTGTGCCATGCAAAGAACAGACTGTCTCGTTGGTCTGGTGGCAAAGCGCATCGCTTTGTGATCACGAGGTCCTGGGTTCAAATCCTAGGTCGGACAAATGTAGTTTTTCTAACGAAAAATTCCCAGTATGAGTCCGGAGTCTGGAATTGTGCTCGGTATATGGCAATAGGCTTGCCCCCTATTACATGGGACCTAACATCGTCGGCGAATCGTGGGTGTACTCAGTACACCTCTGCCACCCCCGCTGGGGAATATAGGCGTGACGGTGTTTTTTTTCAAAGAAAACTTCTGTTCATTAATGCAGTCTTTCCGAATGTCACTTTTAATTGCAGGGTATTTTTGTCGTGTAGTTTCCGGTAACGACTTTTAAACGCAGATTTGTATAAATCTATGTTGCTTTTGACAAATATACATGCCTCGTAAATATAAAGAGAAGGTAGAGTAAGTATTTTTAAATGTTTAAAATAAGGTTCGCGACTAGTTGTCGATTCTAAGTTACATATAGCACGAATGCATTTTTTTTTTTGTGCTTTAAATGCATTGTCTTTATATGGTGCATTTCCCCAAAAAAGTATACCGTATCTTAGGGTTGATGCAACGAACCCATGGTATGCAGCTAGAACTGTTTCACAGTTTACAATTTTAGTTAACTTGTATAATGCATATGCGGAACTGTTCAACTTTTTACAAACTTCATCTAAATGCGATTTCCGAGTCAAGTTATTCTCTATGTAAATTCCTGAAAATTTTGTAACACTTACGGTATCTATGGATTCACCCTTATAATTAACATTAATGGTCCTATCAATAATTCTTTGAGTAAAGTGCATAATTTTTGTCTTGTCAAGATTTATTTTCGAATTATTATTAATCAATCATTCAATTATAGTACTTAATGTCATATTTATTTCGGATTCATAATTTTCTTTATTGTTATATTCTACTACAACTATACTATCGTCAGCAAGAAGTATTGAAGGGTAATTGATGTATCGGCAGATCATTTATATACAATAAAAAGAGCGAAGGTCCTAATACGCTGACCTGTGGCAATCCGTATTTTATTAATTTACTTTGGGACATATTTTTTTTTCATGGGCAGTCTTTTGACATATTTGTGATATTTCAGTGTATTGTTTTCGATTACTTAAGTATGATTTTATTAAATTTTATATTACCGCGGATGCCATACATATATAATTTATTTAACAATATCCCATAGTCAACGCAATCAAAAGCATTGGACATATCCATATAAATAGAACAGACTGGGTTTCTTTTATCTATATTTGATAGTAATGATTTTAAAAGATTATATACATATAGCTAAGTTAATTGACTTACCCTTGCGAAAACCATATTGATTATTACTTATAATATTATATTTTTCAAGATATGAGTATAGTTTATTATATATAATTTTCTCAAATATTTTAGAGAAAGTACATGGTGGTTAAAGTGCATGGTGTAAAAAAACACGTGTTTATCGCAGTAGCCCCTTAATACAAATTCCAGGATTGGGCCTACAAAATTTGCTCATTTACTACTAAATAGAGGTAGTGGGTTTAAATATCAAAAGTGACTTCTCCATTACGGACACTAAAATGCCTAAGTATTTAGTTAGTAGTATCATACTCACTATAATGTCTTTGCTTGCGGTGGCGCGGGTCACTCCCTTCCCTCCAATATGGTCAATGGAAGTGCTGGCTGTTCCAGTAGTCATACTCGTGAACGGGGGTGCTGCTTGTGGGGACAGGTCCGTCTGGAATCCTTTAGACCTTTAGACTTTATTTCCTAGAAATAACATTATTAGTCTCATATCTCAGTCGTAAGGCACACTGGAGTTAGATCTTAAACTTCTAAATTGTTACCTGAGCATTGTATCCACACAATTTTATTAAAAAAAAATAGAAAAAAAAATACGTTAATTTATTTGAATTTCCAAAACATGTGTTATTTCGAATAATAATGTGTAATGTTGGTGGAATATTAACCATTATGTATTCTTATATGTGCATGAGTGAAGGTAATTGTAACAAAGTGATAAAACGTGCTTTTTCGACTTCCCTCAAAACGGCCGTCGCAATTGGTATGTAAAGTACCCATCGCTTTACTATTTAGGGTGGGGTACTTCATTAATTCCATCATCATCGTTGTCATCAAATTCAACGGGGAAACACGATTATGCATCTCACTGAACATTGGCAAAATACACTTTAAATGAGTGTGATTCCATGGCTTAAAGAAGAAGAAAGAGAATTAGGTAAAAAAGACAAGCCCGCTAAGTTTTTTAGCCGGATCTTCTCATTGGAGCCCGCGTTCCGATCAGGTGGTAGATTAGTAGGTAGATTAGATTGAAAAAAAATTAATTTGACAATGTGTAATGTGTTTGTGTGCCCGCAGGGTCTATACAAAATAAATTATTTGAGTTTGAGTTTAGTAAGTAGTTAGTACCTACCGATTCTTATCTATATTATCACATTAAACCCTTTGCGGGGTCAGCACAGAGTACCTATCTACAGACAAATATGGGCAAAATGTAATCAGATTAATGATTAACCCAAGCTTGGGGAATATGTGATGGTATATTAATGATTCACAATTACAATTGCATTATGGAATCTCCACGATTTCACTTTTAATCTTAAAACAAGATTGAATATTACAAAATGCAATTGTAATAATTAATCTGATTATATTTTGCCCATCTCTGACTACAGAGTTCTATTAGCTTCTTTTCCTACCATTTTTTTTTTAAACGTAGCCCCACACTAGGAGTTATTCCTGTGTCGTGGGTGCGTTTACAAACATGAAAATTCACCATCACAAATACCCAGGCCGGAACAAATAATTGTGGATCACACAAAGATTTGCCCCGTGCGGGAATCGAAACCGCGACTATAAGACACAGTGGGCAGAGCGGCTTAAGCTTTTAACCACTGCGCTAAATCGTCCGTCAATTGGGAATGAACCTATTGCCATAATGATACATCTTCGTCTGTTATAAATACCTACATCCATGTGTCATTTATCTAATACAGCGTTCGCGCAGATTACTGTCCGCATTCCAACTCCGCCGGTATCTTCTGGATCGCTCTATTTATGGAAACAACTGCATAGATCTCTGATAGCCCGCGAATAGCGCGTGGTACATCTCCGATTAGTGATAAGCTCAAAGATATTTATGGTAGGATAAATTGTGTGATACGAAGTATTGCAGGCTTCCGTATTACAATCATTATTATAACAGGCGTAGATAGAGAGATTACCATTTCTATTCCAAACCACCACATTTCTTAATGTACTTTTCCTTTTTACAAGCTTTCATTTAACTTGCACTGTTTGTCTATCGGTTCAAATTTTAGTGATCCTTTTTTTTTTAAATAGGGGCTACCCCCTCACCAAAACATGAAATAAAGAATCTATATTTCTATTTTTCTATATCATCGCCCCAGATCCCTAATTGATATAAAGAATTCAGTCGAAAAGATTAATCCCGTGAGGGAAATTGCATTATGACGATAGGGTCGCCTCCAATTAAATTGGGACATGACACCATCCAGGTTGACCTACCGGTCAATATCGAATGTTTTATTTGCTTACAGTGCCAATGTCCATAGTTTTCCTAGTGTTAGTTCGAATACACATGTAATGATAATGTAACGATGTGTCTAACGATAGAACTAACACTTGCAGAATTTTGCACACTTGCAGGGTAAGCTATTAGGAGAAATGGTGAAAGTGGCAAGTATTCGTGGGTTAAAGAGATTAAAAGAAAATGATTAAAATTTTCATGAATGTTATAGGAGGAAAATTGAGTGACGTTATAATATTAGCCCTTTTAAGAAACTGTCCCACTGTTGGGCACGGGCCCCCTTTCAAAATGAGAGGGTTTAGGCCATAGTCCACCACGCTGGCCTAGTGCGGGTTGGCGAACTTCACACACCTTCGATGATGTTTTCCTTCACCGTGAAAGCAAGTGATAGTTAATTTTTAATACGCTGCTTTCGGAAAGACAGCGGTGCGTGCCTTGGTTTGAACCCGAGACTTTGCAGTCCTACGGTCTAACCACTAGACTATCACTGCTTGAGTGGCATTATCATGGCTATATTAGAAATCGATAGGCATTTAAATATTGAAACCTCCACAACCACACATCGATTTAATTCCAAATAACATACCTACTTATTTTCACCACTCTTTATGAGGGGTATTGTTGTAAAGTTAAAGGTAGACCCATTGCTATTACCTAATTACTAAATACCTACTTTTATCCCCAGAATCATGGCAGTCGAAGGTGTAATGGTCTCCTACAACTACTCAGAAGATGGCGAGCTCGCAAACATCCTAACAGTCTCAGCGTCAGGAATCAGATTCTCTAAGCGCTGGGTCCTCACTCATGGCTCCATCCTTTCCCCTCTTAAAGAGGCTAAAATCATACGAAAAGCCAAAGGCAAACCGATCCTTAGCGAAGAGTTCTATGCGAATTTGCCAGAAATACACGTGACGTGTGAGAAAAAAGCTTCAAAGACCCCAAATTTGTATGAGAACGTGGAGAAGTTGAGTAGAGAAAGGAATTTGGATACGGGGGAGTTGGATCATAGTAGCTATTTGATAAGAGTGTTGACTGGAAGGTAATAATGACATCTATTTACGAGCGCTGATTTTTCATTCAAACCGGAGGGCTAGATCTAGCACAGGGCCCTTATTTGTTATGACATGATCATGTAATGGTATTCTGTATGCCCTTGGAGTACTAAACGAACATTTCACAAAGTTATCGTAACGCGCTGTTACGTGTCAAATTGGTCACACCAATTGAGGGCCCTAGGGGTGTTCCTATCGAAACTTGGTCCAGTGGTTGAGAACTTAAGTCATTACGCCCACTAAATCGAGTAGTCCCAGGTTCGATTCTCGGGACATATCTTTGTGTGAGCTACAAACATTTGTTTCGGCGTGAGTGTCTGTTTAAATTAACTTTGTTTGTAAACCCTGCCACGAGACAGGAATAATTTAGGAATTATTCCACTAGGGTTTAGGTTAGATTTTACCCCACGCTCTAGCGGGACTAAATTTTGATACATATAAAGAAAATAATTGAGCATCAAACTTAGTGAGAGATAAAAAGCTAGCGATTAAACTATCCTGAATTGTATCCAATCTCGATCAGACACTGATTCAATAATCGGTTTTTTTTTTTAAAATGATGAAAAAGACATTACGTTGAAAAAGTATAGTTTTAGCTGTTTTAGTTGTAGAAGGTCAGAGAGGTCAGAGTAGAGGGGCAGGCTAACGGATGCCTTTAATGTTTAATCCTAACTTGTTTTTATGTCTAGGATATGTCACGTCTGGCAGTGTCCTATCCTGGACCGGTGCGCAGACGACATCCTCTATAGCTGGACTATCGGCCACAGGGACGGGGACGTCGACAAGCAGACGCAGCTCGGCAACGCCCTGTTCTCGGTCTTCGTGCTAATCGACTTGGAGAGCGATAGTAGAGGTCAGTTTACTGAATTTGGAACCATCTTATCATAAACCAATGGGATTATATTATGTAGTTGACATGTTCCTATGACCACCTTCCGACTCCAACCAGCTATATGATACCACATTATTGCATTATCATTAAACTTATACACGTATGCCAAATTCCAGCTCAATCGGATACCGGCAAGTACTTGAAAAAATGATTAGAATTTGAACCGGAAAGACAGACAGACATACGAAGAGTGCAATATAATAAACGCTTGTAAAAAAGCCGCGTCCCCTCTTATATTGGTACCTCACATCGTAGGTGAATGCCAAAGAAGTCTTTCCTATTCTGTGATGTATACAAATATTTACATCTACTAAACCCCCTTTCAGAAAATGTAGAAGTAACGTTACATACCAAATGTACCAAAATAGTTTACTTAGGACTTTATACTTTCACTCCTCTCGAGTAATGTTTGAAGTAGACCTAACCGACAGTTATATAAGAATTTTAACATTTCTGAATAGCCCTATCGGACGGTTAAACTAGCCACTTGCCGAGTAACGCTAATCCAGAAGTAACTAATAAGGACTTCACTCGTGTGTGGTGAAAGAGGCTATCATAATACTCTATTCCTGGCCAAGGGCCTCTCCTGTAGCGTGCCACTGAACCCTGTTTTTGGCTGTTTTCTTCCAACAGCTGCATATATACTAGATTTTTTTACGGACGATTTAGCGCACTGGTTAAGAGCTTAAGCCGCTCCGCCGTCTAATAGTCGCGGGTTAGATTCCCCCACAGGACAAATCTTTGTGTGATCAACAATTATTTGTTCCGGTCCAGGTATTTGTGTTTGTGAATTTTCATGTTTGTAAACGCACCCACGACACAGGAATAAATCCTAGTGGGGCTACGTTTTTCAAAAAAACCTATTCATGTCGAGAATATAAACAGTACATTTAATTCATAGCATTTAATTCATTTCTGTAGGTATACCCGATATGGGGCAAGAGTTATGAGTTACACAAATTGCGTATGAGAATTCATTCAGAGGTAAACTTACAAAAACTGTTGAGTATAAATGTTCTTTTCAATGCAAGTATAATCTGTACACATGGCTTCATACTACATTGTGATTCCTTTAGACCTGTTCATCCACTCAAGTATTCATACTTGAACTAACCAACAATGGTGCAGAAGAATTTATACTGTGCTCGCGCTTTTACGGCCTGTGTGAACGTAGACCATCTTACCATGTCCCAACAGACCGTATCTGAAGAGCAAGATCAAGAGTCGTCGTAACCGACGAGCTTGTACAAGACGAACTATGAGAGTGGAGGAAGCCAGAGAGGTTTGTAAAGAAAGAACCTGTTGGAACTCTCTACTTTCTGTGTACCCCGCAACAGATCTGGCGTGATAAATAAATAGAGATAGGTTGTGTACGTTACGATACATAAGAACGCACGACAGAGCATACCAAAACTGTCCTTAACACCACCTACATGGTGCCTTCGCCTTTTCCATAATCGGCTGGATTGAATTATTAATCATTTAAAATTCAGTACTTCTATTTTCGTGCATAAATAGTAAACTACATAAAACGCTGAATAAAATACAACATTCAAATAATTATATTTTATTCCATGAACGAGTCAATACAACATTCAGTTGATGTTATCTGGTATCATACTAAGTTACTTACCGCAGCTGTATACTTGTTCTGAAAGTAACAAAGGTAGGTACAATAAGAATGCTGCCTTGTTGGTTTAGTTATCATCATCGCGTGGTCCAGGGTCCAAATCCTAGATCGGGCCATGCCATTGAGCTTTTTCTATCGAAAAAATCTCATTTGCAATCTGAAATCTGGAATGGTATACGGTATAATGGAATAATTTTAATTTAAAAAGACCTTTTTAAAAACAAGCTTTTATAGTAAAACGAAGATATCTTGCTTAGTTAAAGAGTTCCTACGGATTCATTGCGGCTCTATCATCAGACCTTGAACACCACCCGAGTCTTAAAAAGTACTCATGAAAACAAATCCAACAAGCCCAAACATAGCGGGGTTATATTGAGTAGTTGGGTGGTTCTATTGGCCACCTCTCAGTTTCATCATCAGACCCCAAACACTATCTGGTTGTATAGTACTTGTCAATAGCAATCTAAGAAGCCTAAACACACGGGCATTATATTATGTAGTTGACATGCTCCTATGGCCACCTTTCGACTTCATCATCAAATCAGCTCTATTGTACCATATGATTGCATTGTAACTGAATTTACACATGTTACCTTTGGCACAAAGGACATTGTCGAAAATTGCCCCAGAACCAACAAACATTTGACCCATGCCATCATTATTTATCTAATTTATTAAAAAAATGGCAAATATCCTTATCTAAAGGACAATTGGCATTCCAAAACGAATATTTCAAAGTATTGTAAGTACTTATATCGAAGTCGCTGACATCTTTACTGAATGTAAACACACTATATAACCTCATACGTACGTATTAATGGCTACTGAATTAAAACCTCAAAATCTAATACTTTTTGTGCAATATTGCGATTCCCCCGCTTGTCCGTTTAATAATAAATGCCTTAAGAGAATTTATGGGTGATTTGAAATCATACTAGGAGGGATCAAAAAGTAGTGCGAACGACATACTCCTTGGTAAAAAAAAATACTGGCAGGCATAGCTTAGATACATATTTGTAATATTAATAAAAACAAATCTTCGATTCACTTTTGTTTTTTCTGAATGTAGTCATTTTTTTGCTTATTGTCGGAACGTGTTCTCGAAAATGGAAAAAATTAAGTGCGAGCCGTTATTAAATACCTTTGTTTAAAAAAGTTAACGACGCGACCGATTCATTGCGATTTGGAGGCAACATTAGGGGAGTCTGCTCCGCCGTATTCCACTGTCGCAAGGTGGGTTCTCAATTTCGAGTAGGGAGAACGAGCACGGAAGACGAACATCGTTGCGGCCGTCCATCGACGTCAGTTACCCTTGAAAATGTTGCGAAAGTCGAGAAAATTGTATTGAGCGATCGAAGAGTTACCATCCGATACTTAATTCAAGAAACGGGCATTTCATATGGAAGTATTCAATCCATATTGAAACAATCTTTGAATATGAGAAAAGTCTCCGCAAGATGGGTGCCGAGAATGTTAACCGACAGTCAGAAACAAAATCGACTTGACATTTCGAAGATATTGTTGGACAAGTTTCAAGAAGATTCTGAAAACTTTTTGTCTCGTTTCGTAACAATGGACGAAACATGGGTCCATCATTTTGATCCCGAGACAAAACAGCAATCTTCGCAATGGAAACGGCCATCATCACCGACCCCGAAGAAGTTTCGTGTCGTGGCATCGGCTGGCAAGGTTATGGCCTCAATAATTTGGGACTCAGGGAGCGTGGAACCACTATTACAGGCCAATATTATGCAGCTTTAATTCCCAAGTTGAGGAATGCCATCAAAGAGAAAAGGAGAGGGAAACTTCGAAGGGGCGTGCTGTTTCATCACGACAACGCACCCGCGCACAGGTCGGCAGTTGCGATGGCTGCCGTTCAGCAAGCTGGCTTCGAATTGGTTGACCACCCCCCTTATTCACCAGATCTGGCGGCTAGCGATTTTTATCTGTTCCTCAAATTGAAAAAATACTTAAGGGGAAACAGGTACGAAGACGATAACGACGTGATGGATGCCGTGGAGAGCTTTTTGCAGGACCAAGACAAAACTTTTTTTGTGAAAGGGGTTGAAGCCTTGGAAAAGCGCTGGATTCGGTGTGTAGAGAGACTCAGAAACTATGTAGAAAAATAAATTATTAAGTTATCAATAGTCATTATATTCTATCTCATTCTCACTACTTTTTGATCCCTCCTGGTACAAGTATTTTTTCATTTCTGTTGGTTCTGGAGCAAATCATGTATGGGCGCAGAACAATGTCCTTTCAGCTCAATCAGATACCGTCAAGTACTTGAAAAATCGATCACAAGATTTGAACCGGAAAGACAGACAGACAGTCATACGAACAGTGCAAGTTCAATAATTCTTGTAAAAAGCCGCGTCCCCTCTTTCATTGGTACCTAACATCGTAGGTGAAATATGAGTGTTTGCCATAAAACAAAGAAGTCTTCTTTTGTATTACTAGCGACCCGCCCCGGCTTCGCACGGGTAAATTATACATATAAAGGTACCTCTTAAATCACTTCGTCCCTTGGTGAAAACGGTATTAAAATCCGTTCGGTAGTTATTGAGTGTATCGCGTTTAGACAGACAGACATACGCGGCGGGGGGACTTTGTTTTGTAATGTGTAGTGATGAGTGTTAATACGAGGTATTCCTCATTCCTATTATTATCGTAATAGCAATATCGTTATAGCCTCATTAAAAAGGTACCTTCTCTAGGATCGACCGCAAGTGTGTAGTCGTTTTTCCAGCTATCAACCAGGTTGAAAGGACGTGGCAATTCCGGAAAGAACGTGTGGCATTGATCCAAGGCCTCTTTTTTAACCATCCCCGCGACGCCGAGGGCTAAACCACCAACCACGGCTGCGTGGGGTGAGCGTAAGTACACACCCAAGATTGGTCCGCAGGCCAGCCCGCCTGGGAAAGAAATATCACTAAGGAATCCTAGTAAAGACCCAGGAGTTATTATTTACTTCGTTTTAGTCTAATACCGAATTTACACACTGCCCACTTTCGCGTGCAACACGCCGCTTACGCTCTACTTCCTTCCCGCACCATTACTGCTCGGCGCTCTCTTCGTTGGCAGTTTTTTTAATAGGAGTCAAACGACTGACAGACCCCGCCCTCTCAGTGTGGCCAGTTTAGAAATATTTTTAGAATTACATTATTAGCACGTGTTTGTTACTATGCTGAAGATTCGTAAATACTGTAATTGTTAATATGAATTAAAAATATTCTGAATCACTCGAAAGTTTCACGTTGAGCAACTGGCACAAAGGCTCATTGGCACCTAAAACTGTTGGTGTAAATGTATACAGTACATCTCTGGCACCAGCCTCATTTAGGGGATATATGTAAAGGTGACGATGTTTGGTTTTTTATTCTTTATTTTTTCGTAGTGGGTATGGTTTACTTGCGATGTAAGTATATTTGACAGAATAATTGCAGTTTTTCGAAAATTTTAAGGTAACATCGAGATATCTTGTTAAATTTGAACACATCCCTTTTTTTTAATGAATTCTAACATTATTTTTGAATCTGTACTCTCTAGCTACTCTGCAAGGGATCTGACGCGATGGTATAGACAAATTGTAAAGGCAGCATCCAGCTAGACGTACGATAATGAAGGTAAATAGAGTACTTTTTAATATACACCAGAGAAAATACATTAAAGAAACTCAGTATAATGTGGTATAACATAATACCAAGACACAATTTGGTTGTTATACCAAAATACTTAGGATTAGAGTTTGTGAAGCTGTGTATGCTTACCAAGAAAGTAGTTGAATTGGTCATTCTTTTCCCTCAATTTCAGAGCGCCATTGGCCACGATGGCAAAAGTAGCTCCCATTAGCGCAAGAGGGACTGTATGGTACATGTATCTGTAAAGTTCGCTGCATTATTATTAGTTAGTAGTATGTTAATTTTACGGTACAAAAAAACGGGAGAAGAAAAAAATACATTTCTTCTTCAATTAAGTAAAATGTTTAAACTGCCAGCTCTAAGCTGGCTGCCAGATGCAAAGATTTTTGGCTGCCTGGTTCATGGGTTCCAAACTTGGTTCGATATCGAATTGGCTTCCGTAATCTAACTTTTTACTAAGTTATGAGCCTTGAAGAGATGGAGGTAAAGTATACTGCTATAGATTTTACCGTTTAAGTATAGAGCGCATGCCTACAGCATGGGAGTAAAGCAGAACATCGTAAGTAGACGCGACGAGGCCAACGACCATGCCGTAACGACTGGTCGCCACAACCTGAAGGAGAACACAAATGCTTAGATATTGCGAGTGGTAGGGCCTAGCGGTAACCTGTACTGGATTGCAGGTCGTATGGGGGCTGGCTCGACTTGGGAAGTACCACTCTCTAACAGAAAACGGGTATGAAGTAGAAGCACATATATTTATAGTAGTCCATGACCCATAGATATTTTTTTCGGTGTTAAGGTAAACACGGTCAGGATTATATTACGCAAGCGGGAATGATAAAGGTGTACACACTGTATCCACATTTTGCGGAATATGTTGATTCTCAATGTATCAGAAAGCGAGCCCAAATGGGTCTGGCATAAATATACCAGACCTATTTCTAGAATCCCGACTGCTAATGAGAAATTTTCACCAGAAAAAAGACCAATCACAAATTGTCCGCACCATCCGCAACCGCACTATCGGTACCCCAATAGACCAAATTAGCAGAAAATCTCAGTGCGAATTAAAAAGCAGAATGACAACAAAATAGAATTGAAAGAAAAGTTATACACAATGTATCAGTTGTGGCGGCCGATTTTGGTCAATATTCTCTTTGTAAGCGTTAAAATGGTAAAAAGCATCTTGAGTTAAACAATATTAGGTCCACAGTTCTCAGAGTCCATTACACTTGCTTCCTATTACATGCACTGTTTGATGAAAAACGAGCTAGATTTTCTTAGCCTTGGTATTCTATTTTCAAGCGGTTTAGGTAATACAGTAATGGGAATGTCCATCGATATTGGTAATTAGAAACGGAAAAACGTAATCGATCTCCATTAAAATGGACTATGATCAGGGTAAACACATCCACGCGTCGTGATCGTGCTGGAAGTTACGATCCTTTATCGTGGCGTCGGTTTCCATCTATATTATTGCGCCAGATCCTTTGCGAGGTATGACGCCAGATCCTTTGCGGGGTACGACAGACAGACCTCTCCCACTAACTTTAATTCGTCTCATACATGCTCGCCGCCCGGCTATGGAGACTTGACTTGCCCTTCATATAAGACACATTGTATTCTGTCTATCTATATTACCAAGCCAGATCTCTTGCAGGGAAGGTAGGGAGTACAGATTTTCAACAGATTTTACCTTACGGGTCTTTCTCGCCGCTTCTTCCACGCTCGTAGTTCGTCTCATACAGGCGTCATACGTCTCATTTACTTAATTTATGCTAAATTAGCCATACCTTCTTTTCAATATCACATCCTTCAGGAGTATCATAGTAATTATAGTAACTACGTTTAGGCACATCACATTTGCTAGACATTTTTCCGCAAATTACAGATTTGCAAAATGGAAGGACTTCTTTGTCAACTTGACAAAACACGAATACAATTGAAATTGTAACAAAAAGTATTTAATTAGTTTGTTCGTAATTTTCACAAAATGCACAAAGCTGTATGTCGGTGATAATTTTTGTAGGGTAGTAAATTAAGTAGAACTATCTACTCCTTGCTAAAAATATAAAAAATATTTAATTAAATCAAGCAGCTCGATAATTACAGTTATTATCGAGGTTTTCTTCTAAATCATCCCATATGCCTAATATGCGGGTTGCAGTCTGTGGGTATTCTCTTGTGTTGATGATGTGGTTATCAGCGTGAGTAAGATCTCGCCAAAATTGGCTCGGGATAGGTGGGAATATATAATAATAATAATATTAGCCCTGTTAAGAACCTGTCCCACCGTTGGGCACGGGCCTCCTCTCAAACTGAGTTTAGGCCATAGTCCACCACGTTTGCTTTAAACCACCTGAAATGAGCTGAAAGTGATGATGAGCTCCTACGATGAATACATTTTTATAGTTTGTGCTCAAATATAAAATACGTTTAATTACAGCCATGGCGCCATCCACAACATTACGGCCGTTGTCATCTCTCCTAGATGTAGTGCGGCCGCCTCCTGGAAGAGGATCTATTGTCGAAGTTCACTCCACGCCTTTCGGTTGTGAGGTAATCTTGAGATACATCTATTTACAAGTGCTATATGACCTTGTTTGTATATTTTTTTTTATAATAATATGCTGAAGAACAGGTGCTGCCAAATTTACTTCCAACAATGAACACGTGCAATTGCATTCGTGTTTACAAAAAGATGAACACCAAAGAACTTGAATTATTTTTCCAAATTTTTTGATGAGCAAAGATGAGAAAGCACTTTCTTTTCTTTCCACAGAACAAATCCTGATTTCATGTATCTTTCCTCATTGACATATGACTGCATTTCACTTTGATTCAATAGTTTTGGGAGGGTATAACAAACGACCGTCGTCACAAAATTTGTAAATAAGCCACTAATAACATAGACTTCACCATAATGTTACGTCTTGTTTAGGCAGTGGTATTTTTGGGTTGGAGAGGTCCATCAGGTAGCTTCTCCATATAGTGATTAGTATAATTGAGTAGACTAGGAAAAGTAGGAAAGAGTAGGGAAAGTCTGTCTCATCTTTTCTATGTCTCTCTACTATATCCCTCGCCAAGTAGACAAATAAAGTATAAGTTGTAAGAGATTCTGTCTTATAAGACCTCTTGCCTCCTCCACTCTTTTTTGTGTGTGACGAAGAGCTATTATTCATCATGTGTAATTTGGTTTTCAGGTATTTTTAAACGCAGTCACAAGAGGCTCGATATGTGGTGTAGTTGGCAAACGACCTTCCCTCCTTCTCACTGATGCTGCCACTGCCCTGGGTTCGGAGGGCGGACCAGTCTTCACTGAGGGTCCAACGTAAGAGAATTGGAATGATACAATATAATTTAAAAAAATACATGTGTAGAATTCTTGCGTCACGCGTATTAGCGACATATACAACATTCTTGCTTGATAATAAAGGAGACCAACAAAACTCCCTAATCCCAGTGCGAAATATGAAGAAGCGATGTCAGTTTGCTCAAGCTTATCTAAAAAAGCCTTTGTAACTACTCAGCCTACCCAGTACAGCAATGTAGCAAAGCGAACGAATGATAGCTATCTAAAGACCTGACAGGAGTTCATCCAAAAATGCCTAAAGAAAACACCCTTACAAATTCCACGACTTTTAACCCACCTATAGTATTCGTTTTAGAGTTGGATTTCTGTTAACTACTGTCTATTTTATGAAATTATATTCCTATATGTATGCTTAAATGGGAGGTTTTTATCATGCATGGACGTCTGTTGACTGTTTTATTGATAACTAGCCACCCGACCCGGCTTCACACAGGTGAATTATGCACATAAACCTCCTCTTGAATCACTCCGTCCATTGGTAAAAACCGTATGAAAATCCGTTCGGTAGTTAGTTAGCTTATGGCATTTAGACAGAAAGACAGGCGCGGCGGGGAGACTTTGTTTTATAATATTTCTAGGTGATCTTGGCCCTTAAAACTATTGAGCTGAAGCCTAATCTTGATGTGTGTATATTTTACTGCGAGGCCATAGACCTGCATTGACGTCTTCGGTAATCTTGGCCCTTAAAATTTATCTAAGTCTAGTTGACAATTCTAATCTAGGTCTGCTACTATGTCTGAGTGCACCAAATCTGGTCTTATAGATGTAAAGTAAATCAGGATCTTCAGAAGCCAATTATGTTTCAGGAAGGAGCTAATAGGCACTGTGGTATGCAGCGTGGCGTGGTGGCGTGGTGAGTGGGTGGGGCTTACTCTTATTGCCCCACTCATCTCTGTTTTGTCTTCGAAGCTGCGAGTGGCACCGCCCAAACCCACCAAACCGTTGGTCTCGAGGCACCTTCAGGATATACTAGGTATGTTTATTTGCACCGGTGCGTTCCTCGCAGAGACTCCGGAATTCTTTCAAATCTCTTCTGTTCTTTTCTTTGTATATGAAAACTCCCCACATCAGATTTTCTTGTACCCGAAATCATATTTTTTTCATAAAAATGTCGCCAAGGCATTTTTTAACTCGCTTTCCCATGCTTTTTCTGCTGTGCCACCCTCGAAATTATTTGTGATTTATATATTTCTTTAGACTTTTTTTAAATTTATATTCCTCATAACGACAATTACAAAAAAATATTTCTAAACTCTGAATAGGTATGATGAGCGTGGCCTATCAGTACCTTAACTCAAAAGACTCTTAAAAACCCGCCAACGAAGAATACACCGGGTAGTGGTAGTGTGGGAAGGTAAATATAGCGTAAGTGACGCATTTATATAACTGATTATCCCTCACTTCACGCGGAAGTGGGCAGTATTAAAGGAGGTTATCCTGTTCTCTCTATCAAAGTTGGTCATGTTGCTCCTATTAAAGAAGCTGATCATGTTGCTCCTATTAAAGAAGCTGATCGCGTTGCTCCTATTAAAGAAGCTGATCATGTTGCTGCTTTTAAAGAAGTTGCTCCTATTAAAGAAGTTGCTCCTACTAAAGAAGTAGTTCACGTTCCCCCCAGACCAGATCGACCGCAGCACGGTGCTGGTGCGGTGCGGGGGCGCGTGGGGCGCCGGCGTGTGCGCGGGCCGCGGCTACGTGCTCACGTGCGCACACGTCGTCAGAACAGTAAGTACTGCCTTACATTCAGCATCCTCGTAAGGCGGGGAGTTGACATGAACCTCAGATGAACTCATTACTCCGCCATTGTAATAAAACGTAAAGAGAAAGTAATCATTGCGTTTAAAAAAAAACAGGTGGGTTGGTCCAGTGGTTAGAAGCTTAAACCGCTTAGCTTACTGGAATGAGTAGGCGTGAGTTCCATCACCACACGAGACGAATCTTTGAGTGACCGTAAAATATTTGTTTCGGTCTGGGTGTTTAAGTGAATTATGTGTTTGTAAACGCACTCACGGACACAGCAAACCTTTAATACTTCTGAGAATAGTTTCTTCCAAAGATATTTTTGATTCTTATGATTTCTCCCTAAAGATCTATCTGAAGAGTACATCACCCACATAATTAGCCCAGGTATTTTTGATTCCAATATGACAGAGAGTCCTATCGCCGTTTTTCGAGCTCACAAATTGTTATGCCTTCGATAATTTGTTAGATTCTTTGAGACACAACAGTTTCTACCCAAAATTGCAAAAAGCCGGTCTTTCAACCCTAGACGGTTAGGATACCAGCTTGTCTTGTAATCATAAAGGCTACCTGTTTTCCAACTATGCTAACTCACATACGAACTTCATGTTATATCCAAGTTTTCTCTTGTCTCAGTATTCAGTCCACAAAGTATCCATATACTGCCAAGGAGTAATGGAAACGGCGATAGTCCGGTACAAGACACCAGACAACAAGGCGTACGACCTGGCACTGCTATACACCAATCCAGAACACCTGAGCCACTTGACCCCCGCCATTTTCTCTGAAGAACCCGCCGAAAAAGGTAATTACATATTCAGACTTCTATATGTCTCATGACGTCATAGTACTCAATTTCTTAAATACTGCCAAGGAGTGACGGAGACAGCGTTAGTCCGCCACAAGACTCCAGACAACAAGGCTTACGATCTGGCACTGCTGTACACAAACCCAGAATACCTGTGCCACTTAACCCCCGCCATATTCTCCGATGATGCTGTCGAGAAAAGCACGTGTTCAGTATTCTATATGTCTTATGTCGTCATACATAGTAAGTACTCCATCTCCAAAATACTGCCCAGGAGTGATAGAGACAGCGATAGTCTGATACAAGATACCAGACAACAAGGCGCATAAGCTGGTACTGCTTTCCACCTACCCAAAACCTACCTACTTGACCCCTGCTATATTCTCCGATGAACCCGTCGAGAAAGGTACGTGTTCAGATTTCTATATACACCGTAAAGTCATAGTACTTCATTTCTTAAATACTGCCAAGGAGTGATGGAGGCAATGATAGTCCACTGCAAGATTCCAGACAACAAGGCTTTCGACCTGGCACTGCTCTACACTAACCCAGAACACCTGTGCCACTTGACCCCCGCCATATTCTCCGATGATCCCGTCAAGAAAGGAACATGTTCAGACTTCTATATACACGGTTACGTAATAGTACTCCATATCTAAAATACTGCCAAAGAGTGATGGAGACGGCGATAGTTCGCTACAAGGCCTACAAGACACCAGACAATAAGAGCTATGACCTGGCCCTGCTCTACACCAACTCAGAACACTTGAGCCAATTGACCCCCGCCATATTCTCCGATGAACCTGAACGAGAAAGGTACGTGTTCAGACTTCTATGTGCACCGCCCTTAAATGCCTCATGACGTCGCAGTACTCTCTCTTAAATACTACTAAGGAGTAAGGGAAACAGCGATAGCCTGCTACGAGACAAGATTTACAGTATACCGACCCTATGAGAACAGTACGTGAGTATATGAGCAATGATATCATGGTACTTCAGCTCTAAAGTTTATACTGCCAAAAACTGAGACTGCGATGGTCTGCGACAACACATTGAACAAGGAATAACGATCTAATGTTGCTTGCTTTATGTAAATATTTTTGTATATAGTTGATAATCATGTTTAAATAAAATTGCACCTTAAGTTCCACTTATCGACATTGACATAATGCACATTGTCCAGAATCAGATTTTTTTTTCAGAATCAGAATATTTTTCATTCATGTAAACTATTACAGTATTTATGAATCGTCAAAATAGTAACAAAGGCTTTACCACCACTTCGGAATGTCATTCCTGTGGAGAAGAAGGGCAAGAAACTCCACGGTTACTCTTTTAGAATAATATTTTACAATTTTTCTATCTACATTTTGTTGCGGGGTATGGGAGAACAATGTAGTATCAGGTAAGTCTAAATTAAATTAACCAAGTAAAACTATTCATGTGAATGGCTACATGGTTCGCTCATTTACAGATAAAGAAATGAAGAAGAAATATGATAAATTTTATTTAACTACTAGAAAGAAGAGAGGGAATAATAAATAATAATAGCTGAAGATGTTATCCACATTCTGGTGGAGCTGGAACAGCACCTATCCAAGCATTTTTATCTTTTAAATAATCATCTAGAGTATAGTAAGCTCGCTTGCAGAGCGTACGTTTAATACAGGATTTGAATTTATTTTCACTAAGTTGAGTGACGTCAAGTGGAATTTTATTATAAAATCTAACACAGTACCCCATGAAAGACGTGTGAATTTTAGACAGACAAAGTCGCGTGTTATAGCAATGGCTATCACCTAGCTGATTAAATAGATCCAAATTTTTCCGTGTGTACATTATGTTTTCATAAATATACTGGCATGGGACCGTAATAATATTGGCTTCTTTAAACAATTCTCTTAAAGAGTTGCGACTACCTAAGTCATAGATGGCCTACATTAAAAATAGTACAGTTAAGACTCAGTTTTGAATGTCACTCAATCACAGGAGAGGCGGTCTTAGCGGCTGGGTTCCCGTACTTCAACGAGACGAACCTGGAACAACTGACGCCGACCGTGACGTCAGGACACGTGAACACAGCCTCGCCCTCACTCATACAGACGTCCTGCTGTGTACAGTCTGGGTTCAGCGGAGGACCTATATTTAGGATAACTAGGTAAGCTTTAAAACTTGTACAGCCTTATATATTCAGAATAACGAGGTATGTCTTGAGGCTTTCGTAGCCCTGAGGTACTGTGGTGTAGGAACCAACGTAAAGTAACAGTCGCCTAGGTCGGTCTGAGATGGGGACGGTTTGTGGTAATTCAATTTTTAAGCGCACAAAATATAATAATAATAGGTCTCAATGTAATTCACTCATTATATTTGTACTGGGTACCATTATTCCGTTTAATGACTGACTGACGGATTTTTTTTATGAAAAAACGCACATTTTTTGACTTCTTGATCACCACTAGCACTTCTTCTTCTGGTGCCTATCCAACTAGTGAAGGTTGGCTATCATTTTTTTGAATTCGTCTTCATCCTGTGCGGCACGGAAGAGTTGTGCCGCGCCAGTTATTCCCGCCCACTCCCGGATATTACGAAGCCACGACTTCTGTCTGCGACCCACACGCCTTTTACCAGCAACTTTGCCCATCATAATGGCCAACCAAGACACCAACCAAGAAGTTCTGCGACAAGCTAATCAAGAACGGGAATTTATGACCGTCATAAAAAGACGTAAAACTGCATACCTCGGCCACGTGCTCAGGCATCATCATCATCATCAGCCTATAGCAGTCCACTGCTGGACATAGGCCTCTCCAAGTGCACGCCACTGGGTACGATCCTCGGCTACTCGCATCCAGTTTCTGCCAGCCGCCCTACGAAGGTCATCGCTCCACCTAGCCTGAGGGCGTCCTGCATTACGTTTGCCAGTCCGCGGTCTCCACTCAAGAACTCGTTTGTCCCAGCGGTTATCGGTTGTTCGGCTAATGTGACCGGCCCATTGCCACTTCAGCTTACTAATCCGGTGGGCTATGTCGATAACTTTGGTTCTCTGTCGAATGACTTCGTTCGATATATATAAATAATATAATAGATATAATCATCTACCATTAACACTACACCCCACTAAATCCAGGTACATAGGGTAAATTGGGTATGAATCTAGAGGCACTAACACACGGCAGACATTAATGCGCGCTTATACGCAAACCTGCCGCTGAGACGGGCGCAGTTGCGTTTTCCCGCTAACAATCGACGTCTTCAAAACAACATAAAAAAAAGAATTATGCCTATTGCACCATATAAACATATAAAATTTATTGTAAAACTAAAAATATGTGTAACGGATGTGTATAGCAGCGTATAATTCAGATTGTAATTGTGTTATTTTGTCATCACCGGTTCCCGTACTGAGGTAACTTGAGGCCACTATTTTCATGTTTGTTCTTCCGTGGTGTATGGTTATAGTCTTTTCAACATACTCACCAAAACTTCTCTCTCCAGGCCACAGAACCGCGTAGAAGTGATAGGTATAATAGCCAGCAACGCGAAAACGGATGGGGGAGCGTGCTTCCCGTACATCAACATGGCGGTGCCAGTGAGGGTCTTCAGCTCGCTAGTGAGGCAGTTCCTGGTCGATAGAGGTGAGGGAAAGCAGACGAGGATGTGACTGGGATGGGTGGTTTATAAAACTTCAAGAGTACCCGAAACTGCTTTGTTGGCCTTGTTGGTCTAGTGGCAAAGCGCATCGTTTTGCGATCACGAAGTTCTGGGGTCAAATCCTAGGTCGGACAAAAGTCTGGAATTGTGTCCGGTGTATGGCAATAGGCTCACCCCCTATTACACGGGACCTTACATCGTCGGCGAAAAGTGGGTGTAATCAGTACGCCTCTACCACCCCCGCTTGAGGAATATAGGGGTGACGGTGTTTAGTACCCTATAGCCTCGTATTCATTAAGGGATAAGTGACTCGCGATATATATCGCTTGTGATGTTGGCCGACGTTGTTCGACGTCATCATATCCCGCGACCTATGTCCTCCATATTTGTTTAGTCAGTTACATGTTGCACTCTTGGAATTAATATAATCTAGAAGCCACGGGCGCGCATCATATTGAAGCAACAATTACTACTTGCGCAGCAGGTAGTCACAAGTTCACGCGAGTAGTCCCTCTGTGACCGTCATGCGCGAGGCGCAGAGCACCGCCTCTCAAACGCCTCTCTCGTCTTGTGTTATTCCAGGCTGTAAAAATCATGTTGAGCTTAAAACGATATATGATAGGATTACATTTCATACGTATCTAACGCATTTACGTGCCGTATTATTTAAATATAGAATTAATTCTTCTGTCTGTACGTCTGTAATTGTCATAGTAAATGGAGCGTCCATTTTGTAAGTGTTGCTAGTATAAAAATTTTATTTTTCCCTAGTTTTATTTGCTAAGGTATTATTATAGTTAACTGTAGTAGTTATCACGGTTTTAATATTTAGTTAAGTTGATGCAAATATATTTTCCGTACATTAAATTACTACAAACCTTAACAGCACAAGTATATCTATTTCTTGAGTTTAATATGCGTTAAAATAAACGTTACCGCAACAATGATTTAATTATCATATACTCTAATGTCATCTACATTTACCCCAAAAAGTGGTTATATTTCCGCGCTGCCAACATTACGCGGGTGGGAAGTGCGGTGAGTGCGGGGCGTTTGTTGAAGTTTTGGCTTAACTGCGCGACGTACAATTACGACAGTGCGCGGCTTCTGGTATATTATTCTAAGGTTGCACGTAGAGGTTTCATACTTAGATCGTCCATATACACGTCTAAACTTCGTTGTACGATATCGCCAGACTTGTGGAACAATATCGGGCGACTACGCCCGAGCTTATCGCCCCGTTGCTTTTGCTGAGAAGCCAGATGTATGTTGCGCAATAATATGGACGAATGACGTATACACTCTTAGGGTGACATGATGCAACCGCATAAACAAATGTGGATGACTTTGGTCTCGGGACAAAATGTCGGACGACTTCGCCCAATCTCAAGCGACACGTGTTGTTTGTGAGTGTTATGCTAATGTGTTAGTTCTACCATTACAAGTGTAAGGGGCATCCATTAATTACGTGTCAGAGTATCTCATTTTGTACGCTAAAAAAATCTCATGGCTATTAAAAACATTTACTTCGTTTTTTTTTTTGGCGGGAAGTCGAAGAGTGATGTTGTCAATTTGTTTTAATTTCCAAAACTTGTGTTATTTCGATTAATAACGTGTAATATTGGTGGAATATTAACCATTATGTGTTCTTATATGTGCATGAGTGAAGGTAATTGTAACAAAGTGATAAAGCGTGCTTTTTCGACTTCCCTCAAAACGGCCGTTGCAATTGGTATGTAAAGTATCCACCGCTTTACTATACAGGGTGGGGTACTTCATTAATTTCATTATCATCGCTTGCATCAAATTCATCGGGGAGTCGAATTAACTTAAACAAACACGATTATATATCTCACTGGACACTGGCAAAATATACTTATAATTAGTGTGAAGCCATAACTTGAAGAAGAAGAAGAACATTTACTTCGGGAATTTAGTATTTTAACAACTAGAGAGTAAATCTCATGTAAGAGGGACGGAGGGTCCTACCAAATCTCACTAAATCTCACCAAGAGGAAGGGATGCCCCCTAACGATAATATAAGCACGTGTGCAATATTAGTAGTAACTAAGTATCACAACATTATAGGTACGCTTGCACTGTAAGAATTTCGGCATAATTTGGGGTGCTTCTTCGAGGATTATACTACCTATAACCAAGAACTTTGAATAACTACGGTTACGAACTTGTTCTAGATGTCTGAGCGCACAAATCAACATTCTTAAAGATACCTTAAAAATAAACACCGTCACACCTATATTCCCCAGAGCGGGTGGCAGAGGTATACTGAGTACACCCACGTTTCGCCGACGATGTTAGGTCCCATGTAATAGGGGGCGAGCTTATTGCCATATACCGGGAACAATTCCAGACTCCGGAATCATACTGGGAATTTTTCGTTCGAAAAACTACATTTGTCCGACCTAGGAAAGATACCTCTTAGTATAAAAATTGTATAAGAAATCGCACTGTCTTCTATCTATTTATATCATCACACCAGATCCCTTGCGGGGTAGGCAGAGAGTACAGAGTTACAACAGGTTCTTTCCTTACATACCTCTCTGGCTTCCCCCACTCTCATATTCGTCTCTTACACGCCCGCCGATTACGGAGACTCTTGACTTGTCCTTCAGATAAGACTCAGTCTATTTGGTCATGGTAAGATAGTCTAGGTCTTTCCCGGTACCTACAGCCTTCCACTTCCGGATTCGGATCTATCTCTGTCTTACTACGCGAATAATATTTTTTAAACTTTTCGATTCCGCTGCATTGCACTAAAAACTATGTCTCTAACTAAGCTAATTCTTATTTTCAGATGAAAAAAAACTGTCAGCGATTGAAAACAACAAAGAAATGGTGCAATCACAGTGGCGGCTCTTGCCTTATAGGTCAAAAATTTGAGTTTAACAACTTTAGATGCCGTAGTAACAGCAACATTACTACATTCTATATCCCGGTACATACAAGGTTCATATTCAGCGTTGCCGCAAGGGGCTGGAAAGAGTGTTCTTAAAGGGTGATAACCTCCTAGGGTCAGTCATCTCAAAACCATCAGTCAGTACGATCTTCAGCTACTTTTATCCAATTTTTCTCAGCTACTCCTACCTAGTCTAACAATTGCAGACCCGCAGCCTACAATACACAATTCCTTTCTTCTTAAAATCAGTATGGGGGGTGCAATATTGATATCTTGCTCGGGGTACTCGAAATCTTAGCTATAACCCTTGACATTACTATACCCGACAAAACATCATATAATATTTAAAATATGGATGCCAATGATATGATATGATGATAAGGTCTATTATAAACCTTGTACTTGTGATGACACGTCACTGTGTACTATCCTCGGGTACTTTTATCCAATTTGTACCAGTCGCCCTATGAAGATCATCGTTTTACTTATCCAGGTCTGCAAGTGCCCACAGCCTTTAATACCTTCTCTTAACAAAATAAACATTGGGAGATTCAAAATTAAAATAACCATGCTCATGGCTTTAACAACCACGGTACGCTTCACCTGATAATCTTCGCATAATTTTGGAAATATGAATGTTTATTAAAGGACAGTTAAGGGTTTGTTCAAATAGCTGACGGAGCGCTCGGGAACGCTCGGCTACGCTAGGCCTGTGGTCGGCTGCGCGGCGCACACGTCACATTGCGCAAAGAAAGCAACCTTTATTGCTGATAGTTCTTAGGGGTTGCTGTAAGTTCTTAATTTGTTAAGAAAACATCGTAACACATCGACAGGCTTGTCAACTGGGATTCACTTTGGGACCAATAATATACACCTTTAATTAAGGGATGGTCCATTAATCACGTAAGGCTCGAAAGGGGGTGGAGAGGGTCCGGAAAAAACACTATATATCACAAGGGAGGAGGGGGGTGTAGTCAGATCTCTCTCTCCTTGGTAATTATTATTCCCATCTGATAGTGGGGTCTGCCTTCTTAATTTTCTTCTTCCACTTCGCTCTGTCGGACATGTCGTGTTCGGAGGCATTGCA
This sequence comes from Phalera bucephala, assembly GCA_905147815.2. Taxonomy (NCBI): domain Eukaryota; kingdom Metazoa; phylum Arthropoda; class Insecta; order Lepidoptera; family Notodontidae; genus Phalera; species Phalera bucephala. The sequence continues at coordinate 3,891,343 of LR990625.1, read as the reverse complement.
GATACACAGGTCTTTCTTGACCACATCTGCCCATCTTGTTTTTGGCCGTCCTCTGGTCCTATCAGGGCCCAGACCCTGATAGGTTTAGATTGGCCGTAATATTACCCACATAATCGGGAGGTCTTCTCTTTATGTGGCCATACCAACGGAGTCTACTTTCTTGTAGCTAATCAGCGATGTCGCGAACACCGAGACTCCTGCGAACGTACTCGTTGCGAATTTTATCAAGTCTCGTCACCCCGCACATCCACCGAAGCATCTACATTTCAGCGACTTGCATCGCATGGACTTTGCGCTGCGTTACGGCCCACGTTTCGCTACCATATGTTAGGACTGGCCTGATCATGTTTTTATATACTAAGCCCTTAAGCTTAACGGGCATACGTCTGTCACAGGTTACGCCAGTTACTTCCCGCCACTTAAGCCAGGCGGCTGCTATCCGATGCTGAATGTTTATCTCCAAATTTCCCGAGCTGTGTAACATGGTACCCAAATATTTGTATTCGTCACACCTAGTGACTTGTTGTCCGTCAATAATGAGAGGGTTGTTTACGTAATTTGGGTCGTTACACACCATATATTGGGTCTTCGAAACACTAAGCAATAGACCGCCTGTCTGCAACTGGCGCTTCCGTTCTCCTAAAGCATACGCAATTTCGCCTCGAGATGTTGAGCAGATCGCTACATCATCGGCATAGATAAATGTCCAGGGTACCAGGGACCCAGCATTTTCAGTAAGGGCATCCATCACCAAGCAGAAGAGGTATGGGCTTAATACAGAACCTAGTTGTACCCCTTGGTGACCATGGGTGCTGCAAAGCACTCGAAACGTCGGGAACTAAAAATCAAAAATAAACCGCGATGAAATCCGAAAAATAGTTTTATTTCTTGGTGTACCCCTTCTGTGACTGCTATCGGTTTTGTCTGGCCCACTGTTGTCCTGATTACCGAAGTTACGTCCTTGTACATGTCGGCTATGATATTAACATACCTTTCTGGGATATTCTTCTTACGGAGACTCCACCAGATTGTCGGTCGAGGTACACGGTCGAATGCCTTTTCCATATCCAAGAACGCAATGTATAGCGGCTTATTCTTAGCTTTAAACTCCTGAACAATCATGCTGACTGCAAACGTCGGATCCACGGTGGATACGCCTGGAACAAAGCCATACTGGTTGGCGGATAGTGAACTCTCCTGTCTTAGTTGGTTACCTATGACTCTTTCGTATAACTTCATTGTATGGCACATCAATTTTATCCCCCGATAGTTGTTGTACTCGTATCTACTGCCTTTGCCCTTGTAAAGAGGGGCAATGGTGCTGTCTCCATGCGTGCGGTATACAGGAAGATCCCATAGCCTTAAGGAACAGATGTGTAAGGACATAGATACCCTTTTCACCAAGGCATTTCCAGGCTTCTATGGGGATTCCATCCGGCCCCGGTGACTTTTTGTTTGACATCTTCTTGAGGGCAGCTTTAACTTACTGTGGTGTAATTAATGATATCAAACCTAAGTTCTTATCCATATGAGGAAGGTCAACTGTTCTTGTTGTTGTATTTAAAAGCTGTTCATAAAAAGTATGCCATGCTGCCACAATATCTCTATCCTTGTATAACATAGCCCCATCCTGGCCTTTGATGATCCTAGTTCTAGGCGGATCTTGCGTTGCCTTGTTTCGAGCTTTGGAGAGCTTATAGATCTCCTTTTGTCCCTCTCTACTTTCAAGTGTCTCGTAAAGTGACCCTAACGCGTTTCTTCTCTCAATGGCTACAGTTTTCTTTGCTTTCTTTTTTGCCATCTTATAACCGTCCCTATCTTCCTGTGTTCTGGTGGATTGCCACATTTTAAAGGCGTGCTTCTTTTCTTGCAACGCTGTTTGTACTGGGGCACTCCACCACCAAGTTTCCCGAGATGTTATTTTTCCTGGTCTCGTACGGCCCAAGATGGAATTCGCCGCTTTCATCATCTGAGGGTAACACTGATTCCACATCAAGTTAACATCATCTTCCATATTCACAGTCAAGCCTTCTAGCTGGTTTTTAAATTCTTTAGCCTTGTCACCTTTCAGTAGCCACCAGTTCGTGATCTCAGGCACCTTTTGAGGTTTAGAGCCTGATTTGCGATGAAAGTTCATGTCCATGACTACAATACGATGCTGTGAGATAACGCATTCACCCGGAATTACTTTACAGTTCCTTATTCGACCGACGTTTTCCCGATTTGTGGGTATGTAATCTATCTGTGTACTATGGGGCCCACTTTTGTATGTTATAAGATGCTCTGGTTTTTTTTTGAAGAAACTTTTGACTATGGCTAGTTCGTGAGCAATGGCAGTGGCAAGTATCGTCTTTTCAGCTTCATTTGTTGTACCGTAGCCGTATCCTCCATGTACTCGACTAAATGCGTGACATTTTGTACCTATGTGGCCATTTAAGTCTCCACCGATCACACATGTTTCGCCCTTTGGTATCTGTTGGAGTACATCTTCAAATACGGCCCAGAAAACTTCTTTCTCGATATCTTGCTTTGGGGTGTAGTCAGATATCTAGTGTATTTATTTTTTCCTTGAACGCGCGTTTTCTAAACCGAAAAGCGGCGCCTGACATTGACTCGCCTTGAAAATTTTGGAGATACTTATACCAAAAATAAACTTGATTTTGGGTAGAAGGAGGGGGGTTTGTCTAAAACCTCACCACAACTCAAAAAGTTGCTAAAGAACATCACGTGATTAATGGACGACCCCTTAGTGGTAAATAAATGTATTTCCTTTCATGTGCATTGTATCACTGTCACCATTATTAATCAATTAATAAATAAGACTGATGAATAGAGAACTACAAAATATTTTTTATATTATGTAAAGAAAAAATACTTATCGTGTATGTTGTATTTGTTTTCTTATATTTGTTGACAATAAATTTTATTTATTAAGAATAAGAATATATTTATTGAGAGTTATGAATCTGTCTTTATACTTAACCCAGATCTTCAACATGCATATAAATAGGACTATATAAGGAGGAAACGATAGGTACGGAATAACGGACTTGACGGACGATTTGGCGCAATATGCACTGTATGCAGTGTATGTTAGTTTGGGTCGAATAGTCGCGGGTTCGATTTCCGCCCGGGACCACCCTTTGTGTGACCCACAATTATTTGTTTCTATCTGGGTATTTGTGTATTCGAATTTTCATGTTTGTAAATACACCCTCGACACGGGAATAAATCCTGGAGTGTAAAGTAATAAAGACTCTACCACCACTTCGCAATGTCATTCCTGTGAAAAAGAAGGGCAAGAAACTCCACGGTTACGCTTCTAAAATAGTATTTTTACATTCTCTTTTTCCATCTACATTTTGTTGTGGGATATGGGAGAATGATGTAGAGAGACGAGGTCTATCAGGTGGGCCTAAGTTAAATTATACTATTCATGTAAATGGCTACATGGTTCCCTCATGTACAGAGAAAAAAAATGATAAAAAAGATATATTTTACTAAATTAATAGAAAGAAGAGAGGGAATATTAAATAATAAAAACTTATCCATTAACAAGTTATCCATATTCAATCAAGTGGAGCTGAAAAAGTCGCTATCCAAGTATTTTTGTCTTTAAATAATCATCTAGCGTGTAATAAGCTTGCATACTAGGCGTACGTTTAATAGTACCGGAGATTACCCCGAACATCCAAATTTACAAACTTTACCTCTTTATAATATTATTATCTCTTTATATGGGAGTTCTAATGCCCACGTTTTGGCTCATCAATTAGTAATTTAATTTTTGTTTCGATATGTTTTTAATATTTGTTTAGGTTCGTTGCTAGAATTATTATATCTATCCACATCATTACGCGAGATCCCTTGCGGTAGGCAATTATTTTTGTAAGGTTTAAATATTTTCAATTAATAAAACTAATAGAGCACAGCAGCGATGCGTGGGGGATGATAGATGGGGTTACCCAGCGCTTATGTATTTAACTATAGAGCGTGTCTTTTCTCGTTACGCACCCAGAGAACCATATAATGTATTGAGCAATAATTATAATAGTATGGTACTGTGTAACAGAGACGACAGTTTACGAAGCCCAAATTAGCCGTTTATCCCCCTCTTTACCCGATGTTCATTACTTATCGTAATCATCATTCATTCCTATTGGCGGCCGGTTTCAATATTTAACTAAAGGATAGATTTGCCTACTACGGATAGATACTATCCTTGCTTTGAATATTGAAACCGGCCATTAATGGTCCTTCCTATTTTACATATTTAAGTCTAGGTAAATAGTCATTCACGTGCTTCGAAAGTTAGCTAAATAAAACAGACTAGACTATTGGCGGAACACTATATTACTAAATATTAATATAGAACTAAATAGTAACGATAGAACATTCTAGTCTTCTTCTTCATCCTCCTCGTCTTCTACCTTCTCTTGGACTTCGACTACCTCGGGCTGTGAAAATTATACTCTATTTTAACACTAACCTCCCACCTTTTTAACCCTTTTTTCCCTTTCACCTGTATAAGAGATATGTAATGTTTCTTCTATCACTAAATATTGAACAAGCTTTTAACGGCCGCATATATTTCAGCAAATTGTGGATAGTCTATTTATCTATATCATTACGTCATTCCCCTTGAGTGAGCCTATCAAGGCAGAGAGTACAGAGTTCCAACAGGTTCTTTTTTTACATTGTGGATAGTTTTTTTTTTGTTAACATAGCCCCACTCTAGGAATCTTGGGTGTCGTGGCTGCGTTTCAAACAAGAAATTTACTTAAACTAAAACAAATATTTGTAGTTCAACCAAATATTGATACCGTACGGGTATAGATATCGCAAGTCAATCCAGTGAGTGGAGCTCCTTAAGCCATATCCACTTAACCAAGCCTTCCCGACTAATAGGGAAATGGCCTTATAGCTATTATTTCCATTTTCAACTCACCTCTGACTCCGCTTCAGGTACAATCTCAACCTGAAAACAAAGAATTTACCAAAATAAGACTCCTCAATTCAAGACCTAATACCAACTATTTTAAAACACAATTTGCGTAATCCCACTTTCTCCTCGTAAATAGTTAAATAGAGTCCAATAAGAAACCCTTAGCTAAAGGAACCTCTATACCGCTTTTTTTAACTAGCCTTCTTTACTATCCTACTCCTGACTGGCAGAGAATCGCGCAGAACCATGAAAAGTGGCGGAATTTCGTTTCGGAGGCCAAGATCCACAGTGGGTCGCTGAGCCAACGGAGTCCGTACTCCTGAAAGGCCTCCCATTTATACTTCCAAATCTGTCAACTTATTGCTATGCCGTTTACGGTATCTAAAAATAAACCTGAAACCGATTAAATGTTCGACCCAGAACGGAATAGAGATTATAACAATAAACCTTGACGATCTCCCACCTGACACCTTCACGCTGAAAAATTTGATGTCCGCTTCAATATAATTATAATCATGTTTGCCTTCAAAACGCTAAGAAGAAGAACCTTAAACCATCTCACCATCTAACGCACATTACGGATTACCTCAACGATTTCTTCCTCCTTAACGCTTTCCTCTTTAACAAACTTGTCGCCATATCCCACAGGGAACAGTGCAAGACACTCTCGCTCCCCGGAAGTCACGTCAGCGCTGATGTAGCAAGGGTTTAGCCCAGCCAGCTGGAGGAGCGGTAAGCTTCGCTTGCGGGAGACCATTATAGCAAGCTTGTCTTTACTGAAATCGATAAATTATGAAAATTTTCTCGCGCCTGATCTTGCGTGAAGCGATGAGGTTAGTAGAACATACCAATTTCACCAGAGTTATTTTTGGTCGCAATGTCAGGGAACGAGCATGTTGCCGTTCACGAACATCATTCTTAGATCTTTTCAGATATGGGGTCTCCATGGTTTCTTACACATTTTTTTATTCGCCGTCTATTGTAGCAGAAAATTTTTGATAATTTTTATATATTTCTAGAGTAAATTCCAATCACACACATAGGTTTCGAGAAATTAAAGATCCGGGATTTGGACTCTTGACCGCGGCATCATAAGATGAACGTTGTATCAACTAAGCTATAACAGGTTTTATCTAATTTTGGGCTATTTATATAAATCTATTTTTGATGCTATTTCACTTTCCAGTAATTGAGAAGCAGCAATCGTGGTTGAAAAACTTGAGGAAGTGGTTTGGCTGCAGCACTCGCCTCGCTCTTTAGAGCGGCAGTCTAAAAAGTTAGAATTGTGGAACTTAAAGAAGAAGAACTCTTTCCAATGGACAATATTTCAGTATCGTAAAAAGAATTCTTCTGAACACTTACTAGGCTCTTTGACGTCCCATTTTTTCGTACTGCTTCATGGAGTAGGCTATATGCTCCGCAGAATAAGGGTCATCACCCACGAAGAAACCCATCTGGAGAGAAAAAAACAAACTCCAAAGGCCTTCTTTCACAAATCGAACATGTGAGAGAATAGCTCATAGTCATACACGTGGACCCAGTGTGAATTTGTGTGGGCGGGTTTGTTGTCACCTGCTTTAGGGGCTTATTATCAAGTCGCTTATAAAACTTCCCACTTATCTTAACAACTACCTACCACATCTTAATATGGTTAACAAGGTATTAACATGCCTACTGAAGCAAGGAGACACTGGAATGTATAAATGTGACAAACGGTTACCCATCTTAAACTTATTGAGGCAAATGAACGCCACAATACCGCAGCGCCGCGTGCGCTGCAGATCTAGCGCCTAAAACTTCAACGCGGTCCTGTAAATGTGATCCTACTCCGCTCAAGTTCACAAATCGGCTCTTCTGACCGCAGAACTCATACGTATAATTAAATACCATTAATAAAACAACTTAGCACTAAATGTGGTATTTGTAAAGCCAAGTAGGAAGCCTTATAGGCGGCTTGATAAATTTCAACAGAAGGTGGCGACAAACCTGCCTTCACCAATCCGCACTAGGTCCGCATGGTGAAGTATGACCTAATCTCACTTACATCGATTTGTGCGAGAAGGCCTTTGCCCAGCAGTGGGACAATCAGGGTAGTGTTATCATAATTAATGAAACATTACAGAACAAAGAAGACTAGTAGGTACTAGGGATACAGATAATATTAAATTATCTAGTCTAGACACAGATGTTACCGCAATTTGAGCAGATATACACAGGAATGTACAGGGCTGAAAACACAAGCTACGCAACTGAGATGCAAATTACAAGTCGCCTATAAATATGCTACTCCATGAATTCGGTTTCCGTACACGGCGCTACCCAAATTTGATTATGTTCTTTTATTATTCCTTAATCCGTCGAGTACGATATTTAATGAAGGTATTCCTCTTCATTGTCTTTCTTTATAAAACCTATTTGAATGTCATGAGTGATTTTTACATTCACTCAACAGTAAGTGATTCACTATCCTATAAAATTTGGATACACAAACACTCAGACCAAAACAAATATTCAAACTATGGACTAATCGATCCAGTGGGCAGAGTAGCTTAAGCTCTTAACCACTGGCCCTAATTTGCAGTCAAATAAGCTTAGTCTTAAGCCACAAGAAGGAAGATTTAAATTCCTTCATGAAACACATTCAAGGTTGCTGGGATCATCGGAGAACCTGAAGCTGAAAACACCAATGCATTCTACAAACTTTATCCTCGTCCTTCCTAAATAAATAACCTTTACTAATCAAGCCGTTCGTTTGTGGAATGCGTTGCCTGTGACAGTACGACGCGCGCAATTGTTAGCGTCCTTTAAAAAACTGGTTCACAATCACTTTCTACACTTATGAACTTTCCGAGCACTGTTACTATTAGACTTACCTGTTACTATATGTTAGTTGTATGTGAAATGTGTATATGTATATAATATATAAGTAATATGTATGTAATTCTATTATAATGTATTATCTAAGTTTTTAATGTACGCCACCAACTGCCCTGTATTACTGTTTATGTTGATTCTTCCATTGTATTGGTTGTCTGGAAGAAATAGCTTTTAGCTATAAGACCGCCAATTGTACATATTATTCTGTAATTAGTTGTTTATTAATTGTAATTTCACTGGTGTACAATAAAGAGTACTCTATCTATCTACTCTATCATAATGCTTACAGCCAAGACTTCGTTGGCGTACTGATTCACCACTTCTTGCACTTCGCTTCTCTTATCCACCGTGAACATGACTAGCACGTGGGGAGGAAGATGCTCAGACTCTATCTTAGTCAAGTCTTGTACTATCTGGAGCAAAACAACAGAAGTATAGTGTTAAATCTGTCTCACGTGTTCGACTTGGACCCTTATTTGTTATGACCAGAAAAATCTTAATAATAAATGTTTGGTCAAACAGCCGATGGAAGCGCGACGGAAGCGCTCGGCTACGCTCGGTCGGCGGTCGGCAGCGCGGCGCACACGTCACAGCGGGAGCGACGTCGACGCCAGGGTGTCGCCTAACACTAGCGTCCCGCTCGCACCCGTATTGGCGTCTTGCTCCCCCGTGTTTCGTTTGTAACGTCGGGCGCGGCGGCGGCGGGTCATGACGTTTGCCGCCGCGCCGAGCGTGCCTGCGCTGTGTGTCGTCTCCCGTAAATTTGAGTACATTACAACTCTCTATGACGCGCTGCATCGGCTATGTGGCGAAACCTTAAGACAAAATGAAATAGCGCACTGTTTCGTTTAAACCACTGTAGCCACTTCGTTACACATGGACACTCATCTAATGCTATAAAAAATAATCTCTACGTAAGGGTAGTTACATATGCTGCAAAATCCCAATTTTAGCTAGTACTTTTATTTTCACCTATAATGGTTCACATAGTATTGAATCGTATACAATAATCGTAATACATGTGGATTAATTTTCTTACACGAGTGGCAACAAAGTCACACGGCTACACTTTTATCTTATTATAACGATACGATGGCTAGAGATGGGCAAAATGTAATCAGATTAATGATAAAAATTGTATTTTGTAATATTTAATCATGATTAAAGATTTAAAGTGTAGTCGTAATCGTTGAAGATTACAAAATGTAATTGTAATCGTTAATCATTAATACACCATCACGCCTATATTCCCCAAGCGGCGGTGGTTAATTATTAATCTGATTACATTTTGCCCATCTCTGTCTGTGGCTATGACCAATTAAACATAACGTGGTACGTAAGATAAATTCATGAAATGATCCTTTAACGGCACTTCAGTGGCAGACGATCGTTCCATGAAGTTGTGACGTGAACGTGACGCGCCGCGTTTGATAGCTACCTAGTTTCCGCAAGGTAAATACTTGGGTATTACTACTTGAGTTCAAAGCATCCACCAAACTATTTTTGTTCAGATATCAACCAAACACAACAGATCGACGAAAGATTTTTGGCTTGGCTCTCTGCGCACATGCGTATGATCATAGTTTTCTAGTTCATAAGTAAAATCAGGTTATCCTTGTGCTATCATCGTCTATCCCCAAGAACAACATCTAACCAATGCGTGGGTAACGTGGGCATACTATGTTTGCCTACTTCTCCTTCGACTCCAACCATTTTAGCCTACTTTTTTCTAATTTGCCTCCTTTTAAAGCATCTATTCAAAACTATCTTCTTTTAACCTGCCTCATTCTTGCCTAGAACTTCTAGCAACCTCCTTTTAGCATACCCTTTCTTGCCGACCTCCTACAAGTCTACTTCCTTCTAGCCTAACAGGAATAAGAGTGATCCACCTTAGACTAGAAGAATACTAGTAGGTTAACGTAATCCTCGCCATCGACCGACACATCCAAGTGAAACTCTCTAGCTTATCTGCATCTATTCTAAACTATCCCTTCTAACGTGCCTGTTTCTAGCCTACGACTTTTAACCGACCTACTTCTAGGCTACCCATTCTTGTCGCCCTTCTACAAGTCTACCAGAGTAAGAATAATTAATTTTCCACCTTAGGATAGAAGAACACTAGCCCGTTAGCCTTAGCCAAGTCGTTGGGCGGGCTGTACAGTCCCGGCACGAATAGCCCGCCTGGTGGAATGTAATCCTCGCCCTCGAACGACACGTCCGAGTGGAACTCCTCTTCTTCTCCTACCTTTTCCTCATCAATTTCTTCTGCCTATGTTGAAAATAATAAAAACATAATTTATGCGATAAGACTCTATTTATGGTACTTGTGCTACCTAATAATAGAAGCCACTCATACTTCATAATATATAATGCATGTCGTCAAAGACAGTTAAATTAGTGAAAAAAATATATTATGGATTAAATGGATCTTTGAACAGGGCGCGTACCACAATCCCTACAACAAAGCTGTTATAATTTTACTATGATGTAAGAAAGAAATCTAGATATGCGCAGTTTGTGTTCGGTGTCTTTATAACGCAAAGTAAGATGAACACCGTAAAGAGGTTATCGGGTCTACCCTCAGTATATATTGCTAACAATTCTTGCACTGCCCAGTTTCCTGTCGACTTTTACAATCAATTTCAAACAATTTAGTGTTTGTTATGGTTGTGCGTAAGAAATAATTAATCATCTACCAACTTCTAAACTAAATCATGCTGGTAATATAGGAGTTGGTGTCTCAGAGACTCAAAAGCGTAGTACACAAACACATCCTTGTTGCATAAAATAAACAAACTCCAATACATATTTGAGGCAAATTAAGTAACTTAAGACTTATCTCACTACCGCGCGAATGAGCTGAATTTAAACTCAAACTTCTTACAGTGACTTCTGTTTCTTCATTCTCAGTTTCTTCAACTTTCTCTTCTGGTTCTGCCTCCTCAACCTCTTCCGGTTCAGGTTCAGCTGGTAGCTGTCCATTAACATACATTAAAATATTTATTATTTATTGTATTTATTATACATCAGCCAAAAGACGTCCAAAGGACAAAGCCCTCCCCCAAAGATCGCTACTACAACCGGTTTTGTGCTGTAAGCATCTAGCTTTTACCTGCGAACTTCAACAGGTCATCGGTCCACCTTGTCCCCACAAAGTGGCCTCCATCTCTTCCAGTATGTTGCCACCACTCGAGAACCGTTCTGCCCCAACGGCCGTCATTTCTACGAGCAATTTTCCCATTGCCGCTTAAAATATTCCTATCATATAAAACAATATCTGTCAATATATAAAACAATGTCTTCTTCAATGCCATCCTCATCGTTCTAATTTTATTCACTCATCTTCCTCTGTCCAATCCATCTTACTCTGGAATGCACTACCTCAGGATATCAGGATGGCTACAAATCGCTTGTCTTTTAAAAGTAAAGTACAAGAGTATCTTCACGAAACTTTGGCAGAGTTAACTCAATAAAATTTCATTTTATTATAAATATGTATGTATATATGTATTTATTATGTGTATAAGTATATATATATTTATTTGTTATATGTATATATTTAGTCAGATATATGTATGTATGTAGTAAGGGTCTATGTGTTTTGATTTGTATGATCTAATATTTATTTGTTCCACTGACTTTTTGCTTCCTATGAATTTGCACCTGCTTCAATCGTTTCTGCATCACCCTAAGGTTGACTGTTAGAAAATGTCTCAGGCATTAAGTCCGCCTTTGTACCAATTGTGCAAAAAGTATTAAATAAATAAATAAAACAATATAATAAAGCATACAAAACAAAATTACACACACTAGCCGTGACCCGTGGCTGCGCATGCGTTTATTTTGTAATATCTTTATAATATTGTGTCTATGTGTTATTCTGATGGATAAACTATAAATTTTCATCAAAATCCGGTCAGTATATTTTGGCAAGAAAGAGTAACAAACATACACTCACGCCTATATCACACTGGGGTAGGCAAAGACTACCACCAGATACTACGATCACTAACACACCTTTCTCTCATCTGCATTTATACATATCCTCATGCATTTCCGTCGATTAACACTGTTACGCACACGCACACACATCCTCACAAACTTATCCATACATCGCTTCTCACAAACTCTCGCATTTATAATATTACTAGGCGAGCTGTAATACGGGAACATCATGAACATACGATAGAAGGATAAGTTATGTGAGAGTGTACTGGACATACTGCCTCGTTGGTCTAGTGACGAATACGTAATGCGCTTTGATTCTAGTCAGAGTCAGGAATTGTGTCCGGTATATGAACTAAACAAGTTTTATTGACATCACTAAACAACAACACAATAGACGATAGAATTCGACGCTAGGTGTAGAGCATTTACGCTTTAGGTGCTACCAGTAGCAGGCACCAAGTTGCAGAGCCATCACCAGATCTTCGTGTAGCACGTGTAGATGGTTATATATGGCAAGAGGTTCGCCCTTATTTCATGGAACCTCACATCGTCGGCGAAAAGTGGATGTACACAGTACACCTCTGCCACCCTAGCTTGGGGAATAAAGCGTGACGGTGTGTGATTTTTATTTATGTACAAAAAGGTTTAGACAGATCTCTCACCCCCGCCTGTATTCTGGCCAACTTCTCTTCCTCCTGCCGTTGTTTTTCCAGGCGCTGGTTCTCCTCCTCTGCTTCTCTCGCCAGCCGAGCCTGTTCTGCTGCCAACCGCTCTTTTTCCTCCTTCTCTTCCCGCTAGATAAATGCTTGTTATGTTAGTTGATCAAATACATATCACACTTTTGCTCCAATAGTGTTGTAAATCAGACAAAATCAACTTTCAGTATTCGCGTTCTAAATGGAAAACTAACAAAATATTATCGAACTATTTATTTATTTACATACTAACACGGCAGGTATACAATTTACGTTAGTATAAAAGCAAAATATAAAAATAAGAGAATAATTAAAAGTATAGAAGTGAAATATACCTACAAGCTCATTAATTCCAGTGAAAAGACTCACCACTCAGACAAAATATCACTCCATGCATCCCGCAAACGTCCATTCCGATTTCGGTCTCGAACCCATTCGCGCATTTATTAAAAAGGCGACAACCCGACATTTCGCGAACGCGTCCAATCATAGAAATTCGCTAATCGTAGCCGCCGCCGCCTACGAACCTAACTCCCCTCCTATCAGCCGCTACCGCCGTCCGCGGCATGTTCTCACCGACCCTCCCGATGGCGTTACATCCCTTCTTTCGGATACAGATACCGCACACAGGATCACGGACCTCGCCGGCGAGGTCCGTGATCCTTAAGACGAGACTGACCTCGCCGGCGAGGTCGAAGAATCCCTTGCCCGCCGGCCGGTGCTGAGCACCACGGCGAGACACCTAGTACTCGTATACGCCCTCCCCCATAGCGACTGCCCAGGTCGAGGCCGTTTCTCATTGAGGCGCCCTTGATATAGTTGCCCCCTTGCCCTCTGGCTCGAGCATAGTGGATGCACGCTCGCCCTCTTGTCCGGTGAAGCTGTAAAGGCCCCGCGGCCAACAGCGTAGATCATTCACACACACACACACACACACAAATAATCCGCAAACAGATCGCAACCAGGACTGCAGTCAAGGAGAGCGTTCAGTGCAGCAAGGGTGCGTGGGATTAGCGAACGATCACGCGCTACTGTTCTCCATGTTGGAATAGAAAACGATCTATGCTTTCTGTTCCGACACTAGTTAATAGGAGCACAGAGTCGACACAACTCATTCATTATACAGGTTAGGGGCATCAATTTTGCCCCGAAGAATTTTCAATGAGGTGACAAATTTGGTCCATGCTTCTTCTTACTCGCAAAGAATTTTATCCTAAACATACCAACAAGAACTTGGCAGGATACATAAAAGTATAGCGGCTAAAAATGCGTAATTATATTTTGGTAAGTGCTTAAAGTTATTGAAGTAGGTAAAACGGCATATTATTAAGTAATCTAAAATTAAAAAAAAATGACAATGGACCTTTAGTTGTACTACTACTTAAGCGGAAGTGTAATATAATATTTATTTCTATTCGCGGTGTTAATCTCATGCCATTACAATAAGAAGCGCGAAAATGTAAATATCACATGTTTCGATAACTCAGATTCTTTTCTACTTCCCTGCTCATTACCATTGCTTAGTCAGTTTCATCTCCACTTCTCTGCTCACTCTCGAACGAGATATCTGATTTGTATTCTAAGTGTTAAGGAAATATATAGACTTACGAGCTTTTTCATCCTAGCCTCATATCTGTCGCGGCGTACTTCGCGGGCTGTCTTACTAATGGTGGCGTATCGTTCGTACGCCGGGATCAAAGGCACCTGTTTTTCAGGAGGTACGTCCTCCTTAGGCACCGGAATCTCTTCGTATAGAGCATACCTCATTAATTCTGTAAAAAAAACTGTGTTCTAAACGAAATGGATTAGATACTACGGGGTGTACTAAGTTTAGTATCAAGTTGGGGTACTTATTTAGCTATTCATACTTTAATACCCAGTTCAAGGTAGGTACAACTTTAGCACATCCGTTTTCAATAGATTACAAAGTTTAGTACCCTGTTTCGAAGTAGGATATTAAGTTCAGTAGCCCGGTTCAAAATAGGTTACTAAGTGTAGAATAAAAGACGCAATTTCATTCGAATCCTATGCAATGAACACACGGTAACATGAGAATTATTATCCCAGAGGTGATAGATTTTATGGCCGATTTCAGTATGTAAGTTAAGGATAGATTTGCCTACTACCGGTAGAATTTCGACACATACGGAACATCTGTCAAAATAGACGCTACTGAGATTCAGCTAATGTATCTATAAGTTTAAAAAGGTTAAATATTAAAACCGGACTTAAGACGAGAATCTAAGCTTTTCTAAAATATATTAGGCGTTCGGAACCATCCAATTTTAATCATGGGTACGTCCCAAATGTTTACATTTATTTATTTGTTTTATTTTATGATTTCGAAAACTTACAGCTAGAACAGAGATATATAGTCTAATATAGTTGTGTTATTTTTTTTAATAATTATCACTTGCTATAACGGTGAAGGAAAATATCGTGAGGAAACCTGCATGCCCTAAGAGTTTCTCGAAGGTGTGTGAAGTTCGCCAACCCGCACTGGGCCAGCGTGGTGGACTATGGTCTAAACCCTCTCAGTTTGAGAGGAGGCCCGTGCCCAACGATGGGAAAGTTTCTTAACACGGCTAATATTATTATATATAGTTATGTGTAACGGAAGGCCAATTACAAGTTCTCACAAGAAGTTAACAAAAGAAAATTATCACGTGGACAGTATACCGGTACGCAAAGCTAAGACTAAAAAAATATAGAATAAAGAAATCACCATGATACTACTCGCAGAAAAACAAACAATTTAGGATTTTTTTAAGTTTTGGAACACTTGTACAAAAAAGATATATATCAGTATCAGGCATCACTGTGTCAAAAAGTCTGCAGGCTCGAATAACGAAGGAATTTTGATCGTAGGTGGATTTCGCATTAGGTACATTTAACAGGCAGGATTTTCTAAAAAAGTTTAAGTGTGTCCCTATTTTGTACAGCAGCTCCGGGCAATCTACGGAACCGTTCGCTATATTAAATAAGTACGCAATACGCCTTCGCTCTTGTAACGGTAATTGATGAAAACTCTTACATCGACTTTTATAATTCGGTCAATATGTTTTAGATCGATATAGAATATGCCTTACGAACTTTTTTTGTATCCTTTCACATCTGTCTATGTAGATATTATAGTTTGGATTCCATACCTGATATGAACATTCGAAGGACGAGGGCACAATATAATATTTTAATAGTTTTATTATTGTTAAAATGAGATGATAATCTAATTACAAGTCCCAGTGCTTTGGAAACTTTTTGACGATATCAATAATGTGCAGATCAAACACAAGTTTGGAATCGACTGTTACCCCCAGATCTTGATCAAAACCATGTTGATTTTCGGTAAATGTGTGTTTAAGCGAGGCATATAGTTGTCTGTGAACAACTTTTTCCAGCATTTTAGCAAATATGCAGAGTTTAGAGATTGGTCTATAAATTTCGACTATAGCTTTGGGCCCTTTTTATGGATCGGCGTAACAAACGCTGCATTCCAAATTTTGGGAATCAATTCTTCACCTTAGGACCGGGAGATTAAGAGAGTGAGGGGTGTAGTTAGACTTTTCGCACATTTCACAATGTAGACTGGGGCTACATTATAATGGTCAGATAATTTAAGACTGTTTCTTTTAATAATTTTTGTACACCACAACATCTTAAATCTTAATCGATCCTATGTCAGCTAAAGAGTGTGGAAAATTTGTAGGAGTAGAAGCATCATGTGGTGTATAAACCTATAAGAAATTAGAATAAAAATAATCAGAAACCATATTGCATATTTGTTCTCAGTCGTTGGATGAAACCCGCCCGCTTTTGAAGGTTGAGGGATAGGAGTTACATCGTCTTATGAGTACATAAATTGTGTATCACACGCACATATTGACAGCTTTTAAACAAATTTAAATAAAATCGAATCCTAGCATCACGCACACATAGTGCGTAACTAAGGCAGTTTTTAGGCGCCATTTTTGTTAGCAATGCCCCGTCTAGACAAGTCTTGGTTTAAGGTAGTTTTATATATGCTCACTGACGAAATCCCGGGTATCTGTTTCATACATCTTGAACAGCACGACGAGGACCTGTCCATTCAGCAGCGCGTGCAGACACGCCTCGTTGGGGTTTACGTCGCTCATGTACAGCGCCTCCTTGACGCCCACCTCGTCCAGCTGTAAGGTCTCCTTGGCTGCCACCGTGATATCTACAAGGATGCATAGTTTATATACAGGAGGTCAGTACGAGGGCCTTTCTGTTCAGCAGCGCGTCAAGACGCCTCGTTGGGGTCCACGTCACTCATGTACAGCGCCTCCCTGGCTGACGTCCCCTTGGCCTCCGTGATATCTACAAGGAATAGAAAATAAGTTCTACCATCTGCCAACCCTGTATATTTAAATGCAGGTCATTTAAATATACAGGGTTGAGAGATGGTTGAACTTTTTTTTTCCTTTTCTTTTGCTGCAGTTCCCAAGACAATTAAAGTGCTCCCCTGAACACTCCGATGTTTAAAACTTGGTGGCATCTAGACCATTATGGATCACGTGATTAGTCTCATGAAAAACGAACAGTGACGAATTAGTCCCATAAAAAAGGCCTGAAAAATATTCCATCTTTTTAAGAATTCTGGCAAAGAAAATCAGGAAACTTTTTGTAATTCCTGCGACAAAGGTAACGTATACAGTTGCATTCGTTTACGTTGTCAGTTAAGTGTAACAAATTTAAAATTAAAAATTGTCGCATCTATATTCCTCTTATCCGGTAAAGCTGTAAAGGTCCCGCGACCAACAGCGTAGATTATTCACACACACACACACGGTATATAAACATATTAGATAAACAGCCTCCCGACCGGGGTGACGTCGCTCCCACAGTGTAACGTGTGAGCCGCACCGCCGACCGCCGGCCGAGCCTAGCCGAGAGGTTTCTTCGCGCTCCGACGGCTATTAGACTAAACCTTTAGCACTAGAACGTGTTACGTTGCGGCAAGCACCTGGTACAAAGTGAGCATGAGTGTACGCAGTCTAACTTTTTCTACAAAAAAATGTTCAGGTGTCTTATCCAGTTCATAATAACCCAATGTAAGTAGTAAAAAGAAAAAATACGTACTGATCATATCCCACTTTTCGTACAAATCGTAATGCGCCTGGTGGCAGTGAGGCCAGAACATTATGAAGTTGAATCTTTTCAAGGCCCTGCCGATGCGTTCGTTTACCCGCTTCTTACGAGCTGCCAGGGTCAACACACGGAGACGCTCGGCAGCCTCTTTATATTCCTCTTCGATTTTCGAGTCAGCTTCTAGTTTTTCCTGGGATTTCGACGGATGACTTAGTCCAGTGGTTAACAGCTTAAGCCGCCCCGCTTTACAACCTCTACGCTCGAGCCAAAAGGGCAAGGGAGCAACTAGCTCAAGGGCGCATAAAGAGGAACGGCTTCGGCTTGGACAACCGCTTTGGGGGAGGGCTTATACTAGGTGTCTCGCCGTGGTGCTTTGCACCGGCCGGCGGCAAGGGATTCTTCGGTCTCACCGGCGAGGTCGATGTATATGCGGTATATGTATTCGCAACGTTAGTACTAAGATGTTCTACTGTTTATATATGTTTACTGTACTTTTGCGATGGCATCAACATACTACATGTAATAACATGTTGACTAATTCCAGCATTAATAACAGTAACACGTGGAAGTTCCCCCCCGACCCCTGCCGCCACCGCCGGCCGCGACATGTTCTCACCGACCCCCCCAATGCTTTGTCATCCCTTCTTTCCGCTCAGAATACGGGCGACGACGACGACGTAGTAGTAGATCCCCTCCCATAGCCGGCGGTTGACCGGTGCACTTAGTAGTACACCCGTCCCCCTACAGCGACTGTCCCAACCGAGGGCGAGGCGCCCTCGAGTATGTCGCCTCTTGCCCTTCTGGCTGGCTAGAGCGTAGTGGTTGCACGCTCGCCTTTAAGTCCGGTGAAGCTGTAAAGGCCTCGCGGCCAACAGCGTACATCATTCACACACACACACACACGTGGAAGTAAGTGCATGACTACGATACTATAACCAACCGATTCTTCAGGTAACATCTCGCTAATCTCGAACTTAGGTCTCTCTTCCCCGGTGTCTTCTTCCATCTTCATGTATCCGAGCTCCTCCTCGATGATACGGCATAACTCAATGCCGTTGGCGCCGAACATAGCTCGTGTAAGTTTTCCTTTCTGTTGAAGTTTCGGGAGGCACATTTTGGTACACATAAAAATAGAAAAATAATTATATCCGTAAACTCTATTAACAGAACATTTGATTTGATATCGAATTGGTTTTGGGTGGATCATATCTAAAAACATTACAATGACATTACATTAGATAACAATAAAAATGTCTAGGCATGGAAACTGCTTAGTCAACACTTTCCCGTGACTTGGGCCTAATGACAAACTGCAGGAATAGCCAACTGTTGCTTGATAGTATACTAAACCTTTCTAGGCTAAGCAAAAGTATTTCTGCTGTACCGCCGACGACCATACGGTGTTAAAAGACACCATCTGTTTATAATTATTTAATGAAATCTTACATAAATGAAAAGGAACACAGGTTCGCTTCGGTTTCTAAATCTTGATAGAGCATCAATACTATCTGCAAGACCCTGGAAAAAATAAAACCCAGACTTTGGTCATCGCACATTAGCATTTGTGCCTAGTAATGTAGACCCTGAATGCACATCCAGAAAAGATTCAATTGTGTCATTAGCTTTCTGCTAGAAGGCGGAAGAATAACAGAATTACAGTCCTATATTTGCTTGTAGATCTAAATAATGAAGACATAGACGACGTTACCATTATCAAATAGCCATTCAAAAGTCTCCCGTAACCGACGAGCATGTATAAGACGAACTACGAAAGCAGAGTTGGCTATACTTCTGTTGTGCCTGTAGCCCAGTAGAATTTTTACAATCTTTAATTCTAGTACAAAATGTTAAAGTCTATGGGAACGGATAGTCACGTGATTAGGTCAGTACGCTATAGATTGCGACAAAGGGATAGAAATGACTTGGCTTGCTCTAAGTTCTGTCTGTAAACGCATACACAACACAGAAATAATTCCCAGTATGGAGCTGCGTTGAGGCGCTCGTAGCGCTGTGAGACCGCGGTGTTCTTACCGATCACCAAGGTTAAGCAGCGGTCGACTCGGTCAGCCTGAGATGAGTGACCCTTTGTGGTATTTTCATATTAGAGCGTCTCCGTGCTTCGGAAGGCACGTTAAGCCGTTGGTCCCGGTTACCACTTAATGTGGTAGTCGTTTAGCCGAGTTGGAAGCCTTAAAGGCGGCTTGATAAGTTCCAACAGCAGGTGGCCACAAACCTGCTTCCACCAATCCGCACTGAGTCCGCGTGGTGGAGTATGACCTAATCTCTCTTACCTCGATTTGTGAGAAAAGGCCTTTGCCCAGCAGTGGGCAGTATAGGGTGATATTATATTTATATATATATATTATATATGGAGCTGCGTGTTTTCTATACTCATATTATAAAAAGGAAAGATTTGTTTTTTGTAACGAATAAATTTAAATAATTCTGGACCGATTTCAAAAATTCTTTCAACATTAGAAATCTACCTCATCCAGAAGTAACATACTATATAACATAGACCCGGAAGGTGGCGCTATTGTCGACCGGGTACGAAGTCGTGGGAAACTAGCAGCAGCAACAAATAAAGAGGAAAATAAAGAAGAAAGCCTATTTTTCTGCCTACTCCCCAAGAGACCTGGCTAAAACTCAACCACAACACAGTTGTAAGTGGAAACGATCTTTTAAATCAGTTGATTACCCCCAAATAAAGGTCGTAAGTTTCTCACCTTGGCCATTGCGATACGATCTCCTCCGATCTCCAGCTTACCTTTTCTGACCGCGTTGCCAGTTGCCAAGCAATTCCCACAGAAATCTGAGTACACCTCCAAACCTGAGTGGAAATTTAGTTTTAAGAACTATTTATTGTTTTAACACGCTTAGCGTAGGCATACCTTATGAGTTCTTGGCTTTAAGTGAATATTACATATGATATAGTGCTTTTCAGCACTCGTAGTTACGGGAGGGTTTAACATGTTTGAACTATACCTTTTTCATTCTCACGCCTTCATCATATCGCTCCTTTATACCTACAGTGCAGACGTAAATTTCAACCACCGTTGGTGACAAGGTTGCCCCCTTACCTCATTGTTTTTTTTATCAATGATTGGAATCAATAAAATCTCGGTGAAATGTGATTGTATAACATACATAGATGTGGCAACCCTTTCCCTACGTTTAGAAGACGCATTGTGTGACGTGTACTCTATAAACTACACCTTAGTTTGTATCGTATGACGCCTCAAATTCTCTCTCCTTTTCTTGCATACTGGAGCTAATCATAAACTAGTAATCGGAATATTGTACCTACTTATAACATTTGAAAATATTAAAATAAGATAAAATCTAAGGATGGCGACATTCTTGCAGACACACAAGCTGTGCTAAACCGGTGGAGTGAATACTTTGGAGAAATGTATGAGAATGCCCCGGATGCTGGTGCCACAGACGAGCCCAGAGGCGAGTTTGCGGCACCAGAATCCACAGAGGACATCACTATGGAAGAAGTTGAATGGGCGATACGAAGTATGAAAAGTGGTAAAGCTGCGGGAATAGACATGATATCTGCCGAGATGATTAAATATGGTGGAACTTGCGTCCGGGACGCTTTTTGGGTCCTCGCAAATCTTTGCTGGAAGACCGGTAGAGTCCCTACAGATTGGCGCCGCGCAGTCATAGTACCCTTGTATAAAGGCAAGGGCTCACAATATGACTGCGCTAATTACAGGGCCATCAGTTTGATCAGCTTGGCAGCTAAGGTCTATGGTAAAATTATTGAACGGAGAATGCGCGAGAAGTCCGATGGAGTGTTGTGTGAGGCACAGGGAGGTTTCAGGTCTGGAAGAGGATGTTCGGATCAAGTTTTTTCCCTCCGCAACATCGTACAAAAGCATCTGGCAGTAGGCCGGAAGGTTTTCTGCGGTTTTGTGGACTTGGAGAAGGCGTTTGATAGAGTCGTGCGAAAGAGACTTTGGGACTTTTGCCAGAGTATGGTATAAACGGCACCCTGTTGCGAGCCGTCCAGTCCACCTACGTGGACAGCAAGGCATGCGTACGGGTGGGTGGTAACATGTCACCTTGGTTTGACGTTAAAATCGGCGTCAAGCAGGGTTGCGTGTTGTCCGCTAGGCTGTTTATAGTGTATCTGGATAAAAGTCTTCAAAGACTGAATGCGATGACTGAAGGGGTAAAAATGGGTGATCTAGTGATAAACCACCTATTGTATGCAGATGACGCGGTTTTGATGGCGCCAACAGCCACTGATCTGCAAACACTAGTCACAGTTATGAGAGACGACTGCATGAACAATGGCTTACATTTGAATGTGAAGAAAACCAAAATTATGGTTTTTGAACGGGAAGAAACCAGAACGAATGCAAGGATTGTGGTTGGTAACGATGTGCTGGAGCAAGTGAATGAGTTTGTATATCTTGGATGCGCCTTCAGTAAGGATGGAAAATACACTGCTGACATAGAGAGAAGAGTGAGTGCAGGGAACGGAGTGAATGGTGCGATGGGAAAGCTACTTGGGACCCGGCACTTAAGCCAAAAGGCGCAGCTGGCCATGCATGAAGGAGTGCTTGTCCCAACGCTGTTATATGGCAGTGAGAGTTGGGTATGTAAGAAGGAGAACGAAAGCAGGATAAATGCGGTCGAAATGCGATCTCTGCGGAAGATGTGCGGAGTCACGCTGACCGACCGTATTCGCAACAGCGTAGTAAGAAAGCGAGTAAGTATGAAAGATAGTATCGGTGTAAAGATGAGAAAGGGTATGCTCCGTTGGTTTGGGCATATAGAATGAATGCCAGATGAAAGAATGACAAAACAGATATACAATGCGAAAGTGGAAGGATGTAGGTGCCGGGGAAGACCTAGACTATCTTACCATGACCAAATAGACCGTGCCTTAGCTGAAGGGCAAGTCAAGAGTCTCCGTAACCGGCGAGTGTGTATGAGACGAACTATGAGAGTGGAGGAAGCCAGAGAGGTATGTAAGGAAAGATCCTGTTGGAACTCTGTACTCTCTGCCTACCCCGCGAGGGAGCTGGCGTGATGATATAGATAGATAGATAGAAAACATTAAAGCTTGCAAAAATTACCTTAATTACACAAATTGAAAAAATGAATTGAAAAAACGCCTATATTTCACAAGTGGGGGTTGCAGCGGTGTACTTTGTACAAAAATTACATTTTGTTCGAGGTAGAATTCGAACCCGGAACCTCGTGATCACTACGTTTACATTATTTACCACGAGACCAACGAAGAAGTTGGAATAGACAGAACAAAACAGTAAAGCAAAGCCTGATGAGTTTCTCGCCGGATCTCCTTAGCAAAAGCCGCGTTGCAATCCGGTGGTGAATTATCATCATCAAGATGTCCAAGAGGTTTGAGACGTCCACGACAGCAGTGTTTTTCAACGTGTGGGTCGCGACCCCCTGGGGGATCGCATTCTATGAGGTCTACATGCTATGTAATCGATGTAAAAGTGTCTGTTGTAGGTACTTAATTATGTATTCAGCCGACATCTAATTACAAAAATTAATAACATGTGCGGAATCGATATTTGTAACATAATAAAATACAAGTTACAAACAGCGGAGAAAAATCCTAAGGGGGAATAAAAATTTTCTTACAAAGGGGGACGCTACATGAAAAACACAGAACTACAGGATAAGAAAAAAAAAACACCGTCACGCCTATATTCCCCAAGCGGGAGTGGCAGAGGTGTACTGAGTACACCCACGTTTCGCCGACGATGTTAGGTTCCATGTAATAGGGGGCGAGCCTATTGCCATATACAGGGCACAATTCCAGACTTCGGACTCATACTGGGAAGTTCTTCACTTGTGAAAAACTTCATTTATCCGACCTAGCATGTAAACCCAGACCTCGTGATCACCAAGCGATGCGCTTTGCCACTAGACCAACGAGGCACAGGATAAGAAATGAGAAAAATGTAATCAGATTAATGATTAACCATCCCCGCTTGAGGAATGATGGTGTATTAATGATTAACGATTACAATTACAACAGCGTAGTAAGAAAGCGTGTAGGTATGAAAGATAGTATCGGTGTAAAGATGAGAAAGGGTATGCTCCGTTGGTTCGGACATATTAAAACAGTGTCGGATGAAAGAATGACAAAACAGATATACAATGCGAAAGTGGACGGAAATAGATACCGAGGAAGACTTTTTTTTTTCCTGGGGTCCTGAAATCCTATGCAGGATTTTCCCTAGGAAAATTCCGCGAACCTCGAGGGAAGCTCGCAGGGCATGTCGGATTCCTACCTACTAAAAACCCCAGGGTGCCCGACATCAGCACTTTGGAGGGGCTCCGGGAGCTCCGTATGGAACGCACCGGTGCCCCTCTTGTGCCGCGCTCCGAAGAGTCCGCCATTGGGAGTAGGCTTGATGACACGTTCCCCCCTGCACCGATGCGGTACTCACGGCGACGTGGGCCACACCACGCCGTCGTCCTCCGGATCCCCATCTCGGGGTCGCTCTTGAAGGACGCTCAGGACGGACGTCCCTTGCGTCCGTCCGCGACTCCGAAGGCCTCCCTGCTGATGTTGTTGCAGGGGGGGGGGTCTCCCGCCAGCCCGTATTCTTAAGCCCCGGGCTATTGGGCTGGGGGGCCTGGGCGGGCTGTGCCTCCGCCCCAGCGCCGTCGCCTTCGTCGAGCAGGATCGGCCTCCTCCTTCTGGGACATCACAGTCTCACAGAAAGAGGATACGGCCCCCCACGCCGATTCCCCTGCCAGCATAGCCGCTACTACTGCCGGCAGGAAAGGGTCCGGTCTGATCCGCTCGACCAGGATCCGCCGATCGGAGGCCCACGCTGGGCACTCTTCGAGCGTGTGCTGGGCGGAATCCCGGTCCCCACCGCAGTGGTAACAGGTCGTCGTCGCCTCGCGTCCGATCTTCCTCACATAATCACCGAAGCAACTGTGACCGGTGATTACCTGAGTATAGGAGATTCGCCCTCTCCTCCGCTGGTACCAGGCTTGGAAGGACGGCAGGATAGCTTGGACGACGCGCTTGCGCGCGATGTTCTCTTGCCTGAGCCTCGCGCACCACTCCTCCAGAGCGCGTTGTCGTATCGCGGTATCCTCGTGCGATGCGGATGGCAATCTTGCGCTGCAGGCTCTGGATCTTAAAGGGCCACCGATCGCACGACCCCCCCGTAGAGCCGGTGCACCTCTTCCGACGGCCCCCCGAGGTTAGGCAGCAGTCTGTGCATAGCACCCACTACCCTTTCGACCCTGGGGGACCAGGCGCTCGAAGTGCTCCTCGAAGCCCCAGCGACTGTCCAGGGTGAGGCCTAGGTACTTTAGGTACCGCCCCACCCGGACTGGTACGTCTCCAACGCGAACCCACGAGTCCGGCGGTTCCACGCTCCTCGGCAGTTTGTGGAACCATAGCGCCTCGGTCGTATGAAGTGCTATCTCCAGGCCCAACTCGCGGATCTTGGCGACGACGACGACCTCTACCCAAAGCTCGGCGAGCCCTATGGTCCTCTCGAAGGTATCCCCCTCGGCTAACACCAGTGTGTCGTCAGCGTAACATACGACGCTGACGCTGGGGGGGGAGATCGACACGCAGGACCGCATCGTAGGCGAGGATCCATAAGAGGGGCCTCAGCACGGACCCCTCCGGAACCCCGCAAAACACTTCCCTCTGGTGCAATGTACCGCCATGTCTGATGTACTGGATGTATCTGTCGCGCAAGTAGTCCCCGACCACAGCCCGCAGGTATGGGGGGACGCGATGATGTTCCAGAGCCCCCAGGATCGCGCCCCAAGGTAGGGAATTAAAGGCGTTGACGATGTCCAGACTTATCGCTAACGCCAACCTGCCCTGGGACACGGCCTGCGCCGAAAGGGAGCGGACGCGAAGTATCGAGTCCAGCGTGGAACGCCCCTGTCGGAAGCCGTACTGGCTTTCAGCCAGGTCGGGACCGACACGCGAGCGATGCCCACCGAGACGAACGGCAAGAATCCTTTCGAAAAACTTGCCGGCCTCGTCCAGCAGGCATATGAGGCGGTACGCAGAGGGTGTGTCTGCAGTCCTGCCTGCCTTCTTCAAAAGGTCCAGGCGAGCCTCCTTCCAGGCCATGGGGCACTTGGCATAACGGAGGCAGCTCTATTGAACAGCCGCCTCAGCCTGTCCCCCAGGGCGGCCTGAGCGATTACCAACGCCCGCCCCGGTATACGGTCGTGGCCGGGCGCGGTATTGCGAGCCTGCAAGCGGCTAACAGCTCGGTCCAGCTCCAGTTCGGTCACCCCCAACTCGTCGGTGTAAAGGGCCGACGACACCGTCGGGGGGACTGAAAGACCGTCGGAAATAGTGCGTCGATTACCCGACGCAGCAGTCCGGGGTCTCCGTCAGGGGGGGGCACCCAGGGGCGAAGCTTGCCTAACACCACCTTGTAGACGCGCCCCATGGATCTCCGTCGAGTCCCTTTAGGAGCTCGCTCCAGGACCGAGACCTGGCGTTTGAAATAGCAATTTGGAGCGCCTTAGTAGCCGCTTGGTAGGGCTCATAGGCTTTGGGACTTCTCCTCCTCAGTGGCTCGCCAACTTCACCGACAAAGATCTGGACTATCTTACCATGACCAAAAAGATCGTGTCTTATCTAAAGGGCAAATCAGGAGGCTCCCTAACCCGTGAGCGTGTACGAGACGAATTATGAGAGTGGAGGAGGCCAGAGAGGTCTGTAAGGAAAGAACCTGATGGCACTCTGTATTCTCTACCTTCCCCGCCAGGAATCTGGCGTGATAATATAGATAGATAGATACATAGAATAACATTTTGTAATCTTCAACGATTACTATTAAACTTTTAATCTTGAATCATGATTGAATATTACAAAATCCAATTGTAATCATTATTCTGATTACATTTTGCCCATCTCTGTAGAGGACAAAGCCACCCCCAAAGATGGCCACAATGACCGGCTCTGTGCTGCACGTCCCCAGCTTTCCTGCTTTTTAGTGGTAAATCAATGTGATTAAATTAAAAAAAAAAACTCCTGTCCGGTGACGCTGTTAAGGTTAACTAATAAATTGAAAAAACCAATGACTTTTTGTAGGTGTCCTCATAGGATCTGTAATGATTTGAGGTTTTTTCTTGACTCACATATCAAACGGTCGTAATTCGTCTGCAAATATTCCAGAAAGTCGTCGTTATTATTGATATTGTCTTGAATAGATACCTGCTGCTTGCGCGCCATATCTTTTCAAATCACTTAACCTCTTAAAATCAATAAGAATTACTTGCATAAAATTATGTGCAAATTACTCTCGTATTTATCACAGGTTTTTGACACTGTCTGTCACTTAGTGATTATATATTCGTTGCAGCAAAAAGAATATTGTAATCACTAATTAAGCCTCCTTTACTACGCACGAGAAAAGTGCTCGTTAGTTATTACTTGATTAGCGTTACTAGAAAACAAGGATGTTTTGGGCGGTGGATGACACTGCCAGGGGGCGTTGGTGTGAAACGAGGGGCCGCACAGTTACTAATTAAAAAAAGAACTTGGGCAAATTTCATAGCAAACGGTAACTCTGCGAGTGTCAAGAAGTGACATTCCACTTAATGACAGCTTTAGTTGCTAACCCTAAATCTAACCAAAACTAAATACATGGCTTTTTCTAAGACATCCGTCTCCGCTCCTCCACCAACCTTGTCACTAAAATTTCATACTTGTCATGACAGCCCTGTAAACTCCCCATGTTCCCAATGTTCCTGTTTGCAACGCACTCCTTGCATCAAATACCTAGGCATACTTATTGACGAACACTTAGTATACAAAAAACATATCTCTGCAATATCTGGTAGAGTCAGAAAAATAATGCACATCATGCGCAAACTCCGTGACAGCGTGCCCCCTGACACTCTGAAACGTGTCTACGTTGCCTTCGCTCAGTCGCTAATACAGTATTGCATAAGTGTATGGGGAAGCGCTGGCAAGACTTATCTTCTTGAACTCGAAAGGGCTCAGAGAGCACTCATTAAAGTCACATTAAAGAAACCCTTCCGATACCCAACTGACCTTTTGTATCATGAGTTTTAAGTGCTAAGAGTTCGCCAGCTTTTCATTTTATCCGCTACCTTAAAAATACACAAAAGTTTAAAAAACAGGGATGATTATAACTTAATTATTTCAAGACGAGTATTCAGAATTCCGCTTCCTGAGGTCAATTCCCTCATGGCCAGACGTGCTCCTATCTATGCTCTGGTTAACACCTATAATAATATTTACAAGATAATAAACATCACACATTGTTCTTTGTACTCCTGCAAATCTATTGTAAAGAGTATGTTGTTAAATATGGGATACGACGACACTGAGAAACTTATTTGAAAGTTGGGCCACAGTCATAACAACCACATAGACATGACCATAGACTCCAACTCAGTAGCCGACGTTTAACTGTTCCCTCATACATTTGCTCACGCATACACTCTCATACTCACACTCGTGTACACAAACACTCGTGTTCACACACACACGCACACACACACTCACGCACACCCACACACGCACACACACACACACACACACACACACACACACACACACACACACACACAAACACACACACACACACACACACACAGAGCCAGGCACGCAAGGCTCACAAGTATTAATTACTACTTTAGTTTTAGTTTCTTTTATTATTTTACTATTATAATTTGTCATTAATTTTCAGCTCGCGTTAGTAATTGTAACTAAATTAAGTTTACTCATAGTTTAACTCCACGGAGTCCCAAGATACAGACTTTTCGTCTAGTTTGGGGCTCTTAGATAATGTCACTTAGTTGCTAAGTCTTTTCAACAATAAATTATTCTTATTCTTATTCTAGTTCCGAATTTGGCCGCGGGCCCATGGATTTACACATAGAGGTAAGATGATTTACATACAAAAATCCAATCAAAAATATCGGACCTAGTTCTATATATACTATATATATATATACAAGGTGTATCGTATATAACGCACGACCTCAGACACCCCAATTAGATAATTGCCTTACAAATTCAGTACAAAAACCAATTTCCCAAATTTAAAAATTTTAACAATTTTTTAAGCACATTTATACGAGTACCCCAATTAACAATTAAACTTGTACGTCTATGTGTGCGTATTGAGAATTACGTTTTAGAAATGCATTTCAAATCTTCGTATCGCTTTAAATCAAGAATAAATTTTAAAGCGTCGTGTCGCGGAGGTCCGGGAGGAACGGTGGAGTGTCCTCCTAAAGGGCATCGCGCCATCGCATCTGGCCTACTGGCAGCTGGCGCGTAGCCTCAAATCCGACTCCACGACTGACATGCCCCCGCTGTCCCGCCCTTCAGGCGCACCCCCAGCCTTCGACGACGACGGAAAGGCCGAGCTTCTCGCCGACTCCCTCGAGAGCCAGTGCGCCCCCAGCTCTCAGTCCGTCGACCAGTCCCACGTCGACGCGGTAGACAGGGAAGTCGAGCGCAGGGCATCCCTCCCCCCCGTCGATTCCTTGCCTCCTATCACGCAAACGGAGGTCGAAGATCTGATTATGGGTCTTAAAACTAAAAAAGCCCCCGGCCCTGACGGCATTTCAAATCGCGTTCTGAAATGCCTGCCCGCCCAACTCATCTGCCTCTTGGTGGCCATTTTGAACGCCGCCATGACGAACTGCACCTTCCCCGCTAAATGGAAGGAGGCGGACGTCATAGGCATTCCCAAGCCCGGCAAACCTCGCAATCTCCCCGCGAGCTACCGCCCTATCAGTCTCCTCAACTCCCTGGCCAAGATATACGAGCGCCTACTTCTGGCGAGGCTCAAAGACTTCGTAACGTCCAGGGGTATCCTTATCGACGAGCAGTTTGGCTTTCGAGCCAAACACTCTTGCGTCCACCAAGTGCACCGCATCACGGAGCACATCCTCTCCGGTCTCAATAGACCCAAACCCATCTACACGGGCGCCCTCTTCCTAGATGTCGCGAAGGCATTCGACAAAGTCTGGCACAACGGCTTGATCTACAAGCTCTACCAATTGGGTGTGCCGGACAGACTCGTGCTCATCTTACGAGACTTTTTGTCGAATCGCGCCTTCCGTTATCGCGTCGAAATGACGCGCTCCACTTCCCACTCCATCAGTGCTGGAGTCCCACAGGGCTCAGTTCTCTCTCCGCTCCTGTTTAGCCTTTACACGAACGACATTCCTCGTTCGAGTAAGGCGCATCTAGCCCTATTCGCGGATGATACCGCTCTCTACGTCTCGCATAGGAATAAGGGTTTCATTACCAAACACCTTCAGGCATCCGCCAATTCCCTAGGGAATTGGTTCAGGAAGTGGCGTATTGAGGTGAACCCGGACAAGAGCGCTGCGGTGTTCTTCTCCAGAGGTGCCACCCCGCGCCACTCCCTGCGCCGCCCTAGAAGTAATCTCGGCCAAGTGACCATGTTCGACCGACCCATTCCTTGGGTCAAAGAGGTCAAATATCTAGGGGTCACCCTAAACAGTACCATGTCCTTCGGCCCGCACATCAAGCGGGTCCGTCACCGAGCATTATTTGTGCTCGGTCGTCTGCATTGGTTAATCTGCAAGCGGAGTAAAATGTCCCTTAGAAATAAGGTGACACTTTACAAAACTTGCGTTCGACCCATCATGACTTATGCGTGTGTTGTGTTCGGGCATTCGGCCCCCTCTCACATCGATAAACTCCAAGTGGTTCAAAACCGCTTCCTCCGTAAAGCCGTAGGAGCCCCCTGGTTCTTTTTTTTTCTTTTTCTTTTTTTTAAAAACGTAGCCCCACACTAGGATTTATTCCTGTGTCGTGGGTGCGTTTACAAACATGAAAATTCACAAACAAATACCCAGACCGGAACAAATAATTGTGGATCACACAAAGATTTGTCCCGTGCGGGAATCGAACCCGCGACTATTCGACACAGTGGGCGGAGCAGCTCAAGCTCTTAACCACTGCGCTAAATCGTCCGTCAAACGTCCGTTCGTACGGAACGTCGACCTCCACTCCGATCTAGGTCTCGAACCTATTCGCGCCTTTATTAAAAAGGCGTCAACACGTCACTTCGCGAACGCATCTACCCATGCGAATCCGTTAATCGTAGCCACCGCCGACTACGATCTCCCTCCCTCCCTGCCGCCACCGCCGGCCGCGACATGTTCTCACCGACCCCCCCGATGCCTTTTCATCCCTTCTTTCCGC
The DNA here is from genome assembly GCA_905147815.2 of Phalera bucephala. Lineage (NCBI taxonomy): Eukaryota > Metazoa > Arthropoda > Insecta > Lepidoptera > Notodontidae > Phalera > Phalera bucephala. The sequence goes on along the minus strand of LR990625.1, from coordinate 3,860,553 downwards.
TCAGAATACGGGTGACGACGACGTAGACGTAGTAGTAGATCCCCTCCCATAGCCGGCGGTTGACCGGTGCGCTTAGTAGTGCACCCGTCCCCCTACAGCGACTGTCCCAACCGAGGGCGCCTCTTCGAGGCGCCCTCGAGTATGTCGCCTCTTGCCCTTCTGGCTGGCTGGAGCGTAGTGGTTGCACGCTCGCCGTTAAAATCCGGTGAAGCTGTAGAGGCCTCGAGGCCAGCAGCGTGGATCATTCATACACACACACACACACACACACACACACACACACACACACACAAGAATAATATTTAGTTTATTATAGCGTACGAGTAACAGCAAATTTTGCAAATTGAAAATCATGTTATATACATTAAAAATTATTGGAATCAATTCAGTTATCGATTTAGAACAAAACACTTTCAGGTCTTGCGTTTATTATGGCACACCTTATACCATATACCCGATATATACTATGATACATGAGGATAATGAAGCTTTCTCATGGTGAAAAAATGATTTAAATCGGTTCTGTAGTTTCAGAATTTATTGATTACAAACAAAGGTTAGTTTACAGTTTTTTAAATGTATATTTATACAAACTTCTAGAGTCTAAACGTCTGGGAAAATCTTGCATAAGATTCCCGTGAGACTCAGGAGAAACTGGCACGGCATATCGGATACCTCGTTCAGTAGGGACCCGACATCCCCGTACAGTGACAGTTATCGGAGAGTCCCGGGATCTTCATAGTGAACGAACTGGTGCCCCTCACCTGCCTTGTATGATAGGGTCCTTAGAATACACCTTTGAGGAGAAAAAGGATATGCTCCATCCCTACACCAACACGGAGGAACTCAAAGGGGCGTGAAGAAAAACGCGCCACATCGTCCTTCTCAAAGAACATTTATCCTCATCATCGATCAGCCTGTATTTACCCACTGCCGAGTGTAGGCCACTCCTCTATCACGCCATTCGTTCCGGTCCTGTATTAGTCTCTTCCACAATTTCCAGCCACCTTCCCGATGTTCATCAACCAGATGAAGTATATCCCAGTCTAAGTATGATTAGATTGAATAAATGAGTCACAAAATCTTGGTCAAAGTAGGTACCAGAACACCATAACATACTAGGAGATCTTTGTTTATGAGCGATACACTCGAAAAAGATGGGTGAGTAGGATATTCTACCTGTATTATCTGCCACCACATAAGCCTAAACACCCCTGTACTGCTATGATATCCTAGTACTTTGAATAGTAATTTCGTTCTTATGTACTCACCCTTGTCCTCTTGCAGTGTCTATATCTTTCTACTCCTGTAGAGAAGAAGAACTTGAAGACATTCCTATGACTTTCCGAAAGAGTGATAGAGATTACTAGAGAGTCTTAAGTAATCAATAATTTTTAATCTTTAACTATTTATAATTGCTTTTTGGTATACCTGAAAAAACTTTTGATTTTTTTTTTGTTAACGTCTTACTAAATTCCGTAGCATTGCATCGCTGCTATAAAGATGAGGCAATCCGTATTTTAATTAAAAATTGGAAGATTTTGGAATATCTTGGATGCGCATTCAGTAAGGATGGAAAATACACTGCTGACATAGAGAGAAGAGTGAGTGCAGGGAACAGAGTGAATGGTGCGATGGGAAAGCTACTTGGGAGCCGGCACTTAAGCCAAAAGGCGCAGCTGGCCATACTTAACTGAGTGCTTGTCCCAACGCTGTTATATGGCAGCCAGAGCTGGGTATGTAAGAAGGAGAATGAAAGTAGGATAAATGCGGTGGAAATGCGACCTCTGCCGAAGATGTGCGGAGTGAAGCTGACTGACTGCATTCGCAACAGCGTAGTAAGAAAGCGAGTAGGCATGAAAGATAGTATCGGTGTAAAGATGAGAAGGGTATGCTCCGTTGGTTTGGGCATATACAAAGCATGTCAGAAGAAAGAATGACAAAACAGATATACAACGCAAAAGTGGAAGGATGTAGGTACCGGAGAAGACCTAGACTATCTTACCATGACCAAATAGACCGAGTCTTATCTGAAGGACAAGTCAAGGGTCTCCGTAACCGGCGAGCGTGTATGAGACGAACTATGAGAGTGGAGGAAGCCAGAGAGGTATGTAAAGAAAGAACCTGTTGGAACTCTGTACTCTCTGCCTACCCCGCAAGGGATCTGGCGTGATGATATAGAATAGAATAGATTTACAGAAAAATATTTTTTAATATCAGAAAGCCAGTAAGTATCAGGTTCTCATAGCAGAAAACAAAGTACTTATAAATCATTGACAAGATTTTTTTTAATAAATTAGAATGTTATAATTTCTATGCAACTTCATCCCTACTCCTGTTACCCCCTAATGTTTTGTTCCTTAAAATCATGAAACATCTATCTATCTATCTATCTATCTATATCATCACGCCAGCTCCACCGCGGGATAGGCAGAGAGTTCCAACAGGTTCTTTCCTTACATACCTCTCTGGCTTCTAATCCATCATGAAACATATTTACATATTATTTACTAAAGTATTCAAGTGTCAAATCCATGTATTTCCAGTTTACCTGGGGTGCACGACCCAATTTATTTAAATTTGCCGTTTATTTGCACTCTTTTCGTTATATCTAACGAAAAGAGTGCAAAAAAACGGCAAGATAGACTGTAACGATAATAGAAAACGAAAAAATGGGAAAGACATTTTACAACAATGCGCTATCGATGCGACGAGAGAAACAAAACGCTTGTCAATTGGCTAGACGCTTTGTTTCACTGCTGGGTAAAGACCTTGTTTCGCAAATCAAGTTAAGACGTTATACTCCACCACGCGGATCCAGTGCATATTGGTGAAGGCAGGTCTTGAAATTTATCAAGACGTAGTTAAGTCTTTCAACTTGGTGTATTAGACCATAACTAACGGCTTAGCGCACCTTCCGAAAACTCTCGAAACTAAACAGGCCACAAAAGGTCACCCCCTTCAAACTGACCGAGCCAAACTCTGCTTGACCTTGGTGATAGCTATTGGCTTGATGATAATTGTGGCACGAGCAATCAGGCAGTGGGTAGGTTGAATTACAAAATTCGATTACCTACAAATGCTCGCATCTTTTATGTCTAAATAGAAATTTATACATGCTAATGTGAAGACAGAGATCAATATGGCTACGTTCGCACGAGCGCTTTATCAACGCGCGTTAGTAAAGCGCTGGAATGAAATAAATGGCTAATAGTAAATTTTTTTGGAAACGGTGTACAGAGTTAGAGGGGTAAATTTCTTCGCTTGAGTTTCGGCTCTGCATCGGGGGAATCGCCTAAGAATTATATTTGTTTCTGATACCTACACACTTGGACAAAACCGCGTAGGTTCATATTATTTTTAAGAAATGATTACCAAATAAAATAGCAATATTGAATTTGTTTTAAGTTTCCCTAACAATATGGAGATTGCCTCAAGATTTAAACAAGAGTAACAAATATTGTTAGACAGAGGTTACACGATCAGTCACTCATTATATGTATTGTAAAGGGATATTGTAGTTGTAAATACATCTATTTTTAACATATAACACTGCTGACTGTCAGTCGGGCTCTTCACGTATATAATTTTATTTGTCGGAGATGCTGCAGCTGGTGGCGAGCACCGCGCAGGTAAGCTCGCACCGAATCTTTGACATGAAGTTATTGTCGTTTCCACCACAGCCAGAATACACGAATATCACACACTTCTGGAGATGGGGGTTGTATCGCCATCTGAAAATAGCAACCAGTTTTTGACTCAACTTTTTCTTTCTTTCGTTACACTTGAATTTTCTTCATAAATGTAGTATACATTTATGAAGAAAATTCAAGTGTGCGTTACTTTTGTTCATTTACTAGGTTAGTTTTATTTATTAATTTTAAGGAAAACCAACAGCTACATACAAAATATTAAGCAACATAAATAGGTAGTACAAAGCCAATTACAGGTTTCCACGTATAGTAATAATATTGTTTAAGAAAGATGTTTTAAGAATCGCTAATTTAGCACACAACAAACAATTTTACTTATACTATGTGAAAAATCGTAGATTTTACTGCTTTTTTATCGTGCAGCTTTTTGAAGTGAATGGGTCGAGCAATAAGTCTGCATATTTTATTTAAATCCCTACTCGCTCGCACAATGAAAGAATTTATTCATTTTAATGCTTAAAGGCGCTTGATTAATTAGGTTTGTACAAATCTGCGAAGGTTTGTCATTGTGTGCTGACTGTGAAAATAAACTGAGCCTTCTTAAAATAAATCGTCATTATCATCGTCATCGTTGGCGATGTACTTTTAATAATGCAACCAAGGCAAGATCACCATCGCCGACCTCAACTGTATTACAGGGCTTTAAAGAGCTAAGGTATGTGTGTGTGTTTGAGTGATATACGCTGTTGGCCGTGAGGCCTTTACAGCTTCACCGGAATTAAGGGCGAGCGTGCAACCACTACGCTCGAGCCAGAAGGGCAAGGGGCGACATACTCGAGGGCGCCTCAAGGAGGATAGGCCTCGGTTTGGATAGTCGCTACGGGGGGAAGGGGTGTAATTAGTGCACCGACTTCGTCGCGATCGTCCGTATCCGGAGCGGAAAGAAGCGATGTAAAACATTCGGGGGGGATCGGTGAGAACATGTCGGGTTCGCTAGTGTGTTCCTCTATTAACTGAATCAGCATCGGTGTCGGCAGCAAGGTGCAATTATCATCCGCACCTGTGCGGATTATTGCACCTGAATCTCCTTGATGTGACTGTGGAGACTCAGTGCAGACTATCCAGCACATCGTGGAGGACTAACCTACTATGAAATTCAGCAGCGGATTCGAGGGGCTACATCGGCTGACAGCAGAGGCTAAACAAAGGCTCCTCCACTTTGACATAAAATTTTGATCGTAAGTCTTAAAATAAATAATTTAATTTATCTTTTATGTTCTCTCGGACATATCTAAAGCTTTCTTGCCGAGAAGCTTTCTTAACTAGGATGTCACTATTTTTTATTGTCTACAAAAAAGAAAGAAGAAAGATATTACAGACCTGCCCATCATATACTTGCAATCGCCCAGTTCAGGCTCCAGAAAGCAGAGGTCTGGTTTCCCACCAGCTCCTTCGAAAATCGCCCACGACGGCGGCGGCACCCCGCCCATACCCTCGCCGTAATCTGTAGTAAGCCTGATAACTTTACTGTGGCTTTAGTAGTATTATTGTAATCTTAGCTTGCCTTTAGATATTTTTTATTAATTTGACAAATGACCGTTTGTTTCCTAATAAAATAAATATAAAATAAACCAGGCCTCTATCGCAAGACAAAGTAATATAAATAAAATTAATAACACTGAGGTAGGTATCACAGCGCTACGAGCGTCTATCATACTTTTGCTGAATGCTACCGAGTCCGTACAAAAACGTGATATTTTTACATGAAATCAGAGGTCAGGAAAACAAACCATGCCAATTGTCAGGTCTTCCATCTTTCACAATAGTGCCAGCAACATTCCCTCCCCAATCCTCCTTGTTTTTCCCTCTCCAGTCCAAGAAAAGTCTAGATGGGATAAATGGTGTAACCATTTATCCCATCTAGACTTTTCTTTCGGTGGAACATTCCAGGAGGTTTTATTCAATTTGTCGAGCGGCAAATCTGTAATAAGAGTATCATTTAGACCAGGTTGACTCAACTCTACCTCTGATGTACCAGCGAATATTACGAATATACTCATCAACAATATGCTCATTTTTAAATCAAGCTTAGGAATTTTTAGATGTTATCATTGCGTATGCAGGTCCCTAAGTAGCTATTCTAATAGGTATGCGCACATTTTTAGTTAAAATTTAATTAACGGAGTTGAGTTTTCAATTAAGGTTTCATTTGTACGTGGTAATGTTCTTTACGTGTTACAAACCACAATGTTTGTAATCTTTTGAATCGATTGTTTTCGTAAGGTAGGTAAGATATAAAATTCTCGTAATGCTGTGCTGCTGCGATGTTCTTAGCAATGGTAAGGAATGTTTGCCGCGGTTAAATTGAGATGAGTGGCTAGTTCTAACATTTTATTTTTAATCGTCTTCGCACGTCTATTCAGCGTTTTGTAGTTCTCGAGTGAAATCTCCCAACATCAAACTATTTTTCCGTGTAGTCATAATAATATCAGTGTATGTGTGTGTGTGCGTGTGCGTACGTGTGTGTGTGTGTGTGTGTGTGCGTGTGTGTGTGCGAGTGAGTGTGTGTGTGTGTGCGTGTGTGTGTGCGTGTGTGTGTGCGAGTGAGTGTGTGTGTGTGTGTGTGTGCGTGTTTGTGTATATGTGTGCGCTAGTGTGCGCGTGTGTACGTGTGTGTGCGCGAGTGTACGTGTGTGTGCGCGTGTGTGCACGTGTGTGTGCGCGTGTGTGCACGTGTGTGTGCGCGTGTGTGTGTGCGCATGTGTGCGTATGTGTGCGCGCATGTGTGCGTATGTGTGCGTGTGTGAGCGCGTGTGTGTGCGCGTGTGTGCGAGCGTGCGTGCGTGCGTATGTACGTGCGTGTGTGTGTGTGAATGATCTACGCTGTTGGCCGCGGGGCCTTTACAGCTTCACCGGACAAAAGGGCGAGCGTGCAACCACTACGCTCGAGCCAGAAGAGCAAGGGGGCAACTAGCTCAAGGGCGCCTCAAGGAGGAACGGCCTCGGCTTGGGCAGTCACTATGGGGTAGGGCGTATACTAGGGGTTTTGCCGTGGTAATCTGCACCGGCCGGCGGGCAAGGGATTCTTCGAGCTCGCCTGCGAGGTCGGTGTCTGATCCTGTGTGCGGTATCTGTATCCGAACGAAGGGATGTAAGGGCATCGGGAGGGTCGGTGAGAACCTGCCGCGGGCGGCGGTAGCGGCTAATAGGAGAGGTAATAATATCAGCCTATAGGGTAAAGCCACCAAAGAGTACGCAGTGATTGAATTTTGTAGCATTTTTTGTTGTATTGGCAAAATTATCTAATCTGTCAGTAGTGTTAAGTCAAGTCAAAGTGTTGGATGGTATTTTTTTCGTTGCGATATGTATTTACAAGTTTATAACTAATAATCGATTTTTCCTGCATCTCATCTTATTTTTATAATATTTTTAACACGTTTTGTAAGGTTTGTGATTAATTTGCACCCACGGAATGTTATTTTACTGGAAATACATGTTTCAAATATAATTTTTATTACCAGGTTATGTCGCCATTTTACTTGTTGTTAAAGATTGGATTGAATTTAGCTACATATTCGTATTTGGTAAGAGTACGCACGCAAAGAGTACGCATGCGTACTCTTAGCTTGTTTGTAGCAAATATTAAATGATTCCTTATGTTATATGTGCTTTTTCGCTTGCTTATTGACAGGTGTGCTATGACTAGTAACATGGGCAAATATACAAGAAAATCAGAAACTTGTTTTTTATAGAAGAAATGCTGAAAGACTTAAAAGAAAAAGTAGCAAGACGGCAAAGCAAGAGATCAATTGCAGGATTGTTGAACATTCCAGAAGCCACTTTAAGAAAATGATTAAAAGCAGACACCGTGCCGAGAAAAATAAAAGAATTGCCTACGATTTGGCGGACATAAATAGTCTGGAGCATAGATTTAATAAAGACAAAAAGCAGGCTAGTAAGCAATGGGTGGAAAGCTTTGCAATAAAACATAGCCTCAGTCTTCGTCAGCAAGAAAAGACCAGCTTGGCTCATGCTGCTGGCTTTAATCGTGTGCAGGTGCAAAGATTGTATAATAACCTAAAGCGGTCAACTTTTAATTTTGGACAACCACTCGTCACATTTGAGTTCAGCTGCATAAAATTAGCAAGAGATATTTAAGTTTGCCACCACACACAAATAATCATTGGATACAGGCTTCTTTGGGCCAGTAAAAACGCCTTTGCTGTTGCTTGTGATAACTGGCAAGTATCAAACCCCATACGTCCAAATAACCGAGCTACTAGAAATTGTGTTATTACACAATTTCTAGTAGCTCGGATATCAGCATATTTAAAGATTGCGTCAGTGGAACGAGCTTCGGAATCTTTTGAATCCTGCGGTATCTGGCCATTTAATGGCCAACTATTTACAGATGAAGATTTTGCACCCGCGGACGTAATTGATCGATCCTATTCATCTACTCAGACAAACGGAAGCCACTCTTTGCCTTTGCACTCCTTAAGCCAATCAGAAAATGTAAGTTCAGTAGAAATAACTGCTGTTTCTGGAATACCTATTATATATATATATATATTCAAGTTAATAAAAATTCATCAACCTCAACAGATTTTAGACAAGTTTCTGGAACACAATCGTCTCGTGTGTCGGCAGACGCATCGACAGCAAGCTCCTTCCGCTTCGGGATTTATTAAGCCATCCGATATTCGCCCGTTACCATAGGCTATTTATCAAACAAAGAAAATTTTGAAACGTAAGACATAGTGCATACCATACAAAAACCAACTTCAGGAAGAAGACAAGCATAAAGTAGAAACGCATCGACGACGAAAAAATGGACTAAAAGAAGAAATCGGACTTGGGGTTTTCACTTGTGACTATTGTCGGGGCTGAAGATCTCATCTAGGTGTTCTAATATTTTGCTGTATGTCTTTATAAATTACGACTCTGTCCTACATGCGTACTCTTAGCCCCTATGAAAGGTTCCCCACGCGTACTCTTTGCCACTCAGCATCCTAAGAGTGCGCACGGGGCGAGTTCTACAAATCTGTTTCTTTTTTATTTTCTGTGATTGTTAGTTAGCTTGTGTGCATTTTTTCATGTTCCTAAATAACCAAAGTTTAATTATAAAAAAAAAGGCAGATGGGTAATGTCAAATTTTATTTTTCTAAAAATAAAAGAAAAAAAATGGCGTACTCTTTGGTAGCTTTACCCTACTGTCCCACTACTGGACAAAAGCCCTCTCTCTTAAATCGAGGTGAGAAAGTTTAGGTCACACTCACCACGCGGACCCAGTGTGGATTAGTGGAGACAGGTTTGTGGCAACCTGCCGTTGGAACTTATCAAGCCGCCTATAATGCTGCCATCTTGGCTTTACAACTACCACATTAAGTGGTAACCGAGACCAACGGCTTGTGCCTTTCGAAGCACGGACGCGCTCGAATATGAAAATGCCACAAAGGTTTAGCCATCTCAGAACGACCGAGTCGAACGCTGCTTAACCTTGGTGGTCAGTAAGAACGCCGCGATCGCACAGCGCTATGAGCGCCTTCTATTTTTTGCTTGAAATAATAATATTTTATACCCCACTCCTAAAAGTGAATGTTACCTATCTATTGTTCTTCGTGTGTAATGAAAGATAGTATCGGTGTAAAGATTAGAAAGGGTACTCCGTTGGTTCGGGCATATAGAAAGAATGTCTTAAGAAACAATGACAAGACGGACTTACAATGCGAAAGTAGGTATCGGGGAAGACCTAGCCTATCTTACCATGACAAGCAAGTCAGTAAAGCACCAGGAAAAAACGGGTAGGCACCCTGTGTAGGTAAACCCAAGTTATTTTTATGAGTTATAAACAAAATAAAACAACATAAACTATTAAAACTTTATCGTGCATAAAGGAAAAGTTTTTGTGACTAGTGCAATAAAGTGCAATAAGACTTTTTGGTGAGAAAACAATAAATATACGTCTCAGATTTTGCAATCCTACCCGTTTCTTCGCTTGCCATAAAAAGTGAACTTAAAATTAAACCATTACGATTCTTTAAAACATATTTATATTCAGGTTTCGGTCTACATTACATTAATCAAGTGTACATAGTGGCATTCTAGCTTAAGTGTTACATAACTGATAACATCACGATATCTTGCTATACTATAACTAATGACACCAAGATATCATACAACTCATCATCATCATCTCAGTCTATACTTGTCCACTGCTGAACATAGGCCTCCCCAATCGCTTTCCAGCGTAACCGGTCCGATGCCACCTGCATCCAACGACTTCCTGCGATTTTCACAAGATCGTCGGTCCATCTGGCAGGTGGTCGTCCCACGCTGCGCTTGCCAATACGTGGTCTCCACTCTAGAATCTTTCTGCCCCAACGTCCGTCCGATCTTCGCGCTATGTGGCCCGCCCATTGCCACTTCAGCTTGCTAATCTTAAGGGCTATGTCGGTGACCTTGCTTCTTCTACGAATCTCCTCATTCCTGATTCGATCACGTAGAGAAACGCCGAGCATAGCTCTCTCCATAGCTCGCTGAGCAACTCTGAGCTTTTTTATGAGACCTATAGTAAGAGACCACGTCTCTGATCCATATATCATCACTGGTAACACACATTGACTAAAAACTTTAGTCTTTAGGCACTGAGGTATTTTGGATGAGAAGATGTTACGCAGTTTCCCGAACGCTGCCCAGCCGAGTTGGATTCGTCGATTGACCTCTCTCTCAAAGTTGGACCTACCTAACCGGACTACCTGTCCCAGGTAAATGTATTCGTCGACAACTTCAAAAGTGGAGTTCCCAACGGTGAGTGCGGTGGGTACGACATGGACGTTACACATTATTTTCGTTTTGTCCATGTTCATTTTAAGACCCACTTGTTGAGATACTCTGTTGAGGTCGCCGAGCATTCGTCCTAGATCTTCCAGCGACTCCGCCATGACCACAATGTCGTCGGCAAATCGAAAGTGAGTGATGTATTCGCCATCGATGTTGATGCCAAGTCCTCGCCATTCCAAGAGCTTGAAGGCGTCCTCTATGGTGGTCGTAAACAGTTTCGGAGAAATGACGTCTCCCTGTCTTACTCCTCGTTTTATGGAGATCGCCTTCGTGCACTGCCCTTGTACTCGGACTGACATGGTGGCGTTATTATACAAGCACTTCAACACTTCGATGTACCGATAGTCAATGCGGCATTGCTGGAGAGATCTAAGAACCGCCCAAGTCTCGATCGAATCGAAGGCTTTCTCATAGTCCACGAACGCCAAGCATAGTGGCCGATTATACTCCTCGGTCTTCTGTATAATCTGCCGCAGCGTATGTATGTGGTCTATGGTACTAAAGCCTTTCCGGAAACCGGCTTGTTCGGGAGGCTGGAAATCATCAAGCCTGCGTTCGAGACGATTCGTGATGACTCTCGAAAACAACTTGTAAACATGGCTCAGCAGTGTGATGGGCCTATAGTTCTTTAATAAAGTCTTATCACCTTTCTTGAAAAAGAGTACCACCACACCCCTGTTCCATGCTTCCGGCGTTTTTCCTTCGAGCAAGACGGAATTAAACAGCCTCTGAAGGACTTTAAGTACTGGCGATCCGCCCGCTTTCAGAAGCTCTGCGGTAATTCCGTCTTCACCCGGCGCTTTGTTGTTTTTAAGTTGTTTGAGAGCCATCCTAATCTCGTACAGGCTGATGTCCGGGATATCTTCAGTGTAGTGTCGGGTTAGCTTGGCTCTTGGGTCTTTTACCAAGTCAACGACAGGTTCAGCTACTGAGGTATATAACTGCCCATAGAACCTCTCTATCTCGCTGAGCACCTCTGACCTATTCGACGTTACGTTTCCGTCCTCCGTCTTCAGCTTCGTCAACTGGCTTTGCCCAATAGACGCGTCTCTTGCGAACACTTTGGAGCCCTTGTTCTGCTCTATGGTCTCCTCAATACGTCTTGTATTGAAGGACCGTAAATCGTGTCGCAAGGACTTCAATATCTGTCCATTGAGCTGCCTATAGGACTTAGCATCATCGGAGGTTTGGAGTGTCATGGTACGTCGCTCAGCCATAAGGTTTCGGGTGTAGTCAAATAGCTTTTGAGGCCTATTTTTACGGTAGGGGTTAAAATGCTTAGACCCGACCGCATGGACAGTCTCTACCAACCTATTGTTGATTTCGTCCACTGATGCGCTGCTGTCTAGCAATTCGACGCGGTTTGACAATTCGAGTTGAAAGTTCTCGGGGTTTTGGATATGTGTATTAGAAGGTCGGAGGTCACCGTCAAGGTCAAAGAATGCCTTGCCCCCTCTTGCCCCGTGAAGATTAAAGAAAATATAATCACTACGTTCTGAAGATGTACCTACAAGGCCCCTCGGCCAACACGTTTTTAATTTGAATTTTAATGTACTTGGAGCCTAATCTTATCTAAACGAGCACTGACAAGGTATAAAACGCAATCATGTATTGTTATCATAATATTGTTATGATATTGTATATAACTGTATATTGTATTTGGCATTAGTTCCAACTTCATGCGCGGAAGGACCTTCTGCCTTCTGTAACTTACTTCGATAATGCTACCCTAAGAATTCGGAAAAATTCAGAATTCTTTGGGTCTGCCAACAATCTTACTTGTATTAGGTATGTATTAACCTAGTTTCCTTTAACCCGCAGGGCAGAGATAGGCAAAATGTAATTAGATTACAGAAAGTAATAATATTCGGTAATTGATTATTATTAGTTTGTAATCGCAATCAGGATTACTTTTTGATTTATATCATGATTTTTTTCAGAGAAGATGCGATTCGACTTTGTCGAAATTCGAATGCATTGTAGTATGGAACGGGGACTTACATTTTTAATTCTTTATGGAATTTGTTTGAGTTGGCGGAAAATGGGGAACGCGACTGTTACATTAAAATCAATATTGTTATTTATTTCAGTGTTAGGGTTTTTGAAGGTGCTGATTACAAATATGTCGCTAATTTTGAATTCCACGATAGCCAACGCGACCTTTGATATTAAATCAATATGGCATTAAATCCTAGACCCAAGATGGCGGACGCGACTTTTTATGTAATATCAATATGTGTATCACCTTTGGGGTTTTAGGGGATGCTGATAACGAATATGTCAGCAAATTTGAAACCCAAGATGGCGGATGCGACTTTTTATATAAAATCCATATGGGTATCTTTTTTAGGGTGTTAGGGGATGCTGTTTACGAACAAGGCGTAAATTTTGAAATCCAAGATGGCGGACGCGTCTTTGATGTTAAATTAATATGGCTATCACTTTTGGGGTTTTAGGAGATTCTGATTAAGAATAATAATAATAATAATTCATTTTCAGCAAGTGATCTCAGCAGGAGGCTTACATAACATTAAGTTCTCGCAAAGGGCCTCTACGTGTTGGACCCATGTCCCCATGCCAGCCTTTCAAAGGTCCGGGTAAAGACCGTGAATCTTAGCGAGATACATATAATAATAATAATAATAATTTGGAATGGCCTTAATTGCTAGATCCAAGATGGCGGATGTGACGTTTTGTATAAAATCCATATGGGTATCAATTTTGGGGTTTTAGGGGATGCTGATTACGAATATGGCGTTAACTTTTTGATGCAAAATGGCGGACGCGACTTTTGAAATAAAATCAATATGCGTGTCACTTTTGGGATTTTGGCGATGCTGATTACGAATATGGAGGTAAATTTGAAATCTAAGATGGCGGATGCGACTTTTTGTATTAAATCCATATTATGGGTATCATTTTTGAGGTGTTGGGGATGCTAATTACAAATATAGCGTCAATTTCTGAATCTAAGATGGAAGACGCGATTTTTTATGAATTATCAATGTGGGAGTCGATTTCGGAGTGTTTGGAGATGCTGATAATGAAAATGACCTTACTTCTGAGATTCAAGATGGTGGACGCGACTTTTGATATTATTTCAATATGGGTATCATTTTTAAGGTTTTAGGGGATGCTGATAATGAATATAACGTTAATTTTAAAATATGGCGGATGAGACTTTTGATGTTAAATCAATATGGGTATAATTTTTTGGATACTAGAGGATGCTGATAACGAATTTGAGCACACACAAATCCTTTTTCGGACTAACGATAAAACAGTTGTTGTGAGTCTGAGTGTTCTTTATGTCCGTTGTTTTATTGTTTGTCCCCCAAAAACGAAGGAGTTATTCTTAATGCGGGAGTTAGTTTTTTTAGAATAAAATCTATCTATCTATCTATCTATAACCTCACGCCAGATCCCTTGCGGGGTAGGCAGAGAGTACAGAGTTCCAACAGGTTCTTTCCTTACATACCTCTCTGGCTTCCTCGACTCTCATAGAATAAAATGACACGATTAATTTGATTATAAGTAATCATGTAATTTCGAGTACTGATTACTTTAATAAAAATTAATGATTACATGTAGGTAATCTTGATTGAATGTAAACAGGATTAAAAATAGTCAAGATTGGTGTAATCATGATTACTTTCCATCATATTATTAATCTGATTACAAAAGTAATTGATAACGTCCACCTCTGCTGCAGGTTTAGCACAGGTGGCAAACTTATCTCGCGGGAGACAAAAGTTTATCGGCCCGTGATTCGAGTATTTTACAAGTACACTGGTATCATAGAAGAGACAGAACACACACCCTTATATCATAGAAGTGACAAAAGCGTACAGAATCCGATGGCATTGGCACTGAAATAATTGGAAAACATCGTAGTGTAAAGAAGGCCTACCTGGGCCACCAATCGGCCGCCGACCGGTTGGTAATCCCAGGTATCGCCAGAAGGACGTGGTTGAGGGGATCTGCATGAGCTCCAAGCCGAAGACTGGCAGGGAATCGCACAGAACCGTTAGAAGTGGCCGATTGTCGTTTCGAAGGCAAAGATTCACTTTGGGTCGCTGAGCCAACAGAGTAAGTACGTGTACACTAGTATGGCAGTCTGGAGACCGACAAAATTGACGTCGCGACTTTATCCCATAGAGATAGATACAATGAAAAGACCCTACCTGCAGAAAAAAGATGCCCCCTATAGCACTGAGACCTAAAATCATTGGCAAAATGTGGGCGTACAAAGTACCTACACCTATCGTCGGCGAAAAGTGGCTGTACGAAGTACACCTCTTCCACCACTGCTAGGGGAAATATATTTTTAGGGTCTAATATAGCCGCTAAATGTAAGCGTATGAAGTGCACCTACTGTCAGCGAAACGTGTGTATGCAAAGTACACTTGCTATTACTACTTGCGACGTATTTTTTACATTTTACTTCGACTTTTTATTATGCCACTACGTTCCCTCGACCGTAAAAGTATTTTGCGGCAACTTGTCAAAATAGTCTTGTCGATACGTCAATATGACATTGGTATAACCTACACAATTCTTGAAATGATTTTCCTCCTGTCAAACGTATGTCACACCACCATGACATAAGTAAAATCGAAACATCGCCAATGATGGGTGATTCGGCTACTCGCAATTTGTTGATAATGAATTGTTTTGATATGATACTATAATTCGAGCCAAGGGTCAACTTAAAAAAATAAACTCTAATTCAATCAATCAATCAATCAATCAGCCTATCGCAGTCCACTGCTGGACATAGGCCTCTCCTAACACGCGCCATTGCACACGGTCCTCCGCCTTCCGCATCCAGTCTGTCCCAGCGACCTTTTTGAGGTCGTCGGTCCATCTAGCTGGGGGCCGTCCTACCTTACGCTTACCAAGTCGCGGTCTCCACTCTAGGACACGTTTGCTCCATCGGTCGTCGGTCCTTCTGCAGATGTGACCAGCCCATTGCCACTTTAGCTTACTGAGTTTGCGAGCTATGTCGGTAACTTTGGTTCTTTGTCGGATTACCTCGTTACGAATTTTATCCTTCAAAGAGACGCCGAGCATAGCTCGCTCCATAGCCCGCTGTGCGACTTTAAATTTGTGAACCAGTCCCACTGTGAGTGTCCACGTCTCGGCCCCGTAGGTCATAACAGGTAGGACGCATTGGTTGTACACTTTAGTCTTCAGGCATTGCGGAATAGGCGAAGAGAAAACGTGACGTAGCTTGCCAAATGCTGCCCAACCCAATTGGATCCTGCGGTTGATTTCTTTCTCGAAGTTGTTTCTACCAAATTGGACAACTTGTCCAAGGTAGACATACTCCCGAACAACTTCGAGCATCGAACCATCGACGTAGATCGGTCCCGGCGTGACATGGTCATTAAACTCTAATTATATGATTTTAATAGGTATATGTGTGATTTTAATAGGTATATGTGTGATTTTAATAGGTATATGTGTTGATTTGTTTTACTTTTACCTTCATGATTGTCTTTTATTTGTAATCGATTTTTTGTTTTTATCAAGTTTCTACAATAAAACAAATTATTGGAGTTACTTTATATATAAACCTGACCACACAGCTTGAACCTGACATCTAAGTGTTCGTATTTGTATAAATTGACTCAGAGTTATGATACTTAAATGTTTGAGTCGATTCTTTATTCAACTCAAATCGACTACGTAATTTTATTTACTTACAGCACTAAACCAATTATTTGACGCATGCGATCGCTGTTCGCTGTTACGTCAAAAAAAAGCCCAAGGCCGTAATTCTGCGCATGTTTTATAAAACTGATTGAAATTCAGCAAAATAAATTAGTCTCGTTGTTGATGCTGACTCGAGTGCTGCGGCATTATTCGCCTTACATTAACAAAATGGTGCCTGAAATAGTATTCGTGCTAGGAGCGCCCGGCGCCGGCAAAGGCACTCAGTGTTCGTTGATCAGTAAAGAATATGATTTCGTCCATCTATCAGCGGGAGACCTGCTTCGCGAGGAGCGGCAGAGGCCAGGTTCCGAGTATGGCGAGATGATTGAGGAGAAAATTCGCAACGGCCAAATCGTACCTGTTGAGGTTACATGCTCGCTCATTCACAAAGCTATGCAGAATTCTGGCAAGACGCGTTTCCTCATAGACGGGTTCCCGCGCAATAAAGACAACTTGGACGGCTGGACGCGTGTTATGTCGGACAAAACGAAGCTACTGTTTGTTTTATTCTTCGAGTGTTCTCAAGATATTTGCATCGAACGGTGCTTGGGGCGCGGCGCCGCAGGCAGCGGCCGGTCCGACGACAATTTGGAGAGCTTGAAGAAAAGGTTCAACACTTTCCTAAATGACACATTACCAATTATTAATCATTATGATGAACAGAACCTAGTTAGAAGAATAAATGCTGAGGCCTCACCGAATGATGTGTTTCAAGATGTGATTACTGCATTTGATACAGTTGGACTCAAAAGGCTTGAATTAAATCAAAATAATCATAAGTAGATCAATCTGGATTATGGAGTTAGATACATGTACATTGCAGTGACTTGTGATAGGAATATTGATGTTATTTATTAAGTTATAAAATGCTTAAAAATATGTATATTCAATAAAACAGTTATAAAACAAGAAAACACTTAATAGACTTAATAGGATTGCATTGATAATGACATTAAACTTGACCTTCACACTGACTCACTTACATGATATTTCAAAATATAGAATTTCACACATATCTATGTTTGCCAACTCATCAATTAACCATAAGAGTATCAATTTATCTATAAATTATTATCTTGTATGTACCTATTCATACTATTGTATGGTTTTAAAATGTGTTCTTTAGTATTATTTATAAACCTGTATTTTTCTGTAAGAAAATATTAAGCGTGGTTGTATTTATTGATGTTATATATATGTGATTTGAGAGATTTCAGAACTGTTGAGTCTTTTGGTATTTTATTGTCTTGGTGGTAAAAAAGTGGTCCTGCAATGTTGTTAAGATAAACTACGATATTGTGTCCACTGCTGAACATAGGCCTTCCCAATCACTCTCCAGGGCTACCAGTCCGATGCCACCTGCATCGAATGGCTCCCTGTGATCATTCAAAAATGTCTTACATATTACTAACTTCCTTTAGAAAGTAATCTCAAATTTAGAAAAAATGCAGCTTAAGATTTTTTACCACCAAGAACTATTTATTTCTTGTATTTCTTTATTACATATTTCATATAATGGGTATCAACTGAATTAGTAAAAATAATGTTTCAATAGATATATCTTGCTATACTAGTCCTACATATTCAAGATAATTCACTTAAAATAAGTACAAATGGTTAACTTTGATCCTGCCACATTTTCCTACAGATCATGGTGCACTTATGCTGCTATAATAGCTGATGTAATTTTTGCAGGTATTTTGGTATTTACCAAAGTCCTTTTAGCTATGGTATTTTAATGTTACTTGGCTGTGATAAAGAGGCACTTTGTCAAGTCCCTATAGTGCACTTCACTCCACTTTTCTTTCCCACAGCCAAATAAGGTTACAATAATACTACTTAAGAGTTTGCGATAACCTCTTGTGCATATTATTATTGATACACTTGATCTTGCAAAAACTTCCACAAAGGCAATAAAGACTTTTCACAGATTGCTGGCTTTAGTACAGTACCATAATACAAATTATGCAGAGGAAACTTAAGTTAACCATACCTATTCTCAGAGTAATAAGGTATTTTCCACTAAGGTGTGCAATAATGCGTAATCAAATTCACCTTAAGGATTGACATGGAGAATACAGGTAAACATCAATGGCAAGTGTTTATATTTATTGGAGCATAATTTGTATGGTAAAGGAAAACACTTAGATGTCGATTTCAAATTGGCTGAATTAAATAGTCCTGAAGTTTACATACAAGCATAACAGATCCCTTGTAAGGTAGGCAGAATACAAAGTATTAGTTTTTCCTACAAAGATAGACAGAACATATTTTTGCAAAATAGGAAATAAGTAGGATCGAAAAGTTACTCTTCAGTTTGTGTTATCTTTCACGGTAGCCATGAAAATTATTGGTGGGTTCACTTAGCACCCTCGCTACACGCATGTTCTCATCGCGGCGCTCATATCTAGTGAAAAGTCAACCTTATTACAGATTTCTAGTCCATAGTGCAGTACACTTACTCATTTACATTGTAATTTAGTACACATTCCTGCAACTTCTGTGTAACAGATAGCCAGCAATAAACATTGTGTATTTATTAGCTAAATATTGTGAATCAAATAAAAATATGAAATGTTTATCTTTTTATTTTCAAATAGAAACCTGATGAGTGAAAAAAATTAAAACGTTACAGCCAGCGATATTTTCAAATTTGTAATACTGTTTATTTTACAAAAATATTTATGAAAATTGTCAAACCAGATATTATGGCTGGCGGTATGGCACTGGAAAACATTCCTTCAGTTACGCAACCGTATCGTTAGGTATGCCGAAGCATACGGTCCATAGTCTTCGCTATTTTTGTTTTTTAATTAAAACGTAGCCCCACGCTATAATTAGCAAATGGGATGCAGTGGGAGCAAATTGGTATAACCTAGAAAAACCCTTTGAATGGAAAGCTAATTGTCTTCCGCATTGCAGTAGCGACCGTTCGCTGTCAATATATTTAGGTTTCCATATCGTCATAGAAAAAACCGAACTTCACTAAACCACTCTTGCGTCCATCTGTCGGTTATCTCCAAAGGTTTAGTATGTACCTACATATCTTTGGTTGTCGCGGTAGCAGTAGAAGTAGAAACTACAATTTGGCACTTTGATAGGTTCAGGTTACGCGAAGACATTCTTTTAGCTTATTTTTTTTTCATTCTAAAATATGGAGATATAATAATAATATCAGCCTATACTGCCCACTGCTGGGCAAAGGCCTTCTCTCACAAATCGAGGTGAGAGAGATTGGGTCATACTCCACCACGCGGACCCAGTGCGGATTGGTGGAGGCAGGTTTGTGGCCACCTGCTGTTGGAACTTATCAAGCCACCTTTAAGGCTTCCAACTCGGCTTAACGACTACCAATTTAAGTGGTAACCGGAACCAACGGCTTAACGTGCCTTCCGAAGCACGGAGACGCTCGAATATGAAATGCCACAAACGGTCACCCATCTCAGGCCGACCGAGTCGAACGCTGCTTAACCTTGGTGATCGGTAAGAACACCGCGGTCGCACAGCGCTACGAGCGCCTCTAAATATGGAGATATTAGGGAATAAAACAGCTAAAATAGTTTTGCAAGTATATTTATTGTATGCCAAGCAGTACACAATAATGTGAGACTTAAACATATAATAATAATTCAAATACCTAATTATATAGGTCATATATATGCATAGAAAAGTAGTTTTAAATATATAGTAATATCACATTCATAAAAAATGCGTCTTACACATCCTTATGACGACTTAACTTACAAAAAGCCCAATCGGAAATGAGTCAATTTGCGTTAATTTATTTTTCTGTTTCGGTCGTTGGGATTAACTAAGCATCAGATCAAAACAAAAAGCGTAGTCTTCAGAAATGTATGGTTTTTATTTATCACGGAAGAAAAAACTAGAGGAAGTGCCATACAACGACCGCACGGCAGCACTTATGCACGTTAAAGCTCCAATTACATTTCGCAACCCCGACTTCTGACTTAGGTCGTGTAGTGATACAGTCATCGTTATGACAAACATCGATGTATCGATATAATTATTCTTCATTCTCCCAATTTCTCTTTTATATCCGGACCGGATGAACAGATATACGAATAAAGAAAGCTTAATAAACGTTTGATGTTTCCATACATTGATGTTTATCATAACGATCACTGCATCTCTAGGGCCCGTATTACAGAACGTAATTCAGTCGTTAATCTAGTTTCACTAACTGATTTTTGTACTAAAATGTTAGTTTTAAAAC
Source organism: Phalera bucephala (assembly GCA_905147815.2). Lineage (NCBI taxonomy): Eukaryota > Metazoa > Arthropoda > Insecta > Lepidoptera > Notodontidae > Phalera > Phalera bucephala. The sequence continues at coordinate 3,840,105 of LR990625.1, read as the reverse complement.
TAGATTCACGACTGAATTACGTTCTGTAATACGATTCTATCGTACAACTGGAATTTAAAAAGCTAAACACTCACCCGAACACAACAGTGACCAGTCTAATTATAAAAAAAAAACTATACCTAAAGAAATCCGGGTGCTAGGGTCCTATATCTACTGTATATAAACAAAAAAATTGTGCTACATCCTACAAAGTGTAAGAGTTAGGAACGCAAGACTTGAAAAACGTATCAATACGAACAATTTTTAAGTGGGCGATAGGTACTTAAGAAAAATCTCGATACATTTTGGTAGAACAGGTACCAACATTATGTTTGAACCGCTGCTTTTAATTTCTGGCGAGTGAATTTTTCTATTTGGTCATATTAAAAAGTCATCGCCTGGTTCACGTTGAGCGCCTGACCTTTACACTTCTCTATACAGAGTAACATGGAAAGAGAAAGTCATGCCCAAAATACCTGCATTTACACGCTAATCTAAACAACTTGTTCTACTAATTATATATAAGGTGAAATGTGCTGTTACTATAAGATTAGGTTATAATAGGGCTGGTATGGTCATATGTGGACCAATAAGCCCATAAATAAAAAAGATAATAAAATAACTTTTCTTTTAAATCTCTCTGGCGATTTTATTTTCACTTTCCGATACAAGTTCACTCGATCAGCTGATCAATTTGTATTGAAAATTAAGAAAAAATAACAATTCGCGAAAGATCAAATGTAGCAGAACTAAAGTTGCTTAGAGGATGTTCATATGCAATCACTTTCGACATCATACCTCGTTTCCGTATCACCTGTGTAGGTCGTATTAGCACCAAATATAATTATAAAAGTCATTTGCATTTGTAAAAATAAAAACTACTTTCTACATGTAAGAATCGGAGTGCTACAATTAAAAGATAATGCGCTGATAAAATCGGTGATTAACTCTACAAATGCATAATATTAATATATAGTAATTACACATTTTCAAAAAATACCTCTAATAATATTACTACATTTATGTTTTGAACAAAAAATAAATTACCCTCTAAATTAGCGATACAAGTACTGGCTAGGCGATCATGGTTTTAATTTTAAACGCAACGTATCATTTTCAAAGATTTGTCACAATATTGAGGTGTTAGATTTACGCGAATATTACACATGAAATAAAACGATTTTACGGATTTTATCGCGGTTTATTTTTGATTTCCCTCCCGTGACCATGGGTGCTGCAAAGCACTCGAAACGTCGGGAACTAAAAATCAAAAATAAACCGCGATAAAATCCGTGAAATAGTTTTATTTCATTTGTCACAATAACCACAGTAAACATATGTTGTAAACAGTATAACAGCTAGCGGTGTGAATAAAAATTACGCACACAGACGCGCGCTCTACGCGGCTCTTTGGCATATCACAACGGGTAGCTTGCGCTGTAAAAATGAGAGCTGAACGTCGAGCGTTAAGCGCTAAGTCGACGTTTACAAGCGTTGAAGCACGCTGTGTGTGTGTGAATGATGTACGCTGTTGGCCGCGAGGCCTTTACAGCTTCACCGGACTAAAAGGCGAGCGTGCAACCACTACGCTCCAGCCAGCCAGAAGGGCAAGAGGCGACATACTCGAGGGCGCCTCGGAGAGGCGCCCTCGGTTGGGACAGTCGCTGTAGGGGGACGGGTGCACTACTAAGCGCACCGGTCGACCGCCGGCTATGGGAGGGGATCTACTACTGCGTCTGCGTCTACGGCGTCGCTCGTATTCTGAGCGGAAAGAAGGGATGACAAAGCATCGGGGGGGTCGGTGAGAACATGTCTCGGCCGGCGGTAGCGGCAGGGGTCGCGAGGGAGGTCGTAGTCGGCGGTGGCTACGATTAACGGATTCGCATGGGAAGATGCGTTCGCGAAGTGACGTGTTGACGCCTTTTTAATAAAGGCGCGAATAGGTTCGAGACCTAGATCGGAGTGGAGGTCGACGTTCCGTACGAACCAGGGGGCTCCTACGGCTTTACGGAGGAAGCGGTTTTGAACCGCTTGAAGTCTGTCGATGTGAGAGGGGGCCGAATGCCCGAACACAGCACACGCATAAGTCATGATGGGACGAACGCAAGTTTTGTAAAGCGTCACCTTATTTCTAAGGGACATTTTACTCCGCTTGCAGATTAACGAATGGAGACGACCGAGCACGAAGGATGCTCGGTGACGGACCCGCTTGATGTGCGGGCCGAAGGTCATGGTACTGTTCAGGGTGACCCCTAAATATTTGACCTCTTTGACCCAGGGAATGGGTCGGTCGAACATGGTCACTTGACCTCGGTTCCTTCCGGGGTGGCGCAGAGAGTGGTGCGAAGGTGCACCTCTGGAGAAGAGCACCGCCGCGCTCTTGTCCGGGTTCACCTCGATTCGCCACTTCCTGAACCAATCCCCTAGGGTATTGGCGGCGGTCTGGAGTTTCTTCGTGATGAGGGCCTTGTTCCTATTGGAATAATAAAGAGCGGTGTCATCCGCGAATAAAGCTAGTTTAACATCACTCGAACGAGGAATGTCGTTCGTGTAGAGGCTAAACAGGAGCGGAGAGAGCACTGAGCCCTGTGGGACTCCAGCACTGATGGAGTGGGAAGCGGAGCGCGTCATTTCGACGCGATAACGAAAGGCGCGATTCGACAAGAAGTCTCGTAAGATGAGCACGAGTCTGTCCGGCACACCCAATCGGTAGAGCTTGTAGATCAAGCCGTTGTGCCAGACTTTGTCGAATGCCTTCGCGACATCCAGGAAGAGGGCGCCCGTGTAGACGGGTCTTCCGGGCCCATTGAGACCGGAGAGAATGTGCTCCGTGATGCGGTGCACCTGATGGACACAAGAGTGTTTGGCTCGAAAGCCGAACTGCTCGTCGATAAGGATACCCCTGGACGTTATGAAGTCCTTGAGCCTCGCCAGAAGGAGGCGCTCGTATATCTTGGCCAGGGAGTTGAGGAGACTGATAGGGCGGTAGCTCGCGGGGAGATTGCGAGGTTTGCCGGGCTTGGGGATGCCAATGACGTCCGCCTCCTTCCACTTAGCGGGGAAGGTGCAGTTCGTCATGGCGGCGTTCAAGATGGCCACCAAGAGGCAGATGAGTTGGGCGGGCAGGCATTTCAGAACGCGATTCGAAATGCCGTCAGGGCCGGGGGCTTTTTTAGTTTTAAGACCCATGATCAGATCTTCGACCTCCGTTTGCGTGATAGGAGGCAAGGAATCGACGGGAGGGAGGGATGCCCTGCGCTCGACTTCCCTATCTACCGCGTCGACGTGGGACTGGTCGACGGACTGAGAGCTGGGGGCGCACTGGCTCTCGAGGGAGTCGGCGAGAAGCTCGGCCTTTTCGTCGTCGTCGAAGGCTGGGGGTGCTGCGCCTGAAGGGCGGGACAGCGGGGGCATGTCAGTCGAGGAGTCGGATTTGAGGCTACGCGCCAGCTGCCAGTAGGCCAGATGCGACGGCGCGATGCCCTCTAGGAGGACACCCCACCGTTCCTCCCGGACCTCCGCGACACGACGCTTTACCTCTCGTTGTAAAGCGCGCATCCGGGCCCGATTGGCTTCGGTGGGGTAGGAGTCGTACGCTCGGATGGAAGCATTCTTGGAACGAATGAGATCCCTAACATCGTCCGGCAGTCGAAAGCGGTTGAGGTAGAGATCTTCCGCCTCGACTTGCTTGGACGATCGACTGACAGCCGATCGGATGTGCTCGGTGAAGGCATCTATGGCCTGATCGGTGTCCTGAGGGGACGGGATGGAGTCCGAGCTGAGAGGCAGGGGGGGAGGGTCGGCATCCGCCAAGGCCGTGCTTAGCGCATGCCAATCCACCACCGTCTTTTTGGGTCGCTGAGGGGCGGAAGGGGGGGAACCGAGTCTCATGACTACAGGTCGATGGTCAGAGTCGAGTTCCTGGACTACTTCCAAGGAGTGCAGCCGTAGGGTGACACCCTTCAGAAGCGCCATGTCCAGGACGTCGGGTCGGTGATTGGGATTGTTAGGGTAGTGGGTAGGGTGCATGGGTGCGATGACGTCAAAGTCGAGAACGTCGACTAGGGCGTCAAGGCTCCTACCGTTAGGGGAAGTGGTGAGACCGTTCCAGGCCACGTGTTTGCTGTTGAAGTCGCCCGCCAGAATGACGGCGCTTCCCAGATTGAGGAGTGCTTCAAAGTCACTCCTGAGAACGGATTTAGTGGGGGAAAGGTAAACGGAGGCGATCACGATGGGCTGGTGCCCCGTGAGAGAGACGCGACAGACCGAGGCTTCGATGTTGGTGAGCGCGGGGGGATCGAGAGGGATGCAGTGCAGGGACCTCCTGTAGTAAATGAGAGTACCGCCTCCGCGGGAGCCGATTCTGTCATTGCGCACGAGGTTGTAGTTTGCGATCCTAGGATCGCGTTGTGCGGGCTTCAGGAAGGTTTCCTGCACGAGGAGGATATCAAGTTGGTGATCTCGGAGGAAATCAGCAACCTGATCTCGCTGGGAGCGAAGGCCATCGGCGTTAAAGAACGCCAGGGATAGGTTGTGGGGCTTTTGGCGGGGAGAACGTAGATCCATTATTGGGTGCGGGGGGGTTGGGTTTTGAGGGACGCCAGGACGTCATAGACGTCCCTGTATTCCGCGGCCAGGAGAACCTGGTCCGCCAAGTTGGTGGCGGCGCGGAGACGAAGGGCGAGTTCGCGGACTCTGGGGAACAGCGCGGGGCTTATAACCGCCGAGACGCTCATAATTAGGTCGACGTCCTGACTGACGTTAGTGACCGGAGGGGGACAAGCCGCCACCGGCGGGATCGCCGGCGCGCGCTTCGGGGGGCGGGCGGGGCCCACTGACGCAGGGTGGGAGGCCGCGGTGTAGGGCAGCGGCTTCACCCACGCGTTGGCGCCGAGGGACGGCCTGAGCGCCGGGGGAGGGGGGGCCAGCTTCAGCGTCGCGGGAGCGCGGGGAGCCGCGGTCGCTGGCGCAGAAGGCACCGGACGAGGGTGCGCTGAGGGCGCGGGGGGGTGTTGCGCTGAGGGCGCAGAGGGGGGGGGCAACCGCGCGGGGGCGGCGGCGGCCGCCGCGCCTCGCCCGGCCGCGCTTCCCCTTCGGGGCCTTGGGGCAACCGCGATAGTTCGCGGTGTGCCCCTTGGTGCCGCAGAGGACGCAGCTGGGGGGCTCGGCCGCCGTCTCCTTCGAGCGGGCGCACTGGGACGTCGCGTGGTCCCCGATGCACTTAACGCATCGAGGGCGCGCGTGACAGTTTCGGGCAGAGTGCCCGTACAGTTGGCAATTGTGGCACTGCCCGGGCGTGCCACGTTTATGGGGGGCCTCCACGGAGAGGCCAGATATATGGCACACGGCCTTCAGATCGAAGACCCTGCGGCCGGACTCGGTGCGGTCGAGGACGACCAGCACCATGTCGTACGCCTCCTTGGAGCGCCCATTGGCCATTCTGTGCACCTGGCGCACAGGAAGGTCCTGGGACTGGAGGTCGGCCTTGATGACGGCGGTGTCCAGCTCCCTCGGGACACCGCGGATTACCACCCTGAGCTCCCTTTCCTCCTCCAGGGTGTATGTGTGGTAAGCGATCTTATTTGATCGCAGGAACGCGGATAGCCGTCGGTGGTCGTCCGAAGACGCCACCTTGACGGCTATGCCTTGCGCGGTGGAACGCGCGTGCGTGTAATTTATTTGGCGATTATAGATCGCCTTGGAGATGCGCTCCCAGGCACTCTTGTCCTGAATGACAAGCGGCGGGGAGTGATGTTCGGACGTGCGGGGCGCGCGAGGGGGGAGGCCCTCGCGGCCGCGTCGGGAGACGGAGACGGCCGGGGGCCGGTGGGGCCGGGAGAAACAGAAACGTTTCCGGCCCTCTGGATTTTGGGTGGCGGCGAGTCGCGCGGTTTGCGCGCCCGCTTCCCATTCGCGATGGGAACGAAGTCGTCCTCCGACGAGAGCGACGGGGACGGGGACCGGGCGGGGGCGGCGCGTCGCGCGGACGCGCGCTCGACCTCCATATCCGAGTCCGAGAGAGGCTCGGACCCGCATGGTGAGACGGGGCGGTCGGCGGGGGTCTGGGGCTGAACCCCTACATCAGTTCGCGGCGCGGCGAACGGAGTCGCGGGGCGCGCAGAAGGCGCGGGGTGCGCGGGGCCGGGGGCCAACGCGCGCGCGGGCGACGCGTCGGGCGAGGCGGGCGAGTACGTCGCCCTGAATTCCCGGACTATGTCCGGGCAATGAGAGAGGATGTAGTTGGTGAGGTCCCGGACGAACTCCGGAGGGAAGACTTCCGCCATTTCCAGAGGGGAAATGGCAGGGCGAGTGAACTAAAAACAAAAGGGGCCCTAAGACCCGGGCGTGAACGATGCCCTGATCCCCCCACCGGGCAGCGGCGGGGGGGTGGCACTACCGGGGAGACGCGGCTGCCCCTTCGCCTTAAGGGCGAACGGGCGGCACCAAACCCTAGCCGCTCCGGGGCGAAGAGAACCGCCGCACGGAGAATAGAATAGAATAGATGTAAAGAGAATAGATAAATCGAATTAAAAACTCACCCTAGAGAAGAAACCGCGGGAGGGCCGGCCGCGCCGTTAGCCGACGCGGCTGCCTAGCAACCCACGTGCTTGGTCACGCCGGGCTATACGCGAACCGTACCTACACGGGACGCAAAAGCACACGCACAGCGAGTGCAAACACGTAAACACGCAAGCACAACACACGCAAGCACAGCCGCGACGAACCACGTAGGTCGCGGAAAACGACCGTTACTAAAAGCGCGGGAAGGCCGACCGCCGTCAGAACGGCGAGTCTACCTAACGGCTCGCCTTGTTGCTACGCGCGAGCCAGACGCGGAGAAGCAACGTCGCAGCCCGTATATGCGTACGTATACACGTATACGAGCTAACCTGATTACCACTCCACGCAAGCGCAGGCGTTTCCAACAAAGCAAGTCGAAATCAAAAATTACGTAACACGAAAATAGCGAGCGGGCGGGCAGCGCAGTGACACGACCGAACGCGCGAGAGGCACTGCCAGGACTGTTGAAGCACGCTGAAAACTCAAACGTTCTTAGAATCCTAGTAGGTACTCGCTAAAACTTACCGAGAAGTCGCGTAGAGCACGAATCTATGTGAGCGTGATTCTTTTTCAGACTGCTAGTACCAAAATGTTCTACTGTTTACATATCTTTACTGGTTACTGCACAGTATTGACCAATCATGATGACTCACAATGATTGTGCGTTTTTATCACTTACACACAATCGTGCAAAAGAGCGCACCTTTTCGACATTCATGTTGAACAGAATATAGATAACCCTAAAAAAACTATGTGCTACATTTGGGAGAACGGATATCATTACAGTCCGTCGCCTAGTGAATACATAGCTTAAATGTAAGCCTCACGATGTAGAATAATATTATATATATAATTGAAAAAAGTACTCGTGAACTATGAGAGTGGAGGAAGCCAGAGACTGTAAGGATATAACCTGTTGGAACTCTGTACTCTCTGCCTACTCCACAATAGATCTGGCGTGATGATATAGAAGATAACATATTTGCGAAAACTGAATATTTAGTGCAGTATACCTAAAATACTATAAGATAAAATGTAGTAAGTAGCAAAAAAAAAATAGTATATTGCCACTCACTAAAATAACATTCCACATAACATTACTAACTAAAATAAATTTAAAAATCCCGGCCAGATTAATGAATCATGTGTATATTAATAATGATTTAAGAATAATGACAGTTAATTTTAATACCCGTAATCTAAAATATGGGTGAGTTTCAATGACGTATATTTTTTTTACTATTAAAGCATTCATTAAAAGCTTGAAAAGTCTGTCGATATACAACACAGACCAGTTAAATCAATAGCCATAAAATAAATGGCTGTCTGGGGGAAAAAAATATATGATCAATAATATCAGTCTCATCAGAAGATAATAAAATGCCGCATAAAGATTTCACTCATTGTAACAGCAGCGCTCCTGCAAAACAAACTATCTATCATTTACATTTGGGCTTAGTCTTCGGCACATACCCGACGGGGCGAAGCGACGACGCAACGTTTACGGGACATGGATCGTTGAATGTCCCCGCAGGGGTGATTTTTCTATTATTCACGTATACGATTACCCCTCGTTCGCACGGATACTCGTTGCTGAAGCGATGTACAGCGCTTTTCACCGCCTAATTAACGCGCGTTGAAAAAGCGCTCGTGCGAACGTACACTTAAAGTATTTATAAATCATCAGAAAAGTAATAAAGACTACCACCACATCAGAATTTCATTCCTGTAGAGAACAAGGGAAAGAAATGGTAACTATTTTAAGTTAGATTAATAAAATAAAAACATATTTCTCCATTTACATATTATTGTGGTGTATGGAAAAACAATGTAGGCTGGTCTATCAGGTGGCTCTAAGGTAAATCTCCGATATAGGTTATACATTACAACTTATTACACACGTCCCGTCGGCGTCGCATTGCCGTCCCGCCCAGTCGGTTAGGTACCAAAGTCTAAGTCGTGTGTTGCCTTATTGGGAGGCGCAACGATAAGACCCTTCAGTGCTATTACTGTGCTGGATCGATGCCGTGACAATGTGTGACATCTTTTAGACTGCCTAACCACTGAGCGGAGAAACATTACTACTATCCTACTGTCCCACTGCTGGACAAAGCCTTCTCTCACAAATCGAGCTCATACTCCACGCGGACCTAGTGCGGATTGGTGGAGGAAGATTTGTGGCCACCTGCCGTTGGAACTTATCAAGCCGCCTATTAGGCTTCCTACTTCGCTTAACGACTGCGACATTAAGTGGTACCCGAGCCAATGGCTTAACGAGCCTTCCAAAAACGCTCGAATACGAAAATGCTTCAAACAGTCATCCATACCAGACCGACCGAACCGAACGCTTAGCCTTTAGTCATCTGAATGATGTGAGCACAACTCAGCTCAGTGGGCCGGCAGTCTTAGTCTTGTTTACACGTGGTTAGTAGTTTAAACTTGTTGTCTTAAATGAACGACACGATAACAGCGTGATGCGACGTGACAGAATTCGAAAACATTAAATTACATGCCTACGTTTCATATATAAATTATTTGGGAGTTGGCACCCTGTACTCTCTGCCTACCCAGAAGGACTTTAGTGTGATGATATAAACAGATGGATGGACAGAATTATTTTGTATTTTCAGCATTACGTTGGTTTGCCGTTGTTGCCGCTCATTCAAGACTGTTAAATTATAAGTATGCCTGCAAGACGGCTTACTTGGTTACATTATAAAGCCAATTCAGCTAAGTACTTACTTACAACAAACATCTAATAATATTCAGATCATTATAACACATACCTACTATTAATTAAAGAATGAATATGTAGGGAATTATATTTACCGCCATTATTTATATTATCCGCTTGATATATATGGGACATTTCTAGTCTCCCAAATATGCGTATAAGGACATATTTACTCTCTTCATGTTCCACTATTTTCAATGATTTCTGCAATTCGGAAAACGTATTTCGGAACACTTGAGTTTTAGGATTGTACATAACTATCGGCGAGAATGAGATCATGACAGTCAGCGACTGAACCTTATCTCATCTGATGAAAAGTGACGATGGAGCCGAAGATACGGCTTACTAAGTAATAGCACAGTAAGAAACATACCAAACTCCACAATACTTTAAGGGGGTTTTGATGTGTATCATCTTTCCTCTCGGTTGCTGGATATTTTTTGTGGGAGTGATTTCGGAAATGGGACGGAAATGTGTTATAGAAAACTGGGGAAGCGCGCGCTATTTGATTTGACCAATGAGCGCGCGCGGTGGCAGAGAGATGTCTGTGAGATGGTGCCAGCAGGAAACCGGGGAAGCGCGCGCTATTTCATTTGACTAATGAGCGAGCAGCTTTTATAGAAAATGATAAAATATGTGTTTGCACATACGCCGTTTATTTCTGAGCGCGCGCTCAACATATCCTTCCCTTATTATTTTTTTGTAAAATAATTGCAACACTTACTCGCCCGGCCGATCGCGGTATGCCCTTAAATCGGGTTTTTTACTATTCAATTTAGCAACACTTTCACACGAAGTATCAAAAAAGTGAAATTTTCGATCAAAAGAGCATACTCAATGAACAATATATCAAATATGACATAGTACACGTCAGCCTATATGAAAAATTCGTTTCGTTTGATATCAAAAACAGTTAAGCATTTTATACTATCTAGCGGTCCGGATAAGAATCGTGAACGCAGATGCGCGCTGTGTGGAGTGTTCCCCCTCTGAAAGTTGCCAAGAACCGATTCTAATTTGGTCCGCCAATAATACGATACTCTATTTAAATAATATTATTTTAACTGTGTAATAAGCCTCTCAATTTTCGTTAATAAGTATTCGCACTACATCTTGTTCCACAACTTTTTGAAAGCCATTACCCTACGCACATTTGGCACTGACTCCATTTGCAGCCATATTTTTAATATGCAGCTGAATATTTTTTTGATTCCTTACTTCTAATTTTTGGCTGATATATATTTATTTAATTCATAAGACAAAATACGACTGTGGTCTGAATGACGCCAAAATCGATATTACGTGTATATTCCTCCTAAGTGCGCCAAGTCGTTGGCACACTTACGTCGTTCCAACATATCGTTGTCACGCTTGCAATGATCTTGGTTTTCTTTTAGATTTTAGTTTTTTGATACCATTATGAACCTTATTTCAATGCACAAACAGCCATGCGACAACTTTTATATTGACGGTGTTACAGAACGTAGCAAATTGACGCATACATATTCAATGTTTCATTCAAATCACTAACATTAGTTCAATAGGTTCGCAACACAGCGATTTTTAAAAGCACAGCGGCGATATTTAGGCGCTTATATCGATATTAGCGTCATTCGGATCCCAGACATAGTACTTTTCCCGTGGTGCTCACCTATTAAGTTTTTTCTTATATTACTAAATATTAAGTGTTCTTTTTTGTTATTTTAATATGTACATTTGTCAGTGAACCAAATAAAAAAAGATAGTTACTAATTATGCAAAAAATCGCTTTCAAATAAGGATATATTTCAAAATTAATTCTTTAAGGGTTTACGGCGGCATTCGACGCCGGAATGGCGCCGGTCAATCAACACGCGTCGCTGGTGATGTGGCTCGGAAGGTAGTGTTGTGCTTTAACAGGAGGGGGGCGATCAAAACGTCAAACGCACTGATTTTCCCGAAATACAACTTAATCACTATCAATTTAATTCCGTTTTTGTACTCCTATGTTTCAGGAAAACTATATCCTTCGGAAATTTCAAAAAGTTATAGAACAAAATGTATAAATCTAAAATTAGACAATTAAATGTTATTTAATTGTTACTTAATGATACACAAATCGTGGATGGTGATTTCAGATAGTGTACGTGAATGATGGTTCTCTTTCTGACATCAGATCTCATTTTCTTTACCGTCCCATTTGTTCTGTGTGGGCACCACACGAAGCCAAGTACAGTCTTATGGTGGAGCGCATTCAGAACAAGTTTACAAGATATTTGTATTGGAGGTTGTATAGTGTTTACCCATATTATCCCTTAATGTATCCGACGTTGTTTATTCTGGGAATGACAGGATATAACAAGTTGGAAGTCAGGAGGGATCTTAACCTCGCGCAGTATGTGTTGAGCTTACTTCAAGGGAAGGTATCCAACCCGAGCATACTGGCATCGATTGGATTGTGTGTGCCCAATGAGTATGTGCACCGTAGGAGGAAACCACGACTTGTCGCGGTACCCCGAGGGCGAACGCACCTACTTGACAAAATGCCCTTAACGCGTATCATGCACACGCTAAATCTAATTGCCGATAATATTGATTTATTTTGTTGTTCTGTAGATGAATTTAAACGGGTCACACTGTACATATTATGTTACGGTAATGGGTAATCTTAAGTTTTTTTTTAATTACACTATTGTATTGGGATAGTCCTGTAATAATAGTTGTAATTTGGTATAAATAAATAAAAAAATAAAATAAAAATATTAAAAATATTTTTAAGGGGATAAAGTGGTCTAAACGTCGGTTGGACCATCGGCCTTGGCGAAGGACAGGAACACCTCCTCGAGCGTGGTCTCCGTGACGGAGTAGTCCTCGATGAGCGCCCCGAACTCTTCCTTTAGTGCCTCCAGCTGCTGGAACAGGTCGCTGTATCGCATCGTCTCGTTAATGTGGTAATGTAGCATCGTCTGGAACAAATAGTCAATATTACAACTTTATGAATGACCCCATCATCATCACCTCAGCCTATACTCGCCCACTGCTGAACAAAGGCCTCCCCAATCGCTTTCCAGCGTAACCGGTCCGATGCCACCTGCATCCAACGACTTCCTGCGGTTTTCACAAGATCGTCGGCCCATCTGGCAGGCGGCCGTTCTACGCTGGGCTATGTGGCCCGCCCATTGCCACTTCAGCCTGCTAATCCTGAAGGCTGTGTCGGTGACCTTCGTTCTTCTACGTATCTTCTCATTCCTGATTCGATCACGTAGAGAAACGCCGAGCATAGCTCTTTCCATAGCTCGCTGAGCAACTTTTCAGCTTTTTACGAGACCTATTGTATGAATGACCTACACTACGAACGACCTATACAACCTTATAAATGTATACTCAAAAGGAATATATAGTAAATAAATCAGCGCATACTGTCCCACGGCAGGCTTCTCACAAATCAAGAAAATTGTATATAATTGTATACATAAATTGTATTGTGTAATCTCTCAGTGCGGTGGAGAGAGATTTGTGGTCACTGGTAACCTACTGTTGGACTTCTGGGGTCATATCCCGTTTAACTCCTATAGGTTTTATAAAACATTCGAAATTTGCTAATGAAAAGATTTCTGTCTAAATGAACTAGGTAGACTCAAGTATAAATTAAACAAACATGTGTCCAAAGGGCGTAAAGGTCATTTTGGCGAAAATTAATTTTTAACCTTATTTTTATTTTGATAAGGTTAATAATTCATTTTCGCCAAAATGTCCTTTACGTCCTTTAAACCCCCGAGATATCGAATAAGTAATTATGTAAACTAATTTATTTGATAATAACTTAAGTCTAGGTGTTAAGAGCTTACACCGCGAGTTCGATTACTGCATGGGAAAAATTTTTAGTCATCCCCAAATGTTGTTATTTCGGTATGGGTTAGAGTATCTATATTTTATGTTTGCAAACGCACCGATAGCATTGTTTTCATTTGCTATCTAGTAAAGTAAATGTTGTAAGTTTAAGCTTAACTTTCTTTTACGAATTATTAATAGTAAGCTGAAATACTAAGTTTAAAATTACCTTATGTTCGTCCTTAAGCGTGCAGTTGAAGCGCTCGTGAAGTCTGCCTTTCAACAACGATGTTTTCGATTTCACGTTGTCAACCTCTAAAAATGGAAATAATAATAATATTAGACCTGTTAAAAAACTTTCCCACCGTTGGACACGAGACTCCTGTCAATCTGAGAGGGCTTAGGCCATAGTCCACCACGCTGGCCCAGTGCGGGTTGGCGAACTTCACACACCTTCGAGAAACTCTTAGGCATGCAGGTTTCCTCACGATGTTTTCCTTCACCGTTAAATCAAGTTATAGTTAATTTTTGATACGCATGCTTTCGAAAAGCTGTTTCGCGCCTGGGTTTGAACCGACTGGGCCTCTGACTTTGCAATCCAACGATCTAACCACTAGGCTATCACTGCTTCCAAAAACCGAAATATGCCAAGTTAATAAGATAAAGAACAGAACACCTTTGCGGGTACTTCGTGGACCAAAATAGCAACAGAGCGACAATTGTGAATGTATAAAAAGGGGAAGCATTCGTTCAGGAGTGGGACGGTAAAAATAGTCTAGTAAAAATGACGGACGATTTAGCGCAGTGGTTAAGAGCTTGATCCGCTCCGCCCACTGTGTCTAATAGTCGCGGGTTCGATTCCCGCACGGGACAAATCTTTGTGTGACCCACAAATATTTGTTTCGGCCTGGGTATTAGTGTATGTGGATGTTCATGTTTGTAAACGCACCCACGACACAGGAATAAACTCGGGTGTGTAGGGTGGCACTACGTATTTAAAAAAAAATCAAGTTAAAAAGAATATAACTATATTTAAACACTAGCTGCTACCCGCGGCTACGCACGCCTTTAATTTGGCATAGGCAAGTCGGTATTTTCGGGATAGCATAGATTATTCCAAGACCTAAGTCACCTCCATACTAAGTGTCTTTAAAATTGGTTCAATCATGTTAGTAAGGAAATAAAAAACTTTCTCGAGGAATAATGCATTTCCCCGAACTAAAAAGTAGCCTATAATAATCTCTGAAAAGTCCTCGATCAACCATTGACAGTCCATTTAAAATGAATATGCATAGTTTCGTGTCCGAACCATTTTTTTTTTTGTTAAAAAGTTCTCTCCAGAAGAGACAATCCTCTATACATCATCGGTTCATGCACGAAATCATGTTTGAGTGTTTATATCAAAAGTGCATGCGCAATTTCAGGTGAGGGCTTTTAACCACCGAAGAGTTTCTCGTGTAGAGACGAATCTGAGTCCAGTTCATGGAGGAATTCATGGGTAGGCAAAATCACACATTTTAATGTAACATAACAGGAGATTAACAACAATAAAAATAATAAAGTTTTTGGTTTATCTCACGATTATTCCGGATTGGTTCTTGTTTCCGGGATAAAAAGTATTTATTATTTTAAGTTAGGGTATAAGTTATTACCATACCAAATTTTACTGAAATATTTGGTTCTGCCCTATCGTATTATTTCCTAAAAATAGTGATGATGTAACAAGTGAGACGTACCGTCTCGCAGTGCCGCGAGCGTGGCGTGGCGCAGCTTGAACACCACGGCGTGGCCCTGCGCGTGCGCCGCGCGCAGCGCCGCCGCCGAGCCCAGCGCGCGCAGTCGCCCCGCGGACATGATGCCGATGCGCGAGCATAACGCCTCCATCTCGTCCATACTGTAGGGACACGTACTTACTGTACACTCGTACGGATACTTAACTAAGAAGTTTTTCACGAGGCGATATTATCACAAGTAACTATGACGTCAATTTTTAAATCCAAGATGGCGGACGGAAAAAGCCACGAGCCACGAGCAATATAACAAAAAAATCATGAATAAAAATTTCCGATAAACAGGACAACTTGATGTTGAAATGCCCATATTAAAAATAAAAATCTTTTAAGAAAATAGGTAAACCGACTTCAAAAAGCAAAAAAATAAATATTTGAAGTCGGTGCTGGTTGGTGCAGTCGGTTATTTGGCACCGACTTCAAATATTTATTTTTTTGCTTTTTGAAGTCGTTTTACCTTTTGTCTTAAAAGATTTTTAATTTACAAATTTAAGTGACGAGTGAATTATTTAGTGATATTTATATACCGATATTAAATTATTTTGCTGAGTTGTACAATAAGGTACCTACAGGATTAATATAATGAGTATAGTAACGGAATCTATACATTCATGCTGTTCACCGTTAAGGAGTTTCCTCTTGTATCTTCAAAGTCCAAGGTCCAATACCAATAACATTAAAATAGGACTACCTCAAAACTATCAAAAAAGTAAACTATGCAAAAAGAATCATCAAAATCGGTTCATAAGCAAAGGAGTTATAAAAAAAGGACGAATTATGAACCTTCTTTTTTGAAGTTGGCTAATATACTACTTAGTTCTATAGTAGGGGGTACCTATAGGATTGACGTAATACCCATAATATCACAATTTACACATGCCTATTGTTTGTCATTAAGGAGTTCCCTGGTGTATCTTCTAAGTCCAAGGTCCAATGCCAATGAAATTAAAATGGGACCACCTTTGAGCTATACTGAACCCAATGCAAAAAAAAAAAATCAAAAGCGGTCCACAATTGACGGAAATATCGCTGAACATACATAAAAAAAAAAGCATACATACAAACGAACATAGAACCCCCTCCTTTTTGAAGTCGGTAAAAAATATAGTAACGTTATATTACATTAATACAATGTAAAGCTTGTGCGAATTAAGGCCGCTCTGAGTGTAGCCGATGCAGCCGCGTACCGATGTGCAGAACGTACAGTAAGTTATGTTCCGTTCTGTACGCGACTGCATTTAACGCGAACATAAAGATCGCCGCGGACTCTAGATAGGTTCTGCGCGGGCACGACGATATCCAGCACTAACTAACCTGTGCGAGGTGATGACGACGGAGCGGTTGTTGCGCAGGCCGCGGCGCAGCGCCGCCCACACGCGGCGGCGCGCGGCCACGTCCACGCCCGCCGTGGGCTCGTCCAGCAGCGTGAGCTCCGCGCCCGCGCACAGCGCCGCCGCCGCCGCCAGCCGCCGCGCGCACCCGCCGCTGTACCCCGCCACCGCGCGCCCGCTGTACTTCTGCAGACCTGCGTCCGACACACACACTCTCGATCCTCAGTTTCTTAACTTGCCTCGTGTAAACCGGGCATAAGATGTGATTTAAGCTTCTACCACATAACCACTGAATAACACAATGCTAGCGTCCCGTCTTATACGTCACACTGCGGGCGCAACGAACAACACAATGCTAACGACCCGCTCGCACCGGTCTTGGTGTCTCGTTTCCGCTGAGCTTCGTTTGTAATCATTGGTGGTGCAGCGGCGGGTCGCGACGTTAACGAACGCAACGAAATGTCCAGGAGACGCCACACAGCGCAGCCCCACTCGGCGCGACGGTGGCGCGGCTTGGGGAGTATTAATGTACTGAAATGTACGGGAAACGCCACACAGCGCAGACCCACTCGGCGCGACGGTGGCGCGGCTTGGGGAGTATTAATGTACTGAAATGTACGGGAAACGCCACACAGCGCAGACCCACTCGGCGCGACGGTGGCGCGGCTTGGGGAGTATTAATGTACTGAAATGTACGGGAGACGCCACACAGCGCATACCCACTCGGCGCGACGGTGGCGCGGCTTGGGGAGTATTAATGTACTGAAATGTACGGGAAACGCCACACAGCGCAGACCCACTCGGCGCGACGGTGGCGCGGCTTGGGGAGTATTAATGTACTGAAATGTACGGGAAACGCCACACAGCGCAGACCCACTCGGCGCGACGGTGGCGCGGCTTGGGGAGTATTAATGTACTGAAATGTACGGGAGACGCCACACAGCGCATACCCACTCGGCGCGACGGTGGCGCGGCTTGGGGAGTATTAATGTACTGAAATGTACGGGAGACGCCACACAGCGCAGACCCACTCGGCGCGACGGTGGCGCGGCTTGGGGAGTATTAATGTACTGAAATGTACGGGAGACGCCACACAGCGCAGACCCACTCGGCGCGACGGTGGCGCGGCTTGGGGAGTATTAATGTACTGAAATGTACGGGAGACGCCACACAGCGCAGACCCACTCGGCGCGACGGTGGCGCGGCTTGGGGAGTATTAATGTACTGAAATGTACGGGAGACGCCACACAGCGCAGACCCACTCGGCGCGACGGTGGCGCGGCTTGGGGAGTATTAATGTACTGAAATGTACGGGAGACGCCACACAGCGCAGACCCACTCGGCGCGACGGTGGCGCGGCTTGGGGAGTATTAATGTACTGAAATGTACGGGAGACGCCACACAGCGCATACCCACTCGGCGCGACGGTGGCGCGGCTTGGGGAGTATTAATGTACTGAAATGTACGGGAGACGCCACACAGCGCAGACCCACTCGGCGCGACGGTGGCGCGGCTTGGGTAGTATTAATGTACTGAAATGTACGGGAGACGCCACACAGCGCAGACCCACTCGGCGCGACGGTGGCGCGGCTTGGGGAGTATTAATGTACTGAAATGTACGGGAGACGCCACACAGCGCAGACCCACTCGGCGCGACGGTGGCGCGGCTTGGGGAGTATTAATGTACTGAAATGTACGGGAGACGCCACACAGCGCAGACCCACTCGGCGCGACGGTGGCGCGGCTTGGGGAGTATTAATGTACTGAAATGTACGGGAGACGCCACACAGCGCAGACCCACTCGGCGCGACGGTGGCGCGGCTTGGGGAGTATTAATGTACTGAAATGTACGGGAGACGCCACACAGCGCAGACCCACTCGGCGCGACGGTGGCGCGGCTTGGGGAGTATTAATGTACTGAAATGTACGGGAGACGCCACACAGCGCAGACCCACTCGGCGCGACGGTGGCGCGGCTTGGGGAGTATTAATGTACTGAAATGTACGGGAGACGCCACACAGCGCAGACCCACTCGGCGCGACGGTGGCGCGGCTTGGGGAGTATTAATGTACTGAAATGTACGGGAGACGCCACACAGCGCAGACCCACTCGGCGCGACGGTGGCGCGGCTTGGGGAGTATTAATGTACTGAAATGTACGAGAGACGCCACCCAGCGCAGACCCACTCGGCGCGACGGTGGCGCGGCTTGGGGAGTATTAATGTACTGAAATGTACGGGAAACGCCACACAGCGCAGACCCACTCGGCGCGACGGTGGCGCGGCTTGGGGAGTATTAATGTACTGAAATGTACGGGAAACGCCACACAGCGCAGACCCACTCGGCGCGACGGTGGCGCGGCTTGGGGAGTATTAATGTACTGAAATGTACGGGAGACGCCACACAGCGCATACCCACTCGGCGCGACGGTGGCGCGGCTTGGGGAGTATTAATGTACTGAAATGTACGGGAGACGCCACACAGCGCAGACCCACTCGGCGCGACGGTGGCGCGGCTTGGGGAGTATTAATGTACTGAAATGTACGGGAGACGCCACACAGCGCAGACCCACTCGGCGCGACGGTGGCGCGGCTTGGGGAGTATTAATGTACTGAAATGTACGGGAGACGCCACACAGCGCAGACCCACTCGGCGCGACGGTGGCGCGGCTTGGGGAGTATTAATGTACTGAAATGTACGGGAGACGCCACACAGCGCAAACCCACTCGGCGCGACGGTGGCGCGGCTTGGGGAGTATTAATGTACTGAAATGTACGGGAGACGCCACACAGCGCAGACCCACTCGGCGCGACGGTGGCGCGGTTTGGGGAGTATTAATGTACTGAAATGTACGGGAGACGCCACACAGCGCAGACCCACTCGGCGCGACGGTGGCGCGGCTTGGGGAGTATTAATGTACTGAAATGTACAGGAGAAGCCACACAGCGCAGACCCACTCGGCGCGACGGTGGCGCGGCTTGGGGAGTATTAATGTACTGAAATGTACGGGAGACGCCACACAGCGCAGACCCACTCGGCGCGACGGTGGCGCGGCTTGGGGAGTATTAATGTACTGAAATGTACGGGAGACGCCACACAGCGCAGACCCACTCGGCGCGATGGTGGCGCGGCTTGGGGAGTATTAATGTACTGAAATATACGGGAGACGCCACACAGCGCAGACCCACTCGGCGCGACGGTGGCGCGGCTTGGGGAGTATTAATGTACTGAAATGTACGGGAGACGCCACACAGCGCAGACCCACTCGGCGCGACGGTGGCGCGGCTTGGGGAGTATTAATGTACTGAAATGTACGGGAGACGCCACACAGCGCAGACCCACTCGGCGCGACGGTGGCGCGGCTTGGGGAGTATTAATGTACTGAAATGTACGGGAGACGCCACACAGCGCAGACCCACTCGGCGCGACGGTGGCGCGGCTTGGGGAGTATTAATGTACTGAAATGTACGGGAGACGCCACACAGCGCAGACCCACTCGGCGCGACGGTGGCGCGGCTTGGGGAGTTGTAATGTACTGAAATGTACGGGAGACGCCACACAGCACAGCCCCGCTCGGCGCGACAGTGGCGCGGCTTGGGGAGTATTAATGTACTGAAATGTACGGGAGACGCCACACAGCGCAGACCCACTCGGCGCGACGGTGGCGCGGCTTGGGGAGTATTAATGTACTGAAATGTACGGGAGACGCCACACAGCGCAGACCCACTCGGCGCGACGGTGGCGCGGCTTGGGGAGTTGTAATGTACTGAAATGTACGGGAGACGCCACACAGCGCAGACCCACTCGGCGCGACGGTGGCGCGGCTTGGGGAGTTGTAATGTACTGAAATGTACGGGAGACGCCACACAGCACAGCCCCGCTCGGCGCGACAGTGGCGCGGCTTGGGGAGTATTAATGTACTGAAATGTTGGCTATTTGACCAAACCTTAACAGTCGCGCCCAGCGTGGCTGCGCTGTGTATAGTCTCCCGTACATTTATTATCATTTATACTTTTTATTTACAGTACATTACAACTTCCAAGACCGCGCCGATGGCGCGTCACACTAACACCGCGCCCGCAATGTCACCAGGCCAGGAAAATAATCTTGAGGCTTGATTTCTTACTGTTCCGATTCTCAACACGTAGCTAGTTCACGCCAATCTGTCACCTCAAGTTGTATATCACAGTAATCACCGATCCGGTGTCAATCTCGCGACGACTCATGATTTCAGAGCAAAACAAAAACCCTCATTGGCAACGGGCGCATAGAACTTTGCCACACTCGGCGCTGATAAACTCAAAAACACTAATCGACGAAATGTATTCAGGAGCTCTTTGTAGTAACATTATTTTACTGTTCAGGAGTCAGTCAAACTTTTTTTTGTTATACTTTTATACTGTCATTATCAGGAAAACCTTTCGAAATGCCGGTATATAATGCCGTGTTTTAATAAATATTAATGCGAATCTGCTGCTGCCTAGTTATTTTTCACCTTGCCCGTACATTTATCAACAGCGGAAAGACGTCCACTGTACTCGTGCATTCAGATTTTCCCCGTAACCTGCACCTGGTATTCTTACTTGTTTAATAGTATTATTTCATAGAAATATTTAACCTACTTCTTTCTAACGCTGACCTATCAACGGCGGCGGTCAGGGTGAGAAGGAAACCAGCCTTACATTATTCTAGGGTATCAACCGGATTCGTATTCATAATAAGTTAGCTAAATTAAGCGTCTGAACACGGGCTTAGTATTCGGGAAACGATTAGATGCGTTAACAAGACGAGGTTAAAAAAATAATTAAATTTAGAGGTTTTGTATTTCTTGCATAAAAAAAAAATATGTATACGACTTTTGGAGCTTACAATGCCGATAAGATTAACCCTTCTGTCGCTTTATCACGGCAACTGTAGGTTGTAGAAAAACGCGCCAATTATTCGCTATGACCAATTAAACACGTAACGCTGCGCGTTCAGATAACTTGGTGAAATTGTGCTTAATTTACGCAATCAGTTCGCAACTCGTTATCAACCATACCATCAAAGCATTTGTAGAACGTTAGATACATTTTATGAATACTTAACATTATCTCGTATTATATCACATCAATCATTGTAAAATGTTCAGTTCCGGACGGTACAGTTTTGGTCCTTCGAGGCGGATTTTAATTGTAAAATTCCTGAGAAAAATATAATTGACAGCGATCGGCGCTTAAGTCACCAAATAAAACTCCAAGAGAAAAATAAGATCGGCGCACTTACCGACAAGTTTTATCCAAGAATCAACTTCTTCGCGTACATCATTAGCCTCGTGGCCGCGCAGGGTTAGCAGCAGTTTCAAATTCTCGCTCCCCGTCAAAAACTCATCCAGCCCAAAGAATTGCGGACAATAGCCAAGGGTTTGTAAGTACTGCGGACAAAGTGTGATTTTTATTCTGGCCATCACGCGTTAGTTCACAAGTAAGCAAGTTAACATGAATAAGCAGGGTATGTAATATGACTTAATATAAATTTACATTATGATCGATTGACAGAAATTACGAAGCAAGCTCGATAACTTTTAAGGTTCGACATTTTAGATAATTTTTTTAAAAAATAAACGTAGAATACAATTATAATGTTTTCTTAATTGTTAGGCACTTTAAGTTCTTGGATTATTCCTAATGATATTTGCATGCCTAAAGGCAGAATATGGCGTACGACCATTGTAATTTTAACATCCACTGTAACCCATTTTCGCAAAGAAACTGATTTGATTTGATACTAGGATTTATTCCTGTGTCGTGGAAGCGTTTAAAAACATAAAAATTTACATACACAAATACCAAGCCCGGAACAAATAATAGTGGATCACACAAAGATTTGTCCCGTGCGGGAATCGAACCCGCGACTATTAGACACAGTATATGTATGTAACTTATATGTTATGACGAATTAGAATACTTTTCTGGCGTGACTAGTTGTTGCCGAAATCATACCCTACTTAATGCCCTTCCCCGTTTAAGCAGCCGACCGGGTCCCCCTTTTTGTAAGCACTAGTCTCGAGCAGCCGATTGGCTCCCCTTTTGCGAACTCTTTCACCCTGGAACAACCGACCGGCTTTCTTTTCTTCTTATACTCTAGGAGTCAAAACGGAAACACATACATTCATTTGAAGCGGTGTGGTTTACCTTAGAGTTGCATAAAGAGAGGTGTTGTCCGTTGGCGTAGATGCCGCCCCTGGTGGGGAAGTGCTCCGCAGTCAGCAGCTTGAACGTGGTCGACTTGCCCGCGCCGTTCACTCCCAGTAGACCGAAGCACTCGCCTGCATACCACAATATTATTAACAAAGCTTGTCCATGAAGAAAAAAGAACTGCAGCATTTTAACGCATCCTCACATTGGTTACGATTCATCATCCTCTCAGCCTTATACTTGTCCGCTGCTGAACATAAGCCTCCCCAATCGCTTTCCTGCGTAACCAATCGATCACCTGCATCCAACGACTTTCTGCGATCTTCAAAAGATCGTGGGTCCATCTGCGGCCGTCCCACGCAGCACTTGCCAATATATGGTCTCCACTCTAGAATTCTTCTGCTCAATGCCCGTCCGATCTTCGCGATATGTGGCCCGCCCATTGCCACTTCAGTCGGTTAAGGGATAGATGAAACTAATTCGAAATTAGACCACTCATGTTTGGCTCTTATCTTTATCTATCTATTTATATCTTTACGGCAGATCCCTTGCGGGGTAGGCAGAGAGTACAGAGTTCCACTCTCATAGTTCGTCTCATAAGCGCTTTTATATTTCGGGTAATTTTTAGAACTGCTACATTTAATCAAATACAAATAATAAGTGGAAGGTTACCTTTCTTAACGGAGAAGCTGAGTCCTTGTACGGCGTTGCACGACTTCTTGAATAACTGCGGGTATCTCTTGTGTACGCTGTCTACGAGCATCGCGTCCGGGATCTGGGTCTTAGCTGCAATACATTAAAGCACCTATTAACTTATCTATTAGTCCTCATTGAAATGGCGGACGATTTAAGGCAGTGATTAAGAGCTTAAGCCGGTCCGCTCACTGTGTCTAATAGTCGCGGGTTCGATTCCCGCACGGGACAAATCTTTGCGTGACGAAAATATTTGTTTCGATCTGGGTATTTGTGTATGTGAATTCTAATGTTTGGAAGCGCACCCACGTCACGGAAATTAAGGGTGGGGCTACGTTTAAAAATATGATAGCTTCTATCCGCGACTTCGCCCGCGTTGCCTTTAGACAAGAACCTAACAAGTATCTTAGTGTTAATCCAAGTAATAAACTATCTGTATGCCAAATTTAATCCAAATCCGTTCAGTCGTTTTCGCGTGATTGAGTAACAAACAGGTTCTTTCCTTACATACCTCTCTGGCTTCCTCCACTCTCATAGTTCGTCTCATACACACTCGCCCGTAGGAAAGAACCTGTTTGGAACTCTGTACTCTCTGCCTACCCCGCGAGGGAGCTGGCGTGATGATATAGATAGATAGATAGATAGAGTAACAAATATCCAAACTTTCACATTTATAACATTAGTAGGAATAGGATTAATACAAAACTAAAGATTTTCAAAGACTTCAGGAATACTGCTTGGGACAACGTTGAAATTGTAAAAAAAAATGATCTTACGTAGTTTGATAGCTGAACTGACGTACGTCTCTTCGGCGCGCACGTTCTCTGTGACGTCAGTCGGCGGAACCGGCCTGTACGAACTGTTAAATATGCGGTCGTACACGTACGACATCACGCCGCGTTCTTGCAGTATCACCAGAGTCTGTTTAAACATATGAAACAAAGAAAAAAAAAATATTTAAAAAAGAAAGTATATTGCGTCAACGATCTTTTAGCTTTTGGATGACATATCCTGACTATCACACTGACATATGAATAAAGCACACACCGTCACGCCTATATTCCCCAAGCGGGGGTGGCAGAGGTGTACTGAGTACACCCACGTTTCGCCGACGATGTTAGGTCCCATGTAAAAGGGGGCGCGCCTATTGCCATCTACCGGGCACAATCCCAGACTCATACTGGGAAATTTTCGTTAGAAAAACTACATTAGTCCGACCTAGAATTTGTACCAAGGACCTCATGATCACAAAGCGCTGTGCTTTGCCACCAGACCAACGAGGCAGTCGATGAAGAAAGCACCACCTATACCTCCTAGATACCCTATTTCCAAAGCATTCCATATCCCCTTCTGTAGGGCAAACATAGGTCTAAATTCACCTCTAGCGAGAATGTGTAAGGAACTGAATGGACTCCACAAGTCTGTGCTTAATATTGACATCTACAATGATACATACAGTTCCTTAAGAAAAGCAATAGCCTTTGCGAAGGCAGAAAAATAATAATTTAATTAAATATTAAGGACCATTTAGCGCAGTGGTTAAAAGCTTAAGCCGCTCCGCCCACTGTGTCTAATAGTCGCGGGTTCGATTCCCGCACGGGACAAATCTTTGTGTGATCCACAATTATTTGTTTCGGTCTGGGTATATGTGTATGTGAATTTTCATGTTAGGAAACGCACCCACGGTACAAGAATAAATCAAAGAGTGGGGCAGTTTTTTTTTTAAAAAAAATGAACATTTATAGGCTCCATAACGTTTATTGTATTACTGTATTTCTAAGTTTATTATTTTTATAACATTTTTTTGTTTTGTTTAATTTAGTCTAATTTTTAATTCTGTAGTTTTTTACTTAAAACAAAGTGTTGTCAGCAGTGTTGTGTATACTTGTTAGTGGCATATATACCAGCGCCTATAGCCAATTTGACAATCGACAGCCGTTAACGCTAATAGAAAGCGGAAAAATGTATGGGAATGACATTTTGCAACGAAAAGTCACGTGGTCAAAACAATGCGCTATCGATTGCGACAAGAGAATAGAAACAAAACGCTTGCAACTTGTCTTGGCCCTCAGAATTCTTTATATTATTCGTTCTATGGACTAAATTTCATGTAAATGCTGTAGGCCTTAGAATAAATAAATAAGAAAGCAAGTTAAATTAAAGCTTGTAAAAGAGACTGAACTCACCATGTATATGAAGAACTGCATTAAAAGAAGTAACATTTCGGTTCCCGGGGTGTTCTTTTCCAAACACAAGTAACAGCTCTGCGGTTTGCCGGCTGCAATCAAATATTTCTAAATCAAACACAAATCATTTATTTTAATTTTTCATTGATTTCGAGAACTTTTTGACCATCTATATCGTGTGTGTATGTGTGTGTGTGTGTGTGTGTGTGTATGTGTGTGTGTGTGTGTGAGTTATGTACGCTGTTGGCCGCGAGGCCTTTACAGCTTCACCGGACATAAGGGCGAGCGTGCAACCACTACGCTCGAGCCAGAAGGGCAAGGGAAGACATACTCGAGGGTGCACTACTAAGTGCACCGGTGAACCGCCGGCTATGGGAGGGGATCTACGACTACGTCGTCGTCGCCCGTATTCTGAGCAGAAAGAATGGATGACAAAGCATCGGGGGGATCGGTGAGATACTATCTATATCTTCCCGCCAGATCCTTCTGGGGTTCCACAAGGTTCCATTCTCGGCCCACTTCTGTATGCAGCTTATCTATACGACGTGGGTAGCTGTTTTAAACACGCACATTTCCTCATGTATGCAGATGATACCAAAATTTACATGAAAGTAAGAAATAGTTATGATTGCGCGTACCTTCAGGCTGATCTGGATAGATTGAGTCACTATTACTCTTATAACCGGATTGGTATTAACGTAAGCAAATGTTTATTTGTCTCTTTTACCCGGAAAAAACATCCAATAAATCATGAATATCATATAAATAAAATTAAAATAACCAAATCAACTTTAGTGAAAGATTTAGGCGTGCTTATAGACTCTAAGTTAATGTTTTCTGAGCATACAGAGAGCATAGTTAATAGAGCATACAAAAGTCTCGGTTTCGTATTACGTGTTAGTCGACCGTTTACTGATGTGGGATGCCTGAAAGTTTTGTACAATGCATATGTTAGAAGCATACTTGAGTACTGTAGTTGTGTTTGGAGTCCACAGTATATAACTTATGCTCAGAATTTGGAATACATACAGAATAAATTTGTGAAACACCTTAACTTTCGATCTGGCTGTTACTCTAAAGATTACCTGGAATCGTGTCGATTTCACCATCTTATGACACTCGAAGATCGGCGAACTCTTGCTGATATGGCTTTTTTACACGGCATATGTAATGGCTACATAGATTGTCCTGAATTGGCACACAGAATATTAAGTTTTAGTGTACCAAAGACGCGGACAAGGCACACAAATCTATTTGCAGTACCACATGCAAGTACAAATTATGCTCAGAACTCACTTGTCAGCAGGTTGCAAAGGTTTTATAATAAAAGATTTAGTTGCACGGATATCTTCCATAATAGTAAACAAACCTTCAGGACTGCAGTATGTAGTATTTTGAATAAGAGGTTTTAAAAATATGGCATGATATAATATAGCATACAGTAACGCACAAACATTTCTACACTCAACTTACACATACACTTCCACACACATATCTACACATACATAGAAAAACACTGTCTAACAATTTCCTTTTCCTTTTTTTTTTTTTTTGTTACATTACGTTTAATATTTAAACTACAAGCATGTAATGATTAGTCGCACAAAAATATGTTAGTACACAAAATGTAAATCCGTTATTGGCTGTATGTAGAATATCTAAGTTAATCACATAAATTTTAAGGGCTGTGGATTTTGTTCAATAAATAAAATAAAAAATAAAATAAAAAATCCCTAACGGGGTAGGCAGAGAGTGCAGAGTTCCAACAGGTTCTCTCCTTACAGACCTCTTTGGCTTCCATCACTCTCATAGTTCGTCCCATACACGCTCGCCGGTTACGGAGACTCTTGCCTTTTTTCCTTGTGACATAATTACGGACTCAAATTTTTCGGAATTTTTCCTTTACTTGTACTATGAAACCTTGCTTCTTACCAAGCGGGGGTGGCGGAGGCGTTCGCCGATGATGTTAGGCGAGCCTATTGTCATATACCGGGCACAGTTCCAGACTCCGGACTGACACTGGGAATTTTTCGATAAAAAACTATATTTGTCCGATCGAGGATTTGAACCCCGGACCTCGTGATCACATAGCGCATTATTCGCCACCAGACCAACGAGGCAGTCTAAATATTACTATAAATAGAGAAAAGAAGAATTAATGATCTCTTTGAAAAGGGTCAAGTTCGTAGCAGTCTTAACAAAGGAAATGTATGAAAAAATATATGAACGTAGATGAAGCGATAGAGGCGTGTGATGTGGCAAACTACAGTCTCTGTCTACCCCAGTGGGATAAATGCGTGAGTATATGTATGTATATAATTTTAATTTAAAAAATACCTTTTTAAAAACAAGCTTTTATAGCAAAAATACAATTATGATATTTAGTGTAGCTTAGGAATTCCTATGGCTTCCTTCCCACTCCATTATCAGACCCTGGACACTATCTAGTTGTATAGTACTCGTCAATACCAATCTAACATGCCTAAACACGAGGGGGTTTTGTTGTATATTTTTTTTTTTAAACCCAGCCCCACACTATTATTTATTCCTGTGTCGTGGGTGCATTTACAAACATGAAAATTCACAAACAAATACCCAGACCGGAACAAATAATTGTGGATCACACAAAGATTTGTCCCGTGCGGGAATCGAACCCGGTCTATTCGACACAGTGGGCGGAGCAGCTCAAGCTCTTAGCCACTGCGCTAAAGCGTCCGTCGAATTTAAGACACAGTCAGACCAGTTTCTTGCATTGTCAGTGCAAGTGTTTACTCGGTCCGTGTGCTCGGATAATCGGCAAATGATTGAAAAATGGATCACAAGATTTAAACCGGAAAGACAGACATACGAACATTTCAAGTTAAATAAAAGCTTGTAATAACAGAAGAATTTACTTACCACAGCACTTGGCTTCGTCGAAGACAATATCAGGTATGCCCATATTCGGGCAGCGATCCTTGTTGAGCGAGCACATGGCTTCCAATCGCGCTACGTACGACGCCTTCGAGCCGGCTATCACGAAAGTGTGCGGCGGCGCCAGTGCGTTACATATCTCCAGAAAGTAGTACAACACACCGTGTTTGGGCTCATCCGTTATCACTAGTACGGTGCCTTTCATTATCGGAGTTATAACACCTATGGAGGAAATTTAAAATTAAACGAAGTCAACACCGCAAGGGATCTGGTGTGAAAAAATAAACACTGACCACGAAACAAATACGAAGGGGAGATGCCGTAATAGCTTCCTATACAATTTAAGCGTGGCACTGCGCGGGGTGGAACAGGGCGAGAGAGGCGTTACGCCAAACCCACATTCGTATTTGCCATCTCGCGGTGAATGGTAAAGACTAAACGATTCGTCCATGTCAATGTTACTTGTAAGTTCAATTATATTACGGTAGATGGCATTTTTAATATAGTAGTTGTGGCAGGATTTCTCAAAGGACGATTTAGCGCAGTGGTTAAGGGCTTAGCCCGCCCCGCCCACTGTGTCTAATAGTCGCGGGTTCGATTCCCGCACGGGACAAATCTTTGTGTGATCCACAATTATTTGTTCCAGTCTGGGTATTTGTGTATGTGAATTTACATGTTTGTAAACGCACCCACGACACAGGAATTAATCCTAGTGTGGGGCAACGTTTAAAAAAAAAAAAAAAAAAAAAAAAGGGGAGTTCTTCCAGCCAGACGGGTGTCTGGCTGGTCCTGCCACTCTCCCCGAGTTTATATTATTTTATTTGGTACATATACAGGTTACACCCAAGATATGATTACATTAGGATTAATATAAACATTTATGAGCTAGGGAATAACCCTAAGAAAATGTACACATGAGTAGAATATAAGATATTAAAAAGAAAGGATTTAGTACACTGATGTTACAACATTGAGATGTTGTCGGGGGGTTGTATATATGTTACACGTCGTGCGAACTCTAATATCGCGTTCTAGACATGTATGGCGGATCGTCAGCAGTAGTCGCAACTATGTAGCGCTGCATAGGGGTCGCTGCATAGTATTCTAATAAATTAGGAAGAAAATACAAGTGAAATGTGATATTATTTGTGCGACCAGAATGTCGACCCAAGTAATTTTTGCATGTTAAGACATCACTTCAGTTTATTTACTTTTGCCACGCACACCACGATGACATCACGTCTTATAGTAATCCAAAAGGCACGCTAGCTTAGGGCATCTCCTCTTCATATTTGCTTCGTGACACAGACTCACATACACTCACATGATTGCTGCTTATAACGTACATAGTTTTACAGAAATGCACCAATCATTAAAATTTTCTAATGGAAATAGTATTTTATTTTTACGCAACTAAAATTCTAAATCGAATGTCATTTTGAATGTGGTTAAAATGGCAGTATTATTATTAGCATCCAAATTACAAATTTTGGGAGACTTTCATACCAACTTTAGGTACTGAATCACATACATTGCTCCACGCGGACATACGACTGACACACCGGTACGCCTAACTCCCTCAAGCGGGGTGGCAGAGGTGTACTGTGTACACCCATTTCGCCGACGATGTAAGGTCTCATATAGTAGACTATATAGTAAAATATATCACAAAATTTTGGAATATATCGATGATAAAACTGATTGGTTTTTGAGCAGCTACCCATTCAGCAAATCCTAAATGGACATTTGTAAAATATGTTGTTAAAAAACAATTTTGTAAAAAATGATAAACAAAAAAAGGAATCCGATATAACTATTAAGTCCAATAAAATCTCTGCCGACCCCGCAAGGGATCTGGCGTGATGATATAGCTAGTTAGCTATAACCAATAAGTTACAAGACTAGCCTGCTAAAATTCTCGCCGGATCGTCTTAGTGTGAGGCCGCGTTCCGAGCCGGCGTCAGTTGTAAAAAAATGCAATATTTTTTGACGTTAGTAAGAGCTCCTGTTGGCCAATGCAATAAATGATTTAAGACTTTGACTTTAGGTGGATTATTGCCACGACGACTTCTAGTGTCTCTGCCTACCCCGCAAGGGATCTGATCGATAGATATGATCGTGATGATATAGATAGACTACTTCTAGTGTCTGATTACGACCATTTCTGTGATATCCCTTGGTAATACTCACCGAATATAAATACCACCGCGGTAAGCATGATGCCAGCGCCGCGCTCGCCGAAGTGGAAGCTCATCAGGTACATGACGGAGCAGAAGGCCAGCGTGCCGAGGAATATGATTATGGCCAACGTCCCTATACGCAATGAGAGAAACATTGTTAAAAGATAAAGGCTTGGCTATTGGTTTATAGCTACTGTAGCTGTGTATCGAATAGTCGCGGGTTCGATACCAACACGACGCTTTTTGTGTCACCCACAAAAGTTTTTTCGGTCTGGTTGTGAGTATGTGGATTTCAAAACGCGGGAAAAGTTCCCGTTTTTTAAAAAAGTACTGATTTGTAGGGTGGCTCGATTAATTCTGGGAAGTAATGAGAAATTCTCTAAAGAATAATTGCATTTATCCGACTTGGAATTCGAACCCAAGTCCCAAGATGTCTACTCCCATTATTCGCCACCATACTAATGAGGCAGTAATTAGTACAATATGACATGTAATACGAGTTACTAAAGCAAAAGCTTTGATGGCGTGGTCACATTAAGGGCGCGGCGTGAGCGTGGCGTGACGTCGGCGCGGCCTGGAGAGTAGTACTAAAATTTACAGGACATGGCACACGGCGCGACGGCATACGTCACAACCTACCGCCGCGCCATCGACAAACACAATCGAAGCACGGCGAAAGGAAGACGCCGATACAGGTACGAAAGGGACGCTAGTATTGTTGTGTGACGCACATAGCAACTACTGACGCTATCATCGCGCTCGCAATGTGACGTACGCGCCGCGACGCGCTTTGGCTGCTATGAGACAAACGCTTAAATAACTAAAGCTTAACTAACTAACACATGCCACCTGCATGTGAGGGGCACGTGCACCACGAGCGCCGGATAAACGTTCTTTGCACGGCCGCAATACCATGTTCACGTATGTATGGTTCTGTCATTGCCACAGAGAATACACATCGCTGCATACCCGATATCCGATCCACACATTGCCGACTCCCGAGTGAAGTGAGGTCGTCGCGCTCGCAGTGACGTTCGCACCGCTTTGCCGTCGCGCTTCGTCGGCTACGTGGCGAACGCTTCCATGTTCAATGCATAGTCTACGTTACCTAGGAAAGTGGGGTTGTCAAATGTGTGGTCCGTATCCAGCACGAGCGGCGCCAACACGGCGGGTAGCAGCAGACACACGGCGCCGATAGCCGCATGGGCCAGCAGCGTGGCGCCCCAGTACAGCTCGGCCGGGCAGCCCGACATCACGTGCAGGTGACGAGCGCCGGACAGACGCTCTTTACATGGCAGCGATACCATGTTCACGTACGTCACCAGGACCACTGCCACAGACAATAGCCACAGTTCACATATCTAAACTAAACAGGTAAGCATCTGAGTACTAGCGGTCCCCACGCACATAAACGCACGCTCTACGCGTAGATTCGGTATCGGGAGGTCAAAGTCAGTCATATTTTTTATTGCATAGGCCGACAAGGCCTCTTACAAACGTCACAATATTATTACACTTTTTACAACTACCACCGGATCGGAACGTGGGGTGTACTATCCATCTATCTCTATCTATATCATCACGCCAGCTCCCTCGCGGGGTAGGCAGAGAGTACAGAGTTCCAATAGGTTCTTTCCTTACATACCTCTCTTCCTCCACTCTCATAGTTCGTCTCATACACACTCGCCGGGGTGTACTACTTTTTTAACACAGCCGTGAAGCTGCATAGACCGCGCGACTCTGTGCGTGATTCATATTCGGACCGCTAGTACCTAATATGCTCAACTGTTCACGTTACCTGCGCAACAGCCGTCTTAGTACAAAATACGGTCTAAAAAAAAACAAACAGTGGCACTCCGGGAGTGCCGACAGAAGTAAAAACTTGAACAATTACGTGTGTATTTGTTGAATCGTCGTCGTCGGTAACGGTAAGTGTCACGAGATCAATGGTTTTTTCCCATCTCAAAAAATGCCAACGTGCATATGTATCTATGTACGTGCATACACAACATATGTACATACTTATACAGACAATATATACACAGAGGTGTCGGTAACGGTAAGTGTCGCGAGCTCAATTGTTTTTTCCCATCTCAAAAAATGCCAACGTGCATGTGTATCTATGTACGTGCATACACAACATATGTACATACTTATACAGACAATATATACACAGAGGTGTCGGTAACGGTAAGTGTCGCGAGCTCAATTGTTTTTTCCCATCTCAAAAAATGCCAACGTGCATGTGTATCTATGTACGTGCATACACAACATATGTACATACTTATACAGACAATATATACACAGAGGTGTCGGTAACGGCAAGTGTCGCGAGCTCAATTGTTTTTTCCCATCTCAAAAAATGCCAACGTGCATGTGTATCTATGTACGTGCATACACAACATATGTACATACTTATACAGACAATATATACACAGAGGTGTCGGTAACGGTAAGTGTCGCGAGCTCAATTGTTTTTTCCCATCTCAAAAAATGCCAACGTGCATGTGTATCTATGTACGTGCATACACAACATATGTACATACTTATACAGACAATATATACACAGAGGTGTCGGTAACGGTAACAGTGTCGCGAGCTCAATTGTTTTTTCCTATCTCAAAAAATGCCAACGTGCATGTGTATCTATGTACGTGCATACACAACATATGTACATACTTATACAGACAATATATACACAGAGGTGTCGGTAACGGTAACAGTGTCGCGAGCTAAATCGTTTTTTCCATCTCAAAACATGCCCAGCGCGCCTAAAGAAGTTTTCACTTACGATTACGGCAACATCAAATCTAGGTAACAGAATTTGTTACGGGCGTATTACGGTTACGGGCCACAGGGTTTACACGAAATAAATTACACAAAATAGATATAGAATACAAAAGTGGAAGGATGTAGGTACCGAAGAAAACCTAGACTATCTTATCGGAGGGGAGGGGGATCGGAAGGGAAAGTCAAGAGTCTCCGTAACCGGCGAACGTCTATGAGCGTCTGAGAGTGAAGGAAGCCAGAGAGGACTCAAGAGAACCTGTTGAAACTCTGGACTCTCTGTCTAATCCGCAAGAGATCTGACGTGAGGATATAAATAGATAGACAGAGATTTTTTTTAAGTGTGAAGGTCTTGAACTCACCGAAAACAATACTTATTATCCAAAACAATGCCACGGCGAAATCCTTCGGCTGGACGATGTCCATCATCATCTCGTAGTCGAGCGGCATCGGGTAGTTGACGGTGGTGATGGTCTGTCCATCGACCTCCGGGATGTACCGCGCGGCGAGCATGTTCGTCAACAAGTTCATAGCCACGGGCGCCGCGTATCTCACCGTAGTCGTGTATAGAACCTGTTGAAGTAACACAGGCAATGCACATAAGTCGCGAAGACTTTTGTATATGGAAGACTCAAATTCAAATAATTTATTTTGTATACAAATAGTCGCTGGGGGCGCTTACAAATAGTCAATTTACATTTGACGGCGCCACGAGGAATGACACATGACATTCGCTGTCATAGGCGTCGGATTAGAGTGACATCTGTCAGTCTGACGGAGCGTCGCATGTGTGGTAGCGCGGCGATACCCTCACTTTTGTTTGAGCGGTCGCCGGCGAGTTTTGTGTTATTTGGTGTGAAGTTGATTAGTGATTATTGGTATTTTTTTTTTTTTTTTTTTTTTAAACATAGCCCCACACTAGGATTTATTCCTGTGTCGTGGGTGCGTTTACAAACATGAAAATTCACATACACAAATACCCAGACCGGAACAAATAACTGTGGATCACACAAAGATTTGTCCCGTGCGGGAATCGAACCCGCGACTATTAGACGCAGTGGGCGGAGCGGCTTAAGCTCTTAACCACTACGCTAAATTGATTACACTGGAATACACGATTATTTGGTTAATCAAGACAATTCTCATTGACCTAACCTCTTCCCTGGTCAGTGCGAACCATGGAAAATACTGATGTAGGCCATCCTGCGCCTACACATTTTTTTAAATCTTATTTAACTACTAATCTACCATCGGATCGGAACGCGGCCTCCACTGAGACGATCCAGCGAAGAAACTCAGCAGGCTTGCCTTTTTCATTTACTTCTCTTCCTCTTTTCCATCATATTGTGTGGCTACACTGTTTAGGTTACAATTAAATAGTTTACGATCTAGCTCCAGCGTGATGCCTTACGTTTGAGATATGAATGTAATGATGTTATCTGTAAAGAGTGTCTAAAGGATTCAAGATGGACCTGTCCCCACAAGCAGCACCCGATCACGAGTATGATTGCTGGAACAGCCATCACTCCCCTCGACCATATTGGAGGGAAGGGAGTGACCTGCGCCAGACAACCACCGCAAACAGACATTATAGTGAGCATGACCAATGCAGACCCCAAAGACGGTAACCAGATAGTGTCTATAAAGCAGAACTGCATAATGGCTGCGTAACAGCACTTTATGTATGCACGTGTAATGTTCGATTGCTTTATGAATATTACCCGCAGGGCTAGTATATGCGGCGCCACAGACATGCCAGGGATTTTGTCGCCCTAGGCGTGAGCTAAGTTTTGTTTCACGTAATATAGCGTGTCGTGACAAAAGTTTGACACGAGAAAACTAGTTCCAAGTATTGACGTATAGACAAGACTATTTTGACATACGTAAAAGACGGCCTCGAATTACGGCCCAACAAAATTTTGTCACCAGGCACAACTCCAGACTCATACTGGGAAGTTTTCATTAAAAAAACTTCATTTGTCCTACCTCGGATTTGAACCCAGGACCTCGTAATTACCAAGCGATGCACTTTGCCACTCGACCGTCGAGGCAGTCATTAACGATAACATTTACATTTTGTAATCTTCAACGATTACGATTACACTTTTAATCTTGAATCATGATTGAATATTACAAAATGCAATTGTAATCATTAATCTGATTACATTTTGCCCATCTCTGTATGTAGTTTTGCACAAGATTTTTGGTTACGTGTAAGGTTGGCATTATTTATTTATTTAATTCTTCTTGCACTATTGGTACAAAGGCGGACTTAATGCCTGAGGCATTATCTACCAGTCTACCTTCGGGTGATGCAGAAACGAGTGACGTAGGTGCAGAACCATAGAACCAAAAAAAAATGAAGAGGAAAATATGTAACATATATATAATCATTATTTCGCATGTGTATGTTTATATTATAGCTTTGACAGCTTCTTTTTATCTATTCAAAAAACATTTTCTTTTTATCTAATCTGACCACTAATCTACCACCTAATTAATCTGGACCACTTATTTGGACCAGCCTGGAAACAATGCTTACATAAGTACAATAATGTAGACTGCCATATCTTTGTAT
Organism: Phalera bucephala; assembly: GCA_905147815.2. Lineage (NCBI taxonomy): Eukaryota > Metazoa > Arthropoda > Insecta > Lepidoptera > Notodontidae > Phalera > Phalera bucephala. Next base: position 3,804,388 of record LR990625.1, on the reverse strand, counting down.
GGTGTTTGTTTGTTAAAGTATATATGTTTCAACCCGTATTGTGTCTCTCTTGTGCTATGTAAGCATTTGACGGATGATTTAGCGCAGTGGTTAAGAGCTTAAGCCGCTCCGCCCACTGCGTCTAATAGTCGCGGGTTCGATTCCCGCACGGGACAAATCTTTGTCTGATCCACAGTTATTTGTTCCGGTCTGGGTATTGGTGTATGTGAATTTTCATGTTTGTAAACGCACCCACGATACAGAAATAAATACTAGTGTGGGTCTATGTTTAAAAAAAACAAAAAAAAAATATCCTTCTATCTTGATAATATTACCTTAGCGTTGGTTTCGTTGTATTCGAACCCGGCGATGTACTTGTTATACTCGAATATGTTTTCCTTGCCGGACTGTAGGATAGCTGCAATGAAAAAAATGTGTCAATTTTCTTCATTTTTTTTTTTTTGATCATGGAGAGTTCCAGCTCGCATTAAAGATAGCGGTTTAGTGACAGTAGCTGGGGCCGAAGGTTTGACTTGAGTTTTGCAGTAAGTTGCTATAATCACTACCGCTAGCAGACATCCAACTATAGGCAGAGATAGGCAAAATGTAATCAGATTAATGATTACGATTACATTTTGTGTCATTTTTAATCTTCAGTCATGATTGAAGATAAAAAAATGTAATCGTGATCATTAACTGATTATATTTTAACCATCTCAGACTCTGGGATTAGAATCTTAAAAGATTAGCCACTGTGTCATGACTTAGAGACTAACTGTTAGTGACGGACGTCGTCGACTGACTCGAATGGCACGTCCTTGTGTGCCACACCGAGCTTCAATACCGCCACGTTCCATTTGACCACAAAGTGCATGAGTCATTTATCCTGTATCGTATCACAAAGACCAGCTGTTAGTGACATACCTGCAGGGACGTTTTCGACTGACTCAAGCCGCTCGTCCTTGGGCGCCGTAACAAGCTTTAAGAAACCGCTAATGCGGCTTGCACACAAAGTACATGAGCCATTTACCTGTATCGTATCACAAAGACCAGCTGTTAGTGACATACCTGCAGGGACGTTTTCGACTGACTCAAGCCGCTCGTCCTTGGGCGCCGCAACAAGCTTTAAGAAACCGCTAATGCGGCTTGCACACAAAGTACATGAGCCATTTACCTGTATCGTATCACAAAGACCAGCTGTTAGTGACATACCTGCAGGGACGTTTTCGACTGACTCAAGCCGCTCGTCCTTGGGCGCCGTAACAAGCTTTAAGAAACCGCTAATGCGGCTTGCACACAAAGTACATGAGCCATTTACCTGTATCTTATCACAAAGACCAGCTGTTAGTGACATACCTGCAGGGACGTTTTCGACTGACTCAAGCCGCTCGTCCTTGGGCGCCGTAACAAGCTTTAAGAAACCGCTAATGCGGCTTGCACACAAAGTACATGAGCCATTTACCTGTATCGTATCACAAAGACCAGCTGTTAGTGACATACCTGCAGGGACGTTTTCGACTGACTCAAGCCGCTCGTCCTTGGGCGCCGCAACAAGCTTTAAGAAACCGCTAATGCGGCTTGCACACAAAGTACATGAGCCATTTACCTGTATCTTATCACAAAGACCAGCTGTTAGTGACATACCTGCAGGGACGTTTTCGACTGACTCAAGCCGCTCGTCCTTGGGCGCCGCAACAAGCTTTAAGAAACCGCTAATGCGGCTTGCACACAAAGTACATGAGCCATTTACCTGTATCTTATCACAAAGACCAGCTGTTAGTGACATACCTGCAGGGACGTTTTCGACTGACTCAAGCCGCTCGTCCTTGGGCGCCGTAACAAGCTTTAAGAAACCGCTAATGCGGCTTGCACACAAAGTACATGAGCCATTTACCTGTATCGTATCACAAAGACCAGCTGTTAGTGACATACCTGCAGGGACGTTTTCGACTGACTCAAGCCGCTCGTCCTTGGGCGCCGCAACAAGCTTTAAGAAACCGCTAATGCGGCTTGCACACAAAGTACATGAGCCATTTACCTGTATCGTATCACAAAGACCAGCTGTTAGTGACATACCTTCAGGGACGTCTTCGACTGAATCAAGTCGCTCGTCCTTGGGCGCCGCACCGAGCTTTAAGAAACCGCTAATGCGGCTTGCACACAAAGTACATGAGCTATTTATCCTGTATCGTATCACACAGACCAGCTGTTAGTGACATACCTTCAGAGACGTCATCGACTGGCTCAAACCGCACGTCCTTATGCGCCGCGGCGAGCTTCTGCACCGGCTCGTGCGGGCCGCCCACCGAGTACATGACTCTTTTATCCCGTATCGTGTTATAAATGTCCAGGTCCATCGCCAGCCGATCGTCTGTCTCGATATGTGTATCGTTGAACGCATGCGCTAACGCGAACATTATGAGAACCGGAAGCAAGAATTGCTGAAATTAATTAATTAATAATTTTTTTTAATGTACTTTGGACATTCAAAGAGAGGTTGTTCCAGAAATTGGACATCCCAAGAAATGGATGTCGGGGAACGTTCATTTCAATAAAAAGACAGTTCATGAAGCGGACATTTGAAGAAACAGACGTTCGCAGAAATGGATGTTAAAATAACAGGTCATAAACGACCCATTGGATGCCCCGTTTATAAGACGTAATGAACTTAATAATAACAAATCAGCATGCCCACTGCTGGACAGTGCCGTCAGGAAAGAAAGCCAGTTCAGTTTGTTAAATCTATCTATCTATATCATCACGCCAGATCCCTTGCGGGGTAGGCAGAAAGTACAGAGTTCCAACAAGTTCTTTCCTTAAATGCCTCTCTGGCTTCCTCCACTCTCATAGTTCGTCTCATACACGCTCGCTGGTTACGGAGTCTCTTGACTTTTCCTTCAGATAAGACTCGGTTTATTTGGTCGTGGTAAGATAGTCTAGGTCTTCCCCGGTACCTGCATCCTTCCACTTTCACATTGTATATCTGTTTTGTCATTCTTTTTAAATCAGCAATACTCTTTATTTTACAAATGTTAGTAAACATTGTCAAAACCAAATTATAAGCAACATATTCAAATATATTTAGATCAAGAAAAATGCTATAGAGCCAAAAGATCTTTTGGAATGTTGATGACATTGGCAGGGTTGATATGATAGGTTGATGTGAAATTAGGGCTACCATTTTATATATTTTTTTTCTACTTCCTAAGAGATGTTTCAACAGGGAACCACCTGTTGTATCACATGGGTCGTAATAAAAAGGAGACTTGGGTAAATTTGAAAGCAAACGCCTACTCTGCCAGTGTCATGTAGTGACAATTCATTGAATGACAGCGTTAGATGGGATTTTGGTCGCGGGCCAAAGGCTCCTTGTGTGACTATATCGATATATATCTATGCGTGTAGGACAACAACTAAACTTACCATTATAAGGAACGACCATTTTCTAAATATTATGTATCGCATTTGTCGTTTCAATAGCACCCACATTTGTCGAAGATACAACCGCGGTCCGGTCAATCTGTTGAACGTTGGATCTGTAAATACAAAGAGAGTGTTAAACACACACACCGTCACGCCTATATTTCCCAAGCGGGGGAGGCAGAGGTGTACTGTACACCCACGTTTCGCCGACAATGTTAGGTCCCATGTAATAGGGGGCGAGCCTATTTCCACATACCGGGCACGATTCCAGACTCCGGACTCGTACTGGGAAGTTCTCGTTAGAAAAACTACACTTGTCCGACCTAGGATTTGTACCCAGAACCTCGTGATCACAAAGCAATGCGCTTTGTGCGCAAAGAATTGACCCTATTACAAACGCAAAGTACACGGATGCCTTAGTCCTTAGACTAGGAACACACTTAAGGGTATAAAATACGAATCCTACTAACACTATAAATGTCAAAATTTGTGTTTGGATGTTTGTTGCTCAATCACGCAAAAACGGCTGAACGGATTCGGATGAAATTTGGCACACAGATAGTTTATTACTTGGATTAACACATAGGATACTTTTTAACCCTGAAAAGTGTTAGGTTTCTGTCTAAAGTCAATGCGGACGAAGTCACGGGCAGAAGCTAGTAGCTCACATAAAAGCGCGCTAATAATCTAGTTGTCTAGGGACACTGCGGAAAAATGTCTACCTTAGGTAACGTTAACCCTTCTGCTCCACCCGCGACGAAAGACGTTACGAGTATGCTCAATGAGGTCGCGGCCGCGCGGGCATAAATTTGAAGAGGTTTATAAAAACGACGATAATTCAAAAATTACCTAATGTTTTGACTTGATATAAAAAGTATTTTCATCTATGATGTTACTGTGTCTTACTTGTATATACATTTATTTGATACATCACCCTATACAATTACATTTTCAGCCTAAAAAATACATACGAAATCGAAAATAAATAGCGTTCACGCAAATAATTTTTAAAAAAAATATTACTCTACTTTGCAATAACAAGTTATGCTTTTTGTAATCTAGAATAAGTAGTTATAAAAATCTGCATATCTAGTTTTAAGTCTTTTAACAACGTTTTAGACGTGCGTCCTCTCTCACGAGTTTTAGAATATAAATGACCGAAGCTCACACACAATCTATGACAAGTATTATACACCAAAATAAAGAACGTAAACTCCGCCATCTTTCGTCCGAACAAACCGTATGCCTACAAGGTCACGTGTTCATACTAGAACAGACTTTTTAAATCAGTAATATCATGAGACAAATTTGTGACTTAGTGAGTATACGGCATGATTTTGCCCGAGACAAATTTGTCGCTTAGTGAGTTAAAAGGTTAAAGTACCCCTAGGAGTAAAATTATATTCCGCATTGCCACTAGGGGGATTGAACGGGGGGGGGGGGGGGGGGGTACATGGGGAAAGTAGTAAAAAAAAGGTGCTGACCTATCATAGCAGTGTCTGTTTCGTCGTCCATCGTCATCGTATCTACATCACTGCATAATCTGCAACAATAAACGTGTATAATTAATACCCGGAGAGTCTGCAGCGCGCCAATAATTTGCTCAGTAACATAGTGAATAGTTTATATTCCTAAGTCAAAGAGGGATACTGTGGAATAATAAAAATAGAAGCAGCTCGGTGGACGGTTTGGTCCAGTGGTTAAGAACCGCTCAGCCCGCTGGCTCGAGAAGTCGCGGGTTCGATTCCCACACGGGACAAATCTTTGTGTGACCCACAAATGTTTGTTTCGGCCTGGGTGTTTGTGCATGTGAATTTCGTATTTGTAAATGGGCCCACGACACGGGAATTGTTCCTAGTGTGGGCTACGCTACGATTTTTTAAATGAAAAACGAAAAAAAGAAATGCTTTCCGCTTTAACACATGACGGCATCTCTCTCAGACTGGAAGTGCCGTATTCTCTATGACGAATCGAAAACGTAACGCGGCGTGTTATGACGACTTCAGGAAATGATTGTTTAGTGATACGCCAGTGGCATATAGAATACCATTCCACAAAGTAATTATATTAATAATAATAATAAAACATTTATTTCGACCATCTAGGATCATAGGTTGTTAGTTACATAGAATTTAAACTATGCTAGTACAAAAAAAAAATATAATTGAGTGTGGAGCTACATCCATCTCCGCATCATCGGAGATTCCCACCTATCCACAAACACTCAGGATAGTGTTGGAGCTGGCACGAATACGTCTAAGCAGGGACGCACAGCGTTTCCTCATGATGGCGGCGAAACCATCAACCGTTGTCTCTGTAAACATCCCCGAAGCATTGCAACGCCATGGCCTCCCCAACAGATCACTGTATGCCCGCTGCGTGTAATTGCATCGATTTTGGTCATAACAAATAATGGCTCATACTGACTAATGTATAAACATTGTGTGAATTCTGTGGGAGAAAGGTTACTCACTTCAAGAACACCTCTTCAAGCGTCGACACACCCACTCCAATAGACTCGATCCCGAGACCCGATCGCTTAGCCTCCAGCGCAGTGAACAGAGCAGGGAACTTGTCGCTCGCAACGGCCGGCAAGTTGTACGATATTGAGTTTATGGTCTTCTCACGTATGGTCGCTTCTGGGATGTGTGACGTCACTACACTCGCGATCTGCATCTCTTTCGGAGCGCCCAAAGTCGTGAAGGTGAGGCGGTAGCCGGTACCTACGTGGATGTAGAAAGGTTATTTAAATAATATTAGCCTGTTAAGAATCTGTTCCACCGTTGGGCACGGATTTCCTCACAAATTGAGAGGGTTTAGGCCATAGTTCACCACGCACACACCTTCGAGAAACTCTTAGGCATGCAGGTCTCCTCACAATGATTTCCTTCACCGTTAACGCAAGTGATAGTTAAATTTTAATACACACATGCTTTCGAAAAGACAGAGGTGCGTGCCTGGGTTAGAACCAGAGACCTCTGACATTGCAGTCCAACGGTCTAACAACTAGGCTATCACTGCTTTGCAAGATTATTTATTGGATATTTACAATACTGTTGATTTATATTCTAGAGGAATTTATAGAATACTTGAATATGTCCGAATAGCGCTTACATATGCGTGCCAAAACGGCGTAACTGCGGCAACAAACTGGGCGCGCTTCCGTTTTGGAAGGCATTTATAAACGTTAATACCTATATTAACGTGATTCGGACCGCAGTCTTGATAGACGAAGTATTTTTTTAACAGTAAATTAGAATAACCTGAGTTGGAGTGAAGAATGCTCTACCGTGCAGTAGGTATGTAGATATTGCAACTTTCCTAGGTCCGACCGTGCGGGCGGATTACACACACGTGAGGCCATTCGTGGCGATTTTTCAGGAAAACTTTGTCTTGGAGTTAATATCTTACGAGGTTTTTTTTTAATAACGTCGCCCTCTCCTAGGTTTTAATCCTGTCGTAACATGAAAATTGACATACACAAATACCCAGACCGAAACAAATAATTGGGGATTACACATAAAATTTGTCCCGTGCGGGAATCGAATCAACGACTATTAGACACAGTGGGCGGAGCGGCTTAAGCACTGCGCTAAATCGTCAGTCAAATCTGACGAAGAAGTAGATATAAGTACACAACTCGTACCACAATCTCTTTGGCAATAGAATTAATCTTACTTTGCAATGAGACGTGGATATACGCAGTTTATATTGTCGGCCATTTACCAAGAAAACGTAAGATTGAAGTGAATTCTGCTAGAGAGTTTGCACTAGGCACATCGATGGCTTTGTGTGCGCGCGTGCGTGTGTGCGTGCGTGCGTGCGTCCGCGCGTGCGTGCGTGCGTGTGTGTGTGTGTGTGTGTGTGTTAATTATCTACGCTGTTGGCCGCGGGGCCTTTACAGCTTCAGCATTGATGGCCATGAGCCACCTCTTGTATGAAGTGCGTAGTGAGCAGCACACCACTCCGATACGTACCGATGGCCTTCTTGAGGTGCATGGGCGTGGCGAGGCAGCGCAGTCGGCCCGCGTGCAGAGCCGCCACGCGGTCCCCCAGCGCGTCCGCTTCCTCCATGAAGTGCGTCGTCAGCAGCACCGTGCGGGACCCGCGGAGCGACTAATAACCAACATAACTATATTATAGACTGAACATCAACCCTTCAGTTTGTAACCCGCCGCAAACTTACTTTCAAACAAAGGTCGAAGTCAAAACCACAGCTGGTTCTTCAGCCCTGTAACTTTCCGCTGAAATGGAAGCCAGAGGCTAGACTAGGGCCGAACCATCAGATTCGGCTTTAACTTCGTGCAGTTAAACATTAACAAAATGACAAAAAAATCCTTATTGAAATTAATCTGCACTTATACCAATTATTAGGTGGGTGTCGAACTTATTTTTATAACTCTCCTGTCCAAACGCGTCGCCGACCAAACCAATGCCCCCGCTACCCGTTCGCTACTATTTCCACGCAACTGGCGCCTTTACAAATTAATCCGTTATTTTTTTCTTTAAGTTATGGCTATTTTAAGTGCATTTTGTCTATGTCCAGGGAGAAAATAATATTTTTAACATATTCTAAATGCCCCGTAAGTCATAACAGGTAAGGTAGGACAGCGTAAGTTAGGACGGCCCCCAGCTAGATGGACCGACGACCTTAAAAAGGTCGCTGGGACAGACTGGATGCGGAAGGCGGAGGACCGTGTGCAATGGCGCGTGTTAGGAGAGGCCTATGTCCAGCAGTGGATTGCATAACTGTCCGATAAATTGAATGATAATGAAATACCCCAGCAGCCTGGACCGTAAACCGATGGATACTTCACATATCTATTGCGACAAGCGTTTTGAGGGAAATTGAAAAGGCACGTTTTATGACTTTGTTACAATTAATTACCTTCACTCGAGCACATAAAAAAACAATGTTTAATATTCCACCAACATCGAATACCGACATTGTACGATGCAACCGTGCATATTTCTATGGACAGCAATTACACGAGGCGCGTGCGACAACATTTCCTTCAATATCACGAAAGTGTACATCAGTTCGCGTTCAACCAACAAGGGTCGCGCGTGCTCGCGTACATTAGCATTCATCATGTAATTAATTTCATCAAGATATTTAGTTTTCAGGCAATACAATTTGTTATCAAGTTTTGGTGTATTATTTAACAAGTATCACTTTATTAGTGTTTGATTCAAGAAGGAACCGTACAGACATTATTCGAAATAACAGAAGTTTTGGGAATTGACTGCCTCATTGGTCTAGTGGCAAAGCGCATTGCTTTGTGATCACGAGGTCCTGGGTTCAAATCCTAGGTCGGACAAAATGTAGTTTTCCTACAAAAACTTCCCAGTACGAGTCCGGGGTATGGAATTGTGCCCGGTATATGGCAATAGGCTCGACCCCTATTACATAGGACTTAACATCGTCGGCGAAACGTGGGTGTTCTCAGTACACCTCTGCCACCCCCGCTTGGGGAATATCGGCGTGACGGTGTCTGGGAATTAAAGTAAATTGATGACATCGCGCTTCAACTTCCCCCCAAAAACCATCTCGTCAAGTTTTCAGCAGCTGATACTTCGTCTTCGGCTAAACCTTCGGCTGATTCTAGATCGAAGCCAAGATACTTTTTTGTCCGAAAGTAGACAAATCCAAATTTCGGCCGGACATTACCGTAAACCCTTCTCCTAGATAAGAAACAAACATGTCAACGCAACGCGACGCAGGACGATTAAATTTGTGGGATATAGGCCTATAGTTGCGGGACGCCCTGTATATGTAATACAGAGCGCCCCACAGCTATAGGACTGGACGAAAAGTAATTTGAGGCTGTAATAGCGCTGAAAACCCAAAAATAAGACTGATTTACAGAAAATTGTTGAAGAATCTACAGACTATTCTTTTCTTTTCTTTTTTTTTAAAAAAAAAACGTTGCCCCCACACTAGGAGTAATTCCTGTGTCGTGGGTGCGTTTACAAACATGAAAATTCACATACACAAATACCCAGACCGGAACTAATAATTGTGGATCCACAAAAATTTATCCGGTGCGGGAATCGAACCCGCGACACAGTGGGCGCCCGCGCCGCCCTAAGCCCTTAACCACTGCGCTTAATCGAATTATCGTCCGATTTGTCGTAAAGATAACAGTGTCGTAAACAACAAAATTTTATTGAATATATGGAATTTTTTTTTTCATTGGAGAGCGATTGGGGAGCCCTGTGTTTAGCAGAGTACGAGAATAGGCTGAGATTATGATGATTGAAATTTCAAACAAAATAACTGTGTCGTGGGTGCGTTTTACAAACATGAAAATTCACAAACAAATAAATACCCAGACCGGGACAAATAATTGTGGATCACACAAAGATTTGTCCCGTGCGGGAATCGAACCCGCGACTATTCGACACAGTGGGCGGAGCAGCTTAAGCTCTTAACCACTGCGCTAAATCGTCCGTCGTAATTGTAAGATCTCTCTTTAACAGAGCGGGTATGCATAAAATGTACAAGAAAAGAAAGCTTAAGATATGTGTGCGCTATAAATTGTATTGATGACTTTATTATTTGGATTAATTGTATCTGAAATATTTCAAAATTGAAATAATTTTTTTTTTATTCATGTAGACCAAAAAGCACTTATGAATAGTTAAAAAGAGAACATTATTCATTACTTAAGACTCTACCACCCGTTCGGAACTCCACGGTTACTCTTTTTAAAAATGAGATTTTTACAATTCTTTTTTGTATACATTCATGAGATATGTGAGAAAAGTGCAGAACGAGCTAAATAGATGTGCTTAAGTATAGATTGAACATAAGTGTACTATAATATTTAAAATCAGTGAACGCTCGCTAGGCAGGACACGCTGCACTTAACATCATATTCTTGTAAACTTCAGGTAATTTGTGTAAAGGCATTTTAATCATTTAAAAAACAATTTACAGTATAATACCTTTACTCATTAGTTAAGATTTTATATAACTTTTAAATCTGTCAAGTGGCAAATCTAACACGGGCTTCGGTATCTCATTGTAGCAGCGAATACGGACTCCTAAGAAGGAATTGAATACTTTTTAATAGGAAAAATTGGTAATACAAGTTTATGTCTATTTCTGATTTTTAGTTTCAAGAACGTCGCTCACTTTATCAAATAAATGGATATTCTTACGTATGTTTAGTATATTGGCAATTATATACTATGAAGTTACCGTGATAATTCTGACCTCTTTAAAAAGTTCTCCGAGGGAAGCCCTAGGTCATAAATGGCACGGATAGCTCTTTTTTGCAGTATGAATACATTTTCCACGTCAGCAGTGTAAGCTGTAGAGGCCTCGAGGCCAACAGCGTAGGTCATTCACACACACACACGTCAGCAGTGTTACCCCACAGTAGGATACCGTAAGACATAATGCTATTGAAGTAACTAAAATAAACTAGACGTGCTGTATCCACATCCGTAAGTTGCCACACTGCATGAACAGCGGAGCTAAGTTTACCCGCAAGTGATGGGATATGGGCCGCCCTATTGGAGGTTTAAGTCTAGGGTGATGCCTAGCAAGACAGTGATAGTTTAGGAGGTCCAGCTTTGTGCCATTTTTAATTTTTCATTAGGCATAGTAAATTTAATACACTAAGTCTTGAGTAAATAAAGCCATAGATCGTTCATTTCGAACCAATTTGATATCTGTGAAAGAGCACCATTCACATCGTCAAAATTCAGCTTAACTTTGAGAATCAAGGAAGTATCATCTGTGAATAGTACAATATTACAGACATCACGGACAAAGTTTGGCAGGTCATTGATATATACTAAGAAAAGAAAACGTCCTAAGATGGAGTCCTTCGGAACACCAATTGAAATATTAACTTCCTGAGACTTGACCCCGTTAATCTCAACACATTGAGATCTTTCACCTAAGTATGAAGCTAATAGACTGAAGGCAGTGTTTTTAATGCAGTAATGACTTAGCTTCTTATTAAGGGCTGTGTGCTCAACACAGTCGAACGCCTCGGAGAAATCACAGAAAACACTAATGGCATTCTGTGATGTTTCCCAGGCACCGTAAATCTGCTGAAGCAGACTTACTCCCGCGTCTGGGGTTAAACGTCGTTAGTAAAACCATATTGATCACCGTGTACCAGCTTATTCTTATTAAAATGGGTAAGCAATTGAATGAGTAGGATATTTCCATAAATTTTACTCAACGCCGGTTTGATAGAAATCGGTCTAAAATTAGAAGAGTCGCTTTTAACCCCCCATTTAAAAATCGGTATACATAGGACTTAACATTGTTGGCGAAAAGTGGGCGTACACAATACACTTCTGCCGCCCCCGCTTGGGGAGTATAGGCGTGACGGCGTAATTTTAAATAAATGAATATTGTATGTCTCAATGTGTGGTTGTATAACCGCCTCTTATTGACCTTCTCATCTTCCAACACTTAATAAAGGTTCGCTGGAAGAGAACTCATATTTCGAGTTAAGCTCGTCTTTGTATATCACCTGTGAAATTACAATCGTTTGGTACTGTATACAATAAAGGATTAAATGATTAAATGAATAAGAGTTATCGTGAAACACTGACCAGCAGCAAGTCCCAGAGCTCCCGGCGGGTCTCGACGTCGAGGCCGGACGTGGGCTCGTCCAGCACCAGCAGGTCGGCGCCGCCCGCCAGCGCGCACGCCAGCTGCGCGCGCCGCCGCATGCCGCCCGACAGCACGGCGCACAGCGCGCCCGCCTTCTCGCGGAGACCCAGCTGCTTCACCAGCTGCAGCGAGGCCGCCCGAGCTTCCTTGTACGTGCCCCGCTTTAGCTGCTCGACGAACATTATCAAAATCAAATCAGCTCTCGTATTGGACGAAACGGAACTTCTAAATAAATAAAACACAATACTTCAACTTGCCGCATATTCCTGGAAAGTAAATAAATACACGTTCTTCGATGAGCCCGTCTTCGGCGCGTGCCAATATTAGAAGGAGTGACCGTTACACTAAATCAACATAAATTGGGTTGTTTTAAAAACTACATAATTAATAAATAAGCTATTCGGTAGCATGACTGGCTGCATTAGTATATGAGTAGGCGCGTCCGCGAACAAATCATCTATCAAACTAAAAAGTTTCGTAAGCCTAGTTATTGTACAAGCTGTAGCGAGAACTGCCGAGCTTCCTTGTGTTAGATTAAATACAATAAGTGTTAGATTATACACAATAATAGTAATGTTAGTTAGTTAATAATTATAACTATTACGTTTTTATTAATAAGTCGATTGTTGCTTAGTCTGTATCGATTATAAATAATTATTATTTTGTAATGGCAACACTGTAAAGGCGAGAATGATGACAACACTGTTTAATGCCAAGCACATTGGCGGAGCATCATTCTCGTTTGAGACGCCTTTCGATCAACACGTAAAGGGAAATACAGTGAAGACCGGATAATCAGTTCTTTTATTTCTGATAATAACCTCTCCAACGTCGTGCGGCTTTTACTTGTACGCGTTTTAGCTACACGATATATTGCCAGAATTTAGTCATGTCTGTAAGGCAAGTACCTGTGCAACTCTGTACTCTCTGCCTACCCCGCATGGATTCTAGCGTGATTATAGAATAAATCATCTATCAAAATGAAAAGTTTAATTATAAATATTATACACATTTACAGTGCCAACAAAAACGGTGGTGAAGTATAATTTAATCTCTCTCAATTCGATTTGTAAGAGAAGGCCTTTGCGAAACAGTGGGACAGTAGCCGATCTTATTATGATGGTTCCCTGATAGAAATACCGTCTACAGTAAAGCACTGACCAAAGTGAAGAATATAAGGTGCTCGAGCACAGTGAGGTCCGGGAAGAACAGGTTGTGCTGTGGGCACAGGCCGATCTGCTTGCGCACCTCCGACAACTGCGTCTCCGTGTCCTTGCCGTTCACGTACACTTTGCCCTCCGACGCGCTGTACATACCTATAACAATCATAATACAGTACTTCAAATTTAAAAGTATCTATCTATCTATATCAACACGCCAGATCCCTTGCAGGGTAGGCAGAGAGTACAAAGTTTCAACAGGTTCTTTCCTTATATGCCCTCTGGGTTTCTTCACTCTCATAGTTCGTCTCATACACGCTCGCTGGTTACAGAGACTCTTGACTTGTACTTCAGATAAGACTCGTACCTACATCCTTCCACTTTCGCATTGTATATCGATTTTGTCAGTCTTTCCATAAAAATCAATTGCCGAATGTATGTAAGCCCATCACTTTAGAACAGTTGCACCTATTTGGCTAATTCTTTTTTTGATGCGATTGTAATTGTCAGGACAAGGTTTGTATGGAAGAAAATGTTTGAAAAATTGTACCGGAAAAGTGAAAAATTTGGGTTTAATAATGTCCATATAAAAAAGTGAGTGAGACAGTAGGCAGGTCGTCAAAATACTGACAGATTGACGTTTAGTTGTTTAGTTTTTTATATTGTTTTATCTGGTACATCCGAAAAAGAAATAAATTGGTGTTTTGGTTGTATTGTGTAAAAAAAATATTACACGGTCGCATTGTAAAGGGAAGATTTGGTCTCATTTACTTCATTAGTACACCCGTGCGAAGCCGGGGCGGGCAGCTAGTTTTATTTTTTATAACCAACTTATTGTGCCCCATTGCTGAGAAAAACGTCTCCCCCTTCTCCTTCCAAAGAGTCCTATCCTTGGCCAACGATGGGCATTCAGGCTGATATGCATCGAGATCATCACGCCACCGCTTTTTAGGCCTATCAAGACGACGATCTCCGTGTTCCAGCTAATTAGTTATACAATACCAGCTGTCCCAACAGCTAGTATTGTATACAAATTGATTATATACATTTTGGACGCTGCTTGGTCTCGAGATGGTCTTGGATGCGGACAGCCGGTCGTCGTGGCGATCTTTGGGGAGTCTTTATCCTGAAGGCCAATTCTCGTATTTGATTAACACTGAGACTGAATCTTGACTGAATTGAGATTTATTTATTATGGATCACCAACGTCAATTAGTCTGTGGAAATGTGAACACGACGATATAATGGGGTAAATGCTTTATATACAAACCTGTAATAATAGACATGAGTGTGGTTTTCCCGGCGCCGTTGTGACCGAGTAACACGGTTATTTCACCCTTGTATACGTCTAAAGACACGTTTTTTAACGCTGTTTGTTTTGGGAATACCTGTTGCAGAAGAAACACGATTTTAAAATACACTACTAATTTTAGGAATATTTTCTTTGATGCGAACATCACGTCGATAATTTTTCATAGCAAGTTTTCATACCAAACACACATCAAAAATATCTTGATTAGTTGAGGCTTCCTTCCGGCTCCATCATCAAACCCTAGACACCATACGGGTCTAAAATACTTGTCAAGACAAATCCAACGAGCCCAAACACGGTGAGGCTATATTGAGTAATCGGGTGGTTCCATTGGCCACCTTTTGGCTTCATCATGAGATCCTGAACACTTATTTGGCTGTAAAGTACTCGTAAATACCAATCGGACAAGTCTAAGCACGAGGGGGTTGCGTTGTATAGTTCACATGTTCCTATGGCCACCTTCTGACTTCATCATCAGACCAGCTCCATGGTACCATATTATTGCATTTCCATCGACTTTACATATGAATGCCAAATTTCAGCTCAATCGGATACCCGCAAGTGCTTGAAAAATGGATCACAAGATTTGAACCGGAAAGACAGACAGACAGACATACGAACATTGCAAGTGAAATAAAAGCTTGTAAAAATAGGAGTGTTGGATGTTGGTACCATAAATGTCTTACCTTGCTCACGTTGGCGACCCTAATGCCCACTTCTCCATCGATAGGGGGGTTCTCAAAGTACCGCGGGTCTTTAGCTATGTATTCCTCTTCCTCGCTATCCATTTGTGGCTTCACCTCGTTTTTGGACCAGTACTGAGGCTGCAAATAAAAAATGTTATATTTATATATTATTTTGAACTTGATGGACATTTTCAAATAGGCGGAGTTAATGCTTGAGAAATTGCCTGTCTAGCTTAGGGTGATGTAGTAAGGAATAATATTTTATTTTACTTTTTAAGATCAAAAACGATAGAAATCTCATGTAATGCTTTTTTTATATATTAAATAAAAAAGCATAAGTTTTTTATATTTTTAAAAAATGTAGCTCCACTCAATTATTCCTGTGACGTGGATACGTCAACAAACATGATATTCATATTTACAAACATCCAGACCGAAAGAAATATACGTGGGTCACGCGAAAATATCTCTTGCGGGATTCGAACTTGCGACAACTACCGTCCAGTGGGTGGAGCGGGTTAATCTCTTAATCATTGGACAAAGGCTGATAAGCCGTAAGAGTTTAATTAAGTGCGTCGAACCAATAACCTTAGAACCAAGAAAAGCAAGGTGAAATCGCTGGAAAGAGGAAGTATTCCTACCAAATCCCTGTTTCAACTGCTTAGAGTCCCCCACCTGGGCATAAATTACCATGGCCAGTCCGAAAATCTTAGATAGACTTCGGGCTCAGGTCGGCCAGAACAAGGAAAAGGTTTAGGTGGGGATTCACAGACGCTACCAATTTGGGGCGTCTGTGCGGCGTGACCCAAACGATGTCCCCCCTGTACGCAGCAGGACTTGATGCCAGCCTCGGACAATGCAGTCAATGTGGCCACATTCTGGGCTGCTTCCATATTACTGTCGTAAGCATGTTAGCCGTCGAAACGCTAAGAAGAATGAACAAAGCCAGTTAAACCACTGGAAAAACTGAGCATGTTAATCGACTTATGTTCTTGTCCGGCCAAGTGGCTGATAAGGTACCTGGCAGAGGAAGTTCCAGGGCAGCGCCTGTCCGTACTGTCCGGGGCGCACGAGCGACAGGTACCACGCCAGGAAGAAGTACAGCGCCGACTGCACCAGCAAGAACATATACGTCACGAACGCCGCCTGGCTCTTGTCGCTGTGCGCCTTCCACATGGTCGACCAGTACAAACCGGTGCCTGCACATATAGTGAAACAAATTTTTAAACTAAAATCGCTACATATTATCACTATTACCACATATTATAAAAGAGAATCCCCCCGCTACGTCTGTCTGTATGTCTGAACGCGATAAACTCAATAACTACCGAACGGATTTTCATACGGTTTTCACCAATGGACGGTGTGATTTAAGAGGAAGGTTTATGTGTATAAATCACGCGTGCGCAGCCGGGGTGAGCCGCTAGTATATAATAAATAATAGTCTAATCGATGCTACTCGTGTTTTTGAATACAGTGGTTTACGTTATGAGTCTGGCATGATTTTAATTATAGAGACATAGAGAGGGAGAAACAAAAGAGAGGTAGGGAAGAGTGCTGAGGGAGATAAACAAGAGGGAGAGACAAAGAAAGGGTTTAAGTTATTCTTTATCTATATCATCACGCCAGATCCCTTGCGGGGTAGGCAGAGAGTACAGAGTTCCAACAGGTTGTTTCCTTACATACCTCTCTGGCTTCCTCCACTCTCATAGTTCGTCTCATACACGCTCGCCGGTAACGGAGACTTGTCCTTCAGAAAGGACTCGGGTCTTTTTGGTCGTGGTAAGATAGTCTATGTCTTCCCCGGTACCTACATCCTCCCACTTTCGCATTGTATATCTGTTTTGTCATTCTTTCTTCCGACATTCTTTCTATATGCCCGAACTAACGGAGCATACCCTTTCTCATCTTTACACCGATACTATCTTTCATACCTACTCGCTTTCTTACTACGCTGTTGCGAATATGGTCAATCAGCGGAAGATGTGCGGAGAGACCGCACATCTACCGCAGAGCTTGCATTTCCACCGCATTTATGCTGCTTTCATTCTCCTTCTTACATACCCAGCTCTCGCTACCATATAATAGCGTTGGGACAAGAACTCCGTTATGTATGGCCAGCTGCGCCTTTTGGCTTAAGTGCCGAGTAGCTTTCCCATCGCACCATTTACTCTGTTCCCTGCACACACTCTTCTCTCTATGTCCGCGGTGTATTTTCCATCCTTACTGAAGGCGCATCCAAGATATACAAACTCAGTCACTTGCTCCAGCACATCGTTACCAACCACAATTTCTTTACATTCAAATGTAAGATATTGTTCATGCAGTTCGAATTATTACAACGACCTATTATAGAAATAAGCATATGGCGTGCAAAAGATTAATATTTCATGTCATGTTGCCAATGAGCCCAACCCCATAATATGATTGATACAGTGTATTTAAGCGTGTTATAGTGTTGTTACGTCGTAACATAGTTATAAAAATATAAAATAAAAATAAAAAAACTTTACACACAAACAAACAAAATAACTAGTTGTTACATCGAATGGAAACCGCGCGCCTTAACTAGTGATAGCATCATAATGACCATATAAGGTATTCGTTGGCACCGGAAATCAAATTCCTTCTAGAACACCTAATAAGAAACGCCCACAACATAGAAGGATCTAGAAATAATACAATAGCGAACAACGGGACAATGATCCTATCTCACTCGGTTCGGTTATTGCTAACTTAGTCCCACAAGAATTGTATAAAAAACAGACAATAGTTTAGGGCGTGCCTTGCTTCGGTTGAGCCGTTCTTTCTATATCTCTGTCCTCGTCTCAGACGAAGGATCAAGAGATCTGGGGAGTGCGCACTGTTGCCAGGCAGGAAGTAGGCCGTCCTGGGGGGCAGTATATAAAAACGAGCTCGCGCAAGAACAACGCTTTTCCGACGCCAGAGCTCGCACGACAACAGTTCAGTTCAAACAGTGCATTATTAAAATAAATTAAAAATTAAAAGTTTAAATTAGCAACATTCTTCAACCCCCTTGAAAACTGGGGGTCCACCGTACGGGTTGACAAGTACGGTTTGGGAGACAGCAGGCCTCATTTCTGCCCGTCGACTCCCGCTGACCTCGGCGGCTGAGGGCCTTCTACAGGGCACCTCCAGATTCCTCACCTAGCCGGTGGAGGCTGTTACCGAAGACCCCCACGCGTCACGGGATCGAGCGGCCTAAAGATAAGTCCCCAGCGCCCATAGGTTTTTTTGTGGACCCGAAAACTCCCCTGTGCCGGGAATTCACGCCCCATTTTAATATTGATACTTATTCTAATTTTCTGGATTGTGTTTGCGTAATTAAATATATTTTTCCTGATAACAATAAACAATTGTATTTTTTTTGTAATTGTGTGTTTTATTTGTACCCGCCGTCAGGCGGTCGTAACAGTGTATTTACCGAACTTCTCGAGAGTGGTGAGTTCAGTCCAGAACCAGTACATGGGCACGTGCGGCAGCAATCCGGACAGCACCTGCAGCGGGCGCGCGCACGTGGCGCTGGTGAGCCTCTCCGCGCCCAGCCACAGCGTTATGAACACCACGGACGCTATCGCCGTCGCGTACTGGGCTGTGGGACAACGGGTTTGGACGAAAATTGTATTAAAATCCGACCGTGATCGGCTATTTAACGACCGAGAGAGACACTGATGTAATTACTTTACAAAAGAATAAAAGGGACGGATATATTGAGCGCGCGCTCGGTAATAAACGACGAATGTGCAAAAACAAGTTATCAATTTCTAAAAAAAACTACACTATGAAACTATTTTACAAGAACTTTGGTACATATTTGCTATGTTTTTAAGTCAATTCTGTTGATTAGTTTTAACCATTTCGTGTTGGAATCAAAAAATTATAATCAATAGATATGACTTTTGTAGACTAGATTTTTATCTATCGAGAAAATGTCGTTTACTCTTATTATTCCTTTTACCAGATTCTAAAATGTACAGTCCAAAATCATATTTAGAAATATGAAGTCTCTAATCCATATACTTCTTGAAGTGCATGAAGTAAAAATACACGTTTTTTTCGCAGTAGCCCCTTAACACCATAATATAGATAGTTACCGTACACAGAAATCATGATAATAAAACACTAAAAGTCAAATGTGTGTCGCTGCTTTGCCATAAATACAGTTTGAAAAAAATAGACTCACATAACCCACATTATTGCTGTAAAAGAACATTTCCCGATGAATTCTATTATCTTATAAGTACAATTTCAAGTTTTGGAAGTCATACTTTATTACATACATTGGTCTATGCATGCAGTAATGACACGTTTTGTGATTATTTTCTCACAACAGGCGACAAGTTGACGCGGCTATACGCCATCTAGTGCGCCTTATACCCGTTTATACACTGCTACTGCCGCCACTTCCCACCGAGAGGAATGAGCAGTACCAGGGCAATGTCGACTGTTCACATACTCCCTTCGCACTTCAAGCATCGCTTTGTATCCCGTATGATTGCAAAAACTCCCGACATCAGATTTTCTCTTTTCCCCGAATTTATATATATTGTTTTAACAAAAATATCCCCAAAACAATTTTTATACTAGCTTTCTCATGGTTTTTCTAATGCCACCCTCACATTTTTTTGTGTTTTATATATTTCCTTAGATTGTATCCTTAAGTTTTTTTCCCAAATTATTTTTCCCCATAATTCCAAAATGATTTCTGAACCGTCCACACTAAGTGGGCGTGGCCTGTCGGTCTTTTGACTGCTGCTCAAAAAAACCCCAACGAAGGGGGCGCCCGTCAGTGATGGTGTGGGAAGGAAAGTCGAGCGTAAGTGGCGCGTTTATACGATTAACCTTTTCTTACTGCACGCAAAAGTAAGCAGTGTGTAAATTGGGTATTATAACTACGATTTCTATGGTACCGTGCTTCGGAAAGCACGTCGAGCCGTTTTGATCGCAGTTATCACTTAATGAAGTAGTTTATGCTACGTTTGGTTGTTGACGCCTTAGTGGTTAAGGGCGTGGGTCACTCTGCTCAATGGCTCTAGTAGTAACGAGGTCCTTGGAAAAAAATGTGTTTTTTCTTCTCAAATATTTTGTAGTGGCCACCATCGTCAATACGTGTACGAGCCCCATACAAAATTATGAAAGTTTTGAAAAGTGGCTTCTCTGGCCACTAGTAGGTGTCGCGAGTGGCCCATTCACGAGAAACCTTAGCCTCGAGAGTAGCCGATTTGAAGATCATAGGGTATCATTCATTTCTTAGTCTATACCAACAAATACTCACAGTTCTTAGCAAGGTAGGAGCAAACGAACGCGACGCTGACTACAGTGACGAAGTACAAGAAGAGCATCAGGAAGATCATGATACCGCTGGAGTTGGCGATGAGCGGCCGGCTCGAGGCCTTCAGCAGGATCGTGGCGCCCGCGCTGAACACCAGGCCGGTGGGCAGCACGTTCAGGAAGTGGGAGAAGCCCAGCGTGTGGACCGACACACCTACCATTTTGATCAGCTCCTGTTGAATATACAACTTAGACGTTACTTAGATCAAAAGACATAGATCATTCCTGTTTGTTTATTTTATACTCACATTTTTTAAGGCAGGAGTCTCCGTAACCGGCGAGCGTGTATGAGACGAACTATGAGAGTGAAGGAAGCCAGAGAGGTATGTAAGGAAATAACCTTTTGGAACTCTGTACTCTCTGCCTACTCTGCAAGGGATCTGACGTGATGATATAGATATGTAGATAGATTTTTTAAGGTTGCGATAACCTTAAAAAATCTATCTATCTATAACGATGAATTCCTACGAACTACGGACGATTTAGAGCAGTGGTTAAGAGCTTAAGCCGCTCCGCTCACTATGTCTAATAGTCGTGGGTTCGATTCCCGTACGGGACAAATCTTTGTGTGATCCACAATTATTTGTTTCGGTCTGCGTATGTTTGTAAACGCACCCACGACACAGGAATAAATCCTAGTGTGGGGCTACGTTTTTAAAAAAGAAAAAAAAAACGAGTGATCTTACAGTCGTCGCACATGATGTGTAACATCTGACATGTTATCCTACTATGAAATTGAGATGACTCATTGGTCAAATCAAATAGCGTGCGCTCATTGGTCAAATCAAATAGCGCGCGCTCATTGGTCAAATCAAATAGCGCGCGCTCATTGTTCAAATCAAATAGCGCGCGCTTCCCCGGTTCCACCGCGCGCGCTTCCCCGGTTCCACCGCGCACGCTCATTGGTCAAGTCAAATAACGGGCACTTATTGGTCAAATCAAATAGCGCGCTCGTTGGTCAAATCAAATAGCGCGCGCTTCCCCGGTTCCACCGCGCACGCTCATTGGTCAAGTCAAATAAGGCGCACTTATTGGTCAAATCAAATAGCGCGCTCGTTGGTCAAATCAAATAGCGCGCGCTTCCCCGGTTCCACCGCACGCGCTTCCCCGGTTCCACCGCGCACGCTCATTGGTCAAGTCAAATAACGCGCACTTATTGGTCAAATCAAATAGCGCGCTCGTTGGTCAAATCAAATAGCGCGCGCTTCCCCGGTTTTCTGTAACACATTACCGTCCCTTTTCCAAAATCACTCTCACAAAAAATATCCAGCAACCGAGAGGAAAGATGTTACACATCAAAAAATGTCTCAATAAGTTTAGTAGGAGTTTCCTCAGACCGTATTTCTGCAGCTACAAGAGTTAAGGTAGCTGTTCTTACTACCCTGCCTATAAAATCCACCCTGCATATTTAGAAACGACATAATCTCTAGTTAACACTGTATTCTTACATGACTTACTCGCCTAGATAAACAACGCGCACGCGATACAACATAAAAGGACATTGTCAAAAATTGCCCCAGAACCAACAAACATTTGACCCATGCCATCATTATTTATCTATTTTCTTAAAATAATAGCAAATATCCGTATCTAACGGACAATTTGCAATCTAAAACTAATATTTCAAAATATTGTAAGTACTTACATCGAAGTCGCCGACATCTTTACTGTATCTTTACAATATAACCTTATATGTATTAATGGCTACTGAATTATAACCTTAAAATCTAAAACTCTTTGTGAAATATTGCTATTCCCCCGTTTAATAATAAATATAATTATGAGAATTTATGGGTGACTTAAAATCATACAAGTATTTTTTCAGTGCTGTTGGTTCTAGGGCAAATCATTTATGGGCGCAGAACAAAGTCCTTTATCTACTCATATCTACCCTATATTGTAGTAAGCAAGCAGCAAGCAAGCGCCGCACACACACATTGACAGCCTTTGAACAAATCGAACACTGGCATCACGCACACATAGTGGGTAACTGGGACCGCTTTAGGTGCCATTTTTGTTAGCAATGCTCCGTCTAGACAAATTAAGTTAAACATCCATATCTGTAGGATATACTTAGTCTTGAGAATAATGTCATGTGTTTAGAATTCTATCAGTCGAAATCCTATTCTATTATCAAGTAATGGCCATTTTTACTTGCGCATAAGGAAGTATGACTCAGTACTTCAGAACATTTTGAAACTGGAAAATAACGTCTTCCGTTTATTAATAAAAAAGTAGATAATTAGCATAGGTACTACAAAATGATGCATCGTTACAAGTAATACTCATTGCAAGAAAATGGTTGGCTTGACTTGGCTAAGAAAACTAATTTTTGACAGTTTCTCAACCATAGATTCAAAATTATTACTTAACATTCCCTCTCTTCCTACTATTAATTTAACATAATGACATTTTTTTTGGGTACTTTTTTTGTACCATGTAGCTCATGACCAACCTGCATTGTTCTCCCATACCACAACGAAATGTAGATGAAAAAGTATGCCAATCAATCAATCAGCTTATCGCAGTCCACTGCTGGACATAGGCCTCTCCTAACACGCGCCATTGCACACGGTCCTCCGCCTTCCGCATCCAGTCTGTCCCAGCGACCTTTTTGAGGTCGTCGGTCCATCTAGCTGGGGGCCGTCCTACCTTACGCTTACCAAGTCGCGGTCTCCACTCTAGGGCACGCTTGCTCCATCGGCCGTCGGTCCTTCTGCAGGTGTTACCAGCCCATTGCCACTTTAGCTTACTGAGTCTGCGAGCTATGTCGGTAACTTTGGTTCTTTGTCGGATTACCTCGTTACGAATTTTATCCTTCAAAGAGACGCCGAGCATACCTCGCCCCATAGCCCGCTGTGCAACTTTGAATTTTTTGGACTAGTCCCACTGTGAGTGGCCACGTCTCGGCCCCGTAAGTCATAAAAAAATATGTAAAAAAAGTTTCCTCGTTGATCTGGTGGCAAAGCGCATCGCTTTGTGATCACGAGGTCCTGGGTTCAAATCCTAGGTCGGACAAATGTAGTTTTTCTAACGAAAAATTCCCAGTATGAGTCCGGAGTATGTGCCCGGTACATGGCAATAGTCTCGCCCCCTATTACATGGGACCTAACATCGTCGGCGAAACGTGGGTGAACTCAGTACACCTCTGCCACCCCCTCTGGGGAATATAGGCGTGACGGTGTATGGTGTAAAAAAAAGTTATGTTAAAGGAGAAACCGTGGAGTTTCTTGCCCTTCTTCTCCACAGGATTGACATTCCGAAGTGGGGTAGAGTCTTCGTTACTTTTTTTGAGGTGCACATGCAACTTGCCTGTATCCCCGTGGTCCTCTCGGCGAGCAGGCGGCCGACCAGAAACACGAACATCAAGAACAAACACGGACACGTCAAGTTCTTCACCACCTGGCCCACCAGCTCCACTGGCGCGTACTCTTCTTCAGTATAGTACGGGAACTCTTGCACCAACAAGTCCTGTCAAAGAATAAATAACTTTAAAAAAGGGAAACCGAATTCAATAAGAAACATAAAGCTAAATAGCAAAAAAGATAAGGCGGTCGGTGCGGTAACCGACTGCGTATAATATTAATTACCCCAGACCTTTCAGAATGGTAGTTTTTTTTTTCATGGCATCACGACGACCCTTATTTTTCCAATGTCAAGTATTACGAATATAACTATTCATATCTAAATTAATTCAACTCCCCGATGAACTTGATCTATCTATCTATATCATCACGCCAGATCCCTTACGGGGTAGGCAGAGAGTACAGAGTTCCACCAGGCTCTTTCCTTACATACCTCTCTGGCTTCCTCTACTCTCATAGTTCGTCTCATACACGCTCGCCGTTTACGGAGACTCCTGACTTGTCCTTCAGACATGAACTTGATGATAACAATGATAATAAAACTGATGAAGTACCCCACGCTGGATAGTAAAGCGATGGATACTTTACATACCAACTGCGACGGCCGTTTTGAGGGAAATCGAAAAGGCATGTTTTATCACTTTATTACAATGTGAAAGTGGAAGGATGCAGGTACCGGGGAAGACCTAGACTATCTTACCACGACCAAATAAACCGAGTCTTATCTGATGGAAAAGTCAAGAGTCTCCGTAACCGGCGAGCGTGTATGAGACGAACTATGAGAGTCGAGGAAGCCAGAGAGGTATGTAAGGAAAGAACCTGTTGGAACTCTGTACTCTCTGCCTACCCCGCAAGGGATCTGGCGTGAGGTTATAGATAGATAGACAGATTACAATTACCTGCACTCGTGCATATATAAGAATACATAATGGTTAATATTCCACCAACATTACACATTATTATTAGAAATAACACAAGTTTTGGACATTAAAACAAATTGGCGACATCACTCTTCGATTTCCCGACAAAAAAACTCAGCATGGTAGTTATAGTAAAATGTAACATTTAAACGCACCTTCACGTTGGCTAGGGCTGGATCGACCTAATTCAAAATAAGACCACACCCAACTGCTGGCCTAGACTGCCTCGTTTGTCTAGTGACAAAGCGCATCGCTTTGTGATCACGAGATTCTGGGTTCAAATCCTAAGTCAGACAAATCAATTCCCATGAGTCCGGAGTCTGGAATTGTGCCCGGTATATGGCAATAAGGCCCGCCCCCTATTACATGGGACCTAACATCGTCGGCGAAAAATGGGTGTACTCAGTACACCTCTGCCACCCCCGCTTGGGGAATATAGGCGTGACGGTGTTTATTTATTTTTTTACCACACCCAAACTTATGCACATATTTTTCGGGCCGTTTTTTGGACTATCTAGTATCAATAATATAGCGATAGTTATAAATGATACTCTCTTACAATAGGTCTCATAAAAAAGCACAGAGTGGCTCAGCGAGCTATAGAAAGAGCTCAGCGTTTTTCTACGTGATCGCATAAGGAATGAAGAGATTCGTAGAAGAACGATGGTCACCGACATAGCCCTCAGGATTAGCAAGCTGAAGTGGCAATAGGCGAGCCACATAGCGCGAAGATCGGACGAGCGTTGGCCTATTGGCAAGCGCAGTGTGGGACGACCGCCTGCCAGATGGACCGACGATCTTTTGAAAATCGCAGGCAGTCGCTGGATGCAGGTGGCATCGGGCCGGTTACCCTTGAAAGCGATTGGGGAAGCCGTTGTCAGCAGTGGACAAGTATAGGCTGAGATGATGATGATAAATAATACACAAGACCTACCGGAGCCACGTAATTGTCAGCCTTCAGCTGGATGAAACTTGTGTCTATAATCCACTGAAGCCTCATAAACGGCTCGTAATCACGACCTGTAAATTGAAATTAAAACTGGTTAGTAATTATTTTGATTTCATTATTGCGGTAAATGGTATGAATAAAATAATATCTCGTAAACGTGTATGTGAGTTTAAGGCTCAAGAACTATAGGCACCGTACGTCGCCAGCATTAAAGGGCCTATTGCATAAATTAGACTCCCCCACGACTTTGCTTTGTGCAGTATCACAAGGATATTTTGTCCCGCGGCTCTATCGGATATATATGTCATGAAGTAAAATGCCACTTCTACCGTCACAACGTTGTTAGTTACTATGAAAGGACATTGTTCTGCGCCCATACATGATTTGCCCCAGAACCAACAGCAATGAAAAAATACTTGTATGATTTCAAATCACCCATAAATTCTCTTAAGGCATTTATTATTAAACGGACAAGCGGAGGAATCGCAATATTGCACAAAAAGTATTAGATTTTGAGGTTATAATTCAGTAGCCATTAATACATATGAGGTTATATTGTATGTTGACATTCAGTAAAGATATCGGCGACTTCGATATAAGCACTTAAAATATTCGTTTTAGATTGAAAATTTTCCGTTAGATAAGGATATTTGCCATTATTTTAATAAAATAGATAAATAATGATGGTATGGGTCAAATTTTTGCTGGTTCTGGGACAATTTTCGACAGCGTCCTTTACCCAAGTTTTTTTTAATTGGTAACGGTGCGAAGCCACCTTCCCTGAAAGTAGGAAAATTTTACTAAATGATAACCCTAATTGCACACCAACGGGCCAAAATACCCTTGTCGCATTATATGTGCGTGCATACATAAAAAACACGATGCGAAATCCTTAATTTCTGTGATTGACGCCTACTAATCTCAAAACTATTACACGGATTTTCATTCGGTTTACACATTATTTTGGTGCAAATTAACCGAACTATCATAATATTTGTCCATACTAAGCCGGAGCGGGCGGTTCAAACAATAATACAATATTAGCCCTGTTAAGAAACTATCCCACCGTTGGGCACAGGCCTCCTCTCAAACTGAGAGGGCTAGGGCCATAGTCCACCACGCTGGCCCAGTGCGGATTGGCGAATTTCTTACACCTTCGAGAAGCTCTTAGGCATGCAGGTTTCTTCACGATGTTTTCCTTTACCGTTAAAGCAAGTGATAATTAATTTTTAATACGCACATGCTTTCGAAAAGACAGAGGTGCGTGCCCGGATTTGAACCCGAGACTTCTGACTTTGCAGTCCAACGGTCTAACCACTAGGCTATCACTGCTTTTTAGCGGGCGGGCGGTTAGTAAAATATAGAATCAGATCACGATACTCACCAAATTGCGAGTGTGGCCCAAGTGTGGACGGTTGAAAGTGGGTCAATATTTTGTCTTTCAACCTTACACTATATTTCAGTTTATCTGGCAGCACATCTCCTTCCATATCCTGAAGAACAATTAATTTGTTAGACATTTATTGATATCTTCATAGATTTATTATTACATTACGCTCTTCTTTTCTATATATGTAGACAAATAAATATTCTATAATGTTGCGGATTGACATCCATAAGTTACTTCCATAACTGGAAAGTGTGAAATTAACTAAAACAGATAGTGCAAAAATGTACATTTTTAACCGACTTCAAAGAGGAAGAGGTTCTATGTTCGGTTGTATGTATGCTTTTTTTTATGTATACGTTCAGCGATATTTCCGTCAATTGTGGACCGATTTTGATGATTTTTTTTGCATTGGGTTCAGTATATCTCCAAGGTGGTCCCCTTTTAATTTCATTGGCATTGGACCTTGGACTTAGAAGATACACCAGGGAACTCCTTAATGACAAACAATAGGCATGTGTAAATTGAGATATTATTGGTATTACGTCAATCCTATAGGTACCCTACTTTAGAATAATTCACTAGTCACTTAAAATTGTAAAATAAAAATGTATTAATAACAAAAGGTAAACCGACTTCAAAAAGCAAAAAATAAATATTTGAAGTCGGTGCCAAGTAACCGACTGCACCAACCAGCACCGACTTCAAATATTAATTTTTTTGCTTTTTGAAGTCGGTTTACCTTTTTTTATAAAAGATTTTTATCAAATAAATGACAGATATATCGGAGAACATTGGTAAATGAGTATACATACAAACGAACATAGAACTTCCTCTTTTATGAAGCTGGTTAATAAATTCTAAATATTATTCTACAAAACTCTGACAAATAGTAAGGGAAGATGGATTATACTCCATCATGTCAGAAACTTAACAAGCGGTCGTAAGGGCCAGAGATGGGCAAAATGTAATCAGATTAATGATTACAATTGCACTTTGTAATATTAAATCATGATCAAGACAATCAAGATTAAAAATGTGATCGTAAACGTTGAAAATTACAAAATATAATTGTAATCGTGCTTCATTATGACAACATCACGCCTATATTCCCGAAGCGGGGGGGTAAGGGCGCATACGCGTCATAGCGGTGCGACGACAGGTCGCTAAAACGACGTCACACGGCAAAACTAATCTGATACCTATTGAAATTTTTACAATATGTTAAGCGAGCGTCCTTATAGATTTTGCAAAGCGTCCTCACCCCAGTGTCGTCTAAACACCGTATAAAGCTTATTTTGGTTGCTAACTATGGGTCCGAATAATGACGAAAGGGTGGCCCCCTCATCACAGTGGGTCCAAAAATAAAATATGGATCTATAATTATTTAAAACATCAACCTGAAACACTATTACTGCGGCATGCCGATTCATCTTCAAGAAATCGTATAGCACTGTCAAGTTTTCAGATCCATAGTAATAATTATCAGGTCGTCGGTCGAACAAATTTGAGAATCCTGAAAATAAAAGAAATTATAACATCACAATCTATTTGTCATGGTCTCTAAAATATAATGAATCCACCTATAATATTCCACTGCTGAGCAAAGGCCTTCCCTCACACATTGTGTCTCTCACCAGGTGGACCCCGTACGGATTGATGGAGGTAGGTTTGAGACTACATGCTGTTGAAACTTATCAAGCCCACGAGCCTATTTTGCAAAGCGTTAATAAAGCGCTGGAATAAAACAAGTGGCTAACGGTACATTTTAACTTTAATTTTAAAAACGCACGTCTAAATAGTGTTGTAAAAACGCTCTAGTCGACGCTTAAAACGCTCGCGTCTTCTACGTGTTTCAACGCTCGTGAGCAACGACTCAGTGCTAAACGCTCGACTTCAGCGCTCATTTTTACAATACTACCTCTAAAAGCGCGCGTGCGACTGCTGGCTTAGGCTTTCTGTTTGGCTTACGTTTTCAGACAGACACTGGAGTGGAGGCCACTCCAGTGAGCAGGTCCTCCACAAAACAGACCGTTAATCTGGTAAAGGTCGGAAGTAACTGTTGGATGCGTGCAGCACAGATCCGGTCGTACTACCGATATTTGGGGAGACCTTTGTTCTGTAGCGAACGTCTATCGGCCGTACCAGCCGATTCAGCAGGCCGTATCATTAAGGTTAAAACATATCATGGTGGTGAGGAATTTTTATGTTTTTGTAAGACGTAAGAAACAAATTCTTTCTTCCTGCTTTCTATTATTACGTAGCCCCACACTATGGTGAGTGAACTAAGCCGCTACAACATGGTCGAAGTATGGCAACCTGGCACATTGGAACAGGAATAAAACATAGTGCGGGGCTAAGTTTAAAAAAAATAATTACGCACTAATGCCTATCACTTCGGAAATAGCAGGCGTGCAATCATCGATCAATATAATACTACCTACAGAAAATGCGTCACCTACGCTCCGCGCGTTATCGTACTTGAACGACCTCACCAACTTGAGGCTATCATCAATACGCACAAAACATCATATGGAACAAGCCTGACGCACTCCCTTATGACCAATTTTTATAATTTATTTATGAAAGATTTGGTTACTGGCAGTAGTATTTTGACAGATTCTCCATACACAAACACTTCAATTAAAAAAAAACAGGCCGACTCAAATGATTCTTAGCTAAGAAAACTCTCTATCTCCTTTGAAACAAACAAAATCAAAATCGGTTCATCCGTTTAAGAGCAACGATGCCACACCCAAAACAGCCAGATACAACAGTCTTTTTACTTCGGGGGTTAAACTATGTTAAAAATCTACTGATAGTAAGCAAATCTATCCTTGAGTTATTCTTTTATTCTTATTCTTATTATCCTAATAACATTGAAATACCTTCTTGTAAATTTATTCAATGAGGAAATTACTTTCGACAAAACAAGACACGTGTCAATATGTCTCTCTTGTGCAGTATAATTTTTTTTTTCTTACATAAAAATTCAGTTCAGTCGGCATATAAATATAAACCTTTTCCCACAAATCAAAATAAGAGAGATTAGGATATACTCCACTCGGACCCAGTGCGAATAGGTGGAGGTAGATTTGTGGCCACCTTCTGTTGGAACTTATCAAGCCCAACGGTCATAACGAATACCACATTAAGTGCGGAACCAACGACTTATCATGCCTTCCGAAGCTGGAAGACGCTCAAAAATGGACTTGCCAGCAGCGATCACCCATTTCAGACCGACCGAGCTGTACGTTGCCTTAACCTCAGTGATCGCTAATAACACCAAGGTCCCACGGCTTCAAACGATTCATCAGTCCACACTATAAAATATTCATTTAATAGAAAAGCATATATATATAATGATTCTATGTTTTGTTGACATTCCTGGTTTCTATAGAAATTAAAAATATATCTACATCATCACGCCAGGTCTTGGGAGGATTGCAGGAAGTCGTTGGATGCAGATGGCGCTGGAGAGCGATTGGATAGGCCTATGTTCAGCAGTGGACAAGTATAGGCTGAGATGATGACGCTAGATCCTTTGCGGGTAGACATAGAGTACAGGGTTCCAACAGGTTCTTTCCTTATATATCTGTCTCGCTTCCTCAAATCTCATAGTGCGTCTCATACACGTCAAATAATACGAAATGATATTAAGAGTTTTAACATCAGTATACTTTATATTAGATCGTTTTACGTTAACAACTCGAAGGAAAGTATCATATCTATACATAGATGATTATATATCAATTCCGGAAGAGATCGCCCGAGAAGAACCTATCCCAGTAATTATTAATCGGATTATATTTTGCCCATCTCTGGGTATTTTGTATGTCGCTAGAGTAAGAATCATTTCACGAAGCTATCGTAAACCGCCATGTTACGTGTTTAATTAGTCATAGCGAATAAGGGCCCTAAAAAGAAACAGACAGAAGCCATATATATCTGTATAAGTACGTATTACAAGTCGATTCTGCTGTCAAGACATCATTTATAAACATGATACACAATGAGTACTGAGAACTTACGTACAATCGTGTGCCATTTTTTATCAACATGCAGTGGTTACCCGAGTGAACACAATATCGCTATCCAGCTCGGTTTGTATAACTTAGCGTGGGAACGAAAGAGTCGACCGTAAAGCACAGCGTAGCGACAACGACTTGACTCCGAATCTCACGCATCAGCGATATGCGTGTATTTACAAAAGCGCACATACGCAATATTACTAAAATTATGACGTAGGTCATACATAATGCAACAGAATAGGGCTGCGCCGTTCGAATGACGGGTAAATATGCGGGCCAAAATGGCGTAAATGCGGCAACACTCGGCTCGCTTACGATGTGTTGGAACGCACGTATAAGACTTAAAAGGGCTAATATGAATATTAGGATCAATTTCTTGATTGATTGACTGTTACATGTTTAATACCATTATGAATATTATGATCGTAAACGAACACTTTTTTAAGGTCCATAACATTTTTATGGACACTTGGACACTTATGCAGGAAAGACATGGATACTACGGGCCCAGGATCGATTTGTGTAGAGACGTAAAGGGGAGACCTTGCCCAGCAGTAGGATACAAAATAGGCTCATAAAAAATAAATACCATTTACAAAAAAATAAAAAACAGCAGTAGTCCCCATACATTGACATCACTCTTTTTGGTTCAGTTGACAAAAGATAAAATAAGAAAATAAGTACTCATGGAAGACCTCAGCTCGCCGCGACGTGCGCGTGTTCCTCGCATCATACAATTAGGTATGCATACACATATGGAATTTACATCCGATGAGGGAGCCAGCTGACACTTTACAAGCTGGGGGCAAACATGAGTCAGTATCTTAAATAATATAAATTAGAAACAATGTTTAGTTAGTCACAGATGTAGGTAATTCCAATGGCGATAGTTGGGTTGCCAGTTAACCCGAACTTTAGGAAAACAAACAATTATGATGCATTGGACTTATATTTACGTACGTGTTTATATATTGTTGTACTGGTCTATTTTGTCATGTATTCAAATGTATTTAATAAATGGGTTATTAGCATATAAAAGTGTGTGACACCAAAATCTACCAACTCTACAGATTTATAACACAGTTCACTATGATCTTTCAGTAACATTTTTTTTGGGAATTTTACCGGTTACAACCCTGTAAGGTCTGAATCCTGAATTAAATCGGGTAAAGCTGTCAGCTGTGTAGTAAGTAATGTAACAAATGGTCATATGATACGCTAATAGTAAGTTTACTGGGCTAATATTTTAAACTTCATACCGGCTCAATGCGAGATTAATTTTATATGCCCCGTTCTTCTTAAAAATCAAAATAGACCGCGATAAAATCCGAAAAAATAGTTTTATTTCATGTGTAATATTCCGTTCTCTTTAGAGAACGCTTATACATCGAGACTTTTAAAGATTGTCAGAAATAACAAATTTTATTCATCGGATTCATCGAATAACCATAGCTGTTTGCTTACGATGCTCTTCCTAAAAAGCCTCGATACAAAATGATAAGTGGAGTTTTGAACCATAAACTGGCAACACTAGATAATCGGTTTAATTTTGGTTCAATGTGCTTGTAAACACGCAAAATACTCGAATGCACAGTAGAACTGCGAGGAAGGATGTCACAGTACAATGAACATAGAGGCAGCTAAATTGTGTTCATATAGCAATTTGAAATCAACAATACTGAGTTTCGGCACGTGAAATCGATGTACTTCTATTATCTATGTAAATTTATATCTATGAGCCATAATCTTTAAAAACCCGGACAAGAAAAGGTGCCACTAGATGTCGCTATTTCATTCTTTTTTATTGTGATACGGAGCCCTAAAATATTTAAATCCGTTTCAAAGCAAGTAACAGATTTACTCTTGGCCGTTCTATGCTCTATTTCAGTTCCATCAGATCAGGGCAAATTTATAAAAAAAAGTTATCCTATTTCATCAAAAAATGTCAAGGATAATTACGAGGTTAAATATAAAAGTAGCATAATTCAGTCTAATTGAGACCTTCCTCCCTATTACTACCTTTTATTTAACGGCACGAGTGACTTAGTAATTGTTTTTTCGTGTGTATCTGAGTGATGTACGCTGTTGGCCGCGGGGCCTTTACAGCTTCACCGGACAAGAGGGCAAGCGTGCAACCACTACGCTCGAGCCAGCTACGCTACGCTACTATCAAGGAGGAGCGGCCTCGGCTTGGGCAGTCGCTATGCGGGAGGGCGTATACTAGGTGTCTCGCCGCGGTGCTCTGCACCGGCCGGCGGACAAGGGATTCTTAGACCTTGCCGGCGACGTCGGTGTCTGATTCTGTATGCGGTATCTGTATTCGAAAGAAGGGAAGTAAGGACATCGGGAGGGTCGGTGAGAATATGCCGGACGGCGTAGCGGCTGATAAAAGGGGAGTCAGGACCATAGGTGGCTAGGATTAGAGGGTTCCGCCGGTCGGACGCGTTCGCGAAGTAGCGAGTGGTCGCCTTTTTAACCGACTTCAAAAAGGAGGAGGTTCTATGTTCGGTTGTATGTATGCTTTTTTTTATGTATGTTCAGCGATATTTCCGTCAATTGTGGACCGATTTTGATATTTTTTTTTGCATTGGGTTCAGTATATCTCCAAGGTGGTCCCATATTAATTTTATTGACATTGGACCTTGGACTTAGAAGATACACCAGGGAACTCCTTTACGACAAACAATAGGCGTGTAAATTGAGATATTATGGGTATTACGTCAATCCTATAGGTACCCTACTATAGAATAATTCACTGGTCACTTAAAATTTTAAAATAAAAATCTGTCATAAAAATTTTTTTTTTATAAAAGATTTTTATTAATATAGGTGCGAATAGGTTGGAGACCGAGATTATGTCTATGTCTTAGTATGTATATATTTGTACACCCTTAAGGTCCCATGAAATCAAAAATATGTTGTTATTTGATAGAGTTGACTTGATCCTTCAGCTAGGATAGTGTCCATACGATAGACTGAATGGTGAATTTAGTTTTATTTGAAATGAGTTCAAAATAAACTTATTATCACCGACGGGTACATGATACTTTGAAATGTATTCAATCACGGCATAATTCATCGCAAATCCGCTGGGGAGATAAATTGGCGAATTGTATAGTTATGATATACCGACTGCTAGCCGGTAAAATGCGGGACAAATTCTACAAAAAAATACGTAGAAGTCTGTTCAAACTGTTTTCTTATTTTAATATTTACTTAATTATTCACGAAAACAGCTGTTTAGCTGACGGGATGGACAGTGGTTAGGATTATGTATTATATGTATGTATTGTATGTATAGATTGCGGAATCAGGCCTTGAACACCCCTTGAGCTTACAAAACCGGTCGACCAAGAAGTATAATATCTGGAACGAGTTTTGGATGGCAAATGGAACATTCAGCTGGGAGAGAAAAAAATCCCTCGAAATAAGTATTGACTATGGCCTAAACCCTCTCAGTTTGAGAGGAGGCCTGTGCCCAGCAGTGGGACAGTTTCTTAACAGGGCTAATATTATTAAGTATTATACCCTCAAACAGTTACGTTGCGCCTTTTCGATATAGGAAGAAGGTATGGTAATTTCACATGGGTAATTATCCCAATAAGCCGTTTTGAAAGACGAAAGTCAAACCGAATGGAAGCAGTGAAGAAGCCTTTGCCCAATAGCCGGACGATGATAAAAATATCTCAACAGACAAAACTTCATGCAATCACTGCGAAGGCACATTACCATAGACTAGATCACGTATAGCACATACGTGATCTGGCCCGAGGCCAACACTTCTATACATACCGAGTGAAAAATTAAAATATTTATTCAGCACAGCATATGCTACTACCATTAGTAATGGCTGCTGCGGTGTGAGCTGTGCCAAAAGGTTTGGCTCAGCATGTGATGAAGGGGACCGGAATCTCATCCAACGCTGATTTTCAGCCTCCACAGCGGCCAAAATCGGAACTAGCACTGTCATCAAGTGAAAAGTCACTTCATGACAGTCTCAGATAACTCTGAGACTGTGACCCGTTTCCTATGAAGTTTTAGTTTAAGTTCTTTTTTTAATTAGTAACGTGCGGACCCACGTGTTGAAATATTTTCCTGGAAGTAGGTACTTCCAGGAAAATACCCTAATTTCACACTAACCCCCCCCCCTGTCAATGTCATCCACGGGACAAAATATCCTTGTCGCACTATATGTCACACTCATGGATTGAGCACTCAGCGAAAAAACGTGACGACAAGGATACTCACTTAGAGCTTTTCTATCTATCTATCTATACCCGCAAGGGATCTGGCGTGAGGTTATAACCTCACGCCAGATCCCTTGCGGGGTAGGCAGAGAGTACAGAGTTCCAACAGGTTCTTTCCTTACATACTTCTCTGGCTTCCTCGACTCTCATAGTTCGTCTCATACACGCTCGCCGGTTACGGAGACTCTTGACTTTTCCATCAGATAAGACTCGGTTCATTTGGTCGTGGTAAGATAGTCTAGGTCTTCCCCGGTACCTGCATCCTTCCACTTTCACATTGTATATCTGTTTTGTCATTCTTTCCTCTGGCATTCTTTCTATATGCCCGAACCAACGGAGCATGCCCTTTCTCATCTTTACACCGATACTATCTTTCATACCTACTCGCTGTCTTACTATGCTGTTGCTAATGCGGTCGGTCAGCTTCACTCCGCACATCTTCCGCAGAGCTCGCATTTCTACCGCATTTATCCTACTTTCATTCTCCTTCTTACATACCCAGCTCTCGCTACCATATAACAGCGTTGGGACAAGAACTCCGTTATGTATGGCCAGCTGCGCCTTATGGCTTAAGTGCCGGCTCCCGAGTAGCTTTCCCATCGCACCATTCACTCTGTTCCCTGCACTCACTCTTCTCTCTATGTCAGCGGTGTATTTCCCATCCTTACTGAAGACGCATCCAAGATATACAACCTCATTCACTTGCTCCAGCACATCGTTACCAACCACAATCCTTACATTCGTTCTGGTTTCTTCCCTTTCAAAAACCATAATCTTGGTTTTCTTCACATTCAAGTGTAAGCCATTGATCATGCAGTCGTCTTTCATAACTGTGACTAGTGTTTGCAGATCAGTGGCTGTTGGCGCTATTAAAACCGCGTCATCTGCATAAAGTAGATGGTTTACCACTAAGTCACCCATTTGTACACCTTCATTTATCGCTTTCAGTCTTTGAAGACTTTTGTCCAGATATATTATAAACAGTCTAGCGGACAACACGCAACCCTGCTTGACGCCGATTTTAACGTCAAACCAGGGTGACCTGTTACCACCCACCCGTACGCATGCCTTGCAGTCCACATAAGTGGACTGGACGGCTCGCAACAGAGTGCCATCTATACCATACTCTGGCAAAATGTCCCAAAGTCTCTTTCGCACAACTCTGTCAAATGCCTTCTCCAGATCTACAAAACCGCAGAAAACCTTCCGCCCCACTGCCAGATGCTTCTCTACGATGTTGCGGAGTGAGAAGACTTGATCCGAACATCCTCTTCCAGACCTGAAACCCCCTTGTGCCTCACACAACATTCCATCGGACTTCACGCGCATTCTCCGTTCAATAATTTTACCGTACACCTTGGCTGCCAAGCTGATCAAACTGATGGCTCTGTAATTAGCGCAGTCATATTGTTAGAGCTTTTCGTCTCTTTTTAAATAGGGTGACCAAACATTGGTACGATTATGGACTTGTTGACTTGTAACTAACGTATAATTCTCGGGCACTACTTATCGCCGTAATTCTTACTTTCCACGCATATGCCACATCTTCAATGAGTAGTAGTCAAAGTTTTTGAGTAAATTGCCCATTTTTTTGTACTGTAATTTTTTTTTTTAAATCTCCTAAATCCGAAGATAGTAAATAGTAGGACAAGGATAGGTTCCTAAAGCCGATTTTCTGTATCGTTTTGAACTCGGTAAGAAATGGTTTACCGCGTATTTAAACCATATCATAAATAGATTTAGTCCGTATTAGTTCTACCTTATGGTCACCGCATTGCATCGTAATGGCTGTGAGCGGAGCGGTCCGGCTCCGGTTCATTGCTCTCACTCATCATGTTTTATCACGCCAGATCCTTTGCGGGGTAGGCAGAGAGAACAGAGTTCCAACAGGTTCTTTCCTTACATACCTCTCTGGTTTCCTCTACTCTCATAGTTCGTCTCACACACGCTCGCCGGTTACGGAGACTCTTGACTTGTCCTCCAGATAAGGCTCGGTCTATTTGGTCATGGTAAGATGGTCTAGATATTTTCCGGTACCTACTTCCTTCCACTTTCGCATTGTATATCCGTTTTGTCAGACATTCTTTCTATATGCCCGAACCAACGGAGCATATCCTTTCTCATCTTTACACCGATACTGTCTCTCATGCCTACTCGCTTTCTTACTGCGCTGTTGCGAATACGGTCGGTCAGCTCCACTCCGCACATCTTCCGCAGAGCTCGCATTTCCACCGCATTTATCCTACTTCAATTCTCCTTCTTACATACCCAGCTCTCGCTGCCATATAACAGCGATGGGACAAGCACTTCGTACTAGCTGCGCCTTTTGGCTTAAGTGCCGGCTTCCAAGTATATTTCCCATCGCACCATTCACTCTGTTCCCTGCACTCACTCTTCTCTCTATGTCAGCGGTGTATTTTCCATCCTTACTGAATGCGCATCCAAGATATACAAACTCATTCACTTGCTCCAGCACATCGTTACCAACCACAATCCTTACATTCGTTCTGGTTTCTTCCCTTTCAATAACCATAATCTTGGTTTTCTTCACATTCAAGTGTAAGCCATTTTTCATGCAGTCGTCTTTCATAACTGTGACTAGTGTTTGCAGATCAGTGGCTGTTGGTGCTATTAAAACTGCGTCATCTGCATATAGCAGATGATTTACCACTAGATCACCCATTTGTACACCTTCATTGATCGCTTTCAGTCTTTGAAGACTTTTATCCAAATATATTATAAACAGTCTAGCACACAACACGCACCCTGCTTAACGCCGATTTCAACGTCAAACCAGGGCGACATGTTACCACCCCACCCGTACGCATGCCTTGCTGTCCCCATAAGTGGACTGGACGGCTCGCAACAGAGTGCCATTTATACCATACTCAGGTAAAATGTCCCAAAGTCTCTTGTTGTTTCGAGTTGTTTTAATCATAGAAAATTCTGTGTTTTGTCTGTGAGTAAGAGTTCAATTTTCTCTAGCAATATTTTGACATTACTCAATCCGTTTAGGGTAATAAATTCATGGTTGCACCTATGCTGTATACCATGTGACTTTAGAAACTTCAGATTCTCTCGGACAAGTCATAGTGATTATATTCTCTTTGGGACAAGTGTCAATAATTACACAACGTACGATATGTAAATACTAGCATAATTGTTGATAAAACTCAAACATCGATCGGTCGGGGTTTTGTAGACCATATTTTAAAAATGCAAGCGTTTAGTAAGCTTGGATGTCACGTTTCACAGTAACATTGAATATCATATCTTTTGTACTTTGAAACTACAATGTACTATATTCCAGTATGCTATCAACATTACATCAAACAAGAAGCGCTATTTTATGCGACCGATAAGGCATGTGCCAACCGAGCATGTATCGTTTCAACTATCAATTAAAACAACCACAATACAGTTACTCTAGACCGAATTAAACACATTTCTTTTCCTTTACAACGTTGCCAAACACTAGGAATTACTGTACCGTGCATGCATTCAAAAATATATATTCGAAAAACGTCCACTGCACGAAAAAGCATAGAAAAAGGCTTCCCCCAAAGATCGCACAGATTTAAAAACGTGAATTTTATATAAGTATTTGCTTACACAAAAACCCAAACAGAACAAATGTTTGTCTTTCTTTCTTTCACATATTTTTTAATTCATTTTCTCTCCCATTCTTGGGATTTTTCCAGGCCTCCTCTTATATTTCCACATCGGTGATCGCAGACTACGAGGTGAACGTAGAATTACGTGGTGCGACGGTTTGGACTCCTTTGCTTATACTTTACGGTGCGAAATAGTTATAATATCTTTCAATAAGTACATGAATAACCACTGAAATGATTTCGGTTAGGTTTCGAGTCATCGGTTTCATATATACCTAGTACTACACGCTACCTAAAGTGTATGTAAGTTGGAATGCATTATCAATAATCAAAACTATTACGGAGCTTGGATAAGTTCCAAGTTGAAGATTCGGCATCGGAAGACTTCTGGCACTAAACATTAGCTTGAAAGGAGGAGAGCCGTGTGTCGTGCCAAAGATGTCCACCGCGGGTGATTTTTTAGTGTGGTAAGAATCCGACGTACCATTGTCATCAGGATATTTTCTCCGCGAAATAAAAAAAGGCTGTTATATAATATATAAAACCCGCTACTTAAAGTTTGTAAGTTGGAATGCGTTATGAATAAGCAAAACTATTACGTAGCTTGGATAAGTTGTAGATTCGGCGCCGGAAACACTAGCGCCAAAAATAACCTTAAAAAGACAAGAGCCATGCTAAAGATGGCCACCGCTGGGGATTTTTTAAAATCCATTTTATAGTCTCCCCAACAAGACTGGCAATATTTCGAGGCTATTTGCACGGCGAAACAAAAAAAAGGTCTGTTAGATAGAGAACATTTTGGTAGGTATCTGAACGTTACGAAATGAGAGTCGAGGAAGTCAGAGAGGTGGGGAAGGAAAGAACCTGTAGGAACTGTTTACTCGCTACCTACATCGCAAAAGATTTGGCGTGAACGATATAGAGAGATTCTTCTTCTTCTTCTTGTGCCTCTCCAACTAGTGAAGGTTGGCTATCAATTTTTGGAAATCGTTATCCTGTGCGGCACGAAAGAGCTGTACCGCGCTAGCAATTCCCGTCCACTCCTGGATGTTTCGGAGCCACGACTTTTTTCTGCGGCCCACGCGCCTTTTACCGGCAACTTTGCCCATCATAATGACCTGTAAAAGATGATATCTATCGTGCCTAAGCACGTGGCCGAGGTATGCAGTTTTTCGTCTTTTTATGAGGGTCATAAGTTTCCGTTCTTGATTGACTTGTCGCAGAACTTCTTGGTTGGTGAGTTTTTGAGTTCAACTTATTCTCAGCATTCGCCTGTAAGTCCACATTTCGAATGCTTCAATACGTTCCCCGAGGTTTTCCTTGATAGACCACGACTCACATCCGTATTGAATTATGGGCGAGATGTAACAGTGAAGAAGACGGGTACGCAAATTGATGTTTAAACTCCTGTTGCAAAGTACAACTCGCATAGTATTGAAGGCAGTTCGGGCAATTTCTATGCGGCTCTTGATCTCTAGATCACTGTCCCATTGTTCTGTTAGCCATGTGCCTAGATACTTGTATTTACGTACTCGTTCCACCATCTGCCCAGAAACCCTGATGTCGAAGTTAGTGTCGGAGTTTCTGGAGATCACCATGAGCTTAGTTTTCTTAACATTCTCATAGAGAGATAGCCGTTAAATTTAACAGCCTCTTTAATCAGTGCGTTCAGGTCTATATGACTTACGGAGTTGAAACATGGACCCTTACTAATTTAGTGAAGGGCTATGGTCGGAGTTTCGTTAAAAGATATAATCCAGAACAAAATAATCCGACAGAGAAACAAAGTTACCCACCCACAAAGCGCAATGGACTAGTACGCAGAAGAGGCAGAGGGCTAGGCTCAGTAGCCAAATTATTGAAATATAGGTCAGGACGCCTTTAGGCTAGGTAGAGCGATGATCTTTGTAGGGTGACTAGCAAAAGTTGGACGAGAATATTGAAGTGTTCTGAACGGCTTTGTCAGCGCCCCTATCCTTTCTGGGGTAACAGTAGACAGTGGTTTGCATTGCATATAGGCAATTAAGCAGTGTTCACCTCAGGATAATATACTGAATGTAGGTACTTAAGTATATTATCCTGAGGTGAACACTGCTTAATTGCCTATAAGAATTAAGATTGTAGTGATAGCCTAGTGGTTAGACCGTTGGACTGCAAAGTCAAAGGTCTCGAGTTCAAACCCAGGCACGTACCTCTGTCTTTTCGAAAGCATGTGCGTATTAAAAATTAATTATCACTTGCTTTAACGGTGAAGGAAAACATCGTGAGGAAACCTGCATGCCTAAGAGTTTCTCAAAGGTGTGTGAAGTTCGCCAACCCGCACTGGGCCAGCGTGGTGGACTATGGCCTAAACCCTCTCAGTTTGAGAGGAGGCCCGTGCCCAACAGTGGGACAGTTTCTTAACAGGGCTAATATTATTATTATTATAGGTACTTAAGTAAGTATAATAATATATTATTTTATTTATGTAGTAATAATAAAATGTAGTATAGGTATTTGAATTCTTTTCAGGTAAGCACTACTTAATTCATCATCATTAGCTTTCTATAACCCACTACCTTTGTACCATTCTTCACAGTAGACACTTCTTAATTGCCTACATGCTTGGAATAATTATTCAACCTATATGTTACTGAGTAGCGATATCTATGTATGCAGAGAAGCGAATGCTGCTCCCACTCACATGAATCATTCAACAAACCTACATAATATCTACATTGTTATGATACTGCGCGACTGCAGTCGTCTTAGCCGTTGGTCGGGAGATCCCCGAATTGCAGGGAAAGTAATTTCATTATCAAACAAGTCTCAGTCTCACTCAGTGAAGGTCTAGCGGAGTATAATACGACTGGCGATCACAAGGCCATGGATTCAAATCGTAAAATAAAGTCCAAAGCCGTGAATTATCATGCCCGGTAAAATTAAATAAGCTCGAGGCGAGCTTATTGGGCATGATGGGGTCGCACGCAAGTTTTGTAAAGTGTTACCTTATTTCTAAGGAACATTTTAATCCGCTTGCAGATTAGTGAATAGAGACGGCCGAGCACAAAGGATGCTCGGTGACGGACTCGCTTGATGTGCGGGGAAAAAATAAAGACGGATGGTAGTTTTCGGGAGTTTTAAACATAGCCGCATGCCTTTATTTTACACAAAATGTTGACAAAATAAATACCTAGTAAAGTACGATACAATATTAAAAGAAGCTATTGAAGGAAACAAAGACTTTAAAAGTATTCGCCAGGCCTTTTGGACAGAGCCAGTTGATTAGGCTTAGGGACGGAAACGCCTGGACTGTATCCTCCAAACTAGAACTCCTAAGGCAGGTCGAAAAGTTCTACGGAAAGTTACATATGTCAATACGACCACCTGCTTGCTATCTTGCCAAAGACCCAAGAGCCAGATTGACCCAACATTATACCAAAGGCATTCCGGAGATTAGTGTGGCTCTCAAACAGCTCAAGAACAAGGTGCCAATGATGGCGGTATAACAGCCGAGCTTCTCAAAGCAAATGGGAAGCCGATACTAAAGGCTCTCTAGAAGCTCTTTAATTCAGTCATCCTCGAGGGTCAAACGTAGTGGTTGTCATGATGAAGGTACAATACAATAAGCAAGGCGAGGCAAGAGTCTGAAAGCGATCGATGTTAAATGGTTATTAACCCCTCGGCTTGCAATTTAAAGGGCGTCTTTTATGTATCAACGAAGCAAAATGCTGGATTTAGTATTACTGTAGTAATTTTTGTTCTTAAAACGAGTAGTTTCAGTACAGCCATTCAAAATATAAGAGAGGATATTTCAGAGGAAAAAAAATCGTTTTGACCTACTTTACTTTACGTTTTGACGTTTCGGTCTGATAGATGTCCAACGGACTATGTCGAAAATACACTTCTATACTAAGAGCAATTTTTTTTTTGTCGCAAATTATGTATAACACTGATGATAAATCTATGTACCTACATACTAAACCGCTCCGGAATCATGGTCACGAGGTGTGATCGAAAACAAGGGTGCATCCAGGATTCTATCAAGGAGAGGGCAAAACCACGATCCCCCCTCCCTTCCGATGCCATTACATCCCTTCCTTCGGATACAGATGCCGCACACAGGATCAGAAAACGACCTCGCCACCTCTGCCAGAGGTCGAAGTCCCTTGCCCGCCGGCCGATGCATAGCACCACGGTGAGACACCTAGTATAAGCCCTCCCCCATAGCGACTGCCCAAGCCGAGGCCGTTCCTCTTTGAGTCACCCTTGAGCTAGTTGCCCCCATGCCCTTCTGGCTCGAGCGTAATGGTTACACGCTCGTCCTCTTGTTCGGTGAAGCTGGAAAGGCCCCGCGGCCCACAGCGTCAGTCATTCACACACACCAAGATACCCTCTTGGTTTTGCCCGTACATTATAAAGCAGCCAGATATGCCGAAGGAATGATCAAAAACGATCCAAATAATCCAAATTCAACTAAAACTGTCTTGAACATGAAAAACCATAATTCTCGTGGCTTTATGATCTGTCGTCATTAATATATCGATCCCTATAGTCTAACGATGTAGTTCACCCAGGTGTTTCACTATTACCTTTCGCCTCATCAATCCATACATA
This sequence comes from Phalera bucephala, assembly GCA_905147815.2. NCBI lineage: Eukaryota > Metazoa > Arthropoda > Insecta > Lepidoptera > Notodontidae > Phalera > Phalera bucephala. Next base: position 3,760,723 of record LR990625.1, on the reverse strand, counting down.
ATATCAATTTTTACGGCATTATAAAGTGAGTGGGACTAATCAGAGTACTTTGTGGTTAATCCTCATCACTTTTTGATAAAAGTAATCTCCTACCAGCATTCCGACCTCTAAGATGTGTCGTATAACTTGCATGTCGCAACGTGACAGGAGATAAATCTGAGTATATTTCTTACGATCCCTTAAAATAGAGGTTACAGCATTCACTTTACATTTATTCCTCATCAGTCATCATTAGCAAGTGAGATCTGCAAATGGATTTCAAAAGACTACCCAGGTTTTCCACATTTATTAATTAATTGTAAGACTTTGCTCTGACCTGGGAAAGTTTCTTGTCGATTCCAATCGAGCTGTTTTCCCACGGTGTCCATAAGAAGCTTCGTGTTGGGTGTCTCGGGGTAGTATAGAATGGGATGTGGCAGCCCCTGCAAGTTGCCTAACTCAATCGCTTCCTAGAAGAGTAGAAACATTAATAATTTTTATTATATTACCATACAAGACCGAACAAAAATATCGTCCCTAAGGAAACATATACGTTAGTATGTTTCCTAATGTATGTTATATCAGGAGTTACATTTAACATCAAAACAAATAAATGTGTAAATGCATGAATGTATAAAAAAGGAATGAAAATATAAATTGTTATACATCCATGGTAAAATGTTTTTTTTTTTGGATTTTTATATGATACTTTTTAATGGTATAAATAACATTGAAATATCATCGGAGATAGTGCAACACCACATAAATAGCATTACAAGATACTACTAGTATCCTAAATGTAATGTGTTCTACATTACATTTTGGGTGAATAATATTTAATAAAATAAAATACGTAGATATGGTTTTATCAATATGTTATTAGAAGTACCTACGCACAAACATATTAATAACTATGTGTGAAAACAAAAAACCCGACTACGTAAAATAGAATAAGCGATAAATTATTACAAACAAACGAAAAACCCGATTGCGGAAAATATAATTTACGCAATCGGGTGATAGTCATATTTAACGCGATAGGCTTTTTAGAAGCATATGAAATTATTAAAAAGTTTGGATAACATTATGAGGATTTAGCTCATTGATAACCTATATATATAAGCGGCTACCACGAAAAAAACAAGTGTTTTTGTATTCCATGCACTCCAAAAAGTCTATGGATAAGAGACTTAATTCGAAATATGATTTTCGACTGTATATTTTAGAATATGGTAAAAGGAATACACGATTTAACGAAATTTTCTCTATAGAAAAAAATCTGAAGTAATCTCTATTGCTTTACATTTTCTGATTTCAATGTGAAATGCTTAAAAACTAATCAATAGAATTTCCTTAAAAACAGCAAAGTTTTTGTAAAGCAGTTTTTTTTAGAAAATAATTATTAAAGTGAAACTTTTATTAGATCGTCTCAAACTTTTTGGTCTGTGTGTTGCATGTCGCGTGACGGTCGGCCGCGGAGTAGGGATAAAGTGAAAGGCGCTCGCCAGAGCAGCCAAGGCCAATATGTTTCACTTTTACCGTGGTTTCATAAAACCACACAAGGATTTTTTTGTTTTCGCACATACGTAGTTTATTTCCGAGCGCTCTCAATATATCCGTCCCTTATTATTCCTTTGTAAAGTAATTGCATCACTGTCACTCTCCCGGTCGATAAATGGTCGATCGCGGTAGGCCCTTAACACACATGTGATGGCACCTAATGCCATGATTCGCACGCTTTGGTACAGGCTAAATTTCAAGTATTGCTCTACCGGCGTTTCTATCTTCTGCCCACAGTAATATTAATTTGGTAAATTAAATTTTTGGAGCGACGTTATATGCAAGAGCCCTGGCAGCGTTTGGAAGAAAAGAGCCGAGGACCGGGCTCAGTGGAATGTTTTGGGAGAGACCTATGTCCAGCAGTGGACTGATACAGGCTGATGAAATGATCTGAATTTAATTTGGCAACCAACAACAATCTCTACCCACGAAAATTCTAAAATATTAGAAATGGATGACTCTAAAAATGCCTGGCCCTATATATATATATATAAATATATATATATATATATATATATATATATACAAACTACCGCCCTGCGTTTTCAGAGGCAATGGGACGAGTCGATCTGCGAGTAGATGCGGAAAAAATTGTTAAAAACGAAAAACTATTTCAGAGGATTGAGTAATATGTACTACGTTTCAGGGCATGTTTTTCGTTTTTCTTGCGTGGCTGCGTGGAATTAGAGACTGTGGTTGTATGCTCTCTTCCATTCATAGAAATAGTAATAATAAGACACTAGGAGTCGGGTAGATTAGTTGCCATACATGTGAGAAATTATCACAAAATACAGCATACAGTATTGCATGTAACATAGTGGACAAAGTTGATATTTTGCAGCATAAACAAAACTTATAGGCTATTACCATTCCTAGAAAAGTATTTCGCAGCAATAATGAGAGTGTTTGTGAGACTGTGTCTATTTGTTTCAAACTGTGCATGTATGATGAAGTGGCGAGAATGATTTCGAAAGAAATCGTCCATTATTTCACTTCTGGTGTCTTGTTATATCACGTGGTGTCTTGTTATATCACGGTATACACTGTTGGCAAAACAGATATACAATGCTAAATTGAAAAGATGTAGCTACCGGGGAAGACCTAGACTATCTTACCATGACCAAATAGACCGTGTCTAATCTGAAGGGCAAGTAAAGAGTCTCAATAACCAGCGAGTGTGTATGAGAAACTATGAGAGTGGAGGAAGCTAGAGAGGAATGTTAGGAAAGAACCTGTACTCTCGGCCTACCCCGCAAGAGATCTGGCGTGATGATATACATAGATAGACAGATAGTGTCTTATTATTACGATTTCTGTGTTTCCTCCCACATTACCACCACTGACTCCACCTCATTTAGGTCGAATATGTGCCTGCATATAAGCAGCCGTGTCCTTCATCACGTCATGAGAGTCATTCGCTTGGACGCTATGGTCCCTCGTGTCTCCTAAGCGCCGACAGAATATCGAGACTAGTAATAATATCAGTCCCTACCATCGCCAATATGCCTACCATTTTAGAACCATTCTGTCTTATTTGTGACAACGGTAAAAGACCCTATGGAATGGGATTGGACCCCAATTATTCCCTGGAAGATGGGACTGCCTCTGATATGAGACGCAACAAGGTGTCGGTATCTTAGCACCATGATACCTTTCAGAGACAATCATCAACCTCTTAGCCAACTAGTCATGGCGATTTTATGTGATTTTGTTCTTTTCGCAAGCTAGGAGTCAAGCCTGGTAGTGCCGTGGATTGTTCAAAGCGCCGCAAAAGGGAGCAAATAACCTTGATAGACAATGTTTATTTGACCCATTTGATTTGGAGTCCATGGGATTCATGTGCCTGTCACACCACTTAATTAGAAAGCTGGCCTATATCTCTAGCAATGAATCAGCATTAATATCCAGCACAGAAATGCTGCTACATTCTGGGCAACCTGCTGAACACCAGTAATCTGGCACCTTAATAAATGGTTGAAATAATAAATATTCCTATTCGGTTTATAGTATTTTTTTATTAAATAAAAGAGAACATTTCTAATTTTACTTTTGTATTTTGTGTCAGACTTTGTCTATCTACATCATCATGCTGTCTCTTGTGTGGTAGGCAGGTAGTACGGGGTTCCAAAAGGTTCTTAGGTCAAACCCTGTGATTTTTATGGTTGAGATAAATCTAAGGAAACTTTATATGTTAAAATCTATAAAGATGTTAAGAGGAGCATCTCCTTCTGTCCTCAAAGAATAAGACCCTCACAGTCCTTCAAGTGAAGATAGTAATGTTATTTGCTTCCCCTGTAGTATCTCGTAATGTCAGATATGTGGTATTGCACTTCTAACAACAAAATTAATCATATTCTTTGTTTTTATTCCTACATTGTGTAGTAATAATCCTACTATATTGTTTTTGGTATATTATTTCATTCATCTAGTGGCATGCAAAGTGCATAGCAATCCCAAGATCTTTGAGTTGAGACAACATGTATTTTTTCTATTAAAAAATTCGCAGTCTCAGTTTGGAGTATGAAATTCTGCCTGGTATAATAATAATAGGCTAACCCCCTATTAGGGACCTAACAACATCAGCAAAAAGTGGGTACACACATGTACACCTCTGCCACCTCCCTTTGGAGAATGTAGGCATGTTGGTGGATTTTTTAAAAATATTTTATTTAAACATTATACTGCGAGACTAACTAATTAAAGCATGAAAGTAGGTCAGACAGTTGAGAAAGTTTAATTTCATAACACTACCAACTAAGCAAAATCTGTCTGTAAGTAGTGAAAAGTAAAATCTGTAATAATTAGTAGTATGGAAGAAAAAAAATATTGTCATTGTCAAATGAATATCTGCTATGTGCTCTTTTTGGAGATTTTGACCATTATGACTAGTTTACTAACCAAATTTTCATATTAAAAGACTGCTATGTGACTCTAAGCATTACATGGTGAACTGTGGTCGCTTAAAAATTTGCATCAATAAAAATATTCTAAAAATTTAATTTTTATTCAGTATCTCAAAATTATACTTTTTACAAATAGCAGATATTCGTTTGACAACAATGATATGTAATTTAAGAACTATTCAAAGTTATAAAGAATAATAAATAATGAAAGTAGATATACTAATCATAAAACACCAATGCCAGGGAAGGCCTTGAAAAAGATGGCATGACGATAAGAGATGGTATGAAAGGGCCAAGGATCAGTTAAAAAAAAATAGTCAAATTTAACAGTAGTGAATGTGACCCATGGTCTAATATAGGAGTATTATGTTATAGGCATTGTTTTAGGTCTCAAAATTAATAACTTAGACTTAAAAATGAATAACTTACCGTATTGTGCACTTGATTAGCATTTCGCGACATATAGTCAGGCCTTGGTGGATTCATAATATCTTTCAAACAGAACAGCAATATGAACAATGGCAGGGGCGATAGAAATTCCACTGCTGTATGGAAGTATTTTCGCATTCTGACCATACCATGTTTCCACATCAACACAACCAAGGACCTGGGAGCCATTCTGAATCAATATAATCTTCTTAAACTTTACACGATACACAAAATTTCTTCTGTAGTGTTTTTATATTAATACTTCGTTATTATATCAGGCGTTTCACATAACCAGTGCTTCGTTCAATCCTTGACGGCAAAAGAAATATTTCATTAAGTACTTTATTTATCGCGAAATAGGTAATTGTTTTAATCACAAAACATTTATAGGTACTTGGTTTTAGTGGTCCAAGGCTTTAGCAGAGTAAACATTATTTTTTATGTAACGCACACACATAATTTCAGTGTCTATTGAGTACAACAGTAAGAAAGTATTATAAACAAATAAACTTTTCAACGTTAGGGCAAAAAACAAGAGCCATTGACGGTTTTCAATTAGAACCCACTTCACTTGGTTTGTTTTTCAACCCTGTCCCGAAGCACCAATAAATAGCTACTGCACTAAATGAATGACCTATCTATAATAATATTTGAATGACAGCCAGACAAGGACCTTTACTATGCTCTGTGACAGGAGCTACTTATTTATTATTTTTTTACTCTATGGGTTTTTTTTTGTGTTTCTGGCAACATGACGATGGCGTTTGTTGCCAATGTCAAGTATTACGAATATTCATTCCAAAATTAATTAAACTCCCCCGATGAACTTGATGACAAGGATGATTATGAAATTGATGAAGTGCCCCACCCTGGATAGTAAAGCGATGGATACTTTACATACCAATTGCAACGGCCGTTTTGAGGGAAATCGAAAAGGCACGTTTTATCACTTTGTTACAATTACCTTCACTCGTCCACATATAAGAATATATAATGGTTAATATTCCAGCAACATTACACATTATAATTCAAAATAACAAGTTTTGGAAATTAAAACCAATTGGCCATTCTTCGAATTCTCGCCAAAAAGCCCTACTCTGGAGTTTTGGCGGGAAGTCGAAGAGTGATGATGTCAATTTGTTATAATTTCCAAAACTTGTGTTATTTCGACTAATAATGTGTAATGTTAGTGGAATAATAACCATTACGTGTTCTTATATGTGCATTAGTGAAGGTAATTGTAAGATAGTGATAAAACGTGCCTTTTCGACTTCCCTCAAAACGGCCGTTGCAATTGGTATGTAAAGTATCCACCGCTTTACTATCCAGAGTGGAGTACTTCATTAATTTCATTATCATCGTTGTCATCAAATTCATCGGGGAGTCGAATTAATTTAAACAAACACGATTATATATCTCACTGGACACTGGCATAATACACTTATAACTAGTGTGAAGCCATAACTTGAAGAAGAAGAAGCCCTACTCTATGGGTTTACTATTGTATTCGAGAGAGTAATGATGCACGCAGGCGATTATCAATCATTATATATTTCGCATGAAAATCGATTATAAAATGCATTGGCAAACAGCAAACTTCATTTGATAATTAATAAAAAAATGTTTGCAATGATATCACCATCTAATTTAAACCACCACTAATCAATACAAAATCCTCACTTTTTTCCTATTAGGTACGTCTAGCGTTTAACGTGGGGACGTTCGCACGTGCGCTTATTCAACATGCGTTTATCAAGCGCTGGAATAAAATAAATATCTAGCAATAAATTTTCTTAAAGCACTTACGGCGTGTCTGTACCACGCGTTGAAAAAGCGCCAGTGCGCAGAGGAGTAACACGTCATTATTGGCAAAAGTTTATAAGCGCTTAGAACTTTTTAAAAAGAATTGAATATTAAAAAATACCTTTCTTTCGTCCAAATTGTGAGAGAAATTGCATTAATAAACCATAATTATTTATTAATCGATTACAATTATTCGCAAATCATTTGGTATATTAATTAAATAGGCACAACACTACTCACGAGTTAACAGTGTTGCCGCTTAGAAAAAAATAACCCGAATTCTTTGGCAAAAACCATAGACGAAGAATGCATAGACGCTGTATATCGCCGCGGTATCGTGTCAATGTCAATGTAGGGTTTTTGGCGGGAAGTCGAAGAGTGATGTTGTCAATATGTATTAATTTCCAAAACTTGTGTTATTTCGACTAATAATGTGTAATGTTGGTGGAATATTAACCATTATGTGTTCTTATATGTGCATGAGTAAAGGTAATTGTAACAAAGCGATAAAACGTGGCTTTTCGACTTCCTTCAAAACGGCCGACGCAATTGGTATGTAAAGTATCCACCGCTTTACTATCCAGGGTGGGGTACTTCATTAATTTCATTATCATCGTTGTCATCAAATTCATCGGGGAGTCGAATTAATTTAAACAAACACGATTATATATCTCACTGGACACTGGCAATATACACTTATAATTAGTGTGAAGCCATAACTTGAAGAAGAAGAAGAATGTCAATGTAAGTTTGTGAGCCTGCGTGATTAGGCAAGTGATTATTAGTACAGGATTTATCGATAAGAAAATACTATTTATGATTAACAAATATTTACTTCATACAAAATCGTAATTGACTCATCTTAATTATGATTTTGAATCACTACGAGTAATTTATATAAGTTCAAATATACGTATTATAATACAAATCTTAAAAACGAATCTGTGAACATCGATATCAGTGTGTACAATTTAATACAATAGTAAAGCCTCATTGGTCTTGTAATGCGCATAGCGATCACGAAGTCGTCGGTTCGAATCCTATGTTGGAAAATAGTAATTATTCGATAAAAAACATCTAGTCCGGAGTCTAGCACTGTGCTCGGTATAATATCAATAGACTCATCCTCTACTGCATGGGACCTTACATTGTTGAACGACAAGTACACAGAACAGCA